>CM052021.1:39918760-42418760 GCA_028476575.1 Platygaster robiniae
AGCAAAATTTTAAAACCGCTTGGGATTTATTGATTCTTCATTACGAGAACGAACGTAAAATTGTCTCAGCTCATTTGCATACTCTTTTTTCGGCACCTCTTGTAGATAGCAAAGATCGTTTGAATGGGTTAATCAAATTACGCGCGAGCTACACAAATTCGACCAACGCGCTTCGACAATTAGATCGAGCCGTTGATCAATGGAATGACATTCTTGTATTCCACATTTCCCAAAAACTTGATAAATCTACCCGGGGGAGTTGGGAAAGACATTTAGGTTCAACAACAGTATTCCCGACTTTTGATTGTTTACAAAAGTTCATTAACACCGAAATTTGGACGCTCGATTCTCTTATCTCGGAGGATCAATCGTCTCTTTCAAAACCGAACATGTCGGGTAAACAGTCGAAATCGGGTGAAAAACAATCACACGTCAACCAAGTTCGTTCAAACCACGCGACGGTCAGTCAAACGTGCCCGAATTGTAAACAAAAACATCGGTTGATGGATTGCCCAAGGTTTCTTGGCTTGCCCGTTCCAGAGCGATATGAATTCGTTAAAAAACAAAACATTTGCCAAAATTACCTTTACAAAGGACACCAAGTCAAAGATTGCAAAAGCAAATTCAATTGCATCGAATGCAATCAGCGACATCATTCGCGATTACATAATCCTTCACAAATTCCAAAACCCCAACCTTTTCAAACCCATCATTCTCAGTTTCCCAACCCTGGATATCCTAATCCGAAACAAAATTTCGCTCACAGTCATGTTTTGCATGCTAATGAGCTCGACCCCTCTACACTTCCAAATTCGTCCACTTCCCACGCATCACATCCAAACAACTTTTCCACTGAACTTTCATACGCCACAAATGAACCCCCCTCGGCCGTGTATACCCATTCCAATTTCCAAAAATTCCGTCCTTCGTCAATTTTACTCGCGACGGCGCGGGTGACGGTTGAGGTCGAGAGCGGTCGTTCTATGTCAGTGCGAGCTTTAATTGATCAAGGGTCTGACGCAACGCTCATTTCTCGTCGAGTTACTCAAAACCTGCGAGCTCCCTTAAGTCCAGCCCGAGCCAAACTCATCGGCGTTCGGGAAGGTCAGGGAACCGACGTTCGAAGTGCAGCTCGCATCTCCATTTTTCCGAAAAATGACCGCTCTCGGGCGGTAACAACAAACGCACTTGTTATAACCCGCATTTCAGCATACACTCCTGCACGTTTTTCCCTACCGGAAAAATTCCCGATATTTTCTGAGCTAAATTTAGCGGATCCCGAACCATTTTCCGATTGCAATCTCGATCTTCTGATCGATGCAGATATCTACGGCGCATTACTGATGGGAGGATTGATCAAAACCTCTCACTCACTCATAGCACAAGAAACCATCTTGGGATGGATTTTGTCAGGTCCTTTACCCTCAAAAGTAAACGAGTTAGTTCCCCGCATCAAAGTTAATCGGGTACAAGTCGCGGATCTTTCCGAAAGCGTAAAAAAGCTCTGGGAAGTGGAAGAGATTCCTCCTAAAAAATTCCTCTCTAACTCCGATCGAAAGTGCGAAAATCATTTTTGCAAAACATTCCGACGCACCGAGTCAGGGCGATATGTGGTTGAAATTCCCTTCCGCTCAAAACAACCCCTCCAAATTGGTTATTCTTCGAAACTCGCATTTTCTTCTTACCAAAGATTGGAGTCCCGATTCCAAAAGCAGCCGTTTCTCGAATTTCAGTACAACGAGTTTCTTCTCGAGTACGAAAAATGCGGGCACATGACTAGAATTCCGAGTACACAAGAAATGTTGCAACCTCAATTTTTGCCCCATCATCCAGTTTTACGTGCCGACAGCCAAACAACCAAACTGCGCGTGGTATTTAATGCTTCTGCCGTAAGATCGAACGGAACATCATTAGATGATCACATGCACGCTGGACCGAAGTTACAGGCTGATTTAACTTCGCTGTTGTTGCATTGGCGAGTTTACAAAGTCGTTTATTGCTCCGACATTGCTTAAATGTACCGCCAAATTTTGGTGGCACCCCAAGATC
Source organism: Platygaster robiniae (assembly GCA_028476575.1). Lineage (NCBI taxonomy): Eukaryota > Metazoa > Arthropoda > Insecta > Hymenoptera > Platygastridae > Platygaster > Platygaster robiniae. Next base: position 39,920,810 of record CM052021.1, read on the forward strand.
AGCAGTACCAGCTGATTTTTTGGAAACCCCCCACTCACAAAAACTGCCAAATCTACAAGTTGAATACCGTTACCTACGGGACAAAATCGGCACCGTTTCTCGCTCAACGCGTCCTCAAACAACTCGCGATTGACGAAGGTTCCAAATTTCCCTTGGCTGTCCCCATTCTTCAGTCCGAAATTTATATTGACGACATCATTTCCGGGGGGGAGACCCGCGAAATCGCAATGCAAAAAAGAAATCAAATTTCCGAGTGCTTGAAAAAAGGGGGATTTCGTCTCCGCAAGTGGGCGAGTAAGGACCCTGAGCTTTTGCGAGAAATTGATGCAAATGATCATGGACTCGCTCTAACCAAACCCTTTCAAGATGGCGAACAACTGAAAATTTTGGGCATTCAGTGGACTCCACGCGACGATTGTTTTCATTTCCTCATTGCCGAGCCTGTAAAAAGCATCAACACAAAACGCGAAATCTTATCGTTTATTGCAAAAATTTACGATCCTCTTGGTTGGATTGCACCATTCGTTGTCAAGTGCAAAATCTTCTTGCAAAAATTATGGAAACTTCCAGGCAACGACTGGGACACTCCAGTTCCCGTTGACCTTCACCCAGAATTGCTCGAAATTTGCAATAATCTCGAAGCCTTTCAACGCATCCAAATTCCACGTTGGACCCATCAAGATTCTACGATACTCGATGTCTCTTTGCATGGCTTTTCCGATGCGTCAGAAAACGCATACGCTGCTGTTGTTTATATGCGAGTTATTTCCAAAACAGGGGAGATTTTTGTGTCGTTGCTCATGTCAAAGACAAAGGTTGCGCCTTTAAAAACCCTGACTATTCCGCGGTTAGAACTGTGTGCGGCCCTGCTACTCACAAGGCTGACTATGTACGTAGCAGAATCACTCAAAATGGCTAGTTCTCAGCTTTTTTGCTGGAGCGATGCTCAAATCATCCTCGCTTGGTTGAAAAAACCTCCCAGCGAACTCAAAACCTTTGTGGCTCACCGAGTCGCTGAAATTCAGTCTTCATTGCCCGACGCAATCTGGGGACATGTTCGAAGTGAAAATAATCCTGCTGATTGTGCCTCGAGGGGAATTTCTTCCTCGCAATTAGCGAATCATCACCGTTGGTGGCACGGGCCACAATGGTTAAAAAACTCCCCAGTAAATTGGCCAGTTTCCACTGACCTATCTCAATTTGTCACTCAAGAAGAGGTCAAGGAAAAGGTCATTTACACACACACGCTTTCATCGGAAGAATCTCTCGAATTATTGTCAAAATTTTCCGCGTGGAACCGAGCAGTACGAGTATTAGCGTACGTTTTCCGATTTTTCTTCAAAACTCGATTCCCAGACGTCGCCAATCGCTCGCATTATTTGCAGGTTGGAGAAATTTCGCACGCTGAAAAAATTTGGCTCCGAGCAACACAAACAAAAGCGTTCGGAAATGAGCTTTCTGCTATAAAAAAGGGGGAAAATATTCCGCGAAAATCACCTCTTCGATCTTTGAATCCATTTCTCGATTCTAATCAAAATATTCGAGTAGGTGGAAGACTCGAAAATTCCATGCTTGAATATGACCGAAAATTTCCCATTATCGTTCCAAAAGGGCACCTCGCTACGTTATTAATAAGGCACGCCCATTTTGAAACCCAGCATGGAGGCTTACAGCTCATGCTGGTGAAATTGCGAGAGCAATTCTGGATTTTGCGCGATCGTTCCCTGGTAAAAAATTGCATTCGAAATTGCGAACGGTGCATCCGCCACCGAGCCCAATTTTCCTCTCAAATGATGGCTCCCTTGCCAAGGCCACGTGTTACGGAATCTTTTCCGTTTCAACATTGTGGCATTGACTATGCGGGACCTTTTTTCGTAAGACAAGTGACAGGGCGCGGACATAAAAGCCACAAGGCATATATTTCACTCTTTGTGTGTTTATCCACTCGAGCAATTCATCTCAAACTGGTTTTCAGTTACGAATCCTCCGCATTTATCGCGGCTCTCGAACGTTTCATAGCGCGGCGCGGACTTCCGTGCGCACTTTATTCCGATAACTCGACCACGTTCAAAGGCGCGGAACAGGAAATTCGCGAAGCAGCTGCAATCGCGATTCGAAATCCCAACTTCCAAAACTCGATTTCAAGCCGTTCAATCCAGTGGCATTTCATTCCACCTGCGGCTCCACATTTCGGTGGAATGTGGGAAGCCGGAGTTAAAGGGTTGAAACATCATCTTCGGCGAGTTCTAGGCTCATGCACCCCTACAATTGAGGAATTCACCACGCTTCTTTGCAACATCGAAGCGTGCTTGAATTCCCGCCCCATCGCTGCACTGACTGACGACCGTTCCGACCTCAACGCTCTCACACCTGGACACTTTCTCATAGGACGAGCTCTAAAATCCCGACCTGTCCCTTCCTTACTGCAATTAAACGAAAATCGACTCGGGCGTTGGCAAATCATGCAGCAAAAATTAGAACGATTTTGGCATGTTTGGAGAACCGATTATTTGAATACCCTCCAACAACGCCGAAAATGGCAAGATCGTCAAGAAAACTTTGAAGTCGGGGATTTAGTAATTGTAAAAACCGATAACTTGCCACCGGCAAAATGGGAACTTGGGCGAGTACAAGAATGTTATCCTGACTCACACGGGTTTGTTCGCGTAGTTCTCGTTCGTACCGCAAAATCCTCATTCAAGCGACCGATTGCTAAACTATGTAAGCTACCTTTTTGAAAAAAAAAAAAAAAAAAAACCTCGAGTCGTATCGAACCCACATGTGCATATTGTAAATAGTATTTTCTTTCGTATTTTTTTTAATGTTTCTTTCGTCGTATCCTCAATGAGGTATCCTGCTTTCTATATCGTGTTATTGTTATTATAGAAAGTATTTTTTTGAAGCGCCAATCGCTTCAACGCGGGCAGTATTTATGTTCATAAAACAACATCGTCAAAAATCATTTTATTTCCGGCGATTTGTTCGAAGCTATAAAATCACCAAGTTTGTTTTGATGACGTACTTTTATCGCGCGGTCGTTGCACCGCGAGTTTCGAGAAAATCATCCTCAAGTAATATTGTTATGTACTACTCGTTTCACATAATATCAGGGTCGAACACCAAAAATTTACTGTACTAACGTTCCCAAATTCTACGTTGTGCCGTGAATGTATAAAACCAGCGCGCAAGAGGCGCGCGGAGCATTCGTTTCCGAACAATAAACGAGTCATTACCGAAGTGGCGTGTCTCCTGAGTTATTTTTCTAACCAACTTTGGGTGATTTCTCGTCTCGTTTCTCTGACCATTGGGGCCTCAAGTGCAACAACTGGCTTTTTCTCGACAACAACGTGGGCTTTCGACTCCACAAGATCAAGGCTCCGTCGAATTCGCAACATAAAACATGGTCCTTCGAGCCGGATCCCTGTGATCATTTTCTACGCGAGACGAGACTCAAAATTGGCCAAAATTTACGGAGTTCTATGGACTTAGGCTCAGGAAAAGCCTCGACCCAACCTCGCAGGACTTCTTAGCCGGTGACCATATAAACCGAGGTCACCATGCCACCAAAAAAGCCTTCAAAGACCACGTCCTTGGATTTGGATGCTCAAATTACTACATTTGATCGCACACTTCGGTACATCAAAAATTCCATTGCCAACTTCAAGAAGACGGGGGAGGAAAAACGCAGTCTGGTCTTCGTCAAGGGGCGCATCAAACTTTTGGATTCGCACTGGACCAACAATCAGGATGCAGCCTCCAACATCGAGACGTGGGCCGACGACAACGAGCGGCTGTCGCTACCATTTTTCGTGCAAAATCAGATTGACATCGCTGAAACCGCCTATCACGAGGCTTACGACTTTCGACAAGAAGAACAAGCAAAAATCCGCGGATCCAAGGACGGCTTATCTTCGGGAACCTCAGCAGTCGTCGCTTCGGTCGTGAGTCAACCGTGCGAACTTACTCCAATTCAAATTCCTAAATTTTCCGGGAAAATTACCGATTGGATAACTTTTCGCAATTTGTTTGTATCTCTGATTTCGAAACGCGATTGTCTTTCCGGGGTTCAAAAATTACATTATTTACTCTCGTCCATGCAAGGTGACGCCGCGAAACTTGTTTCACATTTACCAATTACTGAGCAAAATTTTAAAACCGCTTGGGATTTATTGATTCTTCATTACGAGAACGAACGTAAAATTGTCTCAGCTCATTTGCATACTCTTTTTTCGGCACCTCTTGTAGATAGCAAAGATCGTTTGAATGGGTTAATCAAATTACGCGCGAGCTACACAAATTCGACCAACGCGCTTCGACAATTAGATCGAGCCGTTGATCAATGGAATGACATTCTTGTATTCCACATTTCCCAAAAACTTGATAAATCTACCCGGGGGAGTTGGGAAAGACATTTAGGTTCAACAACAGTATTCCCGACTTTTGATTGTTTACAAAAGTTCATTAACACCGAAATTTGGACGCTCGATTCTCTTATCTCGGAGGATCAATCGTCTCTTTCAAAACCGAACATGTCGGGTAAACAGTCGAAATCGGGTGAAAAACAATCACACGTCAACCAAGTTCGTTCAAACCACGCGACGGTCAGTCAAACGTGCCCGAATTGTAAACAAAAACATCGGTTGATGGATTGCCCAAGGTTTCTTGGCTTGCCCGTTCCAGAGCGATATGAATTCGTTAAAAAACAAAACATTTGCCAAAATTACCTTTACAAAGGACACCAAGTCAAAGATTGCAAAAGCAAATTCAATTGCATCGAATGCAATCAGCGACATCATTCGCGATTACATAATCCTTCACAAATTCCAAAACCCCAACCTTTTCAAACCCATCATTCTCAGTTTCCCAACCCTGGATATCCTAATCCGAAACAAAATTTCGCTCACAGTCATGTTTTGCATGCTAATGAGCTCGACCCCTCTACACTTCCAAATTCGTCCACTTCCCACGCATCACATCCAAACAACTTTTCCACTGAACTTTCATACGCCACAAATGAACCCCCCTCGGCCGTGTATACCCATTCCAATTTCCAAAAATTCCGTCCTTCGTCAATTTTACTCGCGACGGCGCGGGTGACGGTTGAGGTCGAGAGCGGTCGTTCTATGTCAGTGCGAGCTTTAATTGATCAAGGGTCTGACGCAACGCTCATTTCTCGTCGAGTTACTCAAAACCTGCGAGCTCCCTTAAGTCCAGCCCGAGCCAAACTCATCGGCGTTCGGGAAGGTCAGGGAACCGACGTTCGAAGTGCAGCTCGCATCTCCATTTTTCCGAAAAATGACCGCTCTCGGGCGGTAACAACAAACGCACTTGTTATAACCCGCATTTCAGCATACACTCCTGCACGTTTTTCCCTACCGGAAAAATTCCCGATATTTTCTGAGCTAAATTTAGCGGATCCCGAACCATTTTCCGATTGCAATCTCGATCTTCTGATCGATGCAGATATCTACGGCGCATTACTGATGGGAGGATTGATCAAAACCTCTCACTCACTCATAGCACAAGAAACCATCTTGGGATGGATTTTGTCAGGTCCTTTACCCTCAAAAGTAAACGAGTTAGTTCCCCGCATCAAAGTTAATCGGGTACAAGTCGCGGATCTTTCCGAAAGCGTAAAAAAGCTCTGGGAAGTGGAAGAGATTCCTCCTAAAAAATTCCTCTCTAACTCCGATCGAAAGTGCGAAAATCATTTTTGCAAAACATTCCGACGCACCGAGTCAGGGCGATATGTGGTTGAAATTCCCTTCCGCTCAAAACAACCCCTCCAAATTGGTTATTCTTCGAAACTCGCATTTTCTTCTTACCAAAGATTGGAGTCCCGATTCCAAAAGCAGCCGTTTCTCGAATTTCAGTACAACGAGTTTCTTCTCGAGTACGAAAAATGCGGGCACATGACTAGAATTCCGAGTACACAAGAAATGTTGCAACCTCAATTTTTGCCCCATCATCCAGTTTTACGTGCCGACAGCCAAACAACCAAACTGCGCGTGGTATTTAATGCTTCTGCCGTAAGATCGAACGGAACATCATTAGATGATCACATGCACGCTGGACCGAAGTTACAGGCTGATTTAACTTCGCTGTTGTTGCATTGGCGAGTTTACAAAGTCGTTTATTGCTCCGACATTGCTTAAATGTACCGCCAAATTTTGGTGGCACCCCAAGATCAGCAGTACCAGCTGATTTTTTGGAAACCCCCCACTCACAAAAACTGCCAAATCTACAAGTTGAATACCGTTACCTACGGGACAAAATCGGCACCGTTTCTCGCTCAACGCGTCCTCAAACAACTCGCGATTGACGAAGGTTCCAAATTTCCCTTGGCTGTCCCCATTCTTCAGTCCGAAATTTATATTGACGACATCATTTCCGGGGGGGAGACCCGCGAAATCGCAATGCAAAAAAGAAATCAAATTTCCGAGTGCTTGAAAAAAGGGGGATTTCGTCTCCGCAAGTGGGCGAGTAAGGACCCTGAGCTTTTGCGAGAAATTGATGCAAATGATCATGGACTCGCTCTAACCAAACCCTTTCAAGATGGCGAACAACTGAAAATTTTGGGCATTCAGTGGACTCCACGCGACGATTGTTTTCATTTCCTCATTGCCGAGCCTGTAAAAAGCATCAACACAAAACGCGAAATCTTATCGTTTATTGCAAAAATTTACGATCCTCTTGGTTGGATTGCACCATTCGTTGTCAAGTGCAAAATCTTCTTGCAAAAATTATGGAAACTTCCAGGCAACGACTGGGACACTCCAGTTCCCGTTGACCTTCACCCAGAATTGCTCGAAATTTGCAATAATCTCGAAGCCTTTCAACGCATCCAAATTCCACGTTGGACCCATCAAGATTCTACGATACTCGATGTCTCTTTGCATGGCTTTTCCGATGCGTCAGAAAACGCATACGCTGCTGTTGTTTATATGCGAGTTATTTCCAAAACAGGGGAGATTTTTGTGTCGTTGCTCATGTCAAAGACAAAGGTTGCGCCTTTAAAAACCCTGACTATTCCGCGGTTAGAACTGTGTGCGGCCCTGCTACTCACAAGGCTGACTATGTACGTAGCAGAATCACTCAAAATGGCTAGTTCTCAGCTTTTTTGCTGGAGCGATGCTCAAATCATCCTCGCTTGGTTGAAAAAACCTCCCAGCGAACTCAAAACCTTTGTGGCTCACCGAGTCGCTGAAATTCAGTCTTCATTGCCCGACGCAATCTGGGGACATGTTCGAAGTGAAAATAATCCTGCTGATTGTGCCTCGAGGGGAATTTCTTCCTCGCAATTAGCGAATCATCACCGTTGGTGGCACGGGCCACAATGGTTAAAAAACTCCCCAGTAAATTGGCCAGTTTCCACTGACCTATCTCAATTTGTCACTCAAGAAGAGGTCAAGGAAAAGGTCATTTACACACACACGCTTTCATCGGAAGAATCTCTCGAATTATTGTCAAAATTTTCCGCGTGGAACCGAGCAGTACGAGTATTAGCGTACGTTTTCCGATTTTTCTTCAAAACTCGATTCCCAGACGTCGCCAATCGCTCGCATTATTTGCAGGTTGGAGAAATTTCGCACGCTGAAAAAATTTGGCTCCGAGCAACACAAACAAAAGCGTTCGGAAATGAGCTTTCTGCTATAAAAAAGGGGGAAAATATTCCGCGAAAATCACCTCTTCGATCTTTGAATCCATTTCTCGATTCTAATCAAAATATTCGAGTAGGTGGAAGACTCGAAAATTCCATGCTTGAATATGACCGAAAATTTCCCATTATCGTTCCAAAAGGGCACCTCGCTACGTTATTAATAAGGCACGCCCATTTTGAAACCCAGCATGGAGGCTTACAGCTCATGCTGGTGAAATTGCGAGAGCAATTCTGGATTTTGCGCGATCGTTCCCTGGTAAAAAATTGCATTCGAAATTGCGAACGGTGCATCCGCCACCGAGCCCAATTTTCCTCTCAAATGATGGCTCCCTTGCCAAGGCCACGTGTTACGGAATCTTTTCCGTTTCAACATTGTGGCATTGACTATGCGGGACCTTTTTTCGTAAGACAAGTGACAGGGCGCGGACATAAAAGCCACAAGGCATATATTTCACTCTTTGTGTGTTTATCCACTCGAGCAATTCATCTCAAACTGGTTTTCAGTTACGAATCCTCCGCATTTATCGCGGCTCTCGAACGTTTCATAGCGCGGCGCGGACTTCCGTGCGCACTTTATTCCGATAACTCGACCACGTTCAAAGGCGCGGAACAGGAAATTCGCGAAGCAGCTGCAATCGCGATTCGAAATCCCAACTTCCAAAACTCGATTTCAAGCCGTTCAATCCAGTGGCATTTCATTCCACCTGCGGCTCCACATTTCGGTGGAATGTGGGAAGCCGGAGTTAAAGGGTTGAAACATCATCTTCGGCGAGTTCTAGGCTCATGCACCCCTACAATTGAGGAATTCACCACGCTTCTTTGCAACATCGAAGCGTGCTTGAATTCCCGCCCCATCGCTGCACTGACTGACGACCGTTCCGACCTCAACGCTCTCACACCTGGACACTTTCTCATAGGACGAGCTCTAAAATCCCGACCTGTCCCTTCCTTACTGCAATTAAACGAAAATCGACTCGGGCGTTGGCAAATCATGCAGCAAAAATTAGAACGATTTTGGCATGTTTGGAGAACCGATTATTTGAATACCCTCCAACAACGCCGAAAATGGCAAGATCGTCAAGAAAACTTTGAAGTCGGGGATTTAGTAATTGTAAAAACCGATAACCTGCCACCGGCAAAATGGGAACTTGGGCGAGTACAAGAATGTTATCCTGACTCACACGGGTTTGTTCGCGTAGTTCTCGTTCGTACCGCAAAATCCTCATTCAAGCGACCGATTGCTAAACTATGTAAGCTACCTATTTGAAAAAAAAAAAAAAAAAAACCTCGAGTCGTATCGAACCCACATGTGCATATTGTAAATAGTATTTTCTTTCGTATTTTTTTTAATGTTTCTCTCGTCGTATCCTCAATGAGGTATCCTGCTTTCTATATCGTGTTATTGTTATTATAGAAAGTATTTTTTTGAAGCGCCAATCGCTTCAACGCGGGCAGTATTTATGTTCATAAAACAACATCGTCAAAAATCATATTTTATTTCCGGCGATTTGTTCGAAGCTATAAAATCACCAAGTTTGTTTTGATGACGTACTTTTATCGCGCGGTCGTTGCACCGCGAGTTTCGAGAAAATCATCCTCAAGTAATATTGTTATGTACTACTCGTTTCACATAATATCAGGGTCGAACACCAAAAATTTACTGTACTAACGTTCCCAAATTCTACGTTGTGCCGTGAATGTATAAAACCAGCGCGCAAGAGGCGCGCGGAGCATTCGTTTCCGAACAATAAACGAGTCATTACCGAAGTGGCGTGTCTCCTGAGTTATTTTTCTAACCAACTTTGGGTGATTTCTCGTCTCGTTTCTCTGACCATTGGGGCCTCAAGTGCAACAACTGGCTTTTTCTCGACAACACCGTGGGCTTTCGACTCCACAAGATCAAGGCTCCGTCGAATTCGCAACATCCAGTGTGATCACTTGGAGCAATAACTTCTCGAAGGGGAGATTCTGAGCGTCTTTTAGCACCGCAACCTGTTCAAGTGAGATGGAAGCCAGAGCCTTCTCCGAGAAAGTTTCCCGGCTTTAAGTCATTTTCGCGAGAAAATCTGGCTGTAATGCCAGCCAAATAACTTTTTTGACAGAAAAATATTTTCATAAAATAAATTACCGAAATCGAATTCTCTAGTCGATCCCGTGACCGATTTTGTCAAATTGGTCACATATATGTGTTAAACATATTCTTCATTATTATTGTAAACAACTAAAGTGTTCGATGTGAATAGTCCCAATTATTTAAAGGATTGATGACCTATTGCATCAGTTATCGTAGAAATATAGCCAATCTTTAGTTGTATTGACCTATGATCACATTACGAGAAAGATTCACTCGAAAAAGCGAATCGGATAAACTATTTCTTTTTTTATGGGATTATTCATGAACTGGCGTAATCAGCACTTGTCTCCGAAGTAGCAGCAAGATACAGTATATTATGCTATGCAAGTAAAAATGGTTTGCCGTATTGACTCCGATTACTCAAATTTTTCCAATCAACTTTTTATAAACGCGGTATTTTTAATATTTATCTGACAATCAACTTCCACAGCGTAGGAATTCATCTTTTATAATTTATAGAGTATTTAAGAAAATTCAAATTCCTTATAAGCAGGGGTTTCAAAGTTGTAAATAATTTTTAACAGGCACTTAACTCAAGCGCGTTGCGCTCTTATCACTCCATAGCAAGTTATGCACCCTGAGGTAAAGTATGTATAGTGCAAATCAATGTACTGTTAGATATGAAGATAAAACAGTTTTTAGCTCTGCAAAAAGGTAATTATTGAAAACAAATATCATAATTTTTGTAATACTTTCTTTCTTTCTTTTGCTTAGATTTCCTACACTACTTTTTTACTTTTTTATAACAACGCGTCCTCAAAAACAGCAGAACACTGTTATGTATAAAAAGTACGTTGACGCGCAACAAAACTTTTTTTTTAAGAGTGTAAAAAACGCGTAAGTACAAAACCGTGACTTGAATATGAATCTAATCGAAAACGCGAGAGCAGTCGTAATATGCTATGCAGTCACTACAAACTAATCAAAAGAGAAAGGTTTGTTCATCACTGATAAAATCGAAATTGGATATGCCAAAATAAATGTTTGACCATTTTACACGAGAAAATCAAATTTCGTAAGAAACAAGTTTATTTTGCCGTAAATGATATACATTCACTGTATTATAATTTTTTATTCATATTTAACTTTTTTAAAAACTAAAAACTATTATTTCTTCATATCTAGCGGTATATTGATAAGCAATAAACAAACTTTACCTTAGTGTGCATTAATTGCTGCGGAGTTTAAGGGCTCAACGCGCTAGAGTTAAGTATTTGCTTAAAATTACTTGCAACTCTTAAACCTCTGCTTATAGTGGGTTTATTATAAATAAGAAAATTTTTTCTAATTACTACCATAATAAGCTTTGTTTACATCCCTCAGAAAAGTCATGTTTAAAAAAAAATTGAATTCCAAAAAACGAGAGCATTATCGAGTCTTCATGAGTTTATTTTCAAAAAAATATTGATTCAATTGACATGGAAACAAAAATTTGTGTTTTTATTTTCTTTTTGATTATTGTAAGAATGCTGAAAAATTCGTTATTAAGGAAAAAAGGTGCACTAGAATACCCTGTAAAAAAAATATTTTTTTGATGTTCAGAAAAAAAAACATTTTTTTCGATTACGTTTGCCGTATATGGACTACATTTTTTTTTGGTTCACGCGGAGGCTCGGACCCTTTTCGTCTCAAGGGGCCTAATCAGGGAGCACACACTGTGGGTAAAATTTTTGTCCAAAACTAACCTAAAAAAATACGAGTGTATATCTATATACATCCACATATATAGATATATTTTACTAAGGATCCCTTCCGCCCCGTCACCCCACTTTTTAGGCAACTTTTTCTTTACCCTTACGAAAAAACACTTCACAACACTTTACAATACTACAGTCTTGTAGTATTATGTAGTATTTTCGACAGTAGTGTTATGTAGTGCTGATAGTGTTGTGTAGTGTTGATAGTAATGTGTAGTGTTGATAGTAATGTGTAGTGTTGATAGTGTTGTGTAGTGTTGTGTAGTGTTGATAGTGTTGTATAGTGTTGTAAAGTGTCGAGTGTAGTGTAAATCAAAATGAGCTTATATAGCTTTGTTTTCGTTGTAAAACCATTTATTAAAAAAAATTTTGCAGTGAAAATACAGAAGTTATTGCTTCTTTTGCTTTTTCCTTTCTTGCACCCATTTCTGATACGTTTCCATGTTCCTTTTTTTACCAGCAGCGTTGTTGCACTGGTATTTAGCTTTTATTTTAACAATTTGGGCAATCTCCAACTTCTCTAAATTTTTAAAAACACTTGCGGCGTAATCTGTAAAACGCGAGAGTAATAATCGTTATATCGGAAAATGGGACAGAAGCGTTGAAATCTTCTTTTTTAAAAAATACGCACCTTCAATTTGTCCTTTCTTTTTTTGGTCAAGAGGCTGTTTTGGATTTGAATTATTTTTTTGCACATTTGTCGTTCCTCCGGTCCATGATGATTTCGACAGTTCATCTTTTGAGAACAATTTTGAGAAAAGATCATTTATAAGATTGTCGATCTTGTCGTGTCGGCAATCCATGCTAATGTTTTTTCGAACAAATTCGACATTCCCTGCTTGCTCTTCAGGGGTCCTATGCTCGTTTCGCTATACAATTGTAGTCAAACATAATTTTTAATTTAGGATCGAATTTAGGAATTCTTTTTGAATGCATACGATGAAACGGATTCGAAATATAAAATATTCGTGAAGTCAGCTTTTTTAGTTCTAATAATTCATCAAAAACAACCACACACAAAAAGAATAGTAGTAACTAAATGAATTTTATTTTGAATTATTAACTTTTTTACTTGGCCACAGCAGGAAACGATGGAATTTCTACGTTACAGTGAAACGAAAAAATGTGGTGTCCAAGGAAAAATCTGTAGTGTTTAAAGCTTAAAATGAAATTAAGATGTGTAGTGTCCAAGTATGTCAGCCATGTGGAGTAAAATTTAAATATAATGTATTCAACAATGCTTACACACCGTAGGGCAAGTGCCGTTTTTTTTCTTTTTTAAATAATCCCATTGTTTCACTGCTAACACATTATAATTACTAGCTCAGATATTCAAAATTATTAAAATTCAAATTTTCTGTTACGGAATGATTTTAACGATTATTACAAATATTTTACACTCAATGGCTTTGCGTTTTTTTTTTTCGCGTCTTCTATCTCCACTACTTTTTCCTCATCTTCTTCTTCAACATCACCAGACAATAAAGAATTATCGATTTGAACCTTGCTTTCAGACAAGCCCACATCCACAATTTCTTCAAAGTCTTCAACCTGGGAAATAGAATATTTTGTGACTAGTTTGTCGATAAATTTAGGCAATAAAGTTAATAAATTTCTTTAGTTTCAAGCGTGACATTACAAACGAAAAAAAAGACTCAAAATTCACTCATTTTCATCGAGTAGAGAATGATTCCGGAACAAGTAAAATTTTTCCCAATTAGAGTAAAATCACTCAAGTTCGCAATACAGAAATAGACCGAAAAAAATTTTTTGATGTACATTAAAAGATTACCAGTACACTGTTGACCGTGGTCGCGTTCCTTTCTTCGCTGTCAGAACCAATGACAAAAGGCAAGTCGATGATGTTAGGCAAAACGTTGTCGTTTTTGGAAAAGACCTACATTTTTATCAATAATATAGTATATTTTTAATCAAACTGTAATATTCGGCAGGCGATATATACTATTTTCTCTGTACGCACTATATACACTGTATACTATACTCTGATTCTTAACTCAAAAAATGAACGTCTTTCATGATTACCAAAAAATGTAATTTTACTCATTAGAGTAATCTTTCTAAGGAAAAATACGGAAATGAGCTAATTTTTCTCGAGTAAAGTAGCACTCGGCAAAAAATTTAATGTAGTTCTATTAGAGTGAGATTTCTACTGGATTTCATGGTATCGAACTTGCACCTGGAAAGTTTGATATATTAATTGAAATATTACCATACTGTCGACCGAGGCTCCTCTATTTTTTTCGTTTTCAAGAAGAATTTTCGAAGGTACTTCCGCATTCTTCTTCATGATTTCTTTCATTTCAGTTACGTCCTATAATTTGTAATTATCTATTATTACATTTAATTGCATCATGTACTGCCTGAATTTCCTCTCTTAATTTTGTTAGGTACATCGTTTGAAAACAATATGGTAATCCAGCAAATGAAATTAAAGGACGAATTTTATTCATTCAAGGACGAAAATTCAATCGACGAAAAAAGTGAAAATCGAGGGCTTATACTTTTGATTGAATCATTACTTGAAAATGAGTTAAGTTTCATTAGAGCGAGTATCCTGCCAGAGATTTATTTGTACAATCATAAGTTTCACGATGCATAATTTTCAATCGAGGAAAGTTACAGAGCAGTATCGGCATTAAAAAAATGACTTACATTGCGAAGCACCTGGACATCGTTCATGAGTTTCATGAAATCACCAGACGTATGCTGTATACCTATAAAAGTTCAGAAATTACAACAGAACTATTATAACAGAGTAATTATTTCATTTGGAATCAAAGTTCAGAAAAAATAAGTTGCTAAATGTTTCATATGATTTTGAAAATCCTGCTGGGTTAAAACATGAAGTAAATTCTTTTTTCGAAGTCCTGCTATATTTGTGACACCACATTATGGAGAACATCCCCTTATATCACACACAGTCAGGTGTACAGTGATTCAGAACCGCTCTCCCCCTTAATTTGAAGATGGTTACGTCACTTATCAACGAAACTTTCGGTTTTCAAGAAATAGTTTATTTCTGAACGAGTGCAGAATGAGCTTGTTTCCCGAATGTGAAGTTTGCAAAACGAGCCGAAGGCAAGTTTTGCAATCACATTCGCTAAAAAACTCCTTCTGCACAAACTGAGGACTATATTTTACACAACCAGGTGGAGTAAATTCGTATTTTTGAAAATCAGGAGTGGAGAACATGAGCATTTGCTCCACTGAGTTGTGTAAAAAAATAATTTAGTTCCATAATAACTTTACGGCAAAAGACATATAACGGGCTCAGTGGCAAAACGACACAAGAATTCCCAAGAGAGAGTCGGACTTATGTGAATCGGCATGTTTTCTATCCTTCTTTGGAAATTCTTGTGTTCTTTTGCCTCTGAGCTTGTCATATACCTATCGAAAATAAAACTTTCACTACACTGAAATTCTCATAATTTTTAAGATGGGTTTTTCATTGATTACCTTCATTACAATGCTCCACCTTCTTCAGGCTAGCGTTTTCTTTGCGCAATTTCTCGTTCTCAGCCTCAGGTTTTTCAATTTTTTTTATGAGCTGGTCACTGCTTATTCCACCTGCTGCACGCTGCAAACTTGATGTTTTGAAGTCTGGGACGCCCTAAAGAAAAATACGACCAAAGCATCATTTTTTGTTCAATAAAATTGTGAACGTGCAAATATCCTTTTTCAAGTACCTTTTTCTCATTTGTTGCATTCTGCACTTGTTGGCATATGTCAAGTAACCTTTGGTTTTTGGCATCCCTCAGGCGCTTGTTTTGTTGGCGGGGAGAATTCAGCCATTCCCATTTCTGTAATAAACCATGTAAGTGCGAATATAATCAAATCATACAAAACGGTTAAGAGGTATGTTCTGGAAACGTACCTCATCATCGACATGGGATCCATCACTTGGTTGGGAGTAATGGAAGTCTGGGTCGTGTTTTTTAAAAATTTTTCTCCGATCTTCCTTCGAGACTTCCAACTGTCCATACTGCTCCCAAAGCTTTTGGCACATATCAATCCAATCTATCGTACAAACAAGTAGACATTACATACTTTATCATAGGAACCTTTTACACCTTTGCCTATGGGTAGCTTGAATAATGATAATCATTAAGTTTTATGTGTCTAAAATACCCTTTCAGATTCATCAAGATTTGAAGGACAAAATTAATGCATAAAAAAATTGTATTTTATTATTATTCATGAATAAATAATTGGTCAGTTACAATAAAAAAGTTAATGGGATCGTTTTTCGATTAAAATAATTGACTGATGAATTTTTTTCGTCCGTAAACAAAATTATGAAAAAATTAATAATGCTATATCATCTCATCTTGTATTATAAAAACTGGTTTTGAGATCATTTTAAGATTTTGACATTGCGACGGGTTGTCTAAAGTATGCCATCATTCTTAGAAAAGAAATTATTATCGAGTAGTTTTATGATAAATAAATGTAGATATATTTTTTGTTGAAATTGCTGTCACATTACTTAACATCTATATAAAATTGAATCTTAAAGCAAAGCTTAAAAATATTTGTCAATTAATTTCGAACAACCATTCATCACTGTATCCTGCCTCCAATGTTTCATCATTCTAATTAATTAAATAATAATAATATACTTTCAGGTTAATCATTACTCTCGAATACTATAATTGAAAACTAAAATACTCTCACAATTGGCATATTCCAACAATTTGAAAGTTCATATATATAAATTCACTAATACTTTACATCCTACTTTGCAAAAGTTATGAGTTATTATACATGAGAGTACCTATTGGCTAATATCTGTATAATAATTTTAAAAATTACTAGAAAATTTTTTTAAATAAAAAAGGGTTATGCACATTTTTGGTTTTGTGATCATCAAATCAAAATTTAACCAATCATGGTTAAATTTTAAGAATTTTTAATCACGGAAAATCATGAAAAATCCGCAGGCAACTATATAAAATCGTATCGATTTACGAAAAATGATAAGAAATAAGAAAAATGAGAGATACTTAGAAATGTGAAAAAACAGGATCTTACGGTCAAACATTATATTTATGAGAAATAGTAAGAAACCGTAGGAAATTACAGATAAATAAAAAAAATTCATGAGAACTAGTGAAAATACGTGAGACTTGATGAGGAACGATTATAAGCCAAATGTATTCATGGAAAATTTTAAGGAATTATTGCAAAAGTTAAGATATCATGAGAAGTTAAGGGAAATGTTAGGAAATCAGAAATTGTGAAAAATGATAAAAAAAAAATGGAAATATTAGAAAATTAGTGGAATCACGTAGTGGGAAATTACGATGAATAGTGGGAATCGATGAAATACAGTAGCAACCGATGAAAGTGAATGAAGTATAATGAAAATTAATGGGTAATTATGAATAATTGTAGTAATTTACTGATGAATTTCTGACAGTGGCAGTATCAGTGATAAAAATTTATATTGCATAAAATGATGATTAATATTGTGTATTGTGATCTATTATTTATTTATTTAAACTATACATAAGGTATTAATTAGTATACAGCTCATATCATATTATAAGTTTTTTTACATACAAATGTAATAATTACATTTTCGAAACGGTACTCATCACTGTTTCTAGATTTTTTTCTATGAATTTTTGCATGCTGTCCAACTGCTCAAGATTTTTTTCAGGACATGGGTGATTTTTTTCGAACCATTCCCGGAAACGCGAAAAACCTTCGAAAGCTTCTTGTACTTCTTGCACCTTCTTTTCGAGCTCCAATCCATTTTTTTGAATCTCGTCCATGGATAGCTCTGCTTGTATATTTTCGAAGTTCGAATCCTGTAAATATAATGGCAGCATTTTAGAAATTTTTTCCCTTTCAAAAATAAGTTTAATGAACTGTAATACCACCTCTCTATTTTCTGCGTAAAACGCGTTTCTCAAAATTTCAGCGTCCGAAAGATTTTCGCCAGTGTCTGCATTTTTTTCCTCTTGTAGCCAGTTTTAGGCATCAGCAATGGAATGAGTTCCAGTCTCAGTGAGTGAATCTAGCATTTTTGTCAAATCACCGAAATCACCCGTATCAGGTTCTATTGGCAAAATATTCTCGCCTAACAATTTTTTCCACGCTTTATTTACTGTGGTGTCTAATACATTGTCCCAAGCACTTGCCACAGCGTAAGCTGTGTCCAGAAGAGACCACTTTTTGACGAATTTAGCAATGTTTTCGAAATCGTTTTCAAATAAGATTCTTCGCAAAAAATTTTTTTTGTATTTTTGTTTCATATTTTCTATTACTCCTTGATCCATTGGCTGAACCAAAGAAGTTATATTTGGTAAAAAATATCGGACTTGAAACTGAGGATTTATTTCATTGAGTTTTTCTGTGGACGGATGACAAGGGGCATTATCCAAAAACAATAAAAATTTTTCACTCTCGCCAGGTTTTCTTGCTTTCACAGAGGGAATGAAAATGTTCTTGTACCAATCGAAAAAAATTTCACCTACAACAAAAATTCAGATATAAATTATGAGCGTTAGTTTAGGAAATTTTCTAAGTTATTACATTACCTTGAGTGGCATTCAATTTAAAAAAAAAAAAGTTTTTCATTCTATGTTTCTTGCAAAAATGCAAGTGGAAAAATTAAAAAAAGATTTTTTAAAAGTAAAAAAAAGAAGTTTTTAAGGCAGTAGAGATAGTAGGGACAGCACCCCCCCCCCCTTCCTTTTCAGGATCTAAAAAAAAAATCTACGATTTCATTCCATATTTTATTATGTATACAGTTCACGTACATGCTGTCAATTGTTAATCTCTCAAAACACAAAGCGAATTATAAAGATTTAAATTCTTGAAAAAATTCCTATGATTTGTAGTTTTCACAAAGAATAAAAATCGTTATATAATTATTTATTTGAAAGAACAATCAATGTTTCAGTCGATAATAACTTTATCTTCAGGGTTCTGGTAAAATGAAAAATTCAACAATTTCAAGTAATGTTAACAGTATCATTTCAAAGCCCTTATCACTGAAATCTTGAATCACAGAGTTACGAATTCTATTATGTGCAGAGAATTTCAGGATATGTACTAAATTTCACAAATCAGATCTCTAGAATTTTAAGTTACGGAATGTTTAACTATTATGTAGCATCAAGTGATCTTTGTGAGAGTAAAAAATTAATTCATATTTTTTCGCATTTTTAATTAAAATTAAATAATTTCAAACTGCTGCCAAATTCGTTTATTTGATAAGTTTCGTAACTTTTCAGTTTCACCATAAATAAGTTATTTAAAGTGTATTATCTGTGTTTGTTACCATTCATCCAAGAACTCTTTTGGCTCCTGTAGTGCAGTGGCAGTTCATCGTGACACTTTGGGAAACATCTAGGCCTTGCAGATTGATCAATGATGAGAAGTTTGATCTTGTGAGTTCCAGTGACGTTTGCGCAATTCATTATTGTCACTCGCTCTTTGTTAAGCTTGAACCCCGCTGGATGTCTATCATCCCAAAATGCAAGCGTATTAGTTGGTAGGGACCTGTAGTATAATCCAGTTTCGTCAGCATTATAAACATTTTCCAATGCATACCCGTTGTCCTCGATAAATTGGCGGATTTCGCCTTGTGTCATGTCAGCTGTTTCAGTATCCGCAGATAATTTTTCACCAGCTAATCTCATTTGTCTAATCCCATGCCGAGTTTTGAATTTTGACAACCAGCCGTCACTGGCTTTGAATTCTTTTTGTTTGATATTCGATTCGTTGTTTTGTTGTTGCGCTTCTGTGGTTTCTGCAGATGTAGAGCCTTGATTTTCAGCTTTTTTTTCGTATGCTTCTTTCTCCATTTTCAGCAATTCTTCATTAAAAATTAGAGCTTTCTCTCGGATCAAGGGTCCACTTATTGCAGCACCCTGGGCTCGTTTTTGTTTGAACCAATTGACAAGGGCAGACTCCATCACAGGATGCTGCCCACTGTCCACTCTACATCTTTTTCTCCAATGCTTTTGGTCCACCAATTTCACGTACTCGTTCTTTTTCTTCATAATTTATAATACTGAGGACTTGCTCAAATTAAATTTTAACGCCGCATTCTTGATAGTCATGCCCTGTTCAATGCACTTAATCAAAACGCATTTTTCTTTGATTGAGAGACGCACATATTTCTTATGCGTAATTTTCTTGCTGATTGTCCCTGGAATAATGTAAATAATAATAATATTCTGCCAGTTCAATTCCAGAACCCCCTCCCCTCATTTTTAATGAAGTAAAATGCCAATAAATAATAATTTCTTTTATTTACGAAATTTGAAAATTATTCACTAAAATCAAAAATGATCTCAAAGCAATACTAACTCTCATGTCATCACTGAATTAAGTTGACTGTATAAAAATAGATTGACGGTTATAAGTTTCACATTTTTGTCTCGATTTTTTTGAGATGAAAGTTGGGATTTTTTGAAAATTTTTTCATTTACATTATACTAAAATTGGACTACATTATATCAAATTGTTATTAACTGACCATATTTTAGTAGTCAATTAGATAATATTTTAATGTTAAGCGAATAATACATAATACATAATTAATATTCATTTATTGACAGTGTTTATGTATAAAGTATTTGAATGGTTATAAAGTAATTGAATGTCATGTAAATGATATTATGTATGACAATAAATTAAATATCGGGAATTTATCGATTCCATAGTAACTTGGGGTTTTATGAACATTTTATAAAAGCCCTCATAAAATCTCGGTTATTTTTATAATACTCCGCCTTTTTTATAAAGTGACTTTCTAAAATCTTCATGGAGTTTTTATAAAGTTACTTTATAAAAACTGTATAAAACACTGCTCTTTTATAAGGTCACTTTAGAAAAAAAGCGAAATCTTCTTAAAAATACAGAGATTTATCAGGAGTTTTATGAAAAGTTTATAAAAACCTAAGTCACAAAGGTTTTATTATAAATGAAAAATTTTCATACGTGCTTACTATAGATTATGGCTAACTATTAAAATTTGTTAACAATCTATCATAAAAAAAATTGTAAATATATATAAAAAATGATAAGAATTAGGTATGTAAAGTGTAAAAGTTGACATTTAAAAGCGTACAAAAATCTAAAAATGAGCCTTGATTGAAATTCTGATTGATATTTCTACTGTTACGTTCTGACTTACACAAAACGAAATATAAAAAAAAATAAAACAAACCTGGTTTTAGTCCCTTAAAAGGGCAAGGGACCAGACGGAAATTTGGGTTACAATAATAATACTTGAATAACTCTTAACACAAGATTTATTAGCAATTATTCAAACTGAAACACAGTGTTCCAAATCTCAAATGAAAGAAAACGCAATTCAACTTACATATGTTTTGTAAATTCTACAATATCGATCCAAATCTCAAATGAAAGAAAAAGCAATTCAACTTACATATGTTTTGTAAATTCTACAATATCGATCCAAATCTCAAATGAAAAAAAACGCAACTCAACTTACATATGTATATCCCGAGCCAATTATTCGTGCTTTACTCTCAATACAAATCAACCTTGCATGCTATTCGCTCGGATTATTCGCAAAAATTTGTTTTCTATTCTGGGCCGATGAAAAAAAATCTATTTCAACACGACGATTCCTTACAAAACTCAAAACGAGAACAAACCAAAAGCGTCTCTCAAAAATCAAATCCGAAAAAAAATCCGCGCGCACGTAAAGCTCCTGTTCTAATATATGAAACGAAAAAAAAAGGGAGTGGGTGGAGACGTGACATTGATGCTTTTCCTATTGGCTGTCAAAATCATCCGATGTGAAAAACCCGAATTGCGATGTCAACGGATGTAAAATCTAAAAACTCTATCGGTGATGACTACTCATTCAAGCGACATTAAGGTGATTGCTAGAATATCGTTTCTCAATGCGCGCTTGCGAATAATCCACAGATAACGGTAAAAATACCGAAAAGTTAGTTTGAAAGAAGAAAAATTGTTTCTAAGAATAGAAAAGCAATTATTTTTATAGTTGAAATAGAATTTGAATAAAAAAAAAATAAGAAATTTATAGAGAAAAATAAAAATGACTTGTAAGGTTAATATATAATATCGTGCAACGTCACACTACGATGGAAATTTTTAAAATTGATTTTCATACAATAACGCACTTCCCGATAAACTTGAAAAATCTTATGTGTAAATTTCACCTAGACAGTGTAATTTTTTAGGGTTACAACAAAATCAAACTCACATTTCATTTTACTACGCGTTACTTGCATTAAATAATCATTGATTCAAAAGAAATTCAAAAACATTTTTTGTTTAATGTGAATAATATCTTTAACATAATCATGTATTTACCTTCGTCGTTTCTCTCCATTTTTGGTCACCACGTAGCCTTCACTAGCCTTTAAAACGCACTTGATGCATGCAGGGACAAGTCTAGAATAAATTGTCTAGAATGTCTAGCATGGTCTAAAACGGACCAAGTCATTTCTGGAATGCAAGAAATGCCTAACTCACGTGTATACACCCGCCCGACCTACGATTCCCCTCACCATACACCGAGCCAGCCAATCGGCAGTCTCTTGACTAAACCCCTCGCATGCTAGCGAGAGCGGCGGGAATGAACGGATAACCGAGAGTTTGTTTCGAAGACTGCACGGATAAGTGAAAGTTCTCTGTATAAACTGAGAAAAAATTCTGACTCAGAGTCTGATGTTATTACCGGTGAAGTTTACCGTCATTTAATTCAAAATAGTACAATTGGAGAAAATGATATCACGCTACAGTTTAATACTGACGGGGCAAAGACTTGCCAATCAGCAAAAAAGACTCTTTGGCCAATCTATGTAGCTATCAATGAATTACCATTCAAAGAACGATTAGAAAATATTTTGCTCGCCGGCCTTTTGTATGGCCCTAATAAGCCTGATATGAATATTTTCCAAAAGTATTTCATTGAAGAATTAAATACTCTTCACACCAACGGTATTGAGTGTTCGACTCCTGGTGGGGAAGATATTTTGGTAAAGGTTCACACAATTCTTGCATCAGTGGATTCACAATGTCGGCCAATGTTGCAAAATATCATGCAGTACAATGGACGTTATGGTTGTTCTTTCTGTCTGCACCCTGGTGAGTCGATTGAAGTTGGCAGAGGCAATCCTAGAGTTTATAAAGGCCCAGTTCACGATCCAAGAACTTCCACGCAGCACGAAAGAGATTCCATAGCCGCACTTGATCGAGAAGAACCTGTGAATGGAGTTCATGGGCCTGCTTTGCTAGGAACTCTATCAATTTTCAATATCATTTCGTCGTTTGTCCCTGACTACATGCATGCTGTTTTGCTGGGTATTGTCAAGACCCTTGTATGCGCCATGTTCGATTCCTCAAATGCGGATCAAGAATGGTACTTGGGAAGAATCGCTGATGTCATTGAGCAAAAACTCGAAAATATGCAACCATGCACCGAAATTACCTTACATTACCTTACATTTAATTAAATGTGGGAAGCTTCCGAGTCGAAACATTTCCTTCTATACTACTCTCTGAATTGCTTTCACGGCCTCTTACCAGAGAAATATTTAAGGCATTGGTTTCTCCTTGTTACAGGTATTTCAAGTTTACTGAGGATGAAAGTATCACAGGATGATATACTGAGAGCAAGACAAGCCCTGGGAAAGTTCGTTTCCCAAATCGAAAATCTTTATCGGCCTCAGTATTGCACATTCAATTCGCATTTGTTACTCCATTTATGTGATGCTGTTCAAAGTTATGGCTCTTTGTGGGCTTGGTCGGCGTTTCCTTTCGAAAGTTGCTATGGAGTGTTAGTGAGTTTGATCAAATGCAGATCAAATCATGTACTTGAACAAATATGTCATTTGTACTTGCGTTGCCGAGTTGTTGAACAAAAAGGAAAAATCATTTTTTCTCGAGAGAATTGTAACCACTCTGCTAGAGAATTTTTTTTGAAAATGACTGAAAATCTCCGGGTATCAAAAAATTGTGTTGAGTTTGGGCCTTCTCTTCGAATGTTTGGAAAACCTGTGAATGTCGAGCTCAACGTTTTAATGAAACTAACAATAGAACAAGAACTTGAAGCTCCCATCGACAAAAATGCAAGAAAATATCAGCGTTTCATATACAAGAATGTTCTGTACCACTCCATTGATTACAAAAGATTAGAAAAGAGAAATAACAGTGTCGTCGAAGTTCATGATCATACTTTCATTGAGATTATAGGAATTTTCGAAGTGATGATGACTAAAAACGAAAAAAATGAGTACGTTGTTGTCGGGAAAGTTTTGAGGAGAGAAAACAACATGGAAATTATTTCTGATAGTTCGTTGCACATCAGCTCTAACGAGATATTACCAATCTTCAGCGAAACAAATGATATTGTAGCTGCTCGGCCACAATTCATAACAAAAAAATGCATGAAACTACCTTCTTCTGCAGAAAAGTTTAGTATTGCACCACTTATCAATCACCTAGAAAGAGATTAATTCTTTTCATCATGTAACTTTTTTATCAGAAACGCGCAACTGTCACGCGAAATAAAAAACTGTCAAATGAAAAATTCATGTATTATTTGTATGTTAGTAGTTAGAATAAATACGTGGTAACATATGCAAAAGTTATGTTTTTTTTCACCATTCCGATTCTCCCCAAAATTATATACGTTGGAGAATAATAACCATATTTTTATACAATATTTATGAATTCAAAATTTTGATTTTATTTATTTATTACATACATATGTATTTTATAAATATAAATCGCATTATTATAATATAATATTTTTCAATGTTCTTTAAATATTCGAACATTTTATTATTCTGCTGTTGTAATTGCATTAGTAACTTAATATAAAAGAATGTTTTAGATTGTTTAAGTTTATCATATGTATGATCATTTATTATATTCGTATATTTTTCATTTTCCCATATTTATATTTAATTTTTTTATTACATACATGCAGTTCAGACCATATTCCATAATTATATGTACGTCAGTTTTAAACTGTATTTATGATTGACTCCAACACAACAGTACTGCAACTCATCAATTTTTTCAAGTCCCGCGTTACACTTCTGCAACACTACAGCAATACTAAAATTTTTTCCAAGTTTCACTGAACACTTCAATAGGACTACAGCAACACTTCAATTTTTCAAAGTATTACGCTTACACTTCAATAACACTACATCAACACTACAGGTTAAGTCGTTGACACTAGAGCACACTACAGAGCACTATTGAAATACTACAGGTAATATTCGAAGTGTTGTGTAGTGTTGTGAAGTGTTTTTTCGTAAGGGTATGGAGTGTGTGCCCCCTACGCCCAATTATAAAACCTGGTGCGCCTTGGTGGCCTTGGTGCGCCTTGCGACAAGTCAAAAGGCGCCACTTTATAGGTCGTAAAATGCAAGCTTCTTGCTTTTAGCCGCGAGAGTTACCAACTGTCACCGGTCTCAACAGATCATGCATATCCAAAAGATGTTACCCACCACTATGGTAAAAAAGAATTTTTGACTGAAGTCTTTTTTTATATTCAGAAAAATGAAAAAATATTTCTTAACAATTGACGACATGTTTTTTTTTGCATTTTCGGTCGCATCAATCGTCAAACATATAGTCTACAATGAATAAGAGTTTTCATATTCAGTGCTACACACTCAGTTCTGCAACACAGGTATTTCAATCGCCTTAGGTAATTGGAATGCCATCGTGGCGATTCCCTTTTGATGGCTTTTCGCTTGCCTCGGGACCGTCAGGGTCGTGAATTGACTGAGTCACAGATTTAACAATCGCAATAGTGCTATTGACAAGGCCCAATGTGACATCAATGTTTCTTCTAATGATGATTTTAGCACCAATCTTTATCTTGATGCATTTTGCCAGACCAGCAGTACGCGAATGTTCTTCTTCATATTTATCTAACTTACTATGGACTTGCTTTTTCAAAGAATTAGAAAAAATAATAAAATATGATTTATTATAAAATTATTTCATTTATAAATAATTGTCAAACAAATTAAATATCTAATTATTACAATAATATTCATAAATAACAGGAATAAGAATTACAAAAATATCAGAATATTATCAAATAGAAAACGAAATAAATAATTTAATATAAGCGGTACCATTTTAAACAACTTTACCAAAACATTTCTTGCAACGTTACATATTTTTTAATGAAATTTCCGAACAGTGAGGAAAAATATTAAAATTAAAGATGTAGGTTCAAGATATTACCAAAAAAATATAAGTATTATAAATTGAAATAATATATGTATATGAACAAATATGATGATACAATTTTTTTTTCCAAACGTAAGAAATAATTGTCAAAGAAATTAATTATCTGATTATTACAATAATATTCATAAATACTAATTTTTTTATGAATGATTACATTTTCAAAAAAAATTTATTACTGATTTTGTTTGAAAAGTTAATTTCCATATGATCGCTCATTGAGAAAGTTACATTTTGAATAGTTTTGATTAACAATGACTTGAGATGATTAATTTTTTATTACATTTTTCATTCATGCTTACACTTCGAATATGGCTGACTCGCTGTTAGAGTTGTGAAAGAACGGACGGAACTCCTCCTCAATAATTGAAAAAACCAATTTTCTCATGTCTTCGGGTATGGGTTGCTAGAAAGGTTCGCTGCTGTTAAAATACAAAACATTTATTTCTGTATCAATCTGATATCAAAGGCCTACTCAGATTAATGGACAATATTTGGTTGAGAAGAAAATTACATGGCGACGAGCTCGTTATCGTGGTGGAGGAAGAAAAACGCACGAAATGATATTTTGGAAACACTACACTACAAACATGACAATATGATAACACTACGTGGAACAAAAATCGAGTTTTGGAAAAACCCAAAGAAAAGTTCACAGGCAACATGTACTTTATGACCTTTTGAACCTATAATCCAGAATGTTCTTTCTCCATCGCGTCACATTGGCGAGTAATAATTTTTTAAAGCTTCAATAAATAAAAATTTGTACCTTCTTCGTGGTTTTTTTCACGATCACGTCACTCGCTAATGTGACGTGATGGAGAAAAAACATTCAGGATAATAGTTTCAGGAGGTCTAACACAGTACCAGGTGTACTCCTAAGTAATTTCCGGTTTTTTCAATGGATGGCGTTCTGTTTTGTACCGCTGTTGGTAACACATACCATATGTCATTTTGTTCAGTCATATCGAGTGCTTGAACTGCGTTGACATTTTCTCGAAGAAATCTTCCAGTAAGTTTTTATTGCGCTTCAAAAATGTCGAATTTTGTACCGAATTTTGAGCATATGCGCCATGCATTGCTTTTCATGTTCAATCAGGGGAAAAAAGTGTCCGAGAGCCACTGTGCGCTTGTGGAAGTTTATGGTGATCGTGCATTAACACTTTGAACATGTGAAACGTGGTTTCGACAGTTCAAAAATGGAGATTTCGACCTGAACGACGCCGCACGCTCTGGCAAGCGAAAATCGTTCGATGACGCCGAATTGCAAGCATTATTAGATGAAGACAACACGCAAACGCAACGACAGCTTGCAGATGCGTTAAGAGTTCAACAGCAAGCAATTTTCAAATGTCTGCGAGCCATGGGAAAAATTCAGAAGTGTGGAAAGTGGGTGCCCCATGAACTGACCGAGAGACAAATGGAGAATCGAAAAGTTACCTGTGAAATGCTGCTTCAACGATACAAAAGAAAGTCTTTCCATCAGCGTATTGTTACTGGTAATGAAAAGTGGATTTTCCTGAAGAACCCTAAGCGCAACAAATCGTGGGTGAGTCCAGGTGAAGCATCGTCATCGACGGCACGGCCAAATCGTTACGGTCGGAAGGTCATGCTGTGTGTGTGGTGGGACCAGTCCGGTGTTATATACTTTGAACTGCTGAAACCTGGTGAAACTGTGAATGCCGTTCGCTACAAACAGCAAATGAAAGATTTGAGCCGAGCCATTGTGGAAAACCGACCAGAATATCAACAACGACAGAAGAAGGTGATTTTGCTCCACGACAATGCGCCGTCGCATAAGTCGAAAGTCGTTCGTGACACGCTGGAAAGGCTCAAGTGGGAAGTGCTTGATCATGCGGCTTACTCACCAGACCTGGCGCCATCCGACTACCACCTCTTTGCCTCGTTGGGCCATGCCCTTTCTGAGCAGCGCTTCGACTCGTACGAAAATGTACGAAAATGGCTCACTGAGTGGTTCACCTCCAAAGGCAATGATTTTTACTGGCGTGGTATCCACAATTTACCAGAAAGGCGGGAAAAATGTGTAGAAAGCGATGGAAAATACTTTGAATAAAATAAAGGTTACGGTTTTTTTGGAATTATGTGTTTTATTTGCAAAAAAACCGGAAATTAATTAGGAGTACACCTGGTATTTGGATATTCAGACTGTAACTAATGAACTAATGTGATTTAATCTTTCAACAAGGTACTGGACCTTCAGTACTCCATTATCCATGTAATAGTTAAAACGAACACCATTATCGAATAGTGATATAACCTATCGTTTAAAAGACATACAGTTTTTGCTATGCTACATTTATTTTAATGGACGACTACTCTATATTCCATTTTCCAGCTGCATTAATATACTTACTACTATAGTTTCGAAGCCTAGTAATAGATTCAGAAAATTCAAAAATGCTTAGTGTTATCGAGTTTACAGCAAAAGGACTTCTATTTTATCCGTGTAAAAACATTATAAATTATTTCAAGAGCTATTTTACACTTGAAACTTAAAAAATATCAATTTAAAATTAGTTGTTTCGTAAAGTAAACTTGTATGAATAAGATTTTCTTTCAACTGTAGGTTTGCAAGAACGACGTTTATAGTGCGGTGTTTTTGCTACATACTGCTAGTTAAAATCACTCATTTAATAAATAAGTTTATAAAAGAGGTTTTTAGATCAGTAATAATTATTTATATGAGCTTGGAGCGAACGCCGTTTATTCGACTGACATTTCGGCAAAAACCGTTTTTGAAAAATCACTCTGCTCGAGCGCCTTTAACCCATCCACACTTTACACGGGTTCCGTTCGCGCAAGAGAACTTTATTCAAATGCCGTTTAAACAAAATCGCTTCGCACGAGCGCCTGTTACCTAGCAACACTTTATGCAAGGAACGTTTGCGCAAGAGAACTTCATTCGAGCGCCGTTTTAACAAAATCGCTTCGCACGAGCGCCTGTTACCCAGCAACACTTTATGCAAGGAACTTTTACGCAAAAAAAGATTATTTCAATGCCGTCGTGGTTTTACGAAATTGAAAATTATAGGTGCAGAGAAATCGGACAGTCAGGTGCTGCCCTCAGTAGCCCATCGGCCTTCATAGAAAACGGTCGTGTCGCGAGTGTAGTAATTATGTCAATTAGTCTTGAATAATTTAAAATTAGTTGTTTATTAATTTATTCTATCGAGTTTACCGTTAGTTTACGAAAAAATAGGGACAGATGGGACTTCTGCGATTATCAGATAAGTATCCGGTTTGAATTTTCATATTATAAAATATTGAATATATATGTTCGACCATTGAATAAATTTTAATGATCATTGACCAACGCAACCATAAATTACAAATAATAAATATCAATCCATAAATTTTCATAGTTGCCCAATCAACATAATCGCGAACGCTGTAATCAGTACCGTAATGTTTCAACCAACCGAAAATATAACCTAGAAATTTTTATGTTTACTTTTTTTCTACAGCTTTTATTACACAATCAACAATTAAAAATATCTACATTTTAGGATGCACAATAAATTAGTGTCAGTATCTTACAAAAAAGCCACTGTTGAAGATAATTTTGACAATAAATACATTTTTATATAAAATATTAAAAAATTGCTGCACTTCTTATATTCACAACCAAAGAAATGATTGATAATTTTTTATACCTAAAAAAATTAACAGCCACCTGACATTTATACCATAAACGCCGTTTACTTTGTGGAATTTTGTCTTCTTTTTCAGATGCTGTAACAATATCCAGTATAACCTCCGGAAGTTTTACTGCAAAATAATAATGAGCATTTCAGAACCATTGGTATGTATCGATATGTAATTAATTTTTAAGAATTTTGAAGTACAGTCATATTCAAAGTGAAAATGAAAGTAGGTTTTGGAACATAAAATTATTCTTCCCTTCACTTCCATTCTTCATGATGGAAAAGACACGCTATGACTGAGAAAACTGTAAAACATTTTTTTTCAACTATTAATTAACTATTGGTACATGATATCTCAATATTTTAGATCTATGAGGGAAACAAACATGGAACATTTAAGTCAAACAACATTTTTCGATATATTTTCATTTTCTATGATTAAAATATATTCTTATGATAAAAAAAAACCTTTTGAAAACATAAATATATATATATATATATACTCGCACGAAATATTTAACTATCATCATCAGATGATCTCATTATTTTTACGCTATTATTGACAAAAAAAAAAATTATCTTTTGATCAACTTTTATTTTTTTCAAAAAGCAATTCATTTTTCAGTTATTCAGTTCTTCTACTGAGAGAGCGATTTCAAATGGAAAACAACTTTTTTTTCTTTTCTTAATATTCTCCATCTATTCTTACCAAAAGTCACAAAATATCGAAGCTAGAAGTGGAAACAAGAAGGACAATTCAGATAACAATGTTATTTATTGGATTTATTTTCTAATAAATGAAAAGCAGTACGCTCCGTCCAATATGTTATGATCAAAAATTGGGAAAACCAGTCACTCAGAGCCAATGATTAATAGTAATGTTTCAAGTCCAAATCTTATATAAATTTTTATTCCAAGCTTTCGGCTGAAATCCAGCCTTCTTCATGGATTAAAAGCATAGGAAAAACAATCAAGGAGAGTTCATATCGTTTATCGTTCATATAGGATTTATCTCCATTACTTATAGTTCTAAAATACTTTTTGGGCCTAACAAAACCTTTTCCAGATTTTATTTTCAAGTTATGTTCTACAATCATTCACAGATATGGTATATCAACGTCTCAATGGTGTTAGGGGTCGTGCACATAATACGTCACGCCGCCTTAAAAACATTTAGATCCCCTACTACCCTTTTGTCACGCATTTCTCCATAAGAGCTAAGATGGTTAGTAACACTCAGGCTGACCTGACCCCCCCCCCACTTTTCAAAGAGTGTGACGTATCATTTGCACAGCCCTTTAGTAAAATAAAACAGCATAAAATTTCCTGAATAACTTTTATTATTTTTAATGACAGAGTATTTATGAAGCTACAAATCTTTTTTAAAATCTGTAAAAACTCGTCGAAAAAGAAGACGACCCTTTCGGTCACAAATATTCCTTTACTAGCTTTCCCCACGTGCTTCGCTACGCGTAATTGCGCATTTTTAAAAAAATAACAAAAAAATGTTGGAAATTATTTTCCAGTATGTTTTCATTTTATTGTGAGAAATTGAATGAGAATTGTGTTTTATTCTAATAGAACTAAAGACTAATCTAAAGAGTAATCGAATTAAGACAACTCGATAACTTTGACATTATATAAATAAACAGTTGAAAGATAAAAAAATGTAACAGTTGCATGTTAATTTATGTGCAAGTTTCAAAGATTTACCCAAAGGTCTATAATTATCGATATATTGGAATAATTGAGTCTGTTAAGGCATATTATAAGAAGAATCAGGAAAAAATTTACTTTCCATTCAGACTGTTTGCAAGATAAGACTGTTCTCGTTAATTCCATGATAAGCCCATCGTGCTTCACAGTCAAATTTAGACCAGAAGAAGGATTTGGTGAAAATGCAGAACAAATTATCAACTGCAGATTAGCAAATTTAGTGCCAACTAATCGAAAATTTTGGACGCGCGATGCGGTGAAATATTTCGAAAACATTGCGTTGAATGAAAATTTTACTATCAAAATTTAAACCAAATTGACGACATATTTTTCGTCAACTTATAAGATTATGATTTAATGAAGAGCATCGACCAATGGATTGTTGATGAAGAATATGCAGTTTTCGAAAATCATTTTGCTCCATATTTTCCATACGCTTGATATGATTCTCTATTAAATTCTCATGTTTTAATAAAAAAAAAATTGAACAAATAATGTTTTTGGTCTGTTATTTAATGAAGTGACATTGTACTTTTCAAATGAACAACAAAAGGTTTAAGTCAATACAATTTTTGATCTGTTATTAATTCATAATATTTGTTATTGATTTATATTCATCCGCGAAAAAATATTTAACATTTTTAACCATCATTACTGAAGATGAATTAGGTTAAACTAAATGTCAAAAATTGCGAATGTTTCGGTATGCTCTGTATAAAACTTTCTCGATCTGACCCAGCACCATTCTTTTCTCACTAAAAGGCAAAAACAATACGAATCATATTTTTTTTACTCTATGACTTTCTGTTACTTATATGTGATTTTTCAAAAATGCCACGAAGTCATAAGTATACTTACTTAGATAAAACTGGGCGAAATTTCGGAAGGTTTCGCGCAGTAGCTTCGAATTAATAATTGTAAAATATTTTGATTCTCAGTTTCATAGATATGGATAGATAGTAGTAAAGTGCGGCTATGCTCATGTGAGAATATAAGAGGATATAACAAAGACATAAAAAAGTGTATAAGAGATTAGGTTTTAAAAGTTGATGTGATGTTACCAGACGATTCTTTTTTATTATTAAATATTCAACAACACTCCCAAAAAAATGTATGAAAACAAACAATAACTTTTTTATTGTTATAATCACAAACAATTTCTTTCAAACATTAAGAATATGAGGGAACTCAAGGACAAAATACTTTGAATATCTTCTTTTCAAAAAATTTTCAAAATCCATGTGTCCCATATCAGATTCAATGTTGAACTTATTCCTGTAGTAAATTCTATCGCGTGCCTCCCTGGCAGAGAATAATGATATTCGTAATTTTGATCCAACGGCTTTCCAGAAAATTTTTTGTTGAAATATTCTATATGAAATTTGTAGCACCCTCTTGCCAAAACCCTTCTTTCATTGTGATACCGGCAGTATCTTCCATATTTAGGATGATTGAAGATGCCCTCTTCTTGGCACTCATTGCCATCTTCAATCGCATTACAATGCGGAAATTTGAAATTTTTCTATTTCAAAAATAGTTGACATATTTGTGAAAAATTCGAAAATTCTTCAAAAAGAAAATGAAAAAAAGGTAATTACAACGGATTCTGCTTCATACCAATTCGAAGGTGGATTATCTTCGTTCTGTTTTTTTAAACAATTACCCATAGTTCTACGGAGGTATCAAAATTAATCAATACATAAGTGTAACAATTTTGATCTTATTATACGCAAAAAATGAAAGGCTTTGGTAGATTTTCAACCGTGATGCCCAAATAAGTCGCTTCAAAGAATTCAGCAAAAAATCTCAATTGTTGTAAGGTTTTTATATTTTGGTTTCCTAATGCCTATCGAGCCCTTTTTTCCGATTAAAAAAACATAGGATATGGTGTTAATCTGAGTTTCTAATTTTCTGTTGAGGCAGAAGAATTATTGAAATTCGGTTTGACATGTCGAAATTTAAGGCAGTGTTGTAGTTAAGTGTAAAAAATTTTAAAACGTAGTGAATATTTATAACGTTTGCTGTTAGGAAAAGAATTTATTGAATGGAAATTATTGGTATTTTTCGAAAAAAACTAATGTTTTATTAATTTTTCTACTAATCACTTTGATAAACAAAGCAAATTTGTGTCAATTTTAGATCAAATGCCAGGACATTCATATTGAATATGTAGTCGTGCAAAAGTTTAAATTTTAAATTTTAATGTTATAAATAGCCGTAACCCACTGCTAGGATAACGAGAAAGTAATTTGAAAAGACTTCAGATATGTATAAAATAATAACGTGCAATAATATGTAATTAAAATAATTTTTTATTAGCAATCATAAAAATGTAGTAAAATAAGTATAACATCATTTAAAATTATATGTTGACAAAAAGATTTATAAAATTTTATATAAGTGAAACAAAACATTGATGTAATACT
Source organism: Platygaster robiniae (assembly GCA_028476575.1). NCBI lineage: Eukaryota > Metazoa > Arthropoda > Insecta > Hymenoptera > Platygastridae > Platygaster > Platygaster robiniae. Next base: position 39,954,364 of record CM052021.1, read on the forward strand.
CAATAGCATTTCTTGACATGTATCTCATTATCTCTAGTAATTACATCGACTGACGTATGACATAGTGTATGTTTCATATCAAAGCGTTTTGGTAAACAACGTTATTCGTTGTATTATTCGGAGCATATATGAATAGATATCTTAGATTGCCGACCCTTGAGCAAGCAACGTATAATTGGCCGTGTGAAAAACATGATGGTTCTAAATGAATTCCTGCGACGTTGAGCGATTGTCCTTGTGCCTTATTAATCGTCATAGCAAAAGCAAGACGAACAGGAAATTGGAGTCTTCTAAATTCAAAAGGCATATCTGATGGAATTAGGGGAATTCTAGGCATGAACACATCTTCACCCGCTGACTGGCCAGAGAGAATTGTTGCTTCAATTATATTTGGATGTAAATTCTTCACAATCAATCGAGTTCCGTTGCACAATTTCGGTGGTCTCAAGTTTCTCAACATCATAATCGGCGACCCAACCTTCAGAAGTAGTTGATGGGATGGCATTCCTGGTGGTTCAAGAGAATTGAGGAACTCTACAGGATAGTTGACGGCTTGATTTTCAGCAATTACAGTGTCGATGGACTTGTACGTTATTACAGGTCCTGGCAGTTTGTCTTGAATAACGATGTTGAGGTTTCCTACTTGGTCATTTCGCGGTGCCAAGATTGCTCTTTCACGAAGCCACGCATGATTTTCGAAATTTTCATTGATGTTTTGAAATACATTTTGAATAACATCCTCAACGGATTCGACCAAGTTACAGAATGTATCTGGAAATTTTATGGAGTATTTGCCTGGTGTATTCATAAAAGCTCCTTCTCCAATTTGTAGGAGTTGGTTTGAAAATTCTAGCGAGGCCTCATTCCCTTGCAAACGGACACGCATATTTGTTGAAAGTGTCAATTTTTGAACTTGTCTCCATAAATATGAAGACTTAAGACACGCATTCAATTCATCAGCGGGAGTTCCTCTTTGAATGACTGGTAGAGTTTGGCGAAAATCTCCAGCGAGTAGCAGAAGTGCTCCTCCCATTGTTGTTTCCTTGCCTCTCAAGTCTTGCAGAGTTCTATCTAAAGCCTCGAGTGCTTTTTTGTTTGCCATCGTGCATTCATCCCAAATAATTATTTTACACATTTTGAGAATAGTTGCCTGCCAAGAATTCTTTTTGATGTTGCAAATGGGAGTATCAGTTGCAGAAAGATTAAGTGGTAATTTTAGTGCTGAATGAGCAGTTCTTCCACCTTTTAAGAGAGTAGCTGCGATACCTGATGACGCGACAGCAAGAGCGATATCGCTTGTTTTCCTCACTTCTGCAAGAATGAGGTTGATTAAAAATGTTTTTCCAGTACCTCCTGAAGCGTCAAGAAAGAAAATGCCACCTTCATTGCTAGAAATTCGATGAACAATAAGATTAAATACTGCTTTCTGATCTTCGATGAGAAGAGGTTTGTTCCTTTCCACAAATCTGGATAGTTCGCCCTGATTGAAATTGGTCTCACGAAGAACTTCAGAATTAGTTAGATCTATGCCGTCGCGTTGTGGTAAAGTGAGGCCCAGTTGTTGTAAAGGCTTGTTCAGAATTGCCATACATATGTCTTCAATGTCGGCTAAGGCTTTATTGTAAAGAGTGTCCGACATCTGCAAGTCGGGATTATTTGCAACTCTACGTGATTGCAGCAGATAATCTTCGCTAAGAGAATCACGATGTTTCTCCCACAATATCATTGGATCAGATGGTGCACAGGTTGTTAAAATTATAGCAAATAGAAGACGCATTTGGTTGGGCATCGATATAGCAGATGCTTCTGACAGTGATGTGTCCCAATGTAGATCATCTTCAAGGAGTCCTAGTTTCTGGCATGCTTGACGATACGTGGGGCGAATCTCACCTTCAACAGTGCGTAAGTGTTCGAATGATGTTGGGCCCTTTACAACATGCAGAAGCAACCGCAAGTAAAAGCATTCGGCGTTGTTAGGATGTACAGTGTATACTCTGCCTAGAGCGTCGCTCTTCCTTGCTGTTGTTCCAGGTACTACAGTGCCTTGTTTCCTTTGAAAAAATTGTTTTCGTGACGGATTCCACGTGTAATACTGCGGAACTTGTGGATAAAGTAGCGTCCTGGCAAAGTGGTCGTCATTGCATAATTTGAAGAAAGCTGTGAGTGTGGTGTTTGGTGGATCAGCTGCTAGCTGCGCAGCGTTTTGAGCTGTGAATGTGACTCTTTCACATCCATTCGACCAATGGTAATTTTTGGATGAGAAGTATAGTCCAACGTTGGGTTGTAATTAAAAGCTTCATTCTGCATATGAAAATTTGATCCTCTGCGTGATGCAAGATGTGCCATACGGTCGCGTTCTATTCGGGTATGTCGTTGCTGTGTAGTTTCACGATTCCTCAAGAGTTGTACACGTTCTCGAATTTCTCGTAACCTATTGGCACGATGTGTTCCTGTTTCAGCACTCTCCATTGCGCTCCTTCTATTTCTTAGTTCTGAAAGTCTCGCTTCATGTTGTTGTTCACTCTCGTTTAATCTTGAATTTCTCATTTTTTTTGCTGGAACATTTTCTCTTGATAATGAAGACCTTCTTTTTCGAGGCATATTGTGAAGTTATAAAAAGGAATTGATTTTATCATGAGGAAGAAACGAAACGAAATTCGAACGGAACGTTTGAATTGTGGTGATCTGGCCAGAGTAATATAAATCGAAATTTTCTTTCACCAATGTTGTATTTAATGCAAGTCTGAAAAAAATTTGAATAAATGATACAAAATTTATAATACAACATTACCTTAAGTAAAGAAACCCTTACCGTTTGTAATAATTAGTTATATGTACTGCTGGAGGATAGTTCAAATGAGTTAAAGAACCATACGTAGAAAAATTACAATAATTTGGATCAGCTGATCTGTAATGTTTGTAATGATAAAGTTTATTAGATATTAGATATTCAATTATAGTGAAGTTTTAATGAAGTCCAAAAATTTGTTTTAGAAATTTGGATATTTGTATTTCAATTTTCTGATAAATTCACAGTTGTTGATTGTATTTTTACTCCATGGTAATTTTTCGAATTTTCTGAATGCTTTATGTAATTTGAATTTATAGAAAAAATGTATTTCAGGTTTGGCTTAGAAATTTTAGCATTACATTTTTTACATATTATTATATATCTATATATTTTCCATATTCTTATACATTCTAAATTAATAATTTTTTTCATCACATGAAAACTGGTATTAATGGAAAATTCAACAGTATGATGAATGAAGCACAATTTATGTTTTGAATATAATTTTATACGACAATCATAACAAATACAATTACATTATATTGTACATTAGGAACTACTCGTTGCAAAACAATTTTTTTCCAATAAGCGAAAGTTTTTTATCTTAAAAAAATTTTACTTTTATTGTATAACGTTTTTATCATGTCCATAGATTAAAAAATTTACTTCTTTACTTGAGTAATACGTGACTGTTTATCTTTTCTGAATTTTCTTATTTAAGCTTTTTTTTAAATTTTTTAATTTTACTGACATTCTTTTCCTCCTCTTTCGAATTTTTTGTCTCCTCTTTCAAAATTTTTGTTTTTGATTCTTCAGTCATTTTGATTCTTTCGATTGCTCTTAAAAAATCTTCATGAGACATCGACCCCCAGTTTAAGTCTTCAAGTTTATAGATAATTCAATGACGTATTAGAAATGGTAAAAACTTGTTCAGGTTTGAAGCCTTTTGCAATTATGAGACATTACATTACTAGTATTTTACATATTATTATTTATACATATTCGACTTACCATTTTTATGATGTTCCATATCTTGATACTATTTCAAAAATATTGGAGAAGTGTGCGATAGTTATTTCCGAAATAATACGAAAGGCAGGATGACGAAAATATATATATTGTTTCTCAAGTCTGCCAATTAAAAAAAAAATTTGAATGTAAAGTCAATTTTTTTCAAATTCGAAATCATATTTTCATCAACATTTTAAATTAGTTATAAAAACGACATATTACTCATGATTTATATTATGAAAGAATACACGGAAAAAAAAGATATTTGGATCAGCAAATCGGAAGTGGAATTGCAGTGCCTACTAATCTGATTGGTGAAAGCAGCCAATTTTTGTGTTGTCCTAACAAAGACGATTTACTGATCAGCATAATATATTAGCTGACGCAAGTAAGAGCTATGTCAATACAACAAAAATTGGCTGTTTTCACCAATCAGATTAGTAGGCGCTGCAATTTCACCTCCAATTCGCTGATCCAACAAATCTTTTTTTTTTTCGTGATATGTAGACCTTGAAGTTATTTTTTGTTGATCATTTCCTAGTTTCTACTGATTCTTATTTTTCTAAAAACAAATAATAGTAATATATTAAAAATGATTCTTTGAGCTGAAAATATATTAGTACGAAAATTATTATTATAATTTAATTTTGAATGACTATATTCATTCGTATTGTATTTAAAAAAAGTATTTCTCATGATTGAATTAACATTTTCGAACGCAAACTCATGGGTAAACGTTCGCCATAGTCAAGGCATTCATGAAATGTAGTAAGTATAAAATTATTATGTGATACTTTCATTAATTGTTTCTAAAAAATACTGTAGCTGTTGTAAACAGTTGTTAAAATAGTCAAGAATAGTATAGAATATTAGCTTTGATTAGCTTATTTTAAACGATAGTTTTTCTTTTATATATGATTATATTCGATAAGGTTATGACAAATATTCTTTATACTGATAATATGCATGGAGATTATATTTTGAGTAGTAAAGTTTATTTCGAATTTTTTTATCAAAGGATGTATACAAATTATTCAGATTAGGGTATTGTGGGTAGAAGGGTAGAATGGTAGATTAAAATTCTACCAAAGCCATTTAAAAGAGTACATGAATATATGTAGTTTTCAAGTTATTAGGTGTTGTGGATTTCAAGTTATAGGTGCAAAACTTAAAGACGTTAAGGTTCATATGTGTAGGTAACATTTTTTTGAGAATATATATGAAAAAAATTTTTTTTCCAAGTATGAGGATTTGAATGTGCATTTTTTGGATATTTATGAAATTCATTTTGTGAAAGTGATTATCTGGTCTTAAATAAAATTTTAAGAGTTTTTATAATTCAAGAAAATTCAAAAGTATATAAATGTTTAGACTTTTTCGAAAAGAATTTGAAATTAAAATTATTTAAATTGTAATTAAAAACAGAAAAAAATTTTTAACATGGGGATGTGAATGTAAATTTTCTAGATATTTCTGAGATTTATGTATTCTTCTAAATGTATCAATTCGGTGCAAAATTATTGGTATTTAAATAGTTTTTGTTTGTGGAAAAAGTAGGAAGATGTATTAATATTTTGAGCTTTTCAAAAAGATTTGACACTAAAACCTTATAATTTATTGTAATTCAAATGGATCTATATCCAAAATAAATAAAACCTTAAAATCAATAAAACACATTCAAAGTTAGAGGTGTGCTGGATTTCGGAATTAAAGGAATCACGAATTCAAGACGGAAAGGGAAATGACGCACGCACGCACGCACGCACGCGCGCGGTCAGTAAAACTCGGAAAACTCGTGAAATTTCGAAGCCGTACCCTGGAGTAACCGTTCCGAACACGGGATTTTAAGTGCCGAGTTTTCCGCCCCGAACTCGGGATTTTTCGCGATTTCCGGGATACCGTACCGAAACATCTGGAAATTTCTCATCCCATCCCAACAAAAATTAGTTTGTTTTCCTGCACACACCTATTGAAACCAAATGAAAAAAAATTGTTGAAAAATACAAAAACATGAAAAAATGAATTTTGACATTTTTGATGAAGAAAGTAGATTAGGTAGATATTTAGGGTGAAGTTGAATATTCACTTACGAAATACACAATTAGTTTTGAGAGGGTTTATTTTCTGGATCGTTATTACTCGATTTCAAAAGTATTTAATCCTTCTGTTTCAATTGCGTTTGATTCCTCGATTATTCTCTTGTAATCATGTCAATCTGTCACTAAAATTAGAATAGTGAAGTTTCATGCTTATCAAACAAAACACTATAATTCTACAAATTTAAAAGTTGTAATAAATTTTTCGATTCGAAATAGATTTTCCATTAACGACATAAATTGAGATTTTTTTTCTGCTTGATAGATAAACGTGTAATTATCAACTTTTCTAACAAATGATTATATTTATCAATATCTTTTTGATTTTTGTTTTTGTCTATATTTTGTTTTTATCTGTTTTTTAACAATATGAGTGGAGAAATCATATAAGGAATATGCAATATTTAAATTAAAATAATAATTTGTCATTTTTCAATATTTTGTGAAATTCAGAGATTCTGTAACATTTTCTAATTTTTTGTTAAACGTTTCGCAACATTTTCTGATATTTCGTAAAATTTTGTGATTCTAAGGTATTATTTAAGATAGTAATATTGTGTGATTTTATGATTCTAAGATTTTTTTACACTGTGATATTTTGTGACATTTTGTGATTTCATGTCAATCTGACAATTTTATGATTTGGTGATAATGAGCGACATTTCACGAAATTTCGTGATATTTTGTAACGTTATTTGATTTTGTGATATTTTGTAAAATTTCGAAATTTTGTAGCATTTTTCAATTAGGGTTAGGGTTAGGGTTAGGTTAGGTTAGTGTCATTTCGTAATATTTTGTAACATTTCGTGATTGTAAGATATTCTATTAAATTGTGATATTTTGTGACATTATGTAATTTCGTGATACTTAGCGACATTTCGTTAGATTTCGTGATATTATGAAACGTTTTGTCATTTTTTGATATTTTATGACATTTTGAAATTTTGTGATATTTTGTGACATGTTGTAATTTTGTGATATTTTGTTCTTTCGTAATATTTTTGAAAATTTTGTGGTATTTTGAAATTTTTTGTGATTTTGTGATATTTTGTGACATGTTGTAACATGTGATTTTGTGATATTTTGTTATATTGTAATATTTGTTAATTTTGTGACATTGTATGTATGTGTGAGTGTCTGTGTGTGTGCAGCGGGGGTGTACTTAGGGGAGTAGGCCAGATCAATTCGTTGATAAAAATATGCCTATAACCTTCAGACGAACATGGTTAATAACTGTGCAAAATTTCAGGACGTTCCGTGCAGTAGTTTTTAAGCTATAAAAGCACAACGTACAGACTTTCACATTTATAGATATAGAGATTGTATAAACACAACGTTTTAGGCACCAACTTTGCGCCCCTTTTCAAATTTCTAACTAAAACAAATTTCACACTTGATGTTCAAGACTAGAAACTCAATACAATAATTTAAGAAATCCACCAGTTACCAGTAATGTTGTAAATATTCCTTCCGCATTTTCTTTCCCAAAATAATTCTTTTTGGTACGTCACCTTCAAATAAGAGAAACTCATTCAAGTCAACAAATTGAAAACAAGAAGGAGGGTATTTAAACATACATAGTTCCTAATAACTCGGTATTTAAATCATGACTGAATCATAGAAACTAAATTCTTATTGAATCAAAAAGCATGTGACAACGTATACAAGTACAAGAGATTCGAGAATGGGACATGTAAATTTATGAGAAAATGGATTAATTTCATTTTAATAGTGTAACTTTTAAATGATCAACTCATTGTCCTGACTAGTTGCCATCGATCCGGAATTTTTCCTCCACACATATACAACTTGAAACTCAATGGATTCTGGATTCATCAGTAAAATTGTCAATAGGAAATCTGACTCATTAACTTGTAAATATAAACATAGATTACTGGGATTTGAGATTGAAGATGGTTGCAATAACCTGGAATTTGATACTAAGAGAGCGAAGGATTTTGAAGAAATTCTTTTGAATAAATTACCACATAGAATTGTACACGAATTTTTACAATCGAATTCAAATAGGATCAGGAAGTACAGGCATGAACAGAGACGACGATTAAAAGTGAAATATTCGAGGCTATTTTATAAACAGAATGTAGATAGGAAATTTTTTAATACCCTGAATAAGAGAGATGATTGGGTTGTTAACCTCTCAGGGAAAACTATACCAAAATTTGTCAAAAATATTGTGAGCTTAGGTGGAAATTTCACAAAACTAATTCAACACCGGAGAGATCTTTTGGCATTGGAGATGATTAAACAATTTGAGGCTATTAGTTTTAGACTATCTAGTGATATTCAGGATGAAAAAAGAGAGAAATTAAGTGATAATATTAAAAGTTTTCTTTTTCGGTTTCCTCATGTGAGTTATTTTGAAAGCAGATTTAATCAGGAATTGCAAAAATGCTGTAAATTTATTAGAGAGAACGACGATTTACTTATTACTAGGGCTGATAAAGGTCAAGTTACAGTGATTATGGATAGAAGGGATTATGACTGGAAGATGATGGATTTACTTAATGATGGTACAACATATCAATTGGGTAAAAGGAATCCTATTTTGAAAATTCAATCAGATTTAAATAATTTACTGATAGGATGGAAACATAAAGAATTAATTGATGATAAGGACTATAAAATTTTGAATTGCCCTAGTGGGAACGGTAACTTGCCGAGGTGCTATGGACTACCAAAAATACATAAAACAGATACACTCGTTCGCTGGATGCACGAGCAACTCGGGACCGAGACCTGCCGCATGCACGAGCACGTGAGGGGGCTCCCACTTTTGAACATCTCATTGCGTGTGTTAGTCTGTCGATGAGCGTCTGCGCAAAGCCAGATGCGTGAAAGTCATTTTCTGCGAGATATTCGAACGTGGTGGATGTCGCCAGACTACAAAGTCATTGTCCTGTTTCGTCAGTTTCGTTCATATACATACCAATGCATACGCGTTTCGAAAAAGTGCTTCTGTTCTTTGTGCGTTTAGAATTTGTTTACATATGTACTTCATTCAAAGTGATTCAACATCGTTCATTGAAAGGCTGATTCTCCGTGAGAAAAAAAATCGTGATGGATTCTGGACCCAGCTCGGTTAGTATTTATAATGATATAATAAAATAAAATACATAAATAAATTTGAGTTTTATTGAGTTTAATATTGAGCTTGATATACGCTTATTTCATTTAGAGTTTTGTTACTTATTCGTGATTTCGTGAAGTTCTTTCTCTTTCTACTAAAAAGAAAATGATTATTCATACAAAAATGAGTATTTGAAACGTATAAATAATAAGTTAATAATTTAATGATTTTCACGCCACTACCTTGTTACAAAATATCAATAAAATATATTAATATGTATAATATTGAACTTTTATCATGTATATGTATGTAATAAATATGTTATTCTTAAAAATGAATAAGGCTTACAATTAGAGTAAACAAAACGTAAGAACGTTTCGGAGGATGCAATAAACATAATTATAATCACTGAGGTCTCTCATAATTATTATACAGTTAATAATATTGATATGTTATAAACAGGAATATATATGTTATGTACCATATTCTATGTAATAATTATATTTTTTGAGAAGGTTTTCAAAAGTTTCGAAAAATATTTTTTCTCAAAAAAATAATGCACTTCATTATACACTGTATGTTATTAATGTTACTGTAACATGATTGATATTGTACATTTTTATTTATTGCATTATACTGTATACATGAGAATGAAACATCAATAATGATAAATAATATTATATCTGGGAATTCTAACAATATTCTCAAACAATTTGATAATATTTATGATGTATTGTGACATATTCGTTTCAATGAGAATTATTCATTCTTTTATTTTAAATACATTAACGCTGATTCTCGAAATATTTTACAATAATTTCTGAAATAAATATTTAAAAAAAAATTCAAGTCACATTCCTTATTCAGACATAGGGCGTATCTGAGAATTTATAGGAAATAATAAAAGTTGTCGAAAACATCGTGAAGACAGTTTAAAAGAAAAATGAAAACCGCTGAAATATTCCAAGTACATTTCTTAGTATAAGTGGTAGAGTCAAAAAAATTTTTCAAGGTCTTTATGAGAAACTCTGTTAAAGAAAATACTAAAAAAATAATATATGTAAATTTTTATTACTGCAAAATAATAATTTTGAGTTACTTATGATAAAAATATAAAAATTAATGGATAAAGTTGTCTGAACTCTTACCAAAACAATTTTGAAAATACATATTCTTTTAATGACTTTCACTTTTTTCACCTTTCGCTTGATCAATATATAATTTTTTTTTGAGATTTCTCATGTGCAATCTAAGAAGCAGAATGTATGCCTTTCAATTATATTTTTTTTTTGTAGACAAAAAAGAATAGAATGGTCAAAGTTTTGACGATTAAAGACAAGATCGACATCTTGAGTTAATTAGAAAGTGGGACTAGAAATAGGAATATCTGTGATGAATACAACATTTCGAGCTCCTCAGTTTCAACAATTCTAAAAAACAAAGACAAGATAAGACAATTTTATATCGAATTGGAAAAAAACCAAGGTGATCCAAAGCAGAGAAAGAAGAAAAATCGAAATGAATTGCAAATACTTGATGATGCGGTTTATCAGTGGCTGAGACAGGAAAGAGCTATTGAAAAAATTATTTCTGGAATATTATTACAAGAAAAAGCGAAGATTTTTTATGATCTTTTGAGAGCAAATGGAGAAATCGAGGAAGGGTCACCGGAATTTAAGGCCAGTAGTGGTTGGCTACGAAATTTTTACCAGAGGCACGGAATACGTAACTTACAAGTGAAAGGGGAAAAAGCATCTGCGGACATAAAAGGAAGTAAACATTTTGTTGAGGAATTCAACCGAATTTTGATCGAAAACAATTTTAGTCTGGATGACGTGTACAATGCAGACGAGACGGGGCTGTTTTTCAGGAGCTTGCCAAATCGTACCTTGGTATTATCTGATGAGAAAGAAGTGGCTGGACATGAAACAGCAAAAGATCGTTTGACCGTCATGGTATGCGCAAATGCGAGTGGTTCTCATAAGATCCCACCGTTAGTAATTGGGAAGTCAAAGAAGCCAAGATGTTTCAAGAATAAAACAATTCCATTGGACTATGTTGCTCAAACCAAGGCCTGGATAGACAAGAAGATTTTCTGGCACTGGTAGGATATATTTTTGAAGAACGTGAGAGAAATCAAACCCAATGCTAAGTAAGTGAATTGTCGGGCTTATGATTGAGTCCACGAATTGCAAATGATCTAAATTAGAACGATGTTCGAATTGCCTCATGTTTTATAATTAATTCGTTTTTTATACACCATGCTAGGACCTACCTACTTTATAAATAACGTGAAGATTTTTAAAAGTGCCATGTTCAAAAATTGTGTTATATTTTTAAGCTCCAAAAAATCACATTTTATTCAACTGATATAGACAACAATATTTCAAAATTTGTTATTGAGTAAAAGATAGTACAACTCCCAAATAAAAAAATCCAGTTAGTTTCTTTAGTTGCAAGACCAGCTAGAAATACCAATTTGCAAATCGACGTTTTTCCATTTGAATTGGGCAATTGTCAATATCAAATGGCTTGATAAATTAGTGAAAATTCTGAAAATGTACATTACAAAAAAAAAAAATTAGATAAAATGGGAAAAAAATTATTCGAGTGAAAAGTGAAAAAAAAAGTATAAATTGGAGTGGTCGCGTTAATGGTAATTTTTCATAGTTGGACCAGTTAATCAAGCCCATTAGGAGAATGTCAATTGATAATTTGTTTTACCAACCGTTCATGCCATTGGCCAAAACTAATTTTATGTTTTCAGGAACGCATAATGCGAAAAATTCCAGGTTATCATTTTGGATTCTATTTTCGACCTTTTTTTCCAGAATCTTGTTACTTCTGGACAACGCCCCCACTCATCCAACTACAGAGGATCTGAAATCTGCGGACGAAAACTGTACAGTGCTTTACTTGCCCCCGAACGTTACGAGTCTGATTCAACCCATGGACCAGGGGGTCATTTCTGCTGTGAAACGCCACTACAAAACGGCTTTTTTGCGCGAAATTATCTCTTACCAATTCGCCAATAATGCCGATGTCAACAAATTCGTAAAATCTTGGAATGTGTTGGCCTCCATGAATATTTTAAGTTATGCATGGAACTCGCTGACATCGAAGACTTTACGAAACGCGTGGAACAAAGTGAGACCAGTATCAGGTATGAGCGATGAAATTCCTCCTACAGACGGAGAAGTTCTTCAATTGTTGAATAATGTTCCTGGAGAAAATGCAATTTCCTCGGACGAAGTGACAGATTGGTTAAACGAAGAGGAAAACCTTCCAACTTTTGAGACATTGAGCGATGCACAAATCGTCCAGTCCGTGTTAAATGTTCAAGAAAAAGCAGACAATTTTGAAATCAGTCTACAAGACGTCGACACATCGAATTCGAGTCTAGCAGACAGCGAGACTGAGAATAGCACTGAAGAATATCCAGCGCCACATCAAGTGCTATCAGCAGCACGAACTGTTTTGTCTTGGGCTCAAAAAGAAATGGATCTGTCAGCAGAGCAACATATTTTCCTCGTCGAAATTCGTAATCGTGCTCTTGACGTAGTTATGAATTCATAATTTTAGTGTGCTCACAGTTTTTCTGCAGAATATTGATTCGAGTTAATTATATTGTAATTTGAATATTTGAAATTCTAACTTTTTTAACTTTAAGAAGAGGGTTATATTTTTCAAAATAAAAAAGAAATATATTTTAAATGCAAAAAATAATTTTATAATGTGTGCAATTTGAAAACTGATATGACAACTAGAAGACTGTCGAATGCTGTTAAAACTATTGTTATATCTACCATATGTGCTATGTAATTTTGAATTGAAAATAAACATATTTTTATTATAGTGATTTCGGAAAAATTCTCATTCTTTGTCAACTTATGCACCCAAAAACTGAACATCTGACAGTTGAATTTGGAAGAAAATCGAGTTAGTATGTGATATATTGCTGAAAGTAATTTTTCTGGTAAGAACTTACATTCTGTCATTTATCTGTACCATCATGAGTCAAACATTAAATATTACATTTTGCAAAAATACGTTACTTCTTGAATTATGAAAGAACTAGTTGAGTATCAGATAAATTACAACTTTAAGGATTTGCTCTAGCGCCGTAGCGCGATCGCAGTCAATGCTTCTCCCTCACAGTCGAGGGACGCGCGAGAGCACGTGGAGGGAGGTTCCCACCCGATCACCGCGGGTCGCGGGTGGGAGTAAGGGGTGCTCGTGCAAGCGGTCGTCGCTTGCTCGTGGTACCGGCACGCTCGTAGATCCAGCGCTCGTGCATCCAGCGAACGAGTGTACGCCTTTACGTATTATCATTTCTTCTATTGAATCACCCCTTTATAATCTTGGAAGAAAATTACACTCTATTTTATAGAACATTATTATGAAACCTCACTTTTTTATTAAGAACAGTTGGGAGTTTGTTAAGAAAATTATTGTTCATGTAATATTTTCAGGGCGTTACTCAGCTCCACGTAGGTTCGTCTGGTCGTCTTCATACATCTAAAAGTTGTAAAAGTCATACATCACAAGCAAAGTTGCTGCTTGCAACTTTGCAGTGCACGCAGCATTGCTTTTCAACCATCGGGTCCACCCTACAGGTTTCACAAATGACTTTGTGTCCGCATGGCACAAAAATAACCGTTGCATCTCTTGTAAGGCACACAACGCACACTTGTTGCAACTGCCCAGCTCCTCCATTTGCTGTAACTGATACAAACAAAATACTTCATTTAGCTTTCGAAACGTTACTTTTCTCAAGATGATACATAGTAGGGATGTCAGTTTAGGTGGCTGAATTGTGAAAATAGTGGCAATTATTACCGACGCGAATGCTTCCGATAGTATGGCTGCGGCATACTGGGCACCGTGTCTGGCCGTTTATTCGCATCATTTCCGCGCAAGTTCCACAACTCGAGAAATGCCCGCAATCGAGGAAAGCGTGTGTTTTGGATGCTCCCATGCATACTAAACACGGCACGTTGGCAACGACGCCTGGGCCCCGGTTCTCCCCCTCATTGCGATGTACTTCTCGCGGTCGTTGAGGTTGAGGTTGCCTCACAAGTCGTTGGGCCGCGGGACCACCTCGATTGAGCCTATTTACCCTCCCCCCTCGGCCTCGACCACGACGTTGTCGCTGATGTTGCAGTGTATACACTGCATTTGCAACTGCTGGTGCTAAAATTTTAAGACGCATTATATTAAGGTTCATTTTGCGAGTAGAAAACCAAGAACTTCGTACTTTTACCCGAACTGCACGTTTGATCTTTGGGACGTTTTAACAAGCTCCCTAGACCACGCTATGGACTTCAGAATCTGGCTGATCTGAGGATGTCCTGAGAACGTCCTCAACAGTTACTGAATCGAAGTCTATTGTAAATTTTCCCATGAATGTCGATATTAAAAATAAAGGAAATAAGTTTTATGAATCTTAACAAATTAAGAACAATTTATTAATTGAAATCAACACAGGATGGTCTTAGGATCATTCGCGGGACACCTCTCTCCAGAAAAGTCGGCCCGACGGCCAAAAGTATGTTCTGGGAGCTTTCTAAAACGTTTTTGGGAGGTACTTTGCTGTCCGGGTAAAAATCGATCAAAAACAATTAACAACCGTTAATAGTAGTTTTTACAAGTACTGTACAAACCGTGGACATTCCGTTGATAATCCGCCACAATCGAGGGCGCCCACTCATTTGCATCGGGATAAGGATCATTTGCTAAAACATTACAACATCATGTAAAATGTAGTAACATGAATATTTCGTGTTAAAGTAAATTTAATATTATACTTCGTAAACATGGAACTTGCAACAGAAACAGCTGCCCCATGTCCTTGAAAGAGTCTAGGAATTGCTTCATTGTCCAGGTACTGTGGACAAAGTACAGAAATTCAGCAAAAATTTGTGATATAATACATATGCATTATACTCTGGCTTGTTTGGACATAAAATAAGTAAATTCAAGTTAAATTACGTAGGATACAAGCAAATCATGATTTGTTTTCTCGTCTTCAATAGTACGTTCCCTGAATTTATCCGAGTTTCACTCGAACAGAGTGAATATTTTACAAATGAAACTCTCATGAAAAATTTCCTACTATCGAATTAAATATTATTCGTTCACGAGTGACACTTCGCTCAGAAGAAATGAGTAGATTTTTATTCGTTTTTTTCGAGTAAAACAACACTTATACTCAAAATCAAAATCGAAATTATTATCATCTTTATTCTACGTCAGGTCTCTTCAACTTCATTATTGTAAGATGTAAGATCAAGCATATATTCTAAGTGAAGAATCTTCAACATTTGATATGACATGAAATCTGACACCAGAAGTAGGCTACTCAGATTTCACACAATATCTCATATCAAACGTCATAGGGTCTGTACCATAATATTACGCCGTCAAGTTTTGACTTATTTTTTATCCCCGACCTCTCACATCATTTGCCGTCATCATTTCATACATCTCCTCCTCCCTAGTGTTGGTGTCATCAGAAGCGTAACTAGGGTATGGCAAGCAAGGCACGTGCTATGAGCGCACTCTAAGGGGGGGGGGGGGGGCGCAAATCGCCGCTTCTTTAGTAAAAATATGAAAAATTGATTACCTTTTTTTTTTCAATTTTTTGGTACAAAAATGTTTTTAAATAGAAGTTAATAAGCTTTGGCAGAGTGACAGATCTAAAAAAAAAAGATCTTCAATTTTTTGATGATTAAAACGCAATGAACTTTTTCAAGGAGGGGCGGCATTTGCCCATTTCTGCCCCGGGCACCAAAGTGTCTAGCTACGCCTCTGGGTGTCATCACAAGATTCAAAATTCAATTTTTACTCTGTACAAGGGATAAAATCTTTCTCAGAACAACACTTTTATGTCATGAAACGAATTTTGATAAATTTTTTTTGTAAGAAAGAAGCTATCATTTGAGCACGTAAGATTGAAAGGTTGACTCCTCTTGTGAGGAAAAAAGCCTGCTTCCTGCTTTGTCACTCTCAAGGCAGTTTACTATCTACTTTCTTTTTCTAATGGCGCTTATCTGTTTTTTTCATCTCAAGTCTGAGGAGCCAATCTTTTAATCTGACGTTCTCATTCACAAGATCTAATATTATATTAACCAAATATTTCTTTTGTCACTATATTTTCAAAAGTTTCTTTTTTTTTGTATTATTCCCCAGAAGAAGATTCACTAGGCTTCTTTCATAGAAGTTCCTAAAAAATTATTCGCTCTCCCAGTCGAAATGCTTCTTTATTTTAGCCTTATTTTTCGATCACTGATGCTTGACCTTCTTTAAGGCCATTTCTTCAACTACAAAAATACATACATCTCGGATTCTTTCTTTTCACAATAACAACTTAAATTCACGGAAAAAAATTGTTTTGCTGTAGCAGCACATCTCGGATGTGCTGTGAAAAACTTGCTGTTGCATCAAATTGACTTACTAAGTGAGCAACGTACAATGTTGCTGTAACACACCACTATGCAATGGCAGCATCTAGAGGTGCTGCCATTGCATTACAATTCGGTGGCGCCAGAATAGCGATGATCGATGTGCTGCAGCAGCTTAAAGTTGAGCTAATGTAGCTAATCATTTTTTTCCGTGAACAGTGTCAATGAAATCTGCATACCGATAGTCATGAGAATCATACGCCACTTCCAAAACTTTTTAGTAAAACATCTCTGTTTTATTAGCATTATTAAAGCAAAGTGTTGAAATTTCCCCGTTTGTTCGTATTGTTTTGCGAGTAGGACATTTGAGTCATATAGAGATGTTTTATTAAAAAGTTTTGGAAGTGACGAATGATTGTCATTACTATTGTTATGTAGATGTCAATGAGATTGTTTGAGCTTTTATTGTGAAAAGAAAGAATCCAAGATGTATATTTTTCTGTAGTTGTCGAAATGATAATGAAAATTGGCACGTATTAGTGACCGAAACGTTGGGCTTAAGAACAGAAGAATTTTAACTAGGAAAACGAATAACTATTTCTGAAAATAGTATATTGTGTAGCTAGGTGCAAAAACGGCCGATTTAGAATGAGTGTGAGGTTTGCCGCCTGAGCGAAGCGAAGGCCGCGATCACACGAGTTCTAATCGGCCGTTATTGCACCGAGGTACACACGATACTTTTTGCCTCGTAAACACTAAAAATAAGCATATTTAAATCTGTTTTCACGTGACGAATGAAGAATTGAAGGTCGATACGAGCGTGTTTTGAGCCCGCGTTCGTATCGGCCTGAAATACTTCATTTGTCACCCTCAAAAAAGGTTTGAAAATGCTCATTTTTAGTGTTTGAGAGGCAAAAAATATTTTTTTAACTCACTCTCTTTTAAATACATCCTAGTAAAAAGTAACTCAACAATCACTGCAAAAGATTTAATTTTTCTTTCACTTTCAAGGTTTTACGTGGGGAAAAAATGCTACAAAGTTTTTTCATAGGTATAAAACTACACTGACAAAGTATCTACTTAGGTGTTTCAATTTCATGAAGCTATGTGTGAAAGTTAAAATTACAGCAATCTTTGTTTTTCCCTTGAATTTTAACACAAAAGGAAACCCTGCTGCGCGAACAGTTTTCCAGGCAAGCTGCTCGAGCGTGAAGCGTTTTTGAGAAAAAACGTATGTACTCATAAGACCTAACACTATCGTTCAATATAGTTGCATTTTTCAAAAATTTCTCAGGAATTGAAAAAAAAAAAAAAAAAAAAAAAAAACAGTACTCTACATTACCTAATTAAAACTTACAAGTTTGATGAAACTGTATTATGCCATAAGAATTTCAAGAAAACTTATAAAGCTATCGTACGTGTAAAAACCTGCATATGTTTTTTTTACATTTCTTTAAAGCTGCATTTTTAGTTTTTCCTGCAGAATACGCATCTCATCAAACTTTTCGAGAATCGTTCAGGAATTTTGGGAGTCCTTATAGATTTGAGAAAGTCTTAAGATTATTCGAGCTTGAACGTTTCAGAAACCCCTTTGCAAGACCTACCAAAGTTTATATTACTCAATCATCAATCAAATAGGCAAACTACAATAATTACAGTGATCAGTGCCAATGTAGTTTGCCTATTTGATTGATCGTTAATTAATCTATACTTTGCTGAGTCACGAAAAGTAGTCAAAAACGACCTGAAACGTCGACATATTTGTAATTGAGTAAAAAAACCATAAACTGAGAAATCGAGAAAATTTTTTAAACTTAAGTAACTGCAAAGTCATAAAATATATACTACTGTTTCAGAAACTTTTGTGCCCTATAAGTAATAGGAAATAGATTGATGTTTAATATATATCCAAAAAAAATAAAGGTTAACATTCGTTGCGATAGCTAATAAGTAGTAAAAAAGTTTGAACGATCTTCAAACTGTGTAGTAGTTTCAGATAAATTAACAATCTCCAAATCCACAGAAAAGAGTATGTTTTCTCAAAGCATTTGAAAAGGGGGCTGTTATTTTCAACAAATTTTTCTAAAAAATCGTAGATAGTTATTATATCATGCTAAAAAAGCATCTGATTTTTAAAAAAATTTTTGTCTGAAAATACGAACGAACCATAACAATTTTTCTAGTCCACTTTGTAGAAGTTAAAAAATTTATACTAGCCTATACGTTCAAAGTCTAAAGGGGGAACTCTCTCCAGCACGTCAGAAATTGTTATTTGTCAATTCTTTTGAATAAAAAAAACCAACATACATAAATTATCTTTTGCCCATATTTAAGTTAGGTTAGGTTAGGCGCGGTTAGCTTGAACTACAGAAAAAAAGTTTTTTCATAAGCAAATAATAAAAATGATGGATTTATTCATTCCCTTATGACAGATTTCTTTACATTTTTCTAAAAATTTTATATAGTTGATTATTTAATCAATATTCTATTTTATACTCATACCAAAGGTTTCTTACTCGTTAACAAAAAATTAAAATTCTAAAAAATTACTGACTTCTCCTAGGTAACTTTCAGAGTTTTTATTAAGGTCTCTGAGATTCAATGAATTACATACAATATTAAGAGAGGTAAAGGCTCACTTAAAACGACATACTGACATCCCAATTAATAAATTAATAAGTTCACCAAAGAAATATCTTTGGTGACCTCTTAATCAACTCTGTGTGGCCAATGCACTTATATTATATCGAAAATGTTGGATATTTTCTCAGTGATGGCTTCAGAAAATTTATTCTTGTTAGGTTTAATTTAACTTATTATTTGATTTTTTTTTGGAAAAAAACTGAGGAATGAATAGTACTCTTACTAGAAGCATATAAGACATTGCAAAAATGTGAAATTTCACACAATTTGTAAGTTTATACCAAATCTCTAACAAACAAAGTTTTCAAATTCTTTCAACTTCGATCTTAGTTATTCGTATTATATTCCTCGTACCTGGTGACGTTTCTCATAATGGCTATTATATTATTTCATGTTTTACAGCAAATGATACATCTAGATTGCAACCTAGTTCATGTTCGACTGTTTAAAAAACTCAACCTGATTGTTGAACAAATTCAGAAGAAGATACATTTTTTTATAAAAATTTTTAAGCATACCTACGATGCATTCTTACGAAATCTAGTAGCTATCTTCATAGTAAATTAAGTTCTGTAAATTCATGAACAGAAATTTGGTAGTATAGTGGAGAAAATGTTTTAATTTACTTTATGAAGGTGTTGTATACTCACTCTTCGGCGTCTGTTGCCAACAACTTCCACGTGTTCCTCTCTATTTCACGAACTCTTTGACTCATTTGCATAGAGCGGCGCAGGGGAATATTTTTGTTTTGCCTTGCAGCCGCTACAAGTTCCACTTGTTGATTGATCATTTTTTTTATATGATCTATAGTAAAATTATATTTGATTACCTTCACTCGATTAAATCGCTTCAGGGTTTCGACCATTGTGTATAAAAAAAAATTTTTTTTACTTAGAATATAACATTCATAACAGTTTTCCTGGATGTTAGGTCAAAAAAAGCATTCTCAAAACTGTCAATACATTTTATCTGTAAATGACGATTAAAATGTCAATTTGTAAGTCGAGACTACCAGATATTAATCATTGTTTCGTTTTACAGATAAAATACGTTTAATAGTCTAGGATAATGTTTAAAAGTTTCTATATTGACCTGACTTTTCGTTTATAGATATACGTACTCAGATATTCATAAAATTCCGGCTGGACCCCAAATTTGCCTCGCACGTCCTTTTCAACATTTTCTGCCAGATCACTAATCTCTAGCTGACATTCCAAAACAGACACTTTCTCTATGTTCGGTTTCTAAAGAGTTCGAATCTCTGCCATCACATTTTGAGTGAGCGGATGGCTGTCATTCGCGTCATCGGCTTCACCTTGCAGGACGTTACATGCCTCATCCCATTTCGCGGGAGGGACAAGGGGCAACGCTAAAACTTGCGAAGTGAATGGCTTGCTGGTCAAACAATTTTGTTTATGTAGGGTGTAACTCAAAGCCTGTAAACATTACATGCAAAACAATTACAAGGTAAATGTATTTGTCGTAGCTACTTTTGAATTCAAGTTGTCACATTAAACGACATGCTCAGAATGAAAGCAACAAATAAAATTTCCAAGAGAAAGATAGACTTATGTGGATCAGCACATTGTTTATCCTTACTTTGACATTTTTTGTCGTTTTCATTCTAAGCCTGTCAAATACAATACACGATGAAGTATTTAAATGTTATATGGTATTGTGTAAATACTTATTACTTTCATTTCATCGTTCGTTACACTGCAAAAAAACATATATGAAACATGTCTCCTAAGACGCGGAATCAATGTCCTCAGTCATTAAGTGTCTTACGTTTGTGTGTACAAAACGTAAAAAACAGCGTCATAAAGTGTCTTGTGGCGAAAAACCATTTTTTGAAGTGCACTTGTATTCTTATATGTAGTATTTCTAACATGTGGCATTTTTAGAAATTTTATTCACCTTTTTGTAAACAAACCAGGAAGCATTCACAGTTCTTCCTGTAAACGCTTTTTTCAGAGATGCGTTGTTTACTTTTTCATAGTCACTAATGATGTTTGTGACATTGGTTTGCAAAGCTGGAACCATTTAATATATTTTGGCCCACATTGCATCATAAAGACCTTCAGATGAGCCACTCAGAGTCACAAACATTGCAGCAACGCCCTGAAGAAGCAAATTATCACAGACATAAGTAATGTTCAATTTTCAACTACTGCAGTGAATTACAAAAAATGTATGACATGTCACGCTCAGGCTGCTTGAAAGAGAATAGAATATAGGACGTGTTGATTCAACATTTATATTTCTTACGCGGCATGTCTTTTTAAAAAAAGTAAGTAAAAAAACATAGCTGCTGTTAAACGCTGAATAGCAAGTGCATGTTATATGACCATTGTTAGAAATGGAGTTGGCAACGCATTAACACTTTTTTGAAACCAGACCAATATATTTTACTCGACTCAAACATAGAAATGGCGGCTTTCGTAACCTACAGACCATGACGAAAGTGCCCACATGCAGCTCACTATAAGCTGCCGAACACGAAAGTAAATAAACCAAGGGAAAATCCATTTTCCGCCTCTGTGATTGGTCGTTTTTCCTGCTGATCGTGTAGTTGTGAACTCTTTCGCGAGTCTATAGGATACTCAAGCTGCCAAAATTCGATGCTCTCGTCGACTAAAATACGGTATGCACCAGGGGACGGACCTTGTGATGCAAACTCGGGCCCTCGTCTGCAATCGCTCGGTATTTACCCTGGTACGTTATGTGTAATTAATGCGTAAAAGCAGCGTTTTCAGAAAAATTTAAGAAATAGCTTCTTGGGCATTTGTATTTTTTATAGTATTTTTCATACTGAATATAACTGTATAAGTATGTAGTCTTCAAAATTGTCTTACATGTTTCTGTTGTTTGAAATGAAGCGTGTAGAGTTGTGCAAAAACAGGCTTCGATGGAACTACCTGTGAAGAAGTGTTGATATTACCATATTTTCAAAATTTTCGAACAAGACAGTGCAACGCTTGTAGCAATAGTGTGTAGCATTATTAGTGAAGTTGAAGATTTGTCACAGCCATAAATTTGACGATTCAAGACCGTATACAAAGTGCTCTAGAATATTTTATGATCGTTTATTCGTAAGTTGCGGAAAAAAGAGTTTCTGCCACAAAGGTGTAAGTCGAGGAGCCAAAGGCAAGTTTCGCAATCCTCATCAGCCAACAAGCTTTTTTACTAAATTGTTTAATTCAGTTCAGTCAGCTAGCAGAAAAGTTGCTAACTTATTTGATGAACTAAATGATTGTTCACGTCGAAAGAGCTCATTATCAATTATTAAAAAAAGGCATCTTTCTCATTCATTTTTTATAATAACACAACAATGTACGTCAACGATCTCTTGCGTACATTTGATGCTAAACCTAAAATTTAAAATTCAACTTTTGTTTTAATAAATTTTTCAATCCTCAATTATTAGTAACCTCGTGAAGTCATTTGTCATGAACATCTAAAACGGCGTTCATGATGCTCCTGCAGTTTTCATCTGAAATGTAAACCAAAGACCGTTTACTGGTAGGAAGACCTTTCCTCACATAGTGAACCTACAAACTTTATGGAAATATTTTTTTTCTTAGGCGTTTTTTGAGAATTTCAATTTACCTACAATATTTCTCAATCAGGATTTTTTACCATAATGTCTATATCGTTTACTTTTTCGACTTTTAAAGTCTCTCATAGGTGCCCTATGTATGAAACATTCCTCTAGTCAATAAAAAACTTAAGATTTTCAGTTCAGATGAAAACTACGGACAGCATCGTGTGCAACGTTCTAGTTGTCTCGAATGAATTACTGCATGAGATTTCAATTGTTTTACATTTATGGAAAAACCAATGAAACAAAATTCAAATACTACAGCTTATGCTTGTTTGAAATAAGTATATACAAAATATTATTGATCTACATTGTCGTTTTATGATAAAAACAATCGTGACAACCACCCTGTTTTCTCGCTAAAACCAAGTCTTTTCCCATTTATTGTGCTTTTTTGCCGACACAGATAAGATGATTCCAAAACAAAAAAATCTTTCAGCTGACTTTAATTTTACTCAAGGGTATTAAATTTGAACATTAAAACTGGAAATTGTATTTAAATAAGTTAAAATTTCTAATTTCTCATTATTACCCACTGTATACGATTAATGTAAATCTCCTTCGCTTGTTTCAAAGATTCAAACAATGACGCGTGACTACACACGATGCCATATTCGCCACCACTCGAGATATATCCCTTGTAGTATTCTTTGTATACTACAAAATTCTCCATCCATCCTTCCAATTCCGTTATGTCATCTGTGACTTCTGCCAACGATGAATCTCTCGCTCTTTTCATCATTTTTTGTAGGGAGTTATATGGTACGAGAATTTGTCTTTTACGTTTGGATACCTGCGTCGAAAGTTTTAAAATTGTGGATAGAATACTACTTTTCAAGGAAAAAGAGTTGTTCAACATTAACATTCTTTGTTCTTTAAAAATATTAAAAAATAATAAGAGCGATATGGCGTCTTTATAACTTGAAACTGACTTTTATCAGAAGTAAATCAAAAATTCACCGCCAAATCAATACAAACACTGTTAGGAGCTCAGCTTCAGCACTCACATAACACGAGTCCTTTAATATATATCTTTGAAGCTATCATTAGTGCTAATAGCACGAGCTTTCAACTCGTCCTTCATTCGCTCTTCTTCAACTGCGAAAAAATTTGGCATGGCGCACGTGTGCTCATGCTTTCCAAAAGTAACGGAATCATTTTCGATCGTTATGTTTGCAGAACAATTTGTCGTGCCTCTAGTATTGCATCTTGCAATATTTATATTTTTTTCGTCGCACCGGTATATATACCCTTCATACGCCAATAGATCCGGAGTAAGATAATCCATGGCATCTAGATAGATAAAAAATATCGACAAGTTCATACAAAAAACTAATTTTAACTTATCTGCAATCAACCGTTTCTAAAAACTATGTGGCGTGGTCTTAAAAATTAATCCAACAATGTGAATCTTTTTTGCAAATAATGTAACTAAAGAACCTAAAAAATTAAGCCCAAATGATTGTAGCTATAAGGTCAATTTATTCGGACAACGCAACAGATATTCAGAATATTATATCATTTTCGTTCTGAAAAAAAAAAAAAAAAAAAACCAAATCGTTCCAATCGAAATTTAAATTAAAAAGTACCTATCTGGTTATTTTGAGTTTTTGAGCAAAAGTACTGTTTTCAGTATGGATGTCTAGAATTTTACTCTTCTGGGATTCAAATTTTATGAGTAGTTGAAGAATTTTGCCACGGGAATTTTTGACTCTAAATAGCAAGTAAGAAAATTTGAATATGTTTATTGAATTTTTTCGTTATCTATTGGTAAAATTTGCAAAACTTTTTAAGTATCTTCAAAAGTAGCTTGTATTATTTCAGATTGTTGTTTGGATTTCAAGATTTCAATGCTCTAGTACATAATTTCCAATTAACTTTATGTGATTTTCTATATCCCTGTGGAAATCGCATCTAATATAGATGCAATTTGATATGCTACAGAGTTTTTGAATTTTTATGGTCTTTTAGTATGTATATTGTACAATATCATAGTATGTGTTATAAAACTTATTTATTCATAATATTTTATACAGGATCTACCAAAATCCCCGTGCCCAAAAAAATCCGATATTCTTTTTTAAATTTTGAGTCGAAAAGTCCTTTACTACTTTTTACAAAACTCAAAATTAAAAAAGTTATTCAAGTTTGAAATTCAAACAATAAATGACCTCCCTCGACAAGTGGGGATAAAAACCACGAACCAAAATTTTCCTGAATTTTCTTCATATTTTTCTGAGTCGAAAAGTCCTTTGTCACTTTTCGCAAAACTCAAAATCAAAAAAGAAATTCGAGTTAGAAGTTTTAACCAATCAGATTTCTCAGATTTTAAACTCGAATATCTTTTTTGATTTTGAGTTCTGCGAAAAATGACAATGGACTTTTCGACTCATTGTCAGTGTGATTCACTTTTCTGATGAATTTTAAATAATAATCTTGACACAAAGAAATAAAAAAGTGAAGTACACAAAAACTTTTGAGATTTTTTCGTTAATATACTGTCTTTCATTCTCTTCCGCTCTTGCGAAAACGAAAAAATTTCTTCTTCATTATTCAGTTTAATTGTACAACCTACACTTTTCTCACAACATGTTCAGAATGACATGGAACAACCGACGACATCCGCTACTGTTTCTATCTCGGCCACTCTATTTTCCATGGATGAAACACACATTATCGGGTGCCACAAGTCAGTTACCCTAACAGGCACGCCCTTCAACGTGGAAGTACACTCACTTCAGACTGAACTCCAATCGTTGGTTCTCGAAAATCAGTTTCTTAAGGAAAAGATAGAGCAGTTGACAGAAGACAATGATCGCTTGCATACGGTAGCAAGGCAAAGAAATGAAAAAATTGACATCCTGGAGAAGAAGATCACACAGCTCCAAGCATCGCAAGCTGTTGCAGAGAGCCCTCTCGAGGCAGTGACTCCTCAAACCGAAATCAAATCGAAAAAAGTACTAAGTATTACACTGTCAGAGAGAAGAAAAATTTGCGAAGATCGATAAATTGTTATTTCGATCCCTTGAAATATCTTCTTTTTCCAATACCACTTGAATTAGTAACGTATTTGGGACGTTGCTCATATTATCCTTTCTGCGTTCTCTTTTTAATATTAGATTCCGGCAGGAGTTCGGACTATTGAAGTGGGCAAAGGCAGTGGAATTTTTTTCACTAAAGTGGATTACGAAAGAGTTTGTGACGCGCGAACAATACCAATTAGGATAAAAAACATCGTCAATGCCTTGTGGGACGAAGAGGCACAAAAAAATATGTACATCAGGAAACCAGATTCGGACGCTTCATCTTCAACCACTGCCGCTACTGAAGTTGACGTCGATAAAGTCTACCGTAAGTACTTGTTCCACTCTCTAATGAGATACGTACCTTCACATTCGTAGAGGTGTGCTTCGGAACTGGAAAAGTCCGAATTACCCGAAAGTATCCGTGCCTACAAATAACCCAGCATACCAATGATTTTGAAGCCCGGAAACCGGACCACTGCAGACCTCTAAATTCACAAAACTACTACTGCAAAGAGTCCGTTTTGTAGCACAATTTGTAACTCATTTCAGTATAATATGGGATTCATACGGTTAATTTTCATCTTTCTGTTTCTTTGGAGCTTGATTTAAATTTCACAAATTCGTTTGCAAAGACAGCTGATGATATGACCCCTTGTTATAGTGAATCGTATAAGATTTCAAAAAATCCTGTAAGATTATCAAAATTTCTTGTAAGATTCATCAAATTCTCATAACGAAACTTATAAAAGTCATAAGTTTTTTGAGAACAAGAGGTAAGCTGCTGAGCTTTCCAAAATCTAAGGAGTCGAGTTTATAAGCTTCCAAAAAATTATTTCGTGACATCGCTCACGATTGACTAGCCACCCCCCCCCCCCCCCCTTCCAATGTCACATTGCATTACAAACGTTTGACACTCCCCACCCTCCCTAAACGTATGACGTACTTTATGGACGACCTCTAAGGCACATTTACGAGATTTTAAAAATAGTAAAAGATTTTTAAAAGTTACTTTATAAAAAATTTCGACAACGTTATAAACTCCAGAATTACAAAGGACGTAGGTTTCAGTTTTAGAATTTTCAAATAATGCTCTTATCACACAGTTGCCCACCTCGCGTTGATTTCATTCAATCCGATTTCTGTTAGTTTTCAACTAATTCAACTTGTGAAGATATATATATTTGCATACAGGCATCCTCGAATTGTTCCAAAGTTTGAAGAAATCGGACGGAATAAACCGTTTTGCTCTCGCAGTACCAAAATGCCTGAAATTGGGTTTCAAATATGTGTTTTCGATGGTAGGAAAACACCTTAATTCGCTTCGATGTGAACGCAATTCTGGGGGTAAAAAGAAAACGAAGATAAGCAGCACCGAAACAAGAAAAAAGAAGCATTCTGAGATGGAAGGCGATGACATGACGGATTCTGGAAACACGTCTGAAGATTATTGGGAGTATTGGTTGGGTATCGGAGAAAAAAGATTAAAACAATTGGAAGCGGCTGAAAGTACAACTGAAAAAGCTGATGAGGTCAATGCAAAGAGTCAAGGAATGTCCGGTGAAAATGATACTGAAATGGGCGAAGACGACGACAGGCTGGATTCTCCAGAATACGAACAGGATGACGGGCCACGCATCGAAGAAGAAGGAGAAAATATTGAAAAAGATGAAAGTGAAACAATGGACTCCGAAGAAGAGGTCGAGATAGAGACTGAAGAGGAGAGTTGCAATGAAAAAATGGAAGAAATAAACGATAGCGAGTCTACAACTGACAGTGACGAATTCGACGATTACAATGAAAAACTTGGAATGAAGATAAAAAATGTTGCCCGAAAATTATGTTACGATTGATATGAGAATAAAGACTTTTAGTTTTTAGCTAATAATCAACTATATTGATACCAAGTTCCTGTCTTCAGTTAGTCACTGATAATTTATAATTGTAATTTGTGTCTTATTACTGACGTTTCAGTATTTTGTCGATCTCAAAGAACCGTAGCTGAATTGTAGTAACTAACTTAAAAAAATATACATACATTTAACAATTTTATGTGATCATTAAAATGTATGTCGAGAGGGGTCTAGACTGCTCGTTGCAATAAAACGACTTGTGCGTGTCTTTCTTCCTTAATGATGATTACTTTCCTAACCTAACCTATTCAAGAGCGAGAAAAGATCATTTCTCGTTGACGTTTTACCGGAGCTCAGAAAAGCAGGGAATGAAAGTTTTGTATGTCCAGTTTCAAAGAAAGAGGTCCTAGTATTACTAATTACATTGTCAGCTTCCGTATAACTCAAAATCAACAATTATCAAGTTTTGCATAAGTCCGCTAATGTGGAGGCTTTACAATTGATAACTTTTTCGCGAATCTCATCCGATTGACTCGAGATTGCATAATCAGCATTGTTTTAGAGCCAAATTATTAATTAGCAGCTTTTGTTTGATGTCCGTCATATTGTGAGCCTTATGATGGATAGTATATTCCAAAATTGTTTTAGAGTGAATCGAAGTTACATTGTTGGCTTTGGTAAGACTCAAAATCAACAATGAAATATTTTTTGTCGACTCCCCTCTATGAAGGTCTTTAAATGGATAAATTTGTCGCAAACTCCATCCGATTGGATTGAAATCGCATATGCAGTTTCGTTTTGTAGCAAAATGAATAATCATTAATTTTAGTTTCATTACATTATATTGCAAACTTTATGGTCTCTGTTATTTTCCAAGATTTTACAACATTAACAAAGAATTGTATTTCTGCCTTTGTTATCACTGAAAACCAACAATGAACAAATTTTTTTCCTAGTTCACAGTTATGGAGAATCAAGGGGAGAATAATCACCTATAGAGGCCAAAAAAGTACTTTCTTGCAACTTTTTAAGGGAAAATGAAGATAGTACACGTAAAATTGGTACAATGTATATTTAGGGCAATGTTTGAAGATTAAAAAAAAAAACATTTTGTATGGTATGAAGAATTAAAAATTCATAAAGTTTTGGCGTATCTCATAACGTGTGTCGCCGCTGACACCGAAATTGGCGTAAGTGATCCTTGTTACAATTCTTATGTGAAATGAACGCCAGATAAAGAAAATCGGTTTAAAAGGTTTTTTGTAACCACTTGCACCAATTTAAAAAAACATGGTTTTGAGAAATCGCCGTTTCAAGTTGTGATCGTGAAGAAAGAAAGTTACTGAAGTTAGACGTTAATCAACTTCACAAAGTTTGTAGAGCAAGCCCTTAGCATCCTCGAAATACTAACACGCACACTCATCACACAAGTTTAATGTCAAACAATGACTTAAAAAAAGGTATTGATTTGTGTACTAGCCCATTAATATTTTTTACTATTTTTGTGTCTTGTTTGTAGAGAAACGATTCATCTAACTTGCAAACACAGATTTTGAAATTTGTAGTCTCAACACTCAACACATCATTTAACATAGTTGAGTAACAAAATTTTTATTTTTGATTTTAAGATTTTGCAGACAAAGGTAGGCTACCAAAGTTTTTTACCCATAACAAGCAAGAGAATAAGGCCTCATGTTTCATTTTGAATTATCAATTAAAAAAGAAACGAATTGTGAAAACCATTTCTTGTGCCTACAAACCTCCTACCCCTATCCCTCTCAAATGGAGCCGTTGTCGTTGCATAGCTTTTACCCTCAACGTTTTACAAAATCGTAGGGAAAGACGTAGTTGAACGTAAAGAAAACATTAAATATTACAATAAATTGTAAATGCAGACACTTACTTATTTTAGCAAAAAGTGGCCGTTTCTGTCTTCAAGCCACATTTGACGCAAAAGCACGCGGCGAGAATATTACGCGACAATATGCAAAAATCTCTTTGAATTTTTGTAGGATAAGTCAAAATATATTGAAGGCTATTCACACGATTGTAATTCGATGAACAACTTCTGCAAATTACGATTACTTTGGAAACCAAAAAAAGAAAAGATATGAATTTCTCATCATTCCTCTCTCTCTCTCTCTGATAAGGATTGTCGGTCATTGCAGCTTAAGACATAGTTGTATAATGGAGCAAATTTGTGTTTTTTCAACAGATTGACTTGGACGAACTCCACGATGGAACTGCAATAGGAATTGTACAACGATGGCCAACAATCCGATCCGTATGGATGAATTAGAAGATGGTGAATCAGATGTCTCTAACATGGATGATGCTGAAGATGAAGTGTTCAGCGAACAAGACTTATATTCTGAAGCTGCAATTTTAGAACCGGAATTCGGCGACGGTATTAACGAAGTCCCTGCGGAGCCACTGCACAGCGATGATGAAGATATGGAAATACCAGCCAATGAAATTGTTGAAGACGTTGAAGAAGATTGGATAGATCCTGTGCCCGAAGAGAATGAACCCGAACTTGATGCCTACTTCTTCGCTCTTCAACGACCAAATCACGAAAATGTAAATCAGCGAGAAGACCTTATGCCTCGAGACGATTTCCTTGTCGAAGTTGCCTATAATCTTGTTGAAAGGGAGAGCTACGTGTCACTGATGAGACGATTGCAGTGGAAGTGTAGAAGAACAAACGATGCCTGGATTCCCACAAATATGGACGCATTGTGGCGCCGTATTGGACGTAACGAAAACAATGTGAAATACTATCTGTATTGTGAAATATGTTTAGACCTCGTTGGTGAAGGAAAAAGAGTAACAATGGAATGTCGATGTGGCCATTGTGGTCCGCAGAGGAACAGACAACCACTCGCGACCTACGTCCACCTAAGCATTACGGCTCAATTGCAGAGGATTCTGCGGCTTCCTGGCATTTCACGCGATTTAAGATACCGATTTACTCGAACAAAAAGAGATGGCAACAACATAGAAGATATTTTCGATGGTTCCGCATATCAAGAGTTATGTGAAGAAGGTGGGTTCTTACACGTTCCAGAAGCTGACAATTTGAACACCGATATCAACTTCTCTTTCACGATGTGGGTCGACCACGTTCAACTTGCCAAATCCTCGGACGCAAAAGCCTATCCAATTCTTCTGCAAATTAACGAATTGTCTCCCCATGCCCGGAAAAGACACATCATTTTGGCAGGCTTATGGACCGCAAATAGAAAGGCACCGATCCACATCATCTTCGAACCTGTAATAGTCGAATTGAGAAGCCTGCACGAAGTTGGGATCACCTGGAGACCTACTGGAAACGCAGAATTACAAAGTCGCTTTGCTGTACTAATTTTCTGCGTCGACTGCGAAGACAGGTACACAGTTCTTCGGATGATGAGACACAACGCTCGCGAAGGTGGTTGTTCCTTCTGCAATGCAAATACTGAACTTGTTGTGGTTCCTCGTCGTCGGATACAAGACCGTAGGCAAGTTAAGCGGATTTACCCTCCTGAAGTCGGTTTTCTTCGAACAGACGAATTATCGAGAACGAATATGCGGCAAGCAACAGAGACTGAACATCCAGTAAACGGTTTTGTTGGAATTTCGCCACTCTACGCCCTCCCAGAATTCAAGTTTGATCGTGGGGTAATCGGAGAATCATTCCATGCCGTATTCGAAGGGTTGAGTAAGCAATTGTTCAAAATGATTATGACAATCAATGACTTCCAATGGTTCACTGAGGGGAGGAGGGCCGAAAATAAGGCAGTATTCAACACAAGAGGAATGGCTATCAAGCTGCCATCAAAAGTGAGTCGTCGCTTCCGTGATTGTGAAACATGGCATCACTGGAAAGGCAGCGAATGGAGGAACCTGTTGCTTTATTTTTCTGTCCCATGTTTTAGCGGTATATTGCGCCCAAGGTATCTGCGTCTCTGGTCCACTTTGGCAGATGCAATCTACATTTTGAACAATGACAGCCTGTCAGAACAAGATATCAATCGTGCGGAAATGCTGATAAACAGATTTGTGAATGACTTACAAGCTTGTTTTGGACCATCATATTTGACGTACAACATTCATATTTTGCAGCATCTACCAACGTCAATCAGACACTGCGGTCCAATATGGGCGAACTCGGGAGCAATATATGAGGCGTGGCATCGAAAAATGGTATCGTACGTTACTTCCCCAACTGGACGAGCCATGCAAATTGTTAACAGATTCCTTATGGCAAAGTTCGTAGAAGAAGAGTCAAACAATCCAACAGTCTCTCAAATGGCGAAGAACGAAATTTGGAGATTAACCCGAGCTGCGAAATGGGACCTACCACCTCAAGTTGCTACAGGTCGGTTCATGGTAGGCTTGCAGAATGTCGGTAATTCGCCTGCCGGGGAACAAGAAATGGTCGCTTTGAGAGCGGCTGGTATCGAGATCGATGAAAACACCATCATCACGCACTACTCAAAAGCGGTTATCAATGGAACTGAGTATCGGACGCACTTTAATCAAGACCATCTTTCGTTTTGCAATTATATCGTCTGTGCTGCAACCGGTTTCAGCACTGTGTTTAATATAATTTCGTTCGAGATAAATGGAGAGATGACTTAAGGTATTCTTGGATTCGTTTTAATTCCTCAAAACGGACATGAAAACCGAAACATCATTCGGACCTCGTACATGAGGAAAGTCGTTACAAGTAACCGGAGCGTTTTCGCCTCTTATCAAGAAATAATTTCACCGAGTTTCATTGCTGAATTTGCAAGACACACATGGGTTATGCGACTTCCAAACTGCTGGGAAACAGATTAACGTTTGAGTTTTTACCGTATTAGTTTTTATAATTTTATTCCTAACTGAGAAATGTTGTAAGTAGCAAAAATGCAATTATTTCAAACATCTACATAAATGTCCTGTAGTTATATGCTCGACGACATTATAGAAACGAAACATTATTTTCATCAGCCGAACGCTAAAGAATTTTGTTAATTCATCGTATTGTTCTATTCTTTAATGAGAATAAATCAGTTAGTTTTACGATTTTGTGAACTGTTGGATAAACAATTCAAACTTTCAAATTTTTCTGCAACCTCTTTCTTCCTATGGTACTAGGGTCAACTTAAAAAGACTTCCTTTCTCCAGTTATTTCGAAACTGCTCAATACTTTCTCTAACTTTTGAATGATTTTTTATTTTGACCGAAATGGATAGTGTCCCTGTTTAATTGTTGTAAATGAAAGTGTTTTTTCCATCCTTTTTTTATCTTGGTATTTTCGAAACAGTTCCATCGAAAAGTGTCGTGTCCGCTTAACCATTGATACATATAATTTAGAATAAAGACATGCATGGAAGGTCGCCCAACTATCAAATTTGAGATTCTTACAGACAATTTGCCATGAACTTTGCTAATGAAGTTGCCACTTCCTTACTACAGTAAAGTTCAACTCGTTTCGACAATCAGTTACTCCAACGATGGCACTGCTGAGGGGTTCTTCTGCAATGACGTACAGTGGACTGTTTTACATGAAATGCACTTTACAGAATGACGCTATTATGAGATTGTTTTTAATTTTGTCTTTATAAATATCTATACAAAAGGCATATACAAGAGTATTTGAGTAGCGCGAAATAGTTTGCTGAATTAAATCAACACTAAATAATAAGCAATGATTGAGCCAATTATTCAAAATATCCACAAGGATGGTAATTATTTACACCAGGCTTTGATAGTAAATAATAATGAATTTTTTTATTCAATACAAGATGAATTTATTGAGTACAAGATTGAGTACAAGATATGTTGTAATGTTGGTCACCGGATGCAACTTTGCAAAACAATTTTTGCATACCAACGACCACCTGTGATCGATGGTTGAACAATAATAACCGGAAAATGTTCTAAATTTGAAATTATTCGTGATTAAAAAAAGAAATGTCTAATGTAAAACCAGCAAAATTGTTTGCAAAACAAAACTTTGAAAAACTATCAATCAATGTTATCAATCGGGATCAAATTTTCATCTCAAAATTTATGTAGTCAGTAGTAACTTTACAATTCTTGTCGAAATATGAAGTTATTTTTTTCAAAAAAACAACCTGTGCCGGAACTATATTTATATATTTTTCTTCTAAAAGTAATTAAATATTCTTTGACGGAACTGAAATTCCTTGTATGGTCGCTTTTGTCGAGATTTCTGGAGAATAGTGATCCCTAAGGGGCTGTGTGAGAAGAAAACGACAATCGGTTTCCAGAGCCCAGAATTCTTTATAAACAAAGTATGTAAAAAATTGAAAAACAACGTAAATAATTGAGCTGCATAAACATGGAACAAAATTTAACATTTGTCCTTGACTTTACTTAAATCCAGAACTCACATTCCTTGCAATAAGTATTTAATTGAAAAAGTGCTTTTCAGGCAGAATAATAGAATTTGCTGAAGCAATAAACATATACGATTCGGGAACAACGAACATAAGAGACCTAAAGTAAAATAAAATCGAATTTGATATTTTTGTTTGACTTTACTATATTCCGAAACTCAAAATCCTGGAAAATATTCTTCTTTACTGAAATAGAGAGTGTCCAAACTGAAAATTAGAAGCTTTTATAACAATAAACGCACATGAATGAAACAGAACGTAAAAGTTTAACTGAAATTAAAACATAACGAACTGGTATTTGGTTTGGAGTTTATTTGATTCGAAAACTAAAATGTGTTAAAAATATTTTTAACAGAAATTCAGTGTTTTCAGCTGGACTTTACTATTTTGCATAATGTATGTTAACAATGAGAAAACAACGTAAATAATACACCTGAAAAATTGCGACATGATTCATTTTTAATAACAGTATTCTGAATTTGTAAAGAAGACAATTGTTTCGAAGTCGAAAAATCCCCATGTCGATGATATGTGTCAGAATACCCACCTGGAAAAAGCCGATTGGATTTCTATTCGAATTTCAAGTGGAAAAATAGTAAGTACAACCGATGTTAGGTACGGGCGATTTGGATTCCCAACAAAAAATCCAATGGATTCATTAATAAAAATGATATTGGCTTGCATCATTCGAAATTCAACCATTTTTCCAGTTTAATACACAACTGGCTTTGTAGCTGGAAAATTTGAATAGAATTTAATTATAAAATATAGTTGGAATACCAACTAGATATGTTGCTAGAAAATTTTTATGCAATTTTATTAGAATTTCCAAACATATTTCCGATTGAAAACCCAACTGGATTTCTTTTTGGAAAATGCCAATAGAACTTTTCTTGAAAACCCAAACGTTTTTCTAGTTTAAAGTCCAACAATACTTCTAGTCGGTAAATTAAACTGGATGTAGAGTTGAAAACTCAATTGGTTTTGTACTTGGAAAATTTCAGTGGGATGTCACTTTAAAAATCTGAATGAATATATAGTCAAATGTCTAACTGGATTTGTACTTAAAATCCAGACTAGATGCCCGGTTGGCAGTCCAATTAGAGTTCAAGCTGTAACATTATAAACTAAAATTGAAATAAAATGGAGCTTGGTATTTTTCGTTGACTTAACTCGATACCGAAACTCAAATTCAAATTTTTCGAATTGGAAAAATGTTTGGAAAACAATGGAAATCAATGACTCTAGACATAAACTGCACACATACGAGCATAACAGCCTTCAAGAGTTGTACATAATTATTGAAGATAGCTAGAATATTTTTTACAGAAATTGAATCAGTCGAATTAGAGAAATTTTTGATAATAAATAGCAACCATCTATTCCAGACAACAACTGAACGGTTACGTCTTCCGGGACTTCTAAAAATATTATTCTTATAAGTTCATAATTGATTAAGGAAGCTACCCTAGTAGAAATGTTTACGTAGAGTTTACATTTCAGTGTGTCCACACATGTTTACGAAAATTTGTATGTAAACATCATGTAAGCAGTTTGCGTAAAACAGTTTACATAAAGTCTACATGATATTTACATGATGTTTATATACAATTTACTTAAACATATGCGGACGCACTGGGATGTAAACACTTTCTACTAGGGTAGGGTTTTTTGTCATGAGAATAACGTTTGTCGAATTAGAACATTTTTTGAAAATCAGTCACAAACGATGAATCCAGACAACTATTGCACAGATATTGACTGTAGGGCTTTCAAGAAATATTTTACAATGGATTCATAATTAATTGAGCAAGCAAGAATTTTTTTCATAAGAGTCCGATTTGTCGAATTGGAAAAATTTTTGAAAATCAATTGAAATTAACTATTCTAGCCAACTACTACACAGATAAGAACATAGTAGCCTTTACGAATGATATTTTCATGAATTCATAAATAATCAAGGAACCGTGAATAATGTACATGAGAGTCAAATTTGCCGATTTAGAAAAATTTTTGCAAATCAATAAAAACCAATTATGGTAGACAACTTCTACACAGATATTAACATAAGAGCCTTTTAGAATGCTATTTTTATCAATTCATAAATAGTTAAGTAAGCTTAAAAAACTAAGATGAAAGGCAAATTTGTCAGTTTATAAGAAATTTTAAAATTCACTAACAATCAATGGTTTAAGACAACTACTACATAGGAATACATATGAGAGCCATTTAAGATTATGTGTTTATTAGTTCATAGTTATGTAAGAAGGCTGAAATGATGTAGATTAAAGTCGAATTTGTCTAATAGGAAAAATTTTTTTAAATCAATGAAAATGAATTATTATGGACAACTTCTTCACATATAAAAACAAGTCTTTGAGGATGATGTTTGTATTAACTATTATTTATTTATATTTAAGAAAGCTGAAATATTTTTCAATGATTATCGATGTAGCATCAGAAAAATTTTTAATAATCAATGATAATCTTTTAATTCTAATTTTAGACAACTAAACAGATGGTATCTCCTGAACCCTAAAAAATAAAATCTTTATGAACTTGTAATTGATTCAGGAATCTAAGAGTTTTTCGATAAAAACTGAGTGACTTGAATGGAAGACATTTTTGAAATTCAATAACAATAAATTAGTTTATACAACTACTGCATGGGTATTAACTCGAGTACCTTCAAAAAATATTTTCATATGGATTTGTGATTACTTGAGAAAGTCAGAAGAAGTTTTTTTGATGATAGTCAATTTTGAACAACTTTTGAAAATCAATGAAAATCGACTTTCAAAGTCAAATACTGCGCCAATTAAACATTGTTAATATAATGTTTTAATTTATTTATAATGTTTTGAGAAAAGTATAATTTTTATGACAGCCGAATTCGTCTAATTAGTATAATTTTCCGAAATCAATAAAATGAATTTGTGTAGACAATTTCATTATCATTTAAAAAAAAGCTTCCCTCAGGAGAATGAAACTTTGAAAAAAAGAAACATTTATAAAAAAGCTAGAATAATTAAGATGAAAGTCAAATTTGTGAACATCAAATGTAAAATATTAGCAATTGGTAAAATTTAAGCCATTTAAATCCAGGTCGTTGACTTGTCCTCGACGGCAATATTTCACTTTTCCCTGTTTTTTTTCAGGCGTTGCGCGAGCACTTTTTATTATTTTTTACGGAGCATTTGTTATTGTCAGTTATTGTTTTGACAACGCGACGACAATTCCGGTTGATTGTGACGTTGTGATATGCTCAGTAACCCGCGGCCGCGGGGTGGCGCACTGTACCGGGCGCCCAGGAGTTTCTACTGCACCGACATTTAATCCGAAATGTCAAAATAGTGTATTTCGTAAATTTTATATTTTGTGCATTGGAAAGTATTTTTTATGCTGCAAATGCTTAACAACAAACATAAAAAGGCCGCGTAATAATTCATTTCCGACAAAAAAACTGTTTTTACTACTAAATCTCAATTTGAGAGAGTTCGGATAGAACTTCAATAGAAAATGGAGAGAAAGCTCTCAAATTTCTATCAACCGGCCTTTGCTAGGGTGAGAATATTATTAATAATGTTTTTCAAGTTATCGATAACAATTGCCACTAACCTATTTTACAATAATTACATTTTTCATAAACATGTAGTGAAAAGAGTAACAAGAACATACATTTGTCACATAGTGGAATAAGTTGATATTTTTTTGTTCCAAACTGACAAGAATTTTTTACCACTAATGATGAAGTTGGTCACTTCCTTAAAAAAGACAGGGCAAAAACTCGAATTTGAATAATTCATTCAAAACAAATTGTTTCCCTATAAATACAGCAACACTTTTCAAACGTGTCAAAAGAAATAAAATTTTAACGGAGTAAGAAGCAACGGAAAATTTGCACTTTTGCTTATTATCAAATGCGACATCAACGCGACACATTACACCTCGTGCATCCAGAACTATATATTTCCTGATGACGAAAATCAGATTCGATACATGGATTGCGATGTTTGTCCAAGAGCGCCGAAAATGCTAAACTGAGAATCCGACCTAGTCAACACCAGAGACACTTGTACTTCTAACAACCACAAAAGTTAGAGCTTTTTTTCCAAATGTGATTTCAAATCGCAATATCAGAAAAAACTTGAACCTTTAGAGTTTTACCCAAAGAATACTGTAGAAAATGACAACTAAAAAGATTTTTCAAAAAAAGAACACTACATCATTTAACAAAGTTGAAAGAATATTCTAAAAGATATCCGCTGATTTTCATCTATCTTCAATCACAGATCAACATTCACTTTTTAAAAATTGTACTTTTTTTCTCATCTACAGTCAATTTCCAGAAAGCTTGTAAATTACAAACTCTGAAAAAAAAAAAAAAAAACGAAAATAGATACAAAACCATTGTATTGCCATTTTTATTATTATTTTTAATTATAACAAGAAGTGCAATAAATGAATTACATTTAATCTTTTCTCTTGTAATAAGTCGATCTTTCATGAGCCAAGTGTATGGTACAATGAAAAAAATGTAACTGAAACTTTTTTTACAATGTTTTCAAATCGCATATTGAAAAAATTGCTTTATTTCAGTATACGGACTACATTTTATCGTCACTTTTTTAGTAGATGGTTACAAAACGCTGAAAATCATCAAAATTTTGGTGATTTTGAAAGTCCTTCCTGTATTCCAAGATTGCTCATAATATATATCATCATCATATTTTCTAGACTTTTTACGTCTCTGTAAAAGATTGAAACCTAAATTTTTGAAAATTTTTGAATTTTGCAAGTTCTTCACCTTTGCAACACTCGAAAATTTTCCATAATCATCATCATCATTGCCATTAGATGATACGCATAGAAGAACGACGCTTCGTGCAGAAACGAGCTACTGGCGTTAATGTAAGTCCTCTAGGTCGCTTTTTAAGGACCACAAGCATTTTTGTAGTGCATGTTTAGCTGAAAGTCCTTAAAATGAACATGCCCTACTATATAGTGTACTGTCGCCACAGCCCTGTATCCTGTACAATTTTTTTTTAAGTTAAAAAATGTCTGCACTGTCAAATCATTCAAATCTTACTGGTACCTTCCGGGTCCAAAAAGTATATGTAACGGTACCTTCAGGGACATTTGTTACCTTCCGGGACGAACCCGGAAGGCGCATCAGTGTAACGTTACCTTCCGGGTCCTTCGGACCCGGAAGGTACCATTATACCAATGTTCTGCATATATGCACCTTCCGAGACTATGTCATCTGCATAATACGCGCTGATGCTTGGAGCCTTTCACGAAAAAAATCATTTCTCCTTTACAAGTGCGCGCAGCAAAATTTTTTTGACAACTTGATTGTTTAATAATAATTCAATATAAATAGATCTCGAACATAATATCTAAATAACTATGATTAAAATGTTATAATGTGGCCGTAGGGCTACCAGATGGTTCTAGTTGAAAATACGGACATTTCAAAACCTACCTCTTCTATCAATAATTGCAAAATAAATTTGAAAAATTTTTTGTTATTAGTACAACACATAAACAAATTTATCAAAAATATTTTAATTTATTCGCGTAATAAGCATTCATGGAAATTGAGAACTATCAACGTTAGTAGTTTTGAATCTTATAAAAAACTTATTAGGAAATGAAATTTTCTAAAAGAAATTATTTCTTACAGAGTCAACCTTATAAGATTCTTATAAGAACTCAGTTCCTAATAAAGTAACCTTAGGAAAACTTTATAAGAGTCTGAAATTTCTTACTAAAAGTTGATCGAATAAATGTTATAAAAAAAAAAATTTTATGAAATTTTTTCAATCGATTTTTAATGAGAGATTTCAGTTTTTTATAGAATTTTTTTAAAGTCATTTTATAAAATATCGAATTCTTATAAGATTTTTATAAGGTTGATTTTATGAGAAATTTCAGTTTCTTCTTAGAAATTATAGTTTCCGATACAGTTTTTCTGAGGTTCAAAATTACTAGGTAATCGAAATTAATTGTTATTAATATGAATCGATTGCAATCATATAATCACATAACGATGAACTTATTATTCAGAGAATTAGAACAGAATCCATTATGGAACTTGTAATTCACAAAGCCTCAAAAGTTTTTTGAAATAAGTTCGGGTGTGGCCTTACAGGAACTGCCCTTGTAATTTTGAACCTCACGAAGACTTTATAAGAAAATGAAATTTCTAACAAGAATCCAATTTCTTACAAAGTCAACTTTATGGAATTCTTCTAAGAATTCAGTTTCTCATGAAGTTACCTTATAAAAATTGTATTAGAAATCATCATTTCTAATAAAAAATCGATCAAAAAAGTTTTATGAGATTTTTGTTTATAAAATTTTCGCAATCGATTTCCTCTAAGAAATTTCAGTTCCTTATAAAGTTTTTATGAGTTCACTTTATAAGAACCTGAATTTATGTAACGGCACCTTTCGGGTCTAAAAAGTATATGTAACGGTACCTTCAGGGACATTTGTTACCTTCCGGGACGGACCCGGAAGATACCATTACACGAATATTCTACTTCTACGCGTCTTTCGGGACTTGGCTGCCTTCCGGGACTATGTCGTCTGCATAATAATACGCGCTGATGCTTGAAGCCGTTCACGAAAAAAATCATTTTTCTTCTACAAGTGCACGTAGCGAATTTTTTTGACAACTTGATTGTTCAATAATAATTCCCCTTGTAGACATGTTTACGTAAGCCTTATGCAAACATCATGTACATTGTTTTCGTAAAGTTTGCATGCCAGCGCGTCATTCCATGGATGCAAAGTTTGTCTAAACAGTTTTTCGTAAAGTATTTACGACATGTTTACATGATGTGTATGTAAACAGTTTCTATAAATTGTTTACGTAAACTTAACCCGATATTTACATGACGTTTACGTCAACCGTTTGTGTAAATTGTTTATGTAAATTGTTCATTTAAAATTCATTTTCAAACTATTACATTTTACTTTATCATTATTTTGATTTTTTATTATGTATAGTGTTAATTATTTGGAATAAAATTTTTATTGTTTATTTTGGTGTTCACTGTTTACGTAAGCATGATGTAAACTCTTTACGTAAGTATGATTTAAACTGGTGACGTAAATATCGTATACACTGTTTACGTAAACATGACGTAAACATCAGGTAAACAGTTTTCGTAAAAAGTTTACGTAAATTGTTAACTTACAAACAATGTGAACATCACGTAAACTTTACATCCATTGGCGGACTGGCATGTAAACTTGATGTAAACACTTTTACGTAAACTGCTTACTTGATGTAAGCCCTGCGTTTACGTGACCATGTCTACAAGGGTCGATACAAATAAATTTTGAACCTTATATCTAAGTAACTATGATTGAAATGTTAAAATGTGGCCGTAAGGCTATCAGATGGTCCAAGTTGAAAATACGGACATTTCAAATCTACCCCTCCTATCAATAGTTGCAAAATAAATTTGAAAAAATCTATATTGTTAGAACAAGACGTGAGCAAATTTTTGGAAAGCATTAATATTTATTTGTCTAATAAGCATTCATGGAAATTGATAATAATCAAACTAAGTAATTTTGAACCTCATAAAAACTTTATTAGAAAATGAAATTTTTTGAAAGAATTCATTTTTTATCAAGTCAACCTTATAAAATTCTTATAAGAATGCAGTTCCTTATATGGTGACCTGACAAACACTTTATATGAGACAAATTTCTTACGAATAGTTGATCGAATAAATTAAACAATAAAAAATTTTTATGAAATTTTTTCAATCGATTTTTCATAAGAAATTTTAGTTCCTCATAAAATTTTAGTAAAGTCATTTTATAAGATACCGAATTCTTATAAGATTTTTATAAGGTTGACTTTATAAGAAATCGGATTCTTAACAGAAATTTCATTTTCTTAAAAGAAATTATATTTTCTTATAATGTTTTTTTCAAGTTCGAAATTGCTAGGCAATCAAAATGAATTGTTCTGAATATGAATCAATTGCAATCATATAATCACGTATAACGGGGAACATATTATTTAGAGAAATAGAATAGAAAGCAGCGCAACCAAGGGGAGGCAACCGGGGAAATATGCCCCGGGCCCCGCATTCGAAGGTGCCCCGCGTGGATCGCGAAAAAAAAATCAAAAATTTAAAAACGTTCTGCTTGGAGTTCCTTGTTCTTAAAAAGTAACTATACATTAGTATGGGTTTCAGGCCGCCTCGAAAATGGACTCTGATTTTTTGTCGAATCATCCATGGTTGTTGGTGAGAATTTATTTCACTTCTCACTAGAAAACTGTAAAATCATGCCGAGAATTAATTTTTGGCAATGTCTGCACCTTTTAAATAAATGCGATCGGCTATGTATTTCCGCCTTTCTTCTTTTCTTTGTATGAATGTAGAAGTATGGAGAGAAAATTCTGGTGAGATTTTTTGGAAAAAATAATATAAAGTTTTTAGGTAGATCAAAATTAGTAGGATTCATACAATCATTGAAATCAATTAACTACAAGAGGTTGCAGGCTTGAAGGTTCGAGGCGATGTTTTGGGTGCAAAGGCGCACAAAAATACCGTAGATGCAACATTAAATCCGAAAATAAAAAAATTTGAATATTTTTCAGAAAGATGGCCGACTTGAATCATGAAAACCAGAATTTCTCATATCCTTTTACTATCTCACAATAAATAATCAAATTATGCTTTATTTTCGACTGATTTCACCAGAACCTCCCCTTACTACAAGATAAAAAAAAAGGAGTACCCCAAAATTTTATTTCTCCGGGCCCATAAACGTCTGGTTGCGGCCCTGAGAACAGCATTTATTCTGGAACTTGTAATTTACAGAGCCTGAAAAGTTTTTTGAAATTAGATTGGACGTGGCTTTAAAGGAACTACCCTTGTAATTTTGAACCTTATGAAAACTTTATAAGAAATGAAATTTCTTATGAAAATTCAATTTCTTATAAAGTCAACTTTATAAAATTCTTATAAGAATTCAGTTTCTTATGAACTGACCTTATAGAAACTTTATAAAAAACTATAATTTTTTATAAAAAATCGATCAAAAGAATACATGAGAGTTTTGTTTATAAAATTTTTGCGATTGATTTCCTCTAAGAAATTTCAGTTTCTTATAAAGTTTTTGAGGTCACTTTATAAGCACCTGAATTTATGTAACGAATTTATGTAACGGTACCTTCCGGGTCTAAAAAGTATATGTAAAGGTACTTTCAGGGACATTTCTTATCTTCCAGGACGGACCCGGAAGGTACCATTGCACAAATGTTCTACTTATACGCGCCTTTCAGAACTCTGTTGCCTTTCGAGACAATGTCGTCTGCATAATACGCGCTGATGCTTGGAGCCTATAACGAAAAAAATCATTTTTCTTTTACAAGTGTGCGAAGCGAATTTTTTTGGCAACTTGATTGTTCAATAATAATTCGATATTAATGAAACTTAAAAATTATATCTAAGTAACTATGATTAAAATGTTATAATATGGCCGTAGGGCTACCAGATGATCCAAGTTGAAAATACGGACATTCCAAAACGTACCCCTCCTATCGATAATTGCAAAATGAATTTAAAAAATTTATGTTGTTAGTACATAACATAAGCAAATTTCTGAAAAGTATTTAAATATATTGGCCTAATAAGCATTCATGGAAATTGATAAGAATCAACCTTAGTAATTTTGAACCTTATAAAAACTTTATAAGAAAACGACATTTTCTAAGGGAGTTCATTTTTTATAAAGTCAACCATATAAAATTCTGATAAGAATTCGGTTCCTTATTAAGTGACCTTACAGAAACTTGATAAGAGACTGAAATTTCTTACTAAAAGTTGATCGAATAAATTTTATAAAAAAAAAGTTTTATGAAATTTTTTAATCGATTTTTCATAAGAAATTTTAGTTTCTTATGAAATTTTTATAAGGTCATTTTATAAGGTTGACTTTATAAGAAATCGAAATCTTATAAGAAATTTCATTTTCTCATAAGAAATTATATTTTCTTACTATGTTTTTTATGAGGTTTAAAATTACTAGATGATCGAAATTAATTGTTTTCAATATGAATCGATTGCAATCATACAATCACATTACAAGGAACTAATTATTTAGAGAAAAAGAACAGAATTCATTCTGGAACTCGTAATTTACAAAGCCTGAAAAGTTTTTCGAAATTAGATTGGACGTGGCTTTAAAGGGACTACGCTTGTACTTTTGAACCTTATGAAAACTTTATAAAAAAAATGAAATTCCTTATAAGAATTTAGTTTCTTATAAAGTCAACTTTATGGAATTATTATAAGAATTTAGTTTCTTATTAACTGACCTTATAAAAACTTTATGAGAAACTATATTTTCTTATAAAAAATCGATCAGAAAAAATTATGATAGTTTTGTTTATAAAATTTTTGCGATCGATTTCCTCTAAGAAATTTTAGTTTCTTATAAAGTTTTTATAAGGTCACTTTATGAGAACCTGAATTCGTTAAAAAAATGTTCTATTGCATTTCATCTCTGGCGAAAAAAACTTTTCACATTCGCTGGGAATATTTTTCTAGCAGAATCTAGCACTGGCAGAATGCAACATTATCATTTTTTCCCGAACTTTGAAAGCATTTCCTGTATGCTCTTAAGCTTAATTTGTCTCTTTATTCCTCTGAAATAGAAT
Source organism: Platygaster robiniae (assembly GCA_028476575.1). Taxonomy (NCBI): domain Eukaryota; kingdom Metazoa; phylum Arthropoda; class Insecta; order Hymenoptera; family Platygastridae; genus Platygaster; species Platygaster robiniae. Next base: position 39,998,961 of record CM052021.1, read on the forward strand.
GCGATTCACTCTCGCTGAGACGATTCAAGTATACCAATTATGGAACTTCATTTTTCGGTCGCATTTTTCCGCGAAAGAAACTTGGGATATCCCTTTTCTCGAAGAAAGTAAATACTTATTTTTAAGTTGCCCTCAAATTTTTCTGACGCAATTTTGCGTATAACGAATTTCGGATTTATCTTTTGCTTGAAAAATACACACTCCTCTTTTGATCTGAAGGTCTCAATTGTGGTCACAACAAGGAATCGACAATTTTACAAAATGTCATAAATACTTTATGTATGTGCATATAACATTTAAAAAAAAACTTTTTCTCTCAGTACAACTCCATTTTCCAACTTACTATTACATAAGTGAAACTTTTCGTCATCTAAATTTTCATTACTATCATACATGAGTTACGCAATTCATCATTTTGATATGCACCATGTCATTCAATGAGTCAAAATTAAAAAAAACTTATCATGGTTTAATTCCTAATAAACTTTTAAATACATTAAACTTCGTTAATCAATTTGATTATAGTTGTTTCATTTCCTTCTATAACATATATTTTATGGTCCCTAAAGGCACCGTTACACAAATTTTGTTCATAATATGCAATAACTTTTTCTGCAATACACATATTGAAAAAACAAATAAGTTATTGCATATATAGGCACGAAAAAGTTAACCTGTTCGATATATATCAAATAACCTATGGTTATTTCTATAATTCTATTATATATACTGCATAGTCCTTGAAGGTACCGTTGGGCAAACTGTTTTGATATTTTAAAGGTATCGATAAATAATCAATTTTACAGTTTTTTAAACGGGAAAAATGCATATATAGATACAGTACAGTCTGTTTGACCTATATATATCAAAAATTAGTATAAATTTTTTTAGACCCGGAAGGTACCGTTCCACAAACATATATATATATATATATATATATATATATATATATATATATATATATATATATATATACATATCCTGAAAATCAGCATTCCCGATGATTGATATTTTAAATGTTTTATTTCAGTTTTCTTAATTACAACAAGAAGTTTTTTTCTTGAGATCTTGAATCTTGTAAATCTCAAAATTTACTCTCTATTTTTTCGAATCATCTAATGAGCTGGAGTAGTAAAAAAAAATATCAATTTGATGCAATGTTATACATACTTATTTGTTTATAATAAAAGAAAATTTATAAAATCTAATTTGCTTGTTTGACAGTACTTTATTTTTTATCAGGAACAATAATTTCAACAAAAATGAATAGAAATTAAAGAAAAATTAAATAAAAACAAATTTTTGAACTGACAAACTCATGAATTCAAGGACATTTTTTTCCTTTTTTTGAACCAATTTCTTAACATCAAATTTATAATAGTAACGTTTTTAAATTCAAAAATTCAATTTTTAGTTGCAGACACAATAAAATGAGCCACATTGTGAGAGTAATCGAAAACTACATGTTAGCGAAAAAAAAGCAAAACATGTTTAATTTTGTTAGAATTAATTTGCGTTGCATCGCGCGTGTACCGTTGTCATGATATCCATAAGTAACTGCATTTGTGATGCAAGTGGTAAACGCCGGATCATAATGCCCGCTGCGTGGAGCATAGCGTCTACCTCGTCCATAGCAGGGGCGGGAGGAAGCGTGATTGGAGGCTCTTCTCGTGAAAGAGCTTCCGCAATTTTATGTAGAGCATTTTCATCGTCGTCGGCCAACTGACATCTCCTCTTGGCTCTCTGACGATTCTTGTCTGCAATCAATACAGGTACATGGTACTTGTCAATTTCAAATTATGATCGACGAAAGTAATACAAATGTATTACTCTTTGATGTTCTCAAGTGCTTACTTGCAGAGCTCGGGGTTGTCTTGCTCGACTCCATTGTTGGCGCTTCTTCGCCTACCATGTTTTCGTCACTGTCGTCGTCTGCCGTGACATTCGTTACGTTTCTGTTGATAGATAATCGTTAATGAATTATGGTTTCACATACATTATGATTGGCAAAGTTCTATAATGCAAGGAGTTATTCTTCGATTTTGATTATGAGTCACTGGAATATTTACTGTTTCATCAAGTGTCCGTCTTTTAGGAAGTCTAGAGAATCCAGGAACTTCCATTTTTCCCCCTTATCTTTGCGGGCAGCACCGCTTGCGCAATGCTGATCCATTATTATTTTTCGGTGCGTGTCCCGCAAGTTTTTAAATTTTTTTTGGGCAGTGGCGCCATCAATTTGCCTAGAAATTGATTTATTGGGTGGACGAATAACTTTTATACGCTTACAGTACGACGTATTTTTAAAGCGAATGACTGTTCTTTCGCGTTTTTCCCATCATTATTTTTTTTATTTATTTAATGTCATAGATGACATGACATGTTTTTGAACAATTAAGAACGTTCATTAAACTGTACCCAATCGAAGCAACAAAATGAATTGATCATTATATACATTAAATAATACCATTTAAAGCGACGGACACCTCTTTCCATAATCTTTTTTTTATGTCCGGAGTTCTCTCTCCGATTGGAATACGGAAGTTCCAGAGCGGAAGTCTCTTCTCCGTCTCCGCAATTAATATTTCGACGTCGAGGTCCGACAGTTTTCCCGACTTAGGGGGACGATTTTCTTTATTGCCACTGGGACGAGGATTCAAAGACGCGCGGGATGTACTTGCTACTAAATGAAATGGTGACGATAATTTTTACCATTCAAAATTTTCAGGTTTCTGAAATTTTGGTATTCTTGCCAGAAAATTTGTTTTCATTTTTATTACCTAACTGACTACCAACAGGTGAACACGTTACACTAGGTAGCATAGACTTTTCCTTCGATTGACGATTTGTACGAGGGCCTTTGCTTGTACCGACACCAGCTACGATTGTAATTTTGTATAGTTATGTTTAATAAGACTGTTGTAATTTGTCATGAGAAATCCCAGTATCGTGTAAATATTGAAATTTTCATTGCCAATGCCAATTTTTAATTATGAGTCATTATACCATGTAGATAATGAATTGATCGTTTAATATATTTTAATGATTGGATTGTAATATCAAAATATACATACATCATGCAAGTTCAAATATGTAAATTAAAATGCTTTTCTTGAAATATTAAAATATTTTAAAAGTCTACTAATTGAATTGAAACCTTTGAATCCACAATTTCAATACTCTAATTGAAATGTTTCATATTCAAATGTTTCAAGAATTATTTGTTATAAAATTATAACTAAATGTTTAACATATTGTGCAGGAATTCAAAAATAATATTTAATAAAAAATCTATTTAAAAAAAAAATTCAAAGAATTAAGTTCGCGTTTCAACATAGATCTAGACTGATTTTAAAAAAGAGTCGAATACATAAATTTCGGTGATGAAAACAATTATTATTACCAATTAAAAATATTATACATAGTGTTAAAACTATTATACATAATCTTATTATATGTTAAAACGTAAACTCAAAACATGTAAATTTATTTTGATAATGTATTTTTCTATGTAATACTTTTTTTGCAATACTGTATCATATTTTTGATTGTTAATTCTACTTCCTTCACTCACCAAACTTCATGGACTTTGCTGTGGTTCACAAAAAATCTAAATATCAGTTATACCGTAAACTGAAAACATGTAATTTTATTTTTAATATATATTTTTCTATGTAATTATTTTTTTGCAAAACTATATCATATTTTTGATTGTTCATCATAATTTTTTCTATTTCCAAAATTTATAGACTTTGCTTTTCTTTTGATAAAATATCTAAATATAAGTTAAAACGTTAACTCAAAACTTGTCAACATATTTTGGGAAAATATTTTTCAATGTAATAATTTTTTTGCAATACTATATCATATTTATGATAGTTAATTCTAATTTTTTCACTCACCACAATTCATGGACTTTGCTATGTTTCAAAAAAAATTTAAATATCAGTTATAACTTGAATTCAAAACATGTAAATTCATTTTGTTAAATATATTTTTCTATGCTAATAATAATTTTTTCGCAATACTCTGCCATATTGTTGATTGTTCCTTCTAATTTTTTTAATTTCCAAAATTAATTGAGTGCTATTTTTCAAAAAAAATCTCAATGTCTGTTAAAACGTGAACTCGAAACGTAGAATATAATTTTAAAATATATTTTTGTATGTAATAATTTTTTCGCTATACTGTTTTATATTGTTATTTTGTAATTCTAGTTTTTTCTATAACTAAACTTCATGGAATTTGCTACTTTTGAAACAAAATCTTTATATCAGTTGAAACGTGAACTGAAAACTTGGAATTCTGAGTCTTGAGATGACGTGTTTCAACAGATATTCAGAATTTTTTTGAAAAATGGCAAAGTTCATGAATTCTAGTATGTGAAAAAATTAAATTAACAAATAAAAAAATTATACATCAGTATCGCAAAAAAATGATAACATAGAGAAATGCATTTCAAAAATAAAATTATAAGTGTCATGTTCACATTTTGACTGATATTCACCTATTTCTTTCAAAAGTAGCCAAGTCTATAAATATCGGAAATTGGAAATAAAGGGAATAAAAATTACATTCAAATACAGTATTGTGAAAAAATTATTAAATAAAAAAATATATTTCAACAATCAAATAACTAGTTTTATTGAGTTCACGTTACAACAGATATCAAGATTTATTTAAAAAAATAGCAAATTCCATCAGTTTTGAAAAGTGAAAAAATTAGGATTAACTATCAAAAGAATGATACAGTATTGCAAAAAAATTATTACATAGAAAAATATATTTACAATATCACGTTTTAACAGATATTGAGATTTTTTTTTTAAATAGCAAAGTCTATGAATTTTAAAAATGAAAAAATTAGGATAAACAATCAAAAATTTGATAAAGTATTGCAAAAAAATTATTGCATAGAAAAATATATTTTAAAAATGAATTTACATGTTTTAAGTTAACGTTATAACTGATATTTAGATTTTTTTTTAAACATAGCGAAGCCCTTGAATTTTAGTGAGTGAAAAAATTAGAATTAACTATCAAAAGAATGATACAGTATTGCAAGAACATTATTACATAGAAAAATACACTTTAAAAATGAATTTACATGTTTTGAATTCACGTTATAACTGATATTTAGATTTTTTTAGAAACATAGCAAAGTCCTTGAACCCAGTGAACCAAACTACCCAAACGTAGCCCCAACGATGCTCAATGTAATTGAGATGGATTGGCCAATTGTATCCCAATTCTGCGGCCCCAATAAGTGTCACGTTTAGGGCAATTTTGTTGGCCACTTAAATGTGCCTAGTATTGGTCAAATATTAAATAATACGGTTTGTTTTTTGTTTGCATGATTTTCACTCCATAGAGACCCACTTGTAACCCAATTTCTTTGATTATGATTTTTACATGAAATGCGATGTCTTTACTATAGTTTTTGGTAATTTTACAACTCATGTATAATACAGTTAGTTGGATAGGGAAAAAAAGTAAATTTTTTTTTGTATGAAAAATAATTTTTATTCCACCATAAAGTTTCTTATTCTACTTATTTTAGTACAAGATTGCAATGTCTTTTTCATTTTCATTTTTTTATTTTTAGGGTAATGCAATGTTATTTGAATATTTCAGGAACGTAGAGCTAGAACAAACTAGAGGGTTGTACAATTGTAAGATAATTGGGCCTATCTTCTTATCTTAAACAATGTGCTTATAAAAAATTTACAAAGTCAAAGTATCACAAATAACCCCGGTTTCTACCATACGCCACATACATTATTTTACATTTGCATTTATACTAATTTTTTAAAGTATCACGTCTTTCAAAATATCCATTTCTGAAATTTGATGATTTACATTGCCGAATCAGTGGATAACATAGTGCGCAAAGTACCCAATTCACGGTAATAAATCCAGTTTCAGTGGTAAAATTATTTAGTGGTCTGATGCATCAAGAAATTGAATAGTTTGGAAGACATGTTTCACTTAAATTAACTGACTTAGTAGATACACGAGTTTTTATGATAGTTAGTAGCTGTAAAACCTGTATTTGTGATATTGTATCGATAATGCCAAAGTAAAATAGAGAAAATTGGTAATGTTATTTTAATTTTTAAGTTATTATTGGAAGTTTCTTTTACGTAAACAGTGTTATGATTTTTAGTGTAAAATTTGAGCGATTTCAATTGAATAATAGTAAATTAAAAGATTTTCGATTATGGCTGCGATCTAGGTCTTTTGTTGCGGTCTCGTTGCTTTGCGTTGTCCAAGGCTTTCGTGGTTGCATCCTGAAATTCACGGGCTGTGGGCGTCGCAAAAAACGTGAGCCTGTCACAGCACCTGAAATGCATCAATGTTAGTTTAGTTTCGATAAGCTGTAAATTTTTTCGACGGAGTCATAAGAAAAAAATACTAAAAAATAGTAGAATGCACACTCAGCCTTAACCAACCCCTTATCTTTCCTTCTGAGTTTAATTTCCATTTTACTATTTTTTTTAAATTTGCTAAGTTCAATGAGTATGTGATTGATAATTAATGTGATTATATAATTGTAATTCAATGGAAATAGTGCTTTTTTTCTAAAGAAATACATTACCTATTTAATTTGAACGGCTGAAAACAAAACTCGGCAGGGCAAAAGTCTTTTCGTAAGACGGCTCTAAATCCGTCAGAATGTAAAAGTCGGGTATGTTCTCTCACAAATAAGAATCGGCCAAGTCCTCCTTTAACGTGAAAATCGGCTGAATATCTCTAATCCGTAAAAGCCGGCCAAAAAAATTCTTCCTCGTAAGAATCGGCTAAAACATATCCCCAACATAATCGAAGATTTTTCCGGCCGACTGTGAACGGTACGTTAGACAATTCGTTCCAGGTATTGTGATCGATAATTATCAAAGCTTCAGGGCTATATGGTAAAAGGAGAACAGTTTTATATTCTTCTGTTAGGGTCGTGAAATAAATATTTACCAAAAAGAGATTTGGCTCTTTCCCATGATAGAGTTTGGATTTTATTGGATTTTATGACACTATGGTTTTTAAGACGACTCGGAAGACTTTCTCTTTTCGTGGTTTTCCCTTTCAACTGGTTTTTGTTTTACGCGTCTCTCTCGCACTACAGTAGGTTGTAAGTCGTTTTAAAAAGGACTATTTGAACTTCTCTAATAGTATTTCTTTTATTTTTTGAAAAATCTTTATTCTATAGATTTTTATTCTACTTCAACTTTTCTGTGAATAATACTACGAAGAACGGGAATATAAAAATGCTCATGATTTTTGTGCACACAAAAGCGTTTAATAATCGTTAGGTAATTTACGTGGATTACACATTTTAAACAAGATGTTATTCGGTGTCGCTTGTTCCACTTGCTAATCCGTAATCTTCTGTCGCCTCATTGTCGGATCGTAGCCTGTCGTAGAATGATTGGTATTTTCCATCTATATAAACAATCAGTTCATGCAAATCCTTCATTTTAGCCTCTGTTACGAAATTACCGAAAGGATACAACAAAGGTGTCCCAACTTCTTTGAAAGCCTCCTCTGACACTCCTTTTTTTTAACATCAATTCGCTGTCTTTTTTCTTCATCATTGTACGAGAAGATTGTCATAGGCTGTTCCCGATCGTACACAATTTTTCGCATTTTGAGCCAATTAACTTTTTCTTTCTTATCATCCACTTTCCGATTTGTGACTAATTTCTCGATTTCCTTAACTGAGACAAAGTCCTCCATGACCATTTTTGTTACAACAAATCTTGGTTTTTTCATTTTGGCGTCGCGAATAACATCAATCCAGCGATCTGGGGTTTCAATGCGTTCGTGTCGCTTGGATTCCTTCTCAATTATAGCAAATTGCCTATCGCAACTGTTATAACTATGTCCAGATAAAAAAAATCTTTGTTCGATAATATCGATATCAGAATTGATGAGAAAATTCGTCAGAAGCATTGCTAATTTTATATTTCGATTCTGGCCTCCGCACGAGTCCGAGTACAGTATCAAACGTTTGACGGTTTTTGGAAGATGCTGCTGTAAATGTTTCAAGAGGCAAGACCCTATTTCTTGCCCTCCTCTTGAGGCAACATTTTCAGACCACACATACATGAACGCTGCAACATAGAAATGAGAATGAACATCAGTCTGTGTATCGAAAAAAATTCTTTGTTGCCCAAGTGAAAAAATTTAACAATTTATGAAACCAATGAGGGTAACTTGAGATACAATCCGCTAAGAAAAATCATAATAGTTTTTTTATGATACGTAGCATAATAATCGCGGGAATAGTTTAAAAAAATTTATAAACGATTCTATAACGATATTTAGGAGCTAATGATAAACTTAAGAAATTTTTCTCATATGACTTTTTTTAACTTTCTGGCCCGAGACTTGAGAAAGTGGAAAAATAAAGTAATGTGAGACAAACTTAAGTTTATCACTGGCTGAGATTGTTAAAAAATCTGAAGTAAAATCAAATTAAAAAACTGGATTGATTTAACAGTAATAATGGCATCAAATAAAATTTTTTTTGGATTATAATTATGAATAATTCATTCTCTTCATCCTATTTTAATCAATTGTGGTCTTTACCTTCTCCATCCGCTTCGTTGAAAACGCATAAGTTATAAGTCCAGAGCTGGCGCTTATAAAAAGCAATGCTGGTTGGTATTTTCGGGGTGGGCAAAGCTTTTTGCAAATCGAAAGTCAAAATCGCGGTTTCCTCCGAAGTTTTCGCGTTTTCTACTTCTTCCAAAAATTCGTTGTGAATTTTTTCTGCAAGACGATGGTGTTGCTGCTGTTTCTCATTAATTTCTTTTTTTGTGTTCTCTGAAATCTGCGGGTCCTTGAGAGATGCATGAAAATCATCACATGTCTTGCAGGTGTCCGTATGGCGCTGCTTGAATGCAAGATTGAATTCGGTATTGAAAACTCTTCGGAATACAGCATCTGACACAATTCCCTTCTGGGCGTGTTTTTGCGTATTCTTGATAAATTTTCGAGATGTTGAGGCCTGGCTGCAGATATTTTCGATCTGATGATGAACGACCGTAATGAGATTCGTATTTTGGGAGAGAATCAATGAAAGCGCGAACATCATTCAACTCATCCTCTCCAGTTTTCCATTTGCAAGGGGCGAGGCCACGCTTTTCCATAGCACTGGGATTGGAAGTCACTGACTTGATGCGATCATTAATTGTTGAATTTGGCACTTGGTATAAATTCATGAAAAAAAAGCGGCAAACTTGGTGGAGAGTACCATCTTCGTCTGTCAATTGATACACACAAGTGTGCTCCCTTTTATGAGTTTTTACGAGTGGCAAAAACAAACTTTTTTTCCTTTGAGAGGCAACAGGATTCATCTTGACGGAATGTCTTAAAATAAGCGTTTTTTGGGCATGGTTCGATTTTTCGTAATAGGCGTCAAACAGTTGTTTTTGACGAGAAATATCTATTTTTTCGGGACATTTTGACTTGCATTTGCACAAAGTCTGTGCATTGAACTGAATGTCAAGTATTCTTCGCTTTCTTTTGCTCGTTGTGGACTGGAGGCCTCGTTCGACACGCGTTTTTTCCAAATTTCTTTTCCACGATTGTGTACTTCTTTGCCTCTTTCGAGATGTTGAAGCACCAGTGGGCTCTGGAAATAATAACATTCCAAACTTACTGTGAGTAAAAATTTTCACTAAGATTCGATTGAAACAGTCATTGCAAGAATTTTGTAACGATTTAGAACATATATATTTAAATTATGTTTATATTTTTTCATTACTTTTTACAGTGCGTCCTACTTGAAATGAGCAGCCTGGAATTTTATTGGTGCAAAAACTTTTAGTTCAAAATCATTTTGAAAGCCTAATGTTATGAAGATGAATTCAGATTTATTAACAGCAACATTGAAAATCATTGAAAACTTATGAAGTTTTCAAACAACAAAATTTTTATGTAATTTGTTTATACATTTTTTTTAACAAATTTAAAAAATGGCCAAAAATTGTGTAAAGTCAAAATTGAAAAAAAAAAAAACGCCAAATTAACTTGAGTAAATGTCAGCAACATTTCCTCAACGTTTACGAAACGTACTGTTTCATATGGGAAGTAGCCATGGTTTGTTTTTTCAAGTGAATTACAATTAATTCTGCTAAAAATTTTTGTAGGATATCTTTAAATCTAAAGAATTTTTATAATTTTTTAGGTTTGTCCTAGGTTTTGGTAGATTTCATAAAATAATTTAACTCTTCTAAAACTCCACTATCTTCCATGCAAAAAGTTTATCTTTTTCAAAATTTTTCTCATCATCTAACGAAACAATATTTTTTGGAAAAATATATTTTGCGTTCAGTTCTTTTAGGCTTACTTTTGATAAAAAAGCTTTAATCACAATTTCATAAAGTTGACTATGGCACATAAATCATTTAGTAAAAAACAAAATCGCTGAAAATGATAAAATGTAACTTCTTAATATAGCTCACCATCAATTTCTGGTTCGGAATCATTTTCCATGCCCTGAGTGTCACTTTGCAATGAGTTGCCATTCTCGTCATTTTCTGATTGATTGCCTGCATTATCGAAAAACTTGCGCTTTATTTTTTTGAATCAATATCCCCTTAAGAATTATACAGAGTGTTTTGAATTCTTTGTAACATCAGAAAACCGCATACGGATTCCTCATGTGATTTATCAATTTCGCTAAAAGTTTTTCTAGTATTTCTTGAAATTAAAAGAATTTTCATAAATTGTAAGGTTTGGCTGGATGTTTGCTAAATTTCTGAATTTTATTCAAGTATTCTAGAAATTCACGACTTATCGCGGAATAGTAAAAGTTTATTATTTTCAAAATTTTTCTTATTATCTTACAGAACAATATTTTTTGGAAAAATACATATATTTTGCGTTCAGTTGTAGGCTTACTTTTTATAAAAAAGCTTTAGTTACAATTTCATAAACTTGACTCTGGCACATTTCTTACTTAGAAAAAAAATCGCTGAAAATTATAAAATGTATTGTTATTTGTAAATATAGCTCACCATCAATAATTGATGATAAAAAACTCCGAATCAGAAATTATTTCTGATTCGGATATGCAGTTCAAAATGACCATACTAAAACAAATGCAGATTCTGGTGTAATTAAAATTAATCCCTCTGAATCCAAAGCAATCTTAACTTATTTCAGACTTTTGTGTGTCAATCTTTTTTAATTTTTTTTTTCATAATAATAATAATAATAATAATAATAATAATAATAATAATAATAATAATAATAATAATAAAAGATTGACAATCAGGGGACTGAAATATATTAAGATTGCTTTGGATTCAGAGAGATTAATTTTTATTACACCAGAATCTGCATTAGTTCTGGTATGATCATTGATGCAGCACCAACAATCTGAAAGTCATCAAGACTTTAACGTTATCTCAAATAATCTTTTTAAATCTTGAATAATCTAAATTATTTTTACTAATCTTTCCCAGTAGAAACCACTTATTTACTGGGAAGGTGAAGCTTACTGTGATCTCACAGTAAGATCACATAAAAGCGGAAATTTCCAACTCACAGTGATCTCACAGGATTATAAAACATTATTTCAAAGTCTTTCTTGACGTTGCAATGAAGAATTATAAACACATCTTATATTCACTTAGAACAAAAGATGTTACATTCAATTCCATTTTATGGTCATTGTCATTTTGTATACAATTATACGCACAAAATCTTAAGTAGGTTTAAAATAAATTATGCACTTTTGAATTTTTATTTTTATTTATTTTGACATCAAGAAACATACATATTCCTATAATTTGCGGTTTATAAGGCTTGCAGTTACAGTATGGAATTGTACGTAAATCGAACCCAAGGAATCAGCATGTAAAAATCATGGATTACTGTATTTCAAAATCGTTAGGTAATTCACACAAGTACCTTCCATTGTGCACTTTTATAAGTACTACTTTTGACCAAATGCCTGAAGCAGAAGTAAATTCTGTATTTTCAAAATTTTGAGATTCAATTTTTTCAAAATGAGATGCAATAAAAGGCTTATTTAAGTAGACTTGAATGGGAGAAACTTCAAAGTAACAGCAGCCATTTTTCAAAATTATATTTATAAATAACGACCTGATTTTGATTTTATGAATGAATCATTCCTTCTCATTTTTTCACTTTTGCGCAAGTTGTGAAAAACTGTTTCTTTAAAAATGCATTTTTCAAAAACATGGCAGACATTTGATTGAATATTTCGAACCTTACTCTTACCAACAAACAAAATTTTTTTTTCGTTATCGTAAGCAATGTTGTTGTCAAGAAGATGTTTATACTCAAACAAATTTTGATTATAAGTCTTAACTTCTTCCGACACGTCCTCACATAAACTTTTCGTTTTGAAATATAATAACTGTAAATTTTTTCTGCATATTTGTTTGTCCATTCCTTTACTTCCGGTTATTCCTTGCTTTAAATTATAAATGTTGCTTTCAAATGGAAAAGCAGAAGATGCCCAGAGTGGTCCACTGTTTATGACTGAATCGACAATATGCAAAAGGGTGTGAACGTTAAATGTCATGCATTTTTCCTTATACAAAATTTCAAACTCGCCCACAAATTTCGTTAAATTATATCTGCAGTCAATTAAATCTTGTTCAGTGATTACTTTCTTTATGAGTGTATATATACAGCCTACCAATATCGAATAATGATCAAAAACTTTTTGTTCCAGTATGCCATTTAAACAAGGAAGACTGTAAAATAAAAGCCAAGCCTTTACTTCATTTGCTTTCCAATAACCTCTGTCTAGTCTTGGAAGTCTGTGAATCTCTTTCGTTGGATTAATTGACAACAATCTTTGCTCAATATTTTTGATATTTCCTTTTGATAATTTGTATTGAAAATCTAAGGATGGGTCAGTCCATTGTTTCCAAATATAATTATCTACACCACAAAGAATACCATGCATATACTCGTAGCATAGTGACCAAACTATGTCAAACTGAGGAAACGATAATAAGCAAGTTCTACCTTTAACACCCCTTACAGTAGCACGATTTAAATGAGAATTTTCGACATCTTTTAGATGTGACTCGTTACTTCTAAGCTCGTTTTCTCCTGATCCAAATGGATATCGAATCCCATTGACAGTTTTAATAAATTTTCCTGCATGATAACACCAACTGCATCCGTAATAGCCATTAAATTGCAAGCGATTTTGCAAAATCGGCCTACACACACCGTCTACAGAACATGCAAATGGACAAAATTTGATAGTTATCAGTTCATTTATGTCATTTACAATTTCGAGCCCTTCATAAAATAAATAATCAACAGATTCCTTGAATTTCGTTAGGTACAATTCCATCAAAGAACTGTCAGGTTCTTTTGAACAAACAAACATTCCTCCCAGTATAACATTTTTAAATCTAATCTCTGGTGGTAAACAATTCAAAATTAATTGTAAAGGCCAAAAAGAACGTTTTCCACTTTTACTTAATGGAGCGCCATCAGTGCTAAAAATGTATGTTACATATTTCGTAATTCCAGAATTAATTTTTGAGTATAAAGTACCGTCGTGAACATCTGTGATATCATTATTACCATCTCGCAAGCCCTTCTTTACATTCCAAAAACTAAAAAATTCTTCTTTAAAACTTGATAATAGCATTTTTATTTGATGAAATATATCGATGATGATGAAATAGTCCGCAGAATTATTGTTTATTGAATTTCTTTCTTTGCAATCTGAACATGTTTCTATGAATGGTTTAATTTTTCTTGTCGTTGTTGAGAAAATCACATTTTTATGACAAAACTTACAAAAATAATGATAGGTGGTGTGTTTCTCCGAAGGATCGAACAATTTGGAAAAAGTATGTTTCGAGATTTTGATGTCCTGCATAAGTGGGCCAGCAAAAAACCTTACCATGTTGATAAGTTCCAATTTCGCAATGTCAGCTAAACCAAACCGTAACGAAAATGCTAGAACCATTAGCAACATTTCGTAAACAGTTACTCCTGAGGCAGGAAAAATTATTGTTTTGAATCGCTCATCTAATTCATTTTCATCACACTCCGATTCAGTGCCACTGGAATCCTCATGAGATGATAGTTGTTCTTCGTAGCTTGAGTCTTCCATACTACTGCTTGTTTCGTTGTTTTCTAAACTTTGGCCTTGATCGTCCGTGACTGGATTCGTGCTGGCATCTAGAAAGTGCAATATATTTACAAAATGTTAGCTTCAGAGAGAGGTACATCCTAACATTTCAATAATCAATGAAAAATAGTCGTCAAGTCCTGGATTTGAGAATGTACTTTTATTTCCTAAAACACTGCCTATGGTTATATGTTTTGAAAATTTTTTAAATTTACGGTGGCTCATAAATCATCATGTTACTCTCTGGTAAATCTAGATTTGTATCTAGAAGAGTATCTAGATTCGAATTAATTCTCATACTAGCAGATCTAGGACTTGACTATAAAAAGGTTAAGTATTTCGCAATACACTACAGTAACTCTCGAAATTTACCTTTCTACGACATGCAATATTCTTTGTTATCTCAAAACTTAAAAATGTTTGTTTTAAATTCTAAATTTGTAGCATTAGATTTCATTAAAATAAGAAAATCTATTTTGTTGATACATTGGATTTTAAAATTGTCCAAGTGCATTCTTCAATTTTCCAGCTTCCTTATTTTCTAGTATTTATTATAAAGTTTTTGATACTCGAATGCTAAAATGTCAAAGTTATGACATGTAATTTCTATAAGTTTGAAAAGCTTTCAACTTAAATGATTTTGTTTATGAGTCATATTTTTTGCAACTTCTATTAAACTCTATAATAAAAGAAATTTCAATTCGAGACGGGAAAAAATTTCAGTTCTTTCAGTTTTATATGCAAAAACCTGTGATATAATACCTAAAATTGGTTTTCATTTTATTCAAGACGCAAAATTTCTCTTCAATACAACTTAAATCTAGGTCATTTCTTTAGACATTTGACAGGGTGACTATCCGATTGTCACCCATTGAGTATACTAAATACATATTGCCCAATTTTTGTAAGTGAATTTCAAAAATCTCAATTTCTCAACTAATTAACTTGAGGTTCCAAGAATAGAAAATTGCTGAATTCGTAAAAATCTATAATAAAATTGAATCGACTGTAAAATTAACGCAAAAGGTCCACAATTCCTACAATTTTTTGTTATACCAAAATTCATAACTGTTTGGTTTTTAAATTTTAAATTTGCATCATTACATTACAATAAAATTAAACAATCTAATTCTCATACTGACAGATCTAGGGTATGGCTATAAAATTTTCAGTATTTCGTCATTTAATGCAGTAACTCTCGAAATTTACCTCCCTACGACACCCCGTATTTAAATAGACAACTAACTTCGACAGAACACCGAAATAAACTTAAAATATTCATTGTGAGTCTTACCATCATTTTGATGCATCGTATAAAGCCCTTCAAAACTTGAATTATTCTCTTTTCTAAGTGCTGAATCTTCGTCTTCCAAATCATTCAGAAACTGATTACAACCAACATTGTGATCATCTTCAGAAAGTACTGCATTTTCGGCAGAAATGCTTTCATTTGTGCTTTCATCTGAAAAACGCATTACAATACATATTTATATTCTTATTTTAAACAAATAATAATGGAATTGGTTGCAATGGGTCACACATTTTTGTTACACAAATCTGGAATTTCTTAACTATAGATTCCCAGTCTCCTAAACATTAAACACCGACTACGAATTCTGCGCTACTGCACATTATATCCTATACATATATATATTTTTCTATTTCTGACGAGTTTAATATTAAAGATGAATTCAAATAGATCTATATTGATGGAAAATTCATGACTTTAGTATTATATCAGTAGCCTGCGAAACGTATGTTGGGCAGAATATGTTTCATATTCAACATTGAATGATCATAAACAATTGCAGGCTTTTTAAATATTTTTTAAATAATATTATTTTGAGCTTACTTTTACGTTAAATTAATTCCAAGGTAATGCATGTATGTAATTCACCGTAGTATAGAAATGTTAACGGAAAGTAAACATTTGTAAACATTTTTAACAGCTGCCAAATATTTCGGAGATATTGCACCAAATGCGATTTCGTATGTGTAGCATTACATTATCTTATAACCCACCTGTCTCATGATAACCCTGATGTAGATCTTTTGGGATATTTTCCCACACTTTCCGCGTTCTTCCACTAACAGAGTATTTAATCCGCTCATAGTGTTTTGAAAATCCAATTTTGTAGCGCTTTCTCGCCACTTGCTTAGGACTTCCGGATAATGAAGAACCACTTGATAAATCACTCATTTTTAATTGATAATTAAACTTTGTTGACTTATGTGTGACTTTAAAAACTGCTAAATGTGCCTTACACGCGTACGTGCGCTGTGTATGCGCCAACGAAAACAAACGAAAATGGCAATGGAAATGTATAATTGTATATACAGGGTGCACGCATAAATGCAACTCGAGAAACGCGCAACAAATAGCACATAAAAATATATATTATGGTCACTTGTACGAAAACAAATACAATAACATGTTCATGTTTTTTTCATTCAATCTCATTTGCAGCTTCTTATTCAAAACTACTGTCAATCATTTATTATCAATCAATTTTGAAATAACAATTTGGTACACCCTATATATCTGAACCGGCCGGCACCACATGTGCAATTCGGGATAAGTCGGAAGGCGTCGAGTGCGCCCGTGAGTGGTCGGATCACGATCACTGGCAATTGACGATCACTTCGAGGCTCGCGCAACACGTTTAAACCAGTTGAAGCACGTGCTCCTTTCTTTTTTCTTTCTCTGCAAGGTTCGGGTGTGGAAGTTAGACGAAGTGAGACCATTAAACAATTGAACGCGCACGTGCAGCTACACGTGGTTCATCATATCCATTTTTTTTCACTTCTGATGAACGTATTTTTCAATTAACCTTTTACGGAATGTGGGCCTACGTGAAATTTCTGAATGGTTCAGTGAAATACAAAAATAAAAAACAAATTTTAAGCACTGCTAAAATTTGCCGGTTCAAATATGAAAGCCACCAGAAAAACTTGAAATACGAGACTGAAATGGGAGATGAAGGACGTTTGGCAGTCCAGATTTTACTACTGAGTGGTAAGTGGGCAAAGACCAAAATATGAAAAAACATATCGCATATCGCAAAAAACATATTAATCTAAGAATATTGAACTTCGTTTCGGGAACCTTTCAAATTCGAAAAATATATGCCCAGCCGGCACTTTTCCTTTCAGTAAGCTTACTGAAAGCCTAATTGGCTTTCTCAAAGCTTTCGGAAAGGAATTGTGCCGGCTGGCCCTGGCGGACGGCCAAATTCCGTAATACGGAATTCAGTGGAAGTCAGCGGAATTGGGCGAATTCCGCTTGAAAACATCGATATAAAAGACTTTAAAATGTTGAAATTCCTAATATACTGTTGTTAATTTTTTAATGAGCAATAAAATAAATAAAATTATAAATAAATAAAAATAACAAATTTCGTCTCTGAAGGAAAATAATTCCTCTTATACATTTTATATCCTCGAAACATTTTTAGAAAAACCTTTTGGCTTATTTTGCCTATTTATATTATTTTTCCTATTTACAATTATCATTATTAATTATTAATTGATGTATTAAAGTATAAATAATAATGTTTTTGAAAAATCAAAAGTTTCGGAAAATGGAGAAACTTGTGAAAAATTTAAAACCTTTAAAAATAGACATTTTTCGAAAAATTGGAAATTTTTTACATGTTTGAAAATTTTTTGAATCGTTGAAAATTTTTCTTCATTATTGAAAATTGTTCGAAAAATTGAGAATAATTGTCCAAAAAAAAGAAAATTTTTGGAAAAATCTAAAATCTTTTGAGTAATTGAAAAACCTTATAAAAATGGAAAATTTTAGAAATAATTAAATCGACAAATATTTAAAAATTTTGGAATTTGATAAAAAGATCAGCATTTTTTAACAAAATTGAAAATTTTTCACAGAATTTGAAATTTCTCAAAAAAATAGAAACTTTTTCAAAAACTTTACAAATTACAAATAATTGAACACTCTCTTGTAATTGAAATTTTTTCAAAAAAAGATAATTTTTCAAAAAGTTGAAAATTTTTCAAGAAATTGAAAATTTTTCTTAAAAAATGCTAATTTTTTGTAAAAAAGATAATTTTTTAAAAATAATTTGCAAATTATCTAAAAAATTGAAAAGTTACTCAATCATCAAAGATTCTTTGAAATGTAACACATTATTTCGAAATGAAAAGCATTGATTAAATAATGGAATGATTTTTCTCATCATATATGCGTATTTGTAGGAACAAAAGTTGCCATAGATTCTTGAAAAACATAATTTTTCCGAAATCAAGTATTTTCAGTAGTGGAATTCGTCCACTTCCAACGACTTCCACTGAATTCCGTATTACGGAAGTCAGCGGAATTCGGCCGTCCGCTAGGGGGGGGGGGGGGGGGGGGGTAGACCATCGTAAAAAAATGTAGCTCAATCTCTTGATTTTCGCTGAAAAGTTTCCTTAAACTCGCATTTTCTCGTGACGAACAAGACATGGCCCTTGACTTGTGTGGAATAAATTTAATAATGAATTTAAGAGTACGTACCAGCCATCAGATTCGTGAAAAAAAAACGTGTTTTTAACGTTTATGATAATGCAATTATGTTTATAGCTCAAAAATGTTTTTCTGTAAATTACAGAAAAGAAAGCAGATTTGGATAGTTTAATATTGTCCGGAGGTAAAAGAATTAAATACACTCCGAAAAATCTATTGGTCTCAGCACAGTCCAGCTCAGATTTGGAAGACAAGGATAAAAAAAAAAAGGAGGAAAACGAAGAAAAGGAAAAAAAGGTCAATTACAATTGGTTACAATAATTCCAAACTGATAACTCAAAATGGATTGAAATATACTTATATATGTACACAATTTAATAATCACGGAATAATTTATTTCATTTTTTTTGCGTAGTCTATAAAAAAATATATAAGTTAATAAATATTTCTATTCATTAATTGTATACATGTAAAGGATTATGTGACAAATGGCAATTGACACTAGTATAGCTATTTAATAAATAAATAAATAAATAATTTGACACATCGATTTTCAGATTGCACAACAATGTTGAAATTAAAAAAAAAATTTTTTAAATTAAAACTAATCGACATTTTTACTCAATTATAATTATTTTTAATTATAATAATTTTAATATAATAATATAATTATAAAATTAACATTAAAATAAATATATTATAATAATAAATTTATTAATAAAATATAATTATAAAATATTATCATATCAATAATTATTAATAATATATAAATTAAAAATCAAAATTATAAGTATTTTGAAGCGAATCACATTGTCGTTTTTTTGCAGCGAGTGAACGTTTTACAGCAAAGCGTGGAATTACGGCTCAAAAAATTAAAAAGTTCTTCTGATTTTCCTATGAAGACATACACGTCCAACGTTCCGGAAGAAAATCTTCAGATTCAGGCGACAGGGCATAATAATTCGTCTGAAAGCGAAGAAACGAACAAAGAATCTGCACCGGAAACAGTAAACAAATACAATAAATACGTTTTGCAATTAATGCATCAAATTGTATAGCTGACTTCTTGTCAGTTTCCCTAACATTTTTGATTCTCTTAAAATTCTCAAAAATTTCAATTTCCTTCTCCAATTTTTTTTCTTATGAAAGTGCTCTACAAATATCATGAGTTCTTGTATAACAATGTATTATTATTCCAATCTAATAATCAATATAATAGCCGACTTTACCGAATGGTTGAAATGATTTTAGTTAAAAGTTTCTGACTTGTATTCGCCTAAATATTAACTTGATTTGAGTAAGCTTATTGCTTAATACATTTCTTTATAAAACTCACAATGTACCTAGACTATAGTCAAAAATTTTCATCAAAAAAAAAGGAACGTGGAAGCACATGAATAAATAATTTAAGCTTTGACAGGGAAGCACCTTTTTCTCTCCAACTAATTCTAATATAATTTTCAGCGACGGTCCTTGGAAACTGTCACAAACATTGGACAACATGTCTCAAAACACAAAGAAAAGTGCCAGATTACTGAAGACATTATTATTAACAAAAAAAGGGTCGATTTCTATTCTGTCGACGTCAAGTGCATGAACAATAACAACGCTTCTCGTGTTCGAGATAATGAATTGGTAAAATTTTATGTAAATTAGAATGCATTAGCAGAATTGTTACAAGTGAAAACACGACTAGTACCGGTTTATTAATTTTATTCGTGACAAGATGTTCTAATATCTTATCTTTAGTTCTTTAAGACAACTCTCACATAATTTTTAAAGGATCAGTGCCTGGAGGACCCTCTGGCCATGAATATAGCAGACGATAAACGTGAGACCGAGTGGCTAGAACCGTGCTCGAAGAAAATGAGAGTTGAAAAGGACAGCACTAATTCTAGGAAAAACTTGGAAAATGTGAAGTCTAATGACATCGCACAGCCAAAACAAGATAATGTCACTGAAAAAGATATTGAAAACTCGAAGGACAATAATGATGTCGAAAAATCTCTCGAAGAAACCACAGACATGGCAAAAAGCTTAGAGAAGCAGCAAGAATCGAAAACGAAGACGAAAACTCTTTCTAAGGAAAGAAAAGATTTAGAAGATGAAGATGAAAAAATGATTGAAAAAATTAAGCTGCTGACAAAAAAAATGCTGAACTGAAAGAAGAGAACAAAAAACTTTCCAAAAAAGAATCAGAATACCGACGAAAATACAATGATTCTAAAGAAGAGCTGGAACAAACAAAGAAATTGAACTATAAGCTTCAAACAATCGTGATAGATAAGGCAAAAGAACGAAATGGTGAGGCTTACGATAATAGTGTACTATGTATTATCTTTTTTTTTTTTAATGTAATTCTTAATCTCTTAATCAAACAATTTCTTCCAGAAATATTGCAACAGCTTCAGGCAGGAAATTCAGTGGGAATATCTTCCAATTATCCAAAAATTGGCTTTGTTCGAGAAAGTGATGATAACGTAAGTTTTTTGAAGGCAAATTTCTCATGAGTCATTTTATTTCTAATTTCTTTTGGCCAACAAGCATCAACGATAGATAAAACAAAATCTTTCTCATTATTTTCACTGCTCTAGTAAACAAAAAAGGGTCGTGTAAACGTATAATGTTATATATTGTTTTAACATTTTGCGTGAACGCGTTCTATAAACCTTATTCTGCTAATGAAGCTCAATTTTTTCGCAGCATACTAAAGTCACTTCATTATGTGAGAAATGTTTTATGAAATCACTGAAAAGTAACAAATACGTAGGTTCGTTTTAGTTAGATTCCAAGCGATTGATACAGTAAAGTCTAAAGTTGTTATTTAAAAAAAAAATGTGTAATTCATTTTGAATCATTGTTAAACTATATTTTTAATCAATTAAAAATAAAAATTAATAAAGAATCAAAGTTGACAACGTTTGACAGTTATACAAAATATATAACTATTGGAATGGTCACATTATGAAAAAGATCGGAAGCGATCATTAAATATTAATTTTTTTTTGTTCTTATAGGTTCATATAGGGCAAAACTTTTATATTCCACGATTCCAATACAGCAAAATCATCAGGCAGCAGTCTCCATATACATTTGTGGGAGCTCTTTTGAACCTGATGTTCGAAACAGATGTGCTGCTAACGAGCACGGTCACTGGGCACCAAAGTAACAGGAACAAAAAACAAGGCAAAAAAGAATACAAGAAGCTAGATGCAACAAAACTGTGTATTGGCGAAGGTACACATAATTTTCACGCTGCCTTATAAACACAAAATATTATTGGAATGTGCAAAAAATACTCCCAGGAATATTTATATAAATTGTCTCACAATAATTTTGCGTTCATAAGGATCTGTTTATGTTTTGTCTTGTTTTTAGGATGTCCGAATATTTCAAACTCATACTATACTATTAAAACGTTGAATCACATGAGTTTGTTTTGTTCTAGCTTTTTACACTTTCTGGATGATCAATGATTTCAAACTAAGGCAGATGAATCCATCGAAGCAAACAAAGCGCCCGAAAAAAGAATTCAACGTAGATGCTGAAATTGCGAAATTTTTCTACCACGTTGGAAAATATTTAGATTATTTGAAAACCTACCATGGAAAATCAGAAGATGGAACTTCGAAAATGAAAGACTCGGAAAAAATAGTACCAGAATCAAACCTGATGTCAAACGACGAAAATTCTAATGAGTTTTTTGATTACTCTCCCAATGAGGACGAAGACAAAGAATGATATGTAAAATCTGAGTGAAATAAACTTTCTGTGTGTAACCGAAATTGATCAACTCTTATTTCAAGAGGCAAATCGATTCGAATTAGTTGAATCTATAAATCATGGATTGAATGTTTGTAACTGTAGATTGACTATAATTATATGGATTCTGAAGGATAGCTTATTCTAGATTAAAAGTGATTGAAATGGATTAATCTGGATTTTGAAGAATAGCTTATTCTAGATTAAAATTGATTGAAATGTATTAATTTGGATTATGAAGGATAGCTTATTCTAGATTAAAATTGATTGAAATGGATTAATCCATATAATTATAGTGAATCCACAATTACAAAAATTCAATCCATGATTTATAGATTCAACTAGATTCGAATTGATTTGCCTCTTTCCAATCCAACATTATCCAGAAAATATGGAACAAGAATCTGGATTCTCATGGATTAAAAAAAAATTAATCCATTTCAATTCACGCCCGCCTGAAGGGCATGTCTATATTTTATTATTATTTTCATGTTTGTATTTAATTATTATTTGCATGTTTATATTTTATTATTATTTGCATTTTCATATTTTATTATTATTTGCATGTTCATATTTTATTATTATTTGCATATTTATGTTCTTTTATTATTTGCATGATGAAAATATATTTACATTTTATTTATACTTTACCTTTCCACTTGACGCAATTTTATATTTTATTTATATTTTACTTTTTTATTTAATTATGAGTAAGGTTTGTTTATTTTTATTGATTTTTATTATTTCCGTTTAATCGCAATTGAGCAAAATTTTAGTCATAAAAATTATTATAGTAATAATTGTACCAGAAAAATTAAAAATAAAACATCATAACAAAATTCATCTTAAAGCCCAAGATTGCAAAAAAATTGTGTAATCCTATCCCCCTTGCTTATGATGCACAAGTGAAACATATTGAATAGAAAAAATAGAACTTCAGCAGTAGCTCTTGATCGCCACAATTAAAAAAATAAGTGGTTCATTAAACTTCAGAAAATAATGATTGTAGAATTTGAAAAAAAAATTTTTTTACACAACTTAGACCGTATATTAGAAAAGATTATATTAACTTTAAAACAGTAGTATTTGTTTTTTTGTGTAATTACAAACCAATTATTGTGTACATAAATAATTAACGATTGTAAACTACGTTGAGGTTGAAACTCATATTCTATAATTATAGAAATAATTGGAAACTATGACATACCTCTAAAAATAAGCTAAATCTCAAATAATGTGAAGAATAAAGTTAATAAATTAAACAGTATGTTTTGAACTAATAATTAATACCCACGAAAACTTGTTTAATTAGTACAAAATATCACATTCCACTTCTAAATAAATATTCAAAAAAATCTTATATTTTATTACCGTAAGTGATTTTTTGGATAAATAAATTAATTTAGCAACAAGTATTATTTATTCATTGATTAATGAATATATTATTCACTTCCTAGACATTTCAAAACAAAACACACTGGGCACCTTTACGCTCATCTGTTTCGAATTGTCTACCGAGCTGTACCGAGCGACGCACTTGTGAATTGGTGTGAATCGACCTTTATCCTTCACTTTTTAGGCAGAATCAGGGAACGCAGAAATCCAACGGAAAGCCCAAGACAAGTATGCGTACTATACCTATATTTATAGTATATATAGGTATAGTACGCATACTTGCCTTAGGCTTTCCGTTGGATTTCTGCGTTCCCTGGGCCGAATCATTCTAGGCCGAATAATGCGCCTTAGCCAAATTATCTTGGTTTATGAAAAATTTTGATTCAAATTTAAGTCATTAAAATTCCAATTCTATTTCATTTTCAAATTTAAATGTATTTTGTTTCATGAGAAATTTAAATTCAAATTTGAATTATTCTCATAATAAATTTTCATTGAAGCAAATAATAAAATGATGCAGAGATTATATTTTTAGAAAAATCAGCAATTGTTATTTCGTGTTTTCCGGGAGCCGCAGCTCCCAAAATCGACATGTCGTCGATTTTGGCGAAGACTAGGATTTTCACGAGGTTTTAAATTGGCAAAGCCAAAATCGACGATAGTATATACAATCGTGAACGTAATTGTTCATCACTGTAGCCTGCTTTGGCCCAAAAATAACTACCCTCTCGGGCAGGGGGCAATACTCACACAATACTCATTGACAGACAATAGTCAGGTCAGAAACGTGTCAGCCGAAGTCAGGTAATGTGACTTGATGATATTCATGTTATTACTACCACCATGGCAACGGGCAGCGAGCGTATGACATATCAATGTTATCAACACTGGGATAAAAGTGATTGAGACGGAAATTAAAACCTTTTCAGCATTGTTGATAAATTTGTTATTGCTGACTCTAATCACTTATAATTATTTGCAGATTGATTTAAAAAAATTATCAGCGTAAATTGTAATTACTGTCGCGTTTTTAATTAATTAAAATTTAATCAATTTAATTAAAAGATATTTTATTATAGATCGAAGGGGTAATAAACGGGTGCTCAGGTCCCGCGCAGGGCAATAAAGGGCCGTTTATTTTCCCGAAGTCTATATATCCTCAGCACTTGAAGGCGCACGAAAGCACATCAGACACTCGCGAAACTTCGCTGCGCGAAATTTTTAGTAATTAAATTGTAAAATCAATAAAACCGATGAAACCAAAACAATTGCAAGCAATTAGTCGGAAGTCAGCATAATCATGTGCGATGTTCACGGCTACATCCATTATCTTTTAGCTGACATATTCCTGACCATTGACTGACTATTCCTGACCTGATCTGACTATTAATGACTATTGTCTATTGCGTGAGTATTGTCCCCTGCCTGACAGGGTAATTACAAATGTGACTTGAGGTTAGATTTACGCACAACACGTGTTAATATAATTGATAAATTTCTAGAAGTTTTATACAACTTGACGTTTACATCGAAAGAGGCACAAAACAAAAAAATTGTTCGAATTATTTTTTACCTTTTTTTTTGATGATGATTCTTAGCTGTTCCACTTGGTTCCACTTTGCCAATTGCCATTTCCTTCCAGTTTCAAGCTGCAACAAGCCACAGCGGCCATAGGTGAAAGGCACAAAAGGCAGAAGAAGGCGGAAACCGCGGACACACCGGAAACACACTGTTACGCACATGCGCAAAACATTCCGCGCGCTTTGTTCAAAATAATTTGCGTTCTATCGCCGAATATAACTAAAATATATTATATTTCAGCATCGAAATTCATTAATACCCACTTAAATATGAGCGACTATTTTTGAACAATTAAAATTTATTATAGACACTGATAATTTTATGTAACCTGACGAACATTCCATCCCTACAGTTACTCTCAATCGCAACCCTATTAGGTGCCAATTGTGATGCAAGAAAAGTTTGCCCTGCTATTGGTCAATTCTGCGGCCGCAACAAGACCCTATATTTGGCAATAAAAATTGGCCCCTGTTGAGACAACGTATGAGTAAATATGGGATTGTGCGCGCGCATCACAATATTTGTGGTTTATCATAACCTGCAGTTTAACCAATTTTGTGGACCCCACGAAATTGGGTTAATGACAGACCCAACGTTTGGTTCAATGGGAATGTAAGTAGGTAAAAAAAGTAGAATTAACAATCAAAAATATGATACAGTATTTCAAAAAAATTATTGCATAGAAAAATCTATTTTCAAAATAAATTTACAAGTTTTGAGTTCACGTTTTAACTTATATTTAGAGATTTTTTCAAAAAAATGCAAAGTATATGCATTTTGGAAATTGAAAAAATTAGGATGAACAATAAAAAATGTAATACAGTATTGCAAAAAACTTATTATTAACATTGAAAATTATATTTTAAAAATAAAATTACAAGTTTAGAGTTAACGTTCCAACAGATGTGGAAATTTTTTTTGAACATGAGCAAAGTTCATTAATGTTTGTGAGTGAAAAAATTAGATCTAGCAATAACAAACATAATACAGGATTGCCAAAAAATTATTCAACAGAAAAACATATTTTAAAAATGAATTTACATGTTTTCAGTTCAAGTTTTAACTGATATTTAGATTTTTTTTCAAAAATATGTAGCAAAGTCTATGAAATTCGGAAATTGAAAAAATTAGGATTTACAATTAAAAATATTACATAGTATTACAAAAAAATTATTACATAGAAAAACATCTCAAAAATAGAATTTTAAGTTTTGAGTTCATGTTTTAACAGATATTTAGATTTTTACATAAAAATAGTAAAGTCCATGAATTTTGTTGAGTGAAAAAATTAGAATGAATCATCATACATATGATACAGTATTGCAAAACATTATCACATAGAAAAATATATTTTTAAAATAAAATTTATATTTAATTAATATGAAATATAAATTATAATTATGCATATATAGTATAATAATAATGCTATTTAGACAATACTAATATAATAAAATGATAATTTTTGTATTTCAATCAATATTGCAATCAAAGTTTGATTTCATATATAATATGCTTACGCAAACGGCTGGCAAGCTCATGTACTCCATGAGATGCTATCATCTCCTCGCCGTTCTCCATAGCGCTCCGTCTAACGATCGTTTTTCCGTCGGCTGCAGGAACAAAAAATAAAAAATAGTGGAAACGTAATAGTAACAGTCATTTCCAGAAAAAGTTTGAAGTATTGCAAAAAATAATGAAAATAGAAGTGTTGTGTTCTTCGCAATTGAGAAATCATTGTTGAAAAAAAAATGACACAAAATTGTTGAAAAGTGGAATTCCACAATTTCCGCATGTTCATTAAATAGTATTGGCTCGTTATTGAAAAAAAAAAAAGATTGAATAATACAATATCTGCACATTAAGTAGTGTTCAACTTTTTAAAAATATTTTTGTTAAAATTTAACGCATCAATATTAGTTATAACTATTCGGATGTAGTTGAAGTATTTATCTCTATTGATTGTATGAAAAAACTCGTCTTTTATTAGGTTGTTTTATGAAATTTTCATAAAATGCTGTAGTTTTTTGATTTTTTTTTTTGTAGTCTTCAATTATCTAAATAATTATAAATTACATAATTTCAACATGTCATGAAAATTCGATGAAAGTTTTATGCAAATTTTAGAAAGGTTTCATAAAAATCAGGATTATTAGGGTTGCCAAGAATTATTCATAGTTAAATTTGTATATTATTCTAATTTCTTAATACTCTGAGATTCTTAATAAATTTGTTACTGATTTTAAAAAATAAAAACCGTGTTTTATAAAGTTATTATATGGAATTTTCATAAACTGCCGTTGTTTTTTGAAGTTTGGTTTAAAAAAATATTAATTATAGAATTTCAACGTTTCATGAAAATCTTATACAGGTTTTATAAAAATCAGGAATATTATGGTTGCTAAGTATAATTTTGAGTATAATTTAAATATTATTGTAATTTCTTTATACTCTACGATTTTTATTGATTTTTTAAAAAAAACCCGTGTTTCATGAATGTTATTTTATGAAATTTTTATAAAATGCTCATACATATACATACCGCACATAGGGTAGACGTAGTAATTTTCGTCCAACCAGGTTGTCGGGTACCCTACAAAGCATTCGTGGTCATCGACTTCGACCAGCTCTAGTATGGTTTCGCACAAACCGCAGGTGTACGTTGCTAGAAACTCCTGAAAATAAACTTTCTACGTTAATCCCAAGAAACCAAGAAAAAAAGTAAAATAAACTTTGGTTATGAATTAAGTTGCTTCAAAGACACTTTGTTTATAATGTTTTCTTAATATTTGTTACGAAATGAAGGCAAGTTGGTTGAATTATTATTAAACCTCGACATTTTTATAAGTGAAACAATAAGTGACAAATGTGACTAAGTAATATGAAATAATAAATATTTTAATCATAAATTGCGTATACAATTGTTTGCATTTACCTCATCTGCGTATTCCATTTTTCCCTTGATGTGCTTTTGAATATATATCGCTTGGATTCACAATATATAGCTAACAATTGCAAACAATAGTTATATTAACAATGAATTGCAATGAATATGTTGAACTGTGTTAAACGCTGTTAAACACTGTAAACGTTGTGAAACGTGGTTAAACGCTCCAGCTAGATTGCTCCAGATGATCCAAGATGATCACAGATAATTCATACTAGATATTCTCAAGTGATCTCAAGATCTAAATTCGCAGCGTCAACGAAAAAAAGTTCGGTTCATTTTAACTTCTAGCGACGCGCACTAGCGTCAAAACTTGGTCACGTGACCAGTTGTGACTTTGTATTTCTAGGGACTTTAGTCGACGCTGGCGTCAAAATCGCCAGCATGAAAATGTACCTTTAGTATCGGAGGCATTCAAGTATCGCATCAAAAAAACAATACTTCATATCCTAAGTATCGATACCTGAAAGCATCCGATTTTGATACCCAACACTCCATTCCCGTGCAATTCCCGTGTTATTTTTTTTCCGGTAAGTTTTTTTTGTTTTTAATATACGTATAACATTGCGACTAAAGGTGCTGAGTTCAAGAAAAAAAACCGCGGGACTCGATATTTTCAATCAATTTTCATTCCAGTCTCCATCAAATTTTTCATAAAAAGGAAAAGACGGTACGAAATCTTGGAAACTGAGGTTAGGTTTTCAGCGTCTGTTTTTTTTTTTTTTTTTAATTCGCATATTTCTATGTTGCAGACTATAAAACAAAATAACAGAATAAAGGTTTTCAATTTTTTATGATGAATTTGAATCAAAGAATATAATTTTACTTTTTGGAATAAGTTTCTGTTGGTCTTGCTATATTTTTTAAACTCAATAAATCCTTCGAAAAGTAATATTTTTTGAGTGAGTGATGAAGTACAAATTGAAAAACTGAAAAAAAAGTTTTTTATCGCATTTGCTTCAAGTGTGCATGGAAACATTTGTTTTTATTTATATATAGCAATTTGACTTGAAGTATTGCTATTCAATTGACTAAGGTTGATGAACAGCAAAATGTCAACATGACATATAAAAGTTGAAATTCGAAATGTTGCCAAAGTTTCTAATAACCTCGAACGTCAGAATATGTTATTGTCCAAATTACTTTCAAAATTTTGACAGGTTCGATGATTTCTTATAATGTTCGAATTTTTCAAATGAAAAAAAAAAAAAAAAAAAAAAAACGACAAATTTCAGAGATTGTCAATAATGCTCAACAATTGGGAAAAAATATTCAAACTTGATACGTTTATAAATTTTCTAGGTTTGGTTTCTTTTTAAATTTTTTTCAAATACAAACTCATGACATTGTTTTTAATGACAATATATCAAAAGGCGTGAAAAATATACAAAATTGTTTCACACTTCTATCATTTATGGATTTACATTACACTTAAAAAAATTGAGGTTGAAAATTTTTTAAATTTCCAAATTGAAACAATGAATTTATACATATTGTGAATGATCGAATGAACAATTCATAAAGTTCTTAAAGATTATAAAATGTTGAATGTTTTTTCAGATAACATTCATTTAAGTATTGATGCAAAATTAACATGGTCGTATATTTTCTCAAAAACGTGTGCAATCGAAAACAATGGTAAAGTTGCCTAAAATTACAGGGCGAACAGTTCTGGTATAGTAAAATACAACTGCACTTTACAGTTATCATGATTTTATTTACATTTTCAAGGAAACATCACAAACATTATATATTTCTGAATGAAGTTCTTATTTACAAAATTTGGTTTTTTCGAGTAAATCAGAAATGCAGAATTTGTAAGTATGGAACTCAGTAAAACCATAAATTAACCTTAACCCTAACCCTAATTTTCTGTAGATAAAGCTGTGAAAAGAGAGAGAGTTGACGGCTTGAACTCCCTTGCCAATTTCGTCAAAGTCCTGAAGAATTACAATTTTCATTAAGAAAACTATTCACGAATTTTAAAAATGTTCAGTGTAATTGTAAATCTAAAATTGAATATAATTGGTCAAACATTTAATTTAATTTTTGATTTATTTTCCTTTATTTTTCAAAGTTGAAAATATAATTGAAAAAATAAAATTATAATTTGCTAACAAAAATTTCTAATTTAAAAACTCTCAATCAATAATTTTTATCACACATATTTTAAGTGGCAAAGAAATTGTGAATTTAAATTGAAAAATCAAAAACTAATTATCATAATTGTGTAATAATTTCTAAAAATCATATTTCACTATAGATGTATTTCTTATAGAAATTTCTATTCGAAATTTCTATTCGAAATTTGAAAATTGCAATCATTAACGAAAGTAAAAGCTACATTCTTATGCAACTTTAGATTTTTTAATTGCATAATACTTATTTCATT
Source organism: Platygaster robiniae (assembly GCA_028476575.1). NCBI lineage: Eukaryota > Metazoa > Arthropoda > Insecta > Hymenoptera > Platygastridae > Platygaster > Platygaster robiniae. The sequence goes on from CM052021.1 coordinate 40,029,637, forward strand.
TAAATAATTTTAATTTATCAAATAAAATAATACAAAGGGATGGAATTTAATGAAAAAGTAAGCGACCAAGAAAATAGTATGACTGCGAAAAAGAGATTTCTGTAGGACTTGCGCAATCCTAGGTTTGAGTGGGCAAAACGTGTTACTGTACACAGGGAAAATTATAAATTATACACAAGAATTATTCTACTTTATTCAATTTTTCATAATTACTTTATTGAGTATTTAAGCAGAGAAACTTGGCATTTCAGAGATTAGTGCAGTAAAAAACAAAAGATCTCTATTTCAAGCACACTAACTTCGTACATTAGAATTCACTCATATAATCTTGAAATGTTGGAAATTCGATAATTAATCAATCATGGAATGAATTACACGATAAATTAAACAAACGATTCCATCAATTGAAAATAGTTGAAATAATGACATCGTAATTAATCCAAAATAAATTTTAAATAATTATTCACTTTGATAAGATATGATTTGACTGTCAAATTATGAATTGAATTGGAAATATTCGAACCTGAGTAGAGAAAATTCATAATTCCATGAATTTTTTTATTATAACAATACGTTTGCAACTGAGAACCCTTAATGACTCTATAATGAACATTCCCACCATAAAACACTGTGAGATAATTTTTTAGGGAATCAAAAGTAAGGTGTTTGATGTTTCAAATTTTATAAATAATGGAAAAAAAACTTTTCATTGTTAAGAATTCATGGGACTAAACATGACAAGCACTATAAGCGAATGATTTTGTCCAGAATTTACTCGTTAAACATAATTTATAATTCTATATTTAAATAACAAAAAAAAGTGCATCTAATTTTAATATCACTCAATGTGAATTTTTTACACTCATTCCAAAGTCCTACAAGTGCTTTCGTCTTTTCTTATACTTATCTGTTAGCATCAGAAAAAAAAGACCTCTATATGCGTGTACGATTCAGGAACGAGTATAGTTAAAATCTGCAAAAGAAAACATGCACTGCCAACTACCTAAAAAGGAGAATAACTTGACAGGTTCTGAAATTGTTATCCTGAAAACAAATTGTAGAGAATTACAAGCAATTCAATTCTTGAAAGAGCATGAAAATATATGATATGATATAGCAACCATGTAATAGTATATAATGTTACGAGTAGTATTAGGGACGTCTTCACATGGCTGCTGAAGTATGCTGAGACGTGTGAAGAAGTGCCTAACGCTATAAGTAGCGTTTGATAGTTAGTTCGCTGCAAGTGTTTACAGAGTCGGTAACGTCAACTTGAATATGGGTGTTGTGTGGTTCATAACCAGCTACTGATCGCGTAAGCACTGCTGAGAGATGAGTTATTAGTTCCGAAAAGTGCCACTGATAACTTGTCTTTCAGTAGTGCTTACGTATTCAGTAGTTGGTTATGAGCCACATAACATTCATATATAAGGTGAAGTTATTGACATCGAAAACGCTTGCCGCGAGTGAATAAAAATAATGTTATTGCCATGTTGACGGTTCTTTCCAGCTTTATTTAAAAATAGTCTAATTATATTGTGTGAGATCCATCGTTAAATATTGATAAACATTATGTTGTTGCCATCCATTATGACAGTAAATTATATTTTTTTTGAAAAATAAAATATTTAATATAATTCCTGAAAATTCGTCACTTTTTCTGCTAAGTAACGAATTTTTCAACTTGTATAATTTCGATTTGATCCTCACATCCATTACAATATACTGTTATGAAAAAGTTATTCGATTGGTATAATTTTCAATAAATCAAACTTTCCACGTGCAATATTTTGAATCATTAAAAAATTGAACAAAAATTTGGTATGTCATTAAATAGTTAATCATTGTTTCAATGAATTATTTATTGATTTCATAAATTCTCACTTATCCATTATATCACATGCATAACAAATTGCAAAGTTTTTATATTGCTTTCAAATGAATAGAAAAAAACGAATACTGTTACTTTTCGCACTCCACTACCCATATAACTTTATTACAAAATACACTCAAACTCCACATTAACGAGCACTAAAAATTCATAATAACAAGTGCTCCTTTCTATCATTTTACCCCCACCATTAAAGGAGCCTTTGCTGTCACCAGAGTGGCTAACCAGCCAATGGGAAGGCTATAAGCCAGATAAACTTGAATCAACTCTGATTTTTCAACAGAAAAATATTGCAGCGTGAAGAATATGTTGTGTAAGAGTTTTTCTGTATAATGAATGGAAAATTATTTACAGTGTTTAATTTTATAATTTTACTGTTGGGTTGCTGATTTTATTTAAAGCGTAAAAATTCTGAGTCTATTATTTTCTACTGACTGCTGTAAATAAAGTTACCAACGTTTAAATTAAACTGAACAGTAGCTTCTGAAAACTTTCCATGTCAAGTGCTTCATGCTCACCAGTTAAATATAAAACACAGTCCTGCTGGTAAGAAATTGAAAATGTGTACATATATTTTTTAATTTTCCTTAATTTTAAACGTTTAAACCTTTCTCTTATTGTATGCTATTCATGGCAGTGTGTCATAATATATGAGGTTTGGAATAATGAAGGGGTCCTATGGTCACGGACCAAAATCTTGAAAAGGTAACCTACCTTTCTCTTTTTCCATTGGTAACAGCTGGTTCATATTTTATAAAAATGAATTCTACGGCAATAAATGATTGTAGCGATTCATGTTGTGGGTCATTAGATGGGTAATTTCTTTTGAAGTGAGAAATTTAAAAAATATTTTTGTTACATCGGTCCCTTTCTTCTTGGAAGTCGCATATTATACATTGGTATATTATTGTGATGATACAAATGCTATACTCAGAGGAAATTTGAGCTGTAAGAATACGTTAAGCTTTATGCGTTTGTTTTAGATTTCATAGCTGCACTTAATATTAAATAGTGTTCTGCAAACACTGATGATTGCAAATTACATTATTAGAACAGGTACAATTTAGAAAGAAATCGCGTGAGTTCTCTATGTTCGTCCATGCTTGGAAGGCTCTTTTTTTCTCTGAATATACACTATACTATTTTAAAATATGTTTGGAATGATTATTCATGTAATAGATTACTGAAGATAATATTTATCATCAATTTTAGTTTTTAGTGTTCTGGTATCCAAAAACTTATTATTAAAAGTTTTAATAGTAGGGATAGGTGATACTATTAGCTTATCTTGCGCTTATTAAATGCTGCCATAAGCAAGAAGAAGACATGTTGCTGTATTACCCATCTGTCTAAGTATGATAGCTTTGGTAATTCACTACAATATTCAGTTATTTATTCCATGTTAATAGGAAGTAGTTGTATCAAAGAGCTACTTTATTGTTCACCATCATATCTTGTTTGGTGTAAATAATGTTTGCACCAAACAATGTTTGAAACAGTGTGCACGAATATTTTATTTTGAGGCAGGGTTTAGGATGTGTGACATGATGAACAATCCTGTTTTTCTCTCCGCATGCTCCTCCCTTTGCGGATCAGGGAGTAGCATTCACGATGATGATGATTTGGAAGGAGAATATTTAGAACTGAAATTTTTCATAATGTCTTAGGATTTACAGTAGCTTTTTCGTGCACACTGGTTTGAAATATTGTTCCTAACTTGATGCATACTTTGAAACTGCTCGATTCATGAATTTCAATATGTTCAAAAAACAAAGAGTTTGAAAACATTTTAAAGGTATGTGAAAAGTGGAGAAAAGCAAAAAAAGTTTATTACAAAAATACATGAAGTCTAAAGCTGTATCAAGATGAGCAATTTTTATCTAGAATCTAGTCGTTATCTAGTCAATCAGGCATATGTACCCATTGGAACAGTTACTTTCATAAGAACTGTTTGTTGATGACTGTCTGAGTTTTCATGCTGCAATAAATATGAATAATTTAATGGCAGCCAAATCAATGTTCTGTAAAAAGAATAAACCACTTTTGGACAGAATACTTGCAACTTATAGTTATACTGCTAAATTGGTTGACAAATGGTATGCCTCAATTTTGATGCAATCTTTTAAATAAGAGCCCAAGTGCTTACATGATGTTATTGCAGTGATGAATCATTAAATCATGTATTAACTAATTACAGGATAGTACATGTCTCCGGACTTGACCAGTGATGGCTAATTCAGCAAGTTTTCGTATTCTATGAAAGAAATGTGGTTGCCTACTTAAATTATTCCACAGCAAAGTGTTACATACAATCTTTCCACTGCTCTCCTAGATACAGCATTTTTCGAATAATAAATCGTTAAACGAAAATAGTTGTAAGATTTTGCTTTTTCACTTTTCACTGTACAAGGAATTTTAACATAAACAGTTTCTTAAAACAGAATAGAGTTTGACATGTTCATTTTAAATATGAATTTATCATTTTCATAGTATGCTCAATTAAGCAGTTATGATATTGCATCTCTTCTAATACACGACATTATTTCATATTTTTGATTGTACTTTTAAACCGTTTTATACATACTATATCATGATAATCCTCTAAACCATACACATAAGGTAAAAGCATGTAATTTTTTCTCATACAGAGTAAACAGTTCTTAGCTATGATAGTGTAGAGCGATCGAGCTATATAAACATGAAGTAGCCTTTATGCTGGAAAATATGAATTAAGATTTTTTCATACCTATTTAGGTATTACTTGATCTTATGCTCTGTGTCTTCAAAATCTTAGCGCTATTATATCTAGTAATATCTATGTTTGCAATATTCATACGTAAAAGTTCTTCGCCAATATAAAAGAAATTTGAGCCATATGTAGAGTGGACTGAAGAAAGGATCTTAACATCTCTATACAACTTTTCTAGAATTACAAGATCGAAAAAGAAAAGGTTCCTGTGTATAGCATGAATAGGCTACCTTTGTACCTCAATTTTCATGCTATAAACAATTATCATTTTTCAAGACTAGGTCTGTTCCTTAAAGCAAGGTTGCTCACATTCGGAAACACTGACTACATAATTTCTATTACATGTTTGATGCTTTCTTCAGTCAACACCACACACAAATTCAATGTATTTTAGAAATGAGAAACAAAATTCCCTATTTTTTGTCAAAAAAATTAGAGATTCATAACGATATTTATAAGTGCCAAATTTCGAATTAAATTGACCTTAAGACACTTTATGTAGTGTATGATGCCTGTTATTCATCTGTACGAGCATTACTTGGTGTTGTGGAATAACAAAATTGGTTATTAAAAATTTACATAACCCATGAAATTTTCGTAATTAATTGAAAAATAAAAAAAAGGCAATATACCTGACATAAAATTGTCTTCTGCTTTTGGGTTCATTTTGTACAGAAGAACAAACTTTGTGCTTCTCAGTTACATATTCAGCATGGGCCTCATTGAAACTGGGAATTACAATTATGATTATAAGTTTCATTCTCTCTATTCTCATCAAATTATACACGATACAACCTGAGGCACGTAAGTAAATCCTGATCTACAATGAATATAATGCCTGTACAATATGCAACTTTTGAGTAAACTTTTGCGTCGATTTATTGCATCCATGCTAAACATCTATTGTTGATCAGGTTTTAGTAAAATAAGGAAATGAGCAACCTGCGTGCGATAGTGTTTTTGTGACACTTTAATTATTTTCCATAATATGCAGCATTTCTCACAAGCGCTGCAACCACTTATAACTGGATTCCTAGTTTTTAGTTTTTTTTTTTGAGAGAGTGGGGGGGGAAAGGTTTAAAGACATGATTCATGATTGATTATCATAAATAGGCCCCCTCTGATAACCGTTTTCTCTTTTCAACCCAGATTAAGATGTTTCAGTAATCTTAGTGTTATAATCACTGATGACTTCATGACGAGTAGTTCAGAGAAGGGTTTGTCTTCAAACGCCCCCCCCCCCCCCCACTTCTATGTCATTGTGAATTTTTCATAAAATTCTGAGATGATTCTTCTTTTGCTATTTTCCAAAATAACAAATTAAAAAAAGGTATTCAGATGAAACCAATAAGATTTCTCAAATTTCACACTCATAGATCTTTTATGATTTCAAGTTTTGTAAAAGATTGCAAAGGATATTTGGATTTGGAGAAATATGATAAAAATATAGGTAACTATTCCCCTGTTGCAGGTGTGCCGTTATTGGTCAAACTTGTAATTTGAATATCTGTTTTGACTGAAAGTTCTGTAAAAAAATAGCTAAATTTCAGTAGAAATCCATGGTTTTCAGTAGTGGGACCCTAAAAGCGTTTGACTCAGAATAATAGTGGTTTTTAGAGAAATGCGTATGAAGTTTTAAGTTAGAAAAACACGTTTCAAGCACTTATGTCGTAGTCCCTGAAAATCTTGGTTAGAGATTATTCTCGCCACCAGGATAGCGCTGAGAGCATGAAAGGATGAAGAAGAGAGAGAGAGAGAGCTGAGAGTGAGAGGAAATCCTCTTTCGCTCTCCATCCTCACCTCTTCTCTCTCTTTTCCCGCTTTCGCGAAAGGAGAGAGCGGCAGTGAGCTCGGATGAGATGCGACGAGTATTCTAGCACATTGAAAGGTTCCCTTTCTCTTGCGTCTGTGAGAAGCGCAGGGAGAGGGTCATCCTACAATTTTGGGTCGGTCCGAAATGTGATCAACTTACCGGCTCCGCAGTTAAGGATTAGGAATACCTGCAATGATTGTTTCGAAATCTGGGATTTCCCGATATTCCACAATATTTGAACGAGAACACGAAAAACAAAATAGAGTTCAAGTTAATCACATGAAAGATTGTTTATTTCATTTCATCTTATTTTTTGCTCGGGACAGAATTATGGATGATATAATGGTTAATTCGCTATAAAATTTCTAAAATAATTTTTCTAAAGTAATTTATTTATTTGTGGACTCACAATAACTACGTTTGTTTATATCTGCAGATGAATATGCATTTTTTCTCTATTTTGAAAAGCATACCTACTTTTACCTCAGTCTACAATGAAAATTAGAAATTTTTTCGTTTTTCATAATTATTGTTGAATTAAAGCATTTTGAATCATGAGATAATCTAGGATTATCTATCATATAAAGTCGATTTTTGCCTTTTCGAAAGAAATAGTAAAATTCGAACGATGAGGTACCGTGAAGAGAAAATAAAGCATATCTTTTTTCAACGTATAAGTTTTTTTCTTCATGAGAATAGTTTTAAGTGTGACCAATTCATATGTCAAATAACATTAGAACAAGGGCAGAAGTAAACACATAACATAAATAAGCACGAGTTACACACGTAAAGCATATGTTATGTGTTGTTTTTATTATTACTATCACCTTCAGTATAATATCGATAAAATCATTGTTCTATACCAACACACTGAAACAGAAGTAATTCAAGTTATTATTATTTTAGTTTATAAATTTCTTACAGTTTTTTACCAAGTGCCTCTCAGTTATAGTTTATCACAATGAAAATTGATTTTTATTGCTAGTTTAATAATTATAAGTTTCAAACAAGGGCAAACACAAAATCGATTTTGAGAGTTAAAATCCCTCCTAAAGTTTGTAAAATATAAATTATTTTACTAAACAAAGCAGCGAAAATTTCAATATACCAAAAATAAAAGCTATCATCTACATCTACTTTTTTTTTTCTAGAGTTATCAATTTTAGACTTTAATAAAAATACAAATTCCAAATCATTTTTAACTACACTTCGACCGTACACTACTGTGTAATGTGTAAGTTATAAAGGTGGGTAATCCTCACAGAGGAATTGTAGAGATTCCACATTTCAAAAGTTGAAAATTTTATAATAAGAATGCAATCTCTGAGATCGTTTTCCAATTTTCACAGAAAAAGTAAACACTTATCTCGAAGTAGTTCATCATTAGGAAAAATTGGAAAATTCCACGTTAGATTCAGATAAAGTAAAAAATCTGTACCTGCAGATTCTAGTGATGTATCACGGAAATTCAATTTTCAGATTACAGTCAAATAGAGTTAGGTACAAACCAAACTTTTTAAAAAAAGGTTGAGTATGTTACTAACAATTCTCAAAGTGAAAAAATCGCAAACATCAACTTGTTGTTGATCGTCAGGTGAACATTTCGATTAAAATAGTAAAAATAAAACAACGTAAGAAATTTAGATTTTTTACTTGGGAATCTGAATCGTTCGCAATTCTGCGGCATAATTTCAGCAGGCGATAGACCTTTAATATGCTTTTGAACAAATTGAAAACTACTACGTCATTGTTTTGTGCCATCATTAATTTGTGTTTTGTTAAATTCTGGCATGTTATTTTCATAACTAACAGTACTTAGCGAGTCCAGGGTCTAAATCTTCGAACATCGTTAACGATATGTTGCAGATTGTGGATGTTGTAAGATGAAAAACGATTTCCACATAACTCTTCTGCGACAGTAATAAAACCTTCTAGAGCTTCTTGACACTATGCGAGTTAAGACTCGGTCACTGTTTCGGAATTGAGACATCTCACATCACAATGCAACAGGAAAAAATGCTATTAGATCTCATCTGGGAGCACTAACTCGATTACGACTGGTCCAACGTACAGTAAAAATTGTCTGAGCTGTGTCGCTTTTATTTTTTGAAACTTTGACAGAACTGATGGATCACGGTTAAAGTCGGAAGGGCAAAATTTTTTAAAAAATTCATTCATGAATCGACCATATGAATTTGATGGGCCATTAAACGACAACATGCGAACCCTCCAATAATAAGTATCTTGCAGCGATTTAGAAATGACTCCCAATATATCAAATGCATGCTTTCGGCAGTAACCTGTTTAACTAGACCAATTATTCGTGACAGAGGGCTGGGTCCCTTATGGTGATCCTTATCTACCACGTTTGACGTATCTTGTTACCAAAGTTGCACGAATGATCTTCAATTTTTTTACGTAACTGATTCTTATGCAGTCCTACTTTGCGGTTTCAAGTTATTTTGAAATGTACAGATGTTACGAAAAAAGAAGGGAGACGAGGCGGTTGTTTTACGTAAAGAATTAACGATCAGGGGAAGGATTTAAAAAGGAGGATGGTCAAATTTCATGAAAATATGTCACGAAGGATCGGTCTGAAGGGAGGTAGAGTGTCAGGAAATCACACGCGAATTCCACCTTAACGAGCTCCACATTGACGAGTGTCACACATTAACGAGCGCTTAAAATATACGGTAACGAATATTCCTATCCATCACTTTGTAACACGCCGCTGTCACATGTTTTTATTTTATTTTTCTTAAAATAAAGTCATCGCTCGAATATTGCTTGTTTCTGATAAAGCGTCATTAGACATCTATTGTCAACAGCAAATACAATAGTCTAAATGATCGGGTATCGAAAGGAGCATACTATCACTTATTTTGTTTCTTGAATAAAATCGTCGTTCGAATGTTGCTTGCTTCTGATAAAGAATCATTTAGCAACAATAGTCTGAATGATCGGATATCGAAACGAACATACTTCAATCACGTATTTTATTTTATTTTATAAAGTCTTCGTTCGAATGCTACTTGTTTCTGATAAAGCGTCATTAGTAACAATAGTCTAAATGATCAGATATCGAAAGAATACGTTCTTAAAATCACGTGTTTTGCTATTACCGTGCGCTATCATGATAGACAGCGATTTCTGAAAATCACGTTCTTTTCTTTCATTATCTTTTCTTTTCTTCTCCTTTTTCTGAATATTTCCACACTTGAACAACTTCCTTTCCCCTTTTAAAATTTTGTTAGATTCTTTGCGTATAAAAAGGCGGCAAAAAACCTAAAACCTCGCATTCCGCCAAACTGCGCCACTTCGGCAACAACTGCGTCCTAGCGACAAATCTGCGCCTTCTCGGCAACACTTGCGTCTAAAACGACAAACCTGCGCCCTTTAAGACAAAACTGCGCCTGAACGGCAAACTGCACCATAAAATCGCTGCCGTCTGCTCTTATACAGAATTAACCCGTTTCTTACAGAAAAAGTGTATAAAATAATATTATTTGTTTCTTTAATTCGATGTGTGTCTGAATAACATTTTATTCATTTTCAGTGTATAATCAATTGAGCCCTTTTGTTCACTATAAGCGCGGGTGTGAGGCAAGGGAAAGAAATATCAAACGTGACCGGAACCCTCCGCATAGAAATAACCCCAATTATAACAGATTTCAAGGAAACTATAAGAGGGATGAAATTATAGCTAGGGATGGAGTTAGGGCCTTCCAGCGATTCAGAATAGATTTAACACTTCCAGAAACATTCTGGACACCAGAACGAATAAGGGATAGGATCAGGATTACTGCAGGAAATAAACCACAGATAAGGGAAGACGAGATTCTTTCGGGAGATAAATGTGTAAAAGGGTTAAAACGACCTAGCTCAGAAGATTTTGGAAAGAACTTCGACGAATTATTTGAGGAAACCGTGAGGATAGGAGGAGAACTCACAAAGAAAGCAAGAATAGAAGACCCTGACTTCTAAGATACCGAGTTAGAGGAAATTATCAAGGCTTTCCCCCCTCTCCCAGAAAGTTTACCTCCTCTCGCCTGAAAATCGTTGCCAGGGTCTCTAAGGTTATAATTGTATCGAGCCATCATTGTATTAAGTTTTTCACTTTAATAATAACGCTGGCAACCAGCATTTTCATAGCATAAAACCTTAATTTGTTTTTATTTTCAAACCTTGAAGCAACTTAAAACGACCCAAGGGTCAAGTAGAGCCGTTGCTCTGCATTGGTCCTTTTCTGGACATCAGGGTGTCGTGCCTTGGAAAGACTTATTGAATTCCAACAATTCTATTGCTCAATAAATTCTTTATTAGTAGAAGTTTTACAATCTTGACTGGCTCGTTGAGCTCCGAACTCCAACTGTCGGTACAACGACGTATAACAGTTGACGCGCAGCAACAACGCCTGCGCACATTTATTATAGCGTTAACATTAATGCTCGACACCTCCCGCGCTAAACTAAACTTAGTCCTCCAAGTTTTCTTTTCTTTTGTCACGGAAATAATTCGTTATCGGAATGGTTCAGTAATACTTAAGTACACTATAATGCCAAAATTTCATAAAACTGAAGTACGCATTCTTTCAAATAACTATAAATTTAAATGCTTTTGGTTCGTGAAAAATTATTAAGTTCTTTTCAGTTTAGGATTTACATGTTATCACATATCTAATTTTGAATTGGGACACGTATACCATGTGTCTCCCTTATTGTCACAGTAATTTTATAAAATTTACATATTCCGTAGATGTACACAACTGATTTATTGAAGCTAAAGAAATATACTCTAGCTGGTTTTAAAAACGTTATAAATACAATATTTTTATGTTTTACAATTCATATGTCGTAGTGAAAGAAAACTACACACCATAAAATATATGAACAAAATATGAAAAATCACGGTTTTCGATTAAATATTCAGGCACTTTTTGTGCAGAAGAAATATTGACAAATTATTTGAAACATCTCGAATTTCATGAGTATTGAAGATTAAACCTTCCAAACGATACTTCACTAAGTTTCTCAAAATTGTGTTAAAATTTTTATCAATTTTAGGCGTTCTGGAGAAGTTTCTTGAAATTTTCCAAATTGATGTAGGGTACCAGAAATTTTCTTCAGTTTTCAGGTATATTTTCCAGCTCAAAAAAAAAGTGTCTAAATTTCGGGAATGTCTCAGAATAATTTTATATTAAATATGATGATTTTGTGGATTTAATGAATAATTAAATTGAATCTATCATAATCTTTCTGAAACTTAAGAATGTTTATTAAGTTACAAAACTGCCATGGAGATTTTTCAAACATCTGAGTTTTTCGAAATACATATAGCATTATTGAAATATTTTAAGAATTTTTCAGTAATCATAGAAACCAATAAATATATTTAGTTTAAAGCAATCTACATTGTAAACTACTGATTTTCTCAATAAAATTTTGTCGATAATTCGCATTTACATTGAAAAAAGACAAACAAAAACAAACGTTTAACTTTCATTCCTTCAGAAAACAAACCAGTTTCTAGTGTATAAAATATTTAACAACTTTTAGTAATCGTAGATTATGTTACAAAAAACCAAAGTGTACTTTTTTTCAAACCCTTTTTTCCACTAAGTGTGCACAAAAGAGGTTTTCTAATACTTAAAAATCGGGGCTGCAGTATGAACTTTTTCATTATGTGTCTACACACTTGGTTCTCTTTTTCCTTTCCTACCATTCATAAAATTTCTATTTCACCTCCATGATTCAGGTATTAGAAATATCATTACAGCCCATTTGAAAGAAAAAATGGAAATCCTTGGTCAATTTCGGGTTGTTAATCAATTAATAAAAATTCTTCTGAAAGAAACGCTCAGGGGCCAAAAATAAACTTAAAAATAAGAACACGAAAAACTCAAACATAGGAAAACGTTGATACACAGAAGAAATATTGAAATATCAAACTTTCTTAAGTTCTATACAAAACTGTCAACTTATTTTCTATAGCAAACTTGAAATTTCAAACTTCAATTCAAGTAATCATATACATGATAATAATATTCATTCGAAAAAGTAGTTTGTTATTCAAAAATTGATCAGAAAATATAATCTAGAGAAGTATTCTAGTTTTAAATGAAAGGTTAAGTTTGAAAGTCCAATTTCTTTTTATAACCAGGCTTTCAGTACATTATTTCGTCACTGCATTTTTCAAAACCAAAATATCAGTGCAATATTTATCACGTGGTAACATTGAACAAAAAATTGGACTATCGTAACGTGTACTAAAAGAGAAATAACAATTCTTTTTCCCTTTCTTTTTTTTTCTTTTTCTGTTTCTAACTGCTAATAACTGTAACGCATGAAATAGTTAAGTTACTGGTGGATTTGAAAAAATCATGTTTTTCAAAAATAGTACACACTATTCTACATGATTAGCCAATTGGAAATTGTAAGTAATTTCGTAATTTAACAGAACTAAGGAATTTTCAATGGAAGATAAAACAATGAAGATAAGTAAGTTTAAAAAAGTAAAACTGAAAAACCTTGTCGATGTTCATATTATTAATCTATAAATATATTCCTTTAACACTTTAAAAAAAAAGAAAAAGAAACAAAAAGAGATCAATTAAAAAGTTTATCTATAGGGTTCCTTTGTTAACAATGTAATGATAAAACTTACAGGACAAAATGTCATCGGTAACATATAACACAATATTGAAAGTAATAGACTATTGTAAAAGTTTGACTATGATTGAACAGTTGAAAAGTTAACTTTTGGTAAGAAAAATGGAGTTTATCGGATTACGGAAAATTGATTAATCCTTGAAAAAAAAAAAAAAAAAAAGAATCGAAAGGTTAGCAATCCATAAGGAATACTGATGATAAGATGACATTTACTCTTACGTTATTCTAATGAGCTCGTTCAAACTTCAGGAAAGACATATTCTCAGACAAAAGGGCATGGCTCCATACGAGTATTGCCATCTTAGAGATGTATGACAGCTTCGATCCATCTTCGTACAGTAGTCATAAAGTGTTTCTCGAGTTTCATCTTGCAATTTCTCTTTCCTTGTGTTGTGGATAAGTCAGAGTACATAGAATATATATTTCTACATATATATTTTTTGTTGTTGTTGTTAATTTGTACCGTTTTGCAACCTCGCTTGACTTACTCATCTTTCAGTCGGGAGACGTAGGTGCAAAGTTGTTTAAATTTTTCCTTTTTATATATATATCTGTATTCCGAATATGGTAATAATAATAATAATGATTCATATATTATTATTCAACATGATGTGCTGCAATTACTCTGCAGAATCAGATGACGCAGTGCGATTAAATTTCAGGCTGAGGTTTTGTTCTGAAGTAATATGTTTCCATAAATATATTGCCATTTTGACAATACAAGACATTTCTGACTTGTCTTCTTCCCAGAAGTCGTGCAATATTTCCAGTGTAACATCTTGCAGCTTTCCAATTTTTAAATATTTTAACAACATGTTGAACCACAGCTTCGGGTCATCATCGAGTTTGAAATATAAGTCCTTGCCTATTTTCCTTGTATCTGTAGAGGTTGGATAACAACTATAATATTCCCTCGTTCTTACTTCTTTTACATACATGACGTTTGAAGCCCAAGATTTTTCTTTCTGCGCGGTAAAATCTTCATAGTTAGGTATTCTAATCATGGTTTTGTTTTCAAAGTTTGAATTCCCATTGGAATCTGATGATGACAGTGAATCGATATGTACAGCTTGGATAACTTTGATGTTTTCTGCTGACGATAGTTGTTCCAGTTCTGTTAATACTTGACTTTGTTGAACTGTGAGTTTTTTCATTAAGTCTTGTAGACCTCTGAATTCATCTCTTGTGGTGAATTCTGATGAAAAAGAATGCGCGCTTCCATCAGTTATTTCCGTGATACAGCGTGATTGTTCATCTGCCGTTTTCACAGTGCTTGTTGTACGTTTGTCGTGGCAACGATTTATCTGCTTGACAAATTCTTCTGAGTTGATTTTCTGCTTGATCTTTTCATCAGTTGTTTGGTGTTTTGACTGTACTTTTGTATCGATGACTTCTGATGACGATTTTTCAGTAGATTTTTCAATTAGATTGTCAATAAGGTTTCCGTTGCACGATTTCTCGAAAGTATCGAAAGTATCAAAATACTCATTTGTTGACAACTCTGACTGGCTTAACTCGAGCCCGTCATCACTCTCATTGCTGCAATTTTCGAAAATTCTACTTTCTTTGATTTTCATACAGAGATCTTAAGGAACGATGGTTTTTTTCTTTTTCTTCGTAGCTTTTTCCTTCGTGTTGTTAATAAAACCTTGTTTATCCGTGTGATTTTCTTGTTCGATGCACGTTACAGATAGAATGGGCGGCACATTTTCTGAACTGAATGGCGAGTAACATGCTGCTTCCTTTTCGGATCTAACCCTTTCTAAATGGCCGTCTTGCTGCTTCGCTTCGGCTCTACTCTTTTCCTGATCTGTGACTTCACCTACTGGTATGATTGAACCTTTTTTTTCTTCCTCAAGTTCATCAGACCTGGGATCATTAGGTTGAAGTTTGTTATCATTGGAAATGTCCTCTGAAGCCAAAGTGTCTATCTTTTCCGAAAGAGCTTTATTATCTTCTTGGGAACTTGAATATTTCTTTTGTTTTTTTTCGTTCCCATTTTGTTTTTGCATTTTAACTAACGTATCTTTCGACGATTTAGCCAGATTTGCAGTAACCAGTTTTTTCATGTCTCTGGGTTGGTTTCGAGCATAGACGGACTTGTTCTTTCCTTCACAGTGACTCAATTTCAATGCTTTTGTTTTGACGTCAATTTCATTATCCTTAAAATTTATAACTACGTTATTTTCTTTCAAGAATTCAAGACTTAAAATTCCGTCTTCATTAAGTCGGGATAATGTTTCTACCACTTGAAACTCAGATTGTTTTCCATTCAATGATAAAATGATTTTTTCATCAATAGTTTCCTTATTAGACTTTCCACTTTCTGCACATAGAAATGATTTACACTGGTGGTTGTTTTTGATAGTAGACTTTTTTATCATTGAGCATGAAGCACTTAGATCTAGGACGAATGTTCCAGGTTTTTTCATTCCATCAAGTTTCAATTGGACTTTCAGTCGTATATCTCTGTGACTTCTTGTATTAGCACATGAGTCAGGTGTTTGTACAAAAGTTTTTCCTTTCTTAATAAGGTTTTGTACTTCTACTTTCGTTTCTGAATTATCTTTTTCCAATGAGTGACTGTGTTCAACAGGCTCACATTCTTGGCGCGAAACAATTTTATGATCGACGGCATCGCAGTCCAGCTTTTTCTTTACGCACTTCCAGTCAGATTGCTTCTTGCAATTTTGGAAATCTTTTGCCGAAGGTCTGAATATTTTTGTCCAAATAAATTTTTCATTCGGCTCATGATGCGTCTGATCGGTTGTCTTTGTTTCTATTATCTCTTTTTCCGCAAGAACAGGTGCTTCTTGTTTTAAAATGGACTGGAGATCAGCGTGATTGAATCTTTGGCCATTTTTTTTGGAATAGATTTAAATTGTAGTGTACCTGTCTTCCCAGTAATTTTGTTCGAATATTTGTCGAACACTTGTTTCTTATCAGGACCGTGATTAGCAATTCGTATGGTACTTGACTGTTTATGTCCTGATATGTTTTTCGTGAGCATGACGAATTCTTTTTTTATAAAATTCATTTCATTCACTAAAAGTGTGAATTCGTCTCGAGTGATGAACATATCACTTATCGGTTCCATTTTTGGATTCTGTTTAATTCTTGTTTTATAGCGCTATTAGCCTTTGCACTTTTCATTTAAGGTAAATGAAATTTAAGGTAAATTTTTCATTTAAGGTAAATGAATATCATATTGAATTGATTTCATTCTCTTGGAAATCATTCGTAGACAATTTCAATTTTGCCAAAAAGTTGTACATTCAGATAACAACGTTAGTTAAAAACTTTATCATCTAAAGTTACTAAGTGTCTCTCTTTTTCTCCTTTTATATATATATACATATTTTTTTTTTTTTTTTGACTTTGTAATTTCTGCTTGAGTTGAGAAACTACTTTACAATGATGAAAAAAAAGACTTGGAAAACGAATAAAAGAAATATCTAGTATCTCATTCGTTTTCAATGTTGCATCGTTCAATCGTCTTTATCTATCAGAGCGTTTAAAAGCTTCGTTCTTTTCGACTCAGTCAATTTAATCATGCTCGATAATGAGTGACATTTATGAAACGAATGACTTTTTCATAAAGTTCATCCTCAATTATATAAAATGCTTAATGTGCGCATCAACATTTTTTCTTTATCACGAAACTCTACGTGTACATTTATTCGATGAAGAAATTATACTTCTTATTGTATTCAAATAAACGGATCGTTACTCACTCTGTATTTTTAGGGTGATTTGTCCGTTTGTCATGTCGAAACTGAGAAGAATCCTCAAAAATCTCCGGAATGTCAAGCATATTATTTTGCTTATTGTTGTAAGTAATCGAACATTTTTAGCCTGTTATCAGCCTCATTTTTACCATAATGGCAAGTAATAATGGTACTATTTCTCGAGACCCTACTCCTAACAGTTCTAATGAGAACCCTGTTATTAGTAATGCTGCGGAAGATGACGAAAATGGTTCTAATAATCGAATCCCGATTAATGTTTTAATCAAATTTATACCCATTTTCGACGGTTCTCGTGAGGAACTCAATTCCTTTATTAGTGATAGTAATCGTGCATCCAAGCTGGCCACGGCGCAGCAGAACGGATTTTTAGTCGATTATATTCATACTCAATTGCGCGGTAAAGCCAAAGCAGCATGTACCAATCGCGAATTTATTTCATGGGCTGAGTTACGTGAATTTCTGAAGAGTATGTATCAAGACAAAAAGCATTATGCGCAGCTTATTAACGAGTTGACTTCTATACAGCAATTAGCGCACGAGACGGTGCAACAATATGCAGTTCGTCTTGAAACATGTTTGAAAAGGGCAGTTAATGCCACTCATCAAGAAAATGAAGATCCTGCTGATTTGAATGGGAAATTACGCATGTTACAACAAATCGCGATGTATCGAATGATATACTATTCAATTCCTGAAATTTCTGGGCAATTAAGGGGTCGTGATATAAAAACTCTTAACGAGGGTATCACTTCGGCTCTAGCTGAAGAACAGATTCAGCAGATGTATCGATCTAACCCATTTAAACGTAACAATGATCGCTATTGTAAAAATTGCAAGAAAACAGGGCACGATACCGAGACCTGCTACAAGAGTAGGAATCAGAAGAATATCCATGCTTTTTCCGGTGAGAAATCGCAAGCTTTCGATTCAAGTGAATCCACTGGGAAATTTTGCAGATATTGTAAAACTAAGGGTCATCTTATCGAAGAGTGCTATAAATTGCAAAATAAAAAGAAACGGGAAGGGAATTCTAATTTTCGTAGTAATTCAAAGGATTCCAATTCTAAAATTTTTCCTGTCGCTGGCGCAGCTAGCAATCGCACTTCTATATCATCGGAGGAAGATGATGACAAATCTGTATTAGCTATGCGAGATAGCCATACTTTTGTGAAATTTTCGAGCTCTAATTCTAAAAAGGGATTTTTTCAATTGTTGATTGATACAGGGGCAGATATTTCTATTGTCAAAACTGAGAAATTGAAAATTTTGATTCTGAATAAAGATGAAGTAATTGATATTCGTGGCATAAATAAACAGGGATCAGATAAGACAATTGGTACAACGACTATCAATCTAGATAACTTCAGGCACAAGTTCCATGTTATCTCCGCGGATACAAATATTCCTTACGATGGAATTATCGGTACTGATTATTTCAAGACCACTGGGTCGATCATCGATTTTGACAAGAAAACTTTGAGCAATCAAAATACCAAAGTTCGGATTTTTCACGTAGGTGCTATTGAGAAAGTGACGCGTCTTGCTCCTCGTAGTGAAACGATATTAAAAGTCGACGTTTTGAATCCCGAAATAAAGGAAGGTATAATTCCCGAGCTGAACCTCCCTGAAGGTGTTTATTTATCAAAAGCAATTGTAAAAGTTGACGAGGATTCAAAAGTTTTCGCGACAATTTTGAACACAACAAACAAAATAATGAAAGTTAAAAAGATAGAGATTGAATTAGAATTGATTCAAATGAATATTTTTTTACTTCACTCAAAGAATAAATTAGAAAAGCCTCTCATTCAAAATAGGACAAAGATATTGACAGAGAACCTTCGCCTTGAACATTTAAACTTTAAGGAAAAGGAACTTTTATTGAAAACGTGTCAAGAATTTAATGATATTTTTTGTTTAGAAGGAGACGCTTTATCTCATACAGATTCGATTGTTCACGAAATACCAACAACCTCTGAAATTCTGATAGCGACAAAAAATTATAGGTATCCACAGATCTATAAAGAAGAAGTTGATAAGCAGATGACAAATATGCTTGCTTAAGGCATTATCAGGCCTTCAGTCTTGCCTTGGTCGTCACCTTTGTGGGTTGTGCCCAAGAAACTTGACGCCTCGGGTGTGACCAAGTGGAGAGTGGTCGTCGATTATCGAAAACTCAATGAAGTTACCATTGGGGACGCGTACCCTCTCCCTAATATAGCGGACATACTCGATCAACTGAGTCATTCCCAATATTTTACAACCCTTGACCTTGCTAACGGGTTCCGCCAGATTTTGACGAAACCAGCAGATCGTAGCAAAACTGCATTCAGCACACCTTTTGGTCATTATGAGTTCAATAGGATGCCATTTGGGCTGAAAAATGCTCCGGCAACATTCCAGAGACTAATGAATAATGTCCTGACTGGCTTACAGGGACTTCAATGTTTCGTGTATTTAGACGATATCATCATTTATGCAAATTCCATTTCCGACCATGATGCGAAACTTCGAGCAGTTTTCGAAAGACTTCGTACTAACAATTTGAAATTGCAGCCAAGCAAGTGCGAGTTTATGCGAAAGGAAGTTGCTTATCTTGGTCACGTGATAACCAATGACGGCGTAAAGCCAAATCCTGAAAAAGTAAAGGTCATCGAAAATTTTGAGGCACCTAAATCTGCAAAGGAGATCAAATCATTTTTAGGATTGGTTGGAAGATTAATATCTATTATAATACCCAACCTATTGGTTGGGTATTATAGGAGATTTATTGAAAATTTTGCGAGAATAACGAAACCTCTTACGAACCTTTTAAAAAAGGATGTTCCTTTTGTTTGGAACGAGAATCAACAAGAAGCTTTTGATTCTCTGAGAAAGAAATTAATTTCGGACCCAATCTTTCAATATCCGGACTTTTCAAAGGATATTGTTTTGACTACCGATGCCTCGAAATTTGCGATCGGCGCTGTCTTATCTCAGGGAGAGATAGGAAAAGACCTTCCTATCGCATATGCCTCGCGTACCTTGAATCAGGCTGAAACTAATTATTCGACAATCGAACGAGAGCTACTCGCTATCATTTGAGCGGTCAAACATTATCGTCCCTATCTATATGGGCGAAAATTCAAGATAATCACTGACCATAGACCACTCACATGGCTCTTTTCTGTCAAGGATCTAGGATCACGCCTGATCATATGGCGTTTGAAATTAGAAGAGTATGACTATGAGATAATTTATAAACCCGGAAGATTAAATTCGAATGCTGATTGCTTATCGCGCATAAATTTTGAAAGGGATTCAGGGGATATTTTTTCACTTAAAGAGACAAATACGTATATAGACTTCTATAAATTTCACTGTTCAGGTGAAAAGCTTGAAAATGTCAACTACAATGAAGTATCTGAGTCAGAATTAAAACCAAATTCAACGGTTGCATATTCCGCAGAAATTGACGAGCGTGAGACAAATGAATTTTCTTTTTCTGAATTAGATTCACCTGAAATACATTCCATTTTCAAAGATGAAAAGAAAAATCGCGTCGCCTATCATTGTTTTATTAAAGGGAAACATTTCGATCAGGCTTCCTATTCAGATTTCTTTCATACATTAAAAAATTTGAGGGATCAGTTAGAAAAGGATCTTCAGAGGAATATTTTTCTATACTCCCCTGAAGACGAATTTTCCAAGTTTTCACACGAGAGGATACGCAAGATTATAATGTATGTGTTCCGTGAAACTGATATTAAAGTGAATCTAATTACAAGTTCGCTTATCGAACCAAATGATGACGAGATCAAACAAATTTTACAGGACTACCATGATTCTAAAATTTCAGGGCATGCTGGATTTCATAGAATGTACAATAGGATCAGGATGAGATATAAATGGGCCAGTATGTCAAAAGATATTAAACAATACATAAAGGTGTGTCAAGGTTGTCAAAGAAACAAGACTTCTCGTAAGACACAGAAAGTACCGATGGAATTGACATCAAAAGCGTCCCAACCATTTGAAAAATTGAGTCTTGACATTGTTGGGCCTTTGCCTATAACAGAGAGTGGATTCAGATTCATTTTGACGATGCAGGATGAGTTGACGAAATATTCGTTTGCATTTCCTGTTCTCATTCATGAATCTGAAACTATAGCAGACAGACTTGTTGAAGTCATGACCATGCTCGGAGTTCCTAGGAGTATTCTGACAGACCAGGGTACAGAATTTAACTCTAAGTTGATCAAACGATTGACGAAATTGTTCGATGTGAAACATTTAGTGACTACAGCTTACCATCCCGAAACTAATGGTGCTCTCGAGAGAAGTCATTCTACTCCCAAGGATTATTTGAGGCATTACATTAATGACAAACAGACTGACTGGGACGAATTACTGAAATTCGCAATGTATGTACACAACATTTCAGTACATAGTGCCACTAAAATGATTCCTTATGAACTGCTGTTTGGATACAGACCAATTCCGCCGAACAAATTGAAACACGATCCGGAATTCAAATATACTTACGAAGACTATTTTGATCAGTTGAAATATAAATTGAACAGGGCACATCAAATAGGCCGCGAAAATCTCGTCCAATCGAAAGTTAAATCGAAAGCAAATTACGATAAGAAGACAATTTGTAAAGAATTTTCAACGAATGACGAGGTCTATTTAAAAAATGAAGGACAAAAAAAGGGCCTTTCCAAGAAGTTACAGGCTGATTGGTTAGGACCTTATAAAGTTATTGATATTCACGATAATTCTAACGCTATTATCGAGATAAGTAAGAAACGAAAAGTAAGGGTACATTTCAATCGCCTGAAACTGGCCCACTCTGTTCCAGCTCCGCCTGTGTTTTCCAAACGCGAGGATTTGAGGTCAAGCCGATAAAGGATGCCAGTGGAATCTACTTTCAACACTTAGGACGCGTTAAATTCTATTCAGACACATGGAAAGTGATAACCTACCTGAACCTATCAATACCCGATGCTGAGCTAGAATTTTTGTGGAAAAGTTACGAAAGATCCAAACATATGTGTGAACCATTAGAGCCTATCAAATCTAGTATCAATAGACCCTGTAAAAACATTCTGAACTTTCTAAATCAACAGATTAAACAAATTCAATCACAGAAGACCTCCCTTCAAAAATTGATTGCTCATAATCGCATTAAACGTGGAATTTTTAATAGCATAGGAACCATGTGGAAATGGTTAACTGGATCTTTGGACGCTAACGACACCGAGTATTACGATAAGATTATAAGTGAAACAGATAAGGATCACCATGATATTGAGTTTTTAATGAACGATCAGATACAAGTTGTAAAGAGTGCTATAAGTAACTTTGATGAATCGATTTCAAAATTAAAACTTAATGAGGACATTTTCAATCAGAATATACAGAAATTTAATCATTTTACGAATCCCGTCGCTGATAAAATGCAAGTTTTGAATGCCATTAGTAATTCAGAAATACACATAACTCAGATGACATATTTAGCTAATCAATTACAGAAAACATACGAGACACTAATAGATACGGTATTATTTGCCAAACAGAATATTGTTCATCCTGCGGTGATAACACCCACAAAACTTATACAATCCATTAGGAAAAATATACGATTGCTATTGAATGGAAAAGGTTTTCCTTTTGAGCTAACCGACGAAAATGCACATATACTCTTCGAGGTTTCTGAACTGATAGTTTACGGCAAAGATAATAGAATTATTTTCGTTATCAGTATCCCTATAACTCGGGAGGATACATTTAACCTCTATAACAATATACCATTGCCAGTTTTTCATAGGAAATTAAGTACTTACGTATATATAAAACCGACTACAAAGTACCTTGCCATATCTGATAGCAAAGCTGATTATGTTCGTTTACAAAATTTTGATGATTGTAAAGAAATCACACCTGGTAAATATTTATGTAAAAATCAGATTATATATCCCACACTTACTAATGAAAACTGTGAAATTTCATTGGTCACCTCAACTAAAGAATCGATACCTAGCTCATGTACTATGAAGATCATCAGGGGTTCTGCTCGTATATGGCACAAGCTAATCGGAAACAGTTTGATTTATTTGCTCGAAACGCCTGAGATCCTAACTTGC
Organism: Platygaster robiniae; assembly: GCA_028476575.1. Classification (NCBI taxonomy): domain Eukaryota; kingdom Metazoa; phylum Arthropoda; class Insecta; order Hymenoptera; family Platygastridae; genus Platygaster; species Platygaster robiniae. The sequence goes on from CM052021.1 coordinate 40,052,632, forward strand.
ACCTGTCCTAATCATCCCCCCGAGGACCGAAGGATTCTAGGCACTGGTGTCGTATCTCTAGAAGAAAATTGCCAAGTTTTGCGAAAGATGTCCACCTTATCGCGACCGGGACAATTGAGACAGAATACCACGATATCATACCATCTTTTCCCATCCTTGAAGATGATTGTTGTAATGAAGAAAAAATCGAACAAGTTATTGAGAAATTTCAGCTTGACCCAATTCGATTTACAAACATAAAAAATGACGAACTCAAGGTTTCTTCACATCGGTTAGACGACCTTACCAACAAGATCAACGACCAGATGAATAAGCCTCATCTTCTAAGACATGCAAATTGGTACTCCCTCGCAATTAGCAACATCGGAAGTTCTCTTGGATTCTATGTACTCTACAAATTGTTAAGCCTCTCCGGTTTATTTTATTTGATAAAACTGCTATGTTGTAGCAAGAGAAAAACCAATCGCCTTGAGGAACCTACAGGTTGTTTAGTTGCTATATACAGGGTGCGCCATTTCTTATGTCGGCATGTAAACATTGAATAACTTGAAAAAAAAACAACCGATTTCTGTAAATGAGGTATTTTTATTTAGTTTGGTCCTTTACAATTTATTTAGACTAGTTTTTGAACACAACATCAATCAAGTGGCCGCCCTTATTGTTCACAGCAAAATATGCCCTTTTTGCGGCGTTTTCCATTACCTTTTCGAGCATCTCGGGTGGTATAGCAATGATTTCGGCACGAATATTTTCCTTAAGCTCTTCAATGGTCTGCGGCTTGCTGGCGTACACTTTACTTTTCAAATAACCCCACAAAAAGAAGTCTGGAGGGGTCAAATCTGGAGATCTGGGTGGCCATTCAATGTCGCCTCTTTTTGACATCAGACGTCCAGGGAATTTTCGTTGCAGAAACTGGATTGTTTGATTCGCAGTGTGGCAGGTCGCACCATCTTGTTGAAACCAGTAATCTTCAAGACCTTTTTCACGCATTTGTGGGCAGACATAGTGAGCCAACATCCACCGATATCGGTTTCCATCGATCGTTTGGTTCTCTTTGAAAAAATAAGGACCAATGATGGTTTTGGCGCAAACGCCGGCCCAAACAGTAACTTTTTGGTCATGCAATGGCGTTTCATGGATCTCGTGTGGATTCTGCGTTCCCCAAATGCGGCAATTTTGCTTATTAACGCCTCCAGAAAGTTTGAAATGTGCCTCGTCGGTCATTAAAATTCGCTTCCAAAAATCAGGTTCAGTATCAACTATTCGAGCGATTGTTTGTCCATATTCCAAGCGACGTGGATGATCTGTAGGCAATATTCTTTGTGTTAATTGCATTTTGTACGGAAACAAATGCAAATCATCTTTCAAAATGCGCCGTAGAGTGGTTCCACTGATGCCGAGATGCTGAGCGCGGTGACGATATGAAACTTTTGGGTTTTGGGCAACGCTCTCTCTGACAGCTTCAATCAGTTCATTTGAACGTCTTGGTCGTTGATGAACGGGTTGTTCGCGATCTTTCACTGTCCCGTGGTCACAAAAATTCGACACCAAACGACGAATAGTGTTGTCAGATGGTGCCTGTTTGCCAAGATATTTTCGACGATATGCTCGTTGAGTTAACACAACTGAACGACTATTTTCAATGTACAAAGTAACTATTTCAGCGCGTTCTTTTGGTGTGAAGCGATACATGGTTGAAATTGTACTGAATTGACGTTTCCAAAACAAGTGAAGTCAAGTAAATCGGTTGTCAAATGTTTAAGTTATTCAATGTTACAATACCGACATAAGAAATGGCGCACCCTGTACAACCAATGCCAGTCCAACCGAAGAAGCAACAATATTAGCCGGCATTACTCTCCACCTGAAACCATCACTGAAGTCGAAGAAACGACTCCCATTGAACAACATGCCGATGCTTCGCCGTACAAGAGACAATTATCTGTCCCGAGAGATATTCTCATCAAACCAGATGCTGAATGAAGTCGAGGTTATTTGAACCGTGACATCAATCTTCGCCGGGAGGTGTTATAGAAATCTTATCATTTTATTTAGTATTTCAAAATTTCGCCTTTTCCACGTCATGAGACTTTTGTTTAACCCCATTTCGACTTTTATCAATATTTCTAGTAAATACAATCATAAATTATATCACTTTTATTCCGATTGAATGAACTCCGAAAACATGTCAATAACTATCTAATACTGATAATTCAATGTCGACCTAATTTTACCTTATCAATTTGTATAAAAAGACGGACGCTCGTGCACGGAGGAGGCATTAGAGATATGTAAAATAATCGAGAAACTTGTAATCTGTTCTTTTCAATAAAAATATTATGTAAGACGTTCCCAAAGTCTCGCACTTTAACACTGTTGATCTCTCTGTAATCTCTCTAACTCCTGCTCCATCTCGTGCAAATCTTCGTCGTCACCGTCGTCGCCTTTTTCTGGGACAGGATGCTTTTTTATGCGTTTTCGGAAACTTTGCTTTATGCTTCTTATGACCTCCCAGACGTGGTGCGAAAATTCGAACATGGTTTACAGCCCGTTAAATAATAGGCAGTCTTTTGCAAAGACTGCAATCGTAACTGTATTCAAGTTACAGTAATAAAAAAAATCCTTCATAGCCCTGATGTTTCTGGAATGTCCCCAGGACGATGGCATTTGACATTAAATTAATTAGTTTTGATGATGAAAATAGTTATTAGACTCACGAAAGAAAACCTAGCAGTGCTTTGTTTTTTTAAACTCCAAGTTCCCTTTCGCTCCGTTTACACTTAGGCCGTGAACAACATTATCTACGTACGTTTCTTTGCACGACATCGCAATAAAGGTCCTTACTGATGTTGCGCCCGTGCATTGCAGAATCTTTCCCTGTAGAATGAAAAATAAACGAAGACAAAATATACAAAACATTTTATACTTGTATAATACGTTTGTTCCCAAAAACCACCTATCCAAAATTCTACTGATAACTAATCACATTATGTTTGCCAAGTCTTCATGCAAATATTTATATGTTTAAATTGCCTTCCTATATCTCAATCACGTTAAATAATACTTGCACGAAAAATTGAAAAGGACTGTCAGGGAATCGATAAGATATGTAACAGCGCTTTTGATCGAAATTATTTGGACATTTAAAAACGATAATTGCAAGTTTTAAACACGAGCAATTTAAAATTTCTGATTCTGCTATAACCGTGGACGTTACGACATAAAACTAAATTTCTTTATAATTTCAGTCGAAATAAGCTGAAATTATTCATTTTCAATGAGATACATTTATATGAGGTTTACGTTGAGGAATATCGAGAGAACACAAATGAGGCATTTATAATCTAAAAGAGTAAACTCAAAAATAAAAAAAAAATTTTTCATGGTCAGCGTTTTAAAAGAGTGTGCTAGGCTGCTCGCGGATTAAGCGTAAGAATCCCCTTTTCACTCCGCTGCGCGCCGAACACACTCATTTCAAATGCCGACCAAGAAAAGTACAGTTCGTATCACGGGGTCAGAGCCTTTTCCCGCGCGACGAAAGCATTCTCGAAACTCGTGGAATTACCTCGTTCCGAGAATGTTACCGTCGCGCATGAAAAGACGCTGCTAGGCCTCTTAAAACGAAATATACTATTTTTCGCAGGTGCTTGAATTAATCTTTTTAAGAAAATTTTCCTTTGAAATGCTGTTTATAGTAATTCAATCTCAGTTTGACATTAAAACATTGATTTAGTTCCAGTATATAATTTACTGTAACGTATACCAGCTTCAGCCGATTTCCCTGTTGGTCGTCCTCTCCAAACGCATTGAATTCTTCGATCGATTTTAGTGGATATTCTGCTAGCTTAGCACCGATCGTTTGAAATCGTTCGTTTGTTGCGATGATTACAAAAAGCTGCAATACACTGAAATAATGTGTTAACTCGGCGTTGCTATGTTCAGCAGTTTGCTTTTGACGACGTCAATTTGCGAGTTTTTTCTTCAACTGCGTTCTCTACATTTCAGACTCTACGTGGCAAGTCACGTAGTTCCCGAATAATTTCATTGTTTTGTTAAAGATTTTGCCTGTTAATATTCAAGTGAATCATGCGATTGGATATTTTTTTCACTATGATGCTAAATATAATAGTTATGATTGTAATTTCTATTCCGTTACAGAACTTTTCCTTCCTACTAAAAAAAATGTGCTTTAAATAGTACTTTATATCTTCTGTCAGACAAACATAAAATCTCACGTAATTCTCATGTGAGATCTCATGTCAGTTCTCGTGTATTTCCAACACGAGATCCAATTTAAAATATTATCTGATATGCTGTAGAAATTTTATGTGAGTTACTCCAGAATTGAACCAGATGCTAAATGCGAATCAATAACATCTCATGGGCATTCTCACGTCATATCTCATAAATGATTTCATGTCAGTTCTCGTCGAAAATGTCATGTAAGATCTATTGTGATATCTCATGTGGAATATAACGCAAAAAAATGTGTAATTCATACGAGATCAAATGCAGGATTAGATACATTTAACGTATGCGCAGCGACAGATTTTTGCCATGAACTGGCTAATACCTTGAAAGTACAATTCTCATACTTCAAAAGTATGGGTGGGTTCATGCTTTGATATTATACTCTCGAAGTATGACAGTTCAGTTCATGCATTTGAGGTATGTGACGAAGCATACAAAGAACGTACGAAAGTGATATACTTGAGGAGTCTAATCATTATACTTTTTGTGTACGGTTGGGATCAAGCCTTTGACGTAGGAAATTCGTAGACGAAATGCTTGAAGCTCCGACGTTCCATGTACGATTAAGTTGTGTATTGAATGCACGACTTTACAATGCGTAAATAGTTCAAATGTTCTTTCGGTGTAGAGATGATAATGTTTTTCCATAATTTCTTCTAAGTGTTTGGGTTTGCCAAAGGTGTGCTCAAATCTATCCAGGGTTTCTGAGGTGTTCGTTTTCTATATCTTTCGTGGTTACGGTATCAGAAAGATCATTTTCTGGTGGCCTTATTTCTACCAAAGCCTGCTAAAAAAAACGTGAAAAAAAAGTTAAGTCAGTTTCCCAGTGGTTCGGCATGTGCAGAATATAAGCCTGTTCCCTGGAATAGACTTTGAAAGCAGGATTTCCGATGTTTCCATAGTGTATGAATCGCGTCACGTTGTTCTCATCGTGCATGTAGTGTATGTAGCTTGTCCCGAACGCTAGCGCTCCCGTATCATGCTGTCGTCCTACAATTCCATCAGTTCTTTTATTGCCATGTACAAAAAATATAATACACTCGATTGTTCAAAAAAAGCCCATCTGCTTGAACCATGTGATTGCAAAATTCGACGTTGCTATTGCCACGCAGTACTTAGTTTCGTGAAAAGATGCTTTATTAAATCTGGATGCTACGAAATCTCAGTCTATTTGAAATCCTGTGGCGTGCAAGGCAGCAATTTCCCAATCTATCAGTGGAATTCCTTCTCCTTGCCGTCCAAGAAAGAAACGCCCTGTTGATACATCTGGAAGAATTTCCCAATGAGCACGACGAAAAAGTTTCTTAATGAATCATAGTGCTTCTGGGGTTATACATCCTCTTGAGCAACGGTACGTTCGATAAATTTCGCAATCAGAAAACAGCCTACAATTAGATCGCAAACTGATACTGGAGCAGTGACAGTTTTACAATTTTGCCATTCCAGACCTCGAATATAAATCCTGAATTAACCCAAGCCGGTCCCCAATTTCTGATGGTTTTCGTGTCATGCGTTAAAAGACGGACATTGAATTTTATCTCACGTTCCCCGAAAAGTATTTAAAAATCGTTAACAAAGTCACAAATCGAAATTTCTGCTTGTCGCAACTCTTGGGTATTAATTGAATCTTTGTCCGAAATAAAAGATGCTTCACGACATTTCGCTAAATGTTTATGGTCAATTTGTGGCAGGATGTTATGTATACATGGAAGAGGATAATAATGGATCCAATTTCTCCACTCACGCGCTTCCCAAATATTCACCTCATCAATTTGATGTGGTTCTCGAATGATTCTCGTGTGCCGCTTAGTAAGTAACATGCGTCGCGTTATTTCATTTTTATAGCGACAGTTGTAGTAAGGAGCTCGAACATCTGTTAACAGGTGGTTTGTATAGTCTTTCGAAACAGCTTCAAATATATTGTGGCAAGTTTGAACTACCACCCCGTCGGCACAGTTAAAAACGGAAAAATTGGATGATATTGTCCGGCCTTTTGATATAGGTGAGGAAATTACAACAAGGTAGAGGGGGTTCGTACAAGGTTCGAAGACAGAGGAAAAGTTGGAAATGAATACTCTTATTTTGACGACTCTAAAAAAACAAATATTACAATAATAAGAATTACAATTTCAGTGAATCGGAGTAATAATAAATAAATTTGTAGGATAGTTTCATATAATAATCGTCGCAGTGCTAGGTGGCGCTAAGTGGAAGATGATAACGGGGGCCAGCGTCGCTGTAGCGTTGGTTAAGGTTCCCGTCGCTTTAGTGCCACAATTAGGGAGGAGAGCGTCGCTGTAGCGCCGGATGGGGTTCCGTCGCTGTAGCGCCACTATGTTCGCCGTGGTCGGGTCGGGAGGCGAATGCTGGTGAATGCTCCGAAGCGCGTTTCCGTCTTCTACTCAATACCGCCGCACAACACTTTGTTGCCGGGAGAAAAAAATATGACGCCGTCTAGCGCTACGCAGTGAAAGCCAGAGCGGAGCGCCTGAGTATCCAAAAATACTAAAAAGGAGCGCCGCAGAGCGCAACTTGGTCTCGGCAGAACAGGGCCGTACTGTGCCGTGGGGAAAAGAAAAAGAAAATCAAAATATATGTCAGCATATATCACTTACACCTCTGACAATTCGCTGACTTAGCACAGAGCGGTTCATGTCATGTTCGAAGTCTTCCACTGATCTTAATTGGCGTTCATTTTCTATTGGATACCAATGTTTGCGACCGTCTCGGGCTGGGAAAGTGAAACAGAACGTACTACCTTACCATTCATTAAAGAGTTTCATTCGTAGGACTTGATACTTGCATTCTGAATCTGCGGGAAAAATCAAAACTGCAAAGCAACTAAGCCTGTGAAATTGCTCACCATGGGCCCTCCATCATAATCCATCTAAGTATCAAGAAAACAATTTCTCTTTCAGTTGCTTGAGACCGGTGTTAAAGTTAGATTGTTTCTTTCTGTACCACATGCCAGCCAGCAGCATATGTTTTTTGCGCCCATGGAGAGAATAATTTGTTAATTTGCAAAAAATTATGTAAGCCTCAATTTTGATAGATTTCATTTTTTTTGACTATTAATCTACATGGTAAGGAAAAAATCGTCTGGAATCGAGAAAAGTTCACTTTCTTCGCATAGACTTTTATAGATTTCACCATCATACATATCCTCGAACGCAGCAGGATCTCGATTAATTGTAAGTCTCGTAAAACGGTACTGCAAAGCTATCAACATTCCTGGCTATTCGAGATCTTTCAAAAATTCTGAAAAACGACTGTCATCAACAGTCGAAAAATATCAGGACCTGATTAACATTTATTTTTCACCTCCCCCTTCCAGATCCCCTTTCGTGACATTCTACTCCCCTTCCTCTCTAGACTCCCCTTCCTTTCTAGACTTCTTTCATGGCGTTCTGCCCCCTTCCCCCACATATACCCAAACCCCAGAAAAAGATATAGTTCTACGCCAGAAATAATATAGATACAATAACAATAAAAAAATTATTTACATTTTCTTGACTGCTGACTCACTCTAGCCCTATCTGTCTGACCTTGACCCTCAACAGCCAGGCGCCGTTGATGTGGTTGGCAGCTGTTTGGGTTCGGCTTAAAGGCCGAAGTTGGAGGTATAGAAGCCAGGCGTCATCACTGTGTTGGATTCGGGTACCATTTTAGGCGGTGTCATCAGCCTCATCAGTCGTTGGGGATGCGTTGCCGCACTCAGAGAAATAGGTGCTCAAATCAGTCCTTTTTGTAGCAAGCGCTGTTTATTACACAGTTGATTCAGCGAACCAATAAAAAACTCTTCGGTTGGTGCATGCTTTATATCAAGTAGTCGCTGGCTCTACTTCAGCGACGTTGTGAAGAGGATTTAGCTGATCCAGCTTTGGCTTCTAGTAGAATCAACGACATTAATAGCCAGTACTGGGACGTTAAAACACCAAAAAAATAATGTTCAAGACAACCGTTCAAATGAGAATAATAATAACGAAGAAACGAAACCAGCTTTTTAACGCAAAATCCTCAGTTGGACAAATATGATAAACATTGTGCGATTCGCTGTGTCATTCAAAAGGGGATTGATTCCATTTCGATTCGACGAAGCTTTACGGGTTGACATTTTATTTTCGCTCGAAATTTACACATTTTGTACTCAAAAAGATTTTATTCAACACGTAATTTTTAATCTTTCGCCAGAAATTTTTTTTTGTCCGTTATCAGGCATTTTTCTGGGGCTGTCAAAACTGACGTTTCAGGTTACCTGACGAAATTTTTTTTTTTTAATCGTTCCTACTTTGACAAATATTGACCGATTTCGATGATTTGTGTGCCAAAATGCGCGGAAAAGATTGAATTTTTCAATCATCTAAGTATTTTTTCATGGTCAGCGTTTGAAAAGAGGGTGTTAGGCTGCTCGCGGATTGAGCGTAAGAATCCCTTTTTCATTCCGCTGCGCGCCCACACACTCATTCCAAACGCCGACCAAGAAAAGTACAGTTCGTATCACGGGGCCAGAGCCTTTTTACGCGCAAAGAAACTATTCTCGGAACGAGGGAATGCCAAAGGCCGTAGGCCCAAGGTTATTCCACGAGTTTCGAAAAGAGTCAGAGAAAAACTCTGACCAAAATTCTCTCGGTTCTAGTGTCTTTTCTTTGTAGCCATGGACAAGATAACAATTTGAAAAAAAGAAAAAAAACCATTTTGTAGTTCTCGAACAGAGAAAACCATTACCCAACTTTTTTATGCGAAAAAATCATTATTGAAGCAGGTTTATTTTGCTCTAATGAAGGTCTTTTTTTGTCTGTTTATTTTTCCGGCAGGAAACTGCTTTATAGCTCTCATTCTCATATTGAATGTACTCATGGGCCCGGATTCATGGGCCCGATCCTACCCTATGCCGAAGCCAATGCCCCCGTCAACAGTTTCAACTGTTAACGGTTCCCCCTTTCTTCTACCCCTTTCTCCCGTTTCCGAGAATCTCGGGCATTTCTGGGGCCTCGCGATCAACAGCAAGTGACTGTTGGAATGAAATTCCCAAAATCCCGTTATTAAGGGGACAGATGCCGTTTTCTCCGCCTCTTTCTTTCACTTATTTGTTTTCCGTTCTATGCGTCTTTTTCGCACTTCAGCAGCCTCTGTGTCCTCTTAACGTGGGTGGAAAAACCCAACCGTCACACGATTTACATGCTACTTTTCTTGAGTTAGAGCGAGTAAATAATCGAATTCGCCACAGACCCTCAGTCGAGAAGCGGTCAAGCGGAAAGATAAATAGACTACTCGACGCGAGCATGAAAAATGGCGGCTTTCGTAGCCTCTAAGCCATCGCGAAAATGTCCACATGCAGCCCACTAATAAACAACAGTCGCTTCAGTTTACGTAACCATCTAAAGTTCATTTTTCCACCTACTTTCGCGTACCAACGGGCGAAAATTTTTGCATACGTACGCGAAGGTAGGTACAGAAATGAATTTTTCACAACTCGAGCATGGAAACTTCGATTTTCGACGTCTGATAAACGCGGCAAATGTGGCGCATTTCACGCCGTTCTCACTTTCCGCCCTGGGTGAGGAAAGTAAAAATTTTCTCACCCAAATGGATGACGAAATGACAGCTGATCAACAGCGCTCAGTATGTCGCCACCAGTCGCGACTTCTCCGCGAAACAGAATGGCACTAGCATTTGGATTTTCGCGCTCGCACTTAGCATATGTCGAAAATGGACTTTTCCATGCACTCGCTGTGAATAATATAGTTCGCAATTCAATGGGGATGAGCAGATTCACTTATGAACATAAAGCTGACTACGCAAAACCGCACGTATCGGTGTGTAGGACGTTCGTGCGTCGCTTCGCGGCGCACGCACACCCAACACATCGATACATGCGGCTTCGCGCAGCTATCTCCGTGTCCCCAAGTAAAGCTGTCCTTCCCACCTCGTTGCGAAATATACTATTGACAGATACGTAAACTTGAGCGATCGTCACTTGTTATCGGGCACATAAACACTTTTGCGATGACTTATCGGCCACAAAAGCCGCCAAAATTCCATGCTCTTGTCGAGTAAAATACGGTACACACCAAGGGACGAACCTCGTGATGCAAACTGGGTTTCGTCCCCTGGTACGTAATGTACTAATTCTGAGGAAAAAATAGCCTTCATCTTAGCAATATAAACTTATTGAAATGTTCGTTTCGCAAAAAAAAGTGGGTAAATGGATTCCACTTATCGTAACCAACAAAATGATTTTTTTGTTTTTCGGATCGGAGTTATACATCCGATTTTCACACTTTTCTTTATTATTGATAATAACTTCAAAAAAAGATGTCAGCTAACAATGAATGCTAGAAATTCTTTTATCAAGCATGATTCGAAAAAGGTTTGCAAAAAAGGAATTTTATTCCGTACATTGGAAAAAAAATTCAAAAGTTCAAATCCAATAAGAAATTTCTTGCGTTTCTTTGGGGTTTTCTGGGGACCTGAAGTTTCGCTCGAAATGGAAAGCGTCTATGGGAGCTGCTCGGTCGAAGAGCTGTTTTTGTTGCAGTCTCGGCACGGATGGCTGATGTTCTAGCTATGCGCCCGAGTACGAAGAGCGCAAGGGCTCGAGCCGGAGTGCCGGGTTGACGCTCAGGCGGAGAGTGCCCAATTCGCTGCCCTGGTTAGGAGGACTGCTAGAGGTTGCTCAGATCAGAGAGCAGGTCGTAGCGCTCGAACTGGAGAGCACTACTGGGAGGGAAGGAGTGATTTTGAAAGGACATCAATCGCTTTTTTATACCTATTTCGGATGAGGGGAATTATAAGATTGAGAGCGAAAAAATGATGTGAGGAGAGTAACACTACGAATTTCGCAAAAATGTTTAGACTAAGTCGTAAACTGGACGTGCCGAATCGGGCGTTTGATTACAATACGCGGCGTGATCGTACAAAGCCCGGCATGTGTTCTTAGGCGAGAAGGAAGGTGGGTAACGTCCCGCGGTGAGCGTTAAAACGGACCCTTTTATTGCTGCCTTTTCTCTTTGCCCGATTTCATAACTTATCAAAATCATGCCTCATGATCTCGAAATTGCGTTCTTACAACTCTCGTTTCATTACAAGACCATAGATCGAATTGAAGAACTCTCAATTCTAAAATACAGATTTTTAACTTCTAAAATGACAACTCATAAAATTGAAGAACCGTGAAGGATTGGGCGCTGTCGTTGTCATCGCATTCTTCCTAATCGTTTTCACACTCTTTGTCAGCGAGGATTCCCTCTTCATCGTCTATTGTTCCAGATGTATGATCATGATTTTGTTCGCTTCCATTCTCAATTTCCTCATCTAGATGGGAAGCGCTGGGACTGTTGTGGTTAATTTTGAACGATTTGCGATATCTTTGTTTTACGGATTTCATTACCTCTTTCATGTGATAAGCGAGGCATGATTTCTTAACTTCTTCTTTCTGATTCGCAAACATGTTAGTGTCCTTGAGAGTATCTGATATACATATATGCATTTTGATTATAGCCAGCAGAAAATATATATATATATATATATATATTTTTTTTTTTTTTAATTTTTTTGTTTTGAAAACAGCGTAATTGGATCACCAACAAACATTTTGGCCTTTTTTTTATCGGAAAACTTCAGCTATCCTTAACACAAGTCCACGTAAAATAATTCACAACTTCATCTACCATGACATTTTTTCTAATCAAAAAGAGGCATTCTCTTATGCTGCCACTCTTCAGACTTTTTAGGTACACTTTCTGTAAAAAAAAATCACATGAAAAAATGATTTGTTATACTCTTCTCACAGAGTAAAGAACGGAGAGAAACTCACCAATTTCAATCTCGAATCTGCCATCTCAGTCGTTTCCAGTGGTCGAATTCATCGACCGTTTTAATAGGAAATCCTTCGACCCCGTTGTACAGAGTGCCATCGCTCTTGTTTTTTTCTTTTGAATTGTTTATGGACGATATTGCTGCATGAAGCATCTCAAGTATGCTGCGATTTTGAGACATTATAGCTTCGTTTTGGCGTTTAAGTATTCTGAACAGGGCCGTAACCAGCGAGGGGCTCTTGGGGCGGCGCCCCGGGCCCCTCAAACGTAGAAGGCCCCGTGTGCTCCAAAAGAAGAGGTAATAAGGCTTCTAAAGATATCTCTAAAAAACATTATTTTCAATTTAGGAGGCCTCATATTCCTTTTTTTTTTTGTTGAAAAACAAATGTCGGAAAACATGATCACATGACTTTTTTTTTTATTCGTAAAAACTTATTTTGAGGAAATGAAGAATTTACATTTTACACAATTTCGCGGGTCTGAGGAGTTTGTTTGTTTGCAGCATATTGCAAGAACGAAATGTTTAAAAGATCACTTGCATCATTTTCACAGTTTTGATTTTCAATTTCGATTCCAATGGAATCGAAGTTACTCAACAATAACGATTTGAATGTTTATTCAAACTGGAAAGGTGTTAGCGGCCGGTTTATCCCTGATCGTACTCTTACTCGTCCAAAAAAGTTTTCTAATGGATCTTGATTTGTATTTCGAATGTCAAAGTTTGTGAACCCTCCTTCTTTTATTCTAACCCACAGCTTTTCAAAACATTCTAAAGTTCGATTCCAAAAGTCAAGGATGGATTGGAAACAGGCTTACCTTTTTATGGTCAAAAAAAGTCATTTTCGCTTATCTCTCTTTTGCACGTAACCGAAATTCATGGCGTGGGGAATTTGCAGTGAATTAACTCCTGAAATGTTTAGAATTCTTTTGCCCTATTTTCCCGTTCACACTGTCAAACAGGTCGTTCAAGAACAGAGCAACTTCTGCCGTTTTTTGGCATCGTGACCATTATCATCATCAATATAAAAATTCCTCGCCTGGGTTTTTAATGGTCGTCCATAATTTTCTGCAACAGAAATATTTTATTTGTTAAATGAGCAGGATATGGTAAGAAAAACATGCTGCACCTCACGTTTGAAGTAGACGCTGAGCAATAATTGTGAAAAACCGAGACTTTACAATGGATGCATAAAAAATTTATCAAAATCCATCAAGCTATTATGTATGGATATTCACATAACAAAGAAATGTTTGTAAACACAATTCTATATAACACTATATTAGGATTTCTTGAGAACTTCTCTCTATACAATTCAAAATAACATATCCTTTTATACGGAAATGTTCCCATAAAATATTCTTGTGCTTATATTCTGCATAATAAAATAAAATATATATTACGCACTTTGCTCGTTCACCACCGATGGGACAAACCGTTTAACACTTTTGCTAAAAATTTGCGATGCGTAAAACACGCGCATTTTCTCTCGTCCTTTTGGCTGTAAATGAGATGGTGTGATTTTCGGTATTTTTTTCTCATTTTCCATTTTCCATTTTGCGAAAGGCACGCTCAAACACATCCCTTTTGGTATATTCTCATTCCGATTGTAGCAGAATTTTGTTCTAAACAAAATCTTTTGTTAATAAATTGTTTCGCATTCATTTCAGTAGATGTGACGTGTCATAAAGAGGGATAACAACGTTGCCATCTACTTCGAATGTGTCACCTATCACATATTTCAACATAAGGGAGACCGGGGCATTACGGGACACTTTTTGCACTGTGAATTTTAACGAATTCATTAACATGGTTTTTGTCCAACAAACTATATTTTCTGAAAGCTTAAACCCTTCTCTTTTGAACCCTCTAAACAGGATTTATCAATTTTAAACGCAATAAATAATATTTGTCAAATAGTAAAAGTACCGGGGCATTTCAGGACACGCCGTTTACAAGCAAAAAAAATGTCATAAAAATTCAAAAATATGTTCTCAATGTTTACTTTGTGTTAGATACTTTATTGACTCTAATAATCGCAAAAAGTTATCATATATAAAATATTTTATCGTCCTTTCGGGATTTTTTATTGAATACAATACTTGCGAAAAATTTTCATTAACAAATTATTTAATTTTCGTCACTGGATTCTGGCTGGTATGTCATTGGACGTCCTTTGCGTTTTGGTTGCTTCCTTGATAGTTCTTTTTTGTGCTTGAATCTTGTTTTTCATTGGTTTTTTCGCAAATATTTTTAGTAGGCTTTTGTTTTCTGAAAGCTTCTTCTTTCTTGCGTTTAGCCAATTCTTGTTGTTCGGCAAGATGTTGCATCATCTCCGGTTCAGTCAAAATTGCTGCGATTCTCTTTTTCCTTCTTCTGTTTGATTTCTGACGTGGTCCCGCTTTTGGAAGTGGACGAATATTACGAAGCGTTTCATACAGTTTTTCAGCTGAGACTGGTGTTTAGGCGCGGCCATCGAAAGACATCGTAGCTGGCGTGTCAACGTGGTCATTAGAGGGCATCAAAGCAAGCGTTTCGATGCGGTCATTAGAAGATGCGACAGCGGACGTATCGGCGCGTCCTTGGGCTTGAGGGCGATCGGTGACCGTACTTGACGATTAATAATATTGTGTGTCCTTGAGAAAAAAAAAAGGACCGCGCCAGGTCGTATATATAATTGACCAGAGAATTGACGAACATGCATCTTTACTAGTATATGATAATGATCAGTTACAATTTAATATCAGGTGTACAAATTGAAAACCGCCGTTTTTTTTCAGAATTTGAGGTTTTATTGGGGGAAAATACTTATAGTTTCACTCTTGAAAATATTGTCCATTGCTTGATACAACTTTTTCCCATCTTTCTGGCAACATATGAATTCCGCGTCGAAAAAATTGCTCGTTTTTTGATGCGATCCATGTATCTACCCAATTTTTTATCTCTTCGACAGAACGGAAGTGTTGGTCAGCCAGGCCATTAGTCATTGATCGGAATAGATGATAATCAGAAGGAGCGATGTCAGGTGAATACGGCGGGTGAGGTTGGATGTCCCATTTCAGTGTTTCCAGATATGTTTTGACGACTTTAGAAACATGTGGCCGAGCGTTGTCATGCAGAAGAATCACCTTGTCATGCCTGTCTTTATATTGTGGCCGTTTTTCCTTCAACGCTTTGCTCAAACGCATCAGTTGAGTTCGGTAGAGGGCTCCTGTGATGGTTTCACCGGGTCCTAACAATTCGTAATACCAGGTGTACTCCTAATTAATTTCCGGTTTTTTTGCAAATAAAACACATAATTCCAAAAAAACCGTAACCTTTATTTTATTCAAAGTATTTTCCATCGCTTTCTACACATTTTTCCCACCTTTCTGGTAAATCGTGGATACCACGTCAGTAAAAATTATTGCCTTTGGAGGTGAACCACTCGGTGAGCCATTTTCGTACATTTTCGTACGAGTCGAAGCGCTGCTCAGAAAGGGCATGGCCCAACGAGGTAAAAAGGTAGTAGTCGGATGGCGCCAGGTCTGGTGAGTAAGCCGCATGATCAAGCACTTCCCACTTGAGCCTTTCCAGCGTGTCACGAACGACTTTCGACTTATGCGACGGCGCATTGTCGTGGAGCAAAATCACCTTCTTCTGTCGTTGTTGATATTCTGGTCGGTTTTCCACAATGGCTCGGCTCAAATCTTTCATTTGCTGTTTGTAGCGAACGGCATTCACAGTTTCACCAGGTTTCAGCAGTTCAAAGTATATAACACCGGACTGGTCCCACTACACACACAGCATGACCTTCCGACCGTAACGATTTGGCCGTGCCGTCGATGTCGATGCTTCACCTGGACTCACCCACGATTTGTTGCGCTTAGGGTTCTTCAGGAAAATCCACTTTTCATCACCAGTAACAATACGATGCAGGAAAGACTTTCTTTTGTATCGTTGAAGCAGCATTTCACAGGTCACTTTTCGATTCTCCATTTGTCTCTCGGTCAGTTCATGAGGCACCCACTTTCCACACTTCTGAATTTTTCTCATGGCTCGCAGACGTTTGGAAATTGCTTGCTGTTAACTCCCAACGCATCTGCAAGCTGTCGTTGCGTTTGCGTGTTGTCTTCATCTAATAATGCTTGCAATTCGGCGTCATCGAACGATTTTCGCTTGCCGGAGCGTGCGGCGTCGTTCAGGTCGAAATCTCCATTTTTGAACTGTCGAAACCACGTTTCACATGTTCGAAGTGTTAATGCACGATCACCATAAACTTCCACAAGCGCACAGTGGCTCTCGGACACTTTTTTCCCCTGATTGAACATGAAAAGCAATGCCTGGCGCATATGCTCAAAATTCGGTACAAAATTCGACATTTCCGAAGCGCAATAAAAACTTGCTGGAAGATTTTTTCGAGAAAATGTCAACGCAGTTGAAACACTCGATATGACTGAACAAAATGACATATGGTATGTGTTACCAACAGCGGTACAAAACAGAACGCCATCCATTGAAAAAACCGGAAATTACTTAGGAGTACACCTGGTACACTACGCCGAGCTGGTCCCACCAAATACACAACATGACCTTGGAGCCATGGATGTTCGGCTTGGCTATCGATGTTGATGCATGGTCAGGGGGCCCCCATGATTTTTTCGCTTTGGATTGTCGTAATGTATCCACTTTTCATCACCAGTGACGATACGATGCAAAAAACTTTTTCTTTTTTGCCGTTGAAGGAGCTGTTCGCAAATTAAAAAGCGCCGTTCGACGTCTCGTGGCTTCAATTCATGTGGCACCCAGTGTCCTGTCTTTTGAATCATTCCCAAGCATTTCAAGCGATGGGAAATGGCTTGCTGAGTCACGCCTAGAGAATTTGCCAGTTCTCGTTGCGTTTGACAAGAATCTTCTTCCAATAAAGCCTCCAATTCTGTGTCTTCAAATTTCTTCACAGCTCCAGGACGCTCCTTGTCTTCTACGTCGAAATCGCCATTTTTGTAGCGTTGAAACCACTCGCGACACGTTCTTTCACTTATACAATCTTCACTATACGTTTCTACAATCATTCGATGCGCGTCGGCTGCAGATTTTTTTGAATTAAAGGCGAAAAGCAAAACCTCCCGCAAATGACGCTTATTCGGCTTGAATTCCGACATTTTCACAGAACGAAACAAGGAAGGAGAATTGATACTTGACTGATGTGGTGATTTGTAGTTGTTGACTAATGCCTTAGCTGACAATTCAAGTTTTCTGACATGATTTTTTAACCGACTGTCAATGCTGGCACCATTGAAAGAAAAACGGCGGTTTTCAATTTGTACACCTGATAACTTATAAAGGTAGGATAGTATTACCTACTCTTGTAATCCTCTTTCGTGTTCAAGCTCATGCCTTCCTAGTGAATCTAACCAAGAGAACGTTTTCTGGCATTGTGAGCACTCGTGAGATCTATACAAATCGTGTCGCACCTTGCACACTTGTGAGGTTTTTCTGAAGTATGATGTCGGCGTTTGTGGACCGTTTCCTCATACTTGGTCACAAAACAAGCACCGCATACTTCGCACTTATGCAGTTTCTGACGCGTGTGTTTTCGACATTCGTGATCTAGCTTGTCTGCTGTTTCCGAAAACCGTCTTTCACAAAATTCACATTTGTGGGGCAGTAGTTCTGTTGCTGTATGTCAGCGTCGGAAATGCCTGTTTTTGTGTGAGACGCCTATGAAAGCTGCTCCAAAACGTTTACAATTGACAGGTTTTATCTATTGTGCAAACATTCGTGCCGTTTTTTTTTTACTTGGATATCTGAATACTTTCCCACAATATTGACACTCTCTATCATTTTCCATTTTTAGCTTTGAAAGAGTCAACTTGAAAATAATGAATATGACTTATTGGTAGAGTAATTGTGTATCTACAGGGTGCGCCATTTCTTATGTCGGCATGTAAACATTGAATAACTTGAAAAAAAAACAACCGATTTCTGTAAATGAGGTATTTTTATTTAGTTTGGTCCTTTACAATTTATTTAGACTAGTTTTTGAACACAACATCAATCAAGTGGCCGCCCTTATTGTTCACAGCAAAATATGCCCTTTTTGCGGCGTTTTCCATTACCTTTTCGAGCATCTCGGGTGGTATAGCAATGATTTCGGCACGAATATTTTCCTTAAGCTCTTCAATGGTCTGCGGCTTGCTGGCGTACACTTTACTTTTCAAATAACCCCACAAAAAGAAGTCTGGAGGGGTCAAATCTGGAGATCTGGGTGGCCATTCAATGTCGCCTCTTTTTGACATCAGACGTCCAGGGAATTTTCGTTGCAGAAACTGGATTGTTTGATACGCAGTGTGGCAGGTCGCACCATCTTGTTGAAACCAGTAATCTTCAAGACCTTTTTCACGCATTTGTGGGCAGACATAGTGAGCCAACATCCACCGATATCGGTTTCCATCGATCGTTTGGTTCTCTTTGAAAAAATAAGGACCAATGATGGTTTTGGCGCAAACGCCGGCCCAAACAGTAACTTTTTGGTCATGCAATGGCGTTTCATGGATCTCGTGTGGATTCTGCGTTCCCCAAATGCGGCAATTTTGCTTATTAACGCCTCCAGAAAGTTTGAAATGTGCCTCGTCGGTCATTAAAATTCGCTTCCAAAAATCAGGTTCAGTATCAACTATTCGAGCGATTGTTTGTCCATATTCCAAGCGACGTGGATGATCTGTAGGCAATATTCTTTGTGTTAATTGCATTTTGTACGGAAACAAATGCAAATCATCTTTCAAAATGCGCCGTAGAGTGGTTCCACTGATGCCGAGATGCTGAGCGCGGTGACGATATGAAACTTTTGGGTTTTGGGCAACGCTCTCTCTGACAGCTTCAATCAGTTCATTTGAACGTCTTGGTCGTTGATGAACGGGTTGTTCGCGATCTTTCACTGTCCCGTGGTCACAAAAATTCGACACCAAACGACGAATAGTGTTGTCAGATGGTGCCTGTTTGCCAAGATATTTTCGACGATATGCTCGTTGAGTTAACACAACTGAACGACTATTTTCAATGTACAAAGTAACTATTTCAGCGCGTTCTTTTGGTGTGAAGCGATACATGGTTGAAATTGTACTGAATTGACGTTTCCAAAACAAGTGAAGTCAAGTAAATCGGTTTTCAAATGTTTAAGTTATTCAATGTTACAATACCGACATAAGAAATGGCGCACCCTGTAGTTAAGGGGTTATATACGTTGCGGTGCGGAAAAATGAAGGAAATTTTGGATTTTTTTAGAGTTATATAGGCATCATTTTATTGGATAAATGTTATAGGTTTCTTAAAGTACATAATGTTGTGTACAAAAAATGCTATTGTGCATTATGAAATGTCAACAACTGTCGGAGTTATAGCTCCTACCACGAAGCGCGATTTTTTTGAAGAGCTTTGCGGTGAGCATGATTCCGGTGTAGCAGCTCAGCTGAAATCATAAAAACAAAAACAAAATTTTAGTTTACGGTTGTACGGAGTTCGTGAACGAAGATTAAAAAAAAAAAAAAATTTTCTCGTGGATACAAGGACAGTTTTTCGAAAAAGTCATTTTTTTCATCAAATGATTTTTGTAAAAAAAATTCTTTTAATAAAAATCTTATTTTTTTTTAAAAAAGGCTTCGTTCACGGACTGCCTCTACTTATCACGAATATTTTATGAAAAAGATAATGAAAACCGGTCGAATAGTTTGTTCGTAATCGTGCTCACGGCAACCGCACTTTTGTGAAAACATGATTTTGAGATAATTACGTTTAAAGTTTCAAGTGTACTTTTTGTAAGCTCAACGGTGAAATAGGCAAACTTACAAATCATCATCGATTCCGGGGCCATACAGTGTGTGTTCTAAATTTGAAGCAGCCTCCAAAAAGTCTAGTTGATGTTGCCTACGAGCCATTCGGGCCTCCCTGGTTGCGTCTTGCGCCCGCTGCTCAGCCAAGGAAACGCGTTTCTCGTCTTCCTGCGTGACGAACTCATGGGAGTAATTTCCACACGGCACCCCTAATCCTTCAAAAATCTTCAAAATCGATGTTTGGCCATCATTAAAAATGCAGGCTGCTAGATATGCTGCGATTCCTACTGACACAGCACCTCCTGGAAGATGTTTCGGGGACAGTTTCCAGATGAGTTGGTTGTAACTTTCGTTATTGTTTTGCGTGAAACCGCCGAGACATCTTTCGAGTAATTCATCCTTTGACAAATCATTGTATATTGGCGCAATGGCTTTCAAAACATCTGCGGGTAGAGATTTGTAAGAGTGGACAAATCCAGGAATCTTCATTTTCTTTTCCGCGGTCTTGTTGGGTAGCGCAGCAAGAGCTCTTTGCCACTCGCACCATGATTCATTTCCAGGGGGGCATTTTTCGTGCTGGGGATTGTCGTCGTTCGAGCTGTAATGATAAAACGTAGCCCAAATGTCGTTTTTCATTTTCTCAACAGAATCTGAATTGCGACGTATGGCTAATCCGTAGTAAACTGTTAACTTGTCAATCATTTTGCCCGTCAATTTTCCTTTGCCGCCCAGTCCTTTTGTGTTTTTTTTAACGTTCCGTAATCTTGTCCCCATCCTTTTCTGTACATGCCCAATGCATTCCTTTTTTTGCACGGTCAAGTCTTCATACGGCACTGCTTTGCATATGGAGGAATATGTTTTTGAATAGCCATCTCCTACGTAATTCGCGTACTTCACCCCATGCAATGTTTCGGAACGTCCAAACATCTCAATTATAGCATCTACCTCCATTTTTCCAGCTGATCCCGAATGATTTGAAGTGCAAACTGGTTCATGAGTATCCATCCATTCTTCATACTCGGTAGAATCCTTCTGCGACTCCCATGTTCGACACAATTTACACAAAGCACTTTTCACGACAATGTCTAAAATTTTTCCCGTATGATACCCAATCAAAGAAGCGACCCCGTAGAGAGAAGTAAACCCGCGTTTCTTCCATGTACCATCGCCAGAAACAGTCAAATGGTTACCAATCGGCCCATTGTTTTCTTTCAATTCTTCCCGCACAGAAATACTCGCGAATTGAGAGAACACGTATTTCACTGTAGTAAAAATGTTTTTCAAGATAGTATCGTAGGATGTTTGCCTCAAGAACGGCGGCATGTCCATAAATCCGCAAAATTTGGCGCAGCCCGCTGCTCCCACACCAAGTAATTTCATCGTAAGAACAAAACGTCGATTAATTTCGTATGCGCGGTCAATGATAGCGCTCGCGTTGATTTTTCGCTGCTCACATTTCTCGCAGTTTACAGCAACTTTGAACCCAAGTCCTCGCGTTTCAATAGGAGCGAATTGCACTTCACCATCACATGTCTTGCATTTCACATATCCAGATAAAGCCGTGAACACTTGCAAAAAATGTATGATTCGATATTGAATTGACAAATCAACTGGCACATGAATATCGTCTTTGAATTTCAGTTTTTTTCGCGACGCACTGAAACTACTTTCATCAACTTCAACCGTTTTCGGATTAAAATACTGTTTCCTTTTTTTGGGTCGCGATTTTTGCACTTTTTTCTTACTTCTGATTTCGCGCGTGACTTTATCTCGAGTATTCATTTCGATTTCCACAAAAAAAGCAAGTACACGCGAAGCAGAAAAAAAGTTTTTTCGATTCTTATGCTTCGGGAGGTTGTATTCAACTGACCAAAATAACTTGAAGAAATTTGAAAGTTAGAAGAAAGTGGGGAAACGGTGAAGGAAACCTTGTACGTGATGTATTAGGCTTTTCAGAACTGTAAAATCATGATTTTGGAGACCAGCGTAACGACCGCCTGGCCAGCGCCGTGCGCTTGACTTTTTTCCTGTGACGACGCGCTCTAAAGGACGCTATTGCTTCGGTTCGAATGCACGGATCTTTTTTAAAATTTACAAATACATTTTTAAGGACATTTAGTTTCAGTTTCCAAAATGAAAATATTTTTGATTTTTTGATCGATCGCAACGTATATAACCCCTTAATTGACACAAGCAAAAAATTTTCTAGTCCATTTAAGAATGATGATTTAACATTGCATCACTCGTGCGAGTTTATTGCGAGCACTCGTGAGGTCTATACAAATACTGTTTGTTGATCTCGTGCGACCTTTTCTCCCCTAAAGTCGCAAAGTAACTGTCGCGCATTGCACACTTGTGAGGTTTTTCTCAAGTATGATGTCGGCATTTGTGGACCGTTTCCTCATACTTGGTCACAAAACGGGCACGGCATACTTCGCACTTGCGCGATTTCTGACGCGTGTGTTTCCGACATTCGTGATCTAGCTTGCTGCTGTTTTCGAAAACCGTCTTTCACAAAATCTACATTTGTGGGGCAGTAGTTCTGTTGCTGTATGCCAGCGTCGGAAATGCCTGTTTTTGAGTGAGACGCCTATGAAGCCTGCTCCAAAACGTTTACATTTGACAGGTTTTTCACTATTGTGCGAACGTTCGTGCCGTTTTATTTCACTTGAATATCTGAATACATACCCACAATATTGACACCCTCTATCATTTTCCATTTTAAGCTTTAAAAGAGTCAACTGCAAAATAATGAATAAGACTTATTAGTTGAGTTGTTGTATATCTATTTAATTGAAAGGATCAAACATTTTTTGAGTCTATTTAAGAATGGTGATTCAATATTTTTGCGGAAAATAAATTGTATCTGTTTCAGGCTTTTATAAGAATCCTGACTAAGTCGTAACCTCAGCAAGAAAGAAGTATTAAATTACAAAATAGAGTGATCACTCTTGGCGCTCTTTATATTTTTATATTACAGAGAACTTTCACTTATCCGTGCAGTCTTCGAAACAAACTCTCGTTTATTCGTTCGTTCCCACCGCCTTCGCTAGCAAGCGAGGGGTTTAGTCAAGAGACTGCCGATTGGCTGGCTCGGTGTAGGGTGAGGGGAATCGGAGGTCGGGCGGGTGTATACACGTGAGTTAGGCATTTCTTGCATTCCAGAAATGACTTGGTCCGTTTTAGACCATGCTAGACATTCTAGACAATTTATTCTAGACTTGTCCCTGCATGCATCAAGTGCGTTTTAAAGGCTAGTAAAGGCTACGTGGTGACCAAAAATGAAGAGAAATGACGAAGGTAAATACATGATTATGTTGAAGATATTATTCACATTAAACAAAAAATGTTTTTGAATTTCTTTTGAATCAATGATTATTTAATGCAAGTAACGCGTAGTAAAATGAAATGTGAGTTTGATTTCGTTGTAACCCTAAAAAATTACACTGTGTAGGTGAAATTTACCCATGAGATTTTTCAAGTTTCTCGGGAAGTGGGTTATTGTATGAACATCAATTTTAAAAATTTCCATCGTAGAAATATCGATCAGAATTTCAATCAAGGCTCATTTTCAGATTTTTGTACGCTTTTAAATGTCAAATTTTACACTCTACATACCTAATTTTTATCATTTTTTTTTATATATTTACAATTTTTTTTATGATAAATAGTTAACAAATTTTAATAATTAGCCATAATTTATAGTAAGCACGTATGAAAATTTTTCATTTATAATAAAACTTTTGTGACTTAGGTTTTTATAAACTTTTCATAAAACTCCTGATAAATCTCTGTGTTTTTAACAAGATTTCGCTTTTTTTCTAAAGTGACCTTATAAAAAGAGCAGTGTTTTATACAGTTTTTATGAAGTCACTTTATAAAAACTCTATCAAGATTTTAGAAAGTCACTTTATAAAAAAGGCGGAGTATTATAAAAATAACCGAGATTTTATGAGGGCTTTTATAAAAAGTTCATAAAAGCCCAAGTTACTATGGAATCGATAAATTCCTGATATTTAATTTATTGTTATACATAATATCATTTACATGACATTCAATTATTTTATAACCATTCAAATACTTTATGCATAAACACTGTCAATAAATGAATATTAATTATGTATTATATATTATTCGCTTAACATTAAAATATTATCTAATTGACTACTAAAATATGGTCAGTTAATAACAATTTGATATAATGTAGTCCAATTTTAGTATAATGTAAATGAAAAAATTTTCAAAAAATCCCAACTTTCATCTCAAAAAAATCGAGACTAAAATGTAAAACTTATAACCGTCAATCTATTTTTATACAGTCAACTTAATTCAGTGATGACATGAGAGTTAGTATTGCTTTGAGATCATTTTTGATTTTAGTGAATAATTTTCAAATTTCGTAAATAAAAGAAATTATTATTTATTGGCATTTTACTTCATTAAAAATGAGGGGAGGGGGTTCTGGAATTGAACTGGCAGAATATTATTATTATTTACATTATTCCAGGGACAATCAGCAAGAAAATTACGCATAAGAAATATGTGCGTCTCTCAATCAAAGAAAAATGCGTTTTGATTAAGTGCATTGAACAGGGCATGACTATCAAGAATGCGGCGTTAAAATTTAATTTGAGCAAGTCCTCAGTATTATAAATTATGAAGAAAAAGAACGAGTACGTGAAATTGGTGGACCAAAAGCATTGGAGAAAAAGATGTAGAGTGGACAGTGGGCAGCATCCTGTGATGGAGTCTGCTCTTGTCAATTGGTTCAAACAAAAACGAGCCCAGGGTGCTGCAATAAGTGGACCCTTGATCCGAGAGAAAGCTCTAATTTTTAATGAAGAATTGCTGAAAATGGAGAAAGAAGCATACGAAAAAAAAAGCTGAAAATCAAGGCTCTACATCTGCAGAAACCACAGAAGCGCAACAACAAAACAACGAATCGAATATCAAACAAAAAGAATTCAAAGCCAGTGACGGCTGGTTGTCAAAATTCAAAACTCGGCATGGGATTAGACAAATGAGATTAGCTAGTGAAAAATTATCTGCGGATACTGAAACAGCCGACATGACACAAGGCGAAATCCGCCAATTTATCGAGGACAACGGGTATGCATTGGAAAATGTTTATAATGCTGACGAAACTGGATTATACTACAGGTCCCTACCAACTAAAACGCTTGCATCTTGGGAATATAAACATCCAGCGGGGTTCAAGCTCAACAAAGAGCGAGTGACGATAATGAATTGCGCAAACGTCACTGAAACTCACAAGATCAAACTTCTCATGATTGGTCAATCTGCAAGGCCTAGATGTTTCCCAAAGTGTCACGATGAACTGCCACTGCACTAAAGGAGCCAAAAGAGTTCTTGGATGAATGGTAACAAACACAGATAATACACTTTAAATAACTTATTTATGGTGAAACTGAAAACTTACGAAACTTATCAAATAAACTTATTTGGCAGCAGTTTGAAATTATTGTATTTTAACTAAAAATGCGAAAAAATATGAATTAATTTTTTACTCTCACAAAGATCACTTGATGCTAATAGTTAAACATTCCGTAACTTGAAATTCTAGAGATCTAATTTGTAAAATTTAGTACATATGTGGCGTGGACTGAAGAAAGGGTACTAACAGCACCTCGCCGCCTTTCGAAAAAAACGAGATTGAAAAGAGAAAGTCCCTAAGCGTAGCATGGACCGTCCAATTTTGTACCTCAATTTTTTATGAAATAAAAAAATCATACATTTTCAAGAGTAGACTCGTTTGATACAGCAAGATTTCTATATTCAGAATCACTGAATATCTCGAATTCGATTTTTGGTGCTGTTAGTACCCTTTCTTCAGTCCACGTCACATATCCTGAAATTCTCTGCATATAATAGAATTCGTAACTCTGTGATTCAAGATTTCAGTGATGAGGGCTTTGAAATGATACTGTTAACATTACTTGAAATTGTTGAATTTTTCATTTTACCAGAACCCTGAAGATAAAGTTATTATCGACTAAAACATTGATTGTTCTTTCAAATAAATAATTATATAACGATTTTTATTCTTTTTGAAAACTACAAATCATAGGAATTTTTTTAAGAATTTAAATCTTTATAATTCGCTTTGTGTTTTGAGAGATTTACAATTGACAGCATGTACGTGAACTGTATACATAATAAAATATGGAATGAAATCGTAGATTATTTTTTTTAGATCCTGAAGAGGGGGGGGGGATGCTGTGCCTACTATCTCTACTGCCTTAAAAACTTCTTTTCTTTACTTTTAAAAAATCGTTTTTTAATTTTTTCACTTGCATTTTTGCAAGAAACATAGAATAAAAAACTTTTTCTTAAAAAAATTGAATGCCACTCAAGGTAATGTAATAACTTAAAAAATTTTCTAAACTATCGCTCATAATTTCTATCTGAATTTTTGTTGTAGGTGAAATTTTTTTCGATTGTTACAAGAACATTCTCCTTCCCTCTGTGAAAGCAAGAAAACCTGGCGAGAGTGAAAAATTTTTATTGTTATTCGATAATGCCCCTTGTCATCCGTCCACAGAAAAACTCAATGAAATAAATCCTCAGTTTCAAGCCGATATTTTTTACCAAATATAACTTCTTTGGTTCAGCCAATGGATCAAGGAGTAATTGAAAATATGAAACAAAAATACAAAAAAATTTTCTTGCAAAGAATGTTATTTGAAAACGATTTCGAAAACATTGCTAAATTCGTCAAAAAGTGGTCTCTTCTGGACACAGCTTACGCTGTGGCAAGTGCTTGGGACAATGTATTAGACACCACAGTAAATAAAGCGTGGAAAAAATTGTTAGGCGAGAATATTTTGCCAATAGAACCTGATACGGGTGACTTCGGTGATTTGACAAAAATGCTGGATTCACTCACTGAGACTGGAACTCATTCCATTGCTGATACCCAAAACTGGCTACAAGAGGAAAAAAATGCAGACACTGGCGAAAATCTTTCGGACGCTGAAATTTTGAGAAACGCATTTTACGCAGAAAATGGAGAGGTGATATTACAGTTCATTAAAGTTATTTTTGAAAGGGAAAAATTTTCTTAAATGCTGCCATTATATTTACAGGATTCGAACTTCGAAAATATACAAGCAGAGCTATCCATGGACGAGATTCAAAAAAATGGAATGGAGCTCGAGAAGAAGGTGCATATACTTCATTCACTTTCATCGGTTGCTACTGTATTTCATCGATTCCTACTATTCATCGTAATTAATCACTACGTGATTCCACTAATTTTCTATACTTTCCATTTTTTTTGGATCATTTTGCACAATTTCTGATTTCCTAACATTTCCCTTAACTTCTCATGATATCTTAACTTTTGCAATAATTCCTTAAAATTTTCCATGACTACATTTGGCTTATAATCGTTCCTCATCAAGTCTCACATATTTTCACTATTTCTCATGAATTTTTTTTTATTTATCTGTAATTTCCTACGGTTTCTTACTATTTCTCATAAATACCATGTTTCACCGTAAGATCCTGTTTTTTCACATTTCTAAGTATCTCTCATTTTTCTTATTTCCTATCATTTTTCGTAAATCGATACGATTTTATATAGTTGCCTGCGGATTTTTTATGATTTTCCGTGATAAAAAATTCTCTAAATTTAACCATGATTGATCATACTTTTTTTTATCGTATTATGATATTTCACGGCCACTTTTTTCAAATGAATTTTTATGGTATATTGTAAATTTTCATGAATGCTAATGATATACAATGATTTTCTCTGATCTATAAAGATTCAGAAAAGCGTCCTATGATTTACTGTAGTTGCCTATTTTATTGCATAATCTTAATCAATTTTCTATGATTTCCTATTTTTTTCCATAATTTCTGTCGCTTCTATACAATTGTTAATTCTTCCATCGGTCTAATATCATCCCACTATTCATAAAAAGTGATATAAGTCGTCGCAATTCATCATTGAAACTTCAACGTAACTTGTGAAAGATTGACGGTTCCGTACTTCCGTGCCGTTCGAGCATTATTTCGATTGGCTGAACGATTGGAAAGGGAAGGACGCGAAGGGAGAATAGTGGGAGTTGGAGGAGTTCAGCAAGGGCGGATAGATGAGCGTAAAAGCGCACGGATAAGCGAGCGTGCGGATAAGTGAAAATTCTCTGTATCATATGTATTTGACTCAATCAGTTCCTTTATCATAACCATGAATTTTATTGTGAGATTTTGCTCAACCTACTACGTACGATTGGGTGATTATTTTAACATACGAAGAAAATTTTCATTGCATTTATTTCGATATCGAGTGCAGAAAATTACTATAAAGATTGGAATGACCCGATCATCAAATTAATTGAAATTCGTTGAAGTTATGCGCAGCGAACCGAAAATCACCGAAAATGCATCAAATGGGCTAAGGAGGATTGAATGGGGATAAAGGGTCGTCCATAAAAGACGTCGACCGTCGGGGGGCCGGGGGGGGGGGGGATCAGCGAAATCGGAGAAAAGCGTCAAGGGGGCGGGGGGTCTCGCCATGCTCGGACGTCCACTTTATAAAAATGCATTTTTTTAAGTTCAAATTTGTTTTGCCGGCAAGACATAATGCTTTCTTTTCACTATAGAAATATTCGTCAATTTGTGGACGAGTTTTCAACATTGTTTTCGAATTTAATGTACTAGTTTGCATAAAAAATGGCGTTATCAGTAGTATTTAGTACTATTTTCTCTTGAATGCAATGTTCTGGTTTTGTGAAAATAATTAATTATAAATATATATTTGTATATATGTATGTATGCATATTTATATTATGTGCGTGTGTACACGTCTTACATCATCTAGTGGGAAGCACATCGAATCTAGTGGGAATCGAATTGAAGCTAAGTGGGAGAACGTTTTGCCGATCTGGCCAAATGTTCAGGATAGTTTTTCAAGTGTTTGGTTTATCTTATAACGTAATTTATATGAATTTTATAAATTGTATGAAAAATATACTTTTAATTTGACAGAAAAAAGCTTAAATTACCATGTAATACTTCACACGATACCTCAAAACAACAAAATAAAGGGAGGTCATCTCTTGTGTTCAGACGACATTTAAAGGGGGAGGGGGGCTCCCCGAAATCGGACAAAAGTGGACCAACAGCGGGGGAGGGGTCTAAAATTCCAGAAAATTTGTGGACGTCTTTATAGACGACCCCTAAACATAATAAATCAAAGAGAGCGGCGGGAGATCGGGGAAAGGCGTGCATAAGCACCTCTTCTTCTATGATGGATAGAATCGCCGTGAAGCAAGCGCCTCCACAGGCATGAAATGGAACCCGACTACTGTTCCCGGTTATAGCCCGAGTTTACTGACACTTTAGGCTTGGGTTGGGAATCAACTGGCCCGGGTCACATGGCATAACAATAGCATTTACGCCAACTCGTCTTTTTCTGCTTTTCATGGTGCTGCTATCTGGCAGGTTTTGAATTAACAGCACTTGAAAAAAAAAAACGCGTGGGTAAAAAAGTACCTATTCTATAGGTTAAGTATACAAAATGTATCTAGTATGGGCAAAGTCTTCACTTTTCCAGTTGACATTCTCATCATGAATGGTGAGAGACCCGCTTTCAATGGAATTATCTGTGTGACTGTGTTCGAAATATTTATTGAGAGAAGTGGGATTTTTTTCGTAAAAAATTGTACCCTTTTCTCCCAATGTTTGTATAAATGGCTAGAAAATCTGCTTTCTCCTTGTCCGTGTGTCGTCGACCTTAATCAGACAGGAATGAAATATAAACTTTATTTTATGTTTATGTTTAGTTAAAAAACTAAAAATCTAAATTCGATCCGGATTGAGAAGTACAGATAAGCTAAAGCATACTCAAACAATAGTCTTAGTGTATGTTCACTAAAAGCTCGATGTAAGTGGTTTTTCCTTGCCAATCTTTACATTTGAACTTCGAGTAAGCAACAAAATTATCAGTATTGAAAATAATGAAAAAGAACTTTTCATTGAAAAATAAATTAGCTTTGAATGGTGTTCTTTGCGTGAAAAAACCATAGGTGAATTAAAATTTAGATCAACCAATGTTTGTTTCTGTAAATTGAACATATATTACTATAATTACTCGTATATGTATAAAATCATTGTTCAAAACATTCATGAAACGAAGGGAAGAAAACAACAACAGCAAACACAAAAACCAAAAAAAGCATCATGCAAAACATGCACTTAAATGCCAAGTATTTAGATTTTCAGCTTATGGCTTACCTTTGCGAATCGCTGCGAATTTTTATGAATTGATCGCTAAAAGTTCTTCGTTTCAGGGTGTTAATCTTCGATGAGAATTTCTCAGAAAGCTTGATAATCTCGCTGCTGTAATTTCTTGTTTCGGGCAATGGCGAAGATCGTAATTTTTTCAGTGTTTGATTTGTGTATAGAACTACTTTCCGCCCATTCTTCATTATCTCATAATACTTTGCTTTTATTTGAGTCGAATTTTTAACTCTGCAAGCTTCTCCTAGAACTCTCAACTTGTGTTACTCGAGAAGTTCCTGCGCGAACGTTGCCCAAAACATTCTCAGCCATTGTTGCCATTGCTTTTGATTCTTTTGATTTTATTATGACTTTCGATTCTCCATGAAAAGTAACGCCTCCGCAAGAAATGATGAATAATCGAAAAAACACCACTTTTGACGAATAAAATAGTACATTTCGCATCTAGGACAAAATAACTTACACCCTTGTGACGAGCGAGTGGCGATTTCCAAAGCGGAAGTAACGACGTTGATGAATACTTCGAGATCTCCCAACTGAATTTCGATGTTGAACCAATTTCGAGATTTCAGAGATTTGAATAACGACGTTGATCCGTTAGTCCCCCCGTCCAGAGAGGACCCTCAGTGGGCAACAGCCCAAAGGGACCCTCGACCCCTTTATTTATAAAGGACCTGGGGTCTTATTTTGAGGGAAGTAATAAAACACAAGACCCACAATTCTAATAACAAATCAAATTATATTCTAAATCAAAATCGATATAAATGGTTAAATATTCAAGAAGAAAACTTAATACATGCAAAGCGACATTATAAATCGATATTTCTTCATGCAACGCAAATAATAACAATTTCAAATTGTTATGGTTAAATATTTAGAAAAATACATGCAACGTTAGATTATAAAGCAATATTTCATCATGCGACGCAAAATAATACAATTTTATTTTAACCCTGGCAATGTTCCAAATCTTTGAACACCTCGTTGAATTCTTCCTCCTTAAGAGGAGATAAGGGTTGTAGAATGATGGAATCTATATCAAAATTCGACGCGATTTCCGAGTCTAAAGGCCTAGCTTCATGGCTGAATTCTTGATCAGTTTTACACTTCGGGCATTTGATGGTGATCTTCTGAATAGGCAAAGCCAAATCTATATCGTATTCTGCGGATAAACTCTTCGCAACCTTCCGATTTAATTCATCTGTAGTGATTTGTAGTTCTGGGTCTAGCCCTCTCAAAATCTTTAGACGGAGATAGATACCGGCGGCTTTACTACGTCTAAAAACCCATTCTTTCCCACTGGGTTTTAGCCTCTTCCTCTTAGCCAAACTATTTAAACTCCAAATTAATTGACTGACCGTCGGCACTAGATCAAAAATAAAATAAATACCTAAAAGGTCTCATCTGCATTGATTTAGGAACGTTGAAGCTAAAAAGGAATCTGTCGCGCTTTTATAATTTCCAAATATCAATTTCGTCTAAAGGGGATGTCACGCCTTTATATAATTCGTAATCTTTCAAATAATAATTTCGAAGGGGATGTCGCAACCTTCATATTCTTTCAATATAATAATTCTAAATAAAGGGGATGTCACGCCTTTATATAATTCATAATCTTTCAAATAATAATTTCGAAGGGGATGTCGCAACCTTCATATTCTTTCAATATAATAATTCTAAATAAAGGGGATGTCACGCCTTTATATAATTCATCATTTAAACGTACAGCGCAAGTTCCAACTTCAACGTATCTTAAATCATAATTTCTTCGACTTCATTAATCCAAATCTTAAATTCCACTTTAACTTTATTTTATATTCTTTCAA
The DNA here is from genome assembly GCA_028476575.1 of Platygaster robiniae. Lineage (NCBI taxonomy): Eukaryota > Metazoa > Arthropoda > Insecta > Hymenoptera > Platygastridae > Platygaster > Platygaster robiniae. The sequence goes on from CM052021.1 coordinate 40,084,601, forward strand.
ATCTGGCTTCGTGATTAATAGCGAAACATTTTATCCGACGTTTAGATTTATTGAATTCCTCCTTCATTCAGAAATAAACTTGTCAACTTTAAATTTAACTTCTGTCATAATAACTTTGTTCGGCTTTAAAATTCATTTAGCTTTAATGGAAACCCTATTTAGAACCACATTTCATTAACTTTAGCTTTAGATCGGTGATTACTTTAACTCGACGTTCGGAAATACTTTAATAACTAAATTAACTTCGCTCTAAACTCGACATTTTTAGAAATAGTTTGTTCGACCTTAAAATTTATTAAATTCCATAGAAATAAACTTTATCAACCTTGATTTCTTTAACTTGAATGAAATCAGATATCTCGGCAAACGGAATTTATTGGCATATACTGTATATTATTTAGTGATGTTGAGTTGTTAAATATTTTAACAGATAGATTATACTATTCTGTTAATTTGCATCTTGTGAGTTATAATATTGGTTATGGCAAAAGGGTTGCGTCTGGTACTAACTGCGACGAGAGATTACCCTCGTCCCCAATTACCCAACCAAAAACAACACCAACAAAATGATATAAAAGCAACTCAACAGAAAAAAATAAAATATATATTTACTTGTAATTCAGTAGATCTTAACTCAGAATTTATAGCCTCGGGCCCTCAGACACAGTCCGGGTGATCTGGCCTATCACCTCTGAGGGAAACAAATAGGCTTGCAGTCGTCTTGATGTCAGACCAGCGGACCCTTCAAATAATGGTTTTAGTCTTTTTGAACTTGAGGCTTATGGGCTCTTTAGGAGAGCTATTGGACCGTCAAATCTTTTTGGACTACTGCCTTCGTCTTTTTGAACTTGAGGCTTATGGGCTCTTTAGGAGAGCTATTGGACCGTCAAATCTTTTGGGACTACTGCCGAAATTTCTGCGAGAAACCCGGCCTTATATACCCAAAAGTTCATTAAACAGCTAGTCCGTTTTCATCCGGTGATAATGTTTAATTTTCGGCAATAATTAATAGTCGAAATTCGTTGAACATCTAGTCCGTTTGCATCCGGTGATAGAATTTCGGGATTCCTAGCAATTAATATTTCGAAATAATCGACTGATAGTGGGTTGTAATTTGATATAATAAAATTCAATTGAATGTAAAATTAAGAATAGTATTTGAATTTTAGAAAAATGAAAAATAGAAAAAAAAAATATAAATAAAATAAAAAAGGGATGAGTAGGTAAAACCCGCTCTTCACACCCTCGTGAGAAATTTATTTTTTTTCGTGATGCGAATGATTTTTTTTATCGTAGCGGTCTAAAAAGCCGATTTTTGCCTGCTAAGCGGGAAAAAAGTAGGCTTTTTAGACCTCTACAATGAAAAAATTATATATATATACCATCCACTGTAGATTTTCCTGTTAACCATATACATTGTATATCCTACAATGATGAAAAAAAAGTAAAAAAAAAAACTACATATACATAACATGATTATAAGAAAATTTTTCATGCATTACGTTCTTTGAAGAAAGATTTAGACAAAAAAGTAATAAAAAAATTTTTTAAATTTAGATGTTGTAAACTGAGCATTACAAACATGTACTCGCGTACCTGGGTTATATTGGAGATTCGGGGCTCTCTACTAGATCGAGAGAACGTTTAATCCGATCAGCTCGAGCTCCGGTAAGCGCAGACCTGTACACTCAAAGGGACCGTACGCCTAGGTTTGCGGATGTTATATAAGAATCATTTTTTATTGAGTGCTCCATCGAGGAAGTACGTTCCTTTTTCTAAGATTCGTGTTCATCGCTCTATTTTTTCATATTGATTGCGGTGACTTGACAATATTAACAATGGTATATTATCAGACGCACAATTTTCATTTTCTGACTGAGAAACTTGCTGTCGCGTGATGAGACGACGCATCGCTTATTAAAGTTGGTAGCTGGTTGGATTGTTGCAAAAACCGCCTCTTATTCGAACCACCGAAAAAAACGTCTCAAGCATATATTGAGAAATTGCGTATGTTGAAAAAAGTCTAAGTTGTATTTTGATTTGAGGGATCCAGTTTACAATTTTTTAAAGGCAAACAATGAATCCGAAGAAGCCGCATTTTCTTCGTCCAACTATCAGAGGTGTTTCTTTTGAATTTTCTAATCCACGGATATAAATTTAAATTTATTCTGCTTCCTCTCTTAATCCTTCCTCATTCTTTTCGCACAAAGCTATCATATACGGCTGATTTTGCTTATTATTACCGTATCTTTGACGGCAATTTGAAATGTCGAATGCATCATTAAACATTTTGCAGAATTTAGCGGTTCCTGCGACACTGTTGTTTCCTCCCTTATTATCGATAATTTTTTCATTTGAGAAAATCAATGCTTCGCTCGTAAAATTGCTTAGGATCTGTGCAAATGGAGAAAAAACCTACCTCGTATTTGTAACTGATTGATGCTTGAGAGGCGAAAATTATATTTTATGCAGTAATCTTGTTTATCTTTGAAAAATCTCACTTCTATATCCAAAATATACTTTTATCCATATTGGATTTCAAATATGTTATGAACACGATAGGTATTTACGTTAACTAAATGCAAACATCATTTGAACAACTAACCAAATGTGTTTATGTCAACTTGAAGTACAAGTTCGGGTGGACTGGCATGTGAACTTCGTAGAAACTGTTCACATTATATTTTTTGAATGTTGACGAACGAGATGTATTTTTCTGTAATTGCTTTTCAAGTCATACTTTTTCAAAAACTGAAATTTTTACGTCATGAATTGAAAATTCTGTTGTTTCCTGAGAATTAATTTTTGGCCTGTTATGAATATTTTGAATTGTTTCTACTACACGGAAAGAAATTCCGAGCTACAGTAGCGTGGAGTCATCGCATGGTATTGTAGAACGGAGAGGCCAGGCTATTAAAATATGAATCGAGCCTCTTATACCGTGTGAACGTTCACAGATGAATCCTCACAGGCCACGCCCCCTTGGCATATACGCCAATGTTTCGGAGCTCAAACCCCACTATAAAATAGTTTGGCCGCTTCCACGCTCGATTTGTAAGAAGCTCATAGAACTATCAGGCGAGCTTCGAGCAACGAAGGCTGGAAACTCCGCCCACTTTAATTTAAGGCTAGGTTGAAGCGAAAACAGATTTCTGTATATTGAAGTTTTGTAAAAATAACTTTATTAATAAACGAATTTGTTTAAATGAAAAATTGATTAAGATATCGTCAGAACCAATACAATTGTAAGTTGCTTACCACGGTGGGCTTGGATAAGGTTTAACCCAAAGGTTCCTGCCCATCAAAAATTTTTTTATTCATCTATTTCATCATTATTTTTGAATATTTCAAGCAAAAAATTAAAATAATCCCTGGAATAAATGAAGAGAAAACATAATTTTTGTGCATTTTTTTGAGGTTAATAGCTCAAACTCTTCACGAAACAATGCCACATCAAAATTTTGAGGCTCAAAATCTTTCGTCATGTACAGTTAACAATTTTCATTGAATTACACTACATAAAAAATACCAATGTCATTATTTACAGAAAACAACATTTTTTCATTAGATTATTTGATGTTTTAAGAGCTTATTTGATGTCTTACTAACAAGTGGTATTATAGTGATCGAAAATGATATTGCATAAAATTTGATAGTCTTTCTACTTATTGTTCTAATTTTTCTTGAAAGTATGAAAACTGTAGTGATTCGTGTCAGAGAACACCGAAAAACATAGTTTTTTGCGGTTTTCTGTATATAATAACGTTGATATTTTTTTTACGTAGTGAAATTCGATGAAAATTGTTAACTGTACACGTCGAAAGATTTTGAGCCTTAAAATTTTGATATGATATGGCATTGTTTTGTGGAGAGTTTGAGCTATTAACCTCAAAAAATTCACAAAAATATGCAAAAATAATGATTAAATATATAAATGAAAAATTTTTGATGGGCAAGAACCTTTGGTTTAAACCTTATCCAAGCCCACCGTGTTACGTTTAATATTTCTGAAATTCGGAAAATATTTTTTTTTCACATATTTCGTTAGGTGCGAAGTCAAAAAACAACTAGTTTTGAAAACTACTCATTTTTCAGTCTATCTTATTTCGAAACCAGTTTTCAATCCAAAGTTGCACATTGCTCAACGCAGTTTTCTGCAAAACTCGTTAAAAAGTTTTTTTCTCAATTTATAATGTAAAAATCATCGAAAAATCAGTCCAAATCGTCAGCTGACGTTAGTCAGTGTCGCTGCCAGCAGTTTCGCGCCCATGCGCACACCAGCGCGCATATCATATGCATCCATGTCTGACTGTGTTTGGCCCATAGACATAGGAATATAGGGACGGAGCGTAAAGTCCTACTTTAGGCGAGGGGAGTGTACCTACCAAGGGGGGTAAGACTGTGCCAGAATTTGATTGGCCAGCACAGCGCGCATGCTCAGTACCGGGAAATTTAAAAGTAATAGTTGCATTTTGTGTGATATTTATTATGAAAAGGCACTTTTTCGTAATGAAAATGAGTTATGTGATAAATACATGTATTTAAAATTAACAAATTAACATTACAGTAATACGAAAAATATTCTGTGAAGAAAAATAATAACTCCAAACATTTTCATTCATCATGAAAAGTTGAAAGTTATTTTTTCCGAAAAAATATTTGCATCGGTTTTTCTTTGATAACAGTAATATTAATGACGATACAAAATTTTAACGAAACCTATGAAACTGAATAAACTATTATTTTACCCTAGTAAACTTGGGTTTTTATAAAACATATATAAAATCCAAGTTACTATATACAGTTATTGCCATGCATTACACTGCAATTTTAATAGCATTTTTTTTTTACAAATGCTTAACCCATATCAACTTTATCTTTTTGAGGGAAATTTTTCTGTTAAGCAGTAGATTTGGAAAACCGTGATCTATGTAACGCATGTATTGTACATAAATGATTTCAAAGATTCTTTTTTTTACAAAAAGTTTATTTATCACACACAGCTTAGGTCAACAAAGCACATTGGCGCCTGTAAAACAGTATTCGTGGTTTTTTTTTTGTTGTACTTTCACAGTTAACAGTAACGTGAGTCTTCGAATAATCGAGGGAAACTTATTGCCCTTGAAAAAGTATCATTTTATTAAAAAAATGTCGTTTGCTCTTGGCTTTGTCTATGTAGTTTAATGAAATAAAGTGAAAACGAATCTTAATATACTTTGTAGCGATTGTTTTAATTAGAAATGTGTTGTGTTCCTCAAAAACTTTTTGATTAACATGTTCTTCTGCGCTTGAAAAATAAATACCCTTTAGTTTTTTTAATGACAAATTGACCATCGCTTCTAGACTGAAATCTTTTGAATTGAAGGCATCGTTTCCCTCGGTAACTCTCCTGATCTCACTTTCGCAAACTTTACAAATTTCAAGAACGAGCCATGATGGCTGTATCAGTCCGCCTTGAGTTTTTGCGAAAATTAAATTTTTTTTTGTGATACAACTTTCTGAAAGGGTGAATTGACACGATTGACATTTAAACCTTTTCTTGATTTGGAAAACAACATAGCCTGCCACGTACTCGATGACATGTTCGGAAAATTCATCGAAAATATAATCATCGGATTCTGACATATCTTCCACACTAGTGACATCGATGCCCAATTCTTTAACTATATCTAGAATTTCATTGTCAATTTCATGAAAGTTTTCATCGTGCACAGAATCAGTCTCATATTGCGCAGTTTTTGATTCTGTTTGCGCTTTTTCATTTCTTTTTTTCGCAGAAGATGGACAATGTAAAATACGGACTGATTCCAGTGGGAGGCAGTTCCCACTACGCCCTTCCCGAACCTCTGCGTGGACAACAATTTTTTTAATTGCTGCTTTCAATTGCCTCGCATTTGGATTATTGTTCCCTCCCCCATGTTGACGGATGCAGCCGAACGTTAATTCGGCGTGATCTTGACTAATCTTGTAAAACGGAATGTATTTCAAAAAATCATTGTCCACGCAGAGGTGCTTGAAAAGTGTTACAGCACTCTCCATATCTACCAGAAAACCTAGGAAACCTGTATTTTTCCGCGTATTAAGCAAAAGATTTCCAGCAGCGTCCGTCATCGAGAGAATTGCTAATTTGCATTCGTTAAATTTTAGCAAAACATCTTCTACATTTTCTCGACATAAAGCTTTCTTAAAGCCTCTATCTCGAATGCTTCTGGAATTCAGAATATCGAATAAATCATTAAAGAATTCTAGAAAAGCAATCGTGCCCTCACAGTCTTGGAATTGATCAAGTTTCAAATCATTTTTGCAAAACGATAATGATACGGCGACCGACTTGCTCATTACTTGAGCCGCTAATCTTACATTCATTTTTTTTTTTTCGAAATGAACATGGGCGCTTCTTAATTTATTGGCGAGGTGCATGCCGTTTTTTTCTTGGAGTTCATGTAGTGCTGTAATGTGGCCCCAGCAAATTTTCACTACATGTCCCATGTAAATCATGTGAAGTACCTTTAAGGAGCCAAGTACATTTCTCACTAATTTCAACATGTGAGGCGGATCCAAAAAGGCAACGATTTTTTCCCCGGATACCGGATGCAGGAAAGTAGTCTGTAAATTTTCAGTATCATTAAAAGAACAACCGAGCTATTTCAATACCAAAATATTAGACTGGGGCCCATCACAAGTCAGCGAAACTACTTTCGCTCCGGTTTCATAAAGCGCGCCAAGAACTTGCAAGATTAAATTTTTTTTCAAATCTGCGCTCAAACCATTGACTAAAAAGTACGCCACCGGAATTTTCCACCCGTCATTAATGCATACAACAACGAAAATTAGTGCTTCTTTCGCGGGAACGCGTTCACCACAATCAATGTTCGGACCTAAATTAACGTAACCAGAAAATGTATCGCCAACTAACTCAACCTGTTCACGAATAGCCATCTCATCGAAGATTAAAGAAAGAAATAGAAAATGAGGCGATATTAATTTCACTCGTTCTTTTATAGCATCTATTGCTTCATTCAAAATTCCTGGATCCGCTTCAACTGAATTGTACCAAGTGGAAAGAGTTTTTGAATGCGCTAAACAATTTTGAAATTGTTCGCGAATATAATCATATGCCTTCGGGGAATAATAGTGTAGAGTTAAGGCAAAGGTACGAAGATCGGGAGGGTATTCTTTGGGCACAGATGAACCTTTTGTTTTTTGCGACAAACGATCGAGAAGTTCGCAAATAGATCGACCTAACCTACCAACATTCTCGGCATCTCCTGCGTTAAGTAGGCGTTGTTTGACAGTCTCGTCGATTGCTGCCAATAGTTTTGCAATTTTCTCATTTTGATTCCAGATCGTGCGATTGGCCCGCCTCAAGTTTTTCGTATGTTCTTCTTGCAAGTAAGCGATTCGACTCCGTAATCGTTGTTTTTCAGGTGAAAAAAACTTTATTTCAGGCGAAACTTGAGTTGCTTGGTCGACAGTAGATTTGTGTGGTTTCACAAGAGTTCCTTCAGGAAAATCGAAAGGCGAAACAGTAATTTCCTTATCCACCATACTTGGTTTTTCTGCGAAAAAATGTTATATTATGAAATAAAATTCACACATTTCAGAAAATTTTCGACATTGTCATCTTATACCTTCATACACTGAAGATTGCCGTAATTATTATATATTTTATTACTATATTTTTAGAAATATTACTAATATGTATCATTACATATATATTACATTACATATTATACAGTCATAATATGTTATTAAATTGTAATTGTGATTATTATTGACTATATTTTCTTTATTGCTACGTTGAATGTAAAAATTACGGCAAAGGCATCAATAAGGAAAATGAATATTAAAAAAATTGCGAATATAATAATAATAAAATTGAAAGCTTCAGTTTGAATATAACTTTTGTTTGAATATTTATTATTGGATAATTTTTTTACCGAAGCAGTCATGATGCTCGTTTTGGATGTACAGGTGTTTTTTCTTGCTGACATAATTATCAAAACTAGACGTAGCTTCGGTTGTTTCATGATGGTTCTCACCACCAAGGTCACTCGTGTTTTTCATTCCATCATCTGAAAACATATAATTTATAAATTCCACTGCCATGCCTTAGGAATTTTCCTAAAGAAATATGAAATATGGACTATTTTTTAAATTCAAAAGGTGTTGTTAAATCTGAATATTCAAGCTGTTAAAAATATTAAAAAAATAAATGTAAGCAAATTACAAATACATCACATAAATCTATTCTTATTTTTATTCTTTAACAGGGCCGGATTAACCCTCAACGGGGCCCTAGGCAACCATCAATTTGGGGGCCCTTTTTTTACGTCCGTTCCCTTCTTTTTTCGATTAAAAAATACAAACTTATATCTTTCATAAAAATTTTATTGTCACAATGTAATAATATCAATAAAATTACTATCTACATTTTAAACATGTCGTTATCTACATTTGTTTTCGGCAAATTCATCAATTATATCATCAATATCGATTTTGTTCAATAAATCTGACTCAATGCAAAGTATACCTAACATCTCGAGTCGCTCTTGTCGCGTTGTAGCTCTTTCAGCAGCTTTGATTCTTTTTAATTGCGAGAAGGATCGTTCGGCAGAACAATTTGTGATCATTAATGTTAAAAAAATTCGAAGAGCTATTTCTGTGTTAGGAAATACTTCGGCTAATTGATCTTCCATTAGAATCTTATACAAATGACTATGATTTTTTTGTGCATCGGTGTATCTGGAGTTCACGTAACTTTGGAATTGTTTCATTTCAATGAAAAATTCTTCCAAATCTCTAGGATAAAAATGAACTAAGTTATTTATAGCTTCGTGGAGGTCTCCATCACTTAGAGAAAAGTTGATGAGAAATGCAAATCTCTCTGAAACTTCCATATACACTTTCGCACGCCGTTTGATTTCACTGTGAAGATTGTCGATGATTTCGAGGAAACCTTTTGTTCTAAAACCATCGCGAGGCGAAAATTCTACTTCTAGAGCATTTCCGTCATTAGGTTGTTTTTTTCTACGACGAGTACGTTTTACGATTTCTGTATAACCTACACCAGGTAATAATCGTTTTGTTTTTTCCTCGAAATCATTGAACTTTTCACGGAATGAAGCTAAACTCTCTTCTAACGATCCGTACAAAGAAGCACACGTTTGCAAATCTGCTTTTTCACTTTGCAATGACTTACTCACTGAACGCATAGCAGTCAAAATAGAGTTCCATAAAATCAACATGAAACCAAATTCGAATTTTTGCATTTTATTCGCGATACACGTCGCCTCATAACGAGTATCAGTATTTTGTGATTCATCATCAGCAATGATTTCTAGAGCCTCTAATATGATATCAAATGAATCGTAAACTGCATTCGTCGCATTCGAATGTGCTTCGCAGCGTGTAGTTGACAATGTCTTCAAAGTTTTCTCATTGTTTATTTTATTTTTTAATACGCCCCAGCGATAGGTGGAAGCGGAAAAAAAATTATATAATTTCTGCATAATGGCGAAAAAATCTACTGCATAAAAACAGCACTTCACAGCATGCTCTCCAACCAAATTAAGGGAATGCGTGGAACAGGGAATATAGATCGCATTCTCATTCAAACTCAATATTCTTGCTTGCACACCTTTATACTTTCCGGACATGTTGAATGCGTTGTCATATGATTGTCCTCTACAATTTTGAATATCTAAACCACAATCTTCAGTAAGAAAGTTTAAAGTTTGATTCGCTAGACTTTCACCAGTATGACCTTCCAACTGAAGAAAAGTTATAAACCTTTCGACTGGTTGAAAATCGTTCGGAGAAACATATCTTAAAATAATAGACAATTGATCAACATGCGATACATCAGGAGTCGAATCGACAGATAAGCTAAAATACCTAGCCGAAGTAACCTCTTTTAAAATGTATGATCTGACTTTTTTACCCATAATGTTAATGAACTCCTCGCAGATCGTCTTCGATAAGTAAGAAGTTACACCTGTCCCAGCATTGCCGTATCTAACAATATGACCTTGCAAAAAAGGATCGAATTTCGCAACGAGTTCAAGTAACCCTAGATAATTTCCGTTGCCCGGCACCCCGAATTGTTCGTTCGAACCTCTGAATGACAAACCTCGCTCTGCTAATGTGGTAATGACAGCAACTACCCGTTTTAAAACGTCGCGCCAGTATTTTTTTTCACTTAGTAGTTCATTCTCGAGTAGTTCTGGCAGATTATTTTCGTCCTTTCGTTTTTGCCGGTAAATCAGCAAACACTCCCGATGTTTTGGATTTTTTTCATGCTGTTGTAAATGACTTCCGATGTTTTTCCAGTCATCATATCCTTCACGAGAAAGTTTTATCGATTGGTCGGGTGGTAGAAATAGCTTGCAATAAAAACAATAGACAGACCCTGTGAATAAAAACCAAAAATTATTATTATCAATTACACTGTGTGCCTAAAAATAATTTTGAAAATTATAAAAAAACGAAACCTGTCTAGAATGGTTGGTAATGACCCCCTGAATACTTTCTTTGCAGGTTTTTTTAATGTTAAGTCTATTTATTCGACCGGCTTTCCGGTTTTCTGTCATTTTCCGTTTTCTTTTCTCTGAATGTTTTTTCAAGGTCAGAGAATATAAAAAAAAGACTCATTGACCGCTATTTCAAATTTTTTCCCGTGCAGTTTTTGACCTATTTTATTCCAGAAACGTGATCAGGTTAATAAGAGGACACAACTAGTCTTTTGTTCGAAAAAAAGGACCAATATTACGTGATCAAAAGCATGCTTTTAAAAAAAATTAATTTAATGAGTAAATCGAAAACGAGGGCTAAATTTGAAAAAAAAATGTAATGGAAGTATTTAAAGAATCATCACCAGCCATTGTAGACAGGTTTCGTATTTTTTTTTTTTTTTTTTTTTTTGTTTTGTAATTTTTGAGGTCACACAGTGTTACAAATTATGTGAATGATACACAAACTATGAATTAAGGGTGGGTGAGTTACTTTTTAAAAGAAACTTGGTTGAGTTAATGTAACTTGTTTAAGTTAATGTAACTTGGTTATATTACAAGTTACTCATAAATTTTCAAGTAAGAAATTAGAAGTTACTTTTTAAGCGAATTCGTTTAACCTCAAGTTTTATTTTTTAAGGATTTTTTTTTCTTGCTAGAAAAAAACCTGATTCTTTCGCAAAAAATAGAGTGAATTTCGTGAAAGAAATTGATTCAAATCATACATCACCTTTCATTGGTGAATAAATAAGCCAATCTCGGTTTGTTTTTTCTCCATTTGGTTTAGTCCCAAAAAATACGTTGGGCGAACAATATCTCGATGTTGATTCGTTTTCATACCAACGCTTAGATGATTCGAATGGTCCAGTCGAATTTTGACATGTGGATGGCCCATGTTCAATCCAAAATCTTACATCTTCACTAGTAAATTTTTCCCATTTTCCTGGATCGTTGGAACGGTTGGAAATTTCTACACCTTGATTTTTATGTACACTTTCGCCCACAAGAAATTGGTTTGAAGATTCAGGTGTTGAGTTGACTGGATCATCGTTCAATTCAGGACTAGTTGCAAGTCCTTGACTGCCTGATGAATTTGGTGTTTTTACGTTCCGATGAAAATAATTGTCGAGTTTTGGAACTTTTTCTAACACTGCACTTGTTCGTGATCGTTTTTCTTCGGCAACCTTTCTTTTTTGCACACCACTTAAATATGAACGAGACATTTTTTTACAAAATAACAACTTAAGACACAAACGATGGTTTTAGTATTTACTAGTGTATTGCACTTAAACTATCACTCCCGAAAAATGATGGTCTCACTACGGTAAAGAAAAAAACGCGGACATTTACGAGATAATAACAAGAATATTTCATTCACTTATTCACTTTACACTATTTTATTGTTCACGGTGAGTATTCTCAGACGTGACTATCCCCGTACAGCGAATTCTTCGTCTTATATACAAATTCAAGTGTTCCAGAATATTACAGAAAATTCCAGTCATTTATTGTTCTCGAATATTCTCGACCTTTTCATTGATTCTATTCTCGAACATTCACGAAAACGTATTTGTTAAATGATACCAAATGACAGGCTCAGAGGCAAAACGACACAAGAATTTCCAAGAAAGGATAAAAAATATGCTGACTCACATAAGTCGGTCTTTCTTTTGGGAATTCTTGTGTCGTTTTGCCTCTGAGCCTGTCAAATGATACATCAATTTATTTGTCATTTGTCATCCATCATTCACTCATTCATCATTCACGTTGAAATTTCCGCTTGAAGGCTTCTATTCAAGTCAATTGTGATTTCACTTTGTTTGTTTTATTATTTCGTATTTTTTCAATTATTTTCAGTTCTGATTATATTTTTCTTTCACTCTCTAGAATTGTATGTTTGTAAGAAAATTTTAGAAGTCTTTTTCATTTTTCGGGGGCCCCAGGCAACTGCCTATTCTGCCTACTTGTTAATCCGGCCCTGTTCTTTAACATATGTAATTATTCTTTTATTGCTTGAATAATAAATTACAATGTAATATTTGATTATTGTATCATGTTTTTTTATTATATTACAATTTTAGAATGAAAATGTTATTATATTATTTAGTAATTACATTACATTTCAATTTTGAAATTATCATATTCTTATAGTATTCAGTTATTATATTCTTGGTATAACAGATTAAAATTTCAAAATTATTCATTATATTATATATTTTTAAAAGTGTCGCAGTCGAAAAAAAAAAACCTTAAATATGTTTTCAAGAGTGCAAAAGTTTTGAGATTTTGAATTTTTCAATTCACACAAGACAACAGATTCTGAGATAAAAATGATGAAAAGTTCAAGATTGGGCATCTTTACAATGTCTATTTTGAGAAAATGAAGTTTCAACAAAATAAGAGTTACTTTGCGAAGTAAGTAAAGCTAATACAATAAAAATCAATAAATGTATTATGAGAACATTTTTTAAAATGAAAGTCATCCCATTCCCTCTGTAAAAATGAAAACTACCTTGAGACATCATTTCCATATCAGTTGAAATTTTGTCAGGTCGAGGCAACATGTTTTGTTTTATAAACGTTAGTCCTCCTTTTACGGTGAAGGAATTCTTGGAAAAATGATCACTACAAACCCGGGCGCTGTTTGACAAAAAATATCTTTCCTCTATACCAATGATTTCACACCATTTTCTTCGAAGTCCCGTATCCTTTGGTAAACTGGAAAATAGTAGCATTTTTATCTTAAAGAAAATATTCGCTGTAAAAACACAGAAAGTTTGTCTATTTTTTTGTCTTTTATTTTTCGGTCCAATATCAAACAGTTTGGTGTTATAAATTTACCCAGTTACAAACAATTTAATCAAAATGAATGACCATAATAATTTTGGAAAGTGAGCGAATTTCTAGAAAAAATTTGTCAGCTATATTATTTGAAAAGTAACCAAAAAAAAATTTTTGCAGCTATTGCTTTAAGCGAAAATGAGCGACAAACACTGATTTTGACAACTTATGACATTCATAACAGTTTGGACACTTTTTTCAATAGTTTTGACATTTTAAACTCATGTCAAAACTAATAAAAAATAAAACAAATTGTAAGCAGATAATTAAAATATGCATTATTAATTTTATCGTGATAAGAAATCGTTAATTTTTGAGTGCTTTCGGTTGAAGGTTATGTAAAAATTGTCTTGTTTACCTGTGAAAAGTCACTTTTCCATGCACGCCCGGAAGTTTCTTTTTCCAGCCTTGCGTGTCACTCCGTTTCCCGCACTTTGGCACGCAACACTGCACCATTTTTACATCTTTTGTATAAACTTAAACAAATTATTTGTGGTAAGCAGTGACAAGTGACAATGTTTTCAAAACACTCATCAAAACTCGTTGCCTCGTACTGTGCCTTGAAAAAATGTAGCGGGCAGTAGACAGCAAATAAGAATCAGGCACAGTCACGTGGTTTGTAAACTTCCCCCTTTGCCCCTAAAGAAGCCTCACCCCGCTAGCTTACACTCCGTCCCTATATTCCTATGTCTATGGTTTGGCCATGTGCATCCACACCAATCCACACAATTTACCGTTTATAGCTGATTATTACGAATTTTTACGAATATTACGTGCAATTACGTGGCATATCGCAATTGCGCCGGATTTCACGTTTTATTCAAACAAATAATATAACAAACGGTAATCCAAACAACATCAACAACAAATCAAAACAACAACAACGCACAGCATCACATTCTAATGACCAGAACCAAAAATCAACTATCATCGTAACGAAAGGTATTCATTTCATTGAATATACCCTGTATAGTATTATTGTTTAAAATCTAGTCTTACGTTTCTCATAAATTATTATTTATTATAAAAAAGATTGTAAAAAGTATTGAAACTTTGAGGGTTTCAGAAAGTTTTAAAGTCAACATTCATTTACAATGCTAATTTTCTTGTTTCAAGAAAATTTTGTGGCACGGCGCCTATTTTCTAGTATACCATACTTCGCAAAGAACCAAATTATTCGAGCAGTACAAATAAATTGAAGAATTTTTTCCCCACCTACTATGAATTTGCATTGCGAAAAATCGATAATATTGAGTACTTTATTTCGTTTCGTTTTTTTTTGAAAATAAACATTTGTTGCCATTCACACTGTGAAAAATTCATTTTTATTTCGGTTTCCCTAAACCCAAAATCACAACCGTCTCCATAATTTTCTTTTTTCCTTCCATTTCATTTTTGGTAATTGTAGGTACCCTTATTTTTGAATATTATACATCATAATTCTATAATTTTTTTTTTTTTCAAAAAAATTCCATAGCATAAATTAACTTTAGACTGAGTTTTTTTTTGTTTGGCTGTATAAAAAAAATAATTATAATAAATGATATGTTCAAGTATTCAATGGTTTAGCGAATATTAAATATATTTTCTTCAAATTCCAATCTATTTTTTGCGATCAGCGTATAATTTATAGTGATGATGAATAAAAAACTATAGCCAGAAAAATTTTAATCCAAATTTCATAATATTTGAAAACAAAATTTACAAAACATAAAATTAACTTTCATTGCCCTTATCAAAAAAACCCTCAAACTAGTTGAGGGTAAAACCTTCAATAACCCTTATTTCGAGGTTTTACCCTAGAATTCAAGGGTTTTACCCTCAAGTTCAGGATTATACCTTCGGTTGAGGGTTGAACCGTTCCAAAATACCCTCAACTTTAGGGTAAAACTCTGAAAAGTACCTTTGACTGCTGAGGGTTTTACCCTCAAGGTGAGGGTATTTTGGAACGGTTCGACCCTCAACCGAAAGTATAATCATGAACTTGAGGGTAAAACTTCGAAATGAGGGTTATTTTTCGGGTTTCACCCTCAACTAGTCGAGGGTTTTTTCGACAAGGGTGTGAAAAAGGTTATTATTTTATTGAATACTTGATATGATATTAACTGTTCAAAATCTAGTCTATTAACAAATATAATTTATATGTTAATTTATACATGTATTGTAGAAGTTTCATTTTCAAATTTAATGAAATCAGGTGCCAGAATTGAACAACTTTTATCTAGATTCCAACATTATTCAACTCAATGCCGATCCATTTTAAACATCAATGGTAAATGATAGTGCAGGAATAAAAAATATGCATAATTTGGGTAGTGCAAAATATGTGAATATTATGTGAATTCTGTTTGAAATATGTTTGAATTCTTCCATGGTGTAAATATGTATTATTTGTAGCAGAAATGTACATCGAATATTTTTTACAAAATATAAATTCAATTTTAATCAAAAATACAAAGACATCTTTATAAACTTAACATCAACAATAGTTTTCTTAATTGTTAGGTCATCTCAAACAAATTTAATACAAATTTATGAAACTTATGTGAAATACAATAAATAAATAGATTCGCAATCAGATTCAAAATATATAAAATTATTTTATATCTATACTACATTTTCTTATTAAATTGATTTGTGAATGAAATAACGTACACAAATTTTCTTTGTTATTATTATATTATTCGGTATTTAAATAAGTTCAAATTTATTTAAAATTTAAAAAATATAACTTCACTATTACTTAATATATTTTATTCATTTACTAATAATACAATAATTTTCTTACAGTAGAAAAATTAAATGAAACATTCTGCCGATACTAGTAGTGTGAACAAAATTAAATACAGTTTCATTGAAAGGTTCAATTTTTATTAATATTTAGGAAGAATGACAAATAATTAACTTATCACAAATTCGGCGAATAACAATATAATACAATTTTACTTTAAAATTTAACGCCATTGAGGGTATGCAAACTGTGGAGGGTGGTTTGGATACATGACTTGAATTGGCTGGACTGGCTGCGTTGATGGAACATAATATGGGGGAACTTGAGGAACTTGGACTATCGGGCAGTACACATATATGTAATACTCCTATATGGCTAGTTGTGGGAGGGTGGGTGAAGCCAACATTATGAGACAGAATATCGTCTCATCTCTCTCACTCAAGAGGCAATTTGGGGAAAAGGCAGAAGGCAAGTTCCAAGAGTGGGGAATAGCGGGGAGGTAGGGCTAGTAGGGGAGTAAGCAAGCTGAGCGCAGCTGAGTCCAACTTGTCCTTTCTCCGCTCTCCCCACTCACGGAACTTGTCTACTGCCTTTTCATCTCTTTCTTCTAAACCAAAATAAGTTGTTATACTTTCACTAACTGATACGGCCTCTGTTGTCGATAATTAGAGTTGATCTGTAGTTGTATTAGAGATTGAGTTTGCGTTGCAGACTTTACATGTCACTTCCGTTTCAATTTGCATGGAAAAAATTTCGATGATGATATCAGTGTTTTTTCTATGTGGTGGATTGTTTTGCATGTATTTTTTATTGTTTCAAAAATTTTGCACAAAAGGTCGTGCGCGTCTTCTTGTTTCTCTGAGCGGATGCTTGGCCAGATTTTTGTATGGTTATTATAAATCGCTGTCGGTCTAATTGCCTCGCCGGTTTTTCCATGACATTCATGTAGTGTTTCTGCCATGGTGCAGATAAAGCATTCGTTTGTCAGCTTGGTTTTTTCTTAATGCACTCCCCGTAATCTAGTAACTAACTGTTAAAAGCTTGGATGTGAAATAGCGCTTGAAGGGTGCTATTTAAGTAACATGTGTTTCCCAAATTGCACATACCAGAACCTACAGAAAGATCTTGTCGCCATCCGAGTTCTATTGTATTTCCTACCCTTTTATTTTCGTTGTTTCTGATAGTAACGTCTTCATTCATGTTTTTCATCGTTGGATTCGATTGTTCGTTCGTATTTCCTATGTTTTCTTTTAGATTAAACTCGTCCTCGGTGTTATTACTTATATTTTCTCTTGTATCTACATCCATGTTTGTCCTGTCTTGTTTGACTAAACTATTTTCTTTTTCGTTATGATTACTTTCTTCTCGATCATTTCTATTTTCGATATCCTGGGTTGAAAAGGTATTAGGAGTATTTTTAGGTTCGACATTTTCATTTTCAAACTCTTTCTTGATTTCTTCGTTATTGTCCTGTGCATTCCTATCACTCCCAGTATTCTCATCTTCAGTTTCTTGTAAGTTCTCTTGTTTTCTAACTTTTCGCTTGGGTCGCATTCCGTTCTGAGTTTTTCCCGAATCAGAGCTGCTAGTAAACTTTATTTTTCTCTTGTTGCCATGTAACGCATCTTTATTTCCATACATTTTCCTTTCATTCAAATTTTGCGAGGGTTTAACTACCAAAGAGTTATCAGTGTCACGAGCCAACTCGATGACGGAGAGGACCGAGAAGTGAGATACGAAATCTCCCGCTCGACCCTCGAACCTACGTTGTGTATTTGCCGCTGAAAAGAAATAGTTGAACACAATAAAACAACAAGTCAATTTTAGAAAAGAATAGAGTAACATATATTCAATATTAAATGAAAGTTACCAGGATAGGAAAGAGTAGAGTTATTTCGTTCCATTCATAATTCATTCTCAGACAAGGTTATGATCGTAAAAATAACAAAATCAAATCAGTAAACCACACCATTAAATGAAACCGCAAAATAATTTTGTTTATCTCGTAAGCTCTAAACAGCCTAAACTCATGACTCAGAACTAAGTCAATAGTGATAAATCGAAATCGAACGCATCTAAAATATTATCGTCTATAACGCGAGGGGAAGGTTGCGCGAGAGGTATTGGATCACGGTCCTAAGGGTTGACTTCTCTACAGGTGCGATGGGAGCGGGTGTGAGTAGTATTTCAGACAAAGGAAAACATGAAATTTTCGAGGTAGATACATTCGCTGGCGAGACAATGCGTCGCCGATCAGATAACGCTTCTCGGCGAGTCTTTGAACCCAGGGGCGTATCCCTAGAGTATTTCTTGATGAATCCACAGGAGACGCATTTAATAGTTACTGTATGTGGATCAGAGCCGAAAGGGTTCTCGTCAAATATTCTTACTATTTCTTGTCTGACCCACTTCTGAGGGTCGTCTATTACCGTCTCGTTTTTTGGGAGTTTGCGAATTGCGCGGTATTTGATCCAAACGCCCAATATGCCCTTTTCTATGAATTTCTTTTTGCTCGCTCTTAATCGCAAGCCATGCAGCCTTGCCGTCTCCGAGTACTGCCTCAGAATTTCACCGACAGTCAAGACCACTAAGCAACAATTAAACCTTTGGGTTCGAATTGCAAAACTCGAATATTAACCCCAGAGCGCGCCTCAAATAATTTCAAAACGTCGTATTCAATATTTCTCGAAAAATATAACCCTTCTATATGAGCACTCAAATGATTTCTTACTCGTGTTTCTTTTTCCTTAAGCAAATCTTGCGAACGTCTTTATCCGCTACCCTCGAAGGGCTAGACGCAGAAACCTGAGTTTCCAGAGTTCGGGAGAAATTGCAGGCGAATTGCTTAGGTGCCAATTCTCTTTTTCTAAATACCAGAATGGTTTATATGCCGGTGATTAACACCGCGTCACCGCCTTAATATCTTGGAGTTGAAGTTAACCAAAAATCGCCTATGGGCTGGTGATTTACACCGCGTCGACGACTTAAAAAAAACTCCAAAGTATAGAAGATCGCGTGGCCTTTTATACCCTAAATTTCGGAAGGAGAAATCATTGAAGCGTGTTCAAATCGGCAGCAGTTTTTATCATTTGATTCGTAGATCGAGTGTGTCACGTATTCAATATTTGAAAGATTAGAAAAATGTATCATAGATCGCGGCGTATCTTCCGTCGATCTCATGGCGCAAGATCAAATAGTTTCTAAGCGAGCAGTTTCGAAAGTTATCTCTAAAATGACTTGTCTGGTTCATCTCGATTTTTGCTCGCTAGTTATTTTTACGACAGAAAATAAAATAAGTAAATGATCTTGAATTAAATCTCAGGCGACCGATAAATTTATATAATTAAGAGCAGGTATAAGTACCTCGCTCTTCACATTAGAGAAGACAATTATTTCGGACAATGCGTCATTAGTATCAAGGTCGTCGATTTCATCATCAATTTTCATACTATCATCGTTTTTATTGTTTTCATTTTTATTCATATTATTTTCTTTCATA
This sequence comes from Platygaster robiniae, assembly GCA_028476575.1. Taxonomy (NCBI): domain Eukaryota; kingdom Metazoa; phylum Arthropoda; class Insecta; order Hymenoptera; family Platygastridae; genus Platygaster; species Platygaster robiniae. The sequence continues at coordinate 40,104,183 of CM052021.1, forward strand.
TATTCATTATTTTCGTTTTCATTTTTGTTATCATTTTTGTCCTCAGTGTTTCCTATGTCGCTCTTGGCGATACTTTCATTTATTTTACCTTGATCATCTTTATTTTTCAAGTATTTTCTCAGCTGACTTCGTGTTCTGAACTTCTATCGGTTTTCTTTGTCCTCACTATCAGTGTCCTCCGATTCCACTGATTCATAGGTCCAACGTTGTTTCTTTTCTTTTTTCTTTCTAGATTTTCTTACTACAGTTGCTTCTTGTTTTTCATCGTTTGTATCGTATTCCCAACATGCTTTTTTCGTTTTCGTGGTCTGTGCTGTCATTTTCGTTGTCCACCTCGTAATAACAATATTTCTTTTTCACCTTCTTCTTTACTTCGTCGAGTAGCCGTTTTTCTTGGATAATGCCTTCAGGGTTAGTTGTTTTTATCACATTTTTATGAAATTTTACGACGTTTTTCTGTTCTTCTTCGTTTCCAGGTTTTTTATTTTCTTCTTTATGGTTATTTTCTGTGTTTTCTTCTTGTTCTCTCTTTTCTACTTTCTTTCTTTTTTTCTGACATTTCGCTATCTGTTGTATTTCTATCTCGGTGTCGTTTTTGAGCTTTTGCTAGGAAAGCTTGGTCTTCGCTTTCTGGTTTTCCCTTTTGGTCAGTCGGATTCCTTGAAAGTGCGTCTGCCACAACGTTGCTTGCCCCGGAGCGATATGCAATCTCGTAGTCATATTCTTCTAACTGAATGCGCCATCTCTTTAATCTTGCAGCCGACTTTTTCGTTCATGTCAGTCGACTGAGTGGGCAGTGGTCTGAAAGCAAGGTGAATTATTGTCCAAAGATGTAGGGTCGGAACTGCTCCACTGCGTAGACAAGTGCTAAAGCCTCTTTTTCTGCTGTCGAGTAGTTGACTTCAGCGGAATTCAATGTTCTTGATGCGTAAGCGATTGCCAGATCTCTTTGCCTATCTCTCTCTGAGATAGCATGGATCCGATAGCGTAGTCTGATGCATCGCAGCTGATTAAGAATGGTTTTTTAAAATCTGGTAGTTGCAAAATGGGTTCCTCCAGTAGCTTATTCCTCAGTGTGTCGAATGCTTCTTGATGATGTTTTTCCCATTTGAATTTTGCATCCTTTTTCAGTAGTTGGTTCAGAGGTTGGGCGATCTTTGCAAAATTCTTTACAAATCTTCTGAAGTATGATACGAGTCCTAAGAATGATTTTATTTTCTTTGGATCACTTGGTCGAGGGTAGTTTTTTAACGCTTCCAGTTTTCGTTCGTCTGGTTTGACGGAGTTTCGTGAAATGTGATGGCCTAAATATACAACGTCTTTCTTTAAAAATTGGCATTTTTCTGGTTATAGTACCAAGTTCGCATTTCTCAATCTGCGCATCAATCTTTCAAATCTTTTTCCATGTTCCTCCAAATCTTTTGCAAAAATGATTATATCGTCCAAGTATAGAAGGCATTCCACATACGTCATTCCCGCGAGTACGTTGTTCATCATCCTTGAGAAGCATGCCGGACTTGTTTTTAGGCCAAACGGTAGTCTATTGAATTCATAAGACCCATTCATTGTTGCGTATGCCGTCTTATGCTTGGTTTCCGGGTGGAGTGGAATCTGATGTAATCCGGACGCCAGGTCAAAAATGCTGAAGTATTTTGCGTCTCTCAAACAGTCCAACAAAGTAGCTATATTTTCCAGTGGAAAATTGTCGCTTACTGTTTTCAAGTTCAGCTGTCGGAAATCAATTACCATTGTGTACCGTTTTTCTCCATCTGGACCCGGTTTTTTGGGCACTATCCATACTGGTGACGAATATGGACTTTGTGAAGGTTCGATGATACTATTTTTCAGCTTCTCGTTGACCTGTTTGTTGATCTCTTCTCGCTGTGTTGGTGCAAAACGGTATTGAAATTTGGCCTTCACGGGAGTTTCATCTATCGTTTCTATCCTATGGTACACGGTGTCGGTGTGATCCAGTGTTTCGCCTTCTAAATGGAAATTGTCTGGATAATCTCTTACAAGTTCTTCGACGTGCTGTTTTTCCTCGGGGTTCAGATTCTCGATGTCTATTTTCTCTATTATTTTGCCGTATCTTTCCTTCGTACATTCTTCTGCAGTTACTCTTAGCATTTGAACGTCGTTATCTTGGGTTTTATGCAAGTTTTTCTGCTGGTCGATAGGTAATATACGTTCGACTTCCCACAGTTCGATAGTTGGTTTTTTTACTCGTACTTCTTCTTCATTCACGTTGATGACGTAGAGATAAGCGATCCTGTTTTTGTTCGTCACTAGTGCTTTTCCCAGGTAAACGTTTGGTGCCGTGCTCAATTTTAGAATGTAGCCGTATTCGATGTCTTTGTTCGCCACTCGAATGTACATTAGCTGGCGCGACCTTGGAGGGAGTGTTACAATGTCCTCGTTAAAAACCACTTCTTCTTTTCCAAAAACAATTGCTCTGTCCGCATAAGAAATAACCGCTCCTGTATTTTCAAAAAAAATGGAACCCAGCATACCGTCGCTTTTTATAGGGAAATCTGCATCGACGACTTGGAAGTTCTGTGTGTGACCATGCAGTGTTAGTTTTACCTGCCCCAATGTTCTGACCGATTCTCTAGTGATGCCCGTGATGTTGAATTGGATGTTGTCGTTTACATCTACATTTCCTTTTAATTGTGAAATTTTTATAATATTGTAGCGCCTGTGTATATTAAAAAAGTTCCGTAGTTATCTAATAATTCTTCTGTGCTTAAATTGACTGTTGGAGATTGAGAAATTCGGCCATCCGCGATTTTTATTGTTCCTCGACCGTGATGCTGTTCACTGTTGCGTTGTTATTGGTACCTGGGTGCTGATGTGGGAGGGTACCATTCATCCGCATCAGCCTGGAGTTTAAATCCTCCCGACTGTTTGAGTCTTGCTGGTTGGAGTTGGTGTTACTGTGTTTGTTGTACGTACCGTTTCGCCCCCATTTTTGGCCTTCTTGTGGATTTTGATTCCAGTTTCCATTGCTTTTGAAGTTGTTGTGGCTCATAGGGTCGTTGTTTCGCGGGTTGAATTCGCGTACATTCGTGTTTGGGGTCCAATTGTTTCGCAGCTTCGATCCGTATTGATTTTGAAAATTGCTCTGGTAGCTGTTTCTCTCTTGGTAGTTTTTTCCTCTAAAGTCCTGATTGCGTCTCGGAAAATCGTTGTTTCGCGCGTTGTAATTTCGTTGCTGTGGGTCATAATCCCGGTTTCTTGGATTTCCTTGGAAGCTTTGGTTTTCTCGACCATTTTGAGTGTTTTGGCGTCTATAGTTTTGCGAGTTTATGTTATCATCGCGTCTATTTTCGCTTCTATGTCCTAAGTTTACAGGTAGTCCACGCCGTTTTGCATGTTTCCGATGTGTGGGTCCCCATTCTGTTGCAGAAATCGCAGTAGAACGTGTTTCTATCATTGAGATGGTACAATTTTATGTTTCGTTGCCGAAAATCGTCGAGAGACCGAGTCTGGTACCATCGCTTTTCACATTGTCTCGCCGCTCCGATAGCTTCGGCTAGATTTTTTGGATTGTAACTCGTGACGCGTAGTTCGATTTCTGGTTTAAGACCCAAAATGAATTTCCTTGTGGCCGTCTTTTCCAGTTCATCAAGTCTAATCTTTCTGGCAGTTTCGTTGGGGTTCGCCTTCTCGATGGCTATTTTTCCTCTACGCAAAAGTTGGATGATCCGAGTTCCGAAGCTTTCCGCGTCGTCGTCGACGTCTTGAAACTCGCTTTCAATCCGACTTGTCCAGTGGCCGATATCGTGTCTTTCATCGTAGGCAATTATCAGTTGTTCTAACAGGTCCTCTAATTTTTCATAATGCCACAGCTCTTTTCCGAAACGTCTGTATGCATTCCCTTTGAGTTTCGTGGTTAGTATTGCCATGAAAGTTCTTTCTTGATCCGGGGCGACGAGTGCGAATATTCGCTCGAAACTGTGGCAAAATTCATGTACTGGTATGTTATGGCCATCGAAAGTTGGTACAAACGCTGCCGCATCCTTAGGTTTCATGTACATATGAATCCGCTGTATTTCCGGTATAGCCTTCGTTTCGGTTAGCCATTTTATATTATTTCGTGCTTATTTAAATAGGAGGAGAAAATATGGTATTGCAAACAGATTCTATATTACAAAAATAACACTGGCAGTTAAAACGTTGCTTGACAGCAGAAGACGTGACTTGACAGTCAAAAACGCTACTTGACAGCAGAGAACGTGACTTGGCAGTCAAAAACGCTGCTTGACAGCAGAGAACGTGACTTGACAGTAAAAAACGCTGCTTGACAGCAGAAAATTTCGTATTACAAAACGTGTACAGATAATAATAATAAACCCGCTTATTTTCCACGAGCACTTTTCAGTACTCAACGCGTACTAATCAGAAATTTTGCGAAATGTCAACGACGGTAGCGAGCACACTTCTCAAAAATAGAAAAATTCTTTTTCTTTTATATATTTGAAACAGCAGAATACTTGCGCCATCACGACTGCCGCGGAAACGAGTTCTTTCCCCATTCTGTAGACTTGAGATCTCCGATGCGCGAACGCGACGTTTTTTTTTTTTTTTTTTTTTCTTTTTTTTTTCACTTATTTATTTTTGTAAAAATTTTCAAAATTCACAAACCAAGTTTGCAGTAGCGTTACCGCTGCCACCAATGTAACGTTTCGAGTTGTGAGTTCCAGATGCTACTATGCAGGGACCGGTTAATGAATGATGAAATACTCAATTTTCACTGAACACACGTATATTTCTCAGTATTAAATTACAATTCTTCGCGATAACGAATTCGACGACGCGACAACAGTAAGGTTCTTGATTCTACCGCTACAAGTTTACTATAAGGACTCCCGAATTCTACAGACAGAACAATGCTTGATGCGCGATTATTTATAGGCACGATTCCCCACGATTTTTCATGCAACATGACCATATTTGAGCATGTAATCGATGAACTAAAAAACAAGATAAGGCACTAGTCGAAAACATCTACCGGATGCGATCAGTTATTTGGCAATTGGGATTTCCCGATAGCGCGCTGTCTTATGACTTCGTGTAATTAAAACGACAAAAATGAAATGCTTGATGATATTTTAACTATTCTCACATTGATAACAAAAAAAATGTTCTTTTCTACGAACAATCCTAGAATATTCCTACAAGTTTTCTATATGTAAATTACTATGTCACCGGGACGTGACAATACCATAACTTCAAACATCATCGACCAAGTGAACGAGTGAATGTACATTGTACGATACATATTGTTCCTCATACAATGCTGGAAAATCGCTAACAAAATTTCTCAATAACGTTTCAGCAAATACCAATGCTTCCTCTTTCTTGATTAACAATTCATTATCTAATATTTGATATGCCATATGCAGCGACAGAAAATGATTGTACATTTCTTCAATTAAGAATTCTTGCAAAATTACAGGCCCAGTATACAGTAATATACTTCGGTATTCTTTTGCTTTGAAAAATGACAATTCTTCAAGACTTCGAGGTTTCCTCTGAAATTCTACTGGGCAGTATGGTGCTAATTTTTGAAGTTTTACAGAAAGCGCTAATTTCAATGATGGGCGTAAAATGCCTTTATGACCATTTTCCCCGCATATCCTTTTCAATACTTTTCTATCTACACCCAAATCAACAACATGCATAGCATCTAAAGGACTCTGCTTAACAGGATTGAAATGAGGAATTGTCAGTAATTTACTTTGGCTTTCAGAACGCTGATATTATAAGTATCGAAATGAGTCTGCGGTACAAGCAGGCGCATCTATGTTTAAAAACATACCCGCTTATCAATTGTTTGGCCACGTACCTCACATTTATAACATCCATCTTTAGAATCAAAATATGGACTATTATAGCCTAACACCTAGCAGGCGCATCAAAATAAGCTCCTGCTAGATGAATGAAATATGTTTTTTCATTGATGCACGTGTTTTTGTAATGTAGATGAGTGTACTCTTGAACAAAGTCTTCGAAAAACTTTTTGTTACTATCAGGTTTCGATTTACCGTAGTATAAGGCTATCACAAACACCGAACAATCTCCAAATTTCCCAAGAATAGGCCAGAATGAACTTTTTGAAGATTTGAACAATGGTATTCCATCAACGTTAAAATACAGTGGTAGATGCTCTGCATGAGTAGGAAACTTAGCACTGCCATTTTTCATGCAATTTTCTATACCAAAGTATATAAACTGACTGTTCATCAAATTATCGCTATCTCCTTCAATTAAATCAATGTTTTTGATTATTGGTTTAGGATAGTCTCCCACTGCTGTTCTAAAGTCTTTCGGTAGCTTGCAAATGTCAGAGGGATTCGTATAATCTCTAAGGACACATAAAATTTTATTTCTTGCTGTTTGTGAAATTTCACATTCTGTCAGTACTCGGTATAAGTCAGAATTTCCAACATAAGATTTTTGTGCCTTAAATGTGGAGTTCTCGTACTCCTCCAAAAGAACTGAAAAGATATTAGACTATTGTCAAGTAAATGACGATCTGATTGTCTTAAATATAGAGAAAGCTAAAAATGGACTTTAAAAGGTACAGGAAGAAAAGCCATCATCTAAGAAAGATTTCTCCTGATATTATGTAAAATTAGGAGAACTCACCATCGTCACGTAATTCAGAAATATCATCACAATAATGATAATCTAAAAGATCATTTTCTAAATCGAGCTGATCCTTGAAGGTTGTTGAATTTTTGCAAGGCTCAGATTCATTTTTTTCAATATCCACATTGGAAGACTCATTAAGCAATCAAGGTGCACTTTCAGTAAGAAGGTGTTTTGTTTCATTATCTTTGTACTTTTCAGGCGTAATTGGCACAAACTTATCTGCCTAGAAAATTTATTCATAATATTTAGTATAAATTTAGTGAAAGCATTGGACTTGTTATATTATGCCAACAATTTTCCCTCCACTTGATGCATCTATAAGATAAACTATCATTATGTAATTATAACCAAACGTACTGATCTTTTGATTCATCAGTAGTATATGTTGCTTTTGAAACTACTCTATTATTGATAGTAAACATCTTGTTTTCTTTTCTGTGTAAATAAGCAAACGATGAATATACGTAATTGTTTTTGAAGTTTGCAATAAAAAAAAGATATTCACTTAATATCAAAAATTTGTCTTTTAGAATAATAATTCAATATTCTTGTTGTGCACTGGTTTGTACGATAATGATTTAGAAGAGCGGTATCCCATCAGTCAAAAGTATACAGTAGATAAGCAATGACAGTTGTGCCTCCCCACTCCAACTCCCACCACGTGACCCCCCTCCTCTTCCCGCGTCGGTAAGGCAGAGACACGGTCAGTAAAACAGGGACGTACCCCATATCGGTAAGGTAGGAGTGCAGTCGGTAATACATGTGTTCGGTAATACTACCTGTTTGTAAAACAAAATGGCGGCTGTCGGTAACATGCAGCGCTATGTCCCAGTGGTGGCGCTGCGATCGCGCGCTGTTGCCATGGCAACGCAGGCCCGATGACGTCATAACGACAAGTTTGAACACGTCGCGGGAAACGATCACATTCCTAAGTGATGACGTCATCGATAACCTTGAGTTGACCTTGAAAATCTATTGCGCAGTTTCTCCGGACGCTATTATTTCTAGAATGTTCTACATAGTTTCAAGGTCAAACGTCTATTTTTAGAACTTGATCGACCAATCACGTGAGAGTTACCCCCACTCCTTTCACATGAACCAATCACAGAGCAAAATCTCGTCAGGTTCGAACACGCTCGTCGATTCTTGGAAATTACGTCATCACATTCCTGAGCGATGAGTCATCGTTCGTCAAAATCTATTTTTAGAACACTGAACATTCTCGAAGTTTACCGAAACGAATATTTGTCTTATTATTCCATCATGATGACAAATCCTGAGAAACATAAAAATGTATATAATTTTCTGAGGGCCCCAGCCTCGCCCCCAGATGTGAGGTCCAACCACACAAACGACCTCTCCATAGTTTTTTTTTTGTTTGTTTTAATTCATTTTGTTTTGTTTTTTTTTTGACGTAGAACTACGTCTTTCTCCGCGCTTTTTTCTAAGGTAGGGGGTAAAAGCTATGCAACGGCAATGGCAACGTTTTTAAGGGGGGAAAAATCTGTGCAACGGCAACGTTTTAAAGGGGGGTAAAATCTATGCAACGGCAACGTTTTGAATGGGTGGTATATGAATAGTAACCGTTACCATAACAACTGTTACCATGGCAAACGTTACAATGACAACCATTACCATAACAACTGTTACCATGGCAACCGTTACCATAACAACCCGTTAATGTGTAAACCGTTACTATATCAACCGTTACCATGACAACCATTACCATAACAAATTTTACCATGGCAACCGTTACCATAACAACCCGTTACTGTGTAAACCGTTACAATGGAAACCATTACCATGGCAACCGTTACTATGGAAACCTTTGAATTTTCCGCAAATTATCACCTACATACATTTGACAATCTACAATTCACAATTTCCTTAGGGAATATGGAAAATTTCTTTGTAAGAAAATATAATTTTGATTTTTCAATTATACATTTGATTCCGTAATCAATCTGCTGAATGATTGCGAAATTTTCACAAAAGTATAGAGTTTTTGCTCTTATCATATAAACTAAATTTACCAATAAACTAAATTGTATATAATGATATTATCAAGTCTACTAATATTATCAATTTATCAGTAATGGTTTTTATCACTAACGTGTAAAAATCTTTATTTTATTAAATTAAATATCAAACTGGAAAAAATAAGAATATATCAGTAATTGAATACGATTTAATTTTGAATTGTTTTAGTCAATGACAACGATTTCACAAATGATGAACAATAACAACTATTTTACATTATAAATATGAGGAAACTCGATAACAAAATATTTTGAATATGTGAAGGGACTGTTCAATTAATATCACTCATTTTATAAAAGAAGTCGAGTATATTTAAACAATTCAGGGTACAATTGTTGCGCGTAACATCACCGAACAAACACTGTCTCCATGTCGGCTTTCGGCCCCTCGCTTCCCTTACATGCTCCCTCTCCCTTTATCTCCCTTAACGGGCGCACTCTACGCCAGAGGGCGCTCGTCAACGCGCGACTATTCAAATGCTCCGAATATGTTACAGCTCGGCCTTTCCTGACCGTCGGTCGTCCTCGAGCGATCACAATAAACAAATCATTTGAGAGATGTCGAAGAACAAACAGAAAATTACTAATTAAAAAAAAGAATAAAAAAAAAGGTGGAGAGAAGAAAAATCCCTTCCCCTTCCAGTTAGTGTATCTATCACGTAGTTAACAATGTTTTTCTTCGCCAAAGTCGCATATTAGCCGCCTCCCATACCCCTTCATACTTCCTTTGCGTCAGTTGGCAACCAGAAATGTCCCGTACCAGGTAGCGATTATTTCGGAAAATTTTCGCAATTTCATACGGGCCTTTAAATCGCGGCTTGATTTTCGGGGAAATTCCTGTTGCCGTGTCGAAATTCTTGAGCATCACAAAATCGCCAATATCATACCGATTCGCTTCCTTACGCCTTCTGTCCGCCTGCTGTTTCGCACGCAATTGGTTTCGAGTTATTCTTTCGCTCGCCTTTGATCGCAGATCATGTAAGTCACGTCTCTCCTGATTAACGCTCCCCTGTACAAATTCCGCGATATTGTCATCGATTTTGCCCCTTTGCGCAACCCCGAATATAAGCATGCTCGGCATTTCACCCGTAAATTGCATGCACAGAATTATTCAGCGCGAATTCAGCGTCCTTGACAACACTCGTCCAGTATCTCCCGATTTCGGAATCAGACAATTTTCCCAGCATTGGTGCGATGGTCCTATTTACCCTTTCAACCTGGCAATTCGCTTGAGGTGAACCTGTTGCGATTTTCGAATGCTTAATTCCAAAATCTGTTACAAAATCAGTAAACTCTTCGCAATCAAAACATGAACCCCTATCTGACACGATTGTTCCGGGCTTGCTATAATATTGAAAAAAATTTTTATGTGTGCGATTGACTCTTTTGCTGTGGTCGACTTTGTTGGAATAAGTTTGGTAAATTTTGTAAATCCATCAACAATAACCAATAAATATTTCCTGCCTGGCACTCTCGCATCAGGAATACTAGTGTGGTCCACATGAAGTTCAGAAAAAGGCTTATCCCCTCTAGGAATACTGTTCACAAATCCCTCCCTTTTTCCGCAGGGCGGATTGAATGCAATGCACTTGTAGCAATTTCTGACGTGTTCCTCGACTTTTTTTTGAAGTTGAGGAAACCAATAACTCTTTTTAACAATTTCAACCACTTTTTCTGACCCCATGTGCCCCAATTCATCATGATATTTGTACAGCAAATTCTTCTCCATGTTTTCGGGCACATAAAACAGAAGTTTGTCATTAGCTTTCCGGTATACTACTCCGTTCCGCATTTCGAAAAATTTCCCTTCCGATCTTTCCAACTCTACTCTGATTTTAACGATTCTCTCGTCCAGATTTTGCGAAATCTTTAGGTTCGTTTCGAATGAATTATCGTCGACAATAGCAACAAAACTACTTCTGCTGAGGCCATCAACATGAGTCATACGTGTACCGGATCTGTGCTCAGTCACATAATCGAAATTCTGTAATTCCAAAACCCATCTCGAAATTCTGGGATTGATTTCCTGCTTTTTCATTGCAAGAGCAAGTGAATTGCAATCAGTCACAATTTTGAATCTCAATCCATGCAAATATACTCGAAATTGTTTTAGTGCATAAACTATTGCCAACATCTCTAATTCGAAACTATGGTATCGGGCTTCAGTCTCAGATGAACGTTTTGAAAAATACTTAACAGGATGAAATTTATGATCTTGCCCCCGCTGCATCAAAATGGCCCCAAATCCAAAAGAACTTGCATCACAATGAAGCTCTGTTTCCGCGAAAGGGTCGTAAATTGCAAGGATCGGCGCATTTATTAATTCTTTCTTTAATTTATTGAATGATTCTAGCTGTTCGTTCGCAAATTTAAACTCGACATTTTTTCTCAAAAAATCATACAAAGGTTTCGCTACATTTGAAAATGATTGAATGAATTTCCGAAAATAGGAAACCAATCCCAAAAAACTTTGCACCCCTTTGACGTTTTTAGGCACTGGAAAATCAATCACTGCCTCGATTCCTCGATTATTGGGTTTGATCCCATCCCCAGAGACTCTATATCCCAGAAAATCAATTTCCGTGGCCAAAAAATGACACTTGGATAATTGCAATTCGAGTTTAGTATCGAACAAAGCCTTGAAAACTCTTTTCAATACCAGCAAGTGATGATCAATCGTGTCAGTTGCAATTAAAATATCATCGAAGTAAACAACAATGTCCCCATTATCAATCAACTCCCTCAAGGCATTATTTACAAATTTTTGAAAGTGTTTCGGGGCGACCTTGAGCCCAAAAGGCATTTTTGTAAACTCGTATTGCCCGAACGGCGTGACGAAAGAAGTATATTTAATTGAATCCTCGGCAACGTCAACATGGTAGAAACCGTCTTTCAAATCAAGCGAAGAGAAATACTTTTTCCCTCTCAGCACATCGATTTGATCCTCGATCAATGGTATGGGATAATTATCTGATTCCAAAACCTTGTTCAGTGTCCGGTAGTCCACACACATTCTAATTCCCCCGTTTTTCTTTCGTACTAATACAATAGGAGATGCGTATTCTGATTCACTCACCCGTATGATCCCTCGACCCAGCAAATCATCTATGACCTCTTTCAGTTGGGATTTCTCAGCAAATGAAAGACGTCTCGGTAAAAACTGAAAGGGCTGGTGACTTTTCGTTCTCAAATGTAATTCAACACGCGTTTTCGGATTTTCAGGTTTTTCGGATTGGCAATACGTATTCTTGAAGATCTCTTTCAATTTTTCGCGAATATCCAATGGGATCTTCAAATTGATATCAAATAAATCAATCATTTCAATAGTGTCAATTTCAATACTCATAATTTCATCAATGTGTTTATCTTCGGATTCCACAGTTGTTTTCGTTTCATAGCTCGATTTCAATATTTCCGTCTCATGACTCGATTTCAATATTTCCGTCTCATGACTCGATTTCAATATTTCCGTCTCATGACTCGATTTCAATATTTCCAATCCAAAAATCCTGAACGAATCCCGACCGAGAATTACGGGAACTCTCATCGTGTTATTCCCTACGACCAATCATGAAATCTTACGCGAAACCCCGTTCAAAGTACAATGAGCTTCAATCTCGCCGACAATTTCAACCCTTGAGTCATTCACCCTGTGATATTCTGCATTCAATTTTCCGACTGGTCTTATCAATTCCGGATTGACCATTCTGTATTTGATCAGGCTTACTGGACTTCCACTGTCCAATAAAGCTGTCAACGCCAGTTCAAAGTGTTCATCTTGATCGCAAAATTTCAAATTGACATCAGGATAGAATGGATCAATGGTAAAAATATTCGAAATCCCTGAGGCATTCAACCGTCCCCCCGGTTTCTCAGGACAATTCCCTATGGTATGCTGCGATGACTTACAACGGAAACAAGAACCTTTCGGCCTTTTTATCTCTGTACAATCGGTCGAAATGTGCCCATAATTCCCGCAATTGAAACATCGTCGCTGTTCCCCACTTCTCGAAAGACCAGGGGTCCCAGAATGATTACTAGGCTTTTGAGGGGGTTGAACAGTATTTGCCCCCTTCTCCCTATCTTTGTCCGTAGACACGAATCGATTTTTTAATTTTATTTTTTGAAAAGCTGCAATCAGTTCTTCTTTGGAGCCGAAGCACTGCATACGTGCCTGATCACGCAATGACTCATCAGGAATGCCCTCGATAAGATAATCCAAAACATCAGATCTGTCAATCAAAGCTTTATTTGCTAAAATCACTTTATCGTAGGCGTGTTCCCCAAATGTTTCATTACGTGTCCAATAACGGTCTTCAAATTTCCTCCTCAATTCTAATTTCGACGAATGCAAAAAAACATTTCCCTTATTACTCTGAAAAATTCATCAATACTTAGATTCAAAATATCAGATCGTGAATGAAACCACGCGGACGCTTTCCCCTTCAATTTGCTACTAATAATCATTCTTAACACATTATCTGGGATGTCATACGCGGCGCGGACCATGTTCACTTGCGCGACCCACCTTTCGAAATTATCCCCACTGCCGTCAAAAACATCTAATAGCGGACTAATCGCGGCGATCGTTACTCCCGACCCTGTCAATACATGATTGGGATGACTTACAAATTGTTGAAACTCAAATGTTGATGTTCTACTGTCGTTCTCTGACGCCTGGTTCTGTCGCGCGTGCCCTGGCGTCACTGGTTCTCGTGTAGTTGTCGGCAATCCTCCTGATGTCGCTGCGCTCGAATCGAAGGACGGCAACGTTGCATTTCCTGTGACTGGGGAGCGGGGAGGCGCTGTCACCTGAGGTGTTCCCCATGGGAGGCGCTGGAGTTGTGACGTAATCAATTCGAGAGATTTTTGCATGGCGGCCATCTGTGACCGCATGGCCATCATCTCGTCGTCGCCATCTTTCTCCTTCGACCGTGGAACTCTACTGTTGAACTCACGCACCCATGTGCCGTCGGGATCCAACTCTTCTATGCGGGCCAATAGTTCTGCCTTGTTGCCCGTTGTCGGAGCCTCATGTTCATTCAATATTTCTTTCAGCTCTGTTATTCGTAGATTAGTAATTTTCGGAGTGAATTCACAAACCGCACGATGCCTCGCAACGTCGTCTCTGTGAATTTTTCACTGCTCACAATTGAGTACCACGCTACTCTCGATTTTCGAAAATATCCAGTACCCTGGAACAATATTCTCACTGTTTTTCCCGAACCAATCGGTGGATGTAATCAATAGTTACGGATTTTCAATACCGCGTGCACGTTCACCAATATAACGGCTTCACGAAAAACTTTCCGATAACAAAATTCACTTGTCAGGATGAAAATTTTCACAAGCAATCCCACTTCTGAAGCTGTGAAGGGACTGTTCAATTAATATCACTCATTTTATAAAAGAAGTCGAGTATATTTAAACAATTCAGGGTACAATCGTTGCGCGTAACATCACCGAACAAAACAAACATCTCCCTCTCCCTTTATCTCCCTTAACGGGCGCACTCTACGCCAGAGGGCGCTCGTCAACGCGCGACTATTCAAATGCTCCGAATATGTTACAAATATTGTAATTTCAATTGATTTACAAAATCACTATGTCCTCTGTCAAGCTCAATTCTATATTTTTCCCGATAATACATCCTATCTCGGGCTTCTCTTGCAGAAGCGAGAGCATGTTAGATCTCAATTTCTTGAGTCCAGGGTTTTAGTGAATGTTTTTTTTGAAAGTATAGGTTGTGGAATTTATATGCTTGTCTACACAAAACCCTTCTTTTTTTATGATACCTGCAGTACCTACCGAATCTTGAATGATTATATATTCCTTCTTCTGTGCATGATTTTCCATTTTCGATTACATTACAATCCGGGAATTTGAAATTTTCCTATTTGAAATGTTGTTATTTTTATCATTTTTTTTGTTATAATTATTATAAGTACTAATAAAAATTTAAGAAATGAAAATTTAAAAAAGATTATCACACGAAAGTTATCTTCATCCCAAGTATTTGTTGTAAGTTCCTTTTTATTTTTCCCTAAGAAATTACCCATGTTTCTACGGAGTAATCAGAATTAATAACGCAATAAGTGTTATTAATTTTATATAACTGTTATTAATATAAATACTCAATAGTAAATAAATACTATCGTAATTAATATAAATAATAAATAATAAATAAATACTAAATAAACTTGTGAAAATGTAAAACTCCTTATAAAATCAATTATTCAGATAAAAAAAAATTGGTAATAGTCATAAGTTTAAAAATTGTATATTTGAAAATGATGTTCAGAAAGATTTGTCAATATGAGTTTTGAAGGAAATGAAAAAAAAAAAAAATGATTTTGAAAAATTATTTTCAAAAATTTGACATTTTTAATGAAGAAATTTAAGAATTAAATATCTATTGTAAAAATTTCTAAATATGTACCTGAAAAATGAACGATTCGTTGGCGGGTTATTATATATTTGATATTTTGATAAGGAATTAAATATTTGATTAGTTTTTCATTTATCACTATTTCTTTGTATGCAATTAAAGTTGGTTAAGTTATGAGTAGTGAAGTTGAATAGTCAAAAAAAAAAAAAAAAGAACTATCGTTATGAAAATATGAAAGTCGAAATGAATATTTCGAATGAAAATAGAAAATTAATTTGCTGTATGTATAAAATTAGTTTAGAGTATAGTAATAAAGAAAAGGTCTCGAGGACAAAATAAAGGCTATTGTTGTGCCGATTACGAATTTAGAATTTCTATTAAAAATTTCAATTAAAGACATATTTTATATAATTAGATAATATTTTGTATTTATGCATTGTTATGTATAAAAACATTGAATAATAAGTTATAAAAATATAAAGTGTAGCAATTTTAAAGTAAAATTATAACAGGGCGTTGGGATATACAATATTTTTAGTTTCTCGAGAGATAGGGTGTATTACCGGAAGAAATTCAATATAGAAAGCGACAGAGGGCACATCGATTTCGAAAATAGTTTAAAATTAGAATATTCAAAATTTTTTGTTATTGATTTTCTACACATTTTTCGTAAATAAATCATACTGTTAACTTTCAATTCAAGGATTTTCATATTCTTACCTTTCTTCTTACCTTTCTCTTTCTTCTTTGAACTTTATCCTTATCTAGAATGTTACTCTTAAATCAACATATCCAATATTTATTTCATGAATAAAAATTCAACGACTAACAAAAATTATATATAATTTTTTTATTTGTTGTTTTCTTATTTTACAATACACTTTTTTAATGTTTTTTAAATTTTTGTTCAACTTTTTCAATTCTATTTCTTTAAAACTTCTCCTCCTTCGAGTATTTTGTTCATTTCCATTTTTTCTTTCATTATTTTTATATCTTCTTCTCTTCGTAAGGTTATTGTCATAATTTCACCTTTTGAGAAATAGTTTACCTTAGTCATTATTATGTTTCAAACAATAACTTTTTTTTGTTTTTAATTTTACCGTCTTCCAATATTTCAACTTTTTGTCCAACTCCATATTTTTCCAATTTTGAAGTTCAAGTCAGTCAATGATCCCATGTACAAATTTTCGTTCGTCTTAATTTTGAAAAATTTATCGAAAATGTATCCTTCGATTTCTGTTGATCAACATATCAATTTACAATATTCCAGATTTATATTATTCTTATTACCACTTTCAATTGATAACTTTTATAATTTTCAAATTAATTATTTCTCAATCATTTTGAACAAGAAAGAATTGGCATGTATTCCATGAGCAGATCTCCCAATATCATCCAATACAATTTCCGACAGATTTGTATTGAATAGTATTGGGAGATCTACTCAAGGAGTAAAAGCCAATACTTTTTTGTGTGTTGTGATTATTATTTTTTGAAAACATTTTCCACTATCTTTGGCATCTAATTGGCTATAATTTTTTTTTAAGTTATTTTATCGGACAGACTAAAAATCAATTACTATCTTCCATACTATTTTTCTTCAACATTAACTTACTTTTATATCCCGTTTGTTCTCTCAGTTCTACAAAACTTTTTGTTTCCAAATCATCCGATTTTGTTAGAATTTCGAAACTTCCTAATTCTTCAATTATACTAAAATTTTGTAACTGTAATTCGAAATTCACATTTCCTTCATTGTAGTTTGATTCCTTCATTTTTTTGCAGTTTCGAATCAGTATTATCTAAAAATTATATTATGCAAAATATTAAACTCTGTATTTCAAAAAATTTTTGTAATTTGTAAATACTTTGTTAATTTTTATTTGATCAAAAAATTTTTCTGTATTTTCATTCCAACATGATACGCTTATTCGGCATCCATCTTGATTGTTCACGATGAATTTGAATAATTTTAATTCCTTTTTTTCTTTTGATAATATATTTTTTATACCAAATATTTCATCGACGTAGGCAACCAGGGAACTATAAAAAATAATATATCAAACTTATGTAGCTGTATATAACAATAATTAATTGGAAATTACCTGAGCAAAACTCAACTCTTTCTATAAAAAAATTATTGAACTGTAATAAAAATTGCGAATGGAGTAAGAAAAAATATTTTTCTTTTTTTTAAAAAAATGAAAAAATACTTACATAAAACTATCATTTCTTATAAATAAATAAAGTTTTTTATGTATACAAAGATCTTTCACAAATTTATGAAGTTTATAGATTATTGTTTGCATTCAATTCAATTTTCATCTGGTTCTAATTGATCCATTTTTGAAAAATTTAAAATATATTTAAAAAAAATTAAATATTACTTTCCATACATAAATCCAAATTTTGTGGAAAGTTTCATAACTTTAAATACAGAACATTTTGTTGTAATATTCCATTATTATTTGTGGTTTATTACGTACACAAATCTGTCACCATCATGTATTTTGGTTTTGATGAAATCCGTACTTGTAAATGATATATTTTGGGTATCCAGTTTTATCTTCTTGTTTTTTGATAATTTTTCTTCAGACATTTTAATTACTTGATTTCTAATGAATAAAACAAAACAGATTATAAAAAATCTTTCTTCAAAATTACTTAAAAAAGAAAATAATTTATAAAATGACTTTTTTTTGTTTTATGTTTGTGTAAAAATCAACAACTTTAAGTTGGTTACTTTAATTTTATATATATTATCTCACACGTTTATAGCCAAATCGCACTATAGCCTATTAAAAGTACATTTTATATGCTACGTTAAATGAAATATTCAAAAATGAGGAAATTTTACAGTTGACTTATTTTGCGGTTTTACTCATTTTAAAATATCAACTTGAAAAATTCTTTCAAATTCAATAAAATTTTACAAACTATTATTCTATTTATTGAAATAAAATCTTCATATTCAAAAAAAAACATATATATGAATTGTCTCAAAATAATGTATTATAATCTGTAAACTCTAAAAATTTTATATTATATTGAAAGTTCATTAACTGAAATTTGCTGAAATAATTTGACTTAAAATAATATTTTAAAAATATTTCATTTTTTATTTACCTTCGTTATTTTTGCCAACATCGCTTTGTGATCAGAAACGTAGTATATATATCTTTTACATTTCATTTTTTCGATATTCTTTTTATATACCATGTCAATGCACGATCTTCCTATTGTTGTTGGTTCTCTTCCAGATATTAAATCAAATTTCAACGATGTTTCCATAAAATTTATAAATTCTTCGTTCTTGTTGTTCGAAATATCCAAATTGAAATCTCCTGCTAGTATAATAGGTGAATGATTGTATTTAAATTCTGAATTTATCTTTGATTTTTCCGAAACATATGCCCATAAATTCCGATACAAAAAAATTTTGATATCTTCGAGTGAAGAATTAGGTTTGATATATACACATACCAGAATACATGTTTTTCTTTCGGTCACTAATTCTACTGCACATATATCTCCAATTTCTTTGATATTTTTCAAAGGATTATTCGTATTTTCTACATCTAACTTCGAAATATTATGTTCCATTGCCATTGTTGTTGCTTTAAAATTTTCGTAGATCGAAACACCTCCAGCTCTTTTGTCACGACGTTTGTATTGAACCTTACACGTGAATCCATCCAGATCAATTCGTTCATTGCCATCCAACCAAGTTTCGTTTAAAACAAGCAAATCAATATTTCTTACTATGTCATCTGATTCCAAGTCAAATTAATGTGCCTTCAAACTTTGGACGTTCATAATCAATAATGTGAATATTCCGTTCGAGAGAAAACGTTTAGCTTCCCCGCACACAGTTTGAATTTTGTAATTTTGTAATCTTTTCATTTCTTTTCTTAGTTCTATCATTTTAGGCGATTCTGTCTTTCTTGAGTGATGGAATGTATGGTCATTTGTAGCATTTGTTAGAAATAAACCCTCGATCGATGTAATTTTTGATAATGCTACTTATACTAATTGTTGATCTTGATTTTTATGGTAATCATATACAATTTCATTATACGTCCCACCTTGAGATTTATGAATTGCTAACGCGCAAGCAGGTGATAATGGGAATTGCGTTCTTTTGCATTTAATTTTCGACGTCAAAAGAATGGTTGCGTGTCTTCGTATTATTGGAGTCCATTTTTTACAAAAACCTGATGGCCTGCTCATAATAAATGATGCTGATCTGATCCTTAACTTAGATCCTATGTTTTCATTATCAAATTGCAACCATATTCTTGTTATCTTCTTAACATTTTCTTCGTCGAATTCTAAAAACTTCACTATTCCAATTGCTCCATTCATAATTCCATCTTCAACATCGACATTGCAGTTGATTATGTGCGGCATGTTTATACACACTTCCAACAAATAAGGCAAGCCCCCGCATTGAGTAACACTCATTTTATGTAGATTTCTTTTCGCATCACTTAATTCTCTGTTACTGTTATAGCCATTGAAAATGTCATCGCTTTCAATAGTGTATGTTGATTTAATGGCCTCAGAGTTATATTTTTCAACGTCACAGTTGCGATGAAAAAGTCTGATTGCTTCAGGAACGTTCGTGCTACACCAAGTTACGGTTCTAAAACGACTTTCAATTAAGTTTTTTTCTTCTAGTGACAGATCTTCTCCATTACCAATTTTGGTAAGCATATTAGAAAAATTTACATCACTTTGTCTCATAACTTGTGAAAGTGAGTGAATACATAGAGATTGCCATAGTATTGCACCATTTATCGAGTCTTTAAGTGGTTTGAAAATAGCTCTCGCGTTTACAGGAGGAAGTTGATTCAAATCATCACAAAAAATAACATTTATTCCGCCGAAATAATCATCGAAATTTCCAGTGATGTCACCCATCCGATCGTGAATTTTCTGAAGTATATCTGAACCAAGCATACTTATTTCATCAATTATTACAACTCTGACGTTAGCGAATGCGTTTCGATATGTTTGTATACTTTCTCTCGACATTCCTGGGTTCACTCTTTTCGATGAAGCTATTCTGAATGCTGAGTGGACTGTAGTTCCTCCTATAGCGACTGCTGCTTTACCTGTTGAAGCGCACGAAACAAAAGCGTTAGTTTTTGTACCATGCGTGTTACTGAACCTGTTAGTCACTTCTTTCGCTAAATTAAGTGTAAAAGTTTTTCCACTACCAGCGGCACCAGTAAAAAATACTTGAAAATTATTGCTGTGCGTCACTAATGATTCTATCAATGTGAGTAAGAAGTCTCGTTGTTCAGGGTTAGTCATACGCATTTTCTCACAAAACTCTGTAGATGACATTACATTATTCCTTTCTCGTACAACGGCTGTTAAATTTCCAATTTTCATGTTATTAATGTCATCATTATTAACGTCGTTTGAGGCCATTGCTTGAGTTATACAATCCTGCATACGGTTATAATCATCACGATCTTCTTGTATATCTTCAAATAATCTATTATATTCTTCAATGTACTCATCGATGTTGATAGTTGTATAATTTCTGGATTTTCTTATTATATCTTCATGATGTTTATCGAAAAGTATGATATATTTCATATGATCAGTAATTTCGATATGCTCACATTTAAAAGGAATGAAAAGTGTCAGCATTTCTCTTTTATATTCTGACAATTGTCTCTTCATGCCATAGTTAGTATAACGTAGAATACGAGCTTGCTTCCCTTTTCTGTAATTTCCATCACTACGGTTGAATGTGTACCATGCAACAAAATCAGCTAAACAAATGTCAGTTAATTGTTCAGGACAGTCTTCGTATTTCTGTAAAATATTTTTAGTCCAGACGTTTGTTGAATTTTGATCTAACTGTTCGATATCCATTTGTTTTTTCCTTTAATGATTCTTTATTCTATCACTTGCCCAGATAGTTGGAACGTACGAGGGGGGACCCAAAAGTAACGGGAATTAGGTGGTGGGGGGACCGCGGAGGGGGGGGATCGGGTTCTCCACTGGTTCTCTTCCAAGCTGCTACTCTCCCAAGTCAGTGTGCAAAGTTCATTTGCTGTGAGTGCATTCGTTCGTCCGTAAGAATTTTTCTAGTGAAACGACTTTTTCCGTTTCGGCGAAAACGTGAAATGGCTGAGTGCGGAGAGCAACGCGCGGCTGTAAAATTTTGTTTTTTGTTAGGAAAAACACCCGCGGAAACCCTTGTGATGCTGAAAACAGCTTATGGGGATAATGCTTTGAGTAAAACGCGTGTGTACGACTGGTTTTCGCGTTTCAAGAATGGAGAGATGTCAATAGAAGACCAACCTCGTTCTGGGCGCCCCTCGACTTCAAGAACGGACGAAAACATTGAAAAAATCAACACTCTTGTTCATGAAGATCGTCGCCGAACCATCGATCAACTTTGTGAGATGTCTGGATTGTCATGGAGTTCAATTCAGAGGATTTTAACTGAAAATTTGAGCATGAGGAGGATTGCAGCCAAATTTGTTCCTCGCCTTCTCTCCGACGATCAAAAGGAGCGTCGACTTCAGGCCTGTCTTGAGCTGCAAAATCAGTTGGATGAAGACCCAGATTTTTTTCTCAAGGTTATAACTGGCAATGAATCATGGTGCTATGGCTACGACCCCGAAACAAAACAGCAATCAAGCCAATGGAAGACACCTCTCTCGCCTCGTCCAAAAAAGGCACGCCAAGTGAAGTCCAACATCAAGACATTGCTCATTTGTTTCTTCGATTGCAGAGGTATTGTGCACGCAGAATTTGTTCCTCCAGGCCAAACGGTCAACCAACACTTCTACTTGGAGGTTTTGAAAAGGTTGAGGGAGAACATCCGGAAGAAAAGAGCGGATCTTTGGCGCACAGGAGATTGGTTCTTCCACCACGACAATGCACCTGCCCACACAGCGCTGTCCGTGAAGAAATTTTTGACCAAAAACGGCATGACACCGATTGTTCACCCCCCCTATTCACCGGACCTTGCCCCCTGTGACTTTTTTTTGTTCCCTAGACTCAAAAGGGACATGAAAGGAAAACGTTTTGGGACTGTAGAAGAGGTGAAACAAAAATCGCTGGAAGGTTTAAAAAACATTGAAAAAAATGAATTTGAGAACTGTTTTGAACACTGGAAAAAAAGATTGAACAAGTGTATTACAGTCAATGGGGGTTACTTTGAAGGTGATAAAAATTGTGTGTGAAAAAATTTGTCAATAAAAAAGTTGTAACACAATTCCCGTTACTTTTGGGTCCCCCCTCGTATATGACTTCTCTGTTTGATTCACACATGGGTTGCCTCAATAAATACCAAGCTCCTTCTTGACAACACATTTCCACAGTATTCAACATGCTGATGCACACTTTTTTCATAAGTCCGATAAAATCTTCATTGGGATGTTTAGAATGTAATTCGATCTATTGTTTATGAAGGTTACTCACTCCACGGTTGCTCTTGTTCACATACTCGACAACGTATGATGCGCATGAGTATTCATCAAGAATAAATTGGATTTCCACGTTTGCATTCAGAATGTTAGCTATCCATAGATTGAAAGTATTCGTCCATAATTCATTCGTGTTCCTAGCAAAAACTACTGTTGATCTTCTTAGTGTAGACCGTATAACGTTTAAATAGTAGTCCAATGTCATGTTATTATCTTCAATAAAATTTTGAAAAGATTCATAGAACTTTTGGCTAAGAATTTGACTTAGAGTAGAAGCCTTTTTTCTGAAATCCGGTCGACGAATGTCATCTTTTGCAAGAGGTAATAAAATACGTGTTTTTTTCATTGGCCAATAAGGTATATTGAAGCGACATTTTTTGTCATTTTTCTTGTAATATGTAAATGTGTGGCTGTGAACTTGATTTCCATTCATTTCACCTAAATCTTTTTTTGACACTGAACATAAGTGTGTTAAAAGTTCAACAGTTTTTGGCATTTCTTCTGAAATCATTTCTTTTGGGTCATTATTCAACCAAATTAAAATGTGTGCATGAGGGCTACCGCGGTGTTGGAACTCGATTCTTTTAAAATAGTCTACAACTCGATATTTTCCGAAAGGATTCGAGTCCCTTCTTCCTGATGAAATTCGCATGATCGCATCTATAAGTTTCTTGAAGTATATACAACATATCACAGGATCTTCATTTACTAAAGTCGAACGTTGTAAGGCAGTGAGTTGTTTTATTGGATCTTGAATGTTTACGCCATTTCCTTCTCTACTTAGTCTGTAAATTATCTTCAAAAGATGAGGCCATCTTATTTCATTAGCACTCATAGTCAAGAACATAGTAGGTTTCCCTAGTTGTCTGATCATTGCAAACATATCTTTTTTACGGGAATTCCAATATTGCATTGAGTTTGGTATAGATTTCAGAAATGATAGATTTTTTTCGACGCATTCATCAAGATACTGTTTATCTTCTATCATACGTCGAGTTATATTCTCTGCATTTGCATGAACTTTGAATGTTGAATAGAGTCCTTGTGTAACTCTAAGTCTCAATATTTTAGCAGCCATATAAAGAATATGTTGTGGATTTACACCTCTTCTATCTTTTCTTCTGATTTCACTTGTAGCAATGTTGAATGGAGTAGATATTGTAGAGGCTTTGAATATTCTTGGATGACCATAATATATTCCAGGAAAAGATAACTCTTTAGCATAAGTATCGAATATTATACTTAAAGGAGTTCTGTTTTGACCGGGAGCAATGTCCAAGAATTTACTTTCGTTCCAAAGCATCCTGTGTTGTTGTGCCAATAGTAACTCTTTATCATCATTATTATTTAAAATTTCTAAACCATCTGAATCCTGATTATCACTTTCTTGACTATTATATGTTTTTTTTTTTTTTTTTTTTCGGTGTAGTTATCAATTTCATTTGAATTGTATTTTATCCCAAATCGTTTATAAAGAGGGGTTGTCAACATATAATTTAACCATTCTTTAACAACTCTCTTGTTAATTTGTCCACTAAGATAGGTTGATTTATGTAGAATATGCTTCTTGATGTTGACATTGAAGGTATAATCATCATCAAGTTAACGAGGTAATTGAGTAACTATATTATCATCTTCAACAGGTATATTTATAATTTGACCAATAATTTTATAAGTTCCATATTCTCGACGTAATCGACGTATTTGCATAAAAGGTAGTCGAGGCGATATAAGTCTTTCAGTAATGGGATCTAATGGAGGCAATTCAGAAGGATGATCCGGATATTTATATCCATTAGATTTGCTCAAAATGAGGATTTGATTATTGGAGAGTGACTGCCGACATGTACGACAAATTTTGAAATTATGTGTATCAT
This sequence comes from Platygaster robiniae, assembly GCA_028476575.1. Taxonomy (NCBI): domain Eukaryota; kingdom Metazoa; phylum Arthropoda; class Insecta; order Hymenoptera; family Platygastridae; genus Platygaster; species Platygaster robiniae. Next base: position 40,128,601 of record CM052021.1, read on the forward strand.
AATCATGGCTACTAAATTCTTCTTCGAGTAAATGTATATCACTTTCTATAACTTTGACTAAATCTCGTCTGAACCACAGTCTGTCACATATATCACATGGATGTCCAAATTCATTTTGAAGAAATAAATCATCAAACTCTGTGTTGGCTTGTAAGTAAACTTCTGAATTAAAAGTTGATTTTTCATTCTCTTGGGTATCATCAAATTTTTTTGATGAATCAAAAGATACTGAAATTAAAGGTATGATATATGAAGAAATAGTAAAGAGTTAATGAATTATTAAAAATTTATATAAAAATCTTGAATAAAAAAAAAATTAGTAAACAATTGAAATAAGTGAAAAATAATGTGAAAAAATTTATTAAAAAATTAAAAAGATAATTATTGAAAAATTATAATAATGTTTTGATTTATATTATAATATTCAATTACAATTTTGGGACATGTCGTTATAATCAAAATGTAATTCTTGCTGATCATTCATTTTTCGGTTGAAAGTTAAAGATGAGAAATCAGTTTCGGTAGTTGAAAATGGTACAGTGAGATTTTCGGTAGAGTATTTTTTTCTTTTCCGGAATTGGCGAGATCTTTCTGTAGAAGTTTTTGGCAAGTGTGTTCTCTTCATCCCAATTTTAATTGTTTGGTTCGAATTTTCTTGAAAATAATTTTATTTTTTTTATGATTATATATTTATTTATTTTTGTTACAGTTATTGATTGAAAAGCATAATTATTTATTTGAAAATCATTTAACTATTCTTGAAAAGGTTTTTAGGTATGAAATTTATTTCAAAATATCCTTTTTTTTTTAAAAGTTCTATATTTTGAAATAAATTTGATTAATATTGTATGATAATAAAATAATAGAATAAGTTATAAGATTTGAAATTTAAAAATGTAATATTATCGAAAAATTAATAAAGAAAAAAATGTAATAAATATATAAATGTAGAAATATTTTGATATGTTAGATTGATTAAAATAAAAAAATTAAATAATTTAGGAAATTGTTTGAAGATAACAATTTCATCAAAATTATGAACTTGATATTGAATATTTAACTTTTTGAAGTTTTGCATAAATAAAAAATTCAGAATTTCTAGAACACGTTTTAAAAGAATGTTAATGTTGAAATAAAATAGATTTATATAAAAAAACTATTTTTTACTTTATCAAATTTACCGTTATTAGAGGATAATCCTGAAATATTGTCTTTTATAATTCTCTTCCTTTCTCGGCATTTGCGAGATCTCTCAGTAGAAGTTTTGGGGAGTTTATAATCTCATGTGTCATTTTTCTGTAAGAAATTTTTGCTATAATATTAAATGAAATTAATGGTATATAATAAGAGATTTGAATTTTACTAAAAAAAAAAGTTCTTACAATTGTATGATTTGTTTCATATTCTTGATTTTCAGTGATTGAAAGCATATCAAAAATGTCAGCATCGCGAGAAGTTGATGGTTGCATTTCTGATGACATTGCGTAGAAATTCGTTGTATTCAGGACATTCATGATAGAGATGTTAATTTATATGAAATTTTTGAAATTTGATGATTTGTTTCATTTGATAATGAAAAAAATTAAATACAGGATTTCATTTTGACATGTCATCAATTAAATAAGAAACAAATAAAAGATTGGTTATAAAAGGTTGGATGTTTTTTATTAAATCTAATTTAAATAATTCTTTTAAATTTTTTGATATATTTTGATTTTTTAATGTGATGATTTACATTTAAAAAGATATTCTTAAAGGAGTTTTATAATAATTTTAGAGATTTTTGAATTATTTATTATTTCCAATTGATCTAACAAAAATTTTTTAATAAATTTTAACATCATGGGAGTAGTTCTACGTAACGACACAGGTTTCCTGTGGCATCGTCTAATTTTTTTTTTTTTTAGTTATGCATTCTTGAATTTTTCATGCACCAGCCATGATTCTTTGCAATTGGTTTTTTTTGACGTACTTTCCCAGTAAACCTATAAGCTCACTGTGAGCTCACTGTGAGCTTAAATGTGAATTCACAGTGAGCTCACATAGTACTTCAAACGTCCGCTTTTTAAACGCTAGGCGTGAGCCCAGAGTAAGCTCACATTGAGATAACAGTGAGCTCACTGTGAGCTTATCGTGAGCCCACTGTGAGGTTCCGCGGAAATTTTGCAGTGAGTTTACTGTCAGTTTTCTGTGAGCTACGCGTGAGCTACCTATGAGCTAGCTGTGAGCTAATCGTTAGCTGCTTGTGAGCTCCCTGTAGGAAATGTACTATTTTAAAAGTTAGTCATTTCGAAGTTATTTACCACTTACCTTTCTGCGCAAATATTTCACTTCAGCAGCATGAGTGGCAAAAATGGATGACTATTGTTAGTCTAGTATACATGTATGACCTGTCACGATAAAATTCTCCACAAAAGGAGGCTAGTGAGGCTCATTTTCGTTTCTTTGCTGTGGGTATCATAACAGACTTTTTAAGGATAAACGAGAGTCGACTGGTTTGAATAAACTAGAGGTTCCAAGAAAAATCATCGAGTTATGCTTGACTGAGATCCTTCAAATTCAAAAACTTAGTAATAAAAACAAGTAATTTTACTTTTGAATTTAATCGAGGGTTACTAGTACTTTACCGATGCTAGACCCATCTTTTTATTATTCCCAAGACACTGGGATATCACTGACGAACAGTGAAAGGCCGTCACCGACAATCAGTCTTAATAAAAAAGTCACGTGATCCAAAAAACGACCGTGATCAACATCCACGAATTTCTGTGCTCTGTCTATAAAAAGGACGACACTGGCAATTCGGTAAAATAATTCATTTTTGATGAAGAATGCTAAATATTTACAACCAATTACTAATCGTGAATCCTCAAACGGCTCGATATTGTGTTCCCAATTAATGTAACAAAAATGAACCTTTTAATTTACCCGTTATGTTTTTTTTTTTGCGGCAGCTCAGGAATGTATCAAACAAGGCATTTAAAAGTAAAAACAGTCTGGTAAAAAGCAGAAAATAAGTCGTTTTTCACAACGCAATTGTATTTATTTTTTTAAACGCAAAACTAGTTTGCTTTACATAATCACATATTCTTACAAATTTCAGGCTTCCCAACAACAACATTTCAAAATATATTCTCTTCGTACACTCGGTATTTTTCTTATTACTAGAATAACTTTTTTACAGCAAAATTATCACAACAATTTTTCGTTATCGCTAGAAACAAAAGTCGATCAACGACTTTTTTCAAGAAAAATACGTGAAATTACAATTTGTACATTATCAGTCTTTTACTGTGTAGTCTTTGAGATTGTAAGTGACATGGATTATTCTTACGATAGCTGGACAGTACTGACATTTTCAGGAACGTTCTTATGTGTGCATCATCCCTGAACTGTCCTAAGGAAGTTTTAGGGACTTTTCTGGTGTAATACCAGTACTGTCTGGGTATTCTAAAAAAACAATATAAACATATGTTAAGTTACATGCGCATTATATAGCAGGGGCGGCGAAACATGCCAAGTACGTAAATTTAAATTAGATTAATAATTAACCATTTTAATTATTATTTATTATTAGATATTGTGACGAGCGGGGTTGTTCCCCTCGTCTTGAAAACTTAATTCAAAAAGAGAGGAAATATTTCACTTTGCTGAATTTCGCAAAGCTATTTTCTAATTATTAGATAGCGCGCGGAATATCATAACGAGTTCACCGACGCTAGAACTGACGCTCATGCAACATAAAGAGTCAATTAGATAAGGAAATAAAATCGCTATTTTCGGAAAAGATAAACGATTTCTAAATTTCTCAACTAGCTATCAACTCAATTTGCTTAGTCATTTGACTATTTTTCGTGCTACGATGATTTTTCATTTTTATTATCTAATGACTACTGGATACAAATGGACCAAAAAGGATCCGTTTATCTCCTCTTAGAATGGTAGATAAACCCCGAACTTTTCACTGGAAGTCAGTCGTCTCCAGACGATTCAAACCAGCTCTTTCAAAGCTAAAAACCAGCTCTTTTCAAAGCTAGAAAACCAACTCTTTCAAAGTTAAAAACCAGCTCTTTCGAAGCTAAAAACCAGCTTCAAAGCTAACAAATTTCCAAGTAAGCATTTAAAGCCAAAACTTTGTACTTGCTTTAAACGTCTATTCCATGCTATACCTTGCACCCCTGATTTGGTGATGAAGTCTCACGACTTCATCCTCATATAGCATCCAAATGACTCCGAATCAAGGAAAGCGAGGTTTTGGCATGGAAAAGCGTCACTAACAAGTATTTGAGAAATAAAATAAATAAATATTATACGAACCCAAATAAAGAATTAAAGAACATTTATTACACTAATATCCAACAATACTATGTAACCATTTTAACACCCCAGAGGAACTAGAGTTAAAAGGAAGTAACTAGGATGACGATTTACTATAGATAAGAAGGAATAAGATTTAACAATTATTAATTGATACAGTTCGGCTAGGTTGGGTAATGTAAATAAGGATATCAAGATATTAAAGATGTTTTCCACTCTTCTTCTCGGTAGTGAGTTCTAAGGATTTCCAGACGTATAGACGAGGGTGCGAGGCTGCTAAGAGGATAAGAGAGCGAGAGTCCATTCAGACTCGGTCTTCTCACCCAAGTTATCCCAAGTTCCAGAAGAACTTAGACCTAGATTATAAATACCAGAATTTAGGCAGAGAAGCCTTCCAGAAGTTTAAAATAAGTCATCTAAAAAGGCCCCGTCCCTTCTGGACGAGAAAGAAAATTCAAGAAGCAAGAGAGACCTTTTTAAAGAATAATCTTCCAATAGAGAGACCAGAAGAGCCTAAAATTGCCGATGAGGAATTTTACCAGGAAACAAAAGACGACTTAGAAGTAAGGGCGGGCATAAGAGAAGAGATAAGACAACAACTTTAAGTTAAGAAATTACACTTGTAGAAGAAAGTTATAGTAATGATAACGTCACTTTGTGACTTCAAATTATAAATTTGACGTGTATTTATTTAACCCTTTTAACAACTCTCCCGACTCCCTTTAAAAGTCGGATAAAGGGTCACTGTAGGCCGTTGTCTACAGAGGGTCCTTTTCTGTCGACGAGATTAAGGAATATAATTATTCCTAGGCGCTCCGCCTAACAATACAGGAAAAAAATATATAACAATGAACTCTAAATTTGATTACATATTCCGAGTCTCGCTCGTTACAATATAATGCTCAAATTTTCGGAATTATTACCCAATATCGTTATTCACATGTCCAACAGTGTCAGGTTTCAAAATTGTCATGAACAAAATGTTGTCCAACATTTATAGGCAGTTGAAATTAACAAAATAATAATATTCATTCAAAATTGACATATAAATGTGGAAATGCGGCTTTGCAACATAGTAATTAATGCCTACAAATTATCATTAAAAATCATAACGAAAACAAAAACTCTAAAGTTTCGAATTCGTTTGTAAGGAATCTGAAAATGTCAAATTTGAAAATTATAATCTTCGGATGGATAGTTTCAACTCTTTTTTACAAAAGTATAACTAAGGTGCTAATAAAATTGGGAGTATTTAATTATTCTACATTGTTTACCAAGATTCACATACTGGGATGTTTTGTAGTTTTAATGTTTTGTGATTCGATGTTTTGTACTTTGGAACGTTGTTGAGTTTTTTTAAAATTAGTATTTTCGGGTTTTGATATTTTAGATCTTATGTTCTGTACTCGAATCAATAGCCGAATGGGTTCAAAAACCAATCTTAAAAAAAAAAAAAAAGAAAAAAAACAATCTACTTTTCACCCTCATTTCTTCCCTACCAACCTTACCCTACCCTACCTTCAACAATGTTCTGAACTCCATACACATCGTACAACTGTTTCGCCGCCCCTGATGCTAGAAGGCGTTTTACATGTTAAAACACCCAATTTAACTAAATATAAAAAAAAGTAATTCCCACGATTCGTGCAGTGGGTGAAGATTGAGAAAATTAGGATATAAATGGAGACTCATTTTGCATCTTAACATTATTTAACTCATTGTCAGTACGCAAATTTTCTTCAGGATTCGTATTATATCCATTTTACGTCATTTTCACGCAATTTGTCGTGATTGAGGAACTCGTAAGTGACAAGAAAAGAAAAAATCATAAACGATATTTTTTTAAATTGTGTAACTAAAACGTTTCATACTTAAATAGGCAGGGTAGTATCAATGAGCTTCATTAATATAACATGAGGAAGTTTCAGGTGACAATTTACGCATTTTTTGAGTTTTTTTTAGCAATGGTTATCATAGGGAAAATACAAAAACTTTGGTTCGCCATTTTAAATCAAATTTTTACAGACAGTCTTTGTCTATTTTTCTGTGTTTGAACTTTCCGAAACACTGTACCATATTCAACTACGACAAACCTACATTGAGTCTCAATCGTAGTTATGCAGAAGAGGTATAATTAAAAATTTAGTATATTCTTTGCAAAGCTTGGTAAGACCATTTTCATCGAAAAGGGGTAATTTCATGACTTTTCTCTTTATAGAACTAATAGGAAAAATGTTCGATTCTAGAGTAAGACTGCGCATATCGGCTACATGAATACCTAACATTTGCGAATCGCAAGGTATTTCGAAAAAAGGCTGTAGATCTTGATACTTTTCAGCTTTCACAAATGCAATGTCATTTTTTAAAAGAATTTCTTCTACTTGTATGATTGTACCATTGTCCAGTGTGTAAGTGTTGTTCCAAAAGTCTTTCGTTATTTTAAAATTCTGAGAAATAAAAGCTTTCATTTTGCCTGACCTTTTTTCAAATATTACTTGGGGATACACTTTTGACTCTTCGTTAGTAGTAAGTTGCATTTCCTCCACTGTTCTGTTATAGAGTTGTTGTAAGCAAGTGGCGTTCACCTTTACCAAGTCTTTTATTTTCTTCATAGCGTTTTCGAAAGGAAAAGCGCTGTATCTGTCTAAAGGTCCAAATCTTTGTACATCAGCCGCAATATGTAGAAGGTTGTGAACGTTGTAAGTGAGTCTTTCAGGGCCGTAGTATTTTCCAAAGTTAGCAACGAAAAATTCCAGCAATTCCTGAGCATAGTTATTTATTGAAATACCGGTGTGTTCGTCACACAAAATTCTTGTCGCAACTATAAAGGAGAGCAAGTGTTCGTACCGTTTCTTATTCACAAAAGGTTTCATGACAAGCATAGCAGTGTACAGTAAAAACTCGCGACATTCGGTCGCCTTCCAAAAGTGGATGTCAAAAAGACTCCGTGGTTCTCTCGCAAATTCTCTAGGAATGCACTTTTTCAACCGATCAAGAATTTTGGAAATTTTCGTTGCTATTGAAATATCGATGCGAATAATTCTCCTTCCAAATACGAGGAGACGTACGATGAGTTTTGTAAGCCCTAAACAAATGCAATGCATATAATCTATTGGGAATCGGATGACCATGTCAATCTTTAACCTTTCAAAAATAGAACTTCCATTATGATGTTGCGGCTGTATCTTCATTCTGAATGTTCTGTCGTTTCTTAGATTTGCGTTCCTGAACGGAAAAGTTAATCAGCCTATTATTTTAGATCCTTTTTGATCGCATCGAGAACATGAGTAGTGCCCCATATGATATTTAATATATTTCACAAAAGCTAAGGCTGGGGCATCACATATGATTGCATTTAGAACTATATCTACGCGTTTCTCATTTATTTCTACTCCATTTTCTTGTAAGATTAGCATTTCTTCGACAAAATGTTGCATAATTTCATTCGCGGTTTTTGGTTTCGCAAGGCCTCAGAAGACTCCGATGAGTAAGGGTTTCATTTTTCTCCCTGCAGCAGACCACTGAATTGGCCAGAACTGCTGTTTTGAACTTTTTGATATAGGGAGACCATCTGTGCTTACATTGATTTCTAAGGTATCCGGAAAGGTAGAGCAATTTGTCAAATAAGTGAGAATACCTGCTTTCAGCCCGAAATGAATATATTTACTACCATCTTCAAGTTCAATGATTTGCGATTGCGTGTTTCGGGGGGTTTTCATCAAGATTCTGGAATTTTTTGGCAACTCACTCTCGTGTCCGTAGTTTCGAAGCAGTATAAGAAGTGCCGTAAGGGCACTCATGCTGATTTTGAAAGCAATTTTCCACAACGCAAGCTCAATTCTTAATCTACTCGCTATTTTAATCGCTGGTGACCGTAGTACTGGCGGTGGATCAACAACCGTATCGTGAGAGAATGCCGCGTCACCATTTTCTTCGTCTGTATTGGTAGTGCTGTACTCGGAGCTGATACTGGAATCGGATGAATCAGACACATCGGAGTCGACTCCAACAAAATCATTGTTGTCATCATCATCAGAAAAAGCCTCTTCTTCTTCATTTGTGCAAAGTTCCTGCTCATCTTCACGTTCATTCTCAGCACCTCTAGGTACGAATTGGTCTGTTTTGTTTGTTTTTACTTGTTTTAATTGTTTGTCACATTAAAGTTTTACGAGAAACCGTTGTCGTCGCTTGGATAGCAGGCTGAATTCTTTTTTGGACATTCTGATTTAAGAGTGATTCCTGTCGTCGAGAAGGAACAATTTTTCTAGACAGTCCTGGAACAACAACAATTTTTGGAAAATTAATGGTTTTTGTTATGTCACCGTCGCACGAGACGCAGCTTAACTCCATTGCAATCTTGGTATTGAGTAAATTTTCGAACTGTCTTCAATCTGTACTCTGAAGTTTTTTTGAAAGTAGTGTTTAGGGAAGGCTAGGCTATTTAAAAATATTTAAAAAGCACTCTTTCTTGAAAATAATGCTAGTAGAAGGTACGACTGGTTTAAAAAAACCCCTTTCGATAATAGTGTTTTGCTATAAGAAGCTACTTTGAACACATACTTTTAGTGCTATTTTTCTAAACTTGTGTTTCAGATAATTTAAGTTAACTTAACAAATAATAAAAGTACTGATTCACCAAAACATTCCGGCGGTCATTTAACTCCATTTAATAGTTTATTATTGACACTTTTTGGGAATGCCTGCTTCGACGAAACAAAAAATTGCAGCCTGAGGCGAAGCCGAGGGCTGTAATCTTTTCGTCAAAAAAAGCATTTCCGAAACTGGCAATACGATATTTTATTTGCAAATTACGAGTAAATGTAAATTTGTTAATCAAAACTACCGAAAATTCACTGTTTTCTCGTAGTTTACAAATAAAAAATATTTTTCTTGGTTTCAAAAAACTAAGAAAAAATTTTCATGATTCAAAAGTTTCAAAAAACATTTGTTTTTTGTAAACATAGGTAACAGAGGAATGAATTTTTTAATATTCAAGTATGCCTAGTAAACCAGGTGTCTCGCTGTGAGCTCACTTTTATCTCACTGTGAGTCGCCGAGTATTCGAAGAATATTTAAAAAAATGTTTTTACCCGACAAAAAGTTAATTAGGATTACAGAGTGTCACAATGTACGTTTACATAGATTTCAACAAAAAATTTTGCTTATCGAGTGAATTCAAACACTTCACCTCCACTCCCTTCCCTCATTCTTATCGCCCTTGCCCCTCGCTCCATACCAACCACTCAATTTTTCACTTTATTTCCTTATAACTTCTACCTTGCCCTTCCACCCTCTCCAGTTTATTTTCACCCCTCGCATCCACCTCGTTCATCTACTCCTTTGTCATCTTCTTCCATAAATTTTTTTCCATTAAAATAAACATTCATTTTTATACATCTACTAGAATACTCGGCGCGCATAGCGCGCCTCATACTCTAGCATTTTTCTTTTTCTTCCGCTTTCACTTTCATTCTCATATTTTTAATGCATTATTGCCACTATTCACGAAATTTTTTTCATGTCATGTGTCTGATATTAACAATTACGAATTTTCGATGTTTGTTTCTCCTTTAGATATTTGTATTTCAAAATGCATTTTATTCTTTCTTTCATTTCCACTTCAATTCTTCTACTTGCCGAATTTCTCACGTATTCACATTCTTTATTTTGTTTATACTTGAAAATTTTTTTTTCACGAAACTCCTTGATCATTGTAATCAACCACCTATCATTTGTATTTATCTATCAATTTTTCATACTCATCATGCGTTGATGTTTTTCTTCTCTGTATCTAAAATTTTTATCTTTAATTAATTTGAAATACATGTTTACCATTCCATTATTCTATTATTTACTTAAGAAATTTATTTTAATGTTCAATTTTTCCTTCTACATTCAATTTCAAATTATCATCAAATTATAATTTAATATATTTGGCATGGTATCGATTGTGCACAAATTTATTGAGCACCGTATTTATTGTGCACATTTTAACGATTTTCATCACTATGATTCTTAATCTACCAAATTCGGAAATAAAAACTTCCAAATTCGAAAAATTATACTGTGCAGTCATTTTTGTATCATCCTGCGTACAAATTCAAAAAAATGTCCACAATCGACCAGTGCTCCATCAATACGGTGCTCACTAAATTTGTGCACAATCGATACTATGCCTAATATTTAATAATATCTCGTTCATCATAGCTTCATTGAACTTATATAAAATAGAAAGTAATGGCTCTGCAATTATGCTTAACTGTAGAATTTTCTTCAACTTCGTCTTCAGTTCAATTTAATTATGATAGTGAGTTATCATTACTTCTATTATCTTTAAGTCAACCACCAGGCAAATAGACAGGGCAAAAAAGTCCGTTTTTGTGCCTAATGGCAAAAAAAGGTGTTATTTCTAGTTAATACCTACTAATTTTTTTTCCTATCGAAACTGTACGCAATACATAGTTTATTATTTCTTTGAGTCTCGTAGCTCTCGACTTACTCTAAACTTGATGTCTACATTCAACAAAAATTTTGTCGTCTGGGGGGTTGCAAACAGAAGTTAACGCATGATGAATAAAAACGCTAGTTTCTAGAAACATTACATACTTTTTTTTTTCATTAAAAGTTCATGCAATACATGTACTTTTTTTTGTTCGATTCTCGCATTTGTTAACCTTTTTAAAATTATAAGTTTACATTCAAGCAAAAATTTTGCTATCTGGTGGATTGCAAACGCGAGTTAACACTTGTTAAATAATATTTCTGATTTTGTTTTTACGTACAAAAAAAAGTTCGTTCGGCCCAAAAATGAAAGAATCTCGGTCTTTTCCGGTTTTTCCCGGTAGGAAAAAATTCCTGGTCTTTTCTCGGATTCTCGGTCCGCTAGACACCTTGAATTCATTAAGTTGATGTCAGACAATCAAGTATATTACATGACGTCAGCTCGATTTTTATATTTTGAATGCTTCGGCTTCGCCTTGGCGTATATTCAAAGCATAACGAATATCTTTCGTACCGTAGGTAGAAAAAAATCTGTCCCTCGGCTGAATGTACACAACCTTCAACCTCGCGAGAAATTTTCTTATGCCGTGGTGCAAAACATACTATTTATGGGAATTCGAATATTTTTTGTTACTTTTTAATGAACGAATTGTAACTTTCTTTGAAAAGACCTTCTCTGAAAGTGCAAGATTGTAAAAGAACAACCACTTTTTACAATACATAAGAAGCTGCAACAACTTAAATCGAAAAATGTTCAAAAATCTTATTACTTGAGTAAAATCGACTCAAATGATTCTAGATGTACTAGGATGTGATTTTTTCTTTCTTATTCAGTCATTTTAAGAGAAATCATTGTCTGCTGGATAAATGTTGTTTCAAAGCAATTTTTGTTTTTTTTTTTTTTGACAAACTGTATGCAAAATATTCGAATAGTAAAATGTCTTTCAAGCATAACGAAAAATTTCGATTTCAGTTATGTCTTTCGGAATTTTAGAATATTTTCAAAAAAAAATTTTTTCCGACCAACTTGGTGATTTTTTTAAAAACGAAGTACTGTTTTAAGATCCAGGAAACACTAACAAAAATTGACTTCTTGGAATTGTTCGCTATTATATCCAAAAATATTTTTTTTTCATGACTTACACTTTTTCTAACCAAAAATAAAAAAATTTTGAAAAAAGAAATTTTCTGCTTTCAAACATAATATTTTAATATATAAACGACTTTTTAAGGCCTACATAAATAGAGTTGTTATTTGCAAGCAGAACTCCAAGTTCACGAAAAGAATAGGTAGTAGAAATGAAACTATATAATTTCAACGTGAAATGCACGCATAAACAAATGAAATTCAGAAAACACTCCTCATGAAGCAGGAAAATACCAAGAACACAGTAAAAATGTATCTGTTTAGACATCGTTATTAGGATAGATCCACAACATTTTGTAAAAACTTCAATTTCGCAAGTTATTTTCGAGAAAAAATTTAAACAAATCAATTATGCAGATCTGACATCAGATTTATTATCAGCTCACCTTAAAGTTATAAAAAGCATGTGCATCTTGCAAGAACTCCAATTCTGCGAGTAATTGTTGAAAACAAATTTAAACGAATCAGTTTTGCAAATTTGAAATCAAATTCAATATCAGCTCTCCTAAAAACCATAGAAAGCATATGCATCTCGCAAAAACTCTTATTTTGCTAATAACTGTAGAAAAACTGTATAAAAAAATATTTAGCAAATCTAATGGCAGACTCATCATCAGCGCATATGAAAACCATGATTAGCATATGCATCTTGCAAAAAATCTCACTTTGCAAGTAATTATAAAAAGAGTTTAAACAAATCAGTTTTGTAAATCTGGCACCAGATCCATTATTAGCTCACTTAAAAACTATGAAAAGCATGTGCATCTAATAAAAACTGCAATTTTTCAAGTAACTGATGAAAAAAATGTTTGAACAAATCAACATTTTCGCAAATCTCGCACCAAATATATCATTGGCTAACCTAAAAACCATGGAAAGCATATGCATCTTGCAAAAACTTGAATTTTGCACGTAATTGTATAAAAAAGTTTAAGCAAATTAATTTTGCAAATCTGGCACTACATTTATTATTACTTCACTTAAAAACCATGGAAGGCATGTACATCTTGCAAAACCTTCAAATTTGTAATCAATTGTTAAAAAAAAGTTTAAACAAATCAACATTTTAGCGAATCTGACACCGGATTCAGCATTAGCTCGTATATAAAGCATGGAAAGCATATGCATCTTCCAAAAACTTTAATTATTTAAGTAATATTTATTAAAAAATTTAAATAAAGCAACAATTTTGCAATGTGACACTAGATTCATTATCAGCGCACTTGAAAACAATAGGAAACGTATGCATCTTACGAGAACTCTAATTTTGACACTAGTAAGGAATTAAAATGATTGTTAAGAAACAACGCAACAATATGATTATTCTTTGTGCATATCAACAAAAAATGATAAAACTATCAACAAAGCTTCAAACTGTCAAACGTGACGAACCGCGAAAAAGCTTTTCTATGACAAAAAAATTCTGAGTTTCTTGAAAATGGTATATTGACAGAAAAATTTGGGGCGAAAAATGTACGCAGATAGTGAGCGTTATGCTAAAAGATATGTGTGGCGTGGAATGAAGAAACCGACCTTAGACTGCCTTTTTCATTTTACGAGAAAACGCGGGTAAAGAAAAAGATTCTCGGGGACTGCTCGCACAGTTTCCCCCTCTAGCGTCAGGTTCTATGATCAATTGTGTTTAATGCCTTTCGACCTGCAGCCAGATGATATAACCGTTCATCGTGATTTTTCATTGAATTGAATTTTCAGAAAGGAATTGAGAAAATCTTTATCTTTTATTCTCTGTTTTCTTTGGTAAACCGTGCCTAATAGACCGCATAGACCCTTGGTCCTCGGAAGGGTCTCGTTGATACTCGAGACGCAAGGAGAGTAAACTTCCCCGACTGTCTTTGGCTGGTTAACGCAGATAGTGGCACGGATATTTCTCGCAGTTTCACTGGACAAAAAGTAGAATTTCGCAAAGAACAACATTTTTTTTATTTCTAAGACAAAGTTCATTCGATAGAACAGATTTTTCTCTATCAGAAGGTGTTGAAACCCTGAAATCGATTTTTGACACTCTTAGGTCGGTTTCTTCATTCCACGCCACATATAGTGACATTTCGAACAGTTTTTTAAAGAGTTTTAAAAAGATACACACTGAGAAGAATTTTTCGCGGCGGTTTTCATGCCTTCGAGGTAAACAGTGCTATACGCTGTATGAATTTCAGTGCATCGAGCGTTTTTCGTAATTCTTTCTAAAGCTATAAGAAACAATCATAAGGCTTCATGGATTCACACTATAGCAAAAATCGGTATAGCCTCTAGCGGATATTGCCATAGCTGATAAAAGAGACACTCGGGCTGTAGGAACTCATGTAAATCATTGCCAAGGTACTGCGGTCGAGTTTAGCCCTAGCAAATGCGTTCACCCTGATATCGTGGTAAAACCGTGGTAATATCGTAGTATTAGTCATTTACAAAAATTAAGTATGTATAAAGACTTTTCTTGACTTTTTCTTGTTAAAAAGTCTATAATGAGCGTAAAAGTGAATTAAGGGGGTAGTACACTACTTTGGCTTGTTTTTTTGGTATTTTTTTTTTTTATCAATTTTTATTTGACAATGAATCTTTTCTTACATATCATAAGGCATATTATGAACTCTAAAAAAAATATTTTTCAAAACACTTTGATGTCATTATATCTAAGAAATGGGTGGCCGAATGACGTCCCTTTTTTTTACGGTGGACATGATTTCTCACGTATGGATCATCTGAAACAAAAAACCAAAACAAAAAAAAAACAAAAAATTCTTAAAGAGTATAGGAATGGTTATTGTCCCTACCTCAATCATGAAAATACGTTAATAAATAAACAAGTAATAAATATTTCTTTTTTTTTCAATTTTTTCCCATGTTTTTTTGTATGAATGTTGTTATAATGTTATTAATAATAAATATGAAAATTATGTTCGAGGTACCGACTATAGACAGGCGTTTTTTGAACATAAATGCAAAAATTTGGTGCAAATCGGTAAAGTAGATCGGTTAGAATCATGTCCACCAGTTTGAAAAACACCGTTTCGAGAAAAAAGCGTTTAAAGTTCGAGGTAAGAAAAATGCATATAGAGATTTACATGAATGTAAAAAAATTGACTTACCCCTAATCGGCTATGCCTGCTCCGTATAAAATTCCCTCGACATCCTCGTACAGCTCGTCCTTGCGTGATCTGCCAGCTCTGATGTTCGTCCGGTTCTCCTTTGCGGCTTCGCCGCTACGAGCTTCCGAGTTGCGAATTCGACACTCGTTGTTGCGCGTCGCGGTAGCTAGTGCGCCTGTGCCAATTTTCACGCCCATTACTTCCATGATTTTGAGCAAAGGTTCCAAGCCTTCGTTGAAGATGCAAATCGCACAATTCGTCGCCAACTCCACGATTTCTTTGCCGCAAAAGAGGTGTTTGGGAGCCAGGTGCCACACAGTTGAGTTAAAAGATTCATTATTGTTCTGTGTGTTTGCTCCCACACACCGGCTCAACAGGTCGTCGGTTGAAAGATCCTCGTATATTTTCTTCAACGCCGGTTGAATATTTTCGTCCAGTGCCGGAGGGTGATGGAAATCTTCAACTGTTCCTGAAGCCTCAGCCACTCTGTATTTACACCACGAAGTTTCTCCGCGAGGACAATATTCGTGCTGAGGATGCGTGTCAGTGGAAATTTTATGGTAAAAAGTAGCCAAAATCGCGTTTCGCATTCCATCTACAGAATTTGAATTTTCTCTGACTGCTCGTTCATAGTATGAAGAAAGCTGGAGCATGATTTTATTTGTGAAGGCGGCAGTCTTGATTTTTGGTGCAGTTTTTTTTGCCTTAGTTGTAACTGCTCTGCCTCTCGAAGGACGTTTTGTGGCGATTTTTTTTTCTTCATTCTGTGCGACTGTTTTCTGTGACTTTTTGATCTGTGTGAGATTTTTCTTAGCTTCTTTCGCACGTTTGTACATCCTTTTCTTTACGTGCAAAACACACTCCAACTTTTTGACTTCTACTTCTTCTCCATACGGTGACGAATTTTTCAAACACTTGAAGGTCTTAGTGTCACCGTCACCATAGTAATTTTCATAATAAACCTTGTGCGTTTCTAAGGATCTTTCGAACATCTCCACTACTCCATCTACTTCCATTTTTCCGGCACTACCAGAATGATTCGCAGAACAGTTAGCCTTATGTTCCTCGTACCAAACGTCATTGTCAATGTCATCTTTGTTTCCATCTCTCATCTCGCGCATTTTTCAATAACGAGATTTTACAATAGCGTCAACAACTTTCCCCGTAAATTTGCCAATCAAAGATACAATGCCGATGAGTGACGTAAAACCGCGCTTCGACCAAGACCCGTCACCCGACACAGAGAGATGATTTTTTACATTACCGGCAGCCTCGTTCCTCTCCTGCTCTTCTTTGACGGCTTTTCGCAACACTGCCTGAACCACTGCACGCGTGGCGATGAAAATGTGTTCGAGATTATCATAATACGCTGTCTTCGTCAACGAAAGTCCAAAGTCCATGTATCCGCAAAAATTAGCGATGCCACGAAAGCCGATCCCGAGTAGGCGCATCACAAAAATAAATCGACGATTTATTTCGTACGTCTGCCCGATCTGAGGGCTACTTGGGATACACTGTTCTTTGTCACACTCACATTGCACCACTAATTTGAATCCAAGTCCTTTTGCAGCTTTTCGCGAAAATTTCACATCACTCTTGCACACTTTGCACAAAAAAAGATCTTGCAGAGCGAGAAAAACACTGAAGTTCACAATGAAGTAACTGATTGTATCATTGACATTGACGTCAAAATCTCCATCTCCCGAACAGATTTTTCGTGCTGATGCACTAGTGTTTGAAGTATCTTGATCTCCCGTGTGTTGGTTTCCACGAAAATGTCGTTTTCTTGTACGATCCGGCTTCCGAACACTCGTTCTTTTCCGTTTGCGGTCCATTGCGCACGAGGAAATAACCCGCACTAAACCAACAGTACAAAGATATATCAAATACGATAGTTAATTGGAACACGTTTTTTTCGACACACGGATGCGGATTTACTGTCACGGATTACAACGTGAGAACAAACGATTTGGCTCCGAGCGCCAGGTGTGCGTTTCAAGCACCCCGAACGTCGTGCGGTGTTACAGTTTTTGGGCCTCTTCCGAGACCTTTTGCGGTAAAAGTAGGTTTCTACATTAATTTTAAAGATATAAGGAAACAGAAAATGCAAAAAAAAAAAAAATCGAATTTTTGAAAAAAAAAGTAGTGTACTACCCCCTTAATTCATGAGTTTTTTATTAAAAAAAGCGATGAAAAAAATGAATCAAATAATTTTATACAATACATCGAGTATAATTATAGAACCTACCTTTTCAGTGTTTCCGATACATGAACTTGAAAAATTATTCACCAATCCATGAAAAATAAATGTAAAACAAACCACAAATTGACCACAATTTTATTTTACCTCAATATTGCGGTAAACGCATTTGCTAGGGTTAATGCCGGGCAAAACAGTTGTAGAGGTTATAAAGGAAAGATTTGTTTACGTCATCAACCATGTGTCACTTTTTGTTTTTATATCATTATTTTATTTATTTTTTTCATCGCTTTAAAAAAAAAAACTCATAAATTGTTTTACTTTCACGTTCATTATAGACTTTTCAACAAGAAAAAGTCAAGGAAAGTCTTTATACATAATTAATTTCTGTTGATGATGAATACCACGATTTTACTACGATATCAGGGTAAACGCATGTGCTATGGTAAAATACTAGAGCTATAGGAGTTTCAGCTGAGGTAATATGGGCGGACACCAAAGTTATGGTAATAAATGCTTTGTTGAAGAAAGTATCAAAAAGAAAAAGCGGTAGAAGCGGCGCGGTCTTCGTATGTACTTGAAGTTTACAACGTTGAAAAATCACACGAAAATTTTTTTTATGTAATCAGCTCCAATCATATGAAAACATTATAAAACAAGTAGAACGAAGTAGCTAACGGACAAATTTCATTAAAAAATCAATTTTTCAAAAACTGAGAGGTTTATATGCTCATCAACTTTATCTTCATTTAAAAGACTTAAGGAATGATTGAAAAACAACATATGATAAACTGAGATAATAAAAATGGTATAAGCTTTTTTTTTTGAGAAAGGGGTAACAAAAAAGTAAGCTTCATTATATTGGAGTGAGACTACCCTAACCCTGTCAATCCCTCAACCCCCTCAACAGGGGCGGCGGAACGTGTGTTGTATGTGTGTAATAATCCACACCCGAAAGTTAAGTGGTGTGGAAAATCTATACCCGAAATCGCAGACCCTCCGGCCTCCTTTGACATATCCTTATCTATTTTGAAACTTGCGCGCGAAATTGCTGCGAGCAAGGCGGCCAAGGCGCAAGCGCCAGAGTGTTTTCGTTATTCGATTAACAGGCTAGACATCGATACTCGAATGGTGAATCCGGTGAATCTATGGATCTATAGATCTATGGATCTATGATCTATTATCTGATCATATATGAACATAAATGTGGTACATTATGTACAATCAGCTGTGATCAGCTGTTGCCTGCTGGCTGTAAACACAAGTCACACAAAGTCAAATAGTACTCGAAATAATGAAGAAGTATATCATAAGAAAAAAAAAAAGAAAGAGAACGAAGTCCAGGTGAAGCGCAGCTCATCCAGAAAAAGACGGAGGTAGATAGCGATGAAAATAAAAACTTGGAAATATCTGTAAACAACGAAATTCGTGGTGTGACAAATCATACGGGCGGCGATAAGAAAGAAGAGAATTCTCAAGGGAGCACAGGGATAATAGGTAAAACAACTTTTCACAACATGGTTGAATGTTTTTATCGTTAGTGTTTCATTTTATACTCTGCAAGAAACTGATCATTTTTCCTACAAAAAACTCTTATTATGTAGACGATACAAAAAATTAGGCATTTCAGTGCTATATTTTTCTTTTGAGTACTTATTCAGTAGCGTAACTGTCGGTTCCCCACAAATTCTTAAAAAACAGGCTGCAAGTTATGGGTGCCCAAAAATCTCTAAATTTTCGCTTAATCCAAGAAAACAAAGCAATTAATAAATACCTAAGTCCGAACTCCGAATTCATTGTCGACGCGAGAATGTAAAATTATAAAACTAATTATAATATAATTATATAAAAATTTAAAACTATTACTAATAATAATTTTTAAATATAATTATATAATTGTATATATATACATATATATATATATAGATATATAAATATGAAGAAATAAATAAGTATAAAATTATCTAATAATAATTATTGGAATATTATTATTATAATAATATTATAATTATAAGAGTTACATAAAAAATTTATGTATTATTACCTATCTATGAGTAAATTATATATAATTATATATCATTTAAACTTATTTAATTCTAGAGTATAATATAATCGTATTAATAAATATAAACATGTAATGTTTATATTTCTGTTACATGTTATATAACATAACATTATGTACATATAACATATGAATTAACTAATTTAAAATAATATACTCATATACAATTAATAATGAATAAACTTTTTTTTCTTTTGAAAATTACACAATTCAAAAAAGTTTCTCCTTTATCCTAAATACGCTCATCAAAAATTTTTGCGGATTTTTGTATGACTTTATTTATGAATATGTATACTCTTTCAGAATCATCTTTTGTCCCTCCGCCTCCTGCATTTCAAAAATGGAAGATAGATAATCCTTGGTTAGAACTCAACGGAGAAAATCGAGCAATTTGTAAAATTTGCACTAAAGCTGACGTTAGAAAATTGATAATTGCCAACGACAGACAGAGCCAGTCTTCTCATTTAGCGTGGGTTCAAGAAGGATTTTGCACGTGGAGAAATGCAGTGAAAAGGATAAAAAAACATTCCGTGAGCACTTATCACATCGCAAATGTCAAAGCTCTAAATGATTTAAAATCTATTAACATTGTGAAACACATTTCTGACTCCACACAAAAGCAAATGATGGACAACCAAACAGCGCTTATGAAAATTTTTAGTACCATCAAATTACTGGGGCAACAAGGACTAGCTTTGCGAGGGCACGGGAACGACGAAAAGTCGAACTTGATGCGGATTCTTCATGCTCGATCAGAAGACGTTGCTGTATTGAAATTGTGGTTACAAAGAAGTGGTCATAAGTGGCTCCATCATAATGTACAAAATGAAATACTGGACCTCATTACATCAAAAGTTATTTCCAAACATATAGAAGAAATCAAGAAAGCCGACTTCATATCCGTACTGCTGATGGAGCTTCCGATTTTTCCAAGAAGGAACAACTGTCAGTGTGTATTCGTGTCGTATCCAATGAACTGGTTGCATCAGAGTATTTTCTTGGATTTTTTTCTACGAGCAGTACCACATCAGAAGCATTATGTGGCGTAGTGCAGGATGTTTTTGCTTGTTTCGGTTTACAAATAAACCAATTGCGAGGTCAATGTTATGATGGGGCGGCCAATGTTTCTGGTAATTCATCGGGTCTGCAAACGCGGGTGAAAGAATTAGAACCTCGTGCGCTGTTTGTCCACTGCAACGCCCACAATCTGAATCTCGTCGTCCAAGATGCTTTGGAGAGAGTTATAGCTGCCAAAAAATTGATCGGACTTGTAAAAGAAATGATAAATTTTATTCGGGACTCGACTAAACGCCTTGCTATATTCCACCAACTTCAAGAAGAAGCAGAAAATGAGGACAACCAAAAACGACCAGAGATTGCAGCGTATTGCACGACAAGGTGAATTTTACATTTTGAATCGAATTCTTAAAGACTCTTGTAATTTTTTGTGTTCGTTTTCTACAACTTTTTTGTGTAACTTCATGTTGCAGATGGACTGTAAGAATCAAATCTCTCCGTACAGTCTACGCCAACTATCCAATCTGTATGCAATTATTCGAAGAAACAGGATCGAGCCGCACTGTCAAAAACGAGACTGCGGCTAAAGCATCAGGTTTTTATGAAAAAATGGAGTCCTTCGAATTCATTTTCCTGTTAAATGCGATGATTGAAATTTTTCATCGCATTGAAATACTCAATCAGGATCTGCAAAGTACACAATTGAGTATTTTAGATTCTTTTAGAAAATTCGATGTTGTTTATGAGTACTTGTCGGTTTCTCGCGAATCTAAATTTGACACAGTTTGGAAAAAAACTTTAGAAGACGTAGAAAAATTTGATTTGTGTCAGCCTGTCCTACCGCGAAAGAAAAAAATTCCAAAACGTCTAGATTCAGAGTCAAACTGCGAAAATTACTATTTTTAAAGTCCGCAAAAATTGTACCGCTAAATGTTTTTTTCAATTTTCGACCAAGTGATTGGATCACTCCGAGAAAGATTTAGCACCGACTCGGCGATATTTTTCAAATCTTTAGAAGCTTTTATTGTCGGAAATGAAAATAATGAAGACAAAATTGTTGAATTTTACAAAAATGATTTTAACAAAATGAATCTTGTAAATGATCGCGATATGTTTCTGACATTGCTGGAAAAGAAAAAAAAAGAAAGTTCAAAATTTAGGTGATGTGGTCAGTTATTTGCGCAAAAACATCTGGATGAGAGATATTGTATCCGAATACATTAAATTTATTCGACTCCTCATGACTATTCCTGGTTCGTCATGTACAAATGAAAGAAGCTTTTCAGTCCTCAAGCGATTGAAAAGTTACATTCGTTCCACGATAGGGCAAAAAAGACTCAACAGCATTGCCATGCTGCACATTTACGACAACAAAGTAGAAATGCTGGATTTCGAAAAGGTAATTGACGAGTTCATTTCAGGCAATTCAAAACGTTCCGCTGTGTTTGCTACGAGAAATTTGTAGAAATCTAAAATTTTCAACATTGTTTGAATAATAAAGTGTAAGAAATGACTATTACGTATAAAATTATTTGACAGCCCCCCTTATTTTTCTTCGTTTTTCATGTTTACTCAGGGTTGGATTTACGGAGCTACTGAGGCGACAAATTTTCGATTTTCGGTGGCAGTACAAAATTGCTGTATAAATTTCAAAAAAAAAAAAAAAAGGTCGTCAATTTTGAATTTTTTCGATCCCTGAAAATCCACACCCGGCTAGAACCTGTTCGCCGCCCCTGCCCCTCAAAAAAGCATTATAGCATAGTTGGTTTTTTCGAGTAGGTCCTGTTTTCCCCTCTTAATCTACAACCCCCTAGTTACCGAAAAAATTTTTTCGTTTTTTCGGTCAAAATAGAGATCTACAGTTTTCCGGTAACTAGGATGTTGTAGGTTAAGAGAGTGAAAACAGGACCTACTTGAAAAAACCAAATACGCTATAATGCTCTTTTTCGAGAATAAATATACTGTACATACACCACTTTGGGCACATTTTTGTTTTCCACTCCCTAATTTACGATAGTATGCAAGTAAGTTCTCCATTTGGTGAGCGGGGGGTTGAGGGATTGGCAGGGTTAGGGTTGGTTAACTCCAATATCATGAAGCTTACAGTTTTGATACCACTTGAAAAAAAAAAGCTCATCCTATTTTCATTATCCCAGTTCATCATAATATGTTATTTTTTCAAGCATGCCTTAAGTCTTTTGAATAAAGATTATGTTGATGAGCGTAGAACCTCTCAGTTTTTAAAAAAATTGATTTTTTCATGAAATTCGTTTGTGAACGACTTTGTCTCACTTGTTTTATGTTTTCATGACTTAGCTGATTACACAAAAAAAAATTTTCTTGTGAATTGTCAACGTTGTAAACTTTAGGTACATGTCTTCGTCCGAGTATTTGGTATAACGATGTTCCCTCCACATTTGTCATTATTTTCTGGCTCAACCTACCTACTTGTTTCTGTCTTTCTTGCTTACACGCACTATACAGGGTGGCCCACGGTCTATCGACAATAATTTCAGAATGGATGCGAATTTGAATTCTAAAACGATAAGTCCTGTGTAATTTTGGGAAATTCTCAAAAATTAGGCCGTTTTGAAATTTTTTTGTCCGTCAATCACAGCTTTTTGCGCCACAAAATTTAGTGCCGGCTCAACTGCTCAAGGCTCGAGGTGCCAGGGCCCGATCGACCCTTCACCAGCCTCCACCGCTTCACTAAGCGGTGCGTTGTTACCAGATCGTGCATGTGTTAACATGAGCTACAGTGTCTTTATTATTGCGATCAACTGGTGTTGGAGATCCGAAGCAAATATTTTTTTATTGCGGAAATCGAAGTAATTTTAAACTATTTTGAACTTATAATGACTTTTCGCGATCGCGCATGTATGCTTTCAGGTCCGTGTTGACACTGCGCGAATTTCGGATACAAATTTGGATTAATTTTTTCGTAAAATAACTTGTGTTGAGTGCGACAAGTGTCGAGTGCCTAGATATGAAAATAGATTTAAGGACAAAATCGTAAGTACTTTACGCTTTATGTATTTTTTTGAGTTAAGATTTCGATTTGACAGTTTTTTTTTTCACATCTGCTACTTAAGATAAAATCAATAATACTTAATCTAATTTTTCGACATTTTCCATTTTACGTGAGTTACTAGCAACTTTTTTTTGCCACTAAATTTTTAATTGAACCAATGAATCACGGAATACTAATTAAAGAAATGCGGCTTGTATGAAATGAATTAAGATTTTCAATTAATTGTGATGGTCCTTAATAAATTATTATTATTTATTAACAAAGTTATTATTAAATTTCATACCTGCCATTGAAAATTGTCTCTAATAGGCGTCAAAAGTTGATGTTTCTTTGCTGATAATTGTTTGAAAAGTAGGGAATTTCAGACCAAGGTTTTAAATTTTTACATGTTCAACTTCCGAAAACTCGAGTTAACGTTTTGAGTAACTGCCCTCGCAAAGTCTTTGCAACGGTATAGCGTTGCACCAGCGTTGCACTTGCGTTGCACTTTTTAAATCGCTATGAAAACGAATTGACAGAAGCCACGGGAACATTTATATGATAAATAAAAAATTAGAAGCATTTTTAACAGATATCAGAAGGAAAAACTTCGGAAATGAAGCTGAAAGAAAAGAAAAAAAGAAATTAAAAAAATTTTTTCTTTATCTTACCCTTAGATTTTACACTTACTTTTAGTCTGATTAAAACTATCATCTGCAAAATGAAATACAAAAGGTAACATATAGTTATTTAAAAAAAAAAAGATAATGTATTATTGAACACTCAGTATAAGAATAGCACAGGATTTCGGGAATAAAAAGTGAAATAAAAACAATTTTCTTGTAACCCTAATATGTCAAAATTTTTTTCTTTTGTTTTGAACGTGAAATGTCAGTTTTGGGATCCAGCAAAGGTATTTATAATTCGATTTTTGATAAAATAAATAATGTGATATTCTTACACTGAGTGTTCACTTACACATTATCCTTCTTTTTAAATAACTATATGTTACTTTTTTTATTTCATTTGGCAGATGATATGTTTCAATCCGACAAAAAGTAAGCGTAAAATCGAAGAGTGAGATGAAAAAGTAATTTTTTTTAATTTATCTTTTTCTTTTCTTTCAGCTTTATTTCCGAAGTTTTTCCTTGTAATATCTGTTAAGAATGCTTAATATTTTTTTTTATCATATAATTGTTCCGCTTGGCTTCTGTCCAGGGGTATGACAGGACGCCGAAAAAGTTAACCCATGAATGTCCTGGTAGAACTAAATTACCAGAGGCGCTGGGAGTGATGTTGCCCGAGAGAAAAGTATCGGACCTCTCTCTCTAAGATTCTGATTAGTCGCTATCAGCCAATCAGAAACCAAAAGAGAGAGGTCCGATACTTTTCTCTCGGGCAACATCACTGCCAGCGCCTCTGGTATTTTAGTTCCACCAAGACATTAATGGGTTGAGCCCTTACATGCGTTTGAGCGAAGAGAGTCGTACCCTTGCTTCTGTCAAATCGTTTTTATAGCGATTTAAAAAGTGCAAAGTTGGATATTTTAAATGTACTAAATAAAAAAAATCATGTCATTGAGGGTTGCATACTTCAAATACCCCAACTTTCGATTAATCAAAATATCACTTTCAACAGTATTTCAACCAAACTTTTAATGTTCTCGAGCGTTTCAGTCTTAACCGAATTGAGTTAACATTGGTTAAGAATGGGTTAAGCCCAATGAACCAGCTTTCGCATGCGACGTTGCTGCAACGTTGCTGCAACGTTGCAGCGATGTCCCGATCTCCGTAAATGGGCTGCGTTTGGACGGTGAAAGTCCTGAGATATTTCCGCTTTCCCGGAGCTTTGCGACGTCGCATGTGGTTACGTGGCATGGAAGTCGCAGCAACGTCGCAGGAATGTCGCACCCACATTGCAGCTACAACGCATTTTGATTTTTCAATATTATGCTTCTATGCACTTTTATGGTCGAACGGCCATGTCAAATGAATAAAAAACTCCAAAGTTATTGCGATGTCGCTGCGACTTTCATGCCACGTAACCACATGCGACGTCGCAAAGCTCCGGGAAAGCGGAAATATCTCAGGACTTTAACCGTAAAAACGCAGCCCATTTACGGAGATCGGGACGTCGCTGCGACGTTGCAGCAACGTCGCATGCAAAAGCTGGTTCATTGGGAGATCGGTTTAGAATCGCAAAAATCTATAATAAAGCAATTTGAGATGTGTTTACAATGTAGATGCTGCTAAAAGGACATAAAAACGATTTAGGGGAGGTTTCGAAGTTTCAAAACAATTGAATTTCGTTGTTGGAAAAAATGAATTGTCCACACGAGTGACAAACGAGAGGGCCGAAGGTGGGCGAAGGCTCCCGAGGTTGTCACTCGTGTCGACAATTCATTTTTTCCAACAACGAAATTCAATTGTTTTAAAACCTCGAAAACTCCCCTAAATCTATTCTATGTAATTTTAGCAGCATCCGCATTGTAAACACATCTCAAAATGCTTTATTATAGATGTTTGCGATTCTTAACCGATCTTAACTCATTCTTAACCAATGTTAACTCAATTCGGTTAAGATTGTATCCGTCGGGTTATAAGCAAAAAAAGTGTGATTTACACAGAGAAAACGTGGCACAGATTTCTTGTGTATGTGTGCACAGCAAAATTTGTAATGTTTATTAGTCAATTTTGGCACTCAATTTTGTGTCTCCGAAAATACATCTTCTGAATTACAAATTTAAATATATTGGTTAAAATTTTTTCAATTCTAATGATATCTGTATCCGCAAAATTTACAAACTTGTAAATATGAAATACAAACGTTTATTTTACAATTTTATGATTTTTTGAATCCTAAACCTTTGATAAATGACAAGAAATTTTTTAACAAAACTAATAAAATTTGTAGAATATGCATGACGATGACTTGAAAATGTAACTTCTTTTTCCGACTTGTCATGAAAGTCATGGATGAAAAAATTAAAAAAAAAAAAACCAAACAGTCGAAAAACAAAGGTAATGTGATTATTAAAAGGCCTCATTTACAATAATAATGAAATAATGCATCAAGCTTTATAGATTCTTATTTGTAGAGGAAAGGGCAAGGGAAAAAAATTTATTTGTCAAGAAGATATCTTCTTATTAATTTATTTTAAAGCCCTATTATTTTCTTTTCAGAGAAAATTTTCAAAGTTACCTCTATGCACGTCGAGGCAATGTTAGGCTCGTCTCACCAAGCTGATCTTGGATCTTTCTATCATTGCCCCGTCAATGATGGCAAAAACTTCCTAAAGTCATCGGCCCAGGTATGCAAATGTTGAAATGGGGGCACTAAAAACAATTTATCTAATATGCTACTAAATAAAGTATACCAAGAAATTCTGGATTTCGGGTTGCTGTACCACCGCGCCGTTGCCTTCGATTCACTGATATAGAAAATTACCGACAAGGACTGCCCTAGCTCATTGAAAAAAGTTAATTTACCTTAATTTTCTAAAAAATCCCACAGAAAAAAAAGTACTTCAAGAATACTTGCTGATGAAAAAATTAAAATTTTTGTACCCTTGAAATCGGATATTTGACTGTCAATCTCGAGGTTAAATTATATGAAATCATAAACCGGCCTAATCGGTAAACTCTGATTATACTGAAACTATTACAACACTTAGCTTTGACTAATAAATTGACAACAAAATTGACTAATAAAAATTACAAATGTTGCTGTGCACACATACACAAGAAATCTGTGCCACGTTTTCTCTGTGTAATTTACACTTTTTTTTTGCTTATAACATTGAAAGTTTTGTTGAAATACTGTTGAAAGTGATATTTTTATTTATTGAAAGTTGGGGTATTTGAAGTATGCAACCCTCAATGACATGATTTTTTTTATTTGGTAGATTGAAAATATCAATCATTCAGTTACTCAAAAACGTTAACTCGAGTTTTTGGAAGTTGAACCTGTAATAATTTAAAACCTTGGTCTGAAATTCCCTACTTTTCAAACAATTATCAGCAAAGAAACATCAACTTTTTACGCCTAATTGGCAGGGCCGTAGCGAGGCCAGTGCAAGCGGGGCAGTGCCCCGGAGCCCCCAAAAATTTGGAAATTATGTTTATAATAATGACAATCTGTAAAATAAACACTTTTTTTTGGAAATCAATTTGGAAAATTTCCGCTGTGAAAGGGCCCCTTCAAAAATTTTGCCCCGAGGCCCCCGAGACCGTCGCTACGGCCCTGCTAATTGGAGACAATGTTCAATAGCATGTATAAAATTTAATAATACCTCTGTTAATAAATAATGATTATTTATTAAGGACTATCACAATTAATTAGAAATCTCACTCCATTTCATACAAGCCGGATTTATTTAATTGGTATTCCATGACTCATTGGTTCAATTAAAAATTCAGTGACAAAAAAAGTTGCTGTTAACTCACGTAAAATGGAAAATGTCAAAAAGTGAGACTAAGTATTATTTATTTTACTTGAAGTGACAGACGTGAAAAAAAAACTCAGATCCAGAACAGATTTTCCGGCTGATATGTGCTCAAATCTGATCACATCTGCCTAGAAATTACTCAGGATCTGCTCCAGATCGGGGTCACTTGAAAATGCCACTAGTGGAGCTGAGCGCTTGCGAGAAACAAGTTAGCATTGACAAGTTCAATATGTCTCGCGTTTCTTGTATTCTTCTATGCACTTTGCAGCGTTCAAAAAACTGAAATGACCAGTTACGTCAATTCAAGTGCAGTAAATTTAACCGTACATAAAATAGGTATCATTTCAATAATCGTTCCTACAAATTTGAATTTCTTTTAAATAAAGTCTTTTCCGAAAAATGATTCTGAATTTTTCAAAATTATATCACGAACCTAATAATATGCACTAGGTGAATAATAAATTACCGAATTTCGTTTGTTGGGCCTCTCATGCCAATGTCATATTTTTACCTTGTTCATCGATATTTAGTTTTAATGACTATATAATTTATTTATGTATTTTAATAATACATAAGTCTCTCATTTGACTTATTTCAATTATTTCAAAATTATGAGTTTTGACTATAAATTATTTATTTATTTATTATTACATGATTCAGCGTTGAATATTTTTATGTATAACTTTTTTTTACACAATTTTTGAAATGTAAATTTTTAAACAATGCATGTTTTCAAGTTATTAAAAAAATTGGTTTTTGAATGTATATTACAATAGGAACTTGAGGAATATATTAATTTTTCTTATTGCCTTATTATTTATGAATAATTGAAAATCATTTAGTGAGCCAATTATAAAATTGAGAATAATTGAATTATTTGAGAAGAGTTAAAATTTTAATATCTGTGTCATCTTCATTCATTACAGTTATTCATTTTACTTAGTTCATAAAAATTTATCAACTGAGTAATTATTTATACTCCAAAAGTATCCATAAAAATTAGTTGGTTATATTAATTACTTTTAACAAAAGTATCAATGATGAATAAAAACCAATATTAAAGATAATACTTCTTTATGATAATTAAAATGAAGTAAAACTGTCGTTCAAATACTGCGAATGAAGCTTTATTGTGAAAAGTTGAAATATATAAAAAAAAATACCCAATGTAGTGTTAAAAATCAACTAATTTTACAGTCAAACCTTGCAAGTTATTCAATTGATGAATATTTATTTCAATACTGATTCTTCACTGAACTTAATTTTAATCCATTCAATATTCGTTCTGAATGGTAAAATATTTAGGAATATGAAATATTTGAAAATCATACCGTTTCGAATTCAAAAAACTAGAGGTTATCAATTTTGACATTTGAGCTTAAAATAATAACAATTATTTCCATATGAAAACTATGACAGAAATACAAATTATAAATAGAAGAAAAAATATTTTATACAGAAATGAATGTTTTTACAAATAATAAAATGCACTACATAAAGTTTTTCATTGTCAGTTCCATGCAAACAACCTAACTCTTCTCGAAAAATATTTTTAAATCAAATATTATGCACATCAAAACAAATCGACTCAAAAAACTTTTTTTTTCCTTTCTTTCGAAGAAAAAACATGTTATATTTATTTATAACTGTTAATAAAAAAGCATGTTTCACAATCTGTACCTTTGGGTTGAAATGCCCTTATATTCTAAGGTTGTAGACGCTTTCTGGGATCATAATAGTATGCATCTGAAAATAATTTCAAAAAATGTATACATATTTTAAACCAAAAGCAACAGGTTATGAATTTGGACATTAAAGCTTAGAATCGTAACTTTTTCAAAAATGAAAACTATGACAATCATACAACTTCCCTAGTAACACATAATGTCCCAAGGAGGCCCCAGAAATATTTTTCCGGATGAAAAAAAATATTCTACTAATATTTTTTGATACCCTTAGGACGTTTTTGGATACTGTTCCGATTTGCCAAAGTCGTGGACTGTAGTTTGGGGTTTCCTTGGAATGAAACTCGTAGAACCTCGTTGTATAGATGTTTATTCAATAATATAGCAAACGGGGTTCATAGTAATACATTTACTGGGCGGACTTGGAAAGTTGCTCTTAACTTGGCGCGACACTACGAGACAGTGACCAAAAAACATGGAGGGCCGGAAGGGCCCCGTACTAGGCGGAAGTCCGCCGCAATGCCGCCTGGCGAAACCCGCTTAATCTGAGCATTCAAAACGCCGGCGCGAACATACTCCCCACCTTGAAATATCAATTTCAATCATGCCACAATAAATCAGATAAACACAATAAACTAAATCCTAAATTCACCACCAGGATCACATATATATAGTAAGGTTAATCGATGACAAAGGTAATAATAGTAAACAACGAAAACAACCAAGGAAAATCAATTTCCCGAGTCAACTGGAGACGGCTGGTCGTTAGAAGGCATCTCGATTGGCAAGGGACACAGACGGGCCACAGCCCTCTTGACTAGGCCCTTTTGAGTGCGGACAAGGACCGCACGGACAACGCGATCGACGCCAAGGTACACCTCCACGATCCGACCGAGCTGCCATCTAAGAGGTGGCAGATTGTTATCCTTCAAAAGGACCAGTGCTCCTTGGAGAACGTTTGGACAGCTCTTGATCCATCGGCCTCGGCGTTGTAATTCAGTGAGGTACTCGGAAGACCACCGTGACCAGAAATTCTGGTGCATCTTTTGAACCCGCTGGTATTGAGACAGGCGGGAGTCAACGATGTGTGTCACATCAGGGTCCGGGACCGTGGTAAGGGCGCGGCCAATGAGCAGATGCGCTGGCGCCAGTGGTCGCAAATCGAGGGGATCAGAGGACAATGGAGTGAGAGGGCGGGAATTTAGGACAGCAGACACTTGCTGCAGCAGGGTATAAAATTCCTCAAATGTCAACCTCGCGTCGCCCATCGTTCTCTTCAAATGAAACTTAGCAGATTTAACCCCAGCCTCCCACAATCCCCCGAAATGGGACGAGTACGCCGGTATAAACTTCCACCGAAAATTCTCATGCGCAAGTTTTTCGCCCAATTCCGCCTCATTATCGCGGAGAAACTCACCAAGTTCCCGAAGTCCCGATTCAGCCCCAACAAAATTCGTGCCATTATCAGAATTGACCACGCTTGGGAATCCCCATCGAGAGGCAAAACGACAGAGCGCCAGTATAAAATTCTCTGTCGTCAAGTCGGTCACCAGCTCCAAATGGATGGCTCGGCTCGCAAAACACACAAACAGCGCCACGTAGCATTTGGACATCTTGCACCCGCGGCCTTTACGATCCTTTACGACAAACGGGCCAGCGTAATCCACCCCAACGACGGCGAATGCAGGCGAGGGAGTGACTCTCTCGCGGGGCAAATTCCCCATCAAGGGCTTACAGGAAATGGGCTTCACGCGAAAGCACCGAATACACTCGTGCACCACCCGGCGCGCCAAGCTCCGACCAGACATCGTCCAATAACGCTCACGTGTAGAAGCCAGAAGTGCCTAAGGACCCACGTGCAGCAACCGCTGATGCTCGTGGACGAAATACAAATACGACAGACGATGCTTTGACGACAGAATCTGAGGGTGAACCCTATCATTTTCAAATGCGGAGTTCTCCAGACGGCCTCCAACTCGTAAAACTCCATTCTCGTCTAGAAATGGATTCAACTTCGCAATCTTGCTCCCCGAGGACACTGAGGATTCCGCATGCAGGCGTTTGATCTCCTCCCCAAATGAATCAGTCTGAGAGATCTTCACTAACACAGTCGTGGAAGCCTGAAGCTCATCCACCGTGAGTGGGCCCGTCCGCCGAAGTTCCCTAAAAACTCGGAGGTTCCTAATAAATCTCAAACAGTAGGCCACAACAGATTTCAACCACGGGAGACTGGAATATCTCTCAAAAAAAAACGCTGGACTCACAAGGCAGGGCCACGACTACTCCAACGCTGTTAGCCTTAAGCTCCGGAAGGTCTCGAACAAGTCCGTGAAAGGGCGGATTCTTGAACTCACGAGCAAGTAGCCACGAAGGGCCCTTCCACCAAAGTTCCGAATCTCTCAGAGCCGGTGGCCTGATGCCACGTGACACGAGATCGGCAGGATTTTCACCTGACCGTACATAGTTCCATTGATCCGGGGCCGTCAACGATTAAATCTGCGCGACCCTCCCACCCACGAACGTCTTCAAGGTACACGACTCCATCTTTAGCCAACACAGCACAATCTGGGAGTCACACCAAAAGAATTTCCGATGTATAGGAACCTCAAGAGCTTTCGACACCTTTTCAACGAGTCTAGCAGACAGCTGGGCAGCACACAGCTCAAGCCTAGGAATGGTGATCCTCTTCAGCGGTGCAACCTTCGACTTGGCGCACAGCAATTCAGAAGAAATCCCACCCCACTTATCTATACATCGAATGTAAATACAAGCCCCATATGCCAACTCGCTGGCATCGGAGAATGAGTGAATTTCCAAAAGCCTAGATGAGTCGTACCTTATGTGACGGGGTACCCTCAATTCACCAAGTTCCAACAGATCCCTCCTGAATCTTTTCCAAGATGACGAAATCTCCAGCGATGGTACGTCGTCCCACCCGGCCCTGTCCCACCACAGCTTCTGAATGAGTATTTTTGCAATGACAATGCACGGACTCAATAGTCCAAGGGGGTCAAAAATGCGATCCACCGTGGAGAGAATGGCTCGTTTTGAGCATGGCTCAGATCGAAGTTTCGAGTCGACGTCGTATACAAGTTGATCTCTCAGGCTAGCCCAAGAGAGTCCTAAGGTCTTCACGGTATCATCCTCTCCCAAGTCAATAATCTGGCAAGGCGACTGATCATCACGAACCTCTGACAACTCAATGACTCTTGGTTCATTGGACACCCATTTACGAAGAGGGAAGCTTGACGAAGACAGGACATCCGAAATCTGAGATCGAATATCAGCGGCCTCCTCAGCAGTGTCAGTGTTATACCAAAGATCGTCAACGTGAAAAGAATTCCTAATGACCTTCGCTATCTCCGGTCGAGATCTCTCACACTCATTGGCAACCTCATGCAAGCACCTGATGGCCAAAAAAGAACTCGGGGCCAAGCCATAAGTGACCGTGTTCAGCTCGTAAACACCCAGCTGTTCATCTGGACTGAAACGCCATAAAATGCGTTGAAGCGAGCGCTGAGAAGGCTCCAATAAAACCCGACGATAAATCATAGATATATCAGCCCCCACGGCAACACGGCGCAAGTGAAATCTCAACACGATCGACAGCAAATCATCCTGGATTGTAGGCCCAGCCAAGAGTAGGTCATTGAGCGATACCCCAGTCTTCGAACGAGCCGCGCCATTGAAAACGACCCTCAATTTGGTCGTTAGGCTTTCCTCCTTCAAAACCCCATGGTGGGGGAGATAAAAAACATGCCCCGGTGGTTTGGATTCCATCACGGGCGACATATGCCCCAATCTCAGGTATTCCGACATGAATTCGGAATACTTGAGTCGAAGAGCCTGGTCCCTCGCCAACTTCCTCTCCAATGAAATAAATTGGCGCTCAGCCTGAGCCCTTGAGTCGCCCAACAAGTCAAGAGAGTCCTTAACTGGGTAAGATACAACAAACCGACCCTGCTCGTCCTTTCTGACAGTCCGAAGGAAAATCTCTTCACATCTCTTCTCCTGAATGGAAAAATCGTCCCGGTAGGGAACTTCCTCAAGTTCTCAGAATTTCAAAACCTGCCCAGACAAATCAGGAAAACAAGTCGCGAAATTACAAGGAACTCGCCCCCCAAGTCGGCCGTGACAGAGGATCCTGCCAGATATTACATAACCCAATCTGGTCCGATGCAGGTAAGGGCGTTGGCGTGCCTCAGGCATCAACAACTCCCAAAAGTCCTCAGCACCTATAATCATGTCGACCTGTTTCGGTCGATGGAATTCGGGATCAGCTAGGAAAATACCTGGAGGAATATCGAAACCATCGAGATTCAACGCCTCTGACGGCAAAACGCCAGTAACGCTATCCGTCACCCCGAATTGTAAAGTATTCTCATATTCGATGAATTTCGACTTGAAAGTCGCGACGACATACTCATCGAGGCCAAATCCACATCCATTGATCCCCATGACTCTAATCCTCGTGGCCAGAGGGCGCAAACCAAGCCTCTCGCACATGCCCTTGGAAATAAAACTCGACCCTGCTCCGGTGTCAAGAAGTGCAACGCAGTCATGCAGCTGACCAGCAAAGTCAAAAACCTGCACCACCGCCGTCGGAACAACGTGTGAAACGTTGAGAAACCCCGAAGAGAAGGCTACAACCGTAGAAGGTGCCTCTGGCCCCGTATCCGCGGAAGGGGGTTGGTAATCAACATCCTTCTTGGTAACAAGGTGTGGTGCGGGCCGTTGCATTTCGCGCACCGCTTGCTAGGGCAGCTAGAAGACAAGTGCCCAACTCCCAAGCAATTCAAACAACGCCTCTTCCTTTTCATAACCTCCCACCGCTTCGACACGGTCATCCCCGAGAACTTCGGACATGAGAAAAGGCTGTGACGCTGATCACATACAGGGCACGAGCCCTGAGGATTTGCACTGTGAGCCGACACAACGCGCCCACTCCCCTGCTTGGGAGCCGAATCCCTGTCACCACGCTGAGTCTTTTCCAACAGGCGGCACTCGCCATCAATAAATCCAATCAATTCCGAGAATTTCGCGACCTCCCCCTCAGAAAGCAGTCTCTTTTCCCACTCCGACCTTGTGACAGCGTCAAATTTGTCAGCAACAATATATACAAGAATACTATCCCACTGGCCTACTGGCTCCCCCAAAGCCTCCAAGGAGCGAATATTGCTCTGGATCACATCAAGCAAATCACGAAGCAACGAGAAATTCCGCCTCGACATCTTTGGATAGGTAACGATACTACCGATGTGATTGTGTACCATAAGTGGCCTATTCTGGTACCGCTCCGTCAACAGCTTCCAGGCAGGATCATAATTCACACCAGAAATGTTAAAACCCTGAATAACGCGAGCCGCTTCCCCGACTAGTGAGCCACTCAAGTAGGTGAATTTCTGAACCGAACTGAGAGCGTCGTTCAAATGGACTGCCGAATGAAAGGTGTCATGAAAGGCGGGCCACTTGACGTAGGATCCATCAAACTGCGGAAGTCTCAACTCAGGCAACCTTATCCCCGGCATCGAGCTTCGAGGCAAACCATTGCCACCATCGACGGAAACGATCGAATGAGTGTCGGGGTCGTCCGCCTGCCTCGCCTTTGAAGACTGGTTAATAATCAGTCGAACCTGCGAGGTGATACGAAAATATGCTTCCTCAAAGATGGCGGTTTCCTTATATTCGTCATCTAACTCATCGTCCTCGACAAGACTTTCGATTTCAGCTTGAACAAGCTTAGAGTCTGCAGCTGCCCCGGCAATAGCTTCGAGACGCTGTTCCAATTCAACAAAAGACCTCTCCGTATTCCCCTCCCCACCATCTAAAGAAGACTCAACAGTCTCAACAAAATTGCGAAAAGCAGTGACTCTGGCCTTGGCCGAGCCACGCTTCCGCCTAAGCGTAGTCAAAGTTGACATAATCGAAACGCGAAACGCAGCGATCCCGAAATCTATTTAGGGTCGAAAAACTTGCGCGTGAAAGGTCTGCTAACAGCAATCATATAACACCTTAAAGATAAATGACAATAATCCCAAAGACCCGGGTCAATTACAAGTCCCCAACATAAAGGGGCATGAAATCCGCTAAAAAATGCAAACCCATAAAAATAGGGCATTTCCCAACCTGCAAATTATCAACTCGTCCTAAATCAAAACTGAAATAATGACCCATTAACTGAAGCCCAAACTGCCTCACGAAAACAAAAATAAAAAATCCACACGTCTCCAAAATGAGGCAAAAAAAAAAAGAAAATAATAATAATAATAATAATAATACCAATGACAGCAATAATTACAACAACACCAGTAATAATTACAAGTCCCCAATTAAAGCACAATTCGTCTCACAAAACCGGAAGACTAACTCACAAGTCCTCAAAATGAGGAACAAATCCCTTCACGAGGAAAATCGCAAGTCTCCGAAATAAGGCACAAATCCAAAAGCCCAGGGACATTAAAATGTAAGGTAACCAGGACGCTATACTCGCCCACGAAGTAAGAAACACATAAACAATCATCCCCAACTCAATAACAGCGCCTGAATTGATCCCAGATAAACATATATAATCAATAAAAATCAGTGCCCATTTACATCCAGTGATCGAAGATCGACCCTCGACCATCGATACATCGACTCATAGGGACCCCGCAATGGCGCCGATTACCGCGCACCGACCACACTATCGATGTATCGATGCTCGACCAACACATCGATGTCACGCCACCCCCACATGAATAAAGAAAGAAAAACGATGGGCGACAATTCCAGGAAACCGCAAGCAAAAAAACAAAAAGAATGAATCACGTCCCCGAATTCCCCAACAAAAAACCACTCGCGAAACGAAACGCGCACTCCCGATGTCCCAAATCAGGTCGAAAAAAAGTCTGGCGGAGGAGGGGGGGGGGGGGGGGGGTCAAAGGTGGAAAATGTAAGAAAAAAAGGACAAAATTGCACCACTTTACCACCTCGTCGACCCACTGAAACTGGTTCGCCAAAAGTACCGATTCCGGGCTTCCATGGTTTCCGCTTCAAACTCGGCCGCCCATGTGCTCCGTGGCAATTTAGCCTCTCCAAATCAAATTTGGCTCGATAAGGACCATGTTCCGATTTGCCAAAGTCGTGGACTGTAGTTTCGGGTTTCCTTGGAATGAAACTCGTAGAACCTCGTTGTATGGATGTTTATTCAATATCATAGCCAACGGGGTTCATAGTAATACATTTACTGGGCGGACTTAGAAAGTTGCTCTTAACTTGGCACGACGCTACGAGACAGTGACCAAAAAACATGGAGGGCCGGAAGGGCCCCGTACTAGGCGGAAGTCCGCCGCAACGCCGCCTGGCGAAACCCGCTTAATCTAAGCATTCAAAACGCCGGCGCGAACAGATACATTAAATGTCTCATTCGAATGCCAACCTAGGAGTATTGGAAAAAAATATTCTTAGAACATTTTTTTAAAACAGTGGGACGTTTTTGGGTGATTCACGTAAAAATGTCCCTCGGTCATTTATTTTAGACATTTCTAGCTTATTTTCTACAGGTCCTAGGAATGAAAGGAAAAGTTTGTAGAATGTTTTTACCGTATGTTCCTCGCTTGTTCTTGGGGCGTTTCTTCTAACGTCTCAAAAATATGAAAAAAAGCTCTCAGTTCATACTAGCGACATTTTTCTTCTTATACGTTAAAAATATTTTTTATGGATGTCATGTAGTTAAAGAAATGATTAACGGCACCTTGAGTGTGCTATTTTATGTGCGAAAACGTTCAATTAACGCGAAAAAAAAGTTCAATCGAGTTTGATTGCAGTTTAATTTGAGACAATATGAAATACAAGGATGGGGATTGCTCAATAAAAGGCAAATATTCTTAAATAACAGACCATATATTGTTTAGCCATTTTTCAGTTGCTTACACTAACATCAGTTACTTATATTTACACTTACAATTTACAACCGTACAGCAATCGATTTCTTAACTGAGCGCAAAGTATCTGGTGATCCTGTATCGAATTCTATCCACCGAACCTAACTTTGACATTTTTTAATATGATTAGTACATTACTAACAATTTTTGTACTGCACTTTACTCGGAACGCAAAAGTACACCCGAAAGTTTCTTTTCAATAACGTGACTCGTAAAATAATCGACAAAATAATAGTAGAACGCCTTAAAATAGGGCTAAAAGGGATTGTCAGAATTTTTCGAAAAGATTTTTCTTAGGCCATTTAGCTTTTAACAGCGGTAAAGTGGAAAATTTGAAATTACTTTGAACTAATCGCCGATCCTAGACACAACTGCAAAATAAAATTGATAATTAGGTCAATAATTTAGTGATCCACTTGAAAAATTTCTACACTGCAATGAACCATTCGGAAAATTACTATTTTGAAATAAGCTAAAAAAGAGACCTTCTTTGAAAGTGGTCTTTTATACCAGTAATTTACTATACTCGTATAATACTAAATCACTAGTAAAAAAAATACTTTCAATGAAGGTCCCTTTTTTAGCTCATTTCAAAGTAGTCATTTTGTGAATGATTTTTGCAGTTTACTTATATATTATTACAATGCAAAATCCATAACTTCTTCTTGTACTATTTCATTGTGTAGAAGAGGCAAAACTGCATAAGTATTATCATTGTGGTGTGGTAATTTGAAATACTTTTGTTTCAGTGCGGTTAACGGCCACACCTTCAGATCAGACAACTCTGAAACTTTAAATATCCCTAGTCTTGAAGATGCGCATGGTTTTTTGTACAAGTTTCTTTTGTTGTCAAATTTTTTTCCAACTATCGCGATGTCCTTGAAGTCAGTGTCGTGGCATATATTGGTAACTATAATGATACTTCCATCATGTAAACCGCAACAATTGTCGTTTTCTGTTGTTGTAATAATAAATAAATCTTTAAAAATGAATTTACGGTAGTGTAACTCTGAGCAACCGTTTAGATCAGTTTAACTGCATTCATAACTCCCAACAAGTTGAAATGATTCGTTATTTGTTAAATGATCTTTCCTAACTCTGATGTTTTTATACTCATGATATATATTGTGTATTTGTTGTAGGGGTTTGTCATAGCTTTTGAGACACTGTTTAATGAACTGTAAAAAGTTTTCAAATCGAAATGCACTGAAACTATCAATTGGTCCAAATCTTTTTGCATCATCAGCAATGTGGATAAGTCCATGGCAATTGTATGAAACTGATATTGTTCCATACAAAAAAGCCATGGTCTTCACAAAACGAATGAGTAACGTTTTTGCATAGTCAAGTCCGGAATGCAGATTTCTACAGCAAAGTATGGTAGTTGCCACATGAAGCATGACAAAATGATCATAGAACTCATCGTGTAAAACATTTTTTAAAGCAACAACCCCTACATACAACAGAAACATTCTATATTCGGTAGCTTTCCAAAATTTGACTACTTCCAGTGATCGAGTTTTACGTTTGAATTCAGAAGGAATGTATTTTTTAAAATTTGACAACATTTCGTTTAGAGACTGACGCTGTCCAGCTCCAAAATTAAAGTTTTTTTTTCCTTTCAAGCCACAAGTACAGCAACCGTCGCATTACACCTAGATATATCAAGTGCATGCAATCTAATATCACATGAAACACCATGTCGAAATCGCTCAATTTCTCAAGCTCGCTCGGACTACTGTGATAATATTTATCTGAGTGTTGCCTAAATTCTTCATCAGTTCTTTCACGCTCGTTAGTTTCCAAAAAATACCTTTTACTCTCACTAGTTTCTCCTTTCACGTGGCAACGCGTGCAACTTTTATAGCCTGTGTGAGAAATGGTGTTTAAAACAAAAGTTTTTGCAGGTGTGTCTAGGATGAGATGTTCTAACTTGACTTTGAAAGTTTAATTTCTGAATTTGAAACCATTTACTATTAAGATTTGTAATTCCTCAAAGAAATATTTCAAAAACTCATTGCTACTTTCAGGTTTTCCGGGGCCGCAGTAAAGACCAATCAAAAAGATTTTTCCATTTGGTATTAAATACCCAAGAATAGGCCAAGCTGAATTATTTGACGATTTATATAATGGTGTACCGTCAGCTCCAACTGCTAAACGGACTCCATTTTTTCGTAAATCGTTAATCAGATTTTCGTCGTTTGGAAAAGTTTCATTTATCCCTTTCAATAAGCCGAAATGGGTATATTCTCCGGGTTTCATTCGAAAAGTATTAACATGTCTTGGGGTACCAAGAATACTCCGCGGGTTTTTGGCTAATTTTGAAAAACAAATATGATCTTTTATTCTCGCAAGCAAGTCTTAAAGAGCTTTGTTCGGAATCATATATTGTTGTTTCCAAGTACATAAAAATTTGGTGAGATTTTCGACCTCATTCTGCTTAAAACTACCATCTTCTTTTGGGAAAGAGTCACATATTGTTGTATTTACCGCAACGTTCTCAAATTCAAATTCTGCATTTCATTCTACGTTTTCAAACTCACTTTCATCAGTATCAGTGTCTTCTGGGGACAGCTCTGAATCTATATCCGAATTATCGGCAAACATACGTTCTAACTCTTCCTTCGAATTACTATCATTACATTTATGAGCGGTCTCACACTTCGATGTCAGAAAATGTTCATCTGCACAACTAGATTCAATTGCCACGTTGTTACGTTTGACATTGGTAGACATACCCTTCTCTGTGTTTTTGTTGTTAAAACCTGCAACTAATAATATTTGCGTTTTAGGTATTTTCCGGATTAGGATAAAATATACGTAATATAGTGAATTTTCATTTGTTATTATTAAGTAATAAAACTATTAAAAAATTAAAAATTGTAAATTTGTAAATTGCGAATTTGTTAGATTTGAAAATTATGAATTTGAATTTATGAAATCTAAATTTGGTTATTTGGAAATTTATGAATTTTTCAATATATATATTTATATGAATAACCCAGTTGGGACGACATACTTTGAAATGATTCAGAAACATTTAAAGAAACATTTGGGATGATTCCAAAATATTTCTGAAATGTTACTTGCTGAATAGGAAATTACAAACTTACAATTTTTGCAATGAATTCGTACATTCTTTAAAATTTCAGTGTGACATTCAAACTTAGACATTTTTATTTTCAACGATGAATTCAACATTTGTTGATTGAAAAATTTCCCGATTTTGTAATTTATAGATTTTTGAATCTGAAAAATTTGCAATTAGCAAATTTCATGCTCCACACTATCTCAAGAAGATAAAATTTTTAAACATTTTTAAAGTTTGAAATGAAATCAAGAAGCCGGTGGAGTACGCGTAACAACGGAAGAAAGTCGTAACTAAAATGGAAAGAGTGGGGCATCCTCTAACCATCGTAGTCGCGCCTTCAACCGTTATCTGATCGCATATTGAAACACCACAGGTTGCAATAAAGGTTTAGTACAGTTGGATTTCCAATTAATTTGCAAGAGTGAAATATTATTCATTTACATTATGCATCACATTATTATAAATTAAAATTTCTCAGTTAACCAGTGTACTCGCTGTTACTTGATGAGTCAACTTGCCGTGACTTTACTTTGAGCTCAATTATTTAATGGATAGGAGAAGGTGACCATTTTCATCCACCAACCACTTATTATGCTCACCTTCTAATGGGCATGGATAACCGTTTATGTTGTACAGAACTTGTTGGAAGCCTCATTTATTCTGTGTGATAAATGGCGCGTAGATAAATCTCCCGCTGGTCTTTTCAAATTCTTCTTTTTGTCCATATCGTGATCCCTCTAAAATCGTGTCTTCAGAAGTACGCACTGCCACCACCAACAGAAGCTTCATAGACTCCTTTGTCCTGCGGGAAATAATCAGACTAAATTTGAATTTATTAAGCACTAAGTTGTGACTATTATGCCCTAGCAACTGTTTTTGGTAAATCATGAGTTGACGGTGATTGGAAGTTGTACGTAAGTAAGAAAACGACATATAAAT
Organism: Platygaster robiniae; assembly: GCA_028476575.1. NCBI lineage: Eukaryota > Metazoa > Arthropoda > Insecta > Hymenoptera > Platygastridae > Platygaster > Platygaster robiniae. Next base: position 40,170,043 of record CM052021.1, read on the forward strand.
TAAACGCCAGTGTAATTTAAGACCATAAATTGTAAATTAGTGGCGAAAAGTGGCTTTCAAAGAATGAAAGAAGATTAAAATTAATTGATTGTTTTCGAAAAGAAAGAAAAAGCAGGAGGGAAAATTTATAAAAAAATAAATATCTTGTAAACAATTACAAACAACAAGTTGGGGAAAGCAAGTTTATTGCCAATGAAAAATTGTGTCGCTTCAAGTTCATAATTGAAATTTCCATGATTTCGATAGCCTTCCATGAAATTGCCTAGATAGAAATACTTATAAGCTTTTTTATTTCATATTTGGAACAAATTCATACTGAAAAAATTTTCCTGCTTTCAAAATGTAGCGTAAGTAGATTAATTTAAAAAGAAACTCACTGGGCAGAAATCAGTCAGTCAATCAAAATTTTTTGTCCTTGAAATACGGGCTTCATCTATAGTCTGGTTCAAGTTATTCTGCATTGGCTACAGTTTTTCAATGTGCATCTCGGTGCCTGCAAAATAAGAATGTTTTTAAAAAAACGTTTTTTTTCAGGGAAAACAACTTCATTTTCCGTACTCGCATAATATTAACAAATTTTATAATTTGACTTTGAAAAAGACTTTGCAACTGTTGAGGCCAGCAAACAAAAATTATTTTACAACGCTCAGAAAATGATTATTATTTTTCAAATTTCCTACTCACTTGACTTGCAAGCCACGAAATCGAGTTTTCAGAGTGTATTGTTAATTTACTAAAAACAAAAAACCCCAAAAAAAGCATTGACTTTGCAATTATTGAGGAGAGGAAAAATAATCATTCTACGAAGCTGGGAAAATGAGTCTTACTTTTTAAATTTTCAAGTCACTCGACTTGCAAGCCATCCCACACAGTTTTTGTACTATATTGTTAATTTAAAAATAACAAAAAAGCAAAAAGAACAATAGACTTTGCACTTATTGAGGACAGAAACAAAAATTATTTTACGAGGCTGAGAAAATGAATTTTTTTTTTTTTTTAATTTTAATGTCATTTATCTTGTTGCCAACGATAATAAATTTTTGTAATTTATTATAAACTATCAAGTAATAAGTATCATTTCCTAATGCTACCATCTTAAGCCAAAAATTCGAAATTTCAGTTCAATTACAATCAACTGCATTATTCGACTTTTAATTTTGTAAATGTCTGTATACTGAAATTTATAATTGTTTATTTTTATGTCGGTGAATGCTAATGTTTGCTATGTTCACAGTAATTGATAAAACCTTCTTGAAGGGTTGTATGAATTTCGCATTTTACTTTTATTTAACCTAAGGTCGATTAATTTGAGTATTGGAATCATTGTAGTAATATAATTTCATGTAGAATTAGTGAAGTTTGATTGAAATTTTCAAATTTGTAGTCTGAATTTTTTAATTGATTAATTTGTATATATATTTAATTTTGTTCATTTTGTTATTGTCAAGTTCATGCTTAGAAACGTTTATTTCATTTTTTATTCGAACATATCGATTTTCTGATACGAAAGTTAATATCCAAAAATTTTTATATAAGTATTAAGCTCGAACATTACAATTTTTAAATAAATAATTTTTAAATTGTAAGATGCAGATATGTCATATTTTCAAATACGCATTTTTTAGTTCATCAATTAAGCTGAGTAAACATCTAAATCTTCAATTTCAAAATATATGAACTTCAATATTTGATAATGACCAAATTAAACTGAAAAAGAAATTGAAAAGTAAATTTTTTTTATGTAGAAACCTGGTTTGCAGCTATTCCAATAATTTTTAATTTAAAATATTTTTAAATTAATTTATTAATTGAATTGAAACAAAAAATTTTTCAAGGTGCAAAAACCGTTGACATTTTGAAAGCGTCAAGTGACTATCAGCATGTTTTGTTTTATTTCTTTGAGAACAAAAAAGAATACAGGTCAAAGTTTTCCCAGAAATGAAAATATTATGAACAAATGACACAGTCACTGTTAAAACGATGATAGTAAGAAACAGATGGATGCATAACTCTTTATTTTTAGAAGATTAAAAAATTTGTGGAAAACACGAATTTTTTTCAAGCAGAAAAATTTAATATTTTGAAAGCGTAAAGTGATTATTAGTTACGTGTTATTATATAATTTCTTTAAGAACAATAAATACAGAGGTAAAAAGCAAGTTTATTACCAATTAAAAAATTGTAGCACTTTCATGCAATTGAAAATTGGAAGAATTCGATAGCCCTGCATTAAATTACTGGGCTATATATTATTACGAGTTTTAAATTTCATATTAGCAAAATATTAATTCTGGCGAAATTCTTCCTTTTTCAAAATGTAAGATAACTAATTTAAAACAAACTCACTGGGCAGAAATCAGTCGGTCGATAAAAATTGTTGTCCTTGAAATACGAGCTTCGCATTCAAGTTATTGTTGATTTGCAAGTTTTTTAATGTGTATCTCAGTGCCTGCGAAAAAAAAATTTATTATTTCTTATTTTTCACTGAAAACGTCTTTGTTTTCATCCCTTGCATAATATAACTAAATTTTATCATTATGAAAAATTTTCAAAAAAGGAAAAAAAAATGATAGCAATATTTTATAAATAAATCTTACTTTTTTAACAGTAGCACGATTTTTCAATATTTATTGATCGTCGCTCTTTCCAGCAAAACTCAAGTTTCATGATAATTAATTTGATTACATTTACCTTCTCCAAATACGATACGCCTTCGATTATAAATATTACAAGAGTAATTGTATATATTTCTTTGACAAATCATACGTTTGGGAAATCGGTGAATTGAATTAATTTTCAAAAAATCGACCGGGAAAAATAATGTCTCACATTTTAATGAACTTCTCAATTTTAATCAAGTTTTTCAAAAACATAAATTACCACTGTATTGTACGGTGGTATCTATCAGAAAAATGGAACACTAAGCGTTCGAAAAAAATAGGAAAAAACTTAAGTGAACTTAAGTAAGCAGCAGTAAATTGAGACCGTAACAACGTGACCTAACCTAAATTTTCGTGATACAGAAAAAAATTACGTCAAATTCAATTATAGTAAGTAATTACGAAGTTGTTGAATTACATGGTAATTTGACAAAACCAAAAATCTATTAACAAATATTTATTCTCACGTTTCAATAATAATATGCTTCGAGACAACGTTGCCTTACGTTTTTAACTGGTTTGAACACAGCCAGCCGAAAACGCCGGAAAGGCGTTAAAAGGCATTGAAAGTATATGTGTATGTGAATTAGTGGTTATAATGGTGAAAAGTGTGTTACTGCTACGATATATATATACATCCGTATACGATATATACGGATGGACACCAACACACCACCGACTGTTGATCTGTGGAAAGTGGAGAACAGTGGAGAACAGTGGAGAAACCACGTTTTGCCGGCAAAAATTATCCAAGCATCCATTCAACTACACGCATTATTCTAATCAATTCTCGAGGTAAAAAAGAGGTATTAGGTAAAAATCACAATTACAAATAATTATTCTTTCAATTTCATGCATTCTATAAAATCTACGACTGAAAAATTTTTGTTATTGCTAAATTCCCAGTCAGACAATTTTCAACAACTTCCTGCTGAAATCAGTTTCATCCAGTTTTTTAATTTATGAATCCAGTCATGACTAGTTTTTTCAGTAATTTAAGTATTGTAAAAAATAAGCGGAAAGATAATACAAACAAAAAATTGTATGACAATTGTATAATTTACGAAAAATAGTATATATCTATATGTAAATTTTTTGATCACAAGCTCCGAACTTTGGAATTCATGTATTTAGAAAATTTAGGTCAACAAAATATAAAAAAATCTTGTTTCTACAAGGTACACGTTTTTTCCATATTTTTTTTTATTTTTGGGAACAAATGAATTTTATAAAATTTTTTTTAAATTTTGATAAAAATCAAGCAGGCATAAAAATTTGGATAAGTTGTGGAAAATAATAATAATAATGTATATCGAAATCATTAAAATCGTTTATTATTATAAAATACAAGTTATATATTACAAAATGTAATATTTTATAATACATTGTTATACATATATATATTTATAATATATTATATGAATATAAAATAAAAATCATTATTGCAGTACTTTTTTCTTAATTATAAAATCTCATAAATCTACAATATGAAGTATTCTTTGAATCTGAGAAAAATTTATTTAATTTAATTAGTCATGGAAAAACTATTTTTGCCTTGTCCCGCCCACTCCCCTCCCCTCGGAGTTTTCCCGCATTATTCCGGGAATAATAATATAATATAAACGGGAATAATGTTGTGTTTTGCTTTGAAAATTATTTCGCTAAAACTATTAATGATAATGAGCACAAAATATAAATAATTCTATTATCATCATTTTGTTCTTTATTTTTTTTATTGGTTAACAGTACTGTATTTATATTTTGGTTGTATAAAATGTGCAAATGTGAGTTTTTTTATTAAATCCAGAATTTGTTATAGTTATAACTGTTGTAAATATGATTTTATGAAGATTTATGATGTTAACTAGATACTATAAAGAGGTCAAATCAAATTCAACTGTTAAACCAAACTTGAACTTAAAGATTAATCGTTGTCAGCAAACCGATGATAAAATTTTACCACTCGTATAGTTGCTAGTAATAATCATACATTTGTTAGTGTACATAATCTTTTCTTTAAACATCAATAACGCTTTAAATATAAATTATGCTTTTTTCGAAAATTAATAGTAATGGTTTTTTTTTCCTGATAAAATATTCGATGTAAATAATGTGAGAAAATAACCCGAGAAATCTCCGGAAATTTTGTTTTTGGAAATAACTGGACACCCTGCCCAAGGTTAATGCATTCCGATGCCTTTTTTTATATTTCAGACAATGCTGTTATGAGATACTTAAGTTATCTGTGCAAAAATGCACATGATACGAATACGCGCGTGCGTAGTATCGAAAAGAAAATTAAGAGTTTGGCGGCGAGTTCGTCAGCAAGTTCGCAGCTAGATGAAGGAATGAAAGCCAAATTCAAGGAAATGTTCCCTCTGGACTCCGTGGAGAAAGTGGCTGGTTTTGAACAAGAACTGGCTGTTGAGTCGCTCAAGAAGAATTTCGTAAGTTTTTATATAGAAAAAGCAAATGTGGAACCCCTCACACTTTTAAAAGTATGTCATTATTGATGGAAAATAATCTGCTGCAAGAAATAAAATTAATTTACGTCAATTCGTTGATAAACGACGCGAACAATAAATAATTTGGCGATCGTACATAAATCATTACTGTCTTAATGGTGTTTTTCTTGTTTTTGAAATATTAACATTAGATAAAAATAACAAAATATCCTATTTCATGACAAACGATTAATGTCAAATGTGGTTAATCAATAACAATTTACCATTTGTGAGAGGAATTCAATAAGAAGAAGTGTCATTTAATCCATGTGTTTAAAGTATGTTACCTTGAAACTGCCGAGGGAAACGTATATACTGTCATAGAAGAACTTGATTGCTATACATATCTCGAACTTTCCTGTTTGACTCAAAAGAAAGCGACCATTGTAGACTGTGAAGAATGAACTAAAGGAAGACCAAAGATAAAGTAGGTTACAAGCTGGGCGAACGAAGGGGGCATCTTCGTTGAAGACTTGTGAGGCCTGTCTTTATCCTTGACTCATCCGGCATTTCATTTTCAATACAGTCTGTTGCAATGAGTCCAATTCGCAGACATTTCAATTTCAGAAAAAGTGTAAAGTTTTTTAATTTTTTAATTATTGGCAGAAATGCATTGTAGCGAATCAAGTACTATAAATATTAATTTTATATAAATATTAGTAATCGCAATGTAATAGTGTTCTGGGCACTATCCGTATAATTAATAGTTTTTTGTGACATTTTTAAAGTCAGTTACCTGTACCGAAAAAAATTGGAAAAAGCGTGAACGCCATGATGGCGACAATTCTAACGAAGCCACTCGGAAAAACATACAGCTGGACAGGGCAAAAAATGCAAAAAGAAGCATTTGGCAAACTAGAAGCTATAGTGGACTCATTGAATGGTAATCTTACTATCAATGTTTTATTATTTTGTAAAATGCAACATCAGAAAAATTATTAATATAGTTGCCACAGACTGCATGTAGTATGAAGTAGTTTGTTTACGAAATATTTTTTTTTTTTGCAGAAGCTCTACAGGCGAAATTTCCAACGGTGACCCACGGAGAACTAAAATCAGCCGTATCGTCATGGCTCGTCCACTGCTGAAGATTTTGTTGTAATGTTTCTTGCAAGTAAAAGTGATTTGCATCATCATTAAAATTTAACGGGTCTGCGATCAAAGGGGCTAACCCACATTTTTTTCGAAAATGGCCTTTTTGCAACTGGATCTACTGGAAGACCAGTATTGAAAAAAGATTTGGCAGTTTCTGTATTATTTTTTCACGTTTTCAAAGTATTTCATTATGAGAATGAAGATAAAAAATTTTTCTTCTTTTACTTATTAATGAATAATTTCAAGTTTCAACAATTATAGTTAGAAAGTCATTATTTAACAAGTAGATTAAAAAAATTGATATCCAAAACAATTCGCACAATATGAAAAAAGTTTTGTGTAGTCACCAGGAAAGATTCATAATCTCGCCGTGGGTTAGCCCCTTTAGACCTCTGGGCACACATAGGGATAGCTCCCCGAGCAATTCAAATCTTTTCAAAAAATTCTGACAATCCCTTTTAGCGCTATTTTAAGGCGAGTGTAATGGCAAAATAAGGAATACCATGCAAAGAAACGTCCTATGAGTTATATGATCAGTTTGTTTATAATTGAAAGTAATGAACGGTTCGGTTAAATTGCAGTTATGCTTATGAGAAATGCAATGTTGAAGGCAAATTGTATCCATACTCGACTATCGCGCTGATGCTTTGCATTAGATCATACCTGTTTACGATCCTTAATATTCCAAACTGAAATTTAACAATGACTTAATTTAACCGAGATATTAAATATTAGTTCCACTGGTCGAAGTCTTATAATGAATTTTTATATTTATTGTTATTTGAACGTTAATCATATCATTTTCAATAAAATTAAATGTTAATTATGTACCTCATTATTTAACTTTATTTCAATTGCATACTTGAATCGTGACGTCATGAGAGTAGTCATCATTTTTGGGAGATTTCGGATAGTATCAATCTTGTTGCAATGCGGCATTTTATAGTCACTTGAACTAGTTAAAAGTAGGCACATTTCCATAAATGTTTTTTCAAGCTTAGATAACATTACGAAAAAAATTTTGGATATTTCTAATTTGTTTAACAAGAGTCTTTAAGCCAGTTGACAAATTTTTTGGATGATTTCAATAGTTAGAAGACAATAGAATAAAAATGTGACTTGACCTAAAGTACTGAAAACAATAAAGTAATTGTGTCTTTCCTTTCGAAAAAGCGACGAGAGGCGCGAGAGCTCTCGCATCTACGTACGCATGCGATCTACTATTATATTTTCGATTATTGTACGAGTCACGTTATTAGAAAGAAACTTTCGGGTGTACTTTTGCGTTCCGAGTAAAGTGCAGTACAAAAATTGTTAGTAATGTACTAATCATATTCAAAAAATGTCAAAGTTAGGTTCGGTGGATAGAATTCGATACAGGATCACCAGATACTTTGCGCTCAGTTAAGAAATCGATTGCTGTACGGTTGTAAATTGTAAGTGTAAATATAAGTAACTGATGTTAGTGTAAGCAACTGAAAAATGGCTAAACAATATATGGTCTGTTATTTAAGAATATTTGCCTTTTATTGAGCAATCCCCATCCTTGTATTTCATATTGTCTCAAATTAAACTGCAATCAAACTCGATTGAACTTTTTTTTCGCGTTAATTGAACGTTTTCGCACATAAAATAGCACACTCAAGGTGCCGTTAATCATTTCTTTAACTACATGACATCCATAAAAAATATTTTTAACGTATAAGAAGAAAAATGTCGCTAGTATGAACTGAGAGCTTTTTTTCATATTTTTGAGACGTTAGAAGAAACGCCCCAAGAACAAGCGAGGAACATACGGTAAAAACATTCTACAAACTTTTCCTTTCATTCCTAGGACCTGTAGAAAATAAGCTAGAAATGTCTGAAATAAATGACCGAGGGACATTCTTAAATATTCCTCGAACATTTTTACGTAAATCACCCAGAAACGTCCCACTGTTTTAAAAAAATGTTCTAAGAATATTTCTTTCCAATATTCCTAGGTTGACATTCGAATGAGACATTCTATGTATCCAAAAACGTCCTAAAGGTATCAAAAAATATTAGTAGAACATTTTTTTTTCATCCGGAAAAATATTTCTGGGGCCTCCTTGGGACATTATGTGTTACTAGGGATTTTACAATTTGTATACCCGTGCAGAAATGAAACCTTCTGGTTACCTAATAATTCTGATTTTTATAAAGTTTTTATGAAACTCCTTATAAAATCCCTAGAATTTTCATAAAATGTCGATGTTTTTATAAAGTAACTTTATAAAGTATTGAACCTTTATAAAGTTATTTTATACAGCTTCTATAAAACGCTTATAAAAATTTTAATTTTTACAAAGGGTTTCATAAAGTGTTACCAATTTTGATAAAGACTAGAAAATCTTTATAAGGAATTTTATACAGACTAATAATCTATATAAAAGCACGCCGGGTTTATGAAACTGTGAAAAAAAAAAAAACATGTTTCCCGGGCACTTACATCGCTATAAACTGTAGATCATTCTGAACCTAATTGAAATTCCTTCAACAATTCATTGTTGGTTATCACGTTTTTTTTATATTACATATTGTGCGTGTAGTTTAAAATATGTTTTTACGTTTGATAAGAATTATAAAATGTGTTACCGTAAATAGTCTCACGATCAAGGCACCAGAAAACCATGAGAGAAACATGTCTTTTTTAAAAACTTTTATTTTGCAAGTAATTGTTAAAAAAAATATATATGTAAACTTATTTAGCAAATTTGACACCAGATTAATTATCAGTGCACCTGAAAACAATGGAAAGCATATGCGTCTTGCAAAAACATCAATTTTGCAAGTAATTGTTGATACAAAGTTTCAAAAAATTTTCAAAATTCAAGTCCATCATTTTGTATCTCTAGACTGAAGTGAAACAATGTTTGGTGTTAAGATAAAATAGTAAAAATATTTGAAATAATATATCAGAAATGATATACCACAAGACTAACAATAAAAAAACCCTGCGTAACAAATTTTTCATGATGTTGGTTCCTATTCTGAAATTAAGAACGATATGAAAACCTGCAGTGCTGGTCGATGTAGGAAATATATCCTAGTGAGTAAGTTGTGTGCATATAGTTCGACGTGCGAGCGAGAGATAGTGAGTTTGAATCTCAGGATAGTCAAAAATATTTTTACTTTCTGAAAATTTATGTTTTCTGCTAAAAAGGTTCCGCTCATCATTGCATTCAATAAAAATGATGTAAAACAATATTAATGTATAAAACATATTTTTTCCCTATTTTTTTTATAATTAATTATTATATGACTACAGAGAAACACTACAGAAAATTTGATAAAGTTTTTATAAGGCCACAGAAATTTCATAAAGTATTTATAAAATTACATACTTTATAAAGGACTTTATAAAGAGTTTTATAAAGTACTTCATAAAAATCAGAATTACTAGGGTTATATAAACTATTTCTATTTTTGCTATTTTGCGCAATGTTTTTGAATTAATTTTCGTTCCAGTGACATGCAATGTTTCTCAATTTTTCAGTATATATTGTGTACCAGATATTATTCATTTTTTTTTTCAAGTAATCTAGTTATAATTTTATTTTTCTATAACTATTTGTAATTCCACGTTTTGCTGCATTTTTGCAAAACCTTTTTTTAACAATATTTTATTTCCATTTTTTGTTCGTGTAACACTTTTCTGTAAGAGTTTTTTCAACGTCGCATGATTTTTTGTATTATCAGGTAACTTTTATTAATTTTGTAAATTGTTTAATGTTATGATGAGTTTGTGGTGCTACGTAATGATTTCTTGTTTTGAGTGAATATTTTTATTCTGAATCTCGAATTGCTGAATGTTAAAAACTCTCACAACGTAAAATTCGACATACTAGGCTTTAAAGTTGCAAATTTGTAAAGCTTGAATGATTTTAATTTCCTTTTCCGAAACTTCCGATATTTTACAGTTTTTAGATGTCGTTCTTGTGGCTATTTCTATGTTTGTAGTTATTTGTATTCTATTGAACTTTCTCACAAGGATCAACCATTTACAGTTTTTTTTTTTTTTTTTGAATGCAGTTAAAAAGATAATGCTCATAAGTTGCGAGGTTATATATGGGGCATTCCATATCAAGTGTTCCCACCTAAAAAATTTGTTGTCTCAGATTTTGATGAAACTTAGTATAATTGTTGTCTTAGTTGGGTACATTAATAATGCAAAAGGAGGGGCGTTAATATGCACGGGTTGCTGTGATTCAGGGGCTTAAAGTTTCGCTCTTTTATCTGTACGCCTTTTTTCATTAAATTAAAATCCTGTGAATGTTTGCATGAAACATACAAAATTAATGTTATTAATAGTATTTTTTCCGCTCTTTTCAAAAAAAAATATATTGAAAATTTAGCATCATTATTTTTGTTAATTTTTTCGAATTTTATTATTTATTTAATGTTTTCTTCAAATGCGACATTTTTAAAAAATTTTTTCCTTCGTTTAAATAAAAGTTCATACTTTTCTCTAAAAAAAAATGCTATACTATTTTGTGGGAAAACGTTAATTTATGTGTTTTTTTGTGCGTTGAAACTGACGCGTTTGCGCGCTGAGTTAGTGATCAGCCGTGGCGTGGCTAGTTCAGTCGAAAAAAGATAGATCGATTGAAGGATATAATAAAACGCTTATAAATTCATTAAAAATATTTATTCACAAATATGAATTGCTTTTGTCAACTTGTTTAACAATTTAGCAATTTACAATAATGTCATTGAAAACGCCAGACGATGGTTCTTTTGATTAATTGCGAACCTTACTTATTACACTCTACACATATACTTAATCAAGTTGATCCATAAAGTTACTTTTTTTATATCGCTTTGAAATAACATTCCCATAATTTTTCGCTACCAACATTCAATAATCCACAAGCAGGGTGCGAGTTATAAAAACTTAAGGCAAATATGTGAATTATTATAGCTTCACTTTTTTCGAGAAGTTCTGCCAATTTTAGGATAAACTGCAGAATTATCTTGGAAAGAATATCTTCGGGCTTCAATATTGTTAGATGAAATGGGAACAAACGAGTGGTATTTTTGAGTACCCGGAATCGTTTTTGCTGATTCGAATCGACTCTTCAATTCGCCAGCGACAATGTCATGATTTTCTTTGGAACTGAAAAGAATCTCCGTCTCTTTGAAGTTTTTTTTTGCCCAAGCATAAAAAGCGTTACAATTTAAAATCTGATTTTTCGAAGAAGCTTTCAAGCTGGCGAGTCTTACGAGTCTTTTCAAATTTCCACCAATACCATCACATGGGCCTTTTCCATGAGCAGTAGCGTGAAAATGCCACTCAGCTGGCATACCAAAATCTTTCTCATGATGTAACAGATTTTGAAAATTGAATTTGTTTTTAAAATGCTGTGTGGCTCCATCAGTGAAATAAATGATTCTGGAAATCTCGAATTTATTTTGTAAGTATTGAATCAGCAATTTTTGAAAAGTATAAACAGCAACTGTGTCATGCTTCAAATTATCAGACAAAATCGCTAAGCTTCCATGCTCGATATTTCCATTATCTTGGTAATAAAAAACTATGGTAAAAATAGTCGCCTGATCATTATTCCAATGAAATGACTGAGCCGCATTTTGCGCGACAAAAGCGAAATTTTCAGCAAAGTCACAAGTAATGAGAAATTCTCCAGTTTTTAAATTTTCTTTGCATTCTTTAAAAAAATTTGACTGTTGCCTGGCGATGTAAGAATGAGATTTTAATTTGAAGAAACATTCACAAAATTCATCTACAAAATCGTCAACATTTGACGCAACTGTTCGTAATGTACTTCTGTCGGTTGTTTGCCAGATTTGATACTCTACATTTTCAAAGTCTTGATTTGAAAGAAGCGGCTCCAGAAAATTTTTCAAGAATTCTACACCGGGACAATTTTGACATTCGTTTAAATGGCATTCTGGAGTCGGAACTGCACAATTGAGAATTTTTAAAATGTCATGATATGTTTCGATTGGGAAGTCACTTTCACGAGTCAGATCTCGAAAATTTAGAGCATCAAACATAAGGCTTGCATTTTCATGATGAACACATACACAAACTGTGTGCGTACCACTCGCACCAGCAAGTACACAGTTTTTTGGCCTCAATTGACAAAATTTTGATAATCCTATCTTTATTTCTGGATGAGAACTCTTGAAAATCTCATACAGTTCAGAAAGATTACAAAGAATCATCCTCTTCTGAATTTTTTCCCTAGATCCATCAGATTTTTTTATGGAAACGTAATCTTTCATCCCTGCCATAATACGACTATTTTCATTGTTCTCATAAAATTTATGAATGATCTCTGTTGCTTCATCAGACATAGGTTTACCTTTTTTTGGATTTGGCGATGTCAAAATACCAGATTTTTCAACTAAACCTTGTGCTATTCGCACTTGACGTTCAGACGCCCCAAATTCTGCAGCTACTCGTCTACGACCCCATGATTTTGGTGCGAGTGTGAGGAGCATCAGCCGCTCAGCATCAGTAGTCTGCGTGCTCGCGAATTTTTTTTTTATCTGGTCCAGAACTTCAAGAGCTGCAAGGTGTTCCTCATTAACACAATGATCTGCAACTTTTCTTAACTTTGGCGCTGGAGGGGTATCGAAGATTTCCTCGTCAAGTTTGTCATTTTGTGAGGAAAATATGTCAGCTCCTCCTTCAATATTGCCCTGTAGTTTTGAATACATGTAAAGGTTTTCCATTTGTATATTAACGAGAAACTGGAGGTACTGGCGAAAAATAAAATATGGCCATAAACTTCTGTGAAAAACTAACATGAAAAAAAAATTAACATTCAATAACAACATTTCCAAAAAATTACCAGATCTCTTAAGCTGCGAAATATTGGTCTGTATATTTTCTCAACATTTTTCACTAACGCAATTCAAAGAATCGAATCCCTTGTAACTTAGAACCTTATAACATCCTTATAAAACGTTTTATAAAGTGACCTTATAAAAATTTTATAAGGATTTTAATGATTTTATAAGGATTTTATAAGGTCGCCTTATAAAATCCTTATAAGAAACTTCAAATTTTATAAGGAAATGAAAACTTTATAAAGATTTTGAAATTTTATAAGGATTTTTCCTTATAGGAATTTTATAAAGTCACCTTATAAAATCCTTATAAAGATTTTGAATCCTTATACAAATTTCATAAGGTTGCCTTATGAAAATCAAAAATTTTATAAGGAAACTAAAACTGCTATAAGGATTTTATAAGGTTCCTTTTTACAAGGGATTATTTCTTTGACTCAACCATTACTTGAAATCCAGTCTGTAAAACGATCGAAAACATTACCCTGTGATTCTGATACTATTACAAGTCTATGCGAATTTAATGACATTATCACCATTTTAGACGATACCTCCAGTCCCACTTCAATTTCAATATTCGTTAAATTTATTAACAACTGTAATTTACAAGTATTACTCTTTCAAATGTACCTCTTCCGATTCTGATGTATTTTCTTTTTGAAAAATGTAGATTGGTGACAAAGCAGAAATACTAGTCATTTCCCTTCTGCAGCTTCCACAAATTTTGGCGATAGGCGGAATATAACTGAATTTTCTCTGTATTTTATCAGGTATCGTTCTCAATCCTTTGCATTTTGAGCGGTGGTTAAGAGAAAACGGATTGTAGCAACGAGCATGGAAAAGTCTTTTTTCCATTGTGAATAATTTGCTAACGCGTATGATAGTCGAATAAGAGTGGATTCGCTGTTATTAAAACACTGACAATGAGTTATTTAACTGAGATGTTACTAAGTCCATGTTTTCGGGAAAACTGACAAAGAATTCACAATTTTCACCTTTCGTCAATCTAGCTTTGTCGAATAATCATGATCACTTCTCAACGGCGGATTTTCGGGGTGGGTGGTTGACTAATTATAGAAAATCTTCCACAGGTACGATTTACATTTCCTGATATACGAAAGATAAATGAGAAAAGGTTGCTATTCTTCCTACCTCTGGAATCTTTTTTGAGTCTAATCGGAGAGTATCTATTTCCATAGACATTTTCAGACCATATAAATAGCCCGAAAAATGTATACTGATATATTCTGGGAATTAATAAAATATTTTCCTAAACTTACCTGAACTTCGTTGTACTCGGAAAATTTCAGGTCAACTTGCAATCACTTGTTATGACTTGCAGTCGAGTAATTCTCAGCAGTAGCTTTAAATCTTTGTTTCAATCTTTTTAATAAAATGTATTACACAGGGCACTAAATGCAGAGAACCGTACAGAATTATAAGCACCATAAATGTTCATAATTTTGCGAAGTAAATAAATAATTAATGTAAAATGCAATGATTATTGTACACGATATGTACGAAAATAATTCATGCTGGCCGAACGAGCCGCGCCACGGCTGATCACTAACTCGACGCGGAAACGCGCCAGTTTCAACGCCCAAAAAAACACATAAATTAACGTTTTCCCACTAAATAGTATTGGCATTTTTTTTAGAGAAAAGTATGAACTTTTATTTGAACGAAGGAAAAAATTTTTTAAAAATGTCGCATTTGAAGAAAACATTAAATAAATAATAAAATTCGAAAAAATTAACATAAATAATGATGCTAAATTTTCAATATATTTTTTTTTGAAAAGAGCGGAAAAAATACTATTAATAACAATAATTTTGTACCCAAACAAGACAACAATCGTACTAAGTTTCATTAAAATCTGAGACAACAAGTTTTTTAGGTGGGAACACTTGATATGGAATGCCCCATATGTTTGTTTATTAGAGATAAATAGAGAGAACTAGAAATGAAGGCTCATAACAGTTTTCTGTATTTCAAGATCTCGGTGGCAAAAATAAGAGTTGAAAAAATTTTTATCACATCGAAATGATGTTCTTGAAAATTAAAACGTTGAAGCACTTAACTACATTAACAAAAGTTGTTTGTACCCCTTTCCACGATTATCAAAATGAATATTTATACAAATTTAAGTCATTGTTTAATATATATAACTAGTAACAGGATTATACACTAGCCGCACAAAAAGGCCGAGAAACGGAACGTATGCCGTAAGCTACGTGGGAGGAGCTTTCGCTAGCTTACTCATTCTCTTGAATGTGTTAGCTCCTCCCACGTAACTAACTGCGTACGTCCTGTTCTCAACGCGACGAGTGTAGAATCCTGTTTATAGTGTACCTATAAGATATATATACCTATACATATATATACACAGGGTATTTCAGTGATAGTGGATCACCCGAAAATCACGTATTCCCTATGCAATTCTAAGGCACTTTTTCATTTGCCTTTTTTAAGAATTCCTAAAATTTGTCGACTTATTAACAATTTTGTTGCGGCGAATAATGTTGAAGAAGGCGGGGCCTTGCATGGAAGACACTTCCTATTTCTCAGTATTTTCGTTTTAACTGAAAACTTGAAAAAGTCGGAACTTGAAGATTAATCATGTTCCTCATTATTTCAAAATAAATAGTGAAAAAAGGCTGTTATGTGCGGTTATAATAGCATTTCTGAAATACCGTATTTTTGGGACCAAAACAAATCATAGAAAAAAAGTGCACAAATTTCGATGACTCAATTTCTTTTGTATGAATTTCAAACATCTAACTTTCTTCTTTTCAAATCAAGAATTCGCTTTTTAACCAAATTCAAAAGGACATCATGATTTGCAACTTGCACTTTTGAGATCTGTATCCTTTTTGGCGACTTTGTTATCTTATTTAGTTAAAAAGTGGAGTCTCCCATGCAAGGCCCCACCTTCTTCAACGTTATTCACCGCAACAAAATTGTTAAAATGTCATTAAATTTTGCGAATTTTTCAAAATAGCAAAGGAAAAGTTACCTTAGAATTGCATGAGGGTTGAGTGTTTTTCGGGTGATTCGCCATCGAAAAACCACGGACGATAATTTGCCTGATTTCTCTTCATATTTTTCTTAGTCAAAAATTCCTCTGCCACTTTTTACCAAACTCAAAAACAAAAAAGATATTAAAGTCGCAAGTTCTAACCAATAAACGCGTTCCTTCGACAAGTGGGGCAGAAACCTCGGAAAAAAATTTACTGAAATTTTCTTCATTTTTTTCTGAAAAAAAAGTCCCTTGCCACTTTCCTTAAAACTCAAAATCAAAAAAGATATTCGAGGGACAAATCGAACGAATTTAATTGGTTAAAAGCTGTCCCTCGAAAATTTTCTTTTGATTTTGAACTTTAAGAAAAGTGGCAAAGGACTTTTCTCCCTAGAAAAATATGGAGAAAATTCCAGTAAATGTTTTTCCGAGGTTTCTGTCTCCACTTGTCCAAGGAGCGCGTTTATTTGTTAAAACTTGTGGCTTCAATATCTTCTTTGTTTTAGAGTTTTGTAAAAAGTGACAGAGGACTTTTTGACTCAGAAATATATGGAAAAAAATCAGGCAAATTATCGTCCGTGGTTTTTGATACATCCTGTATATACCTATACCTATATACCTATAGTATACCTACTCTATAGATAGCGATGTTCAGCGCTCTGTGGTCAAAAGGATAAATTTTCCGATGTGACACTTTCTCAGATCTCGAGTACGAGCCCTGCGCATAAAACAGAAAGCGAATTAGTGGCAGAAGGAGGTGGAGAAGACGGCCTCTGATCCGCTTTAATGCACATTCAAAATGAGGGATTTCTTATGCTTAGAAAAAAGGTGTGCAATAAATTTTTGGCACATAATGGTCATTTGCAGGCCAATTTACAGGGATACTAACCAATACAAAATCTGAAAAATTTTGAATTTGAAACTCACAAAAGTAGTATGATTATTAGGCTTACCTTTCTCACAATCTGCGACTCTCTGTTATGCCATAAACACTGGTGCCTTAGTATCACTTTTCTGAGAGTTTCAAATCCCCGCAAACTTGTTATTAAGTATTGTTTTTGTTTACCTCATGTACTGTGGTACACCACGCTCTCGCATCCTTGACACAGCGCCACTGTAGGACTGGACGGAGAGCAGCGTGGAACGTAAAAACCTAGGAACATTTAAAAATTCAATTCTAATTGATAAATTGCGTGCTTCTTTATATATTTTTCATGGTTTTGATACAGAAGGACCCTAAATGACCGAGGGAACATTTCACTCTTTATTCATTGACGATAAATCTGTGGCTTGCCGCCATAACAGAGAAAGTCACTTATGCCATAAGGCTCATTTTTCATGATATTCTGATGACATTTTGAACGTTATGAAATGTGTGACTTTCTCTGTTAGCCCGGGAAGCCGCAGAAATAAGTGAGACACGTGATTTTTACTTTCGGAAAGTAAACGAAAATAAATCGAAAACTTATAGGGATTTTATAAGCACCATGTATAAGTTAAATAATACCGTTGTAAAAATCTGTATATCTATCTATTTAATTAAAGGAAGTCCTTTTTTTCGTCAGATATACAAATTGACAACGTTTTGAATATTATTTCTAAATTTTTCCCATGTCATATATTTATAAGTGCTCTCGGACGCGTCGTAAACGTTATTATTATTGAAATGGCCATTGCGCGGAAAAAGGCGGCTGGTGCACGGCCATTTTACGGTAGCTATGCCGCCACTGCTAGCTGTATCCGCGGGTGATAGCTGGTACTCTGATATTTTAGGGAAGAAATGGTCTGAATTCGAATAATTTTGATTCCTCGTATTTTCTCTATATTTGCAAGGTTACACTGTAACATGTTTGAGGTTATAAAGTAATATACAAGATTTTTTATCACTGAAAAATTACTCCTCAATCATTATTTAATGTATATGAGCGAAAAATTACTCATAACATCAAGATATATATTCAACTGGATTTACAATCGGATTTTTTATTGTAATTTCATTTCAACGTTCCAAGTGGATTACCTAATTAAAAATGCTTTCAGAAATCCTAGTAGATTTCCTATAAGATTTAGTAGAAATCCTAGTAGAAATCCTATAAGATTTCCTAATCTTATAGGAAATCTAATATAAAATCTATTTGGGAATTAGATTGTTTTTTTTTTCTGTTGAGTAATCAATGCTATGTTTTTCAAATTGTTTTCTAGCCCTTGACATGGCTGCGGTTCCTAATTTAGCATCAAGTACAACTTATGTAGTTGCAGCATTCACCAAAGAAAATGTGATATCTGAAATTCCGAAAAATTGGCTTGAAAGTCAGGAAGGACAGTGAATATCTTGGTGGCCAGCATGCAGCAAGAAAGATTTGAAATCTTTTATCATGAATGCTGCTGAACCAGATTGCACCACTTGGAGCAAACACACCATTGAAATAGTTGCAGAATGCGGTATAGTTGAAATAAACTCAAATTTCATAGTTTATTATGTACCTGGGACGACAATTTTCTATTGATGTGAGCGGATGAAGCCTTTCAATTCGGAAGATTTAACCTTGAATCATCATAGATTATTTATTATCTGTAAGGAGGGAACACTGTTCATCTTTACACCTATTTTTTGTCCCCAGTTTCTTAAAAGTTACCAGAAACTAACTTTAATCGAGATGGGCTCTTATTGATTCTTAACAATCTTGTCAGAAAAAAATTAACTACTAAATTTCGTATAATGAATGTCACCTTTTAGCCATAAAATAGCTTTTTGTTTATCTGAGAGTAAAAGTATAAAGTTTCGCGACGGGGCCAATGCTTTCAAAACAAGGATAAAGCAATGTCAAACCAACAGGCGTGACATTATTTTAGCCTTGTGTTAAAAATATTGGCGTCGTCGTGAAACTTCAAACTTTTGCCCTATATCAAACATCTGGTGTTTTATACCGAAACCATGAAAAAGCGGGCTGCTAACCACATGTAGAGCAACGTGAAAATTTTGCGTTGCTGTGCATGTGATCAACACCTGGGTATAAATTCTGACTCTATTTATCAAGGATGTAGCTAGATTTTCCCAGATTACATCGTAGGCCTTTCAAGTAACGCCTAGCTAGCTCCCTTCCTTGTTTGTCTTCATGACTGTAGCTGCTACAGTGTTGTCACTCTGTGATCAATTTGTCATCATCTGAAAAAAATTTTTATCACTAAATGTATAGTATATCAATAAATTTCTAAAATTTAGGCGCCCCGTCCAGAACAGCATTAATGAATCAAAAACGTTTAATGATCACTATGAGCCATGTTCATGTACTAAAGATTTTTTATTTGATCAATATTTCCACCTTACATCAGTATAGTATATTACTTTGAAAATTTGTACTAACATTTTTAAACAAAGCTGCAAAGGAATGTAAATCAATAATTTAACAATGTTGACCTGAAAAATTGAGTATTTGAAATCCAGAAATAAACTACGGCTGAAACGGAGTTCGAACTCTGGACCCTGACGTGTAAAACTGAGACGATACCACTGAACCACTCCAATGTGTGGAAACTGATGCGAAATTTTGTTTTTATATGTGGAGACTCCAGTATAATGCTACTGAGAGGGCCAAGATGACCCTTTGATAGAGGATATTATATCTAGGCTAAATCTTGTAAAAAATATTTAGGTTTTGTCTAGACTATACCAGCCCCGTGACTCTCTCGAGCTTCGCGAAACCATTAGCCAGCAGAAAATCGCGGAGGCGCCACCCAGTATTGTAGGTAGCGATATATATATGTCAACATGCGATTTCTTGTAAGCACATATATATTCGCTACCTCGAACACTAGTGGCGCCCGCGGGGTTGCTAGGATTTTAGCGAGAATCCAAGCGCCCATTAGAAGCATAGGCAGTTACACGGGGCTGGACTATACCCTTAAAAGTCTAGGATATTGAAGTGTCTAGATTACTTAGTCAAATCGAGAGAGGTCTTGTCTAGATCATAAGTGAAATCCCCAGTATAGTAGCAATTCTAACAAAAGCTAAGATGACCCCTTGATAGAACTTTCTACCTAGGCTACATCTGGTGAGCCTGCTTAAAGTTGTCTAGATAATTTGTGACAGCGCCACTATATACGTGACTCTGTAGAGGGCCACGATAATGCCTAGAAAGGTCTGACAGGTCTGCCCGAGTCGAAAAATGGAGGTCCGAAATTATATCCGAGCCCTCTGACATACTCTGAAACACCATCTGAACCCTCTGACGCACTCTGAAGTTTCCTCTGAACCCTCTGACGCCATTAAAATTTTTACTGGACCCTCTGAACAACCATCTTTTTTTCATATCTCATGTTCAGAGTGCCTGACTTGATTCATTGCATCTGATTTACCGTCCGAAATAACGTTTTACTTATAATCAAAGGTTTTTTTGCAGAAATTTCTTATATAAAATTTCATGTTACACTTCAGTATCTCACTTAATTAAGTACTACTAAAATGATAAGAAATATTTTTATAATATATCAGACAAACAGGATATTTTTTTTCATTAGCGCAATTGCTTCTGTATATGAATATTGCAATTGTTCTAAACAATCTGTAAGCAAATCCTTCATAACAGATATTAATGGAAAAAGCGTAAAAACCGTGAGTCGGAAAGTCCTGTGCCGATTTTCGCTACAGTGGAAATCAAATAATATTTGAACTGTAATATGTAAGATGAATTAACTCCTTCTTTCCACATTCAAGAATAGAAACCTCAGACCAAAACTTTAAAACAACTTCGGCTTTTTCCAATCAAGTCAGTATCAAAAAATAAATTCTTGTTTGAAATGCAATATATTTGTCGATTCAGATACATACATTGCATAGTCATGTTTTACACGATAATTTAATACATGGGAATTATGCTTTTACATGTAAATATACATAAACATTAACTTACTCCAATTCCTCTCTATTAATCGGTAGAGCTACATATGACTGATTGTTACTTTCAATGTAAACGCAAGTAGAAATAAGGTATTCGATTCCTGCAACATGCACTTCACGTGAATCGTGGCATTTTACCAAAAAATGGGATGTACCATGATTTACGCCATAGTCTCCCCTAGCCAAGAAAACTCCATTAACTACCATCTCGCGGACAATTGCATAGTGGTGTTTTTCACATCTGCAATTCACTGGTCTATCACAGTTGCAATTCGAAGTTAAAATGAATGAATGCACTCTACCAATTTTATGCTCATTGTTTGACGAATAATGAACAACCGAAGAATTAGTCAAAAGCTGGCGGTTGTACGTTTCAGAGACAAACAGGAGTTTATTTTTTAACATACGTGAATATTGATAAGTTAATAGATCATTGAATGGAACTCTACTTCTATGAAACGCATTTACTATCAAATGAGGTATTTCGTGCAAAATTTTGTAAGCGCCAACGCTGTAACAGTGGAATCCTATTTGCTCTCCGATTTTTACCTGTTTTTGTCTTTTTGAACAAAAATTTTTGATACGTTGGTCTTCAACATTTTCAACTAATCTTTTCATTTTCATAAATTCATTGTGTGCCCTTGCAACTTGTGTGTCAATGTTTCCCGTTCCATGAATTCCTTTCAAGAGTAAACCATTTATATTTTCATATTCGTAGCACATATGTGCCCAGAGAGGACCTAAATTTCTGACAGAATTGGCATAATGCACTAATTGATGGACATTGATCGAGCAGTGGTGTATGCTATACAGAAGTTGAAACTCACAAACAAATCTGCATAATAAATTGTGTGCAACGTCAATCATGTTCTCAGAAATACATTGTGAATTTAAGAGACTTACTGCTGTTACCAAACGTACAAGGTGTGCAAAATATTTTGGTTCCATCAAGCCTTCGAAAATGGGTAGAGAGTAATAAAAAAAAAGTGCTTTAATTCAGAAGCTTTCCAGTTAATTAGATCTTTTACTGATCGAGGCATCCTGTGAATGAATTTAGGGGGTTTTATAGCCTTTAATCTGTTATTGACAGCATTCACAGAATTGAACATAAAAAACCTTTCGTTTCTGAATTTCGAATCAAATAATAGTTCAATTATTTTCTTTACAACCCCCCCATCTAGTCCATGCATGCGATCAATGGCCATACCGCACATAAAATCAGGCATAAATTTTGCAAAAATTGATGGCCCTTTCACTCCTCTAATTGGTTGCTGTGGAGTAGAAAATTCACTGTCAGCAATAGTATCTTCTGATGTTCTCAACACAATATTGTTTTCAAAAGTGTATACTTGGATATGTCCTGGTTGCAAATTAATTCCCATTCCCCTATTGAAGCAGATGCAACACCCATAATCCCCGTTGAAATGAATGAAATTTAAGCAATCGTGTTTCGCCGGTAAATCACAAACTCCCATCAGCAAAATTCCACGAATCACAATGAGGGTACCGTTTGGAAGTGAAACATTTATACCATTCGCAAGTTCTCGAAGCTCGTTTCTAAACTTCCCCATTAGAACATTCATGTTTGGTTTTGTCTTGTCGTACCAATACCCTAAAAGAATCGTATTTTCGCGCTTTTTTCTAAGTTCAAACGGTAATTCATTTATGGTTAAATACACAGAATAGATGCTTATTTTGGAAGATTTAAATACTGGTACTCCATCCGTATACCATGAGAATGACAAATTATTTATTTGGGATAAGAAACCATTATTGTCGAAAAAACGGCGGTACAATTGACCATCGTAAATGTCTGATATGACTGCACGTTGAGGTCTGTGAAAGCGGTGTTGAAGATTTTCGTAAAAATTGTTTCTTAAAAACATTTCTCTTAATTGACTGGCTATATTTAGCTGAACAAAGAAGGAATTTTTGCTTGTCTGACAAGTTAGACATTGTTCATCAATGTCACGCAAACCACGATGGCAAACTCTGCAATAAAAGTGCTTAATGATGTTCGACCCTTGCAACGAAAAATAATTCTTCAATTTGAATAAACTGTTTTTCTGAAGTGCTTCTTGAAAGCAGTGAAATTGCAGGACAGTTATAATGTCTTCGACGCACGTCATAGTCAAGTTGTGGTGCAGTATTAGGCCTAAAATAAGGAGCATACTCCCACCCACGGAAATAGGTGCACCTTGGTACAGGGGCGTATTGTCATCAAAGTCTGGGTTAAATCCGTCGTCAATGTCACCTGCTTCATCTTCATCATATGACAAATCGAGATTTTCTCGAGGTGGCTCATAAAAACGCTCATCTTCGGAATCGCTGTCACTGAGATCATGATGTGGGTGGTAGTTTTGTATTTCGGCATTAACTAAGACGTTTCCTTCATGCGGAAGTTGAAATGGAACCTCCTGATTCTCATCTCCACGGTGAATGGCGTTTCTGAGAAATTGATACATTATTAAAAAATAGTTTTGATTCTATGTAGTTAAAGATAATAAATATGTAGAACATTAAAGTTAATTTTGTTTTAAATTTCCCGTTCCCACTTGTCGAAGGAGCGCGTTCATTAGTTAAAATTTGTTGCTTTTATAACTTTTTTGTCTTTGTTTTTTTTTTAATGATCTATTAAATAAACTTTGTATAGACTCTTTTCTACTAGATCATATCGACTATTTTTTAATCAGTAATTTCAGTTGCTTTTTAGGTTTCTAAAAGGTCACCTTAGAGAAAATAAAATTTTTTAAATTCATTTTATTTCCTTATATACAGCTTTGGTAGGAGTAAACATTACATACTATCATTTTCTTCAGGCTAAAAACCTTTTTCTCAATGTACAGTGTTTTTCAAAGGTATGCACTGACAAACCTTTTTTTCACAAATTGAACAAATGAGTTATATTGACTGACGGGCTTAGAGCAAAAGTGACACAAGTAGAGACAGAAAATAAAGGTTTTCATATCT
Source organism: Platygaster robiniae (assembly GCA_028476575.1). Taxonomy (NCBI): domain Eukaryota; kingdom Metazoa; phylum Arthropoda; class Insecta; order Hymenoptera; family Platygastridae; genus Platygaster; species Platygaster robiniae. The sequence continues at coordinate 40,194,025 of CM052021.1, forward strand.
ATCTGTCTCTTACTTATAATTTAAATTATGCAATCAGCATTATTTACAATTAAATCATAATACAGAATTTTGTAGAATTTAAAGTGGATATGTTTTTTTTTTTTTTTTAATTTAAACGAATAGTTTTGTCATCAACTTACTCAACATTCATTTCCTCTGCTTGTACGTGCACAATTGGTTCATTTGCCTCATATGCATCTCTAACTCCAGGGTTGTCATCAAGCTGCATGTTTCTGTTTGATTAGAAGGATAGAAAATCAACAAATTGTAACATATTTGAGGGGTGTTCAGCCAAAAGAACCTAACCTTTGAAATTGTGGCTGAACACCCTTCATTTGCGTATTATTAAGGAGAAAGTATTACTTAAAAGAAGCAGTTACGATAAATATGAAAATTTATTATGTACTTCAACTTTGAAGTTTAATCATCTTGCCCTGTGAATTGTATTGGATACCTTTACGTTGGATACGCCCGTTTCCGACCTGTAAATACTTCACTCCCTGAATACACGCACTGAAGTAATGCTTCAGTGCGTGTTTTCATGGAGTGAAGTATTTGCGGGACGGAAAAGGGTGTCTTCAATGAAAAAAAAAAAAAAAAAATATAAACATCAGTATTCCGGACGTCGGTCGTTTGGAAAAGTAAGTGTTATATAAATTTATAATTGATAGAAACACAACATACAAAAACTCTTATGAAAAAATAATATATGAGTAATTTTATCTTACATGTTAGGCCCAATGTTTTCCTCAGCGACGTTAATATCATTAATTCCATTGTTGTTTTGGTTTCGTGCATCTCCAAAATGCAATGCTTGTAATCTGTCGCGCCTTTGTCGAGGACCCAAATCCTCAATGTTTTTAAGAGACATAGTTAAAGATTTAAATCACTACTTTAATCAATTTTTTGCATAAATTTCAACCAATTGCAACGGCACCAATCAATATTGATAGCACGATTTTTATTAGAATCCGCAGCAAAGAAGTCAACACAAGTAATTTGTTTATTAGAGTTGCGTTGACAGTTAATGCTCACATACACTCTATTAGCGTCCTTTTCTTACACTCGCGCATCAAGTCGACAAAAGACAAGGACAGACGAACCTTAGTTCGCCATCTAAAAACTTGCTTGTGATTGGTGGCTCCGGGAACGCAAGCACAGAACAGCAGAAAAATGCACTGAACTGCACAGAAGCACACGGCAGCATACAGACGACACAGAGGAGACACAGAACACCCACACAACTTTTTATTGTTGAAGAACACGCTGTTTTTAATTTTTATCAATTAATTGGAATTCATTAATTAGCAGTTGTTTTGTCGCGCATCGTTATGGCAAAACAAAAATTCGCGGTGTTAGTGTATCCGCCATCGACTTTGACAGATGTGGTCAAATGAACAACCGTGCCAAAGGAAAGTCGGAGCGTGGGCGTGCAATTCTCTTTCGTAAAAAGGAATGATTCTGATGGCGAAGAAAAAATATGGAAAGCAAAAGTGCTTGCGATTTCTGGTAAATATACTCTTACATTTTTTCAAGCTCTACCATTAGCTACTTTCCGAAAACGAAACGAGTATTTCGGATTGTTTTCATCAACATAACCTAACTTTCAAAAATGCGTTTGTGTTTAACCATCAAGTGCGAATTTAAATTTAAAAACCTATTTGCCTAATTCCGTTATTAATCGGTGTTGCAATGTCCTACAGTTTTAAAAAGCATGTTTCACTTTTACCTTTTGTTTACTTTAAAATCCTGCAAGATTTTGAAACCCTTTCATCACAGCAAGTGATGAAAAGATGTATTTCATAACTTATAATTTTTTTGAATAGCATTTATTTAATTTATAGATGAATATGCATGAGGACAATAATGATTCCTGTGGTATAGAATAAGTAAAGAGAAAGTTTTTGCAAGTGAGCAAACCAAAATTATTGTAACGCATTAAGATTTTCTTTTATTTCTTTAAAAAGCATAAAAAAAACCCAATGTTCACTTTCCTACATGTTGTTGCATGTCTTTATAGAAACTTTACAATTAAAAAATGATCCACATTTTTAGAAAAGTGTTCACTTGAAAAACTGATATGATGAAGGCCGATATTGTTTTCAGAACAGATAAATAATAAACGATAAGTTTTTTGCCTAGTGCATTTTATAATTACTTTAAAATTTTTTTAAAAGTTTGGTATTATTTATTTAAAAGTATTTTGAATTATTACCTTATTTTTTTGTTTTTTACAAAGTGAATTTACAAAAAATAAAAAAATACATTTCTTTTTAACGAATTGATTTAATTCATTTTTAAAGATACTTCTCTTCAAGATTATATTAAATATATTTTATTAAGCAATTTTTTTTTTTTAAGAATAAATAAGTAATTCATCATTAGAAAAAAAAAATGTTAAGAATTACAAAATTTCTTATTAAAGCCTTATAAGAAATTCAATTCCTTATAAAGTGACTTTATAAAAATCTTACAAAAAATTGAAAATCCTTATAAAAACGAATCGAAAAAATTTTCTAAGGTAAAAACCTTATCAAATTTTTTTGATCTATTTTTTATAAGAATTTCAAATTTTATAAGGTTTTTATAAGGTCACTTTATAAGGAATTGAATTTCTTATATGGTGCACCTTGTAAGAAATTAAATTCTAATAACAATTTTTTTTTCTTCTGAGGTTCAAAATCATTAGGGTTATTTCAGTCTGAGAACCTTTTTTTTTTTAATTATTGTGTTTATCAAAGCTTTGCACTGTCAATTTTTTTTAAGAATAAACGAGTGTTCCATCAGTTAGAATCAAATAAACTTTTTAAGCATTATTCCCCACAATATTGTATTGGATATATTTCAATAAGCAATTGCAGTTTCTTCTAAGGTTTCTCAAATGTCAAATTACTATTTTATGTCTTACAAGGTGAACTTACAAAATCGTACAAAAAACATAATTTACTTTTTAGAATCAATTAAATAAATTTTTTAAGGGTTCCCTTTTGCAAGAATATATTAAATATATATAAATAAGCAATTTCAATTTTTTTTAATGTTCATCAAAGGCTACTTAAAGAGAATTGAACTCTCATAATTGATTTCATTCTCTGTACACATTTTTGTATGAAATAAATACATTTTATTTTTGCATGAGAGTAAAAATAACAAAAATTCTTTAAGTCTGATTATTTGTTTGTGAATACTATCAATACTATCATGTATTTTAATTAGAGTTTTTCTTTCACCAAAACAAATTTTTCTGAATTTTTTTTTTATTTAGATAATGAAAGCTATTTGCGTGGAACACGCTTGAGCAGCGATGGTCGTCTTTTGGACCATAACAATTTAGTCATTTGGTCAGAGCAGTTTGATGAACGTAAAAAAAAATGAAAACAGTCGACTAATGAAACAAATAGAACTATCCCACACAAAAAATAACGATAGGAAAATCTTACAAAAAAATCACATTCTGAAAGGCTGCAACATTCCATGTAGTACACCGAGAGATTATGTTAATGAAAATTTTGATAGAAGGATTCCAAATGAGTTTGCAAAAACACCAGATCGCCAATTAATAAATCCTTGGCATATAATGGAAAACACTGAAAATGAGATAGCGTATAATGCGCAACGTGAATCATTCTGGGAAAACGCTGGCCATGGAAACTCAGCATCAACAAGTCGAACTTCGTACAATAAATATGATGCGTACAAAGTTCAAGTTCCCAATGAAGCACAAGTAATTACACAGCACATGCATAGTGATGTATCATACGCCCCTCGCCATTACAGTCAATTTTCTCAGAAAGATTTAAATCAACCGCTAATGCAACCAAGTCAGAAGCAGTATCCAGGAACTTCTATGCAGCCCCATGTAGTCAAATCCACCACGGACTCATTTCGCCAGCAGCGAAATGATCCGATGCCGAAAACTCCGTCTTGAATTTTAGTCCACGAGCTAATCAGCAAGAATTTTCAAAGATGCGCTCCGATCCAGACTCTCGTCAGCAGCTTTGCAATACTTCTCTGCAATTCCATGCAGTGCACTCCATCTCGCAGTCCAGTCCACCAGCTAACCAGCCAGATTTTTCAGATGCAGACTCTCGTCAGCAGCTTTGCAATACTTCTCTACAATTCCATGCAGTGCACTCCATCTCGCAGTCCAGTCCACCAGCTAACCAGCCAGATTTTTCAGATGCATGTGATGATGTTAGTTTGGGTTCCAATAACACTGACAATCACTTGTTGGATGTTGGTGATTCAAATGATGAAAATGAACGTCTTCAAAAAGTTGGTGCTTTTTTTGAGTCAGCAATGGGAATGGAAAGTAAGAAATGTTGCAAAAATTGTGAACGTTCGTGCAAAGTGAAAATGAAAGCAATGAAAAATTCTATACTTTATTTCCAGTTACTGAACGAGACATAACGTTGATGGGAAAATTTTTTGCGGTATTGAAATCATCACCGCCTCACACAACCGAAACAGTGCCTGATTCTTTGGTTACATTTGAGGTAAAATATCATTTATTCATCCTATGAAGTAATTTCCACAAACACAAATGAAAGTAATTTGTACGTTTGTCTTTCAGTTGCCTGCTAAACACTTCCACAGTGGCGACGATAAATGGGTAATTTTTAGAATAATCAATTAAAAAAAATCGACATTTAATAAGTTTCCAGTACAGTATCTCAATGCACTATTCCACTATAGGTTGTCCTATTTTTTCTATGTTTCAATCTCAAATCTCATTGTCTAATATAAACAAATTATTCGTGATTTTTTAATGTAGCAATTTCTTATAATTATTCAATTGCATATTTTCAATTATCTCACATGAATTTCGAATATTCAATTTGTGTACTGTCAGCTCATCACGTCTTATTTCTATTGATTTATATTACTATTCCATTTAATTCATTTCATTTAAACAGTTTCATTGTTACATTATGTATCCAAAATCGAATAGTATATTTTACATCTTGAGTAACTGATTAACAACATAGTTAATGATAACTCAACCATCTTATAAAACAATTCCTTTGTGAAAAACCACAACAGAAAATAAAAACATTGCAAGATCTAAAAATTTGTAACAAAACATGTTTCAGGTAAACTGTACCTCAATTACAAAAATTGGAAATATATTTATACCTATAAGTTTTGTTTTCAAACATTTATTGCCAGCAACGTGATCTGTTACATTTTTTGATTTTCTTGTCTGAATTTCACATTTTAACAGTGTAATGTTATTGCAGTTGTTTGCATTTGACATTTAACATTAGTTAAATGTTTGTTACATTGAGTAGAAAAAATGTCATTTCTTTACTATATTCTTCACTGAAAAACCACTTTCATCGATTTTTACGCTAAACAAAGTATGATATGTTGATCACAATATTAATTAGATTTTAATTTTTACTTTATGTATTGCAGGTTGAAGTATACCCGAAATGTGGATTTTACATTAGCAAAGCGTCAAAAGAGGATTATGTTAAACTTGGAAAGGCAACCGAGAATTGGCGAACTGTACCTAGGAACATTTTGCTGGACGTATACACTGGCAACCTGTCATCTTTTACACTAACTGGAAAAGGAGTTCAAAAACAAGCGATCGACTCCAAGCTCATCAATGGCTTACGTGGTAAATATAATAGAATCTGTTTTTTTTAGTACATTTCTTTACATTGTTGGTCATTTATATTGTTGAATTGAATGTTGAAGAAAATTTTTTTAACTCTTCTGATTAGATTTACAATTACGATGCATTAAACAGTAATATGGTGAGTGTCCTAATTTTACCGTTTTGTAGGAAATAACTAACAAGCAAGTTTATAAATTATTGTGCTCACTATTCGTGTAACTACTATTGTACGTCTGCGGGTAGAAAACGCTCGTTTTTGCCCCGTTCAAACTTGCGATTTTACCCGTTGACCTACAAAATTTTGTTTACTTTCGGGCATTTGCTATCCTCGGACGAGGATGATGTTTACCTGTCCTCGGCTAGCGCCTCGGACGGAAAATTGTCATTCTTGTCCTTGAAAAAGTAAAAATTCCCGGTGGTAAACAATGTACTATTTATTGAAATTCATTTGAATTTATTTCAATGAAATAAATCAGTAATTATGCGAAGTAGGGAAAACGAAAATTTTCAGTCATTCATTCTGACATACATTTATTTATTTTCCAGATCTGTGCAAAGAAGAATTTGAAGTGAAAAAACAAGATGTAAGAGATTACATTGGCCACTCATTAACGAACAAACGCAATTACTCCACTTCCATTGTCAAAGGACAACGATAAAAAAAGAAAAAAAAAACGAAGCTGATGTCACTAATAATGAAACATAGATTCACTTTTTTGGAAACTCGCGAAATTTTTTTTCGCGTGCGCAGGTGCGCCCCTGTGTTTGTAAGATTGTGGCAAAATTAAACAAAACATATGTGTCTCGTTAAATAATGTTCTTATCTTTCAGAAACCTAAACATAATGATTTTTTGTAAAGGATGGAGTCTATTCTGTAGATATTTATTAATTACCGTATTTATTGTGCACCAGGTAATTCTACATTTTTGCAATTGTTTAAACTTCTTAAACTTTTCAGGGTGACATAAAAACTAATTCACAGTACCTATACATTTTAGAGCGTACAAGTTTTTATATCCAATTTTTAATTAATTTGGGATGGTAGTAATGTAGATCGTGAAAATTTGCACAGTCGCCCAAATGCGCAATTGCAGTTAGAGCCTCTGAAATTGCAGAGGACCAGAAGTAACAATTTCAAGTAAATCAGACGGTCTGAAACAACCGCTGAATTTCACTGAAAAATTTCAGAGGGTGGTCTGAAAGGGAAATAAGCCATAGGTTCGGAGGGTTTTTCAGAGTTCTGATTTCCCATCTGAGCCATCTGAAAATCATATCAATAGTGCTCGGATATGTTTTCGGACCTCCATTTTTCGACTTGGGTGACGAAACCCAGATTTATTTAAATAGCGCCCACTTAGCCTCAATGTAGAGTTTCCTATATAGTGGCTGATCTAGCTAGGGCCACGCTGATCCATAGATTTTTCTTGAAAATTTCGTACCCGGGCAACATGCTTTTGATGGTTAAGGTATAAAAACTGTAATATTGATTACATACACATTGAAGCACATATGGTAATTTCAATAAAAAATTTTCGATAGCTTCTTACGAAAAAGCTCGAAAAAAAGCAAACGACTCTGAGTACGAAACAACCGATGTCGACAAGCTCGGGAAAGGAATGCGAAAGGAAAAAAAGACGAAATATGCAGGTGACACTTCCTCAGAAGAAAGTCGAAAAAGTGACGAGAACGAGTCAAGCTCCGACGAAGAAAGCGAAGAAAGCGAAAAAGGTAAAGCTTTCAAAATTCATTTTCTCTTGTATATGAATGTAAATAATGATAAGATTATCCTTTTTATTGCAATAGATGAACCTCCAATCAAGAAATATAGAATTTTTAAGCATAAGGAAAATGAATCAAAGCCGCCGCAGAAAACGTACAAGAGAAAAATTCCAAAAATGCATATTTACAAGTCTTATGCCATCAAAGACATGCGCAGTAAAGGTATAAAAAAAATTTAGTTCACATTGTTCTCAATGCTTGTTTGTTTGTTTGTTTTGTTTTATTTTTTTTTCTTTTGTAGCGAATTTATGATCAAATCTCGATAGGGTGTAGTGCATGAAACCTCAAAATTGTTCTTTTGTGGAACAATAAATGACCTTAGCGAACGCGCCTTCACCAAACGTTCACCAAAAAACGGTGAAGAAACGGTGAACCACCCGATTTTACATGTTTAGAGTGCTTATGAGCGAGAAAAAAGCGTTCTATACCCGTTCACCCCCCCCCCCCTCCCCACCCCGGCGGGAAGTATAACGGGCCCCTCGTACTAAAATTTATTAACATTAATGTTTTAGTGAGTCCCTCGGAGACAGCACAAGTGCAATTTCCTTGGAGGGGCCCTCTTATCAAAATAATGGCAATGCTTGGCAATTATCATAAATTGAGTATAAAATCGAATAAATTCTATATGTAATCAGTTACTAAAATAGTCCACGATTTTCTTAACGTTTGTTGAATATTTATGACATATCAAAAACGTTCTAAGGAGGCCCCTGGGATCAAAATTCAGTTGGCAGTGGGTGGCAGCCAACTGACCATCAGTTTATTCAGTGAAAATAGCCGCGCCAATAATAAAAATTCACCGCGCGTGCGCGGGAAATATCACTGTACTCAGTGGCGAACCTAGCTTTTGTCTGTCTTTTGTTACGTTGCCTCTGACAACGAGCAACAGACGAAGACGAAACGAGGCGTCAGAACCCCCTCCTTTTGTCTTTCTTTAATGCTCGCATTCAGAGGCGATTTCAGAAAAGGATGGACGAAAGCTGGGTTCTCCACAGATGTACTGGATCAGTATGTACTGGTATGTACACTTCATATCAAAAATTTTTCTACGAGTTCCGTGTCAATCGAGTTCGTTCATTATTTATCCATTGTTTGTAGACAATAGACAAGTGTCGCAGTGATTTGCTATGTATAATGTCTCAGCATTTATTCAAAACAAAAAGCCCGATTCTCGATATTTCTATTACTGTTGTTTACTTAATATAGGTCCGTGTGAGAAGTTTGCTTACATAACCAACTAATTCATATTTAGCTTTATACTATTCTGAGCTTTTTTGTCATGGTGATCTGTGGTCCATCATTCAATTACGTGATGCATTTTAAAATAAAAAATAAAAACCATGAAAAATATAGTTCAATGATGCAATAAATTCGTGAAATCGACTAATTGTATCGGAAATAGCTATTTTCGTACCTGTGACCAAGAAATCGATTTTGGCGAAGATGAGGTTTTGAAGGCGAGGCGAAGCCGAGCCGTAAAATCGTCTGAGCATAAATCGACGATTGCTCACAGGTGCGAACGTAGTATTTTATGTTGAAGGCTCAAAAATCGTGATTTTGCGTTATGCACATGTGCAAAAATCACGTTTTTTGTGCCTGACGCATAAAAAAATATTCAATCTGCAATTTATAATTTTTCTTAAGAATTTTTAGAAAAGTCAATAAAGGTTTGACAAATAATTGTGTAAAGTTACTTTACACCAAGCTTTGTAGTAGAATTCTGTTTAAGTAACTTGAATAAATAAAGAAATTGAAATAAATAATAAGATATTATATAAATATTTTTTTATATATTTGGATTGTTATTTTTTAAAAGTGGGAATGTCAAGAGTTTGTTTAGAAAGAAAAATATATATATTTAAATATTCAATATCGTATACAATCGTTGAGTTTCTTCGAATTTTATTTATTAATTTAATAATTATGTACATAATTCTTTTTTGGGGGGGGGGGGCAGGAGAAATGTTGCCCACTAAGCCTTTTTCCTTAAATCCGCCACTGCGAGTATGACGTTTGTAGGCCGAGGCAAAGCTGTAATTTTCATTTCAGGGTCATAAGGTATTCTATGTATCGAAGGTCGTAAAACGAGTTTCAAATTTTAAAAGAAGACGTAAAAGACAAGTTTTATAGTCGGAGTGACGTAATAGCTATTTGTTTATATAGGAGTGAATCTATTTCGCGGCAGTGCCAATGTTTCCGAAACAAGGATAAAGCAATGTCGCACCGACAGGCGCGACGTTAGTTGAGCATTGTTTTGAAAATATTGGTGTCGCCGTTAAACATCAAACTTTTGCTCTGTGATATACATCTACTTTTTATATTGAAACCAAAAAAAGCGGGTTGCTTACCCTATGCGGAGCATCGTTAAAATTTCGCGTTGTGTTGGGCGATGCGCAGGTCCTCTGACGAGGGTCGAAAAAACGAAAAAGTAGCTTCAAGCTACTTTTTTTTGCGTGCACGGGGGTTCCCCTTGTCATATGTGATTTCAGATCTTGAGTCAAAATAAAATCAGGATACTTTTTTACTACACTCGATCGCCCAGTGAGCGAACACGTGAGGGGACTCCCACTTTCAAACATCTCGTTGCGTGTGTAGCCTGTCGATGAATGGACTGCGCAAAGCGAGATGCGTGAAAGTCATTCACAGCGAAACAGTCGAGCGCGTTGGATCATGGATTTCCTTTGACTTCTCTCGCGCGGGAAAGAAAGTCCCCAACCGATGACCGCAGGTCACGGGTGGGAGTAAGGGGTACTCGTTGACTGAGTCGTCACGTACTCGTTCACTAGGCGCTCGCTGACTGGGCGATCGAGTGTAGGTATTTTTAACTTGCAAACGTTAATTTTCCTAGGGGTGTCAAATACATCGATCGGGAAGAAGAATGATCAGTATACCATTTCCGATGACGATGAAGTTAGGCAAGAGCGTTCCAAGAAAAGTGTTGATTCTGCCTCAGCAAATGCAGGAGATAATTCGAAAGACTTGATAAAAATAAGGATAGTTTTAGAAATTGAAAAAATTGAAATATAAAATTCTTTACAATATTTGAAATCAAATCCTATGTTTCCTTTCACCTCTGAATCTGAGGTTACACGTGACATCACATCTCGCATCAGATTAGAGTTAGGATTTGACGTCGAATAAACCCAACCAACTGCTAACGTCAGATGTGAGTAAAGATCTTCCTATAGACAGGGGTTTCCGCTCCTCAAATTTGTCCGTGGATTAAAAAAAAATATCTATCTGAGATGCTTGAATTTTCAAACAGTTATTCATATTTTTTTATATAATTACAAAAAACATATTTTCCAAAAATTTCGCTTCCATCCCGAGATATGGGCTGCCAAAGTTAATCGTGCATTTTTTAAAGAGGCAATCGGCATGCACTCTGGGGCCTCCAAAAATGTTTCAAGAATCGAAATGTTTGACAATATTTGTTTACTATGAGGTCTTTGAAGGAATGACGTTTTTGTTTAAAAAAAAATTTTTTTTAAACGAATTTTGTAAAAATTACATTTTTCTTTAACACGAATTTTGTAAAAATTATATTTTTTTCTTATATTATTGATTGAAATCGTACTGAAAAAAACTTTTCCATCAATTCGAAGAACGTCATTCCATGGAAAATAAAATGCACTTTAATTTGATATGAGTATCATTAAAATCAGTTGAGAGGTTTTTAGGCTATCGTGCACGCCAGTTTGCCTTTCCCAAAAATGCACGGTCAACTTTATCAGCCCATATCTCAAGATCAAAGCGAGATTTTTTGAAAAAAATTTTTTTTTGTAAATAAAATAAATAAAGAAGAATAATCATTTTAAAATTTAAATATCTGAGACTGATATTTTCTTTTTTAATCCGTGGATAAATTTGAGGCGTAAAAACCTCTATCCATAGGAGGCTCTCCCCTTAAATGTGACTAGCGATCTAACGTCCGATCTAGAGTCTAAATAAAAGTAAGGTAACATTTGTAGAAAATGATTTTACATTGTCAACTCAAATGTTAGCAGATGAAATACGTGCATCCACTCAAGACGAGAATGGAGAGCATAATATTTCGCAAGACGTTGAAAATGAAACAGAGCATCACGAAGATCACGATCGTTCTGCCTCCGAAGACAATGCAGGTAATTCCGAAAACAACGTTATAGTAAATTTTCTAGTCGAGGAAAAAAAGATCGTGATGTACAAATATTTTTCGATTCAAAAAAACATCAAAGCAGTGTGTGCGCGTGAGCGCTGTACTAACACTTATTCACGATACCGAAGGGTGCTATTCAGCTGAAAGACGTACGCTCAGGAGCATTTGATCACGTCTCAAATTGGGGTTTAATGCTCCTGAGTATAGGGAAATGTCATTTTTTGTCGTGAATTTGACTAAAAGGGAGATTGAACTATACGAAAATATAACCTAATACGTAGAGGTCAAGGATATAGGACTTCAATGTTATTTTGGAAAAAAGCTAAAGATTGCAAAAAAAACTCAGACGTAAAAAAATAGAGCATGTGCCAATATACCTATGTTAGCAAAAGACGTAGTTTTTTTGTAAAGGCATGCGCTTTTCTATGTTGCCTGGTTTCAATGAACTTAAAGTTTTTTCACTTGTTTTCAAACAGCAACTGACCTTGGATTGCTAATCGAATGTTAATTTTTTTTCGATAGAAAAGTAAGTGCGTGTAGTTCTTAAAAGTGTCGAACATGTCATTTATATATCATCATTCTTCACATCAACAATCTACCCAGTGACAACTCTGAAATACAGTAAAAACTACGATTTTGATGGAAAAGTCCGTTTATAAAAGTGAATAATTCAGCAAAACAGAAAATTTTACTACGAATTAACTTTTCGATCAATTATTCTCTTATTTGAGCTGATTTTTGTACTACACATTAAGTTTCGATATTTAAGTTCAATTTTCCATACATAAAGGTGCTGCACGCACAATTCTGCTGATAAAAAAATTAAAAACCAAGATGAGTTGGGAATGGGTTGCTGTTTGAAAGCGAGGATTACTAATGTTAAACTTTTCACCTACAGAAAGAGACTCAGCAAATTTTTCAGGACCCAAAATTGACATAGCTATGATTGAAAAAAAAATGATGAATTTTTGTATTTTCCTAAAATACCCGATATAAAAAAAACTGCAAACTTGTTAGGGTAAACAATGAAAATGTTTTTTTACCAAATGATATTGCTAGGGACATTTAAATTACAAAACCGATTACCAGCTTGTTTGCTAGGCGGTCTCTGCCAGACTTCGAGCGAGGATATATCCTCCCACTATCTTTATCCATCATCTCCTATCATCGCATATCATGAAATAGTATATTTCGTACTCGAGGGCTATCGCTGATTTTGGCGAAGCCGAGGGATATTTCCCGAGACAAAGTCGAGGGAAATACTCGGCTGAGTCAAAATTGGTGACAGCTCACGAGTGCGAACCATATATTTCATCACGATGACCGAAAAGTCACTTCAAAATGTCAGTTTGAGGTTAGAGTGATGAAAAAGTTTTTTTGTACCTCGAACATTTAAACGCGCGTTTTCGTGTTTACGTGTAGAAACCCTACGTCCGCCTTTTCGAACGATGCCGTGGAGCGCGTGGTTTTTTCGTATGTTTTGTTTATACTAGTATGAAAAACACGCGCGGTCGCTCGCACTGGTGGGAAAACAACATTATTTTTGAGTTTAGTATTTAGGCGCTAGTTTTTCGACACCGCCGATTCATCGATTCGGAAAGGCGGCCTTGGTTTTCTACACGTAAACAACGAAAACGCTTGTTAAATGTTCTCGAAAACAAAAAGCACTCTTCGTATCAAGGTGCATACTCATGTTTTCACTCGTTTATGCCACTTGATACGAAAAGTACACTAATCCCTTGCTATAACGAGTGCTTCTTCTCTTTCTATTCTGATCTTATAGCATGAGAAATAAAGGACAGACACTCCTCCTTATAGCAAGGGACTAGTGTACTATTATAGCGTGGTTTTAATTCGAAAAAAATATTCAGAAAATCAACTGAGATTATTATTTACGTACTTTACAACATTTTTGAATAAAAAATATGGTCTTGTAAAAATCGTAACTGTAGATTGCCTATAGTTGAATTATAAGCAAACTATAACTGAAGCCATAGATTGCTTACATATCGCTTATGGACCGCTAATAGTTCGCTTACAGCACAGATATAGCCTAGTAAATAGTTGGGCTACAGATTCTATTATAGAGCGTTTATAGAGTATGATTAAGATATAAGCTGCCTATAGGTGGCTGCCTATAGCCCAAATACAGTTGTAAAATTGCATGTAAATTGCCTTTATGCAATCTGTAGACAAAGCACCCCCCCACCGAACATTACCAATGTATAAATTGTAGAATTAATAAAAACAAAGTGTAATAGTACTTGCGAGCAAACTTAATGAAAAAAATGAGGCATAGCAGATTATTGATAAGACAATTTTTTTATTATGAATAACGCGTTTACCTCAAAACACGTTATTTCAAACTGCTGCCACGATATCTCAAAAACTATTTCACTGTTAATGCTCAACTTTTTACAGCATCTTAAGTACATGTCTAACTACAAATTAAGCTGAAAGAATTAAGATTGCTTCGTTAGTTTTTTTTTTATTTTCAATCATACAGACGCGAGAAATAGTCGAAAAACTAAGATTTTTTTTTGGTCGAAGCAAAAAAATACTTTTCTTTAGAATATAAACTTTCTTTTAGTTCATTTTGCAGTTTTAAGTCTCAGGAATAAAATGACGTTTGGTTTTTTGAATTCCGATAATTAGAACGCCCGTAATCATGGCAGCAGTGGAGCAACTTTTTTTTACGTGTTTCTGTTGAGCGGTGCATCTCTGATATTGTTCAATATATTGGCTTCAAAAAATTAAAAAAGTTCGTTCAAATGTACTCAAAGAAGAAATAAAATTCAAGTATTATTATACTTTAACGGTTTTTTAAATAATGACTGTCAAAAAAAGCATAAAAATACGGCCTTCACACTAGACGACCCCCTTAATAATTAATCGGTTAAGAAAATACTTCATTCTAATCGAGGTGAATTGATGAAGTTAAAGTAGGGTGCAACGCAAAATTTCATAAATATTAGAATAATCACACAAGAAACATTACAAAAATAGATAATATTGATTAATTAGGTATAATAATATTTAAAATCATGTGGCTTGATACAAAGGTTTGCGGATATAAAGTCACATTTCAACTAATTTGATGATACGCGATGATAGAGGATGTTACATCCTCGCCTATCCTCGCTCCAAGCCTGGCAGGGATCATGTCACGGAGCTGCCGAGCTGAAATTCGAAGGTTCAAATCCCGACTAGTTCGCATTTTTTTTCATAAAAATCCAAAAAAGAGTGGACGGATACAAAAACTTGGTCTCTGTACCCGCAGAAAAACCGCCCTCAACCGGGAAAATACATTGATATATTTATTCATTCATTATGTAGGTCAGTTAAAACTTCGTGACATTGTGCGAATGGGTATGCAGCTGAAGAGTATTCGTAAAAGAATGAATGATTACGACAATAATGATAGAAAATCAAAGCAAGGAATGATAAAGAAATATCTACCACTCACAAGCCAAGTAAAATCGAACGAATTGGAAAGAGACATGCAAACATCGCCACAATTGAGGGAACAATTTGTAAGCATACACGATAGATGCACTATTAATAAACTTGAAGGATTGATGTTTATACATAATGATTTACATTCCCCAGAAAACGTACGTTTTCAAAGTTGGAGGCGACAATACAAAAACTCATGTGGAGAGGGTTTTACTCAAAATGTTTGATACTGCTTTTGCCAAAGAATGCAATTGGACTGGAAAGAAAAATAAATTTAAAATGAAGGACAAAATGTACATGACATTAATGCAAGGTAAGGTTGAAGACGCCCAGTAAACCTGTGAGATCACTGTAAGCTTACTGTAAACTCACAGGGTTATTTAGTGAGGATGTTTTTGCAATTTATAATCGAAAATTAAATGAACGTTTCTGTAAATCTTGTTTTTATAGAATTTTTCTGTGAAGAAATATACAAATCGATGACAATGAACGACTTCGAGAAATGGACGATGAAATGGTTCCAACTGGCAAATCAAAGACACCTAAAAAATTAAGGGCGATGTCTAAATACTTTGATACCAAATGTTTTTCCACTTTTTTGTTTTTTTGTATGTTCTATGTTAAGCATCATTTTGAACAGAATTCTAATCGTTCGAAACATCGATTCGTAGACACATAACAGAATACTAATAAGAAACAAAAAAAGTTTCAAACTCTGCTGTATAAAAGCAGTAAACAAAAAGTGTAGAGGTAAGTTTTTATTAGATTTGATGAGGATTATCTTCCAATTAAACACTCCAAGTCCTGATAAGAGATCCTTTATTAGTAGTGTTCTGGTTGACGATCGGAATACAAGAGCAGTAGGTTTTTAACACACCACCCCGGTTCTCACACACATACAAAAGTAAGATATAAAACAGCGCCGTGCGCCCGCGTACGGCTCCACCGTAAACCAAGAAACCAGGATCGGCGCTTGAGGAGCGGCGCCCGACCCTAGATTCATCCCGACACTCCCTCCATCTCGGTCGGCCGCGTCGAGAACCTCGATTCTGGATTCTTACTTTTGTCCTCCTGTAAATCAGAAAGTTCCAATTAGTCAATGATATTATGTGTTCAGTATTCTATGTCCCCGAGATGAAAAATCAGAGTCTCCCGATCGTCTCCCGAGTATCCCGCATGTCTAATGAGTCTCCCTCAGTGCCAAACGGAATACTATCGGGAGACGATACCCTATAGTAATTCTGATGAGTACGTTTTATAACATTTTTATAAAATTGTTGAATTTTTCATAAAGTGATTTTACAAAAACTTTATAAAAAAGCCTGCGTTTTATACAGCCATTTTATAAAATTTTGATGAAGTCTTGCAATTTTATGTATTCATCTTCATAAACTATTTTATAAAAATTTTATAAAGGTTTTATAAAATGGCTTCATAAGACGCAGACTTTTTCATAAAGTTTTTATTAAATCACTTCAAACAATATTGAAATTTTATAAAAATTGTAGCGATTTGATAAAAATTTCATAAAAATCAGAATTATTAGAGTAGTCTCCCATCGTGACATTTATCTGTGAAAAAAGTTTGTTAAACAGTAAAAATTAGAAAGACCAACGTTGTATATGAAACATAAAATGTATTTCAACATTTCCGTTATCCTTTAATACAAATTAGAGATTTTCTTCGGGAATCGAGTGCAATTGCAAAACATATAATATAAGTAAGAAATTTTTGTAACAATTTAAAGGTTTGTAAGATAATTGAAACCGAGATCACTATGATTGTCTGATGTGGATGGCTCGGTCAGTGGTGGCGGGGTTGCGAATGGAGGTTGCTGGGGTGAGAATGAGGGTTGTTGGAGTGGGAATGGAGATTGACCAGTATAAAAGGGGTGTGCTTGGGGAGGGAATGGGGATGCATAATATCCGGAGGGGGGTGGCTGGACATATGATGAGTGAGCAGAGGTGGATGGAAAGGAAGGTGGCTGAGGTGAAGGAAATGCCGTCTGAGATGAGGGCAAGGGAGGTTTTTGTGTCGGTGAAGGCCGTCCCTGACGAGGTCCTTCTCGCGTTTGGGACGGGGTCGATGATTTTTTTTTGTAGGCTCTAGAATCTCCAGCGGAACTTTTTTCTTTTGATTTGTTTAGGTCCTTTTCTTCAGCTCGCAATTTCCCGCACATTAGGTTGACCACTCTGTTAAAGTCGGTCCATGGTCGTTTGTCGAAAAACTTGTCTTCAATGTACTCTAAAAAAAGAAGCCCAATACATCATGAGACTGACATCCAAATATGAATATTTGAGCTTAAAAATTAAGTGGAAAATTTTTTCTTTTTAAGGTAAAATAGCCAATTTCTAGGAATTTTCTAAATAATATAACTTGTAACAACTTTCAACACTGTACTACTCGTTAAAGACTGTTGAAAATTTACAAGCAAATAAAAAACTGTCAACATTGTATTATCTGTCGAAATCGTTGCAAACTATTTAACATCATAGTCACCCAAACTGCTAAAAACATAAAAAATGAATAAAACTGGTAATAATCGTGGAGGCTGTCTAAAATGTGTAAAATATCTGAACTGTAAAAATTGTAGAGATTATTTTAACTGTCAAAAAGGTCACAAATTGTTGAAACAATTCAAAAACTGCTTAAATCGTTGAAACTGTTAACAAGTTGTCAAATTGTTTCAACCGTTAAACAGTTAAAAACTGTGACATTATTGGCTGTTAAGAAATTGTCGGAATTATGAAAGTGTCAAAAAATAGTATTTACCTCGAACTACATCCATAACTTTTTGCTCAATTTTGGCACGATTTCCTGTCGTGCCGAGAGCACAGGATTGAGCCAGTAATTGCTCGCCCAGAATTTCTTTTAAAAGAAATCGAGTAAGCGCCCTTGGGTTTTCTCCTGCCCTGTCAACATGCAGCTGCAGTTTTGCAACATTGATCCAGACACCGCTATTACTGATCAGCCCAATCTGCGAAAAATCCGATAAATTGCAATGATAGTCATAGTGTGCTACTTCAAGCTACTTGTAATAATGATATACTTTTCCTATTGCTATTGAAAAAATTATTAACGTACATAACAACGAAAAACTAAAGCAGAACATGTTTATTTATACAAGAAAACTAAAAATTGCAAAATAAATAATTTAAAAATTTTTTCACCTTTGACACATCTGGAACCTCCCATAGCTCTGCTTTTTTTCCAGTTTCCTGAAAAATGATACGAAACTACAATTACTAGAATGTAGAATGCAAAAAAGGCCTTTAGGGAAAATAAACGAATGTTGAACTCTTTCAGACATTATTGTATATTTTTTGTATAATTTTCATGTAAAAAGATTCCAAAAAAAGAAGTTAAAATTCTCATTGTACTTAGCTTACGCTCCTTTTAATAAAAATTATTCACAAAATTTTTCTGATTTCATTTAAAGAATTTTCAATTCAGTTCATTTTACACCGGAAAAAATCTGTAGCAATAAAAAATATTTACATTTTCTTTGTCAGCAGTCAATCTTTGCTTCATGTACAGTAGTATGCGTTCCATGAAGAGGGCGGCTTCCGAAGTGACTGAAAGCAATAGAAGGCATTCAGTCATTCGTACATATACTATACAAGAAAATTTTGTATCATGTAAAATATGAAAGAGTTTGTATAACATATAATTCAATTCTATATTTAAATGACCATATAAATTCTGTATAGTGTTCATTTTGACCCTTCACAACTAGAAACTGCAACTGTTTTCCTTAAATCTAAAAAAATCAAACGAATTTTTCAATTCAATGTACGAGAGTCATATGTTTTTGAAGTAAAATTAAAATAATGTTCAAAAATTTTTATTTTACAATGGTCAATCCAATCCCTACTGAAAATAAAATTTTCATATTAATCTCATGTCAGATCTAATATCAGATCTAATATGAGATCTCACACAAGTTCTGAAAGGCCAATTTCTTATGTCATATCTCATATCAGATCTCACGCTTGCAATTGGCCGACCAGAACTGGTGTCAGATCTCATACTTCTCTCGACCGGTGGGTGTCGAATTCATAGAAACAAATTATTTCTTAATTTTTTTAACATTTTTCTGAATAAAAAAGTCCTTTGCCACTTTTTGTAAAACTCAAAATTAAAAAAGTTATACGAGAGTAAATCTACGGAATCTGATTGGTTAAAACTTGTGACCTCAATAGCTTTTTTAATTTTGAGTTTTACAAAAAGTGGCAAAGGACTTTTTTATTCAGAAAAATGTGAAGAAAATTGAGAAACAATTTGTTTTCATGAAATCGACACCTACTGGTCGGGAGAGGGCATTTATTGTTAAAATTTGTGGCTTAAATAACTTTTTGAATTTCGAGTATTTTGAAAAATGGCAAAGAAAAAAAAGTCTTAGAATTGTATGAGGAATGTTGGGTTTCTTTTGGTCCGGTGATTTTGGTACACCCTGTATATTTAGAACTTATATATTAAAAAAAAACATTACATTCATTTGCCAATTTTGAAAAAAGGAAGAAATAAATGTATATGAAATAAATGTATTGTAATGACAATCTTTCATGTGACAATTTTCGAAACTTTTTACTTACATTTTTTTATTCTTTATTCTTTTCAAAATTAACAACTATTACAATATTTTTTTCTAGGTAATGGTTTATTCGATGACGAAAATTTCAACAACGATAACGATGGTGACTAGTTGTCTAGTGATGAAGGATCTGATGAAAATTACGATTCCGACAACATTGAAGTTGGTTGCGAACCTAACGAGTCAGAAATTGAGAATAACCTGGATGAAGATCAAGACCATATTCCAGACAACGGCGACCAAGACCCTCTTGACCCACCATTATATGAAGGTGCAACAATTACAGCTGCTGAAAGTTCTTGCTGCATTTTATTATTTGCAATGAGGTTCCGTCTATTAGGAGTCTGTTTAGCAGCTCTTTTATCGTTGATTATGATTCATTGTCCCTCTCCAAATCTTTGCCAGTCAAGCTTATACAAATTTCGTCATTATTTTGTGAATTTAACAACTCCATTACACCGACATTTTTACTGTTTTTCCTGTTACCGCAACCTTGAAAATGAGGCAGATGTCTGTCAAGATTGTTTAGCAAATGCCCCGCAAAATCATCATGAAGTCGGATACTTCATAGAAATTCCGCTGATCGATCAATTACAAACTCTTTTTATTAGACCTGGCTTTTCTTCACTTTTGAGGCGACGGCTTGAGAGAAACAAACACGATGAAAACAATTACAAAGACATTTATGATGGTCAAATTTACCAACAGCTTTCTCAGCATCCACATTTTCTGTCAAACCAAAATAATTTATCTTTTACATGGAATTGTGATGGAGTTTCAGTATATAATTCATCTCGATTGGATATTCGGCCTTTTTTTCTAAGTATTAATGAATTGCCATTTGAACACAGAACAAAGAAAGAAAACATGCTCCTTGCAGGCTTATGGTTTGGCCCCAAAAAACCCGATCCTACTCGATTTCTTCTTCCAATTTGTGATAATTTGAACGAGTTAAGAGATGGTGTTGAAATCAACGATCATGACAGAAATTTGGTCATTAATGTTCAAGCTCTTGTCATTTGCGGCACTTGCGATCTTCCCGCAAAAGCACATTTTTTGAATATGAAACAGTTCAATGGAGAATACGGATGTCAAAAATGTCTCATCAGATCGGAGCCCATTGCACAGGGTAGTTTACACCGGGTTTATCCATATGTCTCTCCTTTACATTTACGAACTCAGGAAGAGACAGACCAGTTTGTAAATGAAGCAACGATTTCCGGAGATTCAGTGTATGGTGTTAAGGGTTCTAGTATGATTGCTCAACTGACTCCTAATTACATTCAGGCTACAACAGTGGATTCCATGCACTGTGTGTTTTTGGGTGTAGTAAAAGCTCTTCTTCTTATTTGGTTCCAAACAGGCACAGGATTGTTCTCCAATTCAATAGCTGCTATCGAAAGGTATATAAATTCACTTTCACCTCCTAGCTTCGTTTCAAGGCTGCCGAGATCGCTCTCAGAAATGAAATATTTCAAAGCTAGCGAGCTCAAGAATTGGTTTTTTTATTATTCATTGCCCATTATGAAAAATATAATGAATGATCTGGCTTTTGAGCATTACATGTGCTTTGTTTATGCAATTTTTTTATTTAACCAAAAAAGTATTTCAGACCAATCAATAGACTTAGCTCAAAACTTGCTAGAGGAATTTGTGTCACACTTTGTTGACTTTTACGGCAGAGAAAATATGACAGCTAATTTGCATTCGTTGCTTCATCTACCTCAAACTGTGCGACTTTTAGGTCCATTATGGGCCTACTATTGTTTCCCTTTTGAAAATGCCAACGGTGTTCTTAAGAGTTTGGTAACAGGCACAAAATTTTCTCAGATACAGATTTGTCGTGGAATATTAACATACATGTCTTTACCTAAAATAATTCAAAAACTACAGCCTAACTCTGTCGCTTCTGATTTTTGTGATCACCTTGTCAATTCTGGACGGCTTTTCAGAAAATACAAAATGCATCCTATTCGTAACACAACGTTTGCTATTGTTGGCATTATCGATAAGAACCCAGAAGTACCAGACATTGTTACAACAACATTAAGATTGTTTCGCATAAATGAAAGAAGTGTTAGAGTATTTAAAAGATTTTACAAGTCAGGTTTACTGTACTCATCTCAATTATACACGAAAGCACAAAAAACCTGCTCCATGTACGTAAAATATGTAAATGGAGACAACACTTCATCCTTCGGTGTAATCTACTGTTTTGTAAAAATATCTGACTGTGAGTGTTTCACATTTTGTGGTGACGATTGTAACGAGCGTTATTTTGCTATTGTTAGAAAATTAGTAACTGATAATCCCTTTTTCGTTCAACCAGATGTTCCACTACCGTACCTTCATCGTTATATAGAAACCGATGAAACTGATGTTGACGTACTTAATTTGACGTGCGTTTGTTTTCGTGTCAATACATGCCCAGAAAATAACAGTTACGTCATTGAGCCAGTTAATTTGATTGAATTTGAATGAAAAATGTGAAAAGAGTGTTATAATTATTATTAGATAATAATATATTATTATTAATATTTTAAAATGCAGAAAAATACATTGTGGATGTTTATATATCTCTTTCAAAAAAGTACTGAAAAAATGTACAGAATAAATGCTTTTTAAATTTGACTCATACTTCACTGTGTTGTGTATCTAGGCGTCAACGCAACAAATTTAATGATGCTTCCATAACATCCTACTCTTAACATTTCAAGCAGTTGCGAATTAATTACATGAACTCTCTACATAAAAAGAACTAAAATTTCACTGACAAATATTCGCATGAATGTCATTGGGAAAGTAAGTGGCAAAAAAAATGTTAAATGTCACTTAATCAGAAAAACAATCAATCAGTCACCAGCGGAAATTTCACTGATGTATTCTTGGAAAAGGCGTAACTGGTGAATCAGTTAAGTTCCTCTGATTTTGATGAATGGAAGATCACTTTTTATTTGCAAGCTAAGTGAATGTGAAATTTTTCTAACTTTAAAGAATAGAATTTTTTTAAGTTTTGAAGACATTGAATTCAGAAAATACACCCAAAAACTTTAAGAAACTTTCTTTCACATTCAAACAGAAGTATCTCCCATTGGGATACGATCGTCTCCCGGAGACGATAGTATTCCAATGGGAGACTCGATGAACGTGAAGAGTCTCCGAATCGAATACGATAGTATCCGGGAGACGATCGTATTCCAAATAGATACGCGACCTACGACACAAGAGTCTCCCAAATTTGACCGACGGAAGCTTGCGGATACGATCGTCTCCCATCGGGAGACTATGTTAATGAGAATGATGGCTTTCGGAGACGATAGTCACCGATTTCGGTCTTTGGGAGACTCATTAGACATGCAGGATACTTGGGAGACGATTGGGAGACGCTGATTGTTCATCTCGGGTCTGAGTGAATCATGAGAATCAAAAGGAAGGGGTTTTGTCATTATGTCAGCTAAGTTCTCCTTAATTGTGACCCAACGAATGACCATTTTCCCTGAATCTACGCATTCTTTAATAGTTTAAGTCCCCATGAGTGTCAGCCATGTGCTTTCTACTCCCATAGAGTTCCCTGAATCTAAGATCCTCGTGGATCTTTTCAATTCGATCATCAAACATCTTCAATCTATGACTCCCGTCTTTCTGGACACATTCTCCTGCCGACCTGTTGTCGCACCAGATCGTTATAAGAAAAAGAGTTCTTCCCAAAACATATCTGAGTGCCTTGTCCAGTGAGATGAGTTCCTGACATGCCTCACTCATTGCCAGGTATTCAGCTTGACAGGTGGAAAGAGTCACATATGTTTTCTTACGACTCTTCCACGCAACTGTATCTCCAAACAAGCGGACAAGGTACCCGCTTGTCGAAGACGAATCTTCAAGATCTCTGAAGCTTGAATCAGTATATGATTCTAGAGATTCTTTTTCACCTCTGTATATCAGCCCTGCTGATTTATTGCCACTTGAATATCTCAGAACTCTTTTCACCCCAGCCTAATCTTCTCCAGTTGGGGATGTTTGTTTCCTGGCCAAATAATTTACAGAAAAGGCTATATCTGGTCTCGTGCCACCCGCAAGGTACATGCGACTTCCTATCGCTTCTCGGTAAGGAATACTCTGGATTCTGAATTCTTGAGATTCTGTTATTTGATTCTTTTTCGTCAATTTTGATCGGTTCGCCACCTGTCTAGTCACCATTGGCGTATTTTGTGGCTTGCAATTTTCCATGCCAAATTTCCTCAAAACTGACTCTGTATAATCCTCTAGATGTATTTTCATTGTTCGACTCTGGCAATCTCTTTCTATTTCCATTCCAAGAAATTTCTTAGGCTCACCAAGATCTTTCATTTTAAAGGCTTGACCTAATTTTGATTTCGTGTGATTCAGGAATTCTTTATCGTTGCTTGCGATTAGCATGTCATCCACATACAAAACCACAACAGCAAATCTTCCCTGTTTACGCCAAGTAAATAGGCAGGGCTCGTGTATATCATTCTCATAGCCAAGTTTTCGTATTTCTTCTGTGAAACGCCTGTTCCATAATTTCGGACTTGTCTTGAGGCCATACAATGCCTTTTCCAATTTACAGACTTTCGTCTTTCGTGATTCTGAATCTATTTCGACTCCTTGTGGGATCTCCATATATATCTCGTCCTCAAGAATCCCATTCAAGAACGCCGTTTTGACGTCCAGTTGACAGGCATGCAGCCCATATTTGTTTATAGTGGCAAGGACAGATCTCACTACTGGGAGTCTTGAAACAGGCGCATAGGTGTCCTTGAGTTCATAGTGGCCTTTATCTTTGAAACCTCGGATAACGAGTCTTGCTTTGAATCTGATTTTTCTATCTGTTTCTCGTTTCCTTTTGAAGACCCATTTTGAGTCAATTAGATTCAGCTTATTCCCATCTGCCATTTTAACCGGTCTCTCTACAATCTTCCACACTTCATTTGAATACATCGAGTCCAATTCTTCGCGTATTGCTGATAGCCATTCTGACTTTTCTTCAGATTCCATTGCCTCAATATATGTGGAAGGTTCTTGATCTGAAATCTCTATTGGACCCTTGTTTCTTTCTGATTCATCATTTCCAATTCTGTCATTGCTCAAGTCTTTAATCACTCTCGCGGCTTTTGTCGGATCTATTTTGATTCTGTTTTTCATTCTTTCAGATCTTCTGATTCGCTGATTTTGATTCTCTGATATTTCCAATTCTTTCTTTGATTCTTGTTCCTGGAAGCCCTTTCTGGGTCTTCCTCTTTTCTTAGGCGCAGCCTCAAGTATCTTTTCTGGCTGTTCTGATTCTGGATTCTTTCTGGCTGTTCTGATTGCCAATCAATTTCCTGAATCATTATCATTTGTTCAGCCCCATATACATCTTTGTATACTAATCTTTCGTAAAATCGCACATTTCGAGATTCCATGACCGGTAAGTTTCACAGCACCTGGCGTAGCTCACGATCGGCAAGTGGGATCGTGTTGCGACTCGTCATACTCGTTTTCCAACGCCCTGCCCTGGACCATGGTCGAGGAAATTGGCAAGTCAAATTTTGTAAAGTCTCCTTGAGCCAGGAGTCCCCGTGGCCTAAGTATACCCTTGGCTACCCTAGGTACCGGGAATTCTGGCTGAAAGAGACATTACAAAATTTGACTTTCCCTTAAGAATTGAAAAGGGCCTTGGGGGGGCCCCCTTGGACCGACCAGACAAGATATAGTGCGATCCTACTTGCCGATCGTTGGATATCGATCGATTCGTAGTGAATTGCGATCATTCCTAGAAAATGCCCTGTATGCCTTCGGGACCAGCATATAGGGCATTTTCTAGGATGGCCTTGCAGAATGTAGTGGTACCAAACACGAGTCTTATAAGACGAAGGTCGTCCAACTCCATTTCCAGGAACTGTAAAGTAAGTATTGGGGTTACTGTAAGGTAAGTTAGGTAAGTATTGAGGTAAGTATTGAGGTTAGTATTGAGGTAAGTATTGAGGTTAGTATTGAGGTAAGTATTGAGGTAAATATTGAGATAAGTATAGAGATGGGTATTACTTACTAGTTTAATTTTTTCCACGTTTTTCGTCTTCGAGTCATTTAGTTTTTCGAAGTTCTTTAATATGGACAACATGTTGTTGTCTCGTTTTCGGATAGCTGCTACATGTTGTTTTTGAATACTATTCTTCCAATCACCCATTTTGTCCAAAACGAGTTTTTGGTCGAAGTATGACATGCGTTCGAAAAAATCAACAACCTTCGAGCATATGAAGTTGTTGTGGCCGTTGTAGTATTTATGGCACAGTTTTAATTGCTGCTCCAAATCTTTTCTTTTTTTTAAATTGTAGCAGACTGCTTTCTAGTTTTCCAGAGCCTGGGTACCACAAAAGATATCCTGTGTTCGTGTATCCGATCAAGACAGCCTTGATTGCCCTTTCACTAAACTTTGTCAGGGGTTTGGGAAGCAACACGTATCTAATGCAACTAAACCTCTTTATTCTTTGAAAGTGACACTTCTCCCCAGGTGCAAATACCTCCAGAGGCGCACCGAATCCAATAGATTTGTGAGGCGTTCTATTATATATATGTGTGGCCGCCTCAAGGGCAAAACACCACTTATTCTTAGGCAGGCCTGAATCAAGAAGCATTGCCCTGACTTTTCTTTGAATCGTCTGATTAAATCTCTCTGCCACCCCATTCAATTGAGGAGTATGTGGGGGTGCCAGATCAGCCTCAACCTTTTCCAGTTTCATTATCTCATTGAATCTTCCTCCTGTGAATTCTGTGCCTCTGTCAGATCTTATATAACACAATTTTGAATCTTGGCCAATCAAATTTCTTGATGAAATCAGAAAACGCTCTAGTGCGTCCCCAGATTCATCTTTGGTCTTGATTCCGTAGGTCTTAGCCATTCTTGAATGATCATCCACAAAGACAATCACGAATCTTTTGGCCCCTGGGTGTGATACAGGCTTTATAGGGCCCATTAAATCGCAATGAATCATTTGCAGAGGTCTGTCAGCTCTTTTCCTTTCCTCATTGTGAGGGAGTCTGTTCATTTTTGACAGAATACAAACTTCGCAATCCAGAATCTCACTATTGAATTTAACTTTTTCAAGTTCCGTGTGAGTCTCGCGAATCTTTTTCAAATAGCCGAGCGATGCATGGCCCAATCTAAGATGCCACAGCATACCCTCGTCACACTTCCGAATTGAGTCGGGTTTCTTCTCTAATGGATCGAACGTCTGAAGCTCCTCGATCTCCTCGGAGTGCTCCAGAGAATCTATCCTGACCAGACTCAATGATTCATCACCCAAAAAATCACTCCTACTTGACTCATCTATCGGCGTTTCTGGTCCAATTCCCTCCCTCCCAATCGCAGAACCCACAACGCCTGACTCTTTCAATGGAACCGATCTTCCGACCGCTCCCTGCGAACCCCTCGATTCAATAACCCCGTTGTCGTTCTGAGATTGTTCAGGTCGGTTCGAGGTGACCAGAAATGCCTTACAGTTATAATCCCCGAATGTATCCTGATTCATATCCCCTGATTCTATGACTCTGAAATTCAAAACCCAATCAGGCCTCTGATGAGTCCCTGTTAGAATCGATTCCCCTGATTCTTTGTCAAAAATATTCAACTCCTTATCATCCATAAATATTCCCATTCCTGCATCAGCAAATCTACGCAAAGACAGCAAGTTCTCCGAAACCTCCCCTGCTACTATTACATCATTCAGAATCACTTGACTCTTTTCAGGGGAATTTGACTCTAGTGTTAAATTTCCCCTTCCATCTATTCTCAAATTCGCTGACTCATTTCTGTTCGCGCTTCTGATTGACCCCCCATTTCCCTTCCGAAAATCCCCCAAACGTAACATCGAATTCACTACATGATCCGTACAACCCGAATCCGCTATAAATCTCAAATTACCTTTCTGATTTCGTTCGTTCGATGTCGGCCCTGAAGGCTTCCTAAAGAAAACCCCAGAGTTCCGACCCCTGCCGTTGGGTGGCCCTTTGGAAACCCTGCCATTGGTCACCCTTCAGAAACCCCCCTGCCAGTGATTCATTTTGAAATTCTTATTAAGATTCGAATCTCTACCTTTGTTCTTAGGGCAATCCTTTGCAAAGTGGTTTGCCTCCTGACCACAACCATAACAGATCCTTTTTCCTTTGAGGAGCTGGCAATCCCCTGCCCAGTGACCTCTGTCACCACATCTGTGGCAGTGACCCCCTTTCTCGACCCCAGACTGCGCCACTCTTCGGGCGCTGTACGTCTTATCTGGATTTGCTCCAGCCACAGAAGTCGACTCTGGACTCCTGATACGTTCAAGCCTTTCCGATAGCTTTTCCGCCTCCAGCTGTGTCAGAAAATTCTTTATTTCATCTAGATTCATCTCATTCTGTGAGGTTTGCCTCCTTATCAAGTCCGCGCTGCGGAGTTCAGTGACTACCGGAGTCACGGCCTGGTAAAAGGCTCCCCTCTTTTCTTGTTCAGTGAGAGGTATGGAACCCTCACTTGACTCATATGTGCGAATCAAGGAATCAAACCTCTCAATAAAATCCGCGATTTTCCCACCTCTATTCATTTTCAAAGAATAGATCTTAGAACGAACCGAGCTGTGAGTCATGTTAGTCTCACTTCTTTTGAAAGTCCGGAGTCTTTCAACGATTTCTTTCGAGTCCCTGATTCCTATGATTCTTTTATGATACTTCTGATCGATATGACTGATAATGATATCTTTAACGATACCATTTCTCTTCGGGGCCAACCCCTCAGGTAGACCCTGAGGAGCTGGTGTCCCTGAGTCAATCACATCGAGCAGATCGTTTGTTAATAATTCGGACTTGAGTGAATCCAGCCAGAGTTCAAAGTCCGATTTTTGAGTCAGCTTGTAGTCCCTTTTAATATTGACCTTGCCAAGGAAATATTCGTTCGAAAAGTTCAATATTTCGGAGGCCCCCAAGACTGAGTTGTTACAGATCTTTTTCATCTCCGGCTGTGTAATCTCTTCAGGATTCTTTCTTTTACTATGGGATTCTTTGACTTCTTTGGGAACAGATTCTATATTTATAATTCTAGGTTTGAGAGGCTTTTCTTCGGGAGTCTTTTTGGGAATCTTAAAAGTTCTGGCAGGTACAATTTCTTTAGGGGCAATGTCAGGTATTTCTTGAGGATTCTTTACCCTTTCAGAGCCGGATCTCAATCTTTGGACTTCGAGATTGAGGTTGGCCACATCCGCTGAGATCTTCGCAGCCGTTTCAAGGGTGGCCATCACCCTCGTCATCCTGGCCAAAAATCCCCTCATCGTGTCCACGAGATACTCAGTCGTCTGCTGCAAACGGTCGTAGTGGGCCTGTGGCAGGAGCACGAGCATTGGTTTGGGCTCCTCCGAATGCCCCCTTTCAGGAATCTTCTGTTCGATTGAACCAGCTCCTTTGTCCTGTTGAGCAGCCGTCGCTCTTTCATTGGAATCTGACGACTTTTCTGACTCCTTCGGGGTTGACTCCTCGGAATCCGAGCCATCAATCCCCTCCTGGCAATAGTGCGCCATTAACCCTTTCACAGTATCTTGCCACTGGACCTCCTTAGCCAATGACTCTATTTCCTGTTCAGTCGCGTGTTGCTCCTCCACCGATTTCTTGGCCTGGTCCTTTGACATCTGTTTTTGGGATTTCGATTCTTTTTTAGTCCAGATTCATAAAAAAAAACCTTTTCGATCTACTGCCAAGTCCCGAAGGATCTTTACAGTACCGGATAATATTCAACGATTCCGATTTCTGTGAGCAATGACAGTTTCCAGCATTACTACTGCTGAAAATGTCCTATGCTCGTGAAAAATTCGAGCCTCTCCCCGAAACAAACACCCACACACACGTCAGCGTCCATCCAGCTACCCGCTGTTAAGCCCAATGGGAGCTCGACGGTCACCAACCGGCCATGCATGCGCTGGGGTCCCCGAGAAAACTCTCATATCTCACTATTCAATTCTAAAGAACGCCCTACTATGGCATTGTTCCCGAATTGAACCCAAAAACCTCTCCACATTGCCTTCATCCGCGAAAAACGCCCAAGTCCCAACTCGGACAGGCAAGTAGGATGTCGTGGCACATGAATCCAAGTCCACAGGATTGAATCAGAAAAATTGAGAAAAAAATATATAAAACACAGCCAATCGGACTCGCGGGACTCGCCAATAACACTGGGCATGAAAACATAAATGACAGATCACTCAAAACACAACCCCACCTGTCAAAACACAGACCTGTCAAAACACAGAGTCCCCACGCGAGACCCGATCGCCGAATCTGAAAAAAAAGAAAAACCCGAATCCGTGACTCAAAAGAACCGAGTCCAAATAAAAGAAAAGAAAAACGGAGAGAGAGAGAGAGAGAACCGCCAATCGCACCGCCCATCAACCGGCCAGCGCCATCCCCAGATATCGACCGGTCATCGAACCGCCGACACATCGATCCCACACGCGGCCACTAGCCGCCGCCATGTTGGAACCATGGGTTCCCTCCTCCCCCCTCCCCCCAAAAAAAATTCCCGCGCCAAAATCGGAAGGGGAAGAAGAGAAAAAAAAACCGACCTCCCTGGCATCACTCAAAATTGAGGGTAAAAAAACAGGGATCAAAAAAAATGCCCGCTGACCGCAACTCGCCCCAATCCCCAAACGAGGAGAGAGAAAAAAAATGTGGCGTGGCCAGAACCCACGCCACATTTAAACCAGTCGTACCTTCTACTAGCATTATTTTCAAGAAAGAGTGCTTTTTAAATATTTTTAAATAGCCTAGCCTTCCCTAAACACTACTTTCAAAAAAACTTCAGAGTACAGATTGAAGACAGTTCGAAAATTTACTCAATACCAAGATTGCAATGGAGTTAAGCTGCGTCTCGTGCGACGGTGACATAACAAAAACCATTAATTTTCCAAAAATTGTTGTTGTTCCAGGACTGTCTAGACAAATTGTTACTTCTCGACGACAGGAATCACTCTTAAATCAGAATGTCCAAAAAAGAATTCAGCCTGCTATCCAAGCGACGACAACGGTTTCTCGTAAAACTTTAATGTGACAAACAATTAAAACAAGTAAAAACAAACAAAACAGACCAATTCGTACCTAGAGGTGCTGAGAATGAACGTGAAGATGAGCAGGAACTTTGCACAAATGAAGAAGAAGAGGCTTTTTCTGATGATGATGACAACAATGATTTTGTTGGAGTCGACTCCGATGTGTCTGATTCATCCGATTCCAGTATCAGCTCCGAGTACAGCACTACCAATACAGACGAAGAAAATGGTGACGCGGCATTCTCTCACGATACGGTTGTTGATCCACCGCCAGTACTACGGTCACCAGCGATTAAAATAGCGAGTAGATTAAGAATTGAGCTTGCGTTGTGGAAAATTGCTTTCAAAATCAGCATGAGTGCCCTTACGGCACTTCTTATACTGCTTCGAAACTACGGACACGAGAGTGAGTTGCCAAAAAATTCCAGAATCTTGATGAAAACCCCCCGAAACACGCAATCGCGAATCATTGAACTTGAAGATGGTAGTAAATATATTCATTTCGGGCTGAAAGCAGGTATTCTCACTTATTTGACAAATTGCTCTACCTTTCCGGATACCTTAGAAATCAATGTAAGCACAGATGGTCTCCCTATATCAAAAAGTTCAAAATAGCAGTTCTGGCCAATTCAGTGGTCTGCTGCAGGGAGAAAAATGAAACCCTTACTCATCGGAGTCTTCTGAGGCCTTGCGAAACCAAAAACCGCGAATGAAATTATGCAACATTTTGTCGAAGAAATGCTAATCTTACAAGAAAATGGAGTAGAAATAAATGAGAAACGCGTAGATATAGTTCTAAATGCAATCATATGTGATGCCTCAGCCCTAGCTTTTGTGAAATATATCAAATATCATATGGGGCACTACTCATGTTCTCGATGCGATCAAAAAGGATCTAAAATAATAGGCTGATTAACTTTTCCGTTCAGGAACGCAAATCTAAGAAACGACAGAACATTCAGAATGAAGATACAGCCGCAACATCATAATGGAAGTTCTATTTTTGAAAGGTTAAAGATTGACATGGTCATCCGATTCCCAATAGATTATATGCATTGCATTTGTTTAGGGCTTACAAAACTCATCGTACGTCTCCTCGTATTTGGAAGGAGAATTATTCGCATCGATATTTCAATAGCAACGAAAATTTCCAAAATTCTTGATCGGTTGAAAAAGTGCATTCCTAGAGAATTTGCGAGAGAACCACGGAGTCTTTTTGACATCCACTTTTGGAAGGCGACCGAATGTCGCGAGTTTTTACTGTACACTGCTATGCTTGTCATGAAACCTTTTGTGAATAAGAAACGGTACGAACACTTGCTCTCCTTTATAGTTGCGACAAGAATTTTGTGTGACGAACACACCGGTATTTCAATAAATAACTATGCTCAGGAATTGCTGGAATTTTTCGTTGCTAACTTTGGAAAATACTACGGCCCTGAAAGACTCACTTACAACGTTCACAACCTTCTACATATTGCGGCTGATGTACAAAGATTTGGACCTTTAGACAGATACAGCGCTTTTCCTTTCGAAAACGCTATGAAGAAAATAAAAGACTTGGTAAAGGTGAACGCCACTTGCTTACAACAACTCTATAACAGAACAGTGGAGGAAATGCAACTTACTACTAACGAAGAGTCAAAAGTGTATCCCCAAGTAATATTTGAAAAAAGGTCAGGCAAAATGAAAGCTTTTATTTCTCAGAATTTTAAAATAACGAAAGACTTTTGGAACAACACTTACACACTGGACAATGGTACAATCATACAAGTAGAAGAAATTCTTTTAAAAAATGACATTGCATTTGTGAAAGCTGAAAAGTATCAAGATCTACAGCCTTTTTTCAAAATACCTTGCGATTCGCAAATGTTAGGTATTCATGTAGCCGATATGCGCAGTCTTACTCTAGAATCGAACATTTTTCCTATTAGTTCTATAAAGAGAAAAGTCATGAAATTACCCCTTTTCGATGAAAATGGTCTTACCAAGCTTTGCAAAGAATATACTAAATTTTTAATTATACCTCTTCTGCATAACTACGATTGAGACTCAATGTAGGTTTGTCGTAGTTGAATATGGTACAGTGTTTCGGAAAGTTCAAACACAGAAAAATAGACAAAGACTGTCTGTAAAAATTTGATTTAAAATGGCGAACCAAAGTTTTTGTATTTTCCCTATGATAACCATTGCTAAAAAAAACTCAAAAAATGCGTAAATTGTCACCTGAAACTTCCTCATGTTATATTAATGAAGCTCATTGATACTACCCTGCCTATTTAAGTATGAAACGTTTTAGTTACACAATTTAAAAAAATATCGTTTATGATTTTTTCTTTTCTTGTCACTTACGAGTTCCTCAATCACGACAAATTGCGTGAAAATGACGTAAAATGGATATAATACGAATCCTGAAGAAAATTTTCGTACTGACAATGAGTTAAATAATGTTAAGATGCAAAATGAGTCTCCATTTATATCCTAATTTTCTCAATCTTCACCCACTGCACGAATCGTGGGAATTACTTTTTTTTATATTTAGTTAAATCGGGTGTTTTAACATGTAAAACGCCTTCTAGCATCAGGGGCGGCGAAACAGTTGTACGATGTGTATGGAGTTCAGAACATTGTTGAAGGTAGGGTAGGGTAAGGTTGGTAGGGAAGAAATGAGGGTGAAAAGTAGATTGTTTTTTTTCTTTTTTTTTTTTTTTAAGATTGGTTTTTGAACCCATTCGGCTATTGATTCGAGTACAGAACATAAGATCTAAAATATCAAAACCCGAAAATACTAATTTTAAAAAAACTCAACAACGTTCCAAAGTACAAAACATCGAATCACAAAACATTAAAACTACAAAACATCCCAGTATGTGAATCTTGGTAAACAATGTAGAATAATTAAATACTCCCAATTTTATTAGCACCTTAGTTATACTTTTGTAAAAAAGAGTTGAAACTATCCATCCGAAGATTATAATTTTCAAATTTGACATTTTCAGATTCCTTACAAACGAATTCGAAACTTTAGAGTTTTTGTTTTCGTTATGATTTTTAATGATAATTTGTAGGCATTAATTACTATGTTGCAAAGCCGCATTTCCACATTTATATGTCAATTTTGAATGAATATTATTATTTTGTTAATTTCAACTGCCTATAAATGTTGGACAACATTTTGTTCATGACAATTTTGAAACCTGACACTGTTGGACATGTGAATAACGATTTTGGGTAATAATTCCGAAAATATGAGCATTATATCTAATAATAAATAATAATTAAAATGGTTAATTATTAATCTAATTTAAATTTACGTACTTGGCATGTTTCGCCGCTCCTGCTATATAATGCGCATGTAACTTAACATATGTTTATATTGTTTTTTTAGAATACCCAGACAGTACTGATATTACACCAGAAAAGTCCCTAAAACTTCCTTAGGACAGTTCAGGGATGATGCACACATAAGAACGTTCCTTAAAATGTCAGTACTGTTGAGCTATCGTAGGAATAATCCATGTCACTTACAATCTCAAAGACTACACAGTAAAAGACTGATAATGTACAAATTGTAATTTCACGTATTTTTCTTGAAAAAAGTCGTTGATCGACTTTTGTTTCTAGCGATAACGAAAAATTGTTGTGATAATTTTGCTGTAAAAAAGTTATTCTAGTAATAAGAAAAATACCGAGTGTACGAAGAGAATATATTTTGAAATGTTGTTGTTGGGAAGCCTGAAATTTGTAAGAATATGTGATTATGTGAAGCAAACTAGTTTTGCGTTTAAAAAAATAAATACAATTGCGTTGTGAAAAACGACTTATTTTCTGCTTTTTACCTGACTGTTTTTACTTTTAAATGCCTTGTTTGATACATTCCTGAGCTGCCGCAAAAAAAAAAAAAACATAACGGGTAAATTAAAAGGTTCATTTTTGTTACATTAATTGGGAACACAATATCGAGCCGTTTGAGGATTCACGATTAGTAATTGGTTGTAAATATTTAGCATTCTTCATCAAAAATGAATTATTTTACCGAATTGCCAGTGTCGTCCTTTTTATAGACAGAGCACAGAAATTCGTGGATGTTGATCACGGTCGTTTTTTGGATCACGTGACTTTTTTATTAAGACTGATTGTCGGTGACGGCCTTTCACTGTTCGTCAGTGATATCCCAGTGTCTTGGGAATAATAAAAAGATGGGTCTAGCATCGGTAAAGTACTAGTAACCCTCGATTAAATTCAAAAGTAAAATTACTTGTTTTTATTACTAAGTTTTTGAATTTGAAGGATCTCAGTCAAGCATAACTCGATGATTTTTCTTGGAACCTCTAGTTTATTCAAACCAGTCGACTCTCGTTTATCCTTAAAAAGTCTGTTATGATACCCACAGCAAAGAAACGAAAATGAGCCTCACTAGCCTCCTTTTGTGGAGAATTTTATCGTGACAGGTCATACATGTATACTAGACTAACAACAGTCATCCATTTTTGCCACTCATGCTGCTGAAGTGAAATATTTGCACAGAAAGGTAAGTGGTAAATAACTTCGAAATGACTAACTTTTAAAATAGTACATTTCCTACAGGAAGCTCACAAGCAGCTAACGATTAGCTCACAGCTAGCTCATAGGTAGCTCACGCGTAGCTCACAGAAAACTGACAGTAAACTCACTGCAAAATTTCCGCGGAACCTCACAGTGGGCTCACGATAAGCTCACAGTGAGCTCACTGTTATCTCAATGTGAGCTTACTCTGGGCTCACGCCTAGCGTTTAAAAAGCGGACGTTTGAAGCACTATGTGATCTCACTGTGAATTCACATTTAAGCTCACAGTGAGCTCACAGTGAGCTTATAGGTTTACTGGGTTATTACACAAATTTATGTTCCGTTCTTTTAATACAACTCAACGACATATAACAGATCAATCGACGATCCTGTATCAAGTTTTCACTCGAACATACGATTCTGATCACGAAGCGATCCGCAAAGTCATTCGAACACAAAATTACTAGAAATCTGCTGGAGATCTGATTTGGATAACCTCATTCGAAAACGCTCATATACCCGAGTGTAGTTGTTGCAGTGCTGCCAGATCTGTCCCACGAGAAATCCGTATGAGGAGTGGGGGAGCGTTCTAAAAATCCGTACAAATCCGTACGCCAATAATTTAATGGGCGTAAGAGAGACAGAGAACAAATTAAGCGTCACACAACTGATACACATATCACAAAGGCAGGGGCGTAGTAGGAAATTTTTTCGGGAGGTGTTTATGAATTAAAAAAAAGGTCGCCAAATATCAAATTTTCCTAAAAAGTGTTGAAAACAATTTAAAAAAATTATTTCGGGAGGGGGGGGGGGTTGTATCTAAAATGACCCTCACTTCTAGGTGTATGTCTTTAATTTATATATCGCTATAAAATTTTTTTTCATAAATAAAAAAACAAAATTTCATAGTCACGACTTTTTTATTTCGTTTATTAATACATGTTCTTATTGAATTTTGGTAGCACAGGACGGACGTCAATTTCGCATTTTTACATTTTTTTTGCCTACAAAACTTTTACCATGTAGAATGCCACAAATTGTTTTTGTTTCAAGACAATTTCTCAACTTTGTTTCATTCCTATTGATTGCACTAAAAATGCGTTCGCAGGCTGAAAAAGAATGAGGGAGAATTTCGATTCGATTCACCAACTGCAAAATCATAGGGAATTGGGGTGTATCATCGCCACGAACAACTTTCTTCACTTTTATCCAAAAAGTGTCGACATCAGTTTCAGTGTCCGAGAATTAAAACATGTTTTTCAGCTCCATAAATTCATTCCTAATCATGGTTTGATCGAATCGAAAAAAATCTGCCATCACAGCGATGTCTCGGGTATTTTTTAGGTTGACTGGGTCAAGACATTGGATTTCTTTCAACACTTTGACATCGTAATCTTCAAAAGGGAATCTTGGGCGTATTTCCTGAGCCAAAACAATATAAAAACGACAGCATCGTGTGCGGAAGCGGTCAATTTCTTGGGTGGTAACTGAAGCCGGTAATTTCATTAGCTGGATCTTCACGTCAGGGCCAAAATAAACATTTGAAAGAGGTTCCCAATTATTTAGGTCGGAATTTTCATCGAACTCAATGAATTCGGGATCTGTTCTGCTGACGTAGAGTATTTTTCATGAATGCCTTTACCTCAATCGAACTTGTCTATATGGTTCGATTAATCGAAAATTAATATGCCTACGTTCGCCGCATTACAAATGTCAACACGCCGTGGCACATGTGACAGTTGAACGTAACCTACGGCAATATTTTTATTATTGTTTACGTGTCATCTGACGCAAACAGTGTGGCGCAAAAAAATGCTTAAATTCTTACTACAGGTGAGTTAGGAATGTTATGGGCTGGATCAATGTATCGGAATATAGATATTTCTTCTCGATACATCCGAACGTTAGTGCGCATATGGAATTAATCAAACCTTGATTGTTAAATCAGTATTTTTGTTGCAATATCAAACGATATCGCAAGCATTTTGTATATTAAAAACTAGAGACAAAATTTTCATTGATACTTTCTTTAAAATTCACTCAAACATTCAGTATTAATGTCAGTGATTTCATCCAATGTCATTTATACCAATCATTTGAAAATTGTTTCACTTGAAAAACTTAATATATGTTACATATCGGATATGGAGCACAGTCTGTGGTTCTGTTTTAAAAATTATTGCATGGATATTCAAAAGAGGTTTCAATTTTTTCAAAGCGATATTCTCGAAATTTCCTTCTAAGAAAATAAAAATAATTGGTAATCATTATTATACAATAATTGATAATTATTAAACTAGAAATCTGTAGTAACTGTTTCATCAACAATTATAAGATATATTCGAAATCCATCAAACTTTATATCTGGAGCATGAATTCTACAAATTTGTGGAAGAATGTTTTTCATGCTTAAAATATCTTTCATACTGCTGGGAAATCTCATGAAATCTTATGAATACAAAAAATATGATAAATTCTAGATATTTGAAACATACTTGTGTATATGCTGATTATATTCATTTGAAAACCCACAGAAATTCGGAAATTTCAACTTGATTTCAAAAGCTTTGAATTTGGGGAATCTTAAAAAAAAATGTATGAATACCAGGAATATAAAAAAAAAAAAAAAAAAAAAAAACAATATCACATAAATGATACAAAAACAATTGAAGTTACTCAAAATTCTAGAATTTTTATAAATACTTGTAAATGTTAACTATTTATTCTCGTAAAATCTATGAAAAATCTAGAAACAAAAAACTGTGATTATGAGAGAAGCGAATCCTAGAAATCTGTATAGAAATCAATTATTAGCATAACAAAAAATGCTTTAACTCGTAAACATCCTTAGAGAAAATGCAAAATACCAAAAGTGCTTGGGATCCATTATGTTTCATGAAAAGTTTATCGAAATGATCGAAATACATAAAACTTTAAATTCTAGGAAATTTCGTTCTAGAAATCTAAGGAAGTGAAGAAATTAAAAAAATAGAAAACCCTATATCATTTACTTAATAATAAAAAATACAACAATTCTAAAAAAATATGAAGTATTAAAAATTCAGATAACTCCAGTAACTAAAGCATTGAATTCTAGAAATCTATACATATATGGCGATTCATAAGAATATCTATATAAAATCCTTCAAATCGTGAAAACGCTGAAGACATAGAGAAAATACTGAAAGAACTAAAAAAGTATGAAGATTCTGTTTTCTGAAAACTCAATTCAAAGACGAAAAGTTTACTATATAGACGCAATATAATTAATAAACATACGTATGCCAATACTCATTAAAAATACTGGTTACCTACAGAAAAACTATACATTCCTAAGAATTTCCTTACCTACTAGAAAGCATGAACAATTCAAAAAATATTTAAAACTCAGATCGACGGAGTCTCTCAAAAATACGCTCAAAAATATAAAAATTACTAGAAAACTTTCCAAATTTGACCAAACTACTGCAGAATCGAATTCCAAATATCTGCGTGATGAAAATCTATAAAAATATCATAAAATCCTTTAAACGGTAGTAATACTGGAAAAATACTATAAGTATTTATGGTGAAACTTTTGTCTAAAAACCATTTATATCTA
Organism: Platygaster robiniae; assembly: GCA_028476575.1. NCBI lineage: Eukaryota > Metazoa > Arthropoda > Insecta > Hymenoptera > Platygastridae > Platygaster > Platygaster robiniae. The sequence continues at coordinate 40,232,832 of CM052021.1, forward strand.
TATGATATATCGGCATATCGATATTGAATGTCGGGGAATCCTAATATATTGGATGAACTTATATCGATATGTTTCGTTTCGATTCCTATCCCAACAAGTAAGTATGTAACTTATAGTCACTATAAATGTCAATGGCGCAGCCCTTTTTTGATTTCAATTTTCGTAGTATCTTTTGTATAAATTGTTATCAGTTCTTTTACAAAACCGTTGAATTTATTATGAAATTACCGCTATTGACAAAGATATTTCGAAAATTTTCACAAAGCAGCTTTGGAACATAACTTGATGCAATATGATTTTAAGATACGAAGAAATTGTAGCTCATTTTCAGAAAATAAATGTTGTTTAAAAAAAAGAAAAATATTCTTATGTATTACAAAAAAAAATTTTAACATATATAATATTTCAAAATCAATTATATTTTATGAAATTTGTGTTGCAGGTCCATTTTATTTTCGCTGCAAACCGTGCAACAAGGACCTTACTTGTAAAAACGATGAAATCGCTTCGGTAAAACATCACTAGAATTCTGAAGCCCATAAAAAAAATTGCTCTAGCATCAAGGGAGTTTCAAGCATTTTAAGTTGTTCGAAACAGTCAATAGAAGCAAAGGCTAAAGCAAATAAAGTGGAAGCGCAGATCGCCATGTTTATTGTGGAAAATGATCTCTCTATCTCGCTTAGCGACGAGCTCGTTGACCTCATCAAAGGCTTACAAGGGGAAGGCCTCAAGTATGAAATTCAAATCGAGATAGCTTTGGTATGCATCGATAGATGATTGATTTTCATTCGACACGTGTCGCGGCGTTTTTGTAAGTGAAGCCCGGTTTTGCAGATATTAATTATTATAAATCGCTGGTTTCATCACTGATTTGGCTGTATCAGTCATGTGCCTCCATTGCCGCCAAGGCTTCGTGGTCTAATGGTAGTACCACACGAAAAGAATCAGAAACGGAGTGGAGGTTCACCTGGACACCCCAGAAGATTACGATGCAGTGAAAAAACATTGGATAGATACGAAAGTCGCCTTCCACTCATACACTAAAAAAGATGAGAGGAAAAGGACATTCGTCATAAAAGGCCTACACAGGACTGCTGACACAGAGGAGATTAAAAAAGATTTGGTCGAAAAGGGGTATAATCCAAGCCAAATAAATCTCATGAAAGGCAACGAATACCCCATCTTCATGGTGGCCCTCACCGACAACGTCACCGTGAAACAGCTCAATAAGGACTGCCAATTCGTTTACTACACGAAAGTGGACTGGGACGAATACAAGACGAAGAAAAAATTCACACAGTGCCACAGGTGTCAAAGATGGGGGCACGCCACCAGCAACTGCTTCGGACACCCTGCCTGCCTCAAGTGCGCCGGAGACCACCTCACCAAGGAATGCACGAAACCGAGTACTACGCCGGCCAAGTGCGTCAACTGCGCCAAGGACCACCCAGCGAACGCCCTGATCTGCCTGACCTACCTGGAAAAAGTCAAGAGAGCAGAAGAAAGAAGGACGAGGTACCAAGGTCAACGCAGATACGACCCACAACCGCCTCCTGGACCGACGAACCACAACGGCTACCCAGTGCTGAGAAATAACAGGTACATGAACCACAACAACACTGCACACACAACATTCCCAATGCAACACCCATCGACAAGTAAATTGTACAAACGGAACAACGTCCCGTTGAACAATATTGTAAAAAACACATATGCGCACAATCACGACCAAAACAAACCCCAAAGCAATCAAAATCATAGTATAAATCAAAATGATAACAACGATTTTAATGAACTCATGTCAGAATTAAAAGAACTCAACACACACTTTAACGTATCAGACATGCTAAACAAAGTTGAACAACTAAATGGAATTCTCAAAAACTGTCAATCAGAAACGCAAAAATTTGAGGCATTCTTTAGATTCTCCTAACAACTAGAAAAGCCATAAACATCACAATATGCAGTTGGAACGTAAATGGCATACGTAACAAAATTGGAGAACTTATACAATTTTTAAATGCAAAAAATATAGATATTTGTATGATTAATGAAACAAAACTAAAAGACGAACACAAACTAAAAATAAGGAATTATAATTGCATAAGATGGAATAGGGATAACTCCGCAGGAGGAGTTGCTATTCTAATCAAAAACAAAATTCCATATAAAGAAGTCAAATTGCCAGCTATCTCTATTGAAGCAGTATGTATTGCACTAGAAAATAGATTACATTTAGTTGCAGCATACAATAACCCTAGAAATCAATGAAATCAATTTACGAATAATGACCTAAAAAAAATTTTCAAAATGGCGGATAAAATATTACTAATCAGAGACCTAAATGCCAAAGACATAAACTGGAACTGTCATAATAACAATAAAAATGGGTTAACTCTTGATAAATTTATACAAAACGGCATGTGTAATGTAATGTTTTCCGACAGCCCAACCAACTTTCCCGACAACAGTACCACACCAACGACTATTGATATTGTGGTTAACAAAAACGTCATTATCAGTAGTCAAATACTTTCTTTGAATGAATTAAACTCTGATCACAATCCCATCCTATTTACATATTATTTATTATTTTATTATTTATTATTATTTTCATATTTAAGAATTTGGCAAAGAACACGTGAAATAAATTTCAAAAACCAAGCTAGCGAGCAAACAAAAGAAATTAGAAATTTAATATTTGAACACAGAAACAATAAATGGGAAGACAAACTCAAAAAATTAAATGCACACGATAACTCATTATGGAAAATGACTAAAATTTTCAAAAAAGAATTCAAACCAGTCGCAACATTAATAAACAGCAAAGGAAACTCAATAATAAATACCAAAAACAAAGCCAATTTATTAGCGGAAATCTAAGAAGAAATACACAACTTGAATATTGACAATCTGACACTGGAGCAACAACAAATTAAAGAAAGTGTGCAAAAAATACTTAAAAATTACAATCAAAAAGATGATTGGTACAAATATGCAACCAATCCAAATGAAATTGCCAATATTCTGAAAAAACTTCCAGGAAATAAAGCCCCAGGAATTGAAAATATACAAAATATAATTCTTAAAAATTAAAGTAAGAAAAGCGTCCAACTCATGTACATTATCAACGCAATCATAAAATTCTCCTACTTTCCCCAGCAATGGAAAATAGCTAATGTGGTGCCAATATATAAATCGGGCAAAGACGAGACAAACCCAAAAAGCTACCGACCGATTAGCTTGCTTCCGACGCTGGGAAAAGTAACAGAGAAAATCATACTGAATCGGCAAAGTGGCCATGAAAAAGAACACAAAATAATAATAGATCACCAATTTGGATTTAGAGAAAAACACAACACAGTACAACAAATTGTCAGGATTGTCAATGACGTTAGTGTCAACTACAATAAACGTAATGTCACTGTGGGGCTGCTGTTGGATATTGAAAAGGCTTTCGACAGAGTGTGAATAGATGGGCTAATCCACAAAATGCAGAAATTCAAGTATCCAAACACAATAAACAACGTAATCCACTCATATCTGACGGGAAGACAATTACAGGTGTCATTGGTAAATACACTATCGATCCGTAAAAACATTAAAGCAGGAGTGCCACAAGGCTCTGTATTAGGACCTGCACTTTTCAATATATATCTAAATGACATTCCACACCATCACAAAACTAAGTTGGCACTATTTGCTGATGACACGGCCATCTATTCACACTCTTTCTGCGCAATTGTGGCGGCAAAACAAATTCAATATCATATCTTTGAAGTTAAAAAGTTCTGCAAAAAGTGGCTTATAACCCTAAACGTAACTAAAACAGAAGTGATAGTGTTTACTAAAAAGTACAACAGAAATTCAAAAATATTCCAACCAGTAAAAATTTTCAATCAATCAATAACACCTAAATTATGCGTAAAATATCTTGGAATACACCTTGATAAAGGGCTAACTTACAGAACACATATCAGACAAGCAATTAGAACCGCATTTGCAGTACTAAAGAAATTGTACGCTCTAATGATAGGAACAAATCTAAGTATACGAAATAAAAAACTGATTTATACTATGATTTTGAGACCAATCATCACATATGCAGCACCTGCGTGGTGCAATGCGGCACCAACATACATAAACTATTTACAAATCTTCCAAAACAAATGTCTGAGGCTAATATTGAACGCTAGAAGGTACACAAAGATAGTTGAACTACACACAGAAGCTAAAATTCCATACATAATTGAACACATCAACAAAATTGCAAATAACTTTTATTCAAAACAACTCACGGTAAATAAACTAACAAAAAATATAACAGAAATGAGAAAACACAAACTACCTTTTGAACAAAAACACAAGCTTCCTTATCAAAACCTAGAATTTTTCCACGACAGAAAAAATTGACCTCGATGTAACACAGTTCATTCCTCGTAAATATTGTAAATATCTATATCTCCTGAGCGCGCGTCGAAAGTAGGTTTTCTCGAATGCAGTTTCCTACAAACAACACACAAACGCAAGAAAGTCAACGCAAATCGTTAATTGTAAAACCTATTATAGAGTACGAAAGTAATTAAATAAATTACAACCGATGAAATACACAAAAATAGGTTAAGCTTCGAAATCAGGGACTGTTATAAAAAGACAAAGAAAACACGTAGATTATATGAGGATGCATAGACCTATGTATGAACCCTGTATATGAACTCGTACTGTAGGAATATTGTAATAAACGTCTTCAAATCAAATCAAATCATGGTCTAATGGTAGCGCGTAGGACTTCGACTCCGGCGGAGCGGGGTTCAAGTCCGATGGGGGTCAAAGTTTTTTTTTTTTTTAAACATCATATTTATTGCCAAATTTAATCATTAATTAAAAAGAATGCAATATTAACTGAAAATTTTAAAGCAGATTGGGTCATATTACAAAAATACTACATTTTAAATATACATTCAAGGGTTAAGAAATTTAATCATATTCAAGTATAAAAAACTCACATATTAACATATATTATATGTGATGTACATAGTTTTCTGTACACTCTCATTATGAACTACACACTTTCGGATGATAGTCATCGTAAAAACATTTAATAAAAAAACCTCTGTTGGCTTTTGCGCCTTTGAAATCGAGGAATCGGTTATAAATTATTATGTACGGATATCCTGACTAATGAGAATGTATCATGTATTTGAACGAAAAATGCCGAATCTGTAACGGCGTTGCTTTTTTCAATTCTTCTGCAGGTGCGACTGTATCTTCTGGCGACGAGACTTTATTATTACTGATAAATTTGGTGATTTTTTTCTGCCTTACCTTGAATTTCCTTTAAAAATTCCTGTCCTATGATGCACTTACGATGAAAAAAAAATGACGCAACTCACTGTTGCCAAATTTGTCTGGAACTTTATCTGCATCCGCAATGGAAATTCAACTTTTCTTCGAACACCCAATCAAATCAGTCTGATTTTACAGATAAATTGATGAATTTTCACTGCGTTAAAAAAAAACCTGATGCATGAGATCAGTCTTTCTGCAGTTATTCTCGGTGAAACGCGTGTGTTAAAAAAAAAACCATGGAAAGTGACGAAAATTCTGATGGTTGTAGTCGAAATACGACGAGTAATAGAACCGTTTTAAACGAGAATGTATCCGTGACAGATGTTACGAACTCTATGAAAGTCGCCTGGACTTTATTAGAAAAAGAATATTTAAGTGTGTCCAAGCCCGAATACGCGATTGATCAGTTTGCTCGAGTAATTGGCGAAGGATTGTGCGAATCTATCAAGCATTATTTCGAAGAAAATGTCCCTTCAATGGAAGAAGATTTAATTCTTGTTGATGAACAGGTGGATTCTACTTTATATGTCCAGGTATTTATACGCTTATATATTATAATAATATTATTTAATATTATTATAATATTTCATGATATTTACGAATACTCCTCTTCGACTTTTATTAGTGCACCGAGGAAACTTCGGACAACGAAGAATTCAATCTTTTCGATTCCGCTGATTCACTGAGAGACTATGTTTCATTAGCGTATAAACAGAAAGCCGTCGCTTTTTCTCGAAAGCATCCAAATTACAGTATCGCAACATTGCATCGTGCATTTTCTAAATTGAAAAGAATGGAAACTCTGCAGAAATGGAAGCAAGACGTGAGGCTTGGAGGCAACAAATTTGACAAATTGACAATAATCAATTCCGAAACTTATGAACGCTTTAAAGATGCGCGAGAAAATCACGAACAGGTGCGAATGTTTCGCGTTCATTAAATCGAAATTCAATCAACATTTTGAAATTTTATGATTTCAAATCGAAATAATTTCCTTTTCATGCTGCAACAATAAATGAAAAAATTATAATATAAGTTTTATATATGCAGGTCACGACAAGAATTTTACAACAATGGGCAATGGCGGCAGCCTTTCCTCTTTTAAACGATAATTTCTCTTTCATCGCGAGTGCATCATGGTCCAGGAATTTTAAGAGAAAATATAAGATTAGGCAGAGGAAAGTCACCAAATTCATTAGCAAGAATGATGTCGCTTCGCTGAAAGATACAGTTGCAACTGCAGAAAAATTTCAAAAACAAAGACAGTTATTAATTCCAAATTTTCCGTTACAATTTATTATCAATACCGATCAATCGGGCTGTCAGTACGAAATAGTTTACAAACGATCACTTGATTACAAAGGCGCGAAAACCGTTTTGGTTCAAAAAAAAAATTTGAATAAAATGACCCATTCGTATACTGTCCAATACAGTCTGAATGCTGCTGGGACATTACTTCCCTCCGTTTTTATATGCATGCAAGAAACAGGTAATACTTTTGGGCCCAGAGTTGCAAAAACAGTAGAGCAATTGATTAAAGAGTATGGAAACGTATATGTTACTTGTTCAAAATCAGGTAAACTAACAAAGGAACTTTTTAGGGAATATTTGAAAAACGTTCTGAAGCCATACGTTAATGCGAACAAATTTCTGTTGCTAGTTGACTCTTGGGGTGGACAAGCAGACTCTTTAATTCATGATGACGTTTTCGGTAATGAATCGGGTGAAGTATCTTGCACTGTCAAAACGATACCACCAAAATGCACCCCCCTGTGTCAACCATGTGACGTTTATTTTTATCGCCAGATGAAGAACCTGATTAAAAAAATGCAAAATGCGTCATATCTTTTGCAAGAAAAAAGGGAAATCAATTCTCGTGAAGATGCGATTAAAATTCATTCAATAATACATCGCCAAATGAGTGCCCCTATTTTGAAAAATATGATCGAATACGCATGGTACGCTTCCAAATTATTGTCGGAAAAAAAAAGATTTTTTAAATATAAATCAAGTTTGTTTCCCCATCAGTTTGGCGCGACAAAATTGTGAATGCGACAGAGTTGTATTTATTAAATGTGCTCGCTGCGAAAAAAGGCTGTGCTTTAAATGTTTTTATGATGACTATCATCCGAAAGTGTGTAGTTCATAATGAGAGTGTACAGAAAACTATGTACATCACATATAATATATGTTAATATGTGAGTTTTTTATACTTGAATATGATTAAATTTCTTAACCCTTGAATGTATATTTAAAATGTAGTATTTTTGTAATATGACCTAATCTGCTTTAAAATTTTCAGTTGATATTACATTATTTTTAATTAATGATTGAATTTGGCTATAAAAATGATATTTAAAAAAAAAAAAACTTTGCCCCCATGGGACTTGAACCCCGCTCCGCCGGAGTCGAAGTCCTACGCGCTACCATTAGACCACGAAGCCTTGGCGGCAATGGAGGCACATGACTGATACAGCCATATCAGTGACGAAACCAGCGATTTATAATAATTAATATCTGCAAAACCGGGCTTCACTTACAAAAACGCCGCGACACGTGTCGAATGAAAATCAATCATCTATCGATGCATACCAAAGCTATCTCGATTTGAATTTTATACTTGAGGCCTTCCCCTTGTTAGACATGGACAAAACCACTCAGGCGCAAATAACTTGCAACAGAACAACATGCACAGCAATTATCAATAACGTCGCGGGTGAATACCAGTTCGAAAGTCTTGTCGCAGATTTAAGGACAAAGGAATTCGTCCTAATCATTGACGAATCAACCGGCATCGGCCCAACAAAACATTTGGCGCTCGTTGTCCGTTATGACACAGGAGAAGGAGTCCAGGACAAATTCTTTGCTTTACTTGAGGTATAGTTACGATTTTAGGTTTTTTTTTAAATTAAAAATGATGGAATAGTACAATGTGTAATAAAATTTTTTCCAAAGTTTTCTTTCATTAAACTACAAAAGAAGTAATTAATTTTATTTAATTAATAAGTATTATTTTCAAACTCAATATTTCGCCCACTTGCCAGCGTAGCATAATTTTTTTGTTAATTTTGTTCCAGGTCCAAGATTGCAGTTCTTTGGGCATTCATCAGTTGATTGTGAATTTTTACAATTCACATAACATACCGTACAAAGAAAAAATGGTTGGATTTGCTGCTGATGGTGCAAGCGCTATGTTTGGGAAACACAATTCTGTGGCACAGAAGTTTAGAGCAGAAATTCCACATTTATTCACACTCAAATGTCTTTGCCACTCGCTTGCTCGTGCCGTCTCTTAAGGTGCCTTTACATGAGCGAGCATCGGGCGTCGAGCGTCGAACTGAAGATGCGCAGAACCAACTGCGCATGTTTTAAACCTCGGTAGAAAACACTCGGGCGTGATGCGCGTAGAACGATTTGTTTTGATTTGTTATTATTATTGTGTGTTATGTGTTTTCGCCGTTTTCGTGTACAATATTTCATATCCAAAATGAAATATTATACGTGCGTAGTGTGCCTTGTGCAAGTACCCTTGGAAAAAATTCCTCACCACGTCGAATGTCTGTGGTCAGGGTACAAAAACTACGTAGCAAGTGATGTTACAGGATATTTTCACCCGCAAACAGGTATAACCTACCAAAAGTTGATTTAAAAATACCAATTTATTAGTAATTTACAAGACCATTATCGAGAATTTCCATTTAAAGAATGGATTTTTGAAATTATGAAAATTTCGGAAGAATTATATTCATTTCATTTTTATATTTGCGAAGTTGGAGGGTACTTTTTCCCCACATTTTTTTACCAGTACTTATTTTCCCAAGCATACATTTTTCTCAGTAACTATTTTTGCAAAACGTGAAGTCTCCCAAAACAAAAACAAAATAATTTATTGAACATTTTTGAACCGAAACTCATTCAATTGATTTTGAGTGTTCAACATTGGTATTGTATTTTCAATTTGTAATAGGGAAGGGGGGAAAACAAATAATATTTATTATTTGTGTAATAAATAATGTTACACAATCTTTAATCATTATACAATAATTTACAATAATTATCAACAAATATTGCATGAAAGTCAATTGAGTGCCATATACACCATACTACTATGAAACTTTGGTGACTGATATGAATCAATTTTCAAGAAATTCTAATTTTTTTCACTCAAAAAATATTTTAAGAATTTCGCAAACAGGTATAGCGTATAACAAAAATTTATTCATTTTTATAGCATATATAAAACTTTTTTTCTCTCACGCCATTGATAACTTGCATTTTAAACTATCAATATACTGACAATAGCACCTTTTTTACTTATGAGAAAAACTGTGGTTTAAAACTTAAGCACAAGTAGCTTTTATTGACGTGAAGTATACTGTTTTGTAACTAACGTTTGTAATTATGTTCTTACTATAATTGCAGAAGATGGCCATACATGCTTAGCTCGAAATATAAACGACAATTACTGTCACGTACCAATCGAAACACTCTCAAACGTCCAGAAAAGCAATGCTAATTCCAGCAATCTGCAGGAATCCAGTGAAAGTGCGGCCAAAAAACATGAGGAGTTGAATCCGACGATTTTACAGAAGCAAGCAGTGAGCAAAATTCTTTATATATGTAATATCAAACGAAGAAAGCCTAAAAATTAGCATTCATGGAGAGTTACAGTAAATTGAAAGTAATTTTGATGAAAATATTGAAAAACATGAATTACAGAATTTTGGCTTCCTACGTTCAAATTAGGTTCGATGAAAACTTATTTAGATATCCAATATTGAACAGTATTGGGAAGCTTTGAAGTTTTTCTATTTAAAAATGACAGTGCATTATAATTGCAAACGCTACATAATGATAAAAATATAAAAAAAATCTAATTACAAAATTCAGGCTTCTTACGTTCAAATGTCACATGATGAAAAGTTGTTGAGACATCCAATATCGACCTTGAAAGTGTTTAAGTTAAATTTAATAAAAATTTACAGTACCTCATAATCACAAACGTTATGAAAAAAAGTCATGACAAAAACATTTTTTTAAAAAATTTCGAAATATTGGCTTTTAACTTACAAATTTCATTTGATTGCATTTCAATTAGAGTTAGTATTTATTACAGTTAGTTGTATTTCATTAATTTCAATTTAATATAAATTGTACATTCGTATCAAGAAACAGAATTCACTGCATTTTTCAAAAGCTATATTTGCATTAACCCTTATGCACACGACCAACTTTTACTACGTTACGACACGACCGGGTACCCGAGTACCCACCTCTCGTTTTTGCCATATTATCAGCGCATATGTGAATCTAATGGCCCAAAATCGTTATAATTTTATAAATAAACATAAAAAGAATTTTTTTTCTCATTTCGCCAACAATTATTCGAATAATATTGCCGATAAACAAAATTAAAGCATGAATTTTGAGCGTTCTGCAGGTAACGCGGGGCCTGTTACCTGCAGAACTTCGGCGGTCGGTAAGTAATCAAAATTTTTGTGGAAATAGTCTTGTACCCTTTTATATTTAGTGTGGCGCTGTGATCATTAACATGTGTCAAGTGGAAGAGGTTGTGTTCCGCACAACAAAGCTGACTGAAGTACCTAACTGAACTACTACAATTCTTTTTGCTAACAAATCAGTGTTTTGTAATTGAGTATTTGTACGCGACGCAAACAAACATTTCATAATGGACGAAACTTTATCTCGTTATGAATTCACAAGGTAAGCTTTATTTTGTAGCATAATTTTTTGAATGTGTCGAATTTTTATTATATTTTCCAGGAATAACAATACATTGATTGTTTGTTTGATTTAGATTGACTCGGGCTAAGAAGAGAGAATATCTAAATAAAATTCTTGGCAATGAAGACGATTCTTCCGAATTTGATGACGACAGTGATGACGATGACTGGTTACCAACTCGCGCCATAGCTGACGAGCCGACAAACGACGCGGCATCTGGAAGTGGGACATCTGCATCAGAAGGAGAGGTAGAAGAATCCAGCAGTGAATCAGAAGAGAGCGAGGCTGACAATAGAAACGCACGTAGGTCGGCGGGAAGGAAAGAAACAGGTACAGAAACTTCCACTGAATATGTCGCGAAGGATAAAACTGTTTGGAGTAAAACTCCACCTGAAATTCGTCAAGCTGCTACTCACAATATATTGCGGCAAAAAAGTGGCCCTGCCAGATCTACAGAAACGTTGTCGATAGGAGATACATTCAAAACTATTTTTACTGTTGAAATGGTTGAAATGATTGTTCGTCAGACGAATCAAAGAGCGCGCACTGTGTATGATAAATACAAAGCGGAGAATCCTAATTCTGAGCTAATGTGGCATCTGGTAACTGTTCAAGAAATGTATGCGTTTATTGCGATTTTGATTTGTTCTGGGGCTAATAATGCAAATACGGATCATGTTCCTGAAATGTGGAAAATGAATTCGTATCCTTTGTATCGTGCAACAATGAGTGTAAATAGATTTCGTCTCCTTATGCAATTCATTCGTTTTGATGATGCTAACACGCGCGACGAACGAGCGAAAACGGACAAAGCTGCTCCTATACGTGATTTGTGGACGATGTTCAATTCAAATTTGAGTAAAATGTATAAACCAACAGCAAATTTAACAATTGATAAACAGCTTTATCCTTTTCGTGGTCACACAAAATTTACGCAATATATTCCTTCAAAACCAGCAAAATACGGTATCAAAATTTGGTGGATTTGTGACGCCGAAAATGCATATCCTTTGGCAGGAATTATGTACACGGGCAAAATGGGCAATGTTTGAGACAAAAATCAAGGAGAGAGGGTCGTGAAAGAACTTGCATCTCCTTACAAAGGAAGTGGCCGAAATATCACTATGGATAATTTTTTTACTACTTTGCCTCTTGCTAAACATTTGCTTTCGTGGAAATTGACCATCACTGGTAGGTTGAGAAAAAACAAGCCTTACATCCCTAAAGAAATGACTGCTAACAAATCTAGAGAACAATACTCGACTCTCTTTGGTTTTCACGAACGTAATGTTGCCCTTTGCTCGTATGTGCCAAAAAAAAACAAAGCTGTTATCATGCTTTCCACTATGCATAGTGATACCGCTGTAAGTGACGATGATAAGAAAAAACCTGACATGATAACATTTTACAATAAGTACAAGTGTGGCGTTGACACAATGGATCAAATGGTGACTCGATACACTTGTCACAGGCGCACTTCGAGATGGCCTGTTGCAATGTTTTTCAATATCTTGGACATTGCTACTCTTGCTGCGTACATTATCTATTATGAAAATAATAGTATGATCAAGAGAAAAACTAATCAGCGTCGTATTTTCTTGCGCCAATTGAGTGAAGAATTGTCAAAACCTTTCATTGAAAACCGTTGTTCGAATGTTCAAGTAATGCGCCACCGTTCAACGAAACTCGCGATCGAAAGCGTGCTGAATCTTGTGCTTCATTCAGCCCCCGTTGAAAGAGCAGAAGAGCATCGTGACAGCTCTGGCCGGAAAAAAGTGACGGGTTGCTGTCACATATGCATTAATCAAGCTATCAAAAGACGTAGAAAGACGCGAAAAAGTTGTGCGAATTGCGAGAAACCTGTGTGCGATGAACACTCTGTGTCAAGAATCAGTTGTACAAGTTGCGCCCAATAAATCATAATGAGACTTGATTTTCCCTAAAAATGTGTGAAAATGTCTATTTCTTAATTATAAGTATCCCATGCAATCATTTTCCCATGTTTAAACATTTTTCCAGGTGAGTATATGACATTTTATCCCGTGGGTACCCGGGTACCCGGTCGCGCCCTGGAGGGACCTTTAGTTCGGACCGATTTTTTTAGTATAAAAAAAATTTTTTTTGTACATGTCAGTGTTGAAATATTTTCTCAAGGAGTTATTACGCCTAGATCCGGAAGTAAAAGCCGAAAAAATTTTTTTTCAAAAAGTGATTAACAAAATGGAGCGCTCTGGGTATCCGGGTACCCGATCGTGTGCATAAGGGTTAAAGATAATTTCAAAGTTGATGATTTCCGAATTAAAAAATTTGATCGCATGATTAGTGAATAATCAAAAATATGAATGTTTGAGTTAAGTAATCGTGACTTTCACTTTTAAAGAAAAAAATATACCTCAAGTTTACAATAAAATAATGCGAGTACAGAAAATTATAACGTTTCCGTATGTCAATTATAGGATCTGGGAAATGCTGCAAGCGCTTCCCTAACTCCGAGAGCAGCATCTTCGTACCCTAAAAAAGTTGGAAGATTGACCCCAGACGACATTGGTAATTTAGATTTACTTATATCCGAGGTGGACAAACATAGATGCCTGTATGACATCAAAATGGACGTTCAATTGCGAGGCCCGAAACATACACGACCGGCGTGGCAAAAATTGCGGACGATCTAGGGAGTAAGTTTTTGTTATTAACTCCCAAATGAAAAACACGCCCACTCGGAAGTCATTTTTTACTTCTACGTGACGTCGCTGTAAAACATTTAAATTGTAATTTTAATTACGTGTCCCAAACGACTCCTGTAAGTTAGGCGTTTTTTCTACAAAGGGTAGGTAACAAAACTGAAAGGAAAATAAACATAGTTCCAGGATGGACTGAAGCTACTTGCAAAAAAAAATGGAAGTATTTGCGAGATGCTTTCAGGCGTAAGCTCCAAATTTTACCAAGTGGTTCAGCTGCAGAGCAAACACCCGAGGATGGTGACGAGTGGCCTTTTTTTCGAGGCTGATGTTTTTACGTACTGTGGAAGACGATGCTCAGTAAGTTTATTTGCTACATAAAAGTTGTAACAGGATTCACTAAAAACTGTAACTGTCAGATGATTTTCAATTTTCACATGGGCAATAATTTGAAATGGACAATCAATTCACACGCACAATAATTGATAGAGAATATTTTGTTATTGTAAAAGCGTTTAGTACTCTACAATGGTGCTTCGGTCATTTTCCACAATAATATTGTTTATAAAAATTACTATAAATAAAAACTATACAAATTCATAACTTAGCGACAGAGCTGCTTATTAATCCTGTCTTATTAATGAAGTTTTTTTATGAACATGTAGCAATCCAGACTCGAACTTGGATAGCACAGTCGATGACAGCAATGATAATTCACTGGCAAGCAATGCTGAGACACACCGAGAAAAATTGGCTACTACGCGTACACCACCCCCTCCTCCATCACACCCTGGGGCAAGTGACAACAGTAGGAAAAATAAGAAACGTCATGAAGAAGATGAATTTAAGTTACTGAACTCGACTATTACCAAGATTGTGTCGGCAATAGAAACCGCGCCAGTTCCAATTTTTCCACCAGTGCCACAACCTGATGCAACCGATAACTTTTTCGAGTACTTGAAACCCATGATCAATGGATTTAGCAGCCGAAAACGACGTAAAGTTTTGCGGAACATTTTAGATCTTGTCGAAAGCAATATTTCTGACGATGAAACTTATAAGCTTGATTTAGAATCGAGAATTCTAGCTAGAGAATGTAGAATATATTTCCAGAATTCTGAATTATAAATAACAGGAGTTCCGAATTCTACAAGATACTATTCTGAAATTAATTATATTCTTCTAGATTTTTAATTATTGAATATTGAATATCAGTATATGTTTAAAAAAATAATAACTTTGATAAAAATATGTAATACTGTAAAAAACACTCATTTTTTCACTAATAAAGAACATAAAGTTTGTTATACTTCGTGAAATATTTTATATTTTTATTATCCTATAAATTGGCTAATCTATGTTATATTAAGAATTGAAAATTAAGTCTTCGATTCTGTAAAATCAATTTACACAGAAATTCGATATGAAAAAAGTGGAATTTGGAATTGAAATTGATCAGTTACAAAAATTATGATGTTGCTGTTTGAAACAATCACCATGAAATAATACACCAAAAATCTTTAATATTTTTGATAGTTTTAAATTGATAGTACGCCTATGCAGAAATTTCGATACGTTCAAAACAATTTCAAAATTCTATGATTGAAAAACGGGAGTCAAATATTTCAATCTCAAGAATTGTATAACTTCGATATAAAAAGTGTTTCATACATTTTTACTAAAATTTTATGAAAAATAAACAAAATGTTTCCGGGGTTTAATCGTCCATAGCATCAGTCACTGCGGCAGCTTGCCAAGGAACTTCACCCTCTTCGTCAAAGTAACGACAAAATTCTTCCCTAATGTGCTTTGACAAAAGGGTACTGTTTCTTATGTCACGAACGTGTCGTGTAGATAAATCCTTTAATGCGGATTCTCCGATGAACTCTCTCCACCGTCCTGGGTGGAACGAACCGTACTGGTTCTCGTGGTCCAGCATTCTGTGATCAATATACGTTCCACGCTCCAAGTTGTGTTTGCCAATCCAATTGTGGAGACAAACGACAGCTTTCAGCACTTGGCGTTCTGTACTGACGCTACACTCAATAGGCTTCCGCAGAACACGCCACTGACTAACAATTATACCGAATGTATTTTCAATCATGCGACGAGCTCGAGAAAGTCTGTAATTAAAAATTTTTTGCTCTCTTTTCAATCCGGAAGCTCCAGGATATGGACGCATCATATAAGTGGACAATGGGAAGGCCTCATCTCCTACAAATACATATGGTAAAATAGGGCCATTTTCATATAAACTGTCTGGAGGTGGCAAATTCATAGTGCCTTCTTCTAAGTGACGTCCAATCGGACCTTTTCGAAAAATTCCCGCATCTCCTTGTCTTCCGCATGAACCAACATCAACGCATCTGAACATGTAATTTGCGTGGCAGACTGCGAGCAGAACAATGCTGTGATAACCCTTGTAATTGTAATACTGGGAACCAGCGTGTGGTGGACACTGCGAAAAATGTACATTTTCAGCCCTAATGCACTTTTGTATTTATAGCAAAATCATTGTTCACATATACAGGGTATTTCAGTGTTGGCAGATCACCCGAAAACCATTAATTCCTCATGAAGTTCTAATACAATTTTCCCTTCGCCATTTCTCACAGAACTTTAAATGAAAAAAGATATTCGAGTTTGAAATTTGACCAATAAACGCGCTCCTACGAGGAGTGGGGATAGAAACCGCGAACGAAAATTTAACGAAATTTTTTCCATATTTTTCTGAGTCGAAAAGTCCTTTGCTACTTCTCACAAAACTGAAAATCAAAAAAAAATATTACAGTTCAAAGTTTCAAGCACTCAGATTCGTTTAATTGTAAACTTTGAATAAAAATTGAATATATTGTTTAGATTTTGATTTTTGTGAAAAGTAACGGAGGACTTTTCGACTCTGATAAATATCGAGACAATTTCGGTAAATTTTAATCCGTGGTTAGAATATAGAATATCTAATATCTAATTGAATATCGAATATCTTTTTTGATATGGAATTTTGTGAAAAATGGCCAAGGGAAAATCGTTTTAGAAATTTCATGAGGAATTATTGGTTTTTGGGTGCTCTGTCAACTTTGAAACACCCTGTATACATTATTTACAATTAATAATTCAAGAATTCGATCTAATTTACATGATTCTATTTACTAGTCGCTTACATCAATTTCAACGTGTTTTCCATCGATCGCGCCACAGCAATGAGGAAAGTTCCATTTCTTTCCAAATTCTGCGGCTATTCCTCTCCAAGAACTTTCTGTGCAGGGTGCTAAGACGATAGGTTGCAAAATATCCCACAGTGCCGCGCAGGTTTCTTTGATGATTCCCGAAATAGTTGATTCAGAAATGAGATAGTGGTACATTAATGAAGCCAGCAAATCTCCTGTAGCAAGGTATCTAGAATAACATGAATTTTTTTCAGAGAAATGTAGCGTCAAGAAATTCAACTTTTAGAAAACCGCAGTTAGGAACAGTTGAAATAATTTAATGTGTATCCATAGTTTCACATAAATGCAAGTGCTCATTAATTTTACGTATATTAGTTGAGAATTTAAAAAAGAGCGTAATGTTTAATTCCAACTGTAAGATATTGAAATTTGCATGAGAAAAAAACTTGCTGAAACACATATCCTCGGCGTACAGTTTTTCAGTTTAATCAGTGAAATATATATATTATTCCGATTTTCTTTGAACATATTATATTTGTTTAATATGCAGTTCATACTCATTGTACATAATACCTTAATGTCAATGCTAAGCGCTCTGCGGCAGGGATTGATTTTCTGACAACATCAAGTTTTGAAATTTTTGTACCAACGATTGCTAATAAATCTTCGAATTGCGTCATAGACATTCTCATATAATTTTGAAATTGAGAATCATCAGTTAATAGCATTGGATATACTGCATGAAAAAATCCATGAGCAGGCCGTAGTTGCAACAAGTTTGAAACCCATATTCTTTTTGTTTGTTTGTTTTTTCTTCTCTGCAAAATTGCTCTCAGCAAGGAAAGATATGTTGACAGCAAAATGTTTTGCCTGCGCTGTTGAAACTCGCAAATTATTTTATTGCAGTCATGTGCCCAATGAATATATTTTTTTCCATGTTTTTGAGTTCTGTAATTGAAAAAACCATACATACATGATGCGTACTGCACGATTAATAATTGTTTTATTAATTTCAAAGCACTGTTCTACCTTACCTGTTTTATCAATATAATACTCTAGCAAAGGCCGGTTGATAGAAATTTGAGAGCTTTATCTCCATTTTCTATCAAAGTTCTATCCGAACTCTCTCAAATTGAGATTTAGTAGTAAAAACAGTTTTTTCGTCGGAAGTGAATTATTACGCGGCCTTATTATGTTTGTTGTTAAGCATTTGCAGCAGAAAAAATACTTTTCAATGCACAAAATATAAAATTTACGAAGTATACTATTTTGACATTTCGGATTAAATGTCGGTGCAGTAGAAACTCCTGTCGCCCGGTACAGTGCGCCACCCCGCGGCCGCGGGTTACTGAGCATATCACAACGTCACAATCAACCGGAATTGTCGTCGCGTTGTCAAAACAATAACTGACAATAACAAATGCTCTGTAAAAAATAATAAAAAGTGCTCGCGCAACGCCTGAAAAAAAACAGGGAAAAGTGAAATATTGCCGTCGAGGACAAGTCAACGACCTGGATTCACGTGTGGAAAATTTTTTTTGCCATTTTTCAACCGTTTCTCTGCCATTTTTCAACCGTTTCTCTGCCATTTTGCGGCCGTTTTTTTGCGTTTTCTCTTTGTTTCTCTGCCTGCGTATGTCTGTCAGTTTACCAGTCGGCCATTTCTTCGCCTACTTTTTTTTTTCTTTGCCGTTTCTCTGCCTGTGCTGCCTGCGTGTACGTCTGTCAGTTTACCAGTCGGCCATTTCTCCGCTTACCTTTTTTTTTTCTTTGCCGTTTCTCTGCCTGTGCTGCCTGCGTGTACGTCTGTCAGTTTACCAGTCGGCCATTTCTCCACCTACCTTTTTTTTTGTTTGCCGTTTCTCTGCCTGTGTTCGTCTGTCAGTTTCGAAGCAGGCCATTTCTCCGCCTATTTCTCTGCCAACCTTTTTTTCTTTGCCGTTTCTCTGCCTGTTTTCGTCTGTCAGTTATCAGGTAGGTCATTTGTCCGCCTATTTCTCTGCCTAACTCTTCCAATTTATTTTTGTATTGCCGAAACTTTTTTCTTTACAAAGCTCTTCCGAGCAAGTGCTTTCTTACCTTCTTCTCCTATTAGAATTGCAATACTTCAAAACAGTAGTAATTGAATTAAATGATGAAATGAACAGTAAAAAATAAACACTAAATGATCTTGAAAACATTTATAGGAACGCACCTACATTTGAATAAACACGATATAAAAATTTCATAAGTTTATTCACAATTCGTTTTTCAAAAATACATACAAGTAAAAAAAGAAAGATGTTCGAAAATACATTTTTTTAAATGTTTTCTTTATCTGCATCGTTACACATCTCTTCGTCGGATGATTCTATTACAGGAGTTATTCGTTTCCTTTTTTTTGTTTTCTCATTTTTTCCCATGTTTTTCAATTTCTCGGGGAAAACCTGTGCTGTTTTCGATTTTGAGTTTAGCCGCTTTGTGGCATTTACAATCGCGGCGCCGAGAAAGCGTTCAATTTTGCCAGTTGCAATTCAAACGCCCTCCCCGCGAACCCGGTTTCTTGCAAATAGTTGGTATACATAGCACGTACAGCATTATATTTCTCGGACTCTAGTTGTTCTTTTTGTGACATGGATGTAGATCGAACCACCCTCTGCGATAATTCTTTATCGCCCCAAAGGACGTTACAAACAGCATAAATGAACTCTTGGGGCTCCTTCGATTTTGATAGTTTCAATATCTTTTTTTCTTCGGATGTGACATGAACCCCAAAACCAATGTGATGTTTTTTTCTTTGAGGATCATCGCCTTGGATCTCTTCGATTGCCGGATCTGACCGGAAACTGTTTATTGTATCTGGAACAAGGCAGAGTAGAATAATTATCATTAGAGGATTGAATTACATTTTATAAAGAGGAGATTTGAAACTTATAATATTTTGGACTCCCAATTACACCCTCTCAGAGTTCGGGGGACGTAGCGGAATAGGACTGGGGTCGCAAGAGGGGACGTAGTACTACGATCCCTCGCTACGTCTCTTTTGACCAAAAAGAGGACGTAAGAAGCTGATTTATAGGCGTAGCAGAAATCGAAGTTTATCAATAAAAAATTGCAATAATGAAAGGATTAATTAAATTCAATCTTAAAATACTATTTCAACAACTTAAAGTTCAAAAAGTTAATGAAAAATGCTAATAAGAGACATTTGTAAAGCGAGCAACTAATATTTAAGGAAAATAGCAAAGTTATGAGCGAAATTAAAAACAGGAAAACGTCCTCCGACGTTTAATATTTGTTAAATTAAGTTTACGTATGTATAACAACGACAAGCAGCATTATTTCGTGCTTTTTCGTTGCGTCCTTATTTTGGTCAAAAGGGACGTAACAAGCCCATTCGGGGACGCAAGAGGTGACGTAAGCCTACGTCCTCTGAGCTCTGAGAGGGCAGGTGTAGCAAAAGTAGCTTGATGAAAATTTTTTCAACTAAGAAAATAATTTTGCATTGATTGTATTCAAACAATTTGAATGTTATAGTTCTTGAAATTATTGTAATCGAGGAAGTGGATAAACAAGACAACAAATTCTTCTGTATCTCAGAAAAATCTTGTAAAAAATTGTAATATATATGCATTTTAGCTGACAGGAATTTTCATTTTACACCCCTGGCAATCCTCGGACACCGATATATCGGTGTACAATCGATGTCGCATCGGGGTCACATCGGTGTCGGGTTTTTTTTTGCTCCTGAATGAATTTTAATGCTGTTTTTCACAGAAATCAACCAGAGTTATCACTATTCTCATCATTTTCGTGAAATTACTATGAAAACGTTGGAAATACGCAAAAATGAATATTTCGAAATGCATGTTGACAGAACCAATATCGACCTCTTGCTGGGTTCTAACCTACCGACCGCGATATTCAAATTTTTCGTTATATTTGCAATTTTCATTCTCTATTATTCTTTGTCATTTCTGATAAACGAAAGTTGAGATTAAAATGTTAAGTTGAATAAATCCTGGTAATTTTAGGATAGAAGTTAATTTGTTGTTTAAAAAGAAATCAGCGGTCAACAGATAATAAATGAAAATTTCCCTTTTTTTTTGTTGATTTTTCATTTGTTGATTGAACAACAGTTCAGATTATACAGATAAAAACGCAGTTTTCATATTTAAACGAATTCGCAAACGAAAATGTATTTTAAATGGCAAAAGTTAACTTTCCAATCAAATTCCCACATTTTCGCATTCACATTCTCGTTTCTTGCCTTTAAAAAATTTGAAATCTACTCCACTATGCATAAAGCAGTATTTGTCATGTTATTTTCTAATTTTCGGAATTTATATTGACACTTGAAAATGCTAATACGATGAAGATTGAAATTTACAATTCCTTTTGCGACTCCTTCACGCAATATGATTTAATTATTTCAATAATAGTATATTATTGCGAGTTTTGAAAGTGCCTGTTTGGACGAAACGAAAGGTTTCGTCAAAACAGGCAGTTACCAAAACTCGCAATACGATATTTATTCACAGACTGTTACCTGTCAAGGTGTCAAGTAGTACCTACTGTTACCGACACTTTGCTAAACATAAATAGCGTATATGGAAAATCGTGAATTCGGTAATTTCGCGCAATTGTGTGGAAATTCAAGGAAAATAGTTATTTATTAAATCGATTTTATGGATTTTTGTCAAAAACTGGTATTAAAATGTATCCAGGAGCAAAAAAAACCCGACACCGATGTGACTCCGATGCGACACCGATTGTACACCGATATATCGGTGTCCGAGGATTGCCAGGGACCAAACATAATTTCTGACAGTTCAGTGATGCACGATACAAAAAACTGTCCAAAATTATTTGCTACCTGAAAAATTTTACCTTGAAAAATTTTATACTGCAAGTATTTTTTTTTTTTTGAACTCGAAAAAATAAAAACTTGAACTGCTTATCAGTAAATTCGGTTGAATTACTTTGGCGGGTTTTCAGGTCAAAGTAAGAAACCAATCTTTTACTTGAAGTATTAGCACACGCACGAGTAACTGTGTACGTAACCTATCATATTAATTTATATTAATTTATATTTTATATTAAATTTATATTAAATTACATTAATTAAAAAAATAAATTATCCATTTTTCGTTTTCAACATTACACAATGTGTTAAAAATGTACAAAAAGCAATTATATCCCCAATAAAAAAAACTTCAAAAAAGTAAAAGAAGTTTGGCAGGCTTCCAGTTCAAATAATATCTCGTACATTTTTCAAAAGTAAATAAACAAAAAGTTATGATACCTAATTAGCAGGGAATCACTCCGTTTTATCAAAAAAAAAACATCTGAGTATTTTTTGATGCGAACAAAACGCGAAATAACAAATATCAAATTGAAGAAATAAAATCGATT
The DNA here is from genome assembly GCA_028476575.1 of Platygaster robiniae. Lineage (NCBI taxonomy): Eukaryota > Metazoa > Arthropoda > Insecta > Hymenoptera > Platygastridae > Platygaster > Platygaster robiniae. Next base: position 40,255,165 of record CM052021.1, read on the forward strand.
AAACATGCTTCACTAAAAATAACAATTATTCATCATTGCATACCATTCAAAATTTTACAAGAAGGCCCGACAACCCGCTCATTTTTATAAACATATATCTGTATAACGTAATCAAAGAAAAGTCATACCAAAATGTATAACATTATGCATAATATATGTATCCCTCTCTTCGTACATCTGATTGATATAACATGCAATATCAACATTTCAATTTGTTGCGTTCTGCGAAAATTTCAATAAGCGTTGCAACAAAACAAAAATGCAATTCTCTTATTAACAGTGCTGCCAGATGAACAATGAAATTGATTGTATATTATTAAGTTTCAAAATGACCACTATTATTATCATAATATTACAAGCGGGTTGTCGGGCCTTCTTGTAAAATTTTGAATGTTATGCAATGATGAATAATTGTTAATTTCAGTGAAGCATATTAAATCAATTTTATTTCTTCAATTTGATATCTGTTTTTACGCGTTTTGTTCACATCGAAAAATACTGAGATTTTTTTTTTTTTTGAAAAAATGGAGTGATTCCCTGCTAATTAGGTATCATAACTTTTTGTTTATATACTTTTGAAAAATGTACGAGATATTCTTTGAACTGGAAGCCCGCCAAACTTCTTTTACTTTTTTGAAATTTTTTATTGGGGTTTTGTATCAAACATAAGCAGCTTGTTAAAAATTTTGTAACCTTCGTTGGTGTTTCACATTTCTAAACTGTATGAATTACGATTTAAACAAATTTACAGTCATTTTAACATGATAAAGTAGAAAAACAGTTTACAACAATGTGTTACTTGATTTTCCCTTAGAAACTCTTTACAAGATCGACTATTTATTATATGTATTGTAAACTGTAAATTCAGAAAAATAATAATGAATATTTTTTTTGTGAATCGACATTTTTACAATTCACAGGTGTTAGGTGAATTTTCGCAATTCACATTCAACGATTTTCATTCTTATTTTCAGTTAAATAACAATGCATTCCGTTTGGATATTTGCTTATGACTATAATTATTTCCGTACATTATTTGTACGTTATAATGTATGAACAATTATATATTTAATTGAACATCCAAAAGTATGTATATAATTATTTAAATATATTACTTTTAATAATTACATAGAATATACAAAATATTTAGAACAGTCAATTGCACTAAGTTATATTACATGGAAATGTAGAATATATTCGAATTATGTTTTTATTTTTGAATATATACGTTATAGATTTATTCGTGGAAGAACAATTAATTAGGGTTGACAAATTTTAATGATAGTTGATTTATTTATTCTATCATTTAATAGTTCTTAATTATCATATTAAATAGATCTTTTTTTCGAAATATTGTGTGTCAATAGGGATTGCTTGATTTACAATAAAAAATATTTGAATATGAAATGTAGGATAATTATCAATAAAATATTCGATTCATATCTTTTGACCAATGGAGAAGTGGAGTAACTTACCTGCTTTCGATGCCGATAGCAATTTTACGAGCTCCCTCCCGGTTGCTTCCGTTAAGCCACCTCCACAATCCGACTTCGTTGCAACTTGATTCTCCAATTCTTTGATCTTTTTCTCCGCTTCCTTCAATTTGCCTTCAGCTTCCTTCAATTTGCCTTCGCTGATTTTCAATTCAACTCTTAGTACCGCCGCATGTTTTGGAGGGGGACCGTCTGACGTACATTGTCTGCCCTTAAAAAATAATAAGAAAGTAAAAATCTCGAAATTTAAATTAAGAATCGAAAAACTCGATTCTTACTTGTCAACTCATGTATATTTTATCATCTTTTTTTGAATTGACTCGATTTTTGTAACTTTTATTCAGCAATTAGTAGAAATGTAATTAAAATTACAATTTTTCGGCTCAAGTTAGAAGTTCATGAGTAAGACTGTCTTTTACAGTTTGCAAATTCAAATTAATATAAAGAGTACTGTTGTGATCTGATATTTTGAATCTCAGAATGATAGTAATAGCAGCCTGGAGGAGTTAGAAAATGAAACTGAAGAATTTCTGTACAAAAATTGTAATGTTTGATATTGCTTATAATACGTACTGTCCGACATACATTGTCTGCCCCCCCCCCCCCAAAAATAAGAAACTGCAAATCTAGGATAATTAATAAGTTTAAATCGCAGAAATGAGTGATAAGAACTAGTGTGTAAATATTGTATTTACATCCAACATTAACACAGAAAAGAAATTGAAATAACCAACTAAAACAATTAATTCCTGGAGTCTAACAATTTTTGAAAACTATTTATAATTATTCACTTATTTTATTAAATTATAAATTGATTAATGAATGAAAATAATTAATAATTTTTTTTTATCAGTTCTTTTTGTCGCTGTGCCACTAATATTAAGGGTGAGAAAATTGGTCATTACTGGAATTTGTTCTGTTTCATAGTGTGTTTCACTGTTTCCGCGAATATTTGACTTTTGTTAATTATTACTTTATTAAATATCCTTCAGCATATTTTCATTGAGAATAACAGAGTATACTAGATTAAGTGGCTCGAGTGACATTTGAAAAATTCGTTATTTTTAGAATTGCAATTATTTTTTCACTGAATATTAGAATTGCAATTATTTTTTCACTCAGATATTTAAGAATTTTTGAAAATTGCAGTGAGAAAAATGAAAGTGTAAAATTACAGTTCGGAAATGAAACTATAAAATTTATTTACAAAAAATCAAATTTTAGATGTAACATATTACTTTAACGCTCTCATACATCACTCACAGTACTCAATGTCATAAGTCGGCGCTCTGGCGAAGAAAATTTTCCTGGGTTGAATGCAGAGAAAGACTCGGGAGAGGGCGTAAGAGTTGGATGGGAATTTTCCCGACTGATTGAAGCGTTGCATGCGGAGCTGCTGAATACGTCCTGAAATATATAATTTACCAAAACAACTATATAATGAATTGCATTTTTACGATGAAATATTCAATAGATAATTTTCAGTTTCATAAGCATTGCTTCTGAAATGCAACTTACATTATTTCCACAACTATCAATGTCTTCTAAATACTGTTCCACGATTTTTTGGCTATTCTTCCTTTGAGCTGTGTACGCAGCAAGTGTTCCTTTCTGTAGAAAACAATGAAAACGATGAAGTTAATAATCCATGTCCCAAAATACAAAGCTCTCATCAGCAACTCGTGATCCTTATACATATATTGATCGTGATCGAAATTTTTATATTATGACGCAAATACTTTTATGCATGTTAAAATAACGAAAGCCATTTTTTATATTTTCACATTCAATATACATTGTCTCATTTATTCATCATTTTTTGAAATTATAACAGGAACGTCCATAGTAACTTTGGTTTTACAATATTTATGAAACTCCTTACATGTTCATGGTTTTTTATAATTAGGAGTCCACTTCTTTATACAGTAACTTTGTGAAAGACGATGTTTCTTTATGTTTTTTTCAATTTTTATAAAATTATTATCATATGACTTCAAAAAGAAAAAACATTGCTTATCTCGTAGTCACCGTGTAGAAAAAATTCATAATTTCGCACTTGTTAAGGACAACATTTATGATCCAAAATAAAATGCTCCTATTCACAAGCACAAACTCCAATGTAGCTCGAAGCTTATAAATTTACAATAACATGTATTCAATTGAAAAAAGATAATCACTGCCTGAAGTGATGAAGCAAAATGACACAGGGAAATGTTTAACAGAAAAATAGTTTTGGCTCATTTACAATTTTTCATGACTAAAAGGTCATTTGAAATCCAAAATAATTTTCTTGTTATTTTTTTATAACGTTCATCTAACATTCTAACTTGATGCCTTTGACAAAAGTAATCACCGAAAAAGAAAAAGAAGTAAAATGAAGAGTACAAAATTATTTTGAGTTTCTTTTCATTTCCCACGCCGAGATGAAAATAATTCGAAGGCCAAGATAATTTTTCCGAACTTTTTTATAACTGTGTTTTGTCTTGATGCCACTTTTAAACTGTACATATGTCGAAATATTAAACAAATTACATCCAATTTTATAAACCCATACACATTCTAATTTTACCTTTACTTTGTCGTCTTTTTGTTTTGGACAGATTCTTGAAGATTGATCGAAAGCCGAATCATGCAGCTTCGGAATATGATGCCGTTTTTCCTGTAATTCATGTGCAGCACCTGAAACGTAATACAAATAAATATTAAAATTGACATGCAAATAGGAACTACGTTTTTAGTAATATTTCAAGACCAATGGAAATCAATTTTTGCAGTAATTGTACAATTACGACATAACCGTGTCGGAATTATGTGGTATATTACGTATAACTAATTCCTTCCACCCTCCCCCCCACCGAACATCGCCAATGTATGAAAGCAAGAATTAATGAAAATAGATTGAACGTAACGAAAAAACTAAGATAAAAAAGCATTGAAATCCAAACTGAATGAATATACAATGAAAAGGTATGTTGCCTTCATACGTTGAAATCTTGCCGAGACATTATGTGAAACGTTATCAAACTTTGGCGATGAAAAAAAAAACACCAGGCTTACAGTTTCACATGAAATACATACAAAATTCAAAATTGCTCAAATGAAAGTTATGTGAAAATGTAATGGTCTGGGAAATAAAAGCAGGATGAAATTAATTCGCGGGCTGTTGTCAAGAATTTGAAAACTTGATTTTTTATATGAAACTTGACAAATGCACATTTAAGCATTTTAGGGTACCCTCTCAAAAATCGTCGAAAAAAAAATGGTTTTTCGCGACATATAGCTAATTTTATTTCTTCGACGTTTCCGCCAGCGGAAAAGGACTTTTTTAATAACAAACATTCGAAAAACAAAAAAATACTGGATTCGGGACACTTTTGCCGAGGCCACTAGGGCGAAAAACAGATAGATGTCGAATAAAAAAAAAGATAAATTACGTACGTGATGAGTGTCCGAGAATAATAAAGCGCGTTTTCGGGGTGTAATTGGATAATCATATTGTTTAAACGTGAAAATAAAGAAAATAAACAGTGTCAAGAAGTGAGGTTATGTGACTTGTCTGGTGACAGTTGTGATCGTTGTAATGAAACTAGGATCGATAGTACGTATCGATATTTCAGTGATGTCATTCTATGTATTTCCGTGTGTATAGGAAGTTTTTGCAAGTTTTTCGTTTTTTCAACTGCTATACATGCACACGTTCAACGTTAGCACATGCTTCATACTTGTTATTGGTAAATAATTTTTTTATTTGCACTAATTAATGTATAAATACTGAAATTAGTATAAAATACCTAATGTATCACGACTAAATAAATTATAAATACTGATAAAGGTGAATTGGTAAAAAGGCGCAACATAAAAATGTTGGGGGGAGGGGGGAATTTTTTTTTTCAACTTCGATTCGACCAGTTTTTCGCCGAATATGCTCACCTTAACCTAATATTTCAGAAAATTTTTGTTACATTTACAGGGTACGTTGATTGTTTATTTATGCGTGGATTATTTGATTATTGGCTTGGTGTCAATTGTGCAAAGTATTTTTGTGCATCGACCTTAAAAAAAAATTTTTTCTTGAAAAATATTTTCACAAAAAAATTAAATAGAATAAAAAGGCCTCACTAAAAAATCTTCGATCGTTCACAGCAACTTCGTACCTAATGGAATTTTTAATAACGGACGATGCACAAAAAACTTTGCACAATTGACACCAAGCCGAATGATTGAATATTATTGAAAAATTACCGTATTTCGCAAAGTAAACATTTGCGAGGTATACTTACTTGCAATCGCAAGGACTTGGCATTTCAAGATATTTTCATCCCCCTCGTCATCAGAATTCGGATCATATTTTATCACTTTCGATGAGTATCCTCGTGGATCCCTCCTCTGTTCGTATTCGTCAAAATTGTTCAATTTACTTGTTGGCACCACGAGCACCTCTTGAGACCGTTTTACGAAAATTTTAGCGAACATTGTTTAATTTGTTCACTGATAAAACCACTGCTCTATAAGAGTATAATTGCGTCGAATCGCTCTTCAATTCACTTTTTTTTCTACCGGATTGTACAGGATCGCACGTGTTCACGTGTTATCCTGTACCTGTCTCAACCTGCCTATACATGCCTGTACCTATATATCATGTGCTTCTTGGTTCCACATATACCGCTCGGCTTTTCGACCAATCAGATCGGCAGCCGCTGAAACGTTCCCATTGGCTCCGTGGAATACAGTGGAATACGGGCTTTACGGAACATATCCATACATTACACAACACTACATACATCAACATACATTCGCATACATTGTCTATTGCAGTCAATTGTTGACAATTTATCAGTCAAGTACATAATGTCTATTGACTATTATCAACATTCGTGCAAATTTTATAAGTTTCACCCACGAAGAACTAGAATTTCATGGTTTCACCACTGTGAGAAGTGAAATGGTGGGAAATCGAAGGACACGGAAAAGGGGTCCGAATGTATAAAATGAGTGACTTCTACACCCAAGAATCATCTATCTCTGTGGATAGTTCTCAGGTACATAATATTTTTGTTGCCATAACGCCTCATGTTCGTGTAAGGTATCCAAAAAACAACACTGCTACATAATTGTTGTACTTGAAATTTTTTTCGTCTGCATTCTTAACTGACATCGTGATTCAAAATATAGGTTGCTTTAATTTTCCTACGTATTTTTATCCGAAGGAAAAAAAGATACAATGTAAAATTACCTAATCATTGTTGTAGACTTGGTTTTATGCGCGAAAAAAATGAGCAGCATAAGGAATTTTTGTAATGAGCAGATTTTCATATGGCGAAATAAGTTTTTCATAATTGTAACTATTTCAATGTTACTCTTTTACAGTTAACATATATCTTAAACCATTCCCAAAATATTTTTGAAAAATATTAAAAAAGTTAATCATGATCAATAGCTCTTTTATGAACGAAAAAGTGTGAGAGATGAGTTTTTTCTGAAAATGATTACAAGACATGAAAAATGTTCTAAATGCACCCGAAATTAAAAAAAAAAAAAAACGTTAACATGAGAACAACATTTTTTTTGCTAATAAACTAGTTGGTTATCACGAAAATTTGCAATTTCACAGGTTTTCTCAATGTTTCTGTCAAAAAATGTCTGAACACAAACTTTTGTTATTGTTTAAAAAAAAAAAAAAAAAATGAAGTAATCAAATGGAAATCTCAATTATTAAATCATTCAAACGAAGCCTGCTATTGAATTTGACAAGACATGAAAAATGTTTAAAATTATTCAAAAATCCAGTTACAAAATTTTGAATTCAAAACAAATATGATAAAAAAAAATTGTTTATTACAAACGAATCCAATTGTAGTGGCTCTCTCTATGTTTTAAGATACATGTCAACTCTAAAAGCGTAACACTGCTTTTGCTGTTCGATAAAGTCGGGAACATAGTGAGCCGTTTCACGAATTCTCACCCATATAATAGTTCACAGTAAGAACAGAAAAAGTAATTTCATCTCACATAATCAAATGTTTTGTCTGAATTAATATAAAATTATTTTTTTGGGATACTGCTAATGCATTTGTTTTAAGTATTGTTTTCATTAATTTCATGATTTTCTTTTATTTTCTCAGGATGTTGTTTCATCTGCCAGTTTATTAAATGAAACGACGCTCACAGCCGAATCAAACATCTCAAGTTCGTGCATTCAAAACACCCAGGAAGATGAAGATAACACTTCACTGGATGAAGAGAACAGTGCAAATAACAGCAGTGCCACTGCTATGCAAATGCAGGTTTGTGATGACTCTTTATATGTTCACGTTTACAACTTCTAGATTGATAATATTTGACCAACAGCGATTTCGATCTTTAAGTTAATATAGAATATATATAATATATATAATATATATGTATATAATAGTTAATATAGAACTGTTGCGTAGAAATTTTGATTACATATTTTTTGAAAAACAAGATACACTGTTTTATCAACATTATTGTTCGCATTGTATTTTGAGAAAAGTCAACAGCACCCAGTAACGCACAGGCTCCATTTTACGAAATATTTGAAAAATTGACTTTGTAACACAATAGTTCCATTTGACGAGGTCACTAGGTTCGAGCAAAAAATTAGAAATAAACAAAATTTTGAATATAAAGGTCATGCCTAGTACTGTAGGAGCGAATTATTATTCAAAGTGTCCAACTTCTTATTCGAATGTTGCAGCGTGGTTAAAAAAATCGTGAAAAGGAGAAGTCAGTAAAACTCTGAAATAAATGGCTAAACGTAGTATGGTAGTATCACATGGAAACGTTTTAACTTGATTTTTAAAGCATTCGGTTAATACGTCCACATCTTGTCAAAAATTATTTCCCATTCTACCCTGACCCTTTGGCATTGTACTGTATGTTACGAATGTTGAACTGAATTTTTGAAGTATTCCCAAAAAGTAGGCTTGTGCAGTTTTGCGGAGTACTGATTTTTTCAACTTGATTTTTATTCTTTTAAATACGATTTCTTGTAACAAATTATGCGAAAAAGGGAAACTAATTTTAAAACGAATATACTCTACTTTGCCAGTTGTTGCTGAACTACTTACACATTTTGTGAGTTATTCATAAAATGTTACAAATGTAAAAATGACATTTTCCCAAGTTAAATGTTAAACATTTTATAATATCCCAACGTCACGAAATAAGCAAAATATAATAACATTTTCAGAACTGGTAAAAGCAATGTCAATCTTTCTTATTGAATAGTCAAATTTTTTTTGAAAATGCTGGAAAAAGTGATCTTTCCTTTTACTCACATGAATTTCAAAATCGTACGATGCATGTAACACATTAAAATATATGCCTGAATTCATTTTAAAAAATCGACACATAACCCAGTAACTCAGAAGATCTATAATGAAAAGGCGAACACTATTTTCTAAATAGTTTTAAAAGTTGAACGTAATATAAAATTTTTCACATTCTTACGGCTATTGACATTCAAAAATTTTCCGAAGTAGAAAAATGAATATTATATTAATTTTACCTGCCCCACAACATCAATATTGCACTATACATTACAGAACTCGTCAACATGAAAAATATTTACATAATCCTAATTATTCTCTGCATTTCAATGCATCTTCTACATCGAACAGTGAAGTTAATTGTATTTCCCCATGAGAAAAATTCAATTCAAATATTTTCAAATGACACTTCAAAAAAAAAGCAATAGTAATAACTCAATAGGTTTTCATAGAAAAAATACTTCCTGAATGAGGAAATGTTTTATATACAGATGTATTGAAATAGTTGGGAAATGAATATTTATGCTATGAGAATGTTTCTTTCAGTGAATGTTTTTAACGTTTTTTCTTCATCACAGATAGAATATGAAGAAAGTGAACGTCAGACCGATTCGTCTTCCTCTTCTAGTCTGTCAGATGACGAAGGAACATCTGTACCTGACATATGTCGAAGAGTGAGTAAAAAAATACATTTTATGATTATATCTTAGCTGATTGTCACAATTGGCATTATTATTATATTATTACAATGTTGGGAGCTGTTAATTATTAAAATTCATTATAGTTCTTACTATTATATTACAATATTATATATAGTATAATTATCAACATGAATCAATATAAAATTTAGAAAATTATATTAATGAAATATGAAATTATAAATTACTTTGAAAGTTATATGAAAATGTATGAAAAATTCGGCAATATTTTTATATTTATAAACATGATTAAATATTTTATTGTATATTGTAAAATGTATTATAAATTATACAATATGATTATAAAATATTATAATTTAATGTAATGGTAATTTATCGATATAAATAAACGTAATAATAAATTATTAATTTATTATATATATATAATAATAATTAAGAAATATTAATTATTATGAAGTAAGTAAACAATAAATTAATATACATAATTAAATAATAACATTGTAAAATAATTATGAATATTATTTGTAATTGTTAATAAATATTATATTATATTATTGGGAAATGGTACGCTATTGTAGGCATATATGTTAATGTGGCCGACTTTTTCTTATATTCATATCATCATCACAAAACGTATGGAAGTTTTCTATTTTACATTGATGAAAAATGAAAATTATTAATTTTTATACACTGAAATTCTCTAAAACAAACTAAGATGCGCCAAATCATAGGAATTTTATGCCAGGACATGAATAATTATTCTAATATTATTTTTGTTCTTTTTTTTAACAGCACCTTGGTCTAGATGACATACAAATGCAACATTTACAAAGTGGACTATGCGGACGTTCTAATCTAAGAGTAGGGGACAATTTGGCTATGGTTCTATCGGCTGCTAAAAGACATTCTTTTACGTGGGAAGCTACTGAGGACATTCTTGAAATTTTCAACGTTGTATTCGGAGATGGGACCCTACCTGCATCAAAGCATTTGGTATTAAAATACTTCCCAATATCACCCGACGATTATTCATATATTATTCGATGTCCCAATTGTCATGAAAGTGTTATGGAAACAAAAATTTTGAGCGAAGCGTCTGTCGAATGCGTAAACTGTGGCCATCTCATTGATCGTACTCAAAATTCTTTTTTTGCGAAATTAAATTTCATCAATCAACTAAAAAAATTATTAGAATGTACCGAAATAAATCGAAACCTTAACTATCGTAATGAAAGAGAAAAACAAAACATTGATTCATACGAAGACATTTTTGACGGGGAAATGTACAAAAGGTATGTTACTCACACTGAATTAGGTAGAGCGGGAAACGTTTCATACTCAATGAATACTGGCGGAATGAAAGGTGGTCAATGGAGCACATCAAAAATTTGGGCGGTTTATGTCATGTTGCATGAATTGCCACCCAAACTTCGGAATAGGAATAAAATTTTAATCGGTTTTTGGGTGAATGAAGAGGAGCTCGATATGAATGTTTTCCTTGAGTACTTTGTTGAAGAAGCAAATATTTTGTCTTCCGAAGGAGTTGCGTGGCAATCCAGCAACGGACAAATCACAACGACTAAAGCTTTTTGTTTATGTTGCATTGTTGATGCTTTAGCGTGTGCTATGGTTCTCAATATGAAAAGATTCAACGGTATTTTTGGGTGCAACTTTTGCTTACATCCTACCGAAAATGTAGATGGTTACAGAAAATATACAATTACTGAAAGAATGCCACCATTGCGAACTCATCAATCAATTGTGCAGGGTATGATTAGGGCATGCGAACTTAATCGAAATACAGAACGGATCGAAGATAGGGTTGACGTTGACGGGATATGGGGTCCTTCGAAATTAATGCTTGTGAAATATTTCGATCTTGCAAAAGGGATCCTTCCGGACCATGTTCATGCAGCATATCTTGGTGTTACAAAGGCGCATGCGAATTTAATTTTAGGTAGTCCCGGCCAGGCCTACTACGTTGGAGCTCCCCAACCCTTGCGCGAAATAAACAATAGATTGCAGTCAATCAAAGTTCCCAAATGTGTCCCACGAACAGCAATGAGTATATCGAATTCATCGTGTTGGATAGCTTCTCAGTGGCAAAGCTGATTATTTTGGTTCAGTATACCATGTTTGCGTGGAATCCTTGATCAAAAATACCTCAATCATTGGTCATTATTTGTTGCGGCGATGTACATTTTAACGAAGAATTCAATTTCAGAGAACGATCTCGCATGTGCACGAGTTTGGTTAATAATGTTTGTTGTAGAATATCAAGACCTTTATGGCAAAAGACAAATGAAATTCAATGTGCATTCCCTCCTTCATTTAGCAGATAGCGTCAAAAACTGGGGCCCTTTATCGGCACACAACACATTCACGTTTGAAACCGAAAATCATTCGGTAATGAAATTGAAAAAAAATACCTGTAGAGTTGCTGCAGAAATTGCGCGTCGATATCTATTTTATCAATCATTCCGTTTAGCTTGCGCAGATCTTCAACTTTCAGATGAAGCAAATCGTTTCTGTCAAAACATTTTTGATAAAAAAAAAATTGTTTTTGCAGAACACGGTCAACCAACACTTGTAGGATGTGGTAGTTTCTACGATTTGACTTTCGAAGAACAAAATTGTATTAATTTAACTGAAGAAGAAACTGAATGTGTATTCAAACACATTCAGACACACATTCAAACACAATAATGTCCCAATAAATATTACTAAATAATATTCTTGATTAGGAATAGTATTTTTTGAATTTCCTCCTAGCTTGCACTTCAAACAGAAATTATTGTCAATGAACGAATAGGTAACACAATTAAAATTTGTATATTTCCCTTTGAGCATGGAAGTCGCAAGTAATTTTTCCATGCGAAAAATATTCAGTACTATTCTGTATAAAATATAATATATATCGTAAGGATAAAATATGTTAAATAATATGAATTGGTAATTCATGGAACGTAAAATTTTTTTACCTCATATTTTGGCAAGAGAAATGGCAGAAGAAATATAATTATTACTAGACCTAACATTTCCTTTATAACTTGAAACCTTATCAAATCATTATAAAAAACTGAAATTCGTTATAAAGATTTCGATTCCTTATAAAGTAACCGTATAAGAATTATATAAGGTGACTTATACTTACTTAAATCCTTAAAAGGGAAAAAAATCTTTAAACTTTGAAAATTTTTTATCAGAAAATTTTTCGAATTTCCAAGTCCTCATACAATTTCAAATGTCTCATGAAATTAGAAATTCCCTATAAAATTAAAAGTTCTTCATAAAATTAGAAATTTCTTATAATAATTGAAGTTTCATATAAAGATTTTATAAGGTGACTTTATACAACTTTTTTATAAAGTTTCAAGTTAGTAGGGTTGTAAGAGAAACGGCAGATAAAATGTTGTCCTAAAATTTTATGTCAGCGTATGGCAAACAAGTGGAAGAGAAATGGCAGAGAAAATTATTCTATCGCGGAAGAGAACTCAAAGCATGTAAACAAAAGGACGAGAGAGGCCGAGAAAAGAAGAGAAAAAAAGAGAAACAGCAGAGATAACTCGGCCAATGGCAGAAAAATGGCAAAAAAAATTTCCACACGTGCAAAAGGACTTCAAATTATAACCTTCATCCCAAATAAATAGAATAACTTTATAATGGTTGAATTTGCCAATTATAGAAATTATTGTTAAGCGGATTAAATATCTCTTTCTCTCTCTCCTTCTTTAAAACCCTGCAATGATTTCTCTCTTTAGTGCCTACTACCGAGACCTTGATTTGGAGCATTAAAACTGTAATCCGGCATCATAGAGTCAAGCCCAGTGCTAAGAAGTCCGCGTTTAAAAAGAAAGGAATACTCAATTTGTTCTACCGTCTGCAAGCTTTTGTTATGTATTGATGAAATACTTCAGCTGCCTCCAGAGGGAAGGCTCTCGTAAGAGAGGGAGTTGTCAATGATACACAAGAGTACATGGAATACACGAAAACTGTTTATTGAGGTTTCTCTTCATAACGTCGACTCTATACCAGGTTAAAACAATTCCTCTTTATTAATAACGTCGACTTTATAGCAGATTAGAACAATTCCTCTAGGCTGGGGAAGGAAGCAAAGGGGAGCGTTGCGCTAGACGTTCTGCCAGAGTGGTCCTCGTCCTCAGGGGTTCCTCCAGCAGGAGAGCTTCTGTTCGGGGTGACGGAGGTGGAGATGCTGTTAATGCACCAGGAAGGGATTGCTGTGCGGCAGAAGTTCCCAGTATTTCAGCAATTCTCTGGTCCAAGGAAGCGCGCTGATTTTCCGGCGGGATAACTGTGAGGGGCTCAATATTACGGCTACTTTCTGCGTGTTGACCTTGTCTCTGATGATCCTGCAAAGCCTGAAGGAAGTGATGCGGGAGCTCTTCGGTCTGCACCAGTTGAATGCCTTCGTTCTGGGTTATATTCTGGGTGGATGTCCCGTTCCTTTGGATTGCCCTTGAAGGCCCTGGGCCAGACTCGTCCTCCGTTAGGTCGATGACAATCGGAGGGCGATTGTTTCGTGCGTGATACCGACTTGGGATGTTGCGCCGTCCCCGAGCGCGGGAAATAGGTCGACTGCCGGGTAGGACCTTACAGACAGGTTTAGGGCAGGAAGAAAGGGTATTCTCGGGGTTTCCTGACGCCCTGGGCGTTGGCTGCAGAAATCCAAGGACCGCTGTCCGACAATACGGGCATTCGCTTTTTACAGATATCGTTCCTCGAGATGTAGTCGCTCGTTGGCCCTCTGATTCTTTAAAGACATTCCCACAATGCCTGCATTGAATCCAGGTACCTCGGTTGTCTGAGGAGAGAACTTGACTGGGACGACGATCATAAGGCTTTTTCTTCTGACTAATTCGACCCAACCCTTTTGTTCTCTGGGCCTCAATCATTTGCGGCAACGCGGGAAGAAGATGCGTTGGGAGTTCCTCTATGCCTGGTATTTTCCCTAGATAGTATTTTGTCCAAATCCAGACCTCCGGGATGCCCCTCTCGTCAAATTCCCTGAATCCTCCCCCAGGGCGTACACCGTGTGTTTTAGCTATGGCCCTGGCTTCTGCTAGACCGTTTATCGTTATGAAGGGCACTTTGAGGAAAAGAGATTATGTTTCAACTGAGGCTATAGAGTGAGTCCGGAGACTTAGCGAGTTCCGAGGAACTTTAAAAGAGTTCAGAAAAACAGATATGTTGAAATTAAATATTAGCGAATTCCGAAGAACAAAATAAATTCAGAAAAACAGGGTGGAAATAATTATATTTGCGAGCTCCGAAGAACTAGTATTAAATGCAAAAAACAGAATAGAATCAATTATCTTTGCGAGTTCCGAAGAACTAAAATAACTTCAGAAAAACAGAATAGCATTGATTATATTTGCGAGTTCCGGAGAACTAAAAATAACTTCAGAAAAACAGAATAGAATTGATTATATTTGCGAGTTCCGAAGAACTAAAATAACTTCAGAAAAACAGAATAGAATTGATTATATTTGCGAGTTCCGAAGAACTAAAATAACTTCAGAAAAACAGAATAGAATTGATTATATTTGCGAGTTCCGAAGAACTAAAATAACTTCAGAACAACAGAATAGAATTGATTATATTTGCGAGTTCCGAAGAACTAAAATAACTTCAGAACAACAGAATAGAATCGATTATATTTGCGAGTTCCGAAGAACTAAAATAACTTCAGAAAAACAGAATAGAATTGATTATATTTGCGAGTTCCGAAGAACTAAAATAACTTCAGAAAAACAGAATAGAATTGATTATATTTGCGAGTTCCGAAGAACTAACTTACTGGTTTCTGAAGACCTGATTCCAGATTTACTGACAAGTATTTCACGAGTAAAAGTCCGGAACCTACTCAACTGATAGTGGGAGCCCACGTGTAGAATCATTAGACAGAACGATTAGTTGTAAATGTCCCAAAAATCCCAGATTATACTATATTGAATTGATTTCTGACATAATTGATTTTCAAATGACCGCGATCAGGGTAATGAATGCTATCGTTAAAGAGAATCATTTTCAAAGTAGTAACATTAAGTGGAATAATCGATTCATTCTTTACGGAGGAAATAGGTGATTGGGTCGTTTAGTTAATTGTGATACTAATTGTGGAAAGAGAATAGATAAAAATTGAACGTGATCCCCAGAACGAGTTGATTCCGATAAGGTTTTATAAAATTACGAAAATGATATCTGAGGTAACGAGTGTTGAATGGTCTAACGATCTGCGCTATCTTAATGTTCCGTTGTTGAAGAATGAAATGTACGTTCAAAAATTAATAATATTAAAAAATGAATATCGTTTCTAAAATGAACTTTGATTGAAATAAAAAATGAAAAATTCTACTCAGATAAAGAAACTAATTTATAAGAGATAGGAATTTAAAGCGGTGTAGTTATTGATATATGTATTGCAATTCGCCATACATAACACTTTGAAAGCCTTATCCCCCGAGAAAGATACCAGTTTAGAAGAGGTTGACGCACTAATAGTAAAAAGGGCTTCTTCAGAATATGGGATCGTTTTGGTGACCCCAGCAAAGAAATTGGAATTCTCATGTGATGTTTGTAAGGCACCTCAACGTTACTCTCTCAATGATGTCCCAATTAATAAGGAAATAAATGAGATTCTTCAGGGCCTAAAAGGGGTAGAAATAGCAGATCAACAATTCTATGATTCCTTAGAAAAGAGCTATTTATACGAGACAAATTTCGATGATTGCGTGCCAGAGCCTCGTGAAAATTAAGTTGTTTAGATGTATTATTGGTTGACAAGGTTTGCATCGAATTAAGATAAATACATAAGGATCGATTATTCAAGTGAAATTTTGGCGTTGCGATTTCTCCCTTAAAACAATTCTCCCGACTCCCTTTAAAAAGTCGGATAAAGGGTCACTGTAGGCTGTTGTCTACAGAGGGTCCTTTTCTGTTCGACGAGATTAAGGAATATATTTATTCCTAGGCGCATAGCCTGACAATACAAAAAAAAAAAAATAATAATACATATATAATTATATGTTCCGGGTCTCGCTTGTTACACCCGATATATTCCGACAACTTCCGGATCGCTTTTATGTATATTTGAAATACGTATTTGAAGGGGCCAGAAACAAATTTTTCCAGATTTATGAGCTTGAGCTCCGTCAGAGTGTATGTGTACCTCTAAAATTGGTGGGATCGAATTTGCATCATATCTCAATAAAATTCTCTTTAAGCTGGACTCAAATCCTAAGTGAAGATATTCACCAGGCTCAACAACTTTCACCTGAACTGGCTTCCGTGGGGTGCAATATAGAGTTCTACAATTTTTTGGGAGATCGGAAAAACAGGAATGGGTTTTGAGGAATTGAAGGATTTTCGTGCCCTGCGTCAAACTAATTTTAGCTGAGAGAAAGCAAATCGTTCACGAAAATTTTGATCAATTTTATCTTCATCGTCGTTTCCGCTTTTGAAATCACTTTCACTATCCGTACTACATAATGGGTCTCCTACTTCAACTATTTTTTCCGAAAAATCATCCGACCCATAGGAATCTATTTCAGAGAAATCCGTACACGAATCGCTGGTATTTCCGGTGCTATAAGATACGCATTTTTCATCAACCGTACAAGATATATGTTCACTCGAGAATGTGTTTCCTTGAATTAGATCATTATTGTTGATTACACGAACCATGCAAAGCAACGCTTTCTGTTACTCCGGACGAATATTCATGATTACTGTCATTTGCTTTTTGCATTTCGCGTTAATGTAATATATGCTTTTCTCCGACGTGGAAAAATTAGTCGGTGTCCAAAATATCTGGTGGCCGGGACTCGAAGAAACCCCAACTCTGAAGTTCTCACGGGAAAAGAAAGTCAATCACCAGGTTCACAACACAAAGTATGGTTTATTGTTGGTTTCTAAAAATTGAAGTAACTAGATACAGTTATTTTGAAAATCTCACACGGACGCGATTGAACAAGACTGACGTAACTGTATTACAAGATTTCGCGACGAAATAAGGATAAGACGAAATAAGAGTCGCGAACAACAAGAAGAGTTTTTTTTTCAACAAAATATACGCTAGGCCCAATACGACTGCCGGGGTTTTTATATTGTACAGCAATCTAATACCTTCGTTATCAAATCATAGTCGTTAAACTAACTACTTTGAAAAATCCGGTGGGATTACCCAAAAGCGAACAACAGGATGTGAAATAAAAGTCTATCTGTAAAAATTGCAATTTTACAATTGTGAAATAAAAGTTTATCTATAATAGTCGCGATTACGAAAATCAAGTGGAAATACCGAAAAGTGAACAACAGGATGTGAAATAAAAGTCGAAAGAAGATTCTATCTATAACGAGCGCAAATTACAATTTCGAAATAAAAGACTATCAATAAAAAGTCGCAATTTACGTGATAACAATTTTGAAATGAACTCTATCTACAAAAGTTGCCAATTACAATATTGAAAGAAAAATCTATCTATAATAAGTCGCAATTTACACGATTAAGAGTCGCAAAAATAGTTATTCCAAGAAAGAAATTTGAATTACATGACAAAAGTTACAAGTTACGCTATTTTAATCTTAAAATGAATTTGAGGAATGATGATAACAATTTTGAAATAGAATTGATAAAAAGCTGCAAATTGCACGATAGCAACTCCGAAATAAAGTTAAAGTACAAAGTAAAAATTGCGAAAAATTTTAGGGGTATTACATTAATTTGAACATATCTCCGATTGAATTCTTCTGCGTTGCCTTTTGCTGAGTTCATGAATTTTTTTTCTTGTCGTAGAGTTTTTAAAATTGGACACGTTTTCATTTTATTGTGTATAGATCATATTTCAGGTATGTGTTTTTCCGATTGTTGTTTGAAGAATTATGTGAAATATTGCCAGGAGGAATTAGTTTCCATTACCTGCAATACGTAAACATCATCATGTTTTTTTTAAGGTTGTCCAAAAAAAATTAAACGCAAAACGTAAACATCATTATGTGTATTTTTAGAGGTTTGTTCATAAATTAAGTTCTTTCGAATTCATCATATTCGGATATATCTGACGTTTGAAACGTTCAGAAATAAACGAAAAAAATTTTTTTACAAAACAAAAAACAAAACTCACAATATATGAATATTACATTCATATTCGTCGGATCTACTCGGGATTTTTTGTCCTGGAAATCATACACGATTAAAATTGATTTAATAAAATTCGAAAAAATGTTGATAACTGTCCTATTCTTGAAATTTTTAGTAATCGAAAAATGTCGTTGTTCAAATGTCGAAAATGTCAATAAAAGTCTACAAATTTCAAAGATGGTCAATTATTTTTGAATATACATATTAAAAAACTTCGTAGAATTTTAGGAAACGTGAATAAATTTGATAAATATATGAAGCTTCAGAAACTGTATGATATTCATACAATTTGAATAATTGAAAAATGTTTCATTCATTAATTAATGAGTTATAATCAAAATTATTACAGTTAATTTTGACATGACATCACAAATTTTGAAAAGTAGAAGATATATTTTCTTTTATCTTCGAGAAAGTTGAGCAGTAATAATTATTTATCGATTTTCTACTAATTGAAATAATTATTGGTAAACTGACAATAAAATACTTGTGTTAGGAATTTTGGAAAAAGTCTTCGGCTTCGGCTCGGACCAACACTGAGAGAACGATTTATTGATAGTTAATAAAGATTTGTTTGGATATGATCAAAGAAATATTTTTTTGTCTCAAATAAATACACATTTTCCATAAAATAAAATATTTTAACTGTCAACAAATCATATCTTGAACAGTTGGTCCAAGTTCTGAATTGTTAACAGTTAAAAAATTGTATTTCACGCAGCGTGTATTTTTTTGAGACTAAAAAATATTCATTTGATCATATCCAAACAAATCTTTATTAACTATCAATAAACTGTTCTCTCAGTGATAAACTTTCGTTCCGTTGAAACACAAGCTTTTAAAAAATTCACAATAATAGTAACTACAACTCGAATATTTCAGAAAAAACACATTATTTAGCATTATTAGTAAAAAAAATCATCACTCTAAGTGTTAAAAGTTTCTTTTTTCATTTGGATTTTGAATCTACTTTTTTACGTATTCGAATATTTATGGTTTTTTTATTATGAAATCTCAATGTGGAAAATTCTTTAAAAATTAAATTAACATGTCTATAAGAAATGCTCTCAGAAATCCTAAACCGCGGAGTAAAGTTTATCTCAGTTTAATTTTAAAGATTATATGAATATTCCATGAAACATTGATGAAACGAAGAAAATCAAAGTACCTGATGAGGAGTGTACTTTAGGAGACTAGAATTTATGGAAAAAAACAAGTCGCATTGCCGAGGAAAATCAAAGCACGTCGATGCGAAATCCCTTGTGATTTTGATCTTTATAGAAATCTTATGAGGAAGAAAATTTTCTTATAAGAAATTTCAGTAACAAAAAGTAAGTAAAATTCAGTATATTTGATTAGAAGTTTCATATATTTGAGGCGAATATATATCTATTTCGCCATAATCAAATATACAAATCTTAATAGTTAATATTTCTTCTCTCAGTGTAGAAATATTATTTTGGTGGTCACTATCAGATAAATAATAAAAAATATTATACATAATAATAAAGAGCATCTAAGAAACCGAATAAACCATATTTGAAAAGAACCTCGCTGCAACACGAAAACGACCTTGCACTGACCTTCCGAGGTGTATAATCCGAAAAATATGAAAATAGTATTCATATATTGTGAGGGGATAAATCATATTTGTTGAGCAATTCTCCGTAATACAAGTATATCAGATAGATTCTGAAAATGAAGGGAAAATTTATTGTAATGATCAACATTTTTCAGGTTGGTACATGGGCGATTCCGCGCGTGACCTACGGACGTTTGCACAAAAAATGCCACGTATTTTGTCATGAAAAGTGTAAAATTAGTAACTTCACGTCACGTAAGTATTTTCATCGTAAAGAGCAGTGAATTTCCTTCAAAAATCACCTTTTGCAATTTTTTTTGGACCTTGCTGAAGTTTTTTGACATCATTTTTTTGGAGTGTGACTCTCGGACAAGACGGAAACCGACTTATTATAAGCATGTTACTCTAATGGAGAAATCTGCGAATTCGTAAGATGCTTGCAGTAATGTTTCAGCGTTTTAATGTGAAAAAAGCCTATTAAAAAAGATGAGAATAGCAGTTTTGTCAAAAAAAAAAGATTGGAGTAAATATTGATAGAAATTTGCGATCATGTGTGCGTGACTCTCAGACAGACGGCGCGTGACCCTCGGACACGCTAAATTTTGTTGAAAAAGAACCTTGCGATTATCAGAAATTTTGTTCGAAAATTATTTTTTGAGTTGTTTTTATAGTAATTTATCGTTTATAGCACCGTTTCAAAAATTCCTGCATTGTTTAACGTGTATTTCTTCGTTATTCCTATATCGTGTTATAAAAATGAAAAATACATATTATACATGAAACCCATACAGATATATGATATAAACAAGTAATTTATATAACGCACAATGTATGTGTTATAGTACATGTATAGCATGTATTTAATATGTATACAGGGTGTCCCAATGTCGACAGATCACCCGAAAACCATGGATTCCTCATAAAGTTCTAAGACTTTTTTCCCTTTGCCATTTTTCAAAAAACTCAAAATTGAAGAAGTGATTTAATCCGAAAAGTTGAACAATAAATGCCCTCTCTTAACAAGTAGGAGTCGAATTCACCGATCAAACTTTCACTACATTTGTGTCATATTTTTCTGAGAAACAAAGTTCTTTGCCAGTTTTCACAAAACGCAAAATCAAAAAAGTTGTTCGGGTCACAAGTTTTAACTAATCAGATTTTTTTCATTTCGCGCTTGAATAACTTTTTTGATTTTGAGTTTTGGGAAAAGTGGCAAAGGACTTTTTTACTCAGAAAAATATAAAGAAAATTCATGGAAAGTTTGGTCTGCGGATTCGACTACCACTTGTTAAGAAAAGGATTTTATTGTTCAAATTTCCGGCTTAAATAAGATTTTTAATTTTGAGTTTTTTGAAAAATGGCAAAAGGAAAAAAGTCCTAGAATTTCATGAGGAATCCATGGTTTTCGGGTGATCCGCCGATCGGGGACACCCTGTATATAGTACAAACAATCAAAATATAATCGGATAACAAGAATTATATTTGAAATATTTTATTCTAAAGTTTATTTTTTCGCCTTCGATCAATTCTATTCCACTCATTTATTGTAAGCAAAAAAAAAACTTATCGACAAACCATTGTTTCTCTCTTCTGACACATTCGAAAACTGTTAAATCGTCCGAAAGTCACGCGTACAAAAAATATTTACGATCGGGCAAAAATTCTGAAAAAATTCCTTGCAAAAAGTAACTTAATTGTAACTTTGTACACAAAATTTCAGCTCTCTACTAATAACCTTCATTCTGCAAACCAAAAAAATAGACGTTTTGCCGTGACTCTCAGACACGCAAAACGCGTAAACTGTTTCTCGATTTCCGGAATATATATGACAGTGACCGATAAAACAAACATACACTCACAATCAATAAATGTATAAACTACACAAAAAAATTAATGAGAAAAGTATAGAGCACATGAAGTGTCAGATATTTGTTATTTTCGAAACACAATTAATCGTGCTTTTGAGAGAACACTCTCGCTCTCTTATGAATATCGAGATACCTTAGATAGACTTAATTTAAAATCGAACGGCGCATTGATAAAAGCAATTTCAAGGACTATATTTCGAAGTTTTTAAATTGAAAACGTGATATTTTCACGAAATCGCCCACATAATTTGTCTGTTATTTAGGGTGTGAAATATTTGCAGAAAATCGATTCACAGATCCTGTTATTGAGTCCAAAACGGAAAAAAAGGTCATTTTGGATCCGTCTGGCCGGATTCGATATGCACTGTAATTTCGAAGGTAACAAATTTTTTCGGGAAAAGGCCTGTGACCTCTAGCATGAACAATACCCTGTGCCATCATCTTCGATAAAGAAGCACGTAGCCAGGGAGGGGCTAAGGAGGCCGAAGCACCTCCAGAAATTTTGTAAATTTTAAAAAATCAACGCCAACAGTAAATTTTATATATAATTGCAAAATATTACAGATGGTTTACAGTATCAAATTTTTCGAAGAAATCAATAATTATAGTCATTATACAAATTTTGAGATGATCACGAATTTCGGCAATCTTGAGGTTTAGAAAATTTTGAAGATTTACCGAGTTATCAGAACTCCAAGAACTTTTAAAATTATGGAAATTCGAAAAAATTCTGTAAATTAACAATATTTTTGAAATTCTTTAAATTACGAGAATTGAGCAAATGCTTTGGAAATTTTGGGAATTTCAATAATTTAAATTTTTTGTACGTTTAAGATAAGTCATAAAACATAAAAATTCTGAAAACTCATGATTATACAAATTCGACACGCCTAGAATGAAAACGTCAAGCAGAAATATGCCGAATGTAAATAGAAATAGGGGATTTGTCGTAAGAAAATGCAGAACAGAACTATTCAGGTAGATAATGTGAGTCCCCCTGGTCAGGTTCAGAAAATTTGTTGAGGTAAACACGCAGAAAGAAAGAATATGACGAATACAATAGAATACTCGGACGTTGGAGGGAGAAGGGTCTAGACTGTTTGAGGACCCATGAGATTTGACCTGTGCTTGAATAGCCCGAGGTCAATTAATCTTGTTTCATTGGCGCGGTAGGCTATTAGAGATTTTTTCTTTCCATATGTGAATATGAATATCTTTAGCATTTTTCTAAGATTTTTCAGAGAATCTTCAATCATGAGTTTCTATAATAACGCTGTTTTACAGATTTTTTTATACGTTTTAATTCTTAGCATTTGGCTAGTTAAACGTAGAAAATAAAAATTTTGAACATTTTTTAAATGCAGTGAATTATAAAGGAAATTTTAAATCAACTAAAATGCTAAAAATCTACATAGAAATCTATAAAAATACCTGAAAATCTTTCTAATCATGCATACAAATAAAAAAATACGAAAAATAGTAAAAAACTATGAAATCTCGGTTTTCATAACAATCTAAATAAATACTTACAGTAAGAAATATATATAAACCTACGAACTTTAGAGCATTAAGTTGTATAAAACGTAGCCAGCAATCTACAGTAACACTAAAAATCTATGAAAATACCGCAAAACAGTATAAAATCTATAAAACGCTTCAAATCTATTGTATATGTAACATGTAATTTACCGAAAAATCTATCTATAATGACTGAAAATCGATCGAAATCTGAATTGTAGAGTATCAAATTCGAGAAGTCTATTTTGCAATCTTTAAAAATACTTAAAAAGCTTTTGACGTTTCATGAATATTGGAAAAATTAAAGAAATAATGAAAATATTTCAAAACTCAAAAACTATGTATACGTATAGTAGAAATATTTCAAAGATTGACAAAACTATGAATCTTGGAGCATATCATTCTTTAAAAATCTTGACAGAAATCTATAAACATACCAGAAAGCTCTTCAAACCATGTAAATAACAAAAAAGTGCGGGAAAAACCTAAAAAGTATTGGAAATCTGTATAAATGATACTGTTTTATA
Organism: Platygaster robiniae; assembly: GCA_028476575.1. NCBI lineage: Eukaryota > Metazoa > Arthropoda > Insecta > Hymenoptera > Platygastridae > Platygaster > Platygaster robiniae. Next base: position 40,279,264 of record CM052021.1, read on the forward strand.
CAAAATAAACTGAAATACACAAAATCGTTGAAATGTTCAAAGCTACAGCATCATTCTGACAATCTATAGAGCGATTAGTACAAATACTAAAAATTTATAAAAATTCCAGAAAATATATTACGAAATTTTATGCTTAACTTATAGTACGAAAACTATATCACACAAATCGAATTATATTTGATACAAACATAGGGTTACTATATATTGCGGGAGGAGAATAGCAGGACAAAATTTTGAAAATTCTAGCTTGCAATGTAAAAGATGCTTTTTTGTTTGATATCAAAATCCAAGTTGCAACTTAAAATCAGACTATAACTTTGTTAAATGTTCATTTGTTATTTTTGTCATAGTGCTTTTTTATATTTCGATTTTTTTTCAAAAGAAAGGATAATTGATAATTTTTAAATTTTATATTTTTCAATCATTTTTATATTTTTATTACATTATATTAAATATTTATATTATTATTACCTTTTTATATCGAACAATTTTTCAAATTTGAAAAGCTCAGAATAGGTAAAAAATTTCGAAAATCTAGGAAATTTGAACAATTTTTAGAATGTGAGAAATTTTTTAATTTTCATGACTTTCAGAGATTTTAAAAAGTTTCAAAAACTCTAAAAATCTATAATATTTATGCTTATTGACATTTCGAAAGTTTTACGAATTTTGAAATGGTTGATAATTTCGAACATTGTAAGATTTTTAAAAATCTTACAAATTGCGGGATTTTAGAGTATTACAAATATTTTGAAAATCCGGAAAATTATGACAATTTTTAGAAATTCGCAAATTTTGAAAACTTCAGAGATTAAATTAATACAGTCTCGAAGAGCCTGAGAATTTCGATAGTTTTTATTAATATTTCTCCAATAAAATCATAATTTTTGAACTTGCTGAAATAAATGGTAGTAAAAAATCACACCCTAGCTTTTCCTGAACAAAATTTCTAGCTACGTCCTTGTCTCAAAAATATGAACTTCGCGATCGGTGAATTTTTTTAAAATGGAATTCTCGACCTCGAGTACGCAGATTAACGTTTCTCACCCGGAAAATCGAGTAGTTATTGTCCGAACTATTGCGTTGTACATCCAAAAATGTAAATGAACTAATATCTTATTTGCATTTTGGCAAGTGTAATTTGATCAATCATGGGACCTACAAAACTAGTGGTAAATGATTCATTTTCGAAAACTACCAAGTAAAGTTAAATTGTGTTCCTTTTAAGTTTTTTGAAAAATAAGATTTAGTTAAAAACAATACCGAAAATGTTTTCTACGCCTACAAAAATATACATGGACGTTTTTCGTTAAAAAAATATGACCTAAATGGTGGGGAGGAAATTGAGTGACAAAAATTGTTGTTCATTATCTACGTTTACAAGGGTCAATTTCGAAAAATTTGACTACTAACCTTTATTTTCCTTGCGCCCGATGTTCAGTATGCACGAATGAATTTGAATTGATCCTGATACTTCCTGCCTTGCTGCACTGCACCTTACTGCACTTTTGACCACTTCCCACCACTTCCACTCGAATTTGGGTTTCGCTTCGCGTTCCACTATTGGAAGATAGATCCCCCGCTCTAAAAGCGACGAAAAAACCGAAAAGAAAAGCAGGAAATGGCGTGAAGAATGGCTCACAAAAAGATATCGAATCATCAGTCAAAACCTCTGGGCCTAATTAGGCGTATACACTGCTATACACTGTGAAATATAATTCCGGGGAAAAAAAAAAGAAATCAATTCTCTTTTTTTTGCTGCGACAGGTCAATGACCTGAGGTCATTAGTGCAACCAACCGTTTACCATTGTTCTCGCCAACATTACACGATTTTAGTAATCGATGATTACACGATGAAAGTTTATATTACTTAAAAAATGTTTTCACTTCATAAGTTATTTCATTATTATAGTATTACTAAAGCTAAATAGACAATTAGTTTCCGAATAAAAAATATCACACAAAAAAATTGTTTATTAATATTGCTAACAACATAATCAATAATTGTTCATTGGTTTTGTTTGATTCTTGTTTATTGATAATTGTTGATTAGTAATTTTTTATTGCTAATATAAAAAGTTTATTGTTATTGTTGATACTAATATGTTTGATAATTGTTTCTTGTTTATTATTAGATTGATGTTTCTTATCGTTTATCAATAATTGTATATTCAACAATGTGTATTGTTGATATTATAGTTCATAAATATGAGAAAACATCAACTACATCCAAAAAGTACCTTTAAAATATGGTTTATTATTAACAAATAAAAAAAATTTGTCTTGGCCCATTCTTATAAATAAATGTCGCTTGGATGAAAAAATTTTAATAATGTATTGAGGAAATACTTTGATTAACAAAACATTTTCTATTATAAACTTTTTTTCAATTTTATTGGTATTTACTTTATAGTATACTTTTATAAAAGTATACTTCTGCGTCTTGCGAGATTTCGAAATTCTAAAATATTCTAACGTTGAATCTTGTACGTACAAGACTTGTGTGTAATTGGAATTATACTTATCTTTAAACCTTGCCCAAAACCTTTCCAAGATTCTGGTTCGGAATCTTGTACAAGCCTTGCTCAAAACTTCTGCAAATTTCTGGACCAGAATCTTGTACAAGCCTTGGAAAACCCTTGCTATGTTATTTATCCTTAACTCTTGCCCAAGACTTTTCCAAGATTCTGGACCAGAATCTTGGGTAAGACTTATGTGTATTTACGGCCACATACTTGGGCCCAAGGCTTTTTATCAAGTCTGAACCAAATCTTGCCCAAGTACCGAGGCATATCGAGGTAATCTATTAATCTTGTGCAAGCCTGAGACCAAGTATTGACCAAGAATCTTGGGCAAGAATCTGGGCTCAATCTGGAGATTTTCTTGCTCAAGACGTCGTTTTATGGGACTGTCAGCAAACTGAGCTTTCGATGGTTGAGTTGATTTTTTCGTCTCACTCTGCTCGCCAACATCTTCATCCGCACTATCCTCTTTTTTTCTCTTCAATCGCACAACGAATTTATCCATATAACTGGCCTAGATCACACTATACACTCGTTGTACTACTTTTTCACCGCCATAAACACGAACCACCAAAACGTATGTACATGAGTGATGAGAATGACGTTTACGGCCACATGACATGAGTGTGCCATATGTACGCGTAAAGACGCTTTTCTATAGGACGGTAAAGTGGGTTTTACATGCGAGCGTTGCAGCGTCAGCGCCAGGACCGAACGTCGATGCGACGCTCGCATGTAATGGTGCCAAATTTCCTAAGCTATACGCATGCTCGAAGCGTGCTTGGCTTTCCGCAGCGAATTCAATTTGATAATTCCGAGTAGGTATTTTACACACTTGGGATTTTCCGGTGGGTACAACTACCCACCTTACCCATGTTATCTGCCGGGCCTGTTCATTGGTATACACTGTGATATGCGAATCAGTGATTGGCGAGGTATCACATGGTATGGAACACTTATTATCACTTGATTGTGCTGTGCTCGCGTTCGATCTTGCAGGCTGATTGTGCACCACGTTATTTATCGAAGGGTTCACTTCCATAAATTGCTTAGTAATTTTCCTTTTCTTTCTCTTGAAAGCACCAGATTGACGTTTCACTTTTATTTTTGTATATAATTTCAACCAAAGTGAGAGCAGTATACTCCTGTAAAAGTTATACAGCACAACTAGCTGTCACTAATACTGAGTACTATAAATACAAAAAAGCAGCAAGTACTGAATGAACTTGCGACGAAAATGAACGCACACGCTGGTGTGTGAATTTTGATTCTCTTAACTAATTCTTGCCCATAGAGAGTGTTAAAACTGAACGATGTACGACACTAAAGAACTAGTTAAGTGATGATTGAAAGTCTATAAAACGGTGCGTTAGTTAAGAGTCAGTTAAGTCAGACGCAGATGATCTCTTTACTCCATCAAGCTAGAGCTAGAGTAAAGAAGTAGCGATGCAAGAATAAAGTCAGAGTAAAGAGTAGTCCAGAGTAAAAACTTCTACAAGAGCTAGTTAAGAGAAAACTATGCTACTTGGGGCTTTTAGGCGAGCTTCAAGGGCCCACGCACTACAAAAAAAAAAACGCCCATGCAATAGAACTCGAAATTATCACAGAGTCGAAACTGGGTAGTTGCATGCACGAAAACATCTTAAAACAGAAAATTACTGTGATACAAGACATGTCCATTTCAACCCTTTCTAATCTCTGGGAATAGATCTACTTCCCATTGTCTAATGGGTGCACTTAGGCCGATGTTCACGGGTCCGTTTTATTACCCCTTGCACAGAAAAAAGGAACGCATGCAAAAAACCAGAGATGTGAAATTTGCGTGACCGTACCATGAATAAAAATGAGGCCTCCTTCAATACTCATTCGCATTTTTTTTCCTAATATCTAGCGAGTGCTTTAGACAACCAAAAAAAAAAAAAAATATATCCCATCAACCCAGCTTAGCTTTTATTGTTAAAAGCCTTAGGTAATAAAATCTGAAATTTACAGGGTGCAGTACGTGAGTTGCTCACTTCATGAATATATAGATTGTGAGAATCTGGATTCTTGCAATATATAACACTTGTGACAAGAAAATAAAAAAAATTTTATAATTGAAATAACTTGTAATACACTAGTAATTACATAAATTAAAGTACAATTCATTACTTTGTAATTATATTTTTTTATATATAATTCAAACAATGCGTATATTTTATTATAATAGAATGATGTAATACATTATATTATTCGTAATTTTTTTTGTATATTTAGTGATCAATATTTGTATGATCCTCATGAAATATTATTTATAATATTTCTGTATTTCTTTATTTATATAAATTATTAATCACCGTTATGTTACTGGACAGGTTCAGCCAGCTCTCGTTTTTTGCCAAAAATCGTTCAGTCATGTAGTTAGCAGCTTTCTACTTGTGTTTCAGTGTACATTAAATCTTCTTGAGCTCATTTCTCAAGGCTTGGGTGATTCCAGTTGAATTTTTTCATTATGAGAAACATTATTTTCAAAAATATTAATTTAATCGTCAAAATCGATATAAATCAAATTTGAAAACATGTATTCCCTATTTTTTGAGAAAATGCAAACAGAATAATTGAAAAATCATGTTACCGAACCATCTGAAAGAATCTCGAAAACAAGAAATCGAAAAAACAAGTTTTATGAATAATTGTCTAGATTAGCAGCTTCAGCTGAATTCGAGTCTTTAAAATTTCCAAAAAATTACTTGAAACCCAATTCAAAAAAATTTCTTATTAAAGCTGCTTTTATTTGTTGAATGGATAAATTATCATGAATTGTCATGCTACTTTATCCAATATGAAAAATGGGAAGGCTGTGACACTATTTTTTACTTATCAAAAATGTCAAAAAGCTTTACTTGAAAACATCAATATTTTGTACCTTTTTCCTTCGTTAGAAGCCATTATTTCGTTAGGATAATCTGGAAGGATTTTCTCCGATTAAGTTGATTTAGTGACGTAAAAACATTCAGTGCTATTGTCGCTGTTTTCAACTATAAATGTATATCAATGTAAATATTTTTGTTATGCAGTTTTGACCTTATGACTGATACATGTAATAACCTAACTGACCATACGAAACGTCAATCAGCTGTGACTGGCTGTGACTATACAGAAAAGCACGGTACGCGGTGCGTTGTTTTCAGTTGTTTTTGTTTTTGTTTTTTTAATCATGATGTTCATTATTGTGTATTGAGTGATGAAAAATTTGTTTTTTTTATGCAAAACGTCCACAATCTTTAAAATTTTTCATCTGAAATATCAAAATTGTAAATTTTTTCTGATCTTGAATTTTTCTATTTTTTATTAATTGAATCCATGACAATAACTATTTTTTATTCTGCTTTTCTATTGGACTTTCATTTTGTTGTAAATTTGATGAAAAAATCGTCATTAAAAATAATGAGATCTAAATTTGGAAATATTCTATTTTAAATTATTCAAAATTAGTGAAATCTATTTTTTTATTAAAAGTCAAAGTCACAATTTATTCATTCAAACAATAATTTTCTTAATTGTTTCATTTCTCAATTGCTCAATGAAAAATTTGGTTTGTTGTTGCAAAATGTTCACAATCTTTAAAATTTTTCGTAATTGAATCCATGATCATAACTATTTTAATTTTTTCAATTCTTGCCTTTCTATTTGACTTTTATTTTGTAGAAAATTGGATTAAAAAATTGCCATAAAAAATAATGAGATTTAAATTTGGGAATATTTTATTTTAAATTATTCGAAATCAGTAAAGTGTTTTTTTTTTATTAAAATTCAAAGTCACAAATATTTATTTAAACATTAATCTTTTAAATTGTTTTGATTGCTCAACTGTTCAATAAAAATTACAAAACCAATGTTAAATCCTTCATCAGTATCTCAAAAACCATGAAAATAACATATATCTTGAAAAAAGAAAATTTCGCGGAAATTTTATTAAATAAATTGTTTAAATGAATGAATTTAACAAAGTCAATGTCGAATCCCCACTAAGCACCTCAAAAAACCATAAAAATGACATGCACCCAGAGAAAAAGTGAGCTTCTCAAGCATGGCAGAGCGCCTCGCGTCCGAAGCGCGCGCTGAACGACCTTCTAGGTCTAGAAAGTATCCTCTCTAAGCACACATCATGCTTTTAAAGCATGGATTCTTTACAAAGTCGTAACGAATTGATACTTCTCAAGCGCCGGCGGAGCCTTGTACGGCGCGGCGCACAACATTATGATCGAGAAGCGTACTTTTTCTCTGGGTGTGCCTTGCAAAAAAAAATTTCCCATTTATTTTATACTTTCTCAAGTATTTTTTTTTTTGATAATTCGAATAATTTTGTTTTTACAAGTTTGCAGGGATGGGAAAAACATCAGAAAAATATTAACAGATCAAGATGTCGAATCAAAGGAACCAGCAGAACACGATACCACATCGATGGTTGCACTGTCCCCCAAGATCCCGAGTGATCCAGAACAAGTTCATAGCGTTTAAAACGCCGCTTTCCTCGGATTTCAATGACGAGGTCCCGGATGATTGCCGTTGGAACGTGGACATGCTCTTCTCGTCGCTGAAAAGTGAGAGGGTGAAAGTGGGCCTGTGGATCGATTTGACCAATACTTCCAGGTTTTACCAGCAAACACAAGTTGAAAGGAATGATTGCAAGTATATGAAGATACCATGTCGCGGACACAGGGAAACCCCGAGCAACAAGCAAGTGCAATTGTTCAACAAGGTTTGCAAAAACTACCTATCCAAGGACCCACTGAACGTAATTGGAGTGCACTGCACGCACGGATTTAACAGAACTGGATTCATGATCATCAGCTACCTCGTAGAAATGGATAACATGAGTGTAAGCACAGGGCTGAGGGAGTTCGCCGATGCTCGACCTCCTGGTAAACATTTTTTGTCTGTCGAATTTGAGATTCTTGGGATTTGAAATGTACTCTTGGAATTAGCTAGTTAAGAAATCTAATTTTATTTGCCAAAAAAAAAATATTGAAATCAGAGTCTGCAAATTTTGCAACTTACTCGAATTTCATCTTTTTCAACATGAAGAGATCTTGTCTAATGCTTGAATTTGATTACTCAATAAGTTTCAAAATTGCTAAATCAATGGGATTCAGAAAAATTTATTACTCAATCTTTTACTTTCATTCTTATTTATTTTTCTTCTTATTTTGGACATTACTGATTCCTTTTCAATTATCAAATTTTAAATTCAGAACAAAAAATTTTTAAACTTAGTCGACATCTTACTTGATTCACGACTTTGATTACTCGATGTATCAAAATTGCTAAATCGATGAAATTCCAAACATCTAACAAGCACTTAAAAGTCGTTATATAAATCTGAAAAATTATCAAGTAAGAACCCTAAAACTACTTTCTTTATTTTTAATATTGAAAAAAATTTTTTATGAAAAAAATTCTATATACTGGCAAAAAATGAATAAAGTTTTCGTATACATGCCAAGTTATTTTCAAAATCAATGTATTTCAAAAAAATATTACAGATTTCGCAATTTGAAATTCGTTTATTCATCAATTCCTAATTAAAAATTTCTAGATTTTCAAATTTCAAATCGACATTTGCATTTTCTTTTCTATTAAAAAAAATACATACATGATTTAAAATTTAACAATATTCTTTTCTTCTCTTCATAGACCATGTCCCATTTATTTATTATGAAAAATTACTTTCAAAGGTATTTACAAAGAAGATTACATCAAAGAACTTTTCCGGAGATACGAAACTGACAGTGAAGACGAATTCCGATCAATTCACCCACCGCCTCCGAGACCTGCTTGGTGCGTGGAATACGACAATTCCATCGCAGACGATGACACGTGCTCAACCTCGGATCCAGGAAATGGGCAAATTTCGAAGAATTCGGCTTATGTCGTGCCACTTGACGATTTGGAAAAAACCTCGGGAATCCAAAGAAGGGTCACAGGGTTGGCGTTCCCGAATCCCCATGATCTTGGGAGAAGGCTCAGGGATACTTCGTTGGATGGGGTATGTGATTTTTAAAATGAATATGAACGAGTTTGTATGAAATTACGAATTTGTTGTATTTGAAAATAATATTAGTTTTAGAATTTTTTGTATCATGTCTGATTGAAAATCTTTATGTTTGATTTCCAATTGATTATTTCATAGAAATTACGTATATAATCTTGCGTGCGTGATAAAATAGTATATTGTGTTACGCGGACGGCAAAATCTTTCTCACGAGTGTGAAGGTTGAAGTCCGAGGCGAAGCCGAGGACTTCAATCACACGAGTGAGACATGATTTTTTCGTCCAAGTGACACACGATTTTTTATGTAACAAGGACGTAAATGACCGTTTTCCGTCCGCGCAGCGGACGTAAATGTGGTCATTTACGGCCACGTTGCATAAAGTATTATTTTAATCAATATAGTTACGATATGATCGCTTGAGTTTTTTGAAATTTATGGCAAATTCACAATATTTGTTTCCCGGAACAAAACTCTTTCGCAAATTGTTGCAAATTATACATTATTTCAGCAAATAATTTGATTATTTAACAAATAACATCATAAAAATTTTACGTTTCAGCTTGAAGAAAACGTTATAAAAATGAATGGAAATGTCTAAACTTTTCTAAATTTCGACTTGTCGCATTTATTGTTTGAGCTTCAAACTTGAATAACTTTTTTGTTGTTGAGTTTTGCTAAAAGCGGCAGAGTACAATTTGACTCAGAAAATATGAAAAAAATTTGGATTAACTTGATCCGTTTAAACTGGACCAGCCTGTATAATGATTAATTGAAGAAAATAAATATGTTTGTACAATTTGATCAATAATTATTCACTCGCCAAGTGATAAAAAATAAAAGTCATAAATAATAGTTGATAATATATAAAGAAATTGTAAAACAAATATCAATAAAAAATAAATCAATATGTATATACGATTTGATTAGTAATTTTTCAATTAGCAATAAATGGAAAATAAAAATCATACACAATAATTCATAATAAATAAAGAAATAGTCTAACAATTATCAACAAATAATAAATACTCAATTGAACATATTGACGAGCAATGATTTCATTGATAGTAAATAAAAAATATAGTTGATAGAGGGTGAAACAAAAAAAAGTGATATCCCCCCAAAAAACATTAAAAATGTAAAATTTTGGTTTTACACAGAAACCAGTACAGCAACCAAGCCCACAAAAGCCAGACGAACAACCGAGTCCACAAATACCTGCGGAGCAGTCATCAACGTCGTTATACGTGCACATCTCGACACTAGGTAAATGATTTTTCTGTTGTGAATTAAATGCAAGGGGTTGCACCCCTCAACCATAGAAATGTTGAGACTGTATAGTACTCAAATATTTATTAGTACGATTTCTTCTTCCCGTCTCTCTCTGGCTCGGCAGCATGCTGCCCTTCTCTCCCTTTCTACCCGCCCATCTGTCGATTTCAGCTTATTTAGCATGGATGTATTGGTGGTCCTTAGTAACATTGATTTTCTACCGATAGACTTAGGGATCGACGCACCCCCCTTAAAGTTTCCAAATGTAAAAAAAGTAAGAAAGCCAAAATTTGACCTAAATCAAAGCAAATTAACCCATGCCTCAAAAGCGGCGAAGTTTAGTGAAAATAGCAATTTTTATGAAAAAACCATATTCACAAAAAAAATTGTGAATTTTCAAATTTCAACCGATTTTCAATTTTTTTATATCGTTGTAAGCGCTGGAGATGCTTGAAACATAGAAAAAAATCCTCAAGTGTCAGTATCGAGAATGATAAGTTTGATCCACGCATTATTTGAGTATTATTTTCAGACTAAAATGAAACTTTCTTTAAGAAGTCAGGCGCCGAAAAACGCCATTAGTCTAACGCGATTTAAAAAACGGAAAATATTCGCCACTCCGAAATTTTGTGGCGCCTGATTTCGTAAACAATAGCTGTAAATTTGCATTTATTGTTGTATTTTTTATTTTCTCAGACGAGCTGCTGTCGACAGAATACCTGTCCCAAGACTACATGAAAGAAGTATTCACATTAACATTGTATAGTATTAGCCAGGATATGTAAACTTCTTATGCTATCGATCTCTATACATAATACCCTTTTATGCAAAATCAGCCATAACGAGTGCTGAACGCCCCCTGTAAACTGAGCATAATGTTTCCGCTTACCGACCGTTGTAAAATGGACGAAAACCGGTCATAAAGAAGCCATTATGTTCAAAAAAATTAAAAATAATGAGAATGCTTCCAGAACGGGTCTCCAGGACATATGCGCCTTCGGCGCATATGGTCTTCCGACCCGCCCTAGAAACATTATCATCACGTGAAATTTTTTTAAACACAATGGGTTCTTCATTCTTTAGTTATTTTGATAGATAGTTATTAGATAGTTATTTTGTCATAATGACAAGAGCGTAAAGCAGTGATATCAATTTTTGAAATTTATGTATATCTACGCGTGGGAGGCCTTGTAGACGACGAATGATTTCGTTTTAACTTGAAATTCGATAATTTTCATGAGGTAGTTATATAAATATTGATTGATAATAAATGAAAAAGGTCTTGAAAAATCATGAGTGAAAATGTTTCTGGATAAAAATTATCTAAATACCATTTAACGAGTAACTTTGAACTATCGCGGACGTACAGAACAAGCGATACGTTTATAATTGATAATTAACTTAATTATTCTTTTCCGTCAAATTCCAAAAGATCGATTTTATTTTTTACATCTTTAGCAATAAGAAAAAAAGAATTTCGTCATAATAACAAGAGCGTAAAGCAGTCATATAAATTTTTGAAATTTCCGTATATCTTCGCGTGACAACCTAGTAGACGACGAATGATTTCGTTTTAATTTAAAATTCTTTAATTTTCATGATGTAGTTATATGAAAATTGATTGATAATAAATAAAAAAAGGTTTTGAAAAATCATGAGTCAAAATGTTTCTATATAAAAATTACCTAATTACCGTCTAACGACTAACTGTGAACTAACGCGCGCGTACCAGAAAAGGGCTACGTTGATAATTGTTAATTAACTTAATCATTCTCGTCAGACAAATTCCCAAAGATCGGTTTTATTCTTTACATCTTAAGCAATAAGAAAAAAAGTATTTTGTCATAATGACAAGAGCGTAAAGCAGTGATATCAATTTTTGAAATTTATGTATATCTACGCGTGGGAGACCTTGTAGACGACGAATGATTTCGTTTTAACTTGAAATTCGATAATTTTCATGAGGTAGTTATATAAATATTGATTGATAATAAATAAAAAAGGTCTTGAAAAGTCATGAGTGAAAATGTTTCTAGATAAAAATTATCTAATTACCATCTAACGAGTAACTTTGAACTATCGCGGACGTACAGAACAAGGGATATTTTGATAATTGTTAATTAACCTAATTACTCTTTTCCGACAAACTCCGAAAGATCGATTTTATTTCTTACATCTTTAGCAATACGAAAAAAAGTATTCCTTCATAATGACAAGAGCGTAAAGCAGTGATATAAATTTTTGAAATTCACGTAAATCAACAAGTGTCAAACTAGAAGACGACGAATGGTTTCGTTTTAACTCGAAATTCGTTAATTTTCATGAGGTAGTTATATGAAAATTGATTGATAATAAATAAAAAAGGTTTTGAAAAATCATTAGTGAAAATGTTTCTACATAAAAACTATCTAATACCATCTAACGGGTAACTTTGGACTATCGCGGGCGTACAGAACAAGGGATAATTTGATTATGTTAATTAACTTAATTATTCTTTTCCGACAAATTCCGAAAGATCGATTTCATTTTGTACATGTCTAGCAATAAGAAAAAAAGAATTTGGCCATAATGACAAGAGCGTAAAGCAGTGATATCAATTTTTGAAATTTACGTATATCTACGCGTGGGAGACCTTGTAGACGACGAATGATTTCGTTTTAACTTGAAATTCGATAATTTTCATGAGGTAGTTATGTAAATATTGATTGATAATAAATGAAAAAGGTCTTGAAAAATCATGAGTGAAAATGTTTCTGGATAAAAATTATCTAAATACCATTTAACGAGTAACTTTGAACTATCGCGGACGTACAGAACAAGGGATACGTTTATAATTGTTATTTAACTTAATTATTCTTTTCCGTCAAATTCCATAAGATCGATTTTGTTTTTTTAATCTTTAGCAATAAGAAAAAAAGAATTTCGTCATAAAAACAAGAGCGTAAAGCAGTCATATAAATTTTTGAAATTTTCGTATATCTTCGCGTGACAACCTAGTAGACGACGAATGATTTCGTATTAATTTAAAATTCTTTAATTTTCATGATGTAGTTATATGAAAATTGATTGATAATAAATGAAAAAGGTTTTGAAAAATCATGAGTCAAAATGTTTCTATATAAAAATTATCTAATTACCGTCCAACGAGTAATTTATAACTAACGCGCGCGTACCAAAAAAGGGCTACGTTGATAATGGTTGATTAACTTAATCATTCTCGTCCGACAAATTCCCAAAGATCAGTTTTATTCTTTACATCTTAAGCAGTAAGAAAAAAAGTATTCCTTCATAATGACAAGAGCGTAAAGCAGTGATATAAATTTTTGAAATTCACGTAAATCAACAAGTGTCAAACTAGAAGACGACGAATGGTTTCGTTTTAACTCGAAATTCGATAATTTTCATGAGGTAGTTATATGAAAATTGATTGATAATAAATAAAAAAAGGTTTTGAAAAATCATGAGTAAAAATGTTTCTATAAAAAATTATCTAATTACCATCTAACGAGTAACTTTGAACTAACGCGCGCGTACCAAAAATGGGCTACTTTGATCATTGTTAATTAACTTAATCATTCTTGTCCGACGAATTCCCAAGAAATGATTTTTTTCTTCACATCTTGAGCGATAAGAAAAATAGTATTTCGTTATAATGGCAAGAGCGAAAAGCAGTGACTCTTCACTGCTTTACGCTCTTGTCACTATGATGAAATAATTTTTTTCTTCTTGCTTAAGATGTGAAGAATAAAATCGATTTTTCTGTCGGGAGTGATAGATTAAGTTAATTAACAATTATCAATGTAGCCCTGTTTTGGTACTCGCGCGTTAGTTCAAAGTTACTCGTTAGATGGGAATTAGATAATTTTTTTATAGAAACATTTTTACTTATGTTTTTTCAAAACCTTTTTTTATTTATTATCAATCAATTTTCATATAACTACATCATGAAAATTAAAGAATTTTAAATTAAAACGAAATCATTCGTCGTCTACTAGGTTGTCACGCGAAGATATACGAAAATTTCAAAAATTTATATGACAGCTTTACGCTCTTGTTATTATGACGAAATTCTTTTTTTCTTATTGCTTAAGATGTAAAAAAAAAAATCGATCTTTTGGAATTTGACGGAAAAGAATAATTAAGTTAATTAACAATTATAAACGTATCCCTTGTTATGTACGTCTGCGATAGTTCAAAGTTACTCGTTAGATGGTAATTAGATAATTTTCATCTAGAAACATTTTCACTCATGATTTTTCAAGACCTTTTTTATTTATTTTCAATCAATTTTCATGTAACTACCTCATGAAAATCAAAGAATTTCGAGTTAAAATGAAACCATTCGTCGTCTTCTAGTTTGACACTTATAGATTTACGTGAATTTCAAAAATTTATATCACTGCTTTACGCTCTTGTCATTATGACAAAATACTTTTATTATTATTGCTTAAGATGTAAAGAATGAAACCGATCTTTAGGAATTTGTCGGACGAAAATGATTAAGTTAATCAACAATTATCAATGTAGCCCTTTTTTGGTACGCGCGCGTTAGTTCAAAGTTACTCGTTAGAAGGTAATTAGATAAGTTTTATAAAGAAACATTTTGACTCATGATTTTTCAAACCTTTTCATTTATTATCAATCAATTTTCATATAACTACATCATGAAAATTAAAGAATTATAAATTAAAACGAAATCATTCGTCGTCTACTAGGTTGTCACACGAAGATATACGAAAATTTCAAAAATTTATATGACTGCTTTACGCTCTTGTCATTATGAAGGAATACTTTTTTTCTTATCGCTAAATGATGAGTGAAAATGTTTATACATAAAAACTATCTAATTACCATCTAACGGGTAACTTTGGACTATCGCGGGCGTACAGAACAAGGGATAATTTGATCATGTTAATTAACTTAATTATTCTTTTCCGACTGATTCCGAAAGATCGATTTCATTTTGTACATATCTAGCAATAAGAAAAAAAGAATTTGGTCATAATGACAAGAGCGTAAAGCAGTCATATAAATTGTTGAAATTTACGAATATCTACGCGTGAAAGACTTAAAAGACGACGAATGATTTCGTTTTAACTTGAAATTCGATAATTTTCATGAGGTAGTTATATAAAAATTGATTGATAATAAATGAAAAAGGTCTTAAAAAATCATGAGTGAAAATGTTTCTAGATAAAAATTATCTAATTACCGTCTAACGAGTAACTTTGAACTAACGCGCGCGTACCAAAAAAGGGCTACGTTGATAATTGTTAATCAACTTAATCATTCTCGTCCGACAAATCCCCAAAGATCGGTTTCATTCTTTACATCTTAAGCAATAAGAATAAAAGTATTTTGTCATAATGACAAGAGCGTAAAGTAGTGATATTAATTTTTGAAATTTATGTATATCTACGCGTGGGAGACCTTGTAGACGACGAATGATTTCGTTTTAAATTGAAATTAAATTTTTGAATTTATAAAAAGCTATTTAGACATTCGATTTCACGATTTTCATATTTCTAATAATTATGGAACTTCGTAGAATAAGAAATTCTACTAGCAAGTTCGAATCGACTTAGAAACTACCAATACCATAAATGCCCGATAAAAAAAACCAGTTCGGAAAAGTTCGGCCGAACTTCGGCCGCGACCGGACCGAATGCTGTGGAAACCAAACAGCTGTGGAAATGTGGAAAGTGGAAGTTGATACCGATACCGATAAATATCGTTAACGCGAAAAAATATCGATACTTACTGATTTTGAAATGTATCGATACTTATCGATACTTACCGATTCTTTTCTCAGCCCTAGCAATGGTGAGCATTGCTCACCATTGCTTTTATGGGAGTTGC
Source organism: Platygaster robiniae (assembly GCA_028476575.1). Classification (NCBI taxonomy): domain Eukaryota; kingdom Metazoa; phylum Arthropoda; class Insecta; order Hymenoptera; family Platygastridae; genus Platygaster; species Platygaster robiniae. The sequence continues at coordinate 40,294,950 of CM052021.1, forward strand.
CGTGTCCTGCCGTGTCCTGCCGTGCCCTGCACACGACAATTTCTCTCATAAGAGTTGATAAGAGTGCATAAGAGTGTAGGAGCCCTGGAGTACCCCCTGCGTCTTTCCAACTTTCCATGCACCGTGAGATTCTCAGACACCTTGGCTGACCTTGGCCCACTAGTTTCCTGCAGTTTCCTGGTTGACTCTTGTCTTTCGTGGAATTTTTACTACTGCAATGGTGAGTCAAATTTTAAGTTACAGTTTATAGTACTTTTTCTGAGTAGTGCCGCGGTTTTCTTTGTCGCTCCCATCCATTGGGCATTTTGGAAATAGCCTTTTTCTTTTCATCAAACCGGCATTTCCAAAACGGCCAATAAACTAATAGTTTTTTTATTTGTTATCAATATTCTAATCTTGAATTCGATTTATTTCTGGCGAAAATGACCGCAACAGAAGTGAATACAAAGGTTTTTTATGTTTTTTAAAGGTTTGTCATAAAAAGTGTTATTTTTTGTTAATAGAAACGTTAACGAAAATAAATAAGCTACATTTCAGTAAAACCCCACCTTTCTTCGACCGTTTTTGAGGAGATATATTTACCGCTTTATTCGATTCTAACATCGAAATAGGATATGCGGACTTGTTATCTGACACCCCACCCCCTTCAGGAGATAAGGAGGTTTATAAATGGCACCTTTGTTTGAAGTCTCCATATTTCATGAAATTTCATTTTTTTAAAATTATCTATTTTTCTGAACCAATTTTTATAATAACTAGTAGTTTATTGGCAGTTTTGGAAAAGCATCTGTCTATTAAATTTCTAAGTAACATCAAATATTACCCATCATTGAAAAAAAAGATAAATATTTGCTTACATTGTACCCTGATTTGTTAAATTATTGTACACTTCATTGTTTTTTCATAATTAATGCAGAGGATATTATTATTTGAATTTTAACAATTCCAAATGTGAAAAAAAATAATAAAATTTGACGGAGTTCTTGTGAGAAGTTGGAGCAAAATATGTAATTTTGAAAATTAAAAAATTTTGTTTATATTTTTTCAGCCTTCCCATAAAAGTCTTAAAGTTAAGCTAAAGTTAGCCAGGAAATTAAAAAAAAATCGTTCAGTGCCGCCATGGGTCTTCAATCGGACCAAAAAACAGAAAATCAAGTATGTTGAAAAATGTTATAACTACAGGCATGTTCAATGTTATGAATTCAAAGCTTGGGTCACTGAAAATAATAAAATGTCGAATTTTGTATTAAATTTATTTTGAAGACATCTAAACTGTATAATTTGCTTGAAGTAAATGAATGTTTATATTGTGTTTTTAAGATACAATACAAAAAGGAGACATTGGCGCAAAGTAAAACTGAAGTTCTAAGCAGAAGAATCATACAGTTGAATGTAATGCGTTTGGAAATATTGAGAGCCTTTCGCGAGTCACCTGATACCGATGCAGTACATGCATTAAATACTTCTTTATATTGTAAAATCAAAGTATGTAAATCTATAGATCTTTATTAAAAAAAATTTTTTCATCAAAAAGAAAAGCTCAACTGTTAAGTTTACCATTTTTAAGCCTATACAAGGAAAATGAGGGGCGTTACTTAGCTCCAGCTATAACCCAACTTGATATGGTTATAACTGGAGCTTATACTGTTATGACGGTATATCCACGTTATTTTTAATGGTTATTTATTATCTTATAATATAATATTATATTATAATATTATCATATAATATTTTTTTATATTTAATTATATTTAATAATTATATTTAATAATTATATTTATATAATAAAAAAAAATATTTTTAATATATTTAATATATTTAATTTATATTAAATATAAAAAATATTAAATTTAAATTATTATAAAAATTATAAAATTATTATTTGAATTAATATGTTTAATATAATAATTTATTATTATAAAATAATTTATTAATTTTAATTATAAATATATAATATATATTAATAATAATATATATAAGTATATATTCTATAATATTATATATAATATTTATATATATATATATTATATATATATAATATTATATCATATATATTATATATATGTAATATTATATATATGTATATAAAATACATTTAATATATAATATAATATTGAATTAATAATAATATATAATTATAAATAATTATAAATAATAATAAAATATTATTATAAATAATATAATAATAATTATAATTAATAATATTAATATAATATAATTATTAATATTATTGATATTATAATATAAATATTATGTATAATAATATAATATTAATATAATATAATAATAATATTATAATTATAATTATAATAATATAATATAATTATAATATTATAATTATAATTATAATAATATTAATAATTATATATAATTATTAATATTAATATATAATATTATAATATATTATTATATATTATATAATATATATATAATTATAATATAATAATAATTATAATAATAATAATAATTATTATTTTATTAATTATTATTATTATTATTAATTATATTATCATCAATATATATAATATATATTATGTATATTGATAATATATAATATATATAATTAATAATAATAATATATATATAATAATAATATATTATGTTATTATATTATATAATTAAGATTATAATTATAATATTTATTAATATAAATAATAATAAATAATTATAATTATATAATTATAATAAATATATATAATTTAATATAATATATATATAATATATATATATTATATATATAATATATATAATATATATTATATATATAATATATATTATATATTATTATATATATATATATATTATATATATTGTATAGAATATAGATAATATATAATTATATTATAATTATATAATTGTAATTATAATTCAATATTTAAATATATAATAATTTTTTATTTAATGTTAATTTAATTTTATATTTTATATTTAATAATATTTAATTTTATATTTTATATTTATTATTCAATATATTTAATATATTAAATATAAAAATTAATATTATATATAATATATATAATATAATATAAATATATAATATATATATAATAAACAATATTATAATAATAAATAAATAAATTATTATTTAAAATAATACAAAAAACGTTACCGAAACCAATGAAATTCATTCCTAGCCATGTTTTTTCATTCTATAGGTTTATTAACATTTTTTTTTGTTGAATTTTTTTCATTTAGGTTATTTTTAATGATTTTTTTTAGAAAAGAAAACGAGGTACATGTATTATCCCTCGCAGCTCTTTGACAGTTAGAATTATTAATAAAATTTATATACGCGTTGACCAAGGCAATCAGTAAGGGAAAAGCGTCTGCTAAACATTGAAATTTATAAGGGAAATCAGTAAGAATTAAAAATGATTCGCCGAATTACAGAATTTGATGCCTGAAATCTGGACTTATCATCAACAAAAGCTGTTAGTCGATAGTATCATTTAACATTGGGTTTTTACGGTAGGGCTCCAGGCGAGCAATTTCCCCCAAAAAAAAATTGCAACGCATTTATCGATGTACCACCCCATTTTTTTTACACCATAATGTAAATGCTGCTATGTTGTAGCGGGCTCTGGTGATGCGGAAAACATCGAATTGAGGAATAAATAATATCCATGGAACACAGTGTCGATGATCCGATTACGACATAAAATTTTTTAGTTGTAATTATCATGTCTTTATTATAATTTTTTTTTGCACGAATTATATATGTAATGTAATTTATAATGTAATTATACATATATAATTGTATATGTAATGTATTTATCAAAAATTTACATTTTTGATGTTTTTTGGGATATAATATATTTTATTTTACTTACTCTCATTTCATCGTCCGTCAGATCCATTTTCTGAAAAATATAATAAAAATATAACTTTTGTTTAGATTATTTCGATCATTGGAGTCAAAGGAGATAGAATACACACTCCCTTCATTCTTGTTATATTATTACTAGAACGCTGGCGCGAAAAGCGCGCCAAATATAAGCCTCGGCTGCGCCTCGGCAGATAAATTGGTCCTCGCCCTAAAAGCCACGCTTCAGGTCCTCGATACAAAAATATCTATATACTCCTGAAGAAGACCAAAAAAATATGGTCGAAAACTCGAGAATAAATGTAAAATGAAAAATAAAATAAAAAATTTATTTAAGTTGACGTTTTACTTCATCAATATTTTTTAAATATAGATTAAGTTTTTTGATTATGAAATTGTATTTGAGAATGTAAAATAAAAAATGGAATAAAAATTGAGTACAGTTCACGTTTTACTTCATTGATAATTTATAAGTGTGGATTTAGTTTTTTTTTTTTTTGAAATTGTATTTATTAAATATTATTGTATCTTATTAAATTATCTTATTAATTATTAATTATCTAATATATATATAATTATATATTAATATATTAATTTTAAAAATCTTATATAATTATATATATATATATTATTATATTTATTATATATATATAATTATTATATATATAATAAAAACAATTTTAAACAATAATAAAAATAATAAAAATAAAAAATAATAAAAAAATAATAACTTAATAATAAAAATAACTTAATAATAATAATAATAAAAATAACTTAATAATAAAAACAAGTAGCCCATTTTTGGTACCGGCGCGTTAGTTTAAAGTTACTCGTTAGATGGTAATTAGATAATTTTTATCTAGAAACATTCTCACTCATGATTTTTCAAGACCATTTTTATTTATTATCAATCAATATTTATATAACTACCTCATGAAAATTATCGAATTTCAAAATAAAACGAAATCATTCGTCGTCTACACGGTCTCCCACGCGTAGATATACATAAATTTCAAAAATTGATATCACTGCTTTACGCTCTTGTCATTATGAAAGAATACTTTTTTTCTTATTGCTAAATCATGAGTTGAAATGTTTCTATCAGGTGTACAAATTGAAAACCGCCGTTTTTTTTTCAGAATTTGAGGTTTTATTGGGGGAAAATACTTATAGTTTCACTCTTGAAAATATTGTCCATTGCTTGATACAACTTTTTCCCATCTTTCTGGCAACATATGAATTCCGCGTCGAAAAAATTGCTCGTTTTTTGATGCGATCCATGTATCTACCCAATTTTTTATCTCTTCGACAGAACGGAAGTGTTGGTCAGCCAGGCCATTAGTCATTGATCGGAATAGATGATAATCAGAAGGAGCGATGTCAGGTGAATACGGCGGGTGAGGTTGGATGTCCCATTTCAGTGTTTCCAGATATGTTTTGACGACTTTAGAAACATGTGGCCGAGCGTTGTCATGCAGAAGAATCACCTTGTCATGCCTGTCTTTATATTGTGGCCGTTTTTCCTTCAACGCTTTGCTCAAACGCATCAGTTGAGTTCGGTAGAGGGCTCCTGTGATGGTTTCACCGGGTCCTAACAATTCGCAATACACTACGCCGAGCTGGTCCCACCAAATACACAACATGACCTTGGAGCCATGGATGTTCGGCTTGGCTATCGATGTTGATGCATGGCCAGGGGGCCCCCATGATTTTCTTCGCTTTGGATTGTCGTAATGTATCCACTTTTCATCACCAGTGACGATACGATGCTAAAAACTTTTTCTTTTTTGCCGTTGAAGGAGCTGTTCGCAAATTAAAAAGCGCCGTTCGACGTCTCGTGGCTTCAATTCATGTGGCACCCAGTGTCCTGTCTTTTGAATCATTCCCAAGCATTTCAAGCGATGGGAAATGGCTTGCTGAGTCACGCCTAGAGAATTTGCCAATTCTCGTTGCGTTTGACAAGAATCTTCTTCCAATAAAGCCTCCAATTCTGTGTCTTCAAATTTCTTCACAGCTCCAGGGCGCTCCTTGTCATCTACGTCGAAATCGCCATTTTTGTAGCGTTGAAACCACTCGCGACACGTTCTTTCACTTATACAATCTTCACCATAAGTTTCTACAATCATTCGATGCGCGTCGGCTGCAGATTTTTTTGAATTAAAGGCGAAAAGCAAAACCTCCCGGAAATGACGCTTATTCGGCTTGAATTCCGACATTTTCACAGAACGAAACAAGGAAGGATAATTAATACTTGACTGATGTGGTGATTTGTAGTTGTTGACTAATGCCTTAGCTGACAATTCAAGTTTTCTGACATGATTTTTTAACCGACTGTCAATGCTGGCACCATTGAAAGAAAAACGGCGGTTTTCAATTTGTACACCTGATACATAAAAACTATCTAATTACCATCTAACGGGTAACTTTGGACTATCGAGGGCGTACAGAACAAGGGATAATTTGATAATGTTAATTAACTTAATTATTCTTTTCCGACTAATTCCGAAAGATCGATTTCATTTTGTACATCTCTAGCAATAAGAAAAAAAGAATTTGGTCATAATGACAAGAGCGTAAAGCAGTCATATAAATTTTTGAAATTTACGAATATCTACGCGTGAAAGACTTAATAGACGACGAATGATTTCGTTTCAACTTGAAATTCGATAATTTTCACGAGGTCGTTATATAAAAATTGATTGATAATGAATATAAAAGGTCTTGAAAAATCATGAGTGAAAATGTTTCTAGATAAAAATTATCTAATTACCATCTAACGAGTAACTTTGAACTATCGCGGACGTACAGAACAAGGGATACGTTTATAATTGTTATTTAACTTAATTATTCTTTTCCGTCAAATTCCAAAAGATCGATTTTGTTTTTTTCATCTTTAGCAATAAGAAAAAAAGAATTTCGTCATAAAAACAAGAGCGTAAAGCAGTCATATAAATTTTTGAAATTTTCGTATATCTTCGCGTGACAACCTAGTAGACGACGAATATGTTTCGATATATTATTATTCAATATATTTTGTATATTTCAATACATTTTGTGCTTTTGGATTCAATATCTATGGATTTTCAATATCAAGATAGTTTTTTGATTATATAAATGATTATACATTATATAAATGACTAGTTTGAATACTCGAAATTTCACTATGTATTCTCAATGAAGGAAATGGGACCACCAAAAAAACACTTCATTCTCGAGAAATGAATAATAATTTATTGAATCATCCCACCCTGCGTACAATAATATTGTTAGTTAAAAAAATAATACATTCTGTTGGAATAATCGAGATGACGTTTTATTTTTTATCAACGACCAATGGCGATTAACATAATTGCGTCCAAGCGTATCGTACAGGAGTCGTGGTCAACTTATTGTGACTGTACAGTTATATAAAATAAATATATATTTATTTATAAAAATATAGAGTACGAGTTCAAATTTTATGAAAATTGACTTTTTAAATTCCGCAACAATTTACAAACTAATATTGTACAATTACTCAACTGCGTTGAAGAATTTTTAGAATAATTATTTTACGAAGGAAATGGATACATGACAGGAAACATGCTTAGTGCACTGGAAAACAAGAATTTCAAAAACTTCAAGTCCTTACGAAAAACCTACATCAGGAATCCATAAAATCCTTAAGTCGAAAGTGGAACATTTTCTGGTTCCTCATTGCTCGTTACGTCTGGTTCAGTTTTCTTTTTTTTTCTTTCTGTTCGGTTCATATCCTCTGATTCTGAAGGCTGCTTTCTCTTGTTTGACTTACTTTTAACGCCCTTTTCAAGCATACTCTCTAATGACAACTGTTCCCATAATGTTGCCCTACTTGCTGTACGTGGCAATTGTGGATGATCATCCATGAAATTCGAGCGATACCTTGGATGATGGAAATGGAACAAGGGCTAGTTAAAAATGATGCTTATCTGTTTTCACTATTCTGAAATTTTATATTTATCTAACAGTTAACTGAATTAATATACAAGGAAAAGATTTAATTATACAATATAATATAATATTGTATGTCAATTTTTTTTTGAGCCGCTTAAAATTTAAGGATTTAATTATTAATTAAAATTAAAAATAATAAAATATATTAATTGTAACAATTGATTATTGAAAAATTAAGCTAAAGAAATTTATAGCCATTAGAATTGTAAATAAATATTTATATTTATAAAAATAATAGTTAAATTATTTATAAATAGTATATATAAATTGATGTTATACCACAACGCTTGAGCTCGATTTTGGTACTCGGGTTGATCCTTCACGATGTTATGTAATTCGCTGAAGTCTTTCATTATTTTTCACAACTCGAGTATCGAAAAATCGATTTACGGGGTCTGACGAGCATGGCGTAAATGAGCGATTTCAGGTTGGTTCATTTACTCCACTCGATTTCATTTACCTCACTCATATGGGTGAGGTAAATAAAAGTCACTAGTTTTTCATGTTTCTTGTTGTGGTATGTTGTAAAATCGATAGAATCGATTATGAATATCTATCGTTCGAGCGCAGCTATGTTCACGTTTGTTGACATTTGTACCATTTGAACGATTGTTCAAATATTGTCAATAATGGCGTCGTTATCCGAATCGAAAAACACGGGAAAAGAAAAAATGATTGGGGAAGTGCAGGAAGTGAGCATACCTGGTGAAATTTTGGCTGCGGCCAAAAAAGCTGAAGAAAAAATAATTCCCACAAAGTCCAAGGTACGGTACAATAATGCATACGACGCATTCATGAAATGGAAAAAACAAAAAGGGTCGCCGTCATTCTCCGAAGAAGAATTATTGGCCTATTTCGGAGAATTAAGCGAAAAAATGGCACCCTCATCACTGTGGAGCACTTTTTCAATGTTAAAAACAACATTACTGTACCGCGAAAAAGTCAATCTGAATTCCTTTACTCGCTTGGCGACATTTTTGAAAAGGAACGGTGAAGGCTACAAACCAACAAAATCAAAAATTTTCAAGCCTGAGGACATTCAGAAATTCCTGGACGAAGCTCCAGACGAGATTTACTTGGCAACTAAGGTAATTCCTGGCACAAGTGTACTACTTGATGTTGTTTATGTTGAAATTTGATTTTGTTGAAGTTGATTTTAAAATGTAACTCATAACCTCAAACTAAAAAAAATCGAAAAATAAAAACAAATTTAAATGTGAACATATATAATCAATTTTATATTTCCACATTTGTTATTAAAAAAAGTTATATATGTAAACAACATTCAGTAGTAATTCTTATCCTAGAAAATACCCAAAACTTAGAAAACTTGAATAATTTTTTGAGTAGTTTGTATTACTTTATAAATCTTGAAAGCTCCAAAAAATTAACAAACATTGAAGAGATTTCACAATGATTAATTAATCTAAAAAATTAAAAAAATTGTAAAACCTGTTTCAAAAATTTTTTGGGAATAACTATTGTTGTAGATTGTTTGCATTTTCGGCGTAACAGGCGCGTGTCGAGGTGGAGAGTTTTCAAAAATAAAAATGCAAAATGTGAAAACAGAAGGCCGAATGTTTATGGTGAAAATTGAAGACACGAAAACAAAAAATGATCGCGACTATGCGATTAGTGCAAACTTTTATGATCTAATAAAAAAATACATAGATCTCAGACCAAATAATACTACCACTGATCATTTTTTCATTGCTTACAACAAAGGAAAATGTATATCCCAAAACATGGGAATCAACTCATTTGCAAAAGTTCCAAAGACTATCGCTACGTACTTAAAATTGCCAGATGCTGAGAAATACACCGGGCATAGTTTTAGGAGAACTTCCGCCACAATTCTATCGGACAGTGGGGCTGATTTTTTGACAGTAAAACGGCATGGAGGGTGGAAATCCTCAGCTGTCGCAGAAGGTATGAAAAAATTGAGGAACCTACATGTCTAGTTTGAATAAAGTAATGTCAAACGTCAAATTTTTCAGGGTACGTTGAAAACTCTGCCACAAAAAAAAGAAAAACTGGCGATTTAATATCAACGATGATCAACTACAATTCTGATGATCAAGTACAAAGAGGGAATCTAAACATTGTGTCACAAACTTCTACAACCAAAAAACATCAGTTCGTACCGTTCGCTAAACCATTGCAAAGAACATATAGCTTAGACTTGACACTAAACAGAACTGAAAACGTTGGAAATCCTGCTATGAATTTTCAAAATTGCAACGTGACTATCAATCAAATCCAAAATAAATAAATTATTTTGAAAAGCCACGTATGATAATTATGTAAGAATTGTAACTGTGCCAATAAAAAATTGTAATCACTCTTTTTCGAAACGATTGTTAATAAATTTATTTTTTCCAAATTGTCATGATTATAAGAAAAATAATATAATGAATGAAATTAATTGATGATCATAAGAAAAATAATATTATGAATTAATGAGATGAATTATGATTATAAAAATTATAAAACAAAATTATTTCATTGAATTTGTAAAATTTAATTAAATTAACTTTACTAATTAAAGAATTATATGAAATTTTTTAAAAATTGTATTATGACATAATAGAAATTATAATTTGAATGGAATAAAATAATAATTAGGAGAAAAATAAAAGCATAAATTAATTATATTAATGATTATTATTCAAATGATGAAACTAAATAATTTATTTGAATTTGTGAAATGATATGAAATCAAATTTAATAAATGAATAGTCAAGAATTGTCTTTAAATTTTTTTTAGACATATGTAATAGAAATTATAATTTACAATTCTACGTTTTTCCTTATCCCGGGGGGGCTGAGGCTTTTTAATATTTTTCTTTAAATAAACTAAATTTTGCCTTAACTCGGGGGGCTCCGCCCCCCGAACCCCCCGTCGTCCGCCCCACCTCCGTGCGGGTGAACACCTTTTTCAGATTCAAAGAATTTATGATACAAGGAATCGCGATTATTACGTGCTGACAACAACGTGTGCTTCGTATTTCGAAACTTCACCAAAGATCCCGTCCCTGAGACCCACCTCGACGCGGCCCCCTCTGGAAGTTTTATTTCTGCTGTGAAAATATACATTATATGTGTAGTTTTCGCTCATACTCGTCAGACCCCGCAAATCGAATTTTCGATACACTCGTTGTGAAAAATAGTATACACAACTCATTGATTATCGACAGATTCACCATAAACGTCAAGTTGACAATGCAAGGCCGTTTGAATCGATGGGGTATACGCGCGCGCCGCTTCGCGGCGCGCGCGCGTATACCCCACCGATTCATACGACCCTGCACCGCCAACTTCACGTCTATGGTAAAACTCCCGATACTCAACTTGTTGTGTAATGTACTATTTCTCAAGCATATTTGCACCTGGGGAAGCACTGAGACACTCTCCGGCAATGTCGACAAAAGCATCGCACTACGAACAGCTTTCATTTTCGGGACGAACATTTTCTATAAATTTCAATACGAAGTTAATGTTTGTCGTGTGTTGATTTTAATAGACAATTTTGAAAAAACTTACGCAATTTCGCAAAAACACTAATGTGACAATTTATTCCACAATCCGAAATAGACGAAGGAAATGACCAGCTGGTGATTCAGAAAACATCAAAAACTGACAGCTGCTGAATCAGCTGTCTAAACTATCAGCAGTGCTGATAGTTTAGGTTGGGTGTGATGTAGCGATGGGAATCGAAACCAAAAATATCGATATCGAGCCTTCCGATGTATCGGAATGATTCGATCTTCGATCCCGATATATCGTAATCAAAAGATCGATATACCGATATATCGCAAAGGATTTTTGAATTGGAGCTTTTTAACGAAGGACAAGCATGAGTGAGTAGGTTCATTGAAATTTATTGAATAGAGATCATTACACATGCTTATTTCTATGAATTATTTTTGGATATATTTTTTTTTATCAATTCTTAAGTATCATTCACAATTTAAAAATACAAGTATAATTTTCGGTTTGGTAATTTTAAATTTTCCTTCATCATTTAGAAAATATATTATGAGAATTTTTATCATTACGAAAAATATTATCTGTTTACAGGATTTGAAAAAAGAAATTTCCATGCAATTATAGTTATCACTTAAATTGTTGCGTTTAAAAAGTTCAGTATATAGCATATATATTAATTTTAGACATGAATATTATCATTCTTAATTTATATTATCGAAAATTTAGAATAGAAATTGATTAATAAATCCTTCAGATGAATTTATGCAAAATTTCGAAATCAGAAAAGATTACAATTTTTACAAATAAAACTTCATTCAATAAAATGGAAATAAAATTGATAAATTTATTTTCATCAACAATTATTAAATTTTATGGATTTATAAATGAGTTTAATTTCTTGCTTTCGTTACATATGCAATATCAAGATCATTACATATGCTTCGCTTTTAGTCTATTTTGAGATTTTGGGCCTTGGTGCGATTGCTTGCGATGTTTCTAAATATCGCAACGAAAATATCGATACGACGATTATCGGCTTATGATGATATCGATAAAAAAATTCCGATATATCGGAACAAAATATCGATCTTCCGATATATCGATTCGTATCGCCCATCGCTAGTGTGATGTTATTGCATGATTGTGTATGATATTATGAGCGATAAAGTGAAAATTAATATCAGTCAGGAAGATACGGTATTACTTGATAGTGGCCCCCGAAAACGACCCAAGCTCATTTTTCGAACAATAGATATACCCGACGAAGTAGAGAAGAAATATGAAGTATTAGAAATTTTGGGCAAAGGAGCCTTCGGGAAAGTTCAGTTGTGTTTTTCAAAACAAAAAAATACTAACTTCGCAATGAAGATTATAAGAAAAGACTTTCCGAGTGGAGGAGGATCACGCTTGTTATCAATACAATACAGGATCAATACATGTTACGGAAATTAGCCATTTCCAAGTTATGAAATTCACAGGAATATTTTAGAATAACAAAAACAGGGGTTCTGACATGTTTGTTTCGTTACAGCCACATCTCATTACATTGGAAGACTTTATTGATTTGCCAAATGCGACTTACATTTTTGTGGAGTACATGGGAGGAGATGACCTTCTGAAAAAAATCCAAAAAAACGGTAGTATGAAAGAGTTGACAGCAAAAGTCATTTTTCAACAGCTGGCAATGGGCATCAACTACCTCCATAGTCGTAATATTGTCCACAGGGACATTAAAGTAAGGAAGGACATTTTCTCGTAGATATTTAGATACAACAATAAGGCAAGTTTCAAAGAAATCATTGTTGTTTCAGCCGGAAAACATTTTATTGGCCAATAGTGAAGAATACACTGTGGTGAAAATCTCGGATTTCGGTTTGTCCAGAATTGTCAACGAAGATATGAAATCTTTCTGCGGCACGTTGGCATATGTGGCCCCGGAAGTTTTGTTATCGAAGGGAAATTCGTTCTACACAAAAGCAGTTGACGTTTGGAGTCTCGGCGTCGTTTTGTCATGTATGCTCGCTGGCTTTCCGCCTTTTCGCAAAAAACTAGGCTTAAAAATAGAAGAACAAATCCTCACAGGAAATTTCAATCTGGAATATCTCAAATCGGAAAATCACTTACCGTTGGCTAAACGTCTAGTACGCGAATTTCCTTGCATTAATAGTATATTATGTACCGAGAACGTTAAGTGCGTCTTTATGTGCCGCATGTATTTGGAGTGTTGACAGTAGTCAATCACTTCAAATACATAAGGTGCATATAGATGCACTGTAAGTTCGAGGTGCATATGTTCCTTTATTCGAATGCGTTGTAAAACAACGTCAACGTGTCTGGGAAAAGGCAAACCCGGTAGATTGGACGTGCGGGCGAATGCTTGGGAGTGGGAACGATATGGTGCCGTATGCCGTTTTTTTTCCATAACTGTCCGCGAAGCGGACAGTTATGGAAAAAAAATGCCCGCGCGCTTCCCCTGTCGTCCCCACTCCCGAGCATTCGTCCCGCACGTTTAAACTGCCGAGTTATTGCCTTTGCCCAGGGACGTTTAGACGTTGTTATACGCCGCATTCGAATAAAAATAATTTGACTGCGCCAAAACGCACGAATTTCATCATCATGTTTTTTGCAGATAATAGGGATGCTGCAAGTAAATGAAGGTTCTCGCATTAGCATTGATGATGCTTTAGAATGCGAATGGCTCCAGGACAAGAGAATGACGGAAAGTGTAAAGAAACTCATTCCAGAATAAAACTCATTACAAATTAAAACTGTCAAGTTCTTTGATAAATCATTACCCACGATCGTTCTACCTCCGGCCGAAGCGGCAGTCACTTTTTTTTTTTGCACACTTTCTGGTGAGTAGGCGGAAAGTGTGCATAGAAAATAATTTTTAATTGCACAGTATCCGGCGAAAGGGCGCAAAGTGTGCAAGGAAAAAGAATTTTTTATTACACAGTTTTTGGCGAATGGGCAGAAAGTGTGCAAGGGAAAATAATTTTTTATTGCACACTTTCCGGCGTTATTGCGTGTAAGAATCTGGAATTGTACTGAAATAGGAAAGATAATTCATGGAAAACAATGACTATGTTTTTTTTGAATATCGAGAACCAGATTCATCGTTTGCAAATGTGTAGCATTCCAAGAATCAGATATTGTACAGAAATAAAACGGACAATACATGGAAAGCGATGACTAAGTGTTTTATATGAATATTGAGAATTATGTTGATCATTTGCAACCTGGTAGCATTCCAAGAATCAGAAATTGTACTGAAATAGGAAGGATAATTCATCATGAAAATTATCGAATTTCAAGTTAAAACAAAATCATTCGTCGTCTACTAGGTTGTCACGCGAAGATATAAGAAAATTTCAAAAATTTATATGACTGCTTTACGCTCTTGTTTTTATGACGAAAAACTTTTTTTCTTATTGCTAAAGATGTAAAAAATAAAATCGATCTTTTGGAATTTGACGGAAAAGAATAATTAAGTTAATTAACAATTATAAACGTATCCCTTGTTCTGTACGTCCGCGATAGTTCAAAGTTACTCGTTAGATGGTAATTAGATAATTTTTATCTAGAAACATTTTCACTCATGATTTTTCAAGACCTTCTTTATTTATTATCAATCAATTTTTATATACAACTACCTCATGAAAATTATCGAATTTCAAGTAAAAACGAAATCATTCGTCGTCTATTAAGTCTTTCACGCGTAGATATTCGTAAATTTCAAAAATTTATATGACTGCTTTACGCTCTTGTCGTCATGACCAAATTCTTTTTTTCTTATTGCTAGATATGTACAAAATGAAATCGATCTTTCGGAATTAGACGGAAAAGAATAATTAAGTTAATTAACATTATCAAATTATCCCTTGTTCTGTACGCCCGCGATAGTCCAAAGTTACCCGTTAGATGGTAATTAGATAGTTTTTATGTATAAACATTTTCACACATCATTTAGCAATAAGAAAAAAAGTATTCCTTCATAATGACAAGAGCGATAAGCAGTGATATGAATTTTTAAAAAATTATGTATATCTACGCGTGGCAGATCTTGTAGACGACGATTGATTTCGTTTTAACTTGAAATTCGATAATTTTCATGAGGTAGTTATATGAAACTTGATTGATAAAAAATAAAAAAAGGTTTTGAAAAAACACGAGTAAAAATGTTTCTATAAAAAATTATCTAATTCCCATCTAACGAGTAACTTTGAACTAACGCGCGCGTACCAAAAAAGGGCTACATTAATAATTGTTAATTAACTTAATCATTCTCTTCCGACAGAAAAATCGATTTTATTCTTCACATCTTAAGCAAGGAGAAAAAAAGTATTTCATCATAGTGACAAGAGCGTAAAGCAGTGAAGAGTCGCTGCTTTACTTAATTATTCTCTTCCGACTAATTCCGAAGGATCGATTTTATTTTTTACATTCGTAGCAATAAGAAAAAAAGAATTTGGTCATAATGACAAGCGCGTAAAGCAGTCATATAAATTTTTGAAATTTTCGTATATCTTCGCGTGACAACCTAGTATACGACAAATGATTTCGTATTAATTTAAAATTCTTTAATTTTCATGATGTAGTTATATAAAAATTGATTGATAATAAATGAAAAAGGTTTTGAAAAATCGTGAGTCAAAATGTTTCTATATAAAAATTATCTAATTACCGTCTAACGAGTAACTTTAAACTAAAGCGCGCGTACCAAAAATGGGCTACTTTGATAATTGTTAATTAACTTAATCATTCTTGTCCGACGAATTCCCAAGAAATGATTTTTTTCTTCACATCTTGAGCGATAAGAAAAATAGTATTTCGTTATAATGGCAAGAGCGAAAAGCAGTGACTCTTCACTGCTTTACGCTCTTGTCACTATGATGAAATAATTTTTTTCTTCTTGCTTAAGATGTGAAGAATAAAATCGATTTTTCTGTCGGAAGAGAATGATTAAGTTAACGAACAATTATCAAAGTAGCCCATTTTTGGTACGGGCGCGTTAGTTTAAAGTTACTCGTTAGATGGTAATTAGATAATTGTTATCTAGAAATATTCTCACTCATGATTTTTCAAGACTATTTTTATTTATTATAAATCAATATTTATATAACTACCTCATGAAAATTATCGAATTTCAAGTTAAAACGAAATCATTCGTCGTCTACAAGGTCTCCCACGCGTAGATATACATAAATTTCAAAAACTGATATCACTGCTTTACGCTCTTGTCATTATGAAAGAATACTTTTTTTCTTATTGCTAAATCATGAGTTGAAATGTTTCTACATAAAAACTATCTAATTACCATTTAACGGGTAACTTTGGACTATCGCGGGCGTACAGAACAAGGGATAATTTGATAATGTTAATTAACTTAATTATTCTTTTCCGACTAATTCCGAAAGATCGATTTCATTTTGTACATGTCTAGCAATAAGAAAAAAAGAATTAAGTCATAATGACAAGAGCGTAAAGCAGTCATATAAATTTTTGAAATTTACGAATATCTACGCGTGAAAGACTTAATAGACGACGAATGATTTCGTTTCAACTTGAAATTCGATAATTTTCATGAGGTAGTTATATAAAAATTGATTGATAATGAATATAAAAGATCTTGAAAAATCATGAGTGAAAATGTTTCTAGATAAAAATTATCTAATTACCATCTAACGAGTAACTTTGAACTATCGCGGACGTACAGAACAAGGGATACGTTTATAATTGTTATTTAACTTAATTATTCTTTTCCGTCAAATTCCAAAAGATCGATTTTTTTTTTACATCTTTAGCAATAAGAAAAAAGGAATTTCGTCATAAAAACAAGAGCGTAAAGCAGTCATATAAATTTTTGAAATTTTCGTATATCTTCGCGTGACAACCTAGTAGACGACGAATGATTTCGTATTAATCTAAAATTCTTTAATTTTCATGATGTAGTTATATGAATATTGATTGATAATAAATAAAAAAGGTTTTGAAAAATCATGAGTCAAAATATTTCTATATAAAAATTACCTAATTACCGTCTAACGAGTAACTGTGAACTAACGCGCGCGTACCAAAAAAGGGCTACGTTGATAATTGTTGATTAACTTAATCATTCTCGTCCGACACATTCCCAAAGATCGGTTTTATTCTTTACATCTGAAGCAGTGAGAAAAAAAGTATTCCTTTATAATGACAAGAGCGTAAAGCAGTGATATGAATTTTTGAACATTATGTATATCTACGCGTGGCAGACCATGTAGACGACGATTGATTTCGTTTTAACTTGAAATTCGATAATTTTCATGAGGTAGTTATATGAAAATTGATTGATAATAAAAAAAAAAAGGTTTTAAAAACACATGAGTAAAAATGTTTCTATAAAAAAATATTCTAATTACCATCTAACGAGTAACTTTGAACTATCGCGCGCGTACAGAACAAGGGATACTTTGATAATTGTTAATTTACTTAATCTACTTTTTTTTTGCATTCCAAAATTTATAAATTAAGATAGTGACACAAAAACATACCAGAAAATGCAGCAAAAACATTTGATGATAGAGCAAAAATCAGTTTATACATATATTAGTATTATTAAAACCCTTGAACTAAATTTTTTTTACAGGCGATCTGGAGTATATGCGACAAGCAAAGTTAATTTGATAGAAAAATCGTTAATTTCTTAATAAATTTATTAATTACTTTATTAATTACTTAATAAATATTTCGTAAAAAATAAAAAAATGTACTCATAAAGGCTGAGAAGATATATTTTAAAATTTTAAATGAGAATATTATTTTAAAAACTCGGGATCCCGTGTCGACTCATCTGAAAAATTCCTGTCCCGTCCCGGCCCCCGAAATTTCCTTTCCCGCACACCTCTATAAAATACCAGAAAATAGCACGAAATACGAAAATTCTAGGGGCGCCCCTGAGAATACTGGTCAATTTTTGGAAACTAGTCAAGCGATGGATAATTCCGAAGATAATGGAAATTCGCAGAACTCGTCCGACGGTTCGACGGCCATGCTTGAGCAATACCTGCAAGAATTTCGGCAATATAAAGTTTCCCAATGGAGGAACCTTATGGTTGAGAAACTGTAAATCTTTTATTTTGTAGTTGTATTTTAGTAGTTTTTTGTATGGATCGATTGTGTGTCCTCGAGGACACACAAATAAAATTTGAATTCCAAATTTCAATTTAAAATTAACATTGTTTTTGCATTATTTTATGATACTTTTATTATCAACAAACTTTGAATTTTAAAACGTTGAATTTTCAGAAAACGAAATATATCGGAAACTATGTACTACAGAACAGGACGTTGTGAAGAAAAAAATGTTATTTCTCTCGCTAGAATATCAGAGACAATAATGTACAGTAAAGCGGAATCTCTACCACACTACCTCGAGTTATTTGCCAAGGAAAAGTATGAAAACAATTCTCAAATGGTGAAAAAATTGTCCGATCAACTGGAAAAAATAGATAACATCCAAGAATATCTTTTTTTAAGAGAAATCGCATTGAAAAGAAAGCCGAAATAAAAATGAAAGAGATTTCGGTAAGAGAATATGATCAGTTGGGTTGAATAATGTCATACATTGTCACTGATTACAAATATGGCCTCAGATTTTTATCATTATTTTGTTTGAACATTTTTTATAAACAAATTGTAGCATAAACACAATTTTTTCAGATACATATCCTTTTCATGGTTTTTTCGGTCACTGATTACGAATTTGGCTAAAACTTTGCATAATTAATTTGTTAAAACATTTTTTCATAAACAAATTGTGGCCTAAACGCAATCTTCCTGAAATGGTACATTCAGATTTTTTTGTTCGAGCAGCTACCCGGATTTCTTTTGATTCTTCTTGAAAATAAAATATATCTTGTAATTTCTATGAACTTGTATGCTTTTTACAGATTGAGGAAAGTTACAAAAAAGTCCACGAACTCATCAGAGCCGACCCTGTACATAAAAAAATTGTACATAAAACTCGTACATAAAAAACTGTACAAAAAAAGAGAACCAAACCTGCCGTACACAAATACTTCAACCGCAGGAAACTGACATACCACGACAGGAAGAATCGTCTTTGTAATACCAACTGTTTTCCATTCCATTCCATCCGGTTCCATCTAAGGCGACGCAAAGTGTGGGGGTCCGCTTTACCATTGTTTAATTTTTTTGATTTTGTTGGTGTTGGAAGTGTAGAGTAGAGGTAGGAAGCGATAACAAAATAAAATAAATGAAAAAAGACAAAAAAAAATTTCCTACACGCTCTCATGGAAGACTACCGTAATAGTTTCATTTTTGTAAAATTTAACATTAAACATCTTTGGGCTTCATGTTTCTGATTATTATATCACATAAAATATTTTTCAATTATAAATTAAAGTTCAAATTAATATATTTTTATTTCGATTCGAATCTAATTTGTCTTCATGTTAACAACATTTGCCTTCTCCATTGCATCAATAACTTTGCTACAACATTTGTTGCAATTACAGTTTTTCAATATAACGTGAAACGTTGAAATAAAAATTAAAAATTCATTAAACCGCAGTAAACATTCGTGATCGTGATATCATGTACGCAGTATACGATATCACGATCCCGAATGTTTACTGGGACGTTTTGAACAGATTAAAGAAAATTGTAACAAAATCGTTTGAAAAATTCAATGTTATATAATAATGAGAAATACATAATTAAATTTTTCTTCGTCAATAACCAATTGCAAACGGTTTTGGCGCTTCACGAACTGTCACAGTGATAGTTCACTGTACAGTTCAAAAAAAATTTGAAGGCCCTTCGTGGCAATTTTGGCAATTTCGATATTGCAACTCTGCGAATTTGTCGCACAGTGTTTTTTATTGTATCCAATATGTCTTACACATTTTTTTCTTCCAATTTTAAACTTCGCTCTTTACCAGACAATATTTTACATTTAAAAAATTCACATGTGAAAACAAAAACTCCATAGAGAAAGAGAAAAAATCATAAAAACTCTTCGCAACTACTGAAAAAACCAAAAAATTTACAATTTATTTACAATATCTAGTACTCATATCTCCTCGTCATCAAAAAGTGCTTGAAACTTTGTTAAACTTAGACAATCAAGAATTTTACAATGCAATTATTAGCAGGTACATGATGTTTTCCAAAATCACTTCTCCATTTTATGATTACCTTTCATGATTAATTCATTTCCATTAAAAAAAAAAAAAAGTTAGCCTCAGAAAGAATTACAAAATACTTGGAAAATCACAGAAAACTGGACTAATTTGGTATGGTCGTATTGCTGATACACGTAAAATTGTAAATATAAATCCGGGGAATGCAAATTTTGGAAAACGTGTAAATTTTGTAAATATAAATCCGGGGTATGCAAATTTTAGAAAATTAAAAATAATGACTCAAAATAATTTTAAATTTGTCCTGACTTTTAATTCTTTTCATACATTTAAAAAAAATATGTTTGAGTTCTGACTTCCATTCTGCTTTGAGTTCTGATTTCATGTTTCTTTGTAAATGTTTCGTTGTCTCTGTAGTAAAAATTTCGGTTTTAGTATTCAAACAATTTTATCAAAATTTTAAATATTAAAGTAAAAAAATTTTATGAGTTGTTGGGGAAATATATATTCAGGATTATAATACAGAGTTTCTCCTGACTATGTATTTCCGGGGAATAAGTTGCTACGCAAGTTGTACCATAAAAATCTCTGTATTCTGATCTTGTATTATTTAAAATTTACAATGAGTGTGTGATTTACGATCTGTATGATGAAAATCTGTGTATCCTGTTCCTGTATTATTCGAAATTGACAAGTAGTGTGATTTACGATCTGTTAAAAATATCTTTGTGTCCTGTTCCTGTCTTGTTCAAAATTTACGAAAATGTCAAAAATATTGTCGAAAATAAACGCAGATGATTTTCCGAAATAAGAAAGTTTGTGTTTTCCTTGTGTTAGTATAATAGAAACGTGCGTAAGGTAAAAAATATTTTCTTTTTTTTTTTTTTTTGTTATATGATACTATTATTGCTATCCATGAATTGCCCCAAGTCGATGCAGGATAAATTCGTGCCCGATTTCGTCCCAAGAATTGTTATCACGGATCCTTGTGCTCATGGAGTGCACGAAGTCCTCGATATAACTGCAAAAAACAGATAGCTCGGGCACCAGCTGTTCGAAGCACTCCCGACTTGCATTCCCATTCACTTGCTTCAGCAAACAAAACCAAAACAAGACTTTTTCACTATTTTTTCAATTTTGACTTTATTTCAAAATTGTGGCCTTGGATAGATATTAGTTTTTCCAGGGTTTTTCCATTTTCCTTTTATCGCAACCTCCTGAAAATTGGTAGCTAGCCTCATCATGAGCCGTATCAAGAATAAAAAAAAGCTAGTTTTACTGTAAAAATACGAATGTAAAAAATGTTAATTAATAAATTAATGAAAAATTATCTACCGCCGAAAAACTCGAAAACCTTTTCGTTTTATACATTTGAAAGAATGAAAAAAAGCTTGTTTTACTGAGATATCACGAAGGTAACGTGCTCAAATCTTTTTTAGAAAATCATGTAATTATACACTGAACTAACATGGAGAATCGCATATACTCTCCATTTCATGGTTGCTGGTTTAAAGTTTTTCATTTTTTATTGAAAAAAAATTCATTCTATTATTTCGAGATAATATAAAAAGGATTCAGGAATGTTACATAATCATAACTTAAATTTCTATTAGCAATCACTTGGAACTTCAGAGTGTCGAACGAGTAGAGTGTTTTTCCGAGAGATTTTTCCGAGTTAACTCGTATAAGTGAGATATAAACAATTATATTATTCACAAAAACACGATGATGGAAATGGGCAATTTTCGTCCGATTTTCATGATTAAAAAACATTCATCAATGTTTTTTGGGTGTGTGAACCCATTTTGCTGATTAGATTTTGAAAAAACTTGATTTAACTCGAGTTCCAAAATAAAAAACAACGTATGTTAAAGAAGCATAACTGAGCGTAACTAATGGGCTTCTAGTCTCAGGCTCCACTGCCAGTATACCTATATACCAAATTCTGATGAATTCTTGACTTCTCATTATACAATCTACCCCAATTCCTTTAGTACGATTCATCTCATAAAAACTAAATTATATGAACATTCTCAAATTTCTTTATGTTTATATCAGTCGATCTCGCACATGATCTCTATCTATTCACCATAAATCTTTGTCAATCAATAAGATAACTTTTATAACATACAGTGCGTGTTCGATATAGCGCCACTCTCAATACTGCCGCTAGCTCAAACACCTTCTCCCAACATTCACCCGTTACCCTTAGACTCGCGTTTACTCCTAAGCAACCGACAGGGAAAGTAAACGGGAGACTAAGCGAAATGGGTGAATGGTGGGAGAAGGTGGTCGAGCTCGCGGCGGTACCCAGGGCGCGCACTGTAGTTCCAATTGTTCATTTATACACACAGTAACTGCCATTCAAGTAGTACTTCCTGAACAGCCTTTTATGTACACGGAGAGAACATAACGCCACGGTGCGCGTTTCTCACGCGCGTAGTGCGCGTGACGGTAAAATTTGATTTTTTTGCTCGATTAACGCGCACGGTGCGAGTGATAACGCTCACCGTGCTCGTTATTCACGCTCACCGTGCTCGTTATTCACGCTCACCGTGCTCGTTATTCACGCGCACCGTGCGCGTAAATCACGCTCAAAGGGTAAATTTTACCATCACGCGCACCACGCGCGTGAGAAACGCGCACCGTGCGCGTTATGTTCTCTCTGTGTACTCGGAACGTTGCAAATGCTGACCAGGTTACTTCAGAAGAGGGAAGTGCCAAATAATTATTATATTAAAATGAAAGTTTGTGAGGCATATTAATTAAAATCATTAATTCACATTAATTTTTTTTTTATACATAATTATTTTAAGTTTTATATATTAATCAAGTGTACATTTTGCAACTTGAACGTTTTTTGGCTTCATTTGTAAGGAAGAAAGAATTTATGTCTCAAATGAAGTTAAAATTTTACAAAAATTGTCAGCAACCTTGTGTGAACTATGGAATTTAGAACTCATTCCTTACTTGAAGTTCATGAGGGATGTTTTGTAAAACTAGTTAGAGGTATTCTGGAGTGTTTTTTAAATATAGCTCTGTACAGCAGGCCCCAGAAGCACTGAATCACATAGCCAACGATATCGGCATCGCCTCCAACCCCGTCAATCTGGAGTCAGCCGGCGCTGCAAAGAACGTCGCAGCCGCGAGCATCCTCAACGCCGAATCCTCGAGCCCATCACTGCAGACGAAGCCAGAATACATCGTCGCTCTGCCTACGACAAATGTTGTCCAGGTGCGCACTTCTTTTTATTGCGAAACTGTATTTTGTTGGAAAAGAAATGTTAGCAGTTTTTTCTATTTTTCTAATTGTGTGAGAGTAGTTGATTAAAAGTAATTTTACGAGATTTTAAAATTCGTTTTTCGAGTATGGCGTTTTAAAATTATAGGTTAAGGTCATTTTCATGATGCAGCGTTGGGGGGGGGGGGGGGTGGCTGTTTGTAATTTTTGGAATGTTGTCGTTATTCTGGCATTTGCAGCTTTTGTTCAATTTTCGTGAAATTTTTTGAGAGCAGTTTCTTGCATGTATTTTTTATTAATTTTTGGAGCTCTATTTCATTTTTCAATATAATTATTATTGGATTTTTATTAATAAGTTTACTTGAATTCTTATATAAACTTGAAAGTTAAAGAGTGATTTTCAGAAATAAGATGGGATTGTTTATCGAATAATATTAACAGATTCTCACTTTTTCTTTTCATATTCGTTAACTTTTAAAACGTCAAAAAACTTGCTTTTTAAACCGTTTTTCATGTTACCCTAGCGACTGCAAAGCGACCTAAAAGGGACCGAAATTTCGGTCCCTCTTTGGAAGTTTTTGAATCGCCAGGGTAATTATCACACGAATGTTTTAGAATTTTTTTGTTGTTGTTTGTTTTTATTCTTACAACCCGCTTATAACCAACTGTGATTGAAAAAGAGATCATTTCATTATTTTCCAATGCTGGTATCTAAAACATTCATCTCTGAATATAAAACATTTTCGAATTGTGAATTTTTAAAAGCGCAAAATTCTCTACAGAAAAAACCCAGTCCGATCATATCACACGAAGAATTGGATTACTCGCCACGTGAAACTGACGGAGAGCAGGCACCTGAGCTTTTATTACAGTTTTACGACGACTTTTCAGAAGATAACAAAGAACAAGCGAACACCATTTCTGACGTCAGCAGAGTTCGCTTGAGAAAACTGTACAAGGAGGCTTGTTATGAAATGAGTCGTATATGCAATTATAGATCAAAAACATCATCTTCACGGCAAATGAGAAAGAAATACGATGCTTTGCATTTATTTTTCCGAGCTAAAGCGAGGTACTTACCAGATTATAATGTGTGCCGAAAATTGTTGTCTGAAAGCATCGCATGTATTCTTTGTCCTGAAAAAGATGCAAAATTAGAGCTACCATGCAAACTTTGGCATCCAGATTTCATATAAAAATATACAACGCCTACAGTTCTTGTATGAACTCTAAAAACTACTATTATATACACAAAAAAACAACCAAATCATTGTAAGTCCTAGAATAATCAGTTGTAGAAAGTTGTTTGCGGAAACACTGATTTTGTTTCGTAAGAAAAGCCTGTCTACTTATTAATCACTTATTACTATTATCATTCTCAGCGTTCATAAACCTATGATTTATTTTTTGTACTTCAGATATGATAAAGGATTAGATATATGTATGATCATCATGTAACACGCGCAGTCTAATTTGAAGTCTGCAAAACCAAATAAAATGTACAATTAATACACAAGTACATAATAAAGCATTGATATATTGTTCTGAAGATGTATGAGATTATTTGATTATTTATCATATATATTATTATATATTATATATTATATTATTATTATATATATTGATATTTATTAATTGTATTAAGTACTATATTTATTAATAAAATAATGTGGTACAACCAGATTCCCACACACAAAATTGCCTGGAAAATTGGACAGCGCTTTTGTTCCCTACCCTATTAAATTCAATAGGAAGACGACACTGGAAAACTTGAATATAAACAGTAAATGTGACGTGGCCATGAGAAAGCTAAGAAAGGAAGAAGAACAACACATGGATGCGATGTTTACTGTTCGACGGTGAGAAATATCTGCATATTACAAGATTAAGTTGCATGTAATATACCTACCCCCCGTTTGCTTGCCTGTGGTTAATTATGTGTGGCATACTCTTCTGTGGTAAACTGAAGTTTGGAATACATACTTAAGTGTGGGATATTTAGCTGCGGTACACTCACCGAATCCCACTTCATATTTTGCTCAGCCGTAGAAGGAATCTACAATTTTTGAGTTAAATTATACTGTAAATATTATACAATGTCACGAAACGACTATTTAGCTGATTTTTTCAAAATTGTGAATTAAAAGTACTATTTTTTGAATATTTTGAAGAACGTAACTCTTGATGAAATTCCCAAACGACACACAAACTTGTAAGAAATTGTGAAATCTAAATTCTATTATATTTTTTGCTCAGCCGTCGATGCAATCTACAATTTTTGAGTTCAACTATACAGTGATTATTAGACAATGTCACAAAACGACTATTTAGCTAATTTTTTCAAAATTTTTATTGAAAAATAATATTTTGTGAATATCTCAAATAACGTAACTCTTGATAAATCTCTCGATAGACGGAGAAACTTGCGAGGAATTGTGAAAACATAATTCTGGTTCATATTCTGCTCAGCCGTAGAAGCAATCTTTAAATTCTGAGTTTCATTATACAGTGATTATTAGACAATGTCACGAAACGACTATTTAGCTGATTTTTGGTAAATTTTGATTTAGATCTATTATTTTGTAAATATCGTAAAGAACGTAACTGTTGACAAATCTCTGAAAAGACAGGCAAACTTGTAAGAAATTCTGAAAACTGAATCCTTGTTCATACTTTACTCAGCCGTAGAAGCAATCTACAATTTTTGAGTTCAATTATACTGTGAATATTATACAATGTCACGAAACGACTATTTAGCTAGTTTTTTCAAAATTATGATACAAAATTATTATTTTGTGAATATCTTAGAGAACGTAACCCTATATAAATCTCTGGATAGACGGACAATCTAGCAAGAAATTGTGAAAACTGAATCCTATTCTATATTTTGCTCAGCCGTAGAAGCAATCTACAATTTTTGAGTTTATTTATAAAGTGATTATGAGAAAATGTCACGAAACGACTATTTAGCTGATTTTTTTAAAATTTTGATATAAAATTATTATTTTGTGAATATCTCAAATAACGTAACTCTTCATAAATCTCTCGATAGACGGAGAAACTTGCGAGGAATTGTGAAAACATAATTCTGGTTCATATTCTGCTCAGCCGTAGAAGCAATCTTTAAATTCTGAGTTTCATTATACAGTGATTATTAGACAATGTCAAGAAACGACTATTTAGTTGATTTTTTCGAAATTTTGATCTAAAAGTAATATTTTGCGAAGATCTTAAGGAACGTAACTCTTAATCCACCTTTCAAAAGACGAACAATCTTGTAAGAAAATGTAAAAACTGTATCGAATTTCATATTTTGCTCAGCCGTAGTATTACCAACCGGGTTTTTAATTTCAGGGGCGGTATTTCTATTATTTTTTTCATCGAAAAAAAAACCCACTACATGGTAATAGCTGTGCCTTTGGTGTATCAACCCACCCTTTGTTATTGAGACAGAAAAAAATTTAGTTTGCTATCTTGTCGTTATCACTGTGGTTATGCCTAGGTTGCAGTCGTTCAACATGAGTAAATTAATTTCGGAAACAACAATTTCCACAGCCGTTTGTCTCTTTAACTACTTGTTTTACACTTTTCTATATCGCTTGCCAGGTTCTGCAGTCAACCAAAATGATGAATTATACTTCAAAAATCATGAACGCTCTCTTGGGCAGTAAATTATTTGTACATCATTGCAACTCCTAGTCACTCTTTCTTATGACAATCAAGGAGCAGTATATACTTTTATTCCGACAACGAAAACTATAGTTACTATAACATAACCCACGAAAGTATATTATTTTACTTATTACAATACTTAAAGACGATTGTGTTTCGAGTGTGTTTATTTAAAATGGGGTTTTTATAGTATGGCTCCAGGCGAGTAATTTTCCCCGAAAAAAAATTACAACGCATCCGTCGAAGTACCACCCCACTGCGTTGTAAAATTTTTAATTTTTTTTTTTTTTTTTTGGCTCTGGTGATGCGGAAAACTTCGAATCAGTCTCGAATGGAATAAAAAATGTTGTAACACATTTACTGAATATGTTGATTATTACTACCCATTCTACATTTTTTTTTCCTAATAACAGGTACCTAACAATTTTATTGTTTGCAATTCTATTCTTTTTCGAAAAAAAAAGATTTTGGAACCTATACAATTTTATTCAGAACCGGGAGAAATTAGAAGAAAATATAAAAATTACTAAATAAATTATCTCTATATTCAAAATATAAAATATAGAATATAATTAAAACATATAGAGATTTCTTTTCAAGTAGTGTTTGTAATATAATTTTCTTATTACATTATTTTATTTCATGTTTATTTACTTGTTTGTATTACAAGTAGGAGGCCGAATGAAAGAAGAACACAGGAGAAGAATATTCTCTTTACAAGCTCGTTAAAAATAATCTAATTTTAGGCTGGAGAACAATATTCTCATTACAGACTTGAGAAAAATATTCGAATTTTAGGCTTGGGAAGAATATTCTCATTCTAGGCATCAGATGAATTTTCTAATGTCAGACTTAAAGAAAATATTATCACTTAAGGCTTGACGAGAATAATCTCCTTACAGGATTGAAAAAAATATTCTCATTCCACACTAAAGACGAATATTGTTCTTTCACACTTGAGGAGGTTATTCTCATTTCGGACTTGAAGATAATTTTTTAATTTCAGACTTGAGGAAAATATTCTAATTTCAAACTAGAGAAGAATATTCTCATATCTGGCATGAAAAGAATATTTTCTTTACAGGCTTGATAAGAATAATCTAATTTCAGGCTGGAGATGAAATTTCACACTCGACGCTTGAAGAGAATATTTGTATTTCAGGCTTGTGAAGAATATTTTCATTCTAGGCTTGTGACAAATATTCAAATTTTAGACTTGAGAATATTCTCAATTTTGGCTCGGAAAGAATTTTTTTATTTCAGATATATGGAGAACATTTTTATTTCAAGCTCAAAGAAAATATTCTCCTTACAGGCTTGAGAACAATATTCTTTCTTCAGACTTGAAAAAAATATTCTGCTTCCAGATTTGATAGGAATATTCTCATTTTAGGCTTGAGAAGAGTTTTCTCTATTTGGGCTTGAGAAGAATATTTAAATTCAAGACTTGAGGAAATTGTTCGCATTTAAGGCTTTAGAAGAATATTCTTATTTCAGACTTGTTTCAAAAATTCAACACTCAGTAAAATAAATAATGTTAAGAACATGGCATGTATTGGCATCTGAAGTACATTATGTTTATGAACGCTGAGAATGATAACAGATTACTTATATTCCTTCATATTTGATCATTTTGGAGCCATAATAAAACACAAATTATTAACTTTCTTTCAAGCTTTCGGCAATTATTTTTTGCCCTCTTCAGGAAAACTAAAATAACATTCTACATATATTATACATCCTCAAAGCAATATTAATAATATCCTTATCTTCTACTTACTATGATCTCTTACATACTGCGTATATGCAGCTTTTGAAGCTGCAGCATAATAATATGACTTACATGATATTTTTCTATTTATAAACAATAATTATATTTTATGTGTTACTTTGTGCCTTGTTAATATTAAAGTCGCTGCTTAAACCTAAAAACTTAAGATTGAATCAATCAACTAAGATTTGTGCGCATACATAAAATCTAATAATAAATTACATGAGTGTGATAGGTGATTCTATAAACATGTTATTAGTTATCAGCGTTTCCACAAATAGTATTCTACAACTGAAGATTTCATGAATAATCAATGATTCAGTTTTTTATGTATATACAGGGTGTCCCACGGTCTATGTACGTAAATTTACCTGAATTTTTCCCATATTTTTCTGAGTCGAAAAGTCCTTTGTCATTTTTTTTAAAACTCAAAAACAAAAAAGATAGAGCCACAAGTTTTAACCAATAAACGCGTTCCTTCGACAAGTGGGTACAAAAACCTCAGAATAAAATACACTTTAATTTTCTCCATATTTTTCTGAATAAAAAAGTCCTTTGCCACTTTCCATAAAACTCAAAATCAAAAAAGATATTCAAGTTAGAAGGTTCAACCAATCACATTCGCTGAACCTTCTAACTTGAATATCTTTTTTGATTTTGAGTTTTATGGAAAGTGGCAAAGGACTTTTTTATTCAGAAAAATATGGAGAAAATTAAAGTGTATTTTGTTCTGAGTTTTTTGTACCCACTTGTCGAAGAAACGCGTTTATTGATTAAAACTTGTGGCTTTAATATCTTTTTTGTTTTTGAGTTTTAAAAAAAGTGACAGAGGACTTTTCGACTCAGAAAAATATGGGAAAAATTCAGGTAAATTTACGTACATAGACCGTGGGACACCCTGTATATAATCATAGTTTTTAGAGTTCCAACAATATTTGTCGTTGATGTATATTTATTGACACAGTTTCGAAAAATAAAGACAGAGCAAAATTTTAAAGTTTTACTGCTATGTGTAAATGGTTCATGGTTCAAATGCTACATATCATCAACGCCGCTCGTTCGGATATTAACTCTTTGCATAAATCAAAGCTTGGTGGTTCCCTGAGTTTTCTGAGTGCGGAAATGGATTTCATCCGCCATTTGACTTTTTCTGCGGTGTTTTTAGAATTAAGGCTTCTGTATCCGTATGCTGAACACATATTACGTAAACACTCCTTGTACATTTCACGATATTCTTCGGCATTATATTCTTTGTCATCATATTCGTTAACGTTTTCGCGGACGACAACTTGTTTTATCAGCTCCTTTTCTATGTTCTCTTTTTTTTGGTCACTCATTTCCCCGTCAGCAATTCGAGTATGATAAATGACGACTTCCTGCAAAAAAGAAATAGAGACAATTTATAATGACGTCCAAGGATCGAAAATACTATTACAAAAAGAGAACAGCCAGAAAGCACGCTACAGCGTGCTGTTACGTAGAACTACGTCTTTTAAAATAAACTAATATACCATTACATTACCATTTTTTTACTTATTTATATTTTTTTATCTTATCTTCAAACGAATCTTTAAACGAATGTAAATAAAAATTGAAATATAATTTTTAATTTCAGAAATATAGAATAAAACAATAAAAATAAAAAATAACCCCCTCTAGCCACACCTAGCTACCCCCATTTCGTGACATATTTTCGTGGCATCCCGGATCCCCCCACCCCCTTAGCTACCGCCATTTCGTGACATATTTTCGTGACATGAATACCACCCCACCTAGAACGAAAATACCCTCAAAACCAGGGGTTAGGAGCCGCTCCGTTATAAGCTCCGATCCGCCGGCTTATAAGCTCCGGAGTTTTTATCTGTTAAAAGAACCGAGGCTGGATCAGATCGTATAAGGCCTTATACGATCCGCCCCGGCCCCGGTTCTTTTAAGCCGTTAAAAGAACCGGGGCTGGAGTGGATCGTTTAAGACCTTATACGCTCCGCTCCAGCCCCGGTTCTTTTAAGCTGTTAAAAGAACCGGAGCCGGGGCGGATCGTATAAGGCCTTATACGATCCGATCCAGCCCTGGATCGGAGCTTACAACGGAGCGGCTCCTAACCCCTGCTCAAAACCACGGGGAAAGACGTAGTTCTACGTCAATACCAAAATGCTATAAATCTAAAAAACTGTGGGATCTGGAGCATTGAATTTAAGAAATCCAGACAGAAATTAATAAAAATACCAGAAAATCGTTCGAATCATACAAACTTTGAAAAAATACTAAAAGTAAAAATTATAGATGGATGAATAATTTATAAGTAACTAGAAATGATTATGAATTTTTCGAATTCTTGGTACTGAAAAATGACAATTTTTTTTTCAACGAAATAAAGTTTTGCGACACCATTCTAAGTTAAGAAAAATTAGGTTACAAAAAAAAAAGGAAGTGCGCACCTGGGTAACAGGTGTTATAGGCTGGGCTAAGATGTGTTGCGGCTTCGCCAGTAACACTGCACTACAGGATTTGGTATCCAGGATGCTCGAGGGTACGTCTTTTTTTGCAGTGTCTGGTGACTCACAGTTGACAGGGTTAAGAGCACTGCCAGCGTCGTTGGCCACAGGCTTCTGGGTTTGCGGGGTCTGCTGCACAGCGCTGCTGTTGCCGTTGAAGATGGAAGCAGTTGCAGTGGGAGCACTTGCCATTTCTTGCACCCTTATCTTTTTCAACCTGGGACCCGAACTTTGTTCTTGGCAGCTGCAGTCGACTGTGCCTTTTCTCACCCCAGAACTAGAAGCTGTAGAATCGACGGGACATATGGATCGTTTTCTTTTCTTTTCGGTTTTTTGTTGCTGCTGTTGTTGCTGGCAAATCTGGGCTTGCTGCTGTTGCACACTGCAAGGAGAAGTGGGTTTCAAAGATCGAGGAATCGTTGATAACTCGAAAATTAACGAAACATGAAAAATGAATGACTTAAAATTTTAAGGATTGAAATTTTAATGGAACGCACAAATTAATCGGAATTATAATGAATCGGACATTTGCACAATCGGCAAAATGCGAATTCTGTTAAATGACGATTCGGTAAAATGAATAAAAGGTTGATTGGGGAATCAGAGAAAATTAGAATCGGTCAAATGTGTTTTCGGCGTTTCGAAAATTCGGAAAATAAAATTCGCAGAGAAACTACAATCCAGGGTTTTGCTGAATCAGGATAATACGTTTTCGGCGAATTGATTTGAAAATCCCAAGGATTTATATTTTATAATTCGAAAGTAATTCATAAACTTTTATTTACAAAATTAATTTTCCACAATATAATTGATTGCTACATTTTTATTATAACAATTTGTATTACGAAATTTCACCTAAAGAAAACAAAAAAAATTGGGCAATTTCTTGATAGTTAATGAGCCATCAGTGGCTGACTAATTATTTTGTTAATTTCAAAATAATTTTTTATAGCTCTAAATTGATTCAAATTTAAAAAAAATTTTTAATACTTGGGGAAGAAATGATAATACGTAATGTATAATGAACAATAAATTGTTAAAAAAATGAAATACTACCTTCATGTGTTAATAACTTTGTAAATTATTATGAAATTCATTGATTAAACAAAACAATGATTAGAATTCATGAAAAAATTAACATATTCTTTAAATGACAAATGTTTGCTTAAAGATTGCGATGAGCCTCAACCCTCTATTTCAAACAGCCCCACAAAGACTTCGAGAACAATCTCTCCTTCTGCAGGAAACAATAAAGGTAAACACTATATATATATGTTAAGTAAATTGTTTTATAATTGTAAATAATTAGAAATAATTATAATTTCAAATAATAAAAATAATTATAATAATAATTATAATAATTATAGTAATTATAAATTAATTATACAAATTTTTCTATAACACAAAATGATACACAAATGTCACATACTACATCGTCTATATATGTATGAATTTCTACAAAAAGTACATATACATTTACACCAATTAATATGTGGATTAAAAAATATATAACATGGCGGAAATTACAGGAAGTACAACTACGCATAGCCCAAATTTCACAATTGAGGAGATAGCCGAGGAAATAACAAGCGAAACAAGATTATTCATGGACCAAGGACAACATGGTCCGAGTCAGGCAACCCAGTCACCTCTTTTGGGAATTTCTCCAACATTCTGCATTAATGAAGGTATCCTTATTAAAAATACGTTGTTCTCTCATTTTTTTAATTACTTTCGAATAATACAAATATTATCATATTTTACTGATTTACTCGTTTTACAATATTTTTAACGGGTGTTTAAAAATAATTCTGTAATTCATCATAATACATAAATTATGTAATAATAAAATATGTAACTAAAATTTCAGAAGAACAACCAATTGGCAGCCCAAAATTTGGAGACCAAACTTTTGAAAAACAAACGTCACAAGAACCGACACACAGAATTCTTCAACAACGCGCAACTTCCTTGCAACCTCAAGCTTCGACTGCTTCTGCTATTTCTCCTCGAGGCGGAAATGATGAAGGTAATATTTATTAATGAAAATTTTGTTAATTATGATTTTATGACTTTCTTATAATACTAAAATTAATATATTCGCCTGTTTCACCTTTTACAGAAAACCTAAAGAGGAATATAAAATAATTAATTAATTCATAATAATAAATATCATATATTACATTACAATGTTTAACCAATTTTCAGAAAATCTACATTTCGACAGCCAATACATTGGCGAGGAAAATCCGGCACAACAAGGATCACCAAACATGACTATAGGTTCGCCTCAACAAAAAGTTACCTCCCCGACTCCACAGACTTCACAATCAGGTCCAAATTCTCATCGAGGGAATAATCATGAAGGTAAAAATTATAACAATAATTATGACATGAAGTATTCCACATTTTTGAACAATTACTATTTAATACTTATCATAATATATAAAAATTTGTGAACAAAGCATTTTTCTATTAAAATATATTTATTATACAGATGAACACAATTTGGTAGAGAAAAAAAACAAAAAAACCAATCAAGAGAAGAAATCAAAAACAAAAACTCTAAAACCACAAAAATTTCCGGAAATAACCAAAGTAGTCATCGGCCATTGGATAGTAGCGTCCTGGGGTGGGTGGCCTTGGTGGCCAGCCCAAATTGTTTCCGTCGACAATAAAATTTTAAATTTACGATGCATAACCGGGTTGAAGGTGGGAGGGGAGAGCATGGAATCTTGCAATATTTCGAAATGTAGAAAAATGATTATAAAAGATTACAAGATATACATCAAGACTTTGGCACAGAAAACTCAACTCGAATTGACAGCAATATTATCCAAAATTGGTTATTGAATAATAGTTTCATTATCAAACGTAACCTCGATTCTATTTGTAATTTGCATTGGAACAAAAATTAATGATGATCTAGAACAGCCTAAAAAAGAAAGGAAATTTAATTCTAAATTGTAATATAATTTTTGTGAATAAAACGAAATTTTTGAAAAGTATTTGTATTGAAAGTAAATAGATGAGAATCGATGTTGTGAGAATAATGAAACTGTTATTATAAAAAATTGTAAATACTTGGGGAAGAAATGATAATACGTAATGTAGAATGAACAATAAATTGTTAAAAAAAATAAATACTACCTTCGTGTGTTAATAACTTTGTAAATTATTATGAAATTCATTGATTAAACAAAACAATGATTAGAATTCATGAAAAAATGAAAATATTCTTTAAATGACAAATGTTTGCTTAAAGATTGCAAATTTTTTGTTAATAAGACTGAATCAATGATTTCAAAATAACCTACATTAGTTGTGTTAAAAAACAAATACAAGTTTTGCGACAGTTTCCATACATAAAGTGCAATTGGAATGGAAAGTTTTTATTTATGTAAAAAAGAATTAGATTGTTGTTGGATACCTCGAAATAAAACGTTATTTTGATATAAAATATTTGCTTTGTAAATTTTACCTTTCCCAATGATTTATTTTTTGTGGTAAACACATAATTTAATATAAAATAACACGATGTCTCTGCGTGAAATTAAAACGATAACTAGAATATTGAAATCATAAAAAAATAGAATGTTTCGAAAAAAAATTTTATTTTGTTATAAACAATGAAAATATAAATGATTACATTTCGGGCTTACATATTTTGTCGGTATTCAATCTGTTTAACATATTCAGAAAATGTACATATTATTTGTAATGTAATTATTACTTTTTTTGTAAACAAAAATTTGTTAAATATTTGAAATTCGAAATTGTTGCGAAATGTTACCAATCGCCTTCGTCGTCTCGGTTTCTCCAAACACCGTCGCGTCCAGGGTAATGGCAATATTGTTTCGTGTGAAGTTCGCCATTTAGGTTGTAATAATCTCGTCTCAACGCGTCCCAGCTCCAATTTTCTTGCCGATTTATGTGACCTTCGAATCGGTCATCGAACCTTGCCCAACGCGCGTTCACCCTTTTAGCTAGTTTCAATGAATATTCAGGAGTAGCCCATCGGAGTATTTCATGAGTAGAAACTTCGTTAATGTTGTTGAGATAGAAGAAATTTACAATAATTAAAATTGCCTTTGGTGAAATAGGTTTCTTTCTCTCGAATACATTTCCAATGAATTTCGGCAAGTTTTCAATTGGACCAACAATTCTAGTAAATTCTGCCCATGGATCGACCACTCCTGTTCGACGTTCGTATGGTTTTGGCCCCATACGTGGACCTCCCTCGGCTCGACCTGGCAAGGGGTGTTCGTTATCGAACATTCCGTGATGAGGGTTGCGGTGATCAGCGGCATCTTCGAAGGAGACGCCTCCCCACTGGCCCAGTGATTCTTGGCTGATGTTTCGTGGAAACTCATTGGCCCCGGCGCCATCTCCATCACCAGCTCCTGGATGTTGATTTGGTTGGGGTCGAGGCCTCAGATGGCATTGTTGAACAGAGCATCTCGATGTAGTCGGAACTTGACAACATTCGTCTGGATCTGAATAGAATTATTCAAACAAACATTTACGCAACGCGGCCGTAAATGAATAAAATATTTGAATAAAATATAAACTCTTGTCACATATCAGCTGAGAAATAATCATACATTTTTATTTTTAATATTTTCTCAAATATCGAGCGAATACATGCATAAATATATATTGACCATATTTCACCTACAGTGTATAACTGTATTCGATTATGATAAATCGGAAATATGTTAAATATTCAATGTTGATAAGATATATACCTATTTGATCAATGAGTCTTTCATTAGTTCAGAAGGAAATTTCAGTAGTCCAATGCCTAATTCAATGGGTTTTCTATAATTATAGTAAAATATGAACTTTCTTCATATGTCAGCTAACAAATAATTAAACATTTTTTATTTTTAGGATTTTTCCAAATGTCGGGCAAATACATGCATACATATATGTATATATACACCATATTTCACCTACTGTGTATAACTGTATATGATAATTTTAATTCGGAAATATGTTAAATATTCTATGTTTAAAAAAATTCAGCTATAAAATGGATGAGTCTATCATAAGTTCAGAAGAAAACTTCAGTAGTTCAATGCTTAATTTAATGATTTTTACCAATTTTAATGAAATTATGAACTTTCTTCATATGTCAGCTAAGAAATAATCAGACATTTTTTATTTTTAATATTTTCTCAAATATCAGGCAAATACATGCATAAATATATATTGACCATATTTCAGCTTCAGTTTATAACTGTATTTGATTGTTTTAAATCGGTTACTTGTTAACTATTCTATATTCATAAGGATTCAGCTATGTGATCAATAATTCAATTATTAGTTAAGAAAAAAAATTCAGTAGTTCAATTCGGCGTACTACTATACTCACGCCGAATAAAAGATGAAAAATTTTGTCCATCAGCCAAATATGCAATTACTCAGAAGCAGATATCGTGCAAACTAATATGAATGAGAATGTATTTAACAAACTAAATACTGAGAATATCGATAATGAAACAAGACCCTACATGAAAAAATCAATATTTCTCGATACAATGTAGTTGTATGTATGGCTAAAGTATGGAATCTTTAAACTTAAATATAAAATGAGTATAGAAAAACACAAAAATAGTTATAATGATAGAAAAATCTTGGAAATACTCGTATATTCAATAGTTTGATCACTGATGAACTTTATACTACTGAAAAACGAAAATTAGTAGATAGATTGTAAGTAAAACATGGTCAATATATAATTTTTATATTGATCATGTTTTATTTACAGTGTCCTAAGAAATTGCTTTTTTTAAGTCTAGAAGCTTTTTCGTGTGGTTGAATTATTGCTATCAATTAATTGCACAAGAACAAAATTTATTTCCGTTGCACGATATCTGCACCAAGTTGATTGTTTACGTGATTAATAGATAAAATCTTCTAATTTTTGTATAAGGTGAGTATAGAAGTACACTGCATGAACTATTTCTCGATTTATCAATACCATATATTTAGTAGTTTTCTTTTCCACTCCAAAAAGTGCCATCACGAAAAATAGCTCATTCGGCGTACTACTATACTCACACCATACATAAGTAGAAAAATATTGTCCATCAGCCAAACATGCAATTACTTAGGAGCAGATATCGTGCAAAGTAATATGAATTGTAATGTATTCAATAATTTATCACTGGAAATATCAACGATGGAGCAAGATTTTACAAAAATTAAATATAATACTGGCATCAAAGACAAACTCAAAATCACTATGTACTTACAAAAAAATCCAAAGGAGTCTATAAACGATTGTTTATAGACTCTTTTCCCTCCTAAACCCACGAGGATTCATGGAGACGTTCATGGAAGTAACGAATAATCTGCTTGTTATGAAATCTTCAAATTCTGGAAGCCAAGTTTGTTCAATTCAGTTGCGTCACTGGGGAGAGGCGAAAAAAGAATAATTTATTTCAAAAATATTATGCTTTAATTTATACGCAATAAATTTTATTTGCAGCAAAATAGCAGTTCTACTACAATCCACCAAAACTCTTCCCTTCCTACTTTAGTCAACAATGATATATGTATATATTCCAATATAATATCTGCCAATAGCCAAAATTTAGTAGCAAAAAGTAGCAAAAATCGTTCTACAACCTTACGACTATTGTCCAAAATACTGTTTGGAAGTTTATCGTAATTAATGTAATTTCTAGAGTTAACACATAGGTAAGTTATACTTGAATTGACATCGTTTGCCTGAAAATCCAAAAAAAATATGGTGTACAATGATATAGAGTCACAGTATATGTATGTGTCGTGCTCTGAGATGAATCGCATTGCGCAATATACATGCATTATACGAACACGATTCCACGATTGTAAATATACTTATAATTATAGATTTCCTTATATTTATTTTTCATACAGTAAAAACCTCTTTATTCCGTAGTTCACTTACGTCTATTCTTCTTTGGTTCATTAGGTCTATCGTTTTACAGTCTTCAGGAGATATCCCAACCCTCTCACGACATTTGGATTCAAGCATGTCCCCGGCACAAAAATCCGGAGACGAGATTGTTCATCATTTATTTCTATGTTTCCTGGAGTTTTTAGAAACCAGTTGTTTTGCTGTAAAAGTGTTATAAACTGGAAATATATTCTGAATATAAACTGGGACTCTGCATCAGTAGAATGAAATTTTTCACTTTTTTTTATTTCTAACAATGCCTGTAATAGTGTTTTCAAGAAAAACAACTTCGCCACCTAAGTAACAAGGAAAGTTAAAACCGATGGCGCTGTGGTGCGAAATTTTTTTTTTTTTTTTTGCAAATTTTGTAATCAAATTCTATTTCTAATGGCAAATCGTCTATTATCGATATTTACAAAAAACTTCCTTTTTCAAATTTTTTCCCAAAAATGAAGAGAGACGGATTTGATTTACAAAATAAAAATGCTTCCTAACTTGCTTTTTTGGATGAAAAGAATTGATTTCAACTCAAGTAGAACATTCGTAAGTTTTCGCATGCTCGAGTCCCATAAAACCCATTTCATAAGAATACTCACGATGTTGTTGATATTTGTCACATTGGATTGCATGATTTGTGGTTGAGAGTTTCTTTTGTCATCTATCCGCT
Organism: Platygaster robiniae; assembly: GCA_028476575.1. Classification (NCBI taxonomy): domain Eukaryota; kingdom Metazoa; phylum Arthropoda; class Insecta; order Hymenoptera; family Platygastridae; genus Platygaster; species Platygaster robiniae. Next base: position 40,334,175 of record CM052021.1, read on the forward strand.
TTTCTGGAATTCCGTGTGACTAAAAGACAAAATGTCAAAATACAATAATTACGTTTAATTCTGTCATCACATCTGCTGCACCAGTGACGTACCTAGGCTTTTTGGCGCTCTGGTGGTGCTTAGAAACATTTTTTTTTATTTTTTATAATTTTTAATTGAAAAATAATTGACACTTTACAAGTAAAATTGAGAAGAATGCAGTGATAAATTTTTCGGAATTGAAAATAATAAGAAGAAATAATTATTTACAGTCTGACTGGTTAATAAAGCCAACTTCCCCAGAGAACATTCAAAAAACCCAATAGTAGAAAAAAGAACAATAGTTTATGGATTGACTGATTAAGTCAATAAGAGCTGCTTCTTCTGACACATCTCTATGCTGAGTTTCAACATTTCGCTTGTATTTCGGTCGAAATTGAACTTTGGCTTGCCTTTGCGTACCAACGATAATTCCCATTTAATCAAAGCGAATAACTGTGATTCGAGTTTTTCAAACTATATTCCCTACCACTCGCACTACTTGCTACGCCTGCACGACCAGGTTTAGAGTATCGTATTTTTGAGAAGGAAAAAAACGAATCTGCTTGGAAGTTAGTAGGTACTTCGTTTTTCCATAGAAAAATAAAAAATAGAAAGTATGGTTTTAACAAAGAAAGTTGCGGAAGAGCTGCTTCTTCTGACACATCTCTATGCTGAGTTTCAACATTTCGCTTGTATCTCGGTCAAAATTGAACTTTGGCTTGCCTTTGCGTACCAACGATAATTCCCAATTAATCAAAGCGAATAACTGTGATTCGAGTTTTTCAAACTATATTCCCCACCACTCGCACTACTTGCTACGCCTGCATGACCAGGTTTAGAGTATCGTATTTTTGAGAAGGAAAAAAACGAATCTGCTTGGAAGTTAGTAGGTACTTCGTTTTTCCATAGAAAAATAAAAAATAGAAAGTATGGTTTTAACAAAGAAAGTTGCGGAAGAGCTGCTTCTTCTGACACATCTCTATGCTGAGTTTCAACATTTCGCTTGTATCTCGGTCAAAATTGAACTTTGGCTTGCCTTTGCGTACCAACGATAATTCCCAATTAATCAAAGCGAATAACTGTGATTCGAGTTTTTCAAACTATATTCCCCACCACTCGCACTACTTGCTACGCCTGCATGACCAGGTTTAGAGTATCGTATTTTTGAGAAGGAAAAAAACGAATCTGCTTGGAAGTTAGTAGGTACTTCGTTTTTCCATAGAAAAATAAAAAATAGAAAGTATGGTTTTAACAAAGAAAGTTGCGGAAGAGCTGCTTCTTCTGACACATCTCTATGCTGAGTTTCAACATTTCGCTTGTATTTCGGTCGAAATTGAACTTTGGCTTGCCTTTGCGTACCAACGATAATTCCCAATTAATCAAAGCGAATAACTGTGATTCGAGTTTTTCAAACTATATTCCCCACCACTCGCACTACTTGCTACGCCTGCATGACCAGGTTTAGAGTATCGTATTTTTGAGAAGGAAAAAAACGAATCTGCTTGGAAGTTAGTAGGTACTTCGTTTTTCCATAGAAAAATAAAAAATAGAAAGTATGGTTTTAACAAAGAAAGTTGCGGAAGAGCTGCTTCTTCTGACACATCTCTATGCTGAGTTTCAACATTTCGCTTGTATCTCGGTCAAAATTGAACTTTGGCTTGCCTTTGCGTACCAACGATAATTCCCAATTAATCAAAGCGAATAACTGTGATTCGAGTTTTTCAAACTATATTCCCCACCACTCGCACTACTTGCTACGCCTGCATGACCAGGTTTAGAGTATCGTATTTTTGAGAAGGAAAAAAACGAATCTGCTTGGAAGTTAGTAGGTACTTCGTTTTTCCATAGAAAAATAAAAAATATGAACGTATGGTTTTAACGAAGAAAGTTGCGGAAGAGCTGCTTCTTCTGACACATCTCTATGCTGAGTTTCAACATTTCGCTTGTATTTCGGTCAAAATTGAACCCAGGTGTTAATAATGTCGTCTGTCCTTTTTCTGTAATTTTTACTATAAAAATTAGTTGTAATAACATTGATCCACATTGACATAATATTGCCTTATTTTCATGTACAGTAAAATGTCTGTCAATTATGACTAAATCACAATTTTGCATAAAATTAAAAAAGTAAGCCACTTTTCGTTTATCTGACTTCAGCTAAAATCATCAAATAAATCAATCTATGCTTTGGAACGCTTTTCCCAACGAATGGTCAACATGTGTATGTCAACGAATGGTCAACGCGCGTTTGCTAGGAAATTGAGAGGATTTTTCAGCGAAGAGTATCCATAGAGAATTTCAGTTCCTTTGATTTCTTTGGTATCCATCTTCTTCTACAATTTGAAGGATTTTCAAAGTATTTTTAAAACTATTGGTATTTTTCAGAAAGATAGAATTTTGCAGAATTTTCAAGTATTTTTTCATATTTTTATATAAATTAGTGTACCAAGAATTTCGAGCTCAAGAATTTGAAGTTGATGAAATTTTTCGTGTTTATGAGAATTTTGCAGAAAACAGTTTCTTGATAGATTTTTTTTCTTGAGCTACTTTTAGTATTCATTCAGATTTTCTGTGATTTCAAGGATCGTACATCATTTTTATAAATTGACGTATAAATTTTTGGTATGTATTGGATAGATTTTTAATGTTTTATATATGAGGCACCGAGAGTAAAAGAAAGGTAAAAAATGTTACATAGGTAGAGAAGGAAAAAAAATCACAGGAGCAAAAGAAGGACAAATTTGAATGAGAGGTAAAGAGCGACAAAATCGTTTTGGTGGAAAAGTGTAACTTATTTCAAAGTTGGAGGGAAAGAAGGAAAAAATTCCGTTTTGAGGAAAAAAAGGACAAAAATCAGTTTGGAGGAAAAGACGGACATATTTCGTTCAGCGGTAAAATTAAAACCGCCTAATAAAATAATCGATTTTTTCTTTTGTTTTTCCTGGTATTGATTTTTTTTTAAAGTAAGTGTTATACAGCGCGCTAAAGAACGATAATTTGCATTTCCAGGTCTCAATCCTTGCCGAAAAGTCACCATCTCGAATGAAGGGGTGTTTATTTAAAATAATTATTTTTAATTTAAAAATTTTTTTTCATTGAAAACTCACTCGCTATCAAGTTCAGCGTTTTATTCAGCATTTAAATAGCAAAAATTATACATTTATTATTTTCGAATTTATTAATTATGTTATTTTTATTAATTATATTATTTATATTATTAAATTTATCTATCTATCAAAATTTTTCTGCAAACTATAAGAATTACGGAGAACACTCAGATTGCTGGAAGAAAAAAATTTGTATGCACAATTTCTCTTTCGAAATCGAAAAAGGTAAACAGCAACTTTCGAATATCCCAAAGATGATTCTTACGAAAAAAATGCCCGGAAAAATTCCAACGAAGGAAAAATACGTAATTATGTTCCTATCATGAACAATATTCATCAAGAAAATAGCGCAATTAGTTTTCAAGTAACATAAAAATCGTCCGTCCGTGGACGTAATCTCAAAATTAAATATTCCCAAGTATTCTTGAAACATTTTCTCAGATGTTATTTATTGTTAAGCGATTAAAAAATCAATCGAGAGTCGATATTCTTCCAAGTAAGAATTTATTCAAACACATATTGTTGAAGTAAACATTAATCGACAGAATGATAACAAAAATTCGGCCTAAAAAGGTGTTTGTATGCGTTAGATCTCGAATACGCGGCCGCAGAGCACGTGTACACTCTGCTCCTGAAGAAGGACTGCTAGCCTCGTTTTATACGCTCGGATCAGTACCGCAACATACTCGCCGCCGGCGTCCAGCCACTTCAGAAGAAAAGGTAAGGCTTTCCTGCTGAAAAATTGGCCAAAATTATCATATTGTAGAATAATAAAAATTATATATTTGAATATTCAATATATTTTATAATAGTCGAAGCTACTAGATCCGGCTCGGTATTAAAAATTTCAACGTGCAAAATTTTTTCGGTATTAAATTTTCAACTTTTACAAGCGACGCTCCCTTAGATATCACTACTTTTTAATCTTTTCTTTTGAAATCGTTTTTAGGAAATTCATTTATAAAGGATAATTTCTGCATTGCATTGCAGTGACCAAGAAGACTTGGTCAGACTGTATTTTCTTGTACGAGAGATACTTCACACGATGCGACGGTCGCCTTTACATTTTCAATGTGATATAGGAGGTGGGGGGGGGGGGGGAGAGGGCGGAGATATCATATGTTTTTTCATACATAGAAAACTGTAGAACTAGTCCGAAAATATATAATATGAAGAGCGATGAAAGATAAAGTTCGTTGTTCGCTCGTCGCAAACTCCGACGAGACAAAATTTCGAGTGACTAATGAGCCGTAAAATTAGACGAGGGTTTTTAAATCATATCTCTCGCCAAGATTTCCAGTTTTCGAGTATTGTTTCCTTAGGCACGAAAAACAAGAACACTACTATTTGTGGAAATAGAAGTGATTTCCATTTCCCTGATAAAATTTTTTTTTGTTCAACCTTTATACATTGAAATAAAATTTGCATTGACACAAAAATTATCAATTATAAGTAATTCATAATTACAATTATTAAAAATCACTTTTAGAAAATATTATATATAAAATAAGAGTACATGAGAGTCACTGCTGTCGATAAAATGCACGATCGCGCTCCTACATGTCCCACTCGAAAACAAATTTCAAGGAATTAATAATTTAAGACCAAAAAATGCCAAAAAATTAATTGTTTTCACTGCTTCCCTACTTTTTCATGGCAAAAAAAGCTTCCGGAAAACCATTTATGCGGTAAAAACTTTTCTACGGCAACATTTTCGTTTTGATCCAAAACCGGATCAAAGTCGGACCAGAATCGGACCAAAGTTTGATCCGACTCTGGTCCAAAACCTTTGCTAGGGTCTTCAGAAAAGAACATTTTTCTGAAAATTGAATTTTCTATATGGAAAATTTTCAAATTACGATTGAGTTTCACGGTCACTCTGAATTCTGAATTTCTACATAGAATTGCTGGCTTTAGTTATGTATATCTTTAGATATATATTCCAAGAAAATACAATTTGTTATGAAAAGTAATTTTATGTAAGAGAGATATATGGAACTCTATTTTGTTTTCATGCGTTACAAAAGTGAACTTCCAAAAACATATAAGAAATTGAAGTTTATAGTTGAATTGAATGAACTTTTTTTTTAGCAATTAATTACTATGATATGAAATCAAGTTTTCCAAAGGGTTTGATGATTTTAATACATAGAAAGTTTTAACAAGAATATTTATGTGAATTTCAAGCTTGGAGATTCAAGTTTACTTTTGACCAGCTTAAAAATAGAATAGTATTGTGAAATTTCCTCTTATAAAAAATTAGTTTTCATAACAAATTGCATTTTCTTGGCATAAAAGTAGAAAGATAGGAATTAGTGAATTCAGCAATTTGATCTAGAAATTCAGACTTCAAAATAACTGGGAAATTCAATGGTATTTTAAAATTTTTCCGTATGAAAAATTCAATCCTTGGAAAATCCTTCTAAAAGACTATTCAACACATGGAAATTCTGTTCTATCCCAATACAAGAAAAATTGTTACTATTCTTATCTAACATACCGTCCCTAATGGCACAGAATATTCTAGGAACATGCTAAGAATATTCCTTTAGAATATTCTCAGAATATTCCTATGTCCAAGTAATGTCCCATAAAGCCAATGTAAAGGAGAATATTCTAAGAATATTCCAGGAGAATATTTTTTAATATTCTTCTAGAATATTCTTAGAATATTTTCCTTTACATTGGCCTTATGGGACATTACTCGGACACAGGAATATTCTGAGAATATTTTCGGTAATATTCTTAGAATGTCTTTAGAATATTCTGTGCTATTAGGGGTAACATACTCGAGGGGGTTGTTTTACGCTTTTTTCTTCGCTGATGGCATTGACGACAAAGGCGATGGAGTTCTCCTGTAAGCAAACACGATATGAGATAATTTAGTTGGGAACCAATTAGAAATTAATTTGACAAATACCTACGCTCTTTTCTGATTTGGTTCCCTGTTGCACTGTAACATAAAATATGCACACAAAATAGTTGGTTTTTTTTTCGAACTGTTGCAATATATACAATGATTTATGGAAATAATATTTACCCTCAATGTTTGGATTATCGACGTCAAATTATTGGATGCTTCCTTCGACTCAAGCACGTGAAACGGAACGATTAACTGAAAAAAATTTTTTACAAAAAATGTTATGTATGTATTTGATCTGTAAATGAATAAAAAAAAAAATAAATTTAGCCACATACGTTTACAACCGATTCCGTACTTTCGATTTCGGGAGCTGTCGCAGAGTGAAACACAACGTTCACATTTTTTGCTGAAAAAAAAATTTTTCAAAGTTAAAAACAATTCTTACAATAACAGAAAAGAGGACGTATTTAGAATCAATATTTATTACTTAAAACATTATACTAACAGCGGATGATCACTGCCTGGTCCAACGGTTCGGAATCCGATTCTGTTGAAATACCTGAAAAATAACATATCGCTACATGTAAATATTTAGTTAAATAAGACAAAGATTATTACAAAATGTTTTTATTTTTTTATTTATTTTTTTATCTAGTTTTTCAGGTTTTTTTATTTATAAACATTAAAAATACACTGTTCAAAGGACGATTTCGTACAGGCATTTTGGTGAAAAATAAACCGATGTCAATTGGACATTGTTAATGATAGGAATAACAATCAAAACTCTTACGTTTATTGAGGTCAACTTTATCGTTTGGTTTGTACATTTTATCTGAAACAACAAAAAAATTATACCTATTATATTAAAAAATAATGCATAATTACATTTTTAAGTCATTTTCGGTACAGGAACTAAAGTACACATTTACCCCCAAAAGTGAAAATAACACCGCTTAATTCGGGTTTCATTTCGTTTTGAAATTTCGTCATCAAATTGAAATTTTTGAAATGTATGGCTAGCGCCACATTTTTATTATGGTAATTGTCTAGTATGTCCATGGACTCTTTTTTGGCGTCTTTTTTGCGAATGCACGAAGATGAACTACTTGTCTTTTTACAAGACCACAATGTTATTTTGCGAGAAAAATTGTTTTTCATAGTTTATTATTAAAAAAAACCACCTTCCCCCAACGTAATTTTATTCTACAAAAAATATGCGATATTTTGCAAGAAACTATTTTTTTCTTTGACCATTTTCGGCAGAATTCCCGGAATTCCCTACTCTCTAAATTTGAATCAGCGAGTAACCGCTGATTAACAGTGAATAGTCACTGATTCAATAAGCGATAAGTATATCGCTGCAAATCAGTGTCTATTTTGTATCTGTTTCAATCAGCGAAATGCGTTTTGCTGCGGAATCCCAGTGATTTTCATTGGGACCTGACAGCGAATTATCTATGTTCATGAAACGCTGGTTAGAGCAGCGGATTTCGCTGGTTTGTCTAGTGAAGTTTGCTGGACATATCAGTGAATATGAGCGTGATAGTTTTTGTTTGATTGGAATGTTGAAAAGCCAACATTACTGTTACATTAAAAGGCCATTTACTTTTTTAAAAGCAATTCAGTATACTGAATATATATAGGATATATTCGTAATTCGACCTCGCACTGTATATAAGCACTCTGTATTTTAGCACTAAATTAGTTCTCACATTTTTCCTCACGAAGATCACGTTTGATGATATACTACTCCTCACGTATATCATCAAACGTGATCTTAGTGAGGAAAAATGCGAGAAAGACAACAATGCAATCTCACGCGTGCTAGAGCACAACGTGAGAATTTCGTGAGATCACGAATGTTGATTGGGTCGTGTCAAGAATTAATTTTTGCCGACAACAAAATTAAGATGTTTTGAAACCTCATAACCAACCTCAAATCGTTTTTATGTATAATTTTAGAAGCATCAAAGTGGTGAAAACAACCCAAAGTACTATATTATAGTTTTTTTAAATTCTTAACTCATCTTAACCCAATCTTAACCCATGATAACTCTAGTCGGTTAAGATTGAAACCCTCGGGGAGTAAACTCCATAAATGCCTTATTTTCAACTTTTTATTACGAAACACGAAACGAAACCCGAAACGGTGTTTTTTTCGAAAGTGAGATAACGTTAGGTTTTTTTTTTTTTTGAAATACCTAGAGCGGTGCGGTGATTGTCCCAAAATGTCAACGCCACTAATTTGCATGCGTTTGAATGCATTCTTATAAGATGCTTATGAAAAACAAGATGGCGGGTGGTTTGAATTTTGTGTGTGTATCATGAAATACAACAATAATTGAAAAAAGCCGCAAATTTTCAACTGTACATTAACCACTTTATCAAAATTTCTTGCAATACTATTCATTTTATTCTATTAATTTATTTGATAAACGCAGTATAAATTTTTTCCCATGTGTCAATGCAAGAGTCATTAAAAAATTATTGCTAATCCAAAAATTCAAACGCTTTGCGGGCAGATTCATAGCCTACTCAATACTCAACATCTTGAGTTTGGTGAATTAAAATAGCAGCCTCCATAATCAAGATGGCTACCCCCCATGAAGCCATCTTCTTTTTCTCTTTAATCAAAATAATAAAAAATCAGCAGGGAAACGATAAGAAAAATTATTTATTGAAAAAATAACGACGAAGGCAAACGAAAACAATCTCATTCTCTATTTTTTAAAATAAAAATTGAATCTATTCCACTCAAAAAATAAAAAACATCTCGTATCTTTTAATAAAATTCAAATCAAATCAAATTGTGAATATTGTGATTCACAATCACAAATCAGCCGCAGTGTGACACCTCATAGCTAACTTCAGAGAATTACGCAAGATGGCCGCCCCCATGATGTCATCTCCTTTTTCTCTTTAGGATTGACGTCTTCCACTCCCAGCAACTCCCAGATAGTGCCTCGTTAGCTGACAGTTAGCTGATTTGATAAGTCTCCTTTTCAAGAGAAATAAAAAGTTAATTTAAAGTTAAGAAATATTTGAAAGCTTCTTGTAAATTGAAATTGTAATTTTGGCGATTTTAATTTTATGAAATCTGATTGCAGGTCTCGAAAATGCATCATGAAAAGTGTGTCTCAATGGTCGAAATCGTTCGTTGCGCGGAGTCTTTGTTAAAGTTGAACAACAATGTTGTAAAGCTACCTCATGTGCAAAAAAGCCTATTCAAAATTTTAGAAGGGTTTGATGAGCTGAGTTCTTTAATGATACCGCCAAAATCGTCGGAGAAAGGTCAAGTTCAAGCGTGAGTAGTATTACCTAATCCAAAAACATCCTACTTTCACTAGAGTATTTACGGCTTATGGGCCTCGCTTTATTGTGTTCAGCCCACAAATTAATTTTGTCCTTTTCTTGGGTCTAATAAGAAATAGTTGCAAGAAGCGATATTTTTTAGGTTAGGGTTTTTTTTTTTTTTTTTTTTTTCGCGCGGATGTAGAAGATTCAGATCAAGAGAGTAGCAAATGAAACATCAAAATTGTTAGTTAAAAACTTTTGTGATTTTAATATTTCAGATGATTTGTTATAGTTATAATGTTACTTATGAATAACAAATGAAATTTTCAGTGTTCCAGATTTTATAACTACTCTATGAGGATTTTGTAAAATTAAATTCACTTCAAAATGAAATTTATTGTGAATTTTTATTGAAAAACTAAATCAACAGCATTTTTGAAAATGAATCATTGCAATTAAAAGAATCCAAAATTTTCCTTTAAGAATAAGACTTTTTTAAGTAAGAATTTCTTTTTTCCCGAATTGAAATTGTAAATTATAAAATTGATCATTCAGAGTGAAATTTCCCATACCAGAAATAAATTATTAATTGCAATATTTGATTCGCTGTGTAACTTGGGCTAGTAATTCGACTATGCAATGCATCGTTCCCATACGCTTTACTGTATGGGAAATGTTTTTTCATCCTATTCAGTAAACGTCACACTTGATGTCACACTTTTTCATATTTGGTTAATTTTTGAGTTATCAATGATTATCAATGATTCCTCGATCTTTGAAACCTTGCAGCAAGAAACAACAGCAAGCTCAGACTTGCCCGCAACAAGAAACCCGCAACAAGAAACCACAGCCGTCGTGAGCACATCGCAAAGTTCTAAACGAAAAAGATCCCCAAGTCCCGTCGATTTTCCAGCTTCTGGTTCTGAGGCGGGCCAAGAGCAAAGTTTGAGTCCCAAGTTAAAAAGAATAAAGCCGCAAGAAATGGCAAGTGGGAGTACATCCAAAGTGGAATATCAGGTAGTTTTATGTTGTGAAATATCAACGTTCTTTAGCATTCGTCACTTAAGGCGACACAGAGGCCGTTTACTCCGCCTCCTCCTTCCACTCATTTGTTTTCCGTTCTATGCGTCTCTCTCGCACTTCAGCAGCCTCTGTGTCCCCTTAATGTGTCTTTTTTCTTTTTTTTGTAAGTGTATTATGGCACTGACCCCAGTCGGGAAAGCGGGAAAAAAAATTTTCCACTTTGGTAAATTCATCAATGTTTCTGTCCCGGCTTCAAAAATTTACGGTAATTTCCCGGTCAGGAAAGAGGGAAAAATCCGAATTTTCCGATAGTCGGATTCTAAACGTGGAAATTATCCGAATGTCGGAACAAACAGATAAAAATGTCAAATGATAAGCGACAATTTTGTTCGTGTATACAGTATTTATATGTCAAGTTAAATAAAAACAGCGAACAAATATGAAACGACTTGAAAAGCCTGAGAACTTTTGTACGTTAAAAAAAAATAGATTTCCGATAAATAAATTTTATATTTGATGATTCATAAAAATATCCGTTGAATAAATCGTTTATGAGAGCTAATCCAAAATAAAACCCGAGACACGTATATCTTAAAATGTGGTCTAGATTCCATTTTTGCTATCATTTCCCCAGCTTAAATTTTGTGTTGCACAGTGTAATTTTAAAATAAAAATTGTATCTTTAAGAATTTGATTATGAGCTTCACCAGCGAATGTTAATACGATTTTATAAATCAACAAATAAAAAATTTATTACAAAAGTACAAATGTTCTCAGGCTTTTCAAGTCGTCATGCTTTTTCGCTGTTGTTATTTAACTTGACATATAAACACTATATACACGAACGAAATCGTCGCTTATCATTTGACATTTTTTCCTGTTTGTTCCGACTATCGAAAGTTTCGAATTTTTCCCTCTTTTCCGACCGGGAAGTTACTGTAAATTTCTGATGCATTTACCAAAGTGGAAGTGTTTTTTCCCGCTTTGCCAACCGGGACATTTAGTCCTGGCCAGGGTTGGTGCCATAATACACTATCTTTTTTCTATTGAATCAATCAAAAAAATTTATCACCACATTCTTTTCAATTTTACTTGTAAAGTGTCAAATTATTTTTAAATAAAAAATTATAAAAAATAAAAAAAAATGTTGCCAAACACCACCAGTGCGCCAAAAAGCTTAGGTACGCCACTGATGCAGCAGATGTGATGACAGAATAAAACATAACAATTGTATTTTGACATTTTGTCTTTCAGTCGTACGGAACTTCAAAAAAGCGAAGAAAAGAAGAAAAAGATTCTGAGCAAAAAATCATACAAACATCCAATACAACAAATATTTACAACACTGTGAGTATTTTTATAAAATGGGTTTTCTGGGACTCGAGCATGAGAAAACCGACAATTGGAAGAGTTCCTTTTCGATATTCCCAGTCAATTTTGTGGTTTTCTCAGTCAAAAATTGACTGGGAATATCGAAAAGGAACTCTTCCAATTAATATTTCAACCCAGTGAAAATTAATAAAAGCAAAAAACCGACAATGTTTTACTTCAGTTGAAATTAATTCTTCTTATTGTAATAGCAGGTTGGGAAGCATTTTAATTTTGTAAATCGAATCACGTCTGAATTGTTACTTTCTTAACGGGAGATGCAAGACTTGAACCAATGGCGCTTTGGTTATTTTTGAGAAAAAAATTTGGAGAAAAGAAAGTTTTTTAAAAATATCGATAATAGGCGATTTGCCATTAGAAATACGATGTAATTACAAAATTTGCAAAAAAAAAATTTTTTCACACCACAGCGCCATTGGTTTTTAATTTTCCTTGTTACTTTGATGCCGAAGTCATTCTTATTGAAAAGAGTGTTTTAGGCATTGTTAGAAATAAAAAAAATTTCACTTTACTGATGCCGAGTCCAAGTTAACTTTCAGTATATATTTTCAACATTTAATGTTTATAACACTTTTACAGCAAAACAACTTGTTTCGAATTCCGAGTAGCGTCGTACTCAATGATCAACGTTCCCAACTCCGAATTACGCTTCCAGAGTCGATCTTTCACAAACCGAAGGCTATTGAAGGATTATCATACTTCATGATGGCTCTGAATAGATCGGCTGCAGTTGAAAAATTGTAATTTTTACCAGATAGAGGTTTTTTGAGTGTTCGCATTTTTAATGGTAGTTAAGTGTCGCATTTCGGTCCATTAACGTGTCAACCATAAAAAATGCGAACACTCCAAAAACCTAACAGACTATATATGTAATCATTGGTTTACTATAAAACAATCATTGAATAATGTTTGTACAGTATTCATGTTCTTCTGGACAATGCGAATCATATTGATATTAGGGAGTTAGTTAAATATAATAATATAATAGTTTTTGAGACATTAAGTCACTTTCTTACACCGTATTTTTCATTGTTGTCAAAGGTGACCAATATTTGTTAGATCTTACCTATGCCTGATCACTACAATCAATAAAAATATACATTACTATTCATCATTATAAATATAAGGAAATACATATGTATATTAAATGTAATCAAAAATTTATAAACATCGAATATAATTCAATGTTAGTTTGGTACACCCTAAATAAATCAAATTTGTATTAGCGCATGTAGCAATATAATTCGACAATAAACATATTTTTCCAAAACGTTTTCTATAACTATTTGTTTATGAAGCACAACGGTAAGACAAGCAATGTCATATTAAAAAATTATATCAAACACTCCATCATTTCATGTAATATGTATATAATTTCCGATCTTTGTGGAGCAATAAATGATTAATTAATTAACTAACAAGTCAATTATCCTCTCAAGCTTTCGGTATTTATTATACCCTCATCAGGAGCTACAATAATCAATATTACATTTCTTTTAATTACATTATCCTTTTCTATAAACAATCATAATAATAATTCTTCTTTTCTACTTACAATTACAATGTCACTATTATTGTTCGTCATTATGAATTCTGTATAGTTAATTTAAATATAATTTTTCGATGATTCACTTTGACATCATACATCTTTACAGAAATTCAATCGTCAACTAAAATTCTATGAATGAGGAAAATACATTGATCTCGGAAGACTTGTTCGTCAGAGCTGCGATACGAATTCTGCAGTATCAGATACCAAAGAAAACTTGACGTATTTCAATTTCTACCTACTTGTTCGCCCTTGCAAATTGTGCAAATGATTAACGATATTTGGATTTCGCTCATTACGTTCGAGAATTGCTTTTTTGATAAAGATGCCGAAAGACTTGTTCGTTCGAGCTGCGATACGAATTCTGCAGCATCAGATACCAAAGAAAACTTGACGTATTTCAATTTCTACCTACTTGTTCGCCCTTGCAAATTGTGCAAATGATTAACGACATTTGCATTTCGCTCATTACGTTCGAGAATTGCTTTTTTGATAAAGATGCCGAAAGACTTGTTCGTTCGAGCTGCGATACGAATTCTGCAGCATCAGATACCAAAGAAAACTTGACGTATTTCAATTTCTACCTACTTGTTCGCCCTTGCAAATTGTGCAAATGATTAACGACATTTGCATTTCGCTCATTACGTTCGAGAATTGCTTTTTTGATAAAGATGCCGAAAGACTTGTTCGTTCGAGCTGCGATACGAATTCTGCAGCATCAGATACCAAAGAAAACTTGACGTATTTCAATTTCTACCTACTTGTTCGCCCTTGCAAATTGTGCAAATGATTAACGACATTTGCATTTCGCTCATTACGTTCGAGAATTGCTTTTTTGATAAAGATGCCGAAAGACTTGTTCGTTCGAGCTGCGATACGAATTCTGCAGCATCAGATACCAAAGAAAACTTGACGTATTTCAATTTCTACCTACTTGTTCGCCCTTGCAAATTGTGCAAATGATTAACGACATTTGCATTTCGCTCATTACGTTCGAGAATTGCTTTTTTGATAAAGATGCCGAAAGACTTGTTCGTTCGAGCTGCGATACGAATTCTGCAGCATCAGATACCAAAGAAAACTTGACGTATTTCAATTTCTACCTACTTGTTCGCCCTTGCAAATTGTGCAAATGATTAACGACATTTGCATTTCGCTCATTACGTTCGAGAATTGCTTTTTTGATAAAGATGCCGAAAGACTTGTTCGTTCGAGCTGCGATACGAATTCTGCAGCATCAGATACCAAAGAAAACTTGACGTATTTCAATTTCTACCTACTTGTTCGCCCTTGCAAATTGTGCAAATGATTAACGACATTTGCATTTCGCTCATTACGTTCGAGAATTGCTTTTTTGATAAAGATGCCGAAAGACTTGTTCGTTCGAGCTGCGATACGAATTCTGCAGCATCAGATACCAAAGAAAACTTGACGTATTTCAATTTCTACCTACTTGTTCGCCCTTGCAAATTGTGCAAATGATTAACGACATTTGCATTTCGCTCATTACGTTCGAGAATTGCTTTTTTGATAAAGATGCCGAAAGACTTGTTCGTTCGAGCTGCGATACGAATTCTGCAGCATCAGATACCAAAGAAAACTTGACGTATTTCAATTTCTACCTACTTGTTCGCCCTTGCAAATTGTGCAAATGATTAACGACATTTGCATTTCGCTCATTACGTTCGAGAATTGCTTTTTTGATAAAGATGCCGAAAGACTTGTTCGTTCGAGCTGCGATACGAATTCTGCAGCATCAGATACCAAAGAAAACTTGACGTATTTCAATTTCTACCTACTTGTTCGCCCTTGCAAATTGTGCAAATGATTAACGACATTTGCATTTCGCTCATTACGTTCGAGAATTGCTTTTTTGATAAAGATGCCGAAAGACTTGTTCGTTCGAGCTGCGATACGAATTCTGCAGCATCAGATACCAAAGAAAACTTGACGTATTTCAATTTCTACCTACTTGTTCGCCCTTGCAAATTGTGCAAATGATTACCCTAGCGGGCTCGGAGCGAGGATAGGCGAGGATAAATCCTCGCCTATCTTCGCTTTATCCTCGCCTATCATCGCATCGGTCGAAATTTCACTTTCACCAGCAAAAATGAGTATCAAGTAACATGTATTTACATGTTGTGATACCTAATCAATCAGAACAATCAAATTTTGTTAATGTTCATCGTATGAGTATTTTGTAGTATCTAGAAAAATACGCTACATCAAACATTTTTTTCCTCCGCCCTGTTTTACCCTCGAGCTAAAATCCTCGATTGCTATGAGGTAACTTCCCTACTGACACATTATTTGAGGCATATTGTGCAAAGAAGAATTTTCGGTCATATTTTTAATATTCGACATATTTTCATCCCGAAAATTATGTACATTAAGTATATAACAGTATCCGTCGTGGCTGTTAGGGATCACATTGAGGGTTGTTCTTTATTTTTTCCGGTTAGTAAATTTTTGGTTTTCGTGAAGGATATACTGCTGTTAATGATTATTGATAAGGGAAAAATCAAAACCGATCCGACGTCTGCTATTAAAAAAATTATATATGAAAATTATGGTCATATAGTCAAAGGGTTTCTCACAGGGTAGTTTTGAAAATTTCCAGATTTTCAAAAATGGGCGTTTACAGAAGAACAAAGAGTTGCTGAAGGTTTTAATTATTGAAAAAAACCGAATAGATTTGAAAATTATGTAAAATTGAATTTTTATTCCCGATTTTTCTTGTCGGCTGTTAGGGATCGCCTTAGGGGTTGTTTTTTATATTTTCTGGTTAGTAAATTTTTGGTTTTCGTGAAGGATATACTGCTGTTAATGAGCATTGATGAGGGAAAAATCGATACCGATCCAACGTCTGCTATTAAAAAAATTGTATATGAAAATTATGGTCTTATAGTAAGAGGGTTTCTCACAGGGTAGTTTTGAAAATTTCCAGATTTTCAAAAATGGGCGTTTACAGAAGAACAAAGAGTTGCTGAAGATTTTAATTATTGAAAAGAACCGAATATATTCCAAATTATGTAAAATTGAATTTTTATTCCCGATTTTCCGTGTCGGCTGTTAGGGATCGCATTAGGGGTTGTTTTTTATTTTTTCCGGTTAGTAAATTTTTGGTTTTCGTGAAGGATAGACTGCTGTGAATGATTATTGATGAGGGAAAAATCAAAATCGATCCGACGTCTGCTATTAAAACAATTGTATATGAAAATTATGGTCTTATAGTAAGAGGGTTTCTCACAGGGTAGTTTTGAAAATTTCCAGATTTTCAAAAATGGGCGTTTACAGAAGAACAAAGAGTTGCTGAAGATTTTAATTATTGAAAAGAACCGAATATATTCCAAATTATGTAAAATTGAATTTTTATTCCCGATTTTCCGTGTCGGCTGTTAGGGATCGCATTAGGGGTTGTTTTTTATTTTTTCCGGTTAGTAAATTTTTGGTTTTCGTGAAGGATAGACTGCTGTGAATGATTATTGATGAGGGAAAAATCAAAATCGATCCGACGTCTGCTATTAAAACAATTGTATATGAAAATTATGGTCTTATAGTAAGAGGGTTTCTCACAGGGTAGTTTTGAAAATTTCCAGATTTTCAAAAATGGGCGTTTACAGAAGAACAAAGAGTTGCTGAAGATTTTAATTATTGAAAAGAACCGAATATATTCCAAATTATGTAAAATTGAATTTTTATTCCCGATTTTCCGTGTCGGCTGTTAGGGATCGCATTAGGGGTTGTTTTTTATTTTTTCCGGTTAGTAAATTTTTGGTTTTCGTGAAGGATAGACTGCTGTGAATGATTATTGATGAGGGAAAAATCAAAATCGATCCGACGTCTGCTATTAAAAAAATTGTATATGAAAATTATGGTCATATAGTGAGAGGGTTTCTCACAGGGTAGTTTTGAAAATTTTCAGATTTTCAAAATAGGGCGTTTACAGAAGAGCATAGAGTTGCTGAAGATTTAAATTACTGAAAAAAACCGAATAGATTCCAAATTATGTTAAATTCAATTTTTATTCCCGATTTTGCTTGTCGGCTGTTAGAGATCGCATTAGGGGTTGTTTTTTATATTTTCCGGTTAGTAAATTTTTGGTTTTCGTGAAGGATATACTGCTGTGAATGAGCATTGCTGAGGGAAAAAACAAAACCGATCCGACGTCTGCTATTAAAAAAATTGTATATGAAAATTATGTTCATACAGTAAGAGGGTTTCTCACAGGGTAGTTTGACGTTAAGTTGACGTCAACTTAGCTAAACAAAACTTTACAAAATTAGTATTCCGTTTCCCCTTATAGCTTAATCGATGCTATGAATTAACAGTGAATGAATTCTTCAATTGATTATAATACACGTACAATTTTCGTGAAAAAAATGCTCCAGAAGGACAAGGATGGAAACAGAATTTTAATTTATATATAACTAGCCTAATACGAACAAATTTTCCAAAATAATACAGTACTTCCATAGATATCCTGGGAGGCTGTTATTATCACGATGAAAAGAATTAATTCTTCAATTTATTATAATACGCGTACAATTTTTGTGAAAAAAATTCTCGAGAAGGGCAAGGATAAAAACAGAATTTCAATTCATACATAACTAGTCTAATATGAAAAAATTTTCCAAAATGATACAGTTCGTCCATAGATATCCTGGGAGGCTGGAATTAACACGATAAAAAGAATGAATTCTTCAATTTATTCTAATACACGTACAATTTTCGTGAAAAAAATGCTCCAGAAGGACAAGGATGGAAACAGAATTTCAACTTATATATAACTAGCTAAATATCAAAGAATTTTCCAAAATGATACAGTTCTTCCATAGATATCCTGGGAGGCTGGAATTAACACGGTAAAAAGAATTAATTCTTCAATTGATTATACTACACGTACAAATTACGTGACAAAAAATGCTCCAGAAGATCAAGGATGGAAACAGAATTTCAACTTATATATAACTAACTTAATATGAAAGAATTTCACAAAATTATACACTAATTCCATAGATATCCTGGGAGGCTGGTATTAATACGATAAAAACAAATCATTCTTCAATTGATTAAAATACACGTACTATCTTCGTGGAAAAAAAGGCTTCAGAAGGACAAAGATGAACACAGAATTTCAATTTATATATAACTAGCCTAATATGAACGAATTTTCAAAAATAATACCGTACCTCCATAGATATCCTGGGCGGCTGGTAATATTACGATAAAAAGAATTAATTCTTCAATTAATTATAATACACGCACATTTTTTGTGAGCTATGTGTGTATTTTACATGTACTTTGTAATGGGCGACCACTAAATGATCAACTTTTATAACTTTCCAGCTTTGAAAATTCAAAGTTTTATTCTACGACAGTATTGGATTTTTCAGATTTTAAAATATAGAAATATTCGATTAAATCTGTTATTGAAATGTGATTTTTATTATATGTTCATTTAGAATATGATTATAAAATTTCTCATGTTTGGAATTTAAGGTTTCCAGTAGTTAAATTTGTAGATTTTCCAGTCTTTAGTTTTTTTGATCTTCTAAAATCTTCTTGATTCCAAAATATAAATGATTATTATCATTGCTGGCGGCAGTCAGCAAGAGGTGAGGGCTCGCGCCGCACTCTTGCACCGCCAAGGAATATTTACAAAAAACTACTGGAAAGTGACGTCACCGCGAAAGTTTTTTCCATTTCTCACCTTCATTATGGCTTTATTCTTGTAACTATTCATAATTATTCTAACTTTTTTGTATTTTAACGATAACCTCTTTCAAAAAATTTCATCATTAGCATACGGCAGCAGGTTTCGTTGTTTCACGTTTTTCTAAAGTTGAATATTGATATAATTGTAATATTTGCAATTTTTTTTATCCGTACGATCGCGTCTATCAAAAAATTACATTGCTTAAACTTTTTAATTGATATACGCATCCTTATCATTTCACTGAGATAACGTTAGTTTTCACTGGTATTTGCCGGTTTAGTTTTGAATAGTTCTTATGACATATGTATGTTTAAACTTTTAAAAATTTCGAAGTATTGAAAAGCAGTAAGAATTGTTAAGATTGCTAATAATTCGCTGTAGAACTCAAAAAATTGGTGAAATTTTAGAAAATGTTCAGTAATTTCTAAGAAGAAATTAATAAATAAATTACTCCGAAATGTGTATGATAATGTTTCATCATTTTTTAATAAAAATTAAGAAACTGGAAAAGTATCAGAAAATTACAAAAAATTTCAATGAGCTATAGCCAAATTTTAATGGAATTCAGAAAGTTTGGAGAAGTTTATTAAATGTTTGGAATAATGAAAATTATTATGTAAGAGTATATAACTTTTTTGTAAGGAAAAAAAACGTTTTTTTTACATTGATATGTAATTTGACGAATAATATGACGAGAAAAAAAATGCATCCAAAACCTATATAAAATAACTATAATTATTCAGTAGAAAAACACTCCTTTGCTTTAAATATTCATCAAAAACGATCTTTAGGAGCCAATTTCGTGGTGGGGAATGAAAAATAAAAAGTCTCCTATATTCCTATCTTAATGTTTTCACTCAAGCTTTCGGCTTTTATTAAGCCCTTTTCAGGAGCTAACAATTACTATGATAATTCACAATAAATATTTTTTAAAAAAACAAACATAATTTTACAATGAAACATTTAAAATTCAATCTACTTACAGAAGAAGACTCCATTGAGCAAAAATTTATTTAAAGAGTTCGAATAAATGTTTTTAAAATACATCTTAACAGATTTCGTCGATTATATTCATATAAATCGTCAAAATTAAAAGAACCGAACTCTATGTCGTACAATCAAGCAATGAAATCAAATTCTTCTAAAAGCCAAAATACAAAAACCATATCTATTGAACGAACTGATAGTAATCATATTTCAAAACACCGATCATAAACAGGACTCAAGAACCTAGTATCCTCCTGTTTATTTAACGTATTCCTAGTTCTCTTTATGAAAATCATTTCAGAAGTCAATCTCTTTCTATAATTACTCTCCCTATCTAAAATCTTTACACTTTCCCATTTAAAATTATGATTTTTTTCAATTCTATGTTGAGTCAGGACCGAATGATTCTTAGTCAAATGACAAATATTATTTTCATGTTCAGACACTCTAGTTTTTAATAATAATAAATAATAAATGAAAATACTGAATATTATAAGATTAATGATTTTTCCGTCCAAGTGACACACGATTTTTTATGTAACAAGGACGTAAATGACCGTTTTCCGTCCGCGCAGCGGACGTAAATGTGGTCATTTACGGCCGCGTTGCATAAAGTATTATTTTAATCAATATAGTTACGATATGATCGCTTGAGTTTTTTGAAATTTATGGCAAATTCACAATATTTGTTTTCCGGAACAAAACTCTTTCGCAAATTGTTGCAAATTATACATTATTTCAGCAAATAATTTGATTATTTAACAAATAACATCATAAAAATTTTACGTTTTATCTTGAAGAAAACGTTATAAAAATGAATGGAAATGTCTAAACTTTTCTAAATTTCAACTTGTCGCATTTATTGTTTGAGCTTCAAACTTGAATAACTTTTTTGTTGTTGAGTTTTGCTGTTGGTATTTTAGAGTGACAATTTTTATAGATCTCTGTAGTAGTTCTTCAATTGCTAACTTCATTCTCACATCCAACTGAATTTCAATTGCTTTTCCAAACAATCGTAAATCTAGACCAAATTCGACGCATTTTTTTACACGCACGTGTTTAGACAATCTCATGTACAATTTTTTCGCACTTTCATTACAATTATTTTTGGAGAAAGTAGTTGTCGCAATTCTTTCAGCTAATCTGGCTCGAAGATATAATTTGCATATTTGTTCAGGGACGTAGTTTGCTGAAGATTTTATGTAATGAGCTATGACATCATAATTATGTTCGTACATAAACGTTGACCATGCCCATAAACTTCCAAATTTTTTGACCGAATCGACAACATGCAACGAAAGATGAACATTGAACCGATGAAATTCATCAGCGTACAAATTTCCGATTTGCGATACGAATTTTTCCAATGCTAGTTGAACTGTTTGAAGATCATCCCCTAAAATTTTTTCTTGCAGAAGAACATGCATGGAAAAAACCAAGAGAAACCAATGTTTTAAACAGGTTTCAGGCAAAATCCCTCGGAAGCAAGATAAAGAGTAATAAAGCAAAAAGTTTTTCCATTCGGACGCCTTCCATAAAGCTCTGCCTTTGATGGATCTGGGAACTCTTGTTAGTTCTGTACAAGGCATGATACTTTCAAGTTCTTTGTCAATGTTCTCTATTTGCAAACCAAGATACCATGATTCTCCGTGATTTTTTGAATCGAACATGAAATTCACCATCATTTTTACGACACCGAGCAGAACAGCGTGCATATACTCCGGGACGAAAGAAGAAGTCACATTAAATACCGACAGCAAGCATAATATTGAAGTGCCTGTAACACCGTTCACCGGATTTTCTTCTGAAGCTATTTCGCAATCTCGTTCATGCTGAGCTTGAGTACGAGGGGGGCCAACACCACCCTTGTAAACTCGAGCATGACCTTGGCCAACTTGTATGACTTCACCAGGATGAAGGAAAAATGAGCAACCATACCCGCCATTGAACTGGTGAATGTGTTGCATCATTGCTCTGGCAATAGAATCAACGGGTGACACGATTGTGTGTACTTTGACCACCATTTCTTCTCCTTCTGGAGTGAAACATTCGACGCCGTTAGTGTGCAGTTCATTCAGTTCCTCAACACAGTTTTTTAGAAAAACATCCATGTCTGGCTTTGTGGGTCCGTACCACAAGCCACAGAGCAAGACATTTTCAGAGCGTTCTTTGTAAGGCAACTCATTAATTGAAGTGAAAATTGGACACAGGGCATTTTTTGAAGATTTAGAAATTTGGGCGCCATCTGAATTAAGCTGCAGAGTGATGTCATTTTCTCCAATAACTCCTCTATCAATTAAAGAACGATAAACTGTACCAGTAACAATGCCAGAATCAACGTTGGAGAATTTTCGCAATTTTCTATACAATTCACTGTTCATCAAATTTTGTATTTGTTCGTTTAATAGCAAGTGCATGAAATATGCGCGATCTCTTTGCAAAACTTTGTCCTCGTATGACAAATTGCAACTATCACATTTAAGCAACTTAGTTTGTTCGCACATTTGGACTAGAGATTTTGATTTTGGACAGTAAAAAATTTTCCTAACTGGAGTGTCTGAACGATAATTTTTGAGAAATAAATACTTTGAGTTATGAACTGCGTGGGGTAGATGACAGTTGATCAGTTCCAATAAATCCTCTAAAGCAGCGTCAGTTCCTCCATGTCTGTCAATGAAGCTTAGGATCAACATCTCACTCTCAGTTTGGGTGATAGGGCATCCGTTATACAGTGGATGTCTTTCCTGTAACAACACTCTTATGTAACGAAATGGCCAGACACAAAAAATTCTTATTTTTATTATTTTATTCGCAATAATTTCCGTCATATCTAGCATTGTTTTGATTTTACCTAATTCGCTTAATACTGGATCGGTCGGGTAGGTAAATAAAAAAGGTAAAAAAAAAGTAAAGTAAATTGTACTGGAGATTTGATTTTCATAAGATAAACGTGTTGCACAAATCCAAATAAATAGTGTTTCAAAGTATATATATTATTCAGATTCAAGCTATGTGATTGTCGGTATATGATTTAAAAATGTTACCATTATTTCAAATATGTATAAAAAAAATGCATGTGCTAGGTCGAGTATAGGAGCTAAGAATTGTTTAACTCAATTGTCCAACAATATTCTAGGATTGTACTAACAATATTCTCAAAAATATTTCAAAAATGTTTCATGTACCTGAAATTAAAAACGTTTTTAATTACACGAAACGAAAAAATAAAATAATCTTTTATTTCTGGTCATGGGAAGGATTTTGTTAGACATTTTATATACCTCAGAAAAATAAAGCGCACTTTTTTACCCTGCCCTTGCAAGGGATATCACTTTATTTCCCCTCGGATTATAAAATATCGTACGTAGCTAGGACAGAAGTTTTTTACTATTTTTGGAGAGTTAAAAGTTTGTTATTTTAATTTGAAGTCCGTAAAAGCAAGAGGCCTTTTTCATTTTTGAATACTTGTATTTTCTCCTTTTTCGATTAATTTCAAACGTTTGGGACTTCATATACAGAAATAATCTTATGTCGAAGTTAAAACAAGTCAAAAGTCTTTATAAATGTTGTTGAAAAATAATCAATTTTTTTTTTTAATATTGAACTATTGGAAAACAACTTGGACATTAGTTTACTCTAAGAATATTCTGCAAATGTTTCTGGTATATTCATCAAAAAAAAAAATAAGTCAATAGGAAAAGTTTAAATTACATAAAAAAGTTCATAGAGCCTTGACAAATTAAATTTTAATATTTTTGAATATTCTCATGTTGAGTTCAAAGTCTTTGACATATTTATTCTAATAATGATTTTTAATCATGGAAAAGTATTAAAATTGAATGATATTTACTTGTGCTCCGCGTTGCAGGTTTTCTTCTATCTCAGCTCCAGGTATTACAGGTTCTTGTTCGAGACGTTCGTGTATCCAGCCTTCGTAGTCGTCAAAGCATTCATAAAATTGATCTTCGTCATCCTCGGAAACTTGTCTTTTTTCTTCTCCTTCTTCAGTATCATCTTCAGAAGTTTCAAGTAGACCATAGTGTATCCAGTCTTTGCTCTCGGCAAACTTGTAATCGTCAGAGCATTCATAAAATTCGTTTTTGTCATTCTGAAAAAAATCACTTTCTTCTCCTCCTCCTTCACTATCCTCTGCAGAACTTGATACTCAATCTTTCTTTCGTATGAAATTTTCATCAAGTAGCTCCTGAAAAAAATTATCATTTCATATTCAAAAATGAGGAAAAATTGAAAAATGAATTTTCGCTTGCTTAAAGATTCCTTACAACAAAAAAATGTTTTTGGTAAATGCGCAGAGTGACGGAATTTGACCAAAATAAAATGAAATAGTACATTTTTTCCCTTGGTACAAACAATTTTTTTTATCATTTTGCACTCGTCTGAAAAATCCAACTTCTCGGCCTAGAAGCGAAGTATACTATTTTTTCTCAAAAATGCTTGTTTTTAGAGTTTGAAGGTGTGGTGCGTGTGAAAATAATTTTTTTCTTCCAAAGAAAAATTTTTTTGGCATGCTCCACGCATTTACAACCTTAAGCACCAAAAAGAAGCATTACAAAAAATTTTGTTTTATGTAATTTTCGGTAAACTACGTCATATTCTCAACATTCGCCATTTTTTTCTATATATTAACCTTTTTAGAAAATCTTGTATTTTTGAAAAAATTAATTTCGACCTTGCATCATTTAAAAACAAATTTAATGGCTCAGACTTAGTTTACTTTTGGAATGAAAAGTATCGGAATTTTCTGTTTAGAGTACGTAGCTCTATCTTTTTAAGTTCTTTAACAACGTTAACAAATTAGTCAGTACTTATGAAACTTGTAAAAACAGCAGCCGAATTGTATTATTTATCTAGTGTTTTCATTTGTCTCTTGCACAAAATAACAATTCCAACCAATTGTAATGATTTGTTCAATGTACCTGTGCTTTTCGCTTCTTTGCTCTGTATCGTAGAGTTGATTTCGGAATGATAAGTGATGGATATGTTAGATATTTTTTGTATCCGTTTCCTTTTCTGTGAGCTGGCATTCTGTAATAGTGAATATTGGTGAGTGAAATTTATGATAGAAATCCATGAATTAATAATTAAATGACAAATTATTATGTGAAGTTATTTTTCATAGTAATCGGAAGTAAAAAAAAAGTACACTAATCCCTTGCTATAACGAGTGCTTCTTCTCTTTCTATTCTGATCTTATAGCATGAGAAATAAAGGACAGACAATGCTCGTTATAGCAAGGGACTAGTGTAAGTCCTAATTTTTTCTACATTTGTCTGATCAGAAGATATATTGAATGTTTGACAAGTACTTTCTTCAATAAATATTTAATTTAACGTGAATGACTGCTACTTACTCAATACAACGTGCCATTTTGCGTAGGTTGTAAATTATTCTGATTATTCTTCAGCAACTTTCAATGCAATCAAAATATTTTCTCCGGTTGTTGCATATTTATCAAATAATTAGTAAACAAATGCTAAGAACCACTAAGATCTATGCCAAGATCGATGCTCTTGTTATGGCAATTTAGATAAGATGTTTTATCATGTTTTATGTGCGTAAGCCATGAAACAATTATAGAAATTTGAATCGCAGATCTTGGCGCTTGTGTGTGAATTTACGCGAAATGCCAGATATGACACATGAACTAGTTACAGTAGTCATCTGTTACTGTTTAATCTGTTCTTTTTTTTATTACTTTTCTCAATTCCTTTTCGCATTTCGTACTGCGAAAGGACAATAAAAATATCTTGAGATATTGGCAACGCGGCTATGTTGAATTCGCCATATTAGATCGAAGAAAATTTCATCTCATGCTTTGCAACGATTGGTCGCATGGTCGGCCATTAGGGACAATTGTATCATGATCGTACGTTGTAGAAATTGTTGACATTGTTGCATGTTGACAATTTGAACGATTTAAAAAAGTGCGATTTGGTGTGTTCATTCAGTGCAATCGGAACAATAAGTGCAATATTATTCTTTGAATAAGTTGGGAAATTACAATACTCGTACAAGAAAGTAACGATGTCGAACAGCTGCAGAGAAGAGAAGAAAAAAAGGTTAGTAACTCAGCTTTAATCCAAAAACAGTCTATTCTTGCACGTGACCAGTGTCGATTCCAAGTGATTCCAACTTATGTATTTTTGGCTACACGGTCAATTTCACGGTATTTTTTGTTTAATACACATTTTCATTATTATTCATCATTTTATGTATTTCCCACATTACAAATATATCTCGAATCACTCCTGAATACTTCTGTCACATTGCTGAAAAATCAAACATTTCATTCAAAATCATTCTGAAACCATTTTGAGTCGAAAACTCCTAAGCCACTTTTCACAAAAATTAAAAAGAAAAAAGATATTAAAGCGAGAAGTTAAAACCAATAAAGGCGCTCCTTCGACATGTGGGGACAGAAACATCGAAACAAATCTAATTAAAATTTTTTCCTTATTTTTGTGATTAAAAAGTCTTGCCACTTTTTAAAACCTTTAATCAAAACAGATATTTGAGCCAAAAATCTAAGAAATCTGATGAGTTAAGACTCATATATAAGACTCATATATAAGACCTAAATACCTTTTTCGATTTTGAGTTTTGTAAAAAGTTGCAGGGAACTTTTCGACTTGAAAAAATCAGGACAATTATATCATATGTGGTTTTGAACACACACTAATATATATATATATATATATATATATATATATATATATATATATATATATATATTTATAATTTCATTCATTTATTTATCTATATATTCATCTATTTACTTAATTATTTCTTTATTTATATCTTATGAAAATTTTTATGACTTTTCTCAATTATACATCAAAAAATGATATTGTTTTTTAATTCACTATCATCTAGATACAAAATATTCGATTCACGATAATCATTGAGTATGACATAAAAAACAATTAATACACACATGTCGTGTAAAAGTATTTCTAACAAGATTATTTTTTACAGTGATCAAGATGCCTGCATTTTGGTTGAATTCGCTAATTACAGCGACCAACTTGATTTGGTCTACGTAGATTGGTTGGAGGGAGAAAAAAATGCTATTGAGTTAAAAGAAAAAAAAGAGCTTGTCGTGATCAACTGGCCATCTTGTGGGTCTTTTCCTCCAGACACAATACAAAAAAAATTGATAAAATGCTCTTGGCAACAGCACTCAATTCGAGTTTTGGAAGTTGGTGGTAAGGTTTCTTCCCGTAGGGCATTTGATTTTGTCGGATCCCCAAGAAGCTTAGTAGGAGTTTCTATTGTCCTAAATCACTAGGAATTCTCAGATTTTTAGCATCAGAAACTTTCAATGCGCTGAATTGGATAATTGATTTCTTGCCCTTTTTTATTTTATTTCGTGGCAGAGAAAATAATGAATGAATATGAGATGTAAGAATTAAAATAATTAATCTTCAATTTTTCGAAATACTTTTTTTTTAAGTTTAAATCACAATTTTACTACTCACACATTTATAAATAAAAAACATTCAATTAAAAATTGGAACATTTTCAATTATTCACAAATTTTTTAATGATTTATTTATTTTAGACATGGTAAAACTTTGAATTATTTGTATTTTAATGCAAGCTGATCGAAAATTCTCTACATCAAATTTTCTGATTGTAATTTACAATTTATTTTAATTTAATTAATTTAATAACAAAGAACATAAAGTAAATATGTATGAAAGATACTTTTTCATGACAAATCAATTTGAATATACACAATCGTTGAAAGTTTTGATACAATAGCATCAATATCTAAAAATCTATTGAGCGACCCATAGAAATGTCAGAAATTCATAAATATCCCAGAAACTACTAAAAAATTTCATAAATAACATACTGTCTGAAAATTCTATAACTCTGGAATACTTTTAATCCGTGTGGTTACATATTCCTTAAAATCTATCAAAATGTTTAAATTATCTAGAAATTGGAATTCTAGAGCATCGGATTTTAGAAATTTCTATAAAAATCCATATATAATTATCAGAAACTCCTTAAAGTTGTATAAATACAAAAAGTATCAGTTAAAAAAACCTAAAGCTCAGTGATTAATTAAAAATAAAAAAAATTGAATTTCATTGTTTTCAAATATGAAAAATGTGTAACTCTGGACTCCAAAAGTTGTATAACTTTGAAATTCTGAGATGGGAAAAATTTGAAAACAGCTCTCTTATTGTGACCGTAATGTAAAAAGTCAAAAATTCTGTAATCTCAGCCAAAAAATATTTTTTTAGAAAAACCTCCACCGAATATTTTCTGCCTACTTATGTATTTTGTAACGAATTAAACATGTTTTTCAATCTTCCCTGTCTATTATCTGCAGATTGGATGACTGTAAAAGATGCAATGGAAAGGCTCACTAAATATGATCGCCTTCATATAACTAAAGAAGACAGAAAAAAAGCTGCCAAAAAGGAGTTACCCTCGGATTTTGTAAGCGGCCACAGAAAAGAAAAAAAAATCGAAACACAAGCCGTGAGTATAAACATTCAATTTTATTCAATTAAATTCAATTTATATAATTTTTTCACTGTAGTAAGGTAATTATATTGACATTAATATATTTGGGTGATGATATTGAAATTGTCATTTAATTAAGAGTTTACAAGAAATTAAATAACAAGGGCATAAGAAATCAATGGTTTTGAATGATCGAAATTTTTTTCTACAGCGTTTGTAATTGTTCCTTTTGCTGTATGTTGCAGAAAAGTGCCAAGCAGGATAAAAAAGAAATGGCGAAAGCTGTCAACATGGCTAAAAAAAATCTTCAAAATTAAATCCGCTCGACCCTGAAAGCTTCTTCGGCAAATAGAGTGGTATAAAAAATCATGCGTTTTGAATTATAAACTTATTTATTCTTCGTAAAAATCAATATCATGACAGATACATAACCCGGAAAACCAAATAAGTCCAGATTGAACCCAGATTTGATCCAAGATTTTGGTAGGCATTGATCAATATTTGATTGTATCTACTTCCGCATAAGGCCTTAGATTTTGACCCAGATATTTGAAACCAAAATTGTGTTCCAGACTGGATCAAATTCCGAACAAAATTTTTGAATGAAAATTTTTACCTTATCCTGTCAAATAATGATAAAAAATTTTGTTGCGTCTCGACCGATGTTTTAACCATTTTCAGAATTTCAAAAGGAATTTATGAAATTCAGAATTTTTTTTCAGTAACTTTTAAAATGCTTGACCGAACAGGAATCAATATTTTACGTAATAAGAATAGATTTTTCTTGTGTTCAGAATTTACATTAGAGACATAATGTGGTTTTATAAGTTCATTAAAAACATTAAATTAAATTACCGGGACGAATTTATTAATATCAATAATAGCAGGACGTATCGAAAAAAATGTTTATCTACGGGGGAATAAAAATACGTATAAACATTAATGACCATTATCTTTTTATTTTGTATAAGAAAGATACAGTTCAAATGCTTTCAACTTCGATGTTTTCATTAATTTTCATTATTTGGCACCCTCGGAATTTTTTTTAAGGCCTCCCTGTGGCGTTGTTTAGAGTTTTCGATGGCTTTTCTCGTCAAACTCTCTAATTGGGCCTTGATCGGTTTCCCGTAGGGTGCTCTTGCAAGGGACTCTGAAAAAAATAAAGTAACCTTTTAAGTATTATGAAAATAGCTATTTATTTATCTAGTGGTAAGAGTATGGCGTCGCTGTGAAACGTAAAAGTCATAAAAAATCCTTAACTCAACTGATTGCTTACAACGTTTTTCATCAAATACCGTTATTTTCACCAAATTTTCGAAAGAAATTTGCACAAGAAAGGTATAATATTTGAAAAGCCTTTGAATTACTTTCAATTCGATAATGAAACTCGATTCTACAATAATGCTACAGAATTGTTGACCAAGAATAAATGTGTAAACAGCTTGAATCGAAATTCCCCAAAGTTGAACAAATAAACACACACACCAACCGAATAAATTTTTTGAAAATTTTGAGTGAGCAAATGAACGATGAAATTCGAAACTCCTTAATGTTTTAATAGATTGTTTATTTGACAAAAATTGCGTATATTTTAAATACCTTAAACACTCTTTCGAATTGAAAACTTTTTTAATAACTTTTCCTTAAATTTTCGCAATGGCAAAACATTTTTAACGTAAGTTTTTCAAAAAAACTCCACCCCTTTCAATCAAAAACTGTCACAGATGAGCTGAACCCCCCCCCCCCCCCCCGCCTTCACAAGACGCTAATACCAAAATAGCATGATTTTGAATTCATGTAATATTAAGGTATCCTCGTTACTCTCGTGATAACTGACCTAGCTTCAGCTCATTTTAAACCTGTCACTTTTACATTTTGTTTATCGAAAGACAGTTTGGTTATTTGTTCTATTTATTTATGCGACAAATGATTTCTTATATCAAAGAGCTGTTTTGAGCCTCAAAGAGTTGAGGAAAAAGGTCACAAAGCCGTCTTATTAGCAGGATAGCCTGTATAGTTTACAAAACTTTAATCACTTCTGCTAATTAAAGGATTGCATTTGATTTTCTGAGTAACGTTATCTTCTAAAATAAAAAACTATTGAAAGTGTGACATAATTGTTCAAAAATTTTAAAATGTATGTTAAAGGCACATACCATAGATGGCTTTCATTATGATGGAATCGCTCACTTTAATTTTTTTCGTGCCACTGTGTGACAACCCTGTGAGCGTCACCTCCATCGCGAAATTGTCAGTAAAGATCTCCTTCATCATGTCATTCAAGCCCTCCTTCAAAGAGAAGCCAGAGTTATGCCGCAAATATTTGACCTGCACATTAAAACGACAAAATTCAAATCACACAGGCAGTACTCATGAGTTCTCTTTTTGACGGAACCCTCATATATCGAAAATATATAGAATTATATCAATTTATACCTTATATCAGTACGGCATTAGAAAAGTTTTTTAGAAAATTTTGAAAAATAATGTCGGAATTGTTTCTACATTTAAAGAGATATTTACAGTATAAATTTCTAATATATACACAAAAGAAAGTTTGCTAGGTGTGTACGCGTATATGTGAGTGTCTTATGAATGGTTCAAAACGAAATCAACATTTAATTAATTATAATTTAATTAATTTAGTTTCCTACCAACTCGTCGTAAGGCTGTGGCCTCGACAGTTCTTCCATGTATGTTTCGAACTCTTCTTTACTTTTAAGAGGAAGACGAAGTGGCTTTTCGGGCGGTTTGTCGTCTTGAATAGTGTGACTGAGGGCGGCTTCCAAACGATCCAATCTTTCGTTGTTTTGACTAAAAACCATTTTCAAATAGATAACTTTGTGAAGTCAATTGCTCTTTATGTAGAACTTCAAACGGTAGAAATTAAATTATAATAACAAACATATACATAAAAAAAATTTCATTTAACTGTAAATGAATCGGAATATTTCAGGCAAATTTAAAAAAAGCTTCAAAAGTTGGCCAACTTCTGCATCGTTCAGTTGAATATTATTTCAACGTTTTAAGTTAAATGCCGAATTCTTACGTTCAAAAAAAAGTAAAATTCAAATAATGCATGTTTTACGTTATGAACATTTGCTGGTTTCCTGCCAGTTCGCTCCGACTGTCGTCGATTTTTTTTTGCCAGTTTTCGGTATAAGGTAGTAAACATTGCTTCCATCCTTGCATTTCCCCCAATGAGCTGCGAGAAGTCTTGCCCCTCATCTTCATGGCTGGAGGAAAGGCTCAACCTTGATCGAGATTCCGGTCCCTGACGTCTGATGGACCTCGACGGTGAAGGAGAAATTGATCTTGCGTGGGATACCGATCTATATGAAGACACCGATCTAGATCTAGATCTAGATTTAGATCGAGATTTTCGTTGAGACATAGATCTCGCTGGAGATCTAGATCGAGATTCTCGTTGAGACGTAGATCTCGCTGGAGATCTAGATCAAGATTCTCGTTGAGACGTAGATCTCGATGGAGATCTAGACTTTGTAGAAGACGTTCCTTTGGAATAATATTCTCTTCGACGTTCCAGAGAACGCTCAAATTCGTCCGAAGAACTAAGCGATCTTGACGTTGAAACGTCTGCAAGGCCAGAACTTTCCTTCCTGCGTTTTTTTTCTCTTAATCAAAGAAAAATGTATAGTTTAGTAACATTGTTTATCGCCTTGCCTTAAAGAAGATGAAAACATTTGGTTCAAGAAGATGTTTTGGATAAAATTAGTTCAAAAGATAAGATCTTCCTAAAGTTAAAAGTGCAAGATCAGCAGATCACAGGTTTCAAAACATAATTAAAGGCTCATTAGATACTAATTGTGCGCAAACCGCGATGTAAATGCATTTGAATTTTTTCCGGAAATTATAGATCTGCAAACTTCAGATTAAGTTAGCAGATCATAGCCGAAAATCGATGTATACTTATCGGAACCACTTTAAAACCTTATTATTAATTGAAGGCTCATTAAATGCTCTAGGAAAAAGTGTGAAACATTTCGAAAAAAAATTTTTTTTTCGGACGAAGTTCGAACTCAGCAGATCATGTTCGAAAGCTGTAGTATACAGATCATGATCGTTGTAGAACCTGATTATTAATCATTTGCCCAATAAACGCTTCACGAAAAAACGCAAAATATTTCTAAAACAATTTGTTTCTTTATTGTTTTCGGAAAAAATTTGAACTCAGCAGGTCAAGGCCGATAGTCATAGTATAAACAAAAAATTTTTGTTTTCATATTAGTCACTTTTCCGTAAAGCATTTATTGAGCATTCGGTTATAAATAAGTTTGTGCAACGATCCCGATGTGTTTACGACGATTTTCACCCATAATCTGCCAATTGCGACTTTTGTCCAATAAAATAAAATAAACAATTTTTTTTGGAAAGGTTTCGCACTTTTTCTTCGAGCATTTAGTAAACCTTTAATCACTGCTCAGGTAGTTTATATACTATGATTTTCGGCCTTGATCTGCTGAGTAATAATTTTGTCCAAAAAAAAAAAAAATTTCTACCCAATTTTTTTCCACTTTTCTGTGAAACATTTGATGGGCCTTCAATTAATAGTCAGGTTCTGCAACGATCCTGATCTGTATATACTATTGCTTTCGGCCATGATTTGCCAAGTTCCAACTTCGTCGAAAAAAATTCAAAACAAAAATTTTTTTTCAAAATATTTTACACTCTTCCTTGGAGTATTTAATTAATTATTTGGTTTTTACAGTGATTCCGATGAGTATACTACGATTTTCAGCTATGATCTGCAAACTTTATTTAAATTTAGCAGATCTCGAATTTCTGGAAAAAGTTAAAAAGCATTTACATTGCGGTTTGTGCATTAAATAAGGATCCGATTAGCCTTTAATTATGATGTTATGAAACTTGTGATTTGCTGACGTTTCTCTGCTAACTTTAGAAACATAAACATAAAAAAAATAATTAAATTATTTAATGTTGAAAACATAAGAATTTGAAAGTTGAGCATTTCACTTTTTTTCAGTTTCAACTTTATAAATTCTAATTTTCACTGTAATGCATATATTCACATCCAATTCATCGAGAAAAGAGAAAAATGTATTACTCAAATATTCAATTTAACAGACTCCATTCATAAGCTTTTAGTTATACACTATAATTCCTTCCTACAGTTTAAAAAAATAAATTTCTGGTAGCTCCCCTAATAGGGTATTTTTCTAATTTCTTTTACATCTTCGACATTAGAAAGTTTCAAACAACGAGATTTTTAAACATATTGTTACAGCCTTCTTTTTTGTACTGATTGTTACGTACGTTGGGACTCATGGCTGCTGACGTGCGGAGGCTTCGCGAGATTGCGTCTGATGTTATCCAAGCAGGACTTCATTGTAGTCTGTCTTTTAGAAGAAATACGTACTCCATTATCACTTGAAGTGGTTCTGTATTTGCGAGGTTTTTTAGCCCTCGGCCTCTCGCTCCTCCTCGGCAAATCATCCATTCCGAATAAAAAAATTTTGCTCGATACAGATTTTTTCTACGAATTAGACACAAAATTAGGTAGGCTAGCATATTGCCGGATTTTTTTGTGAATTCCAAATACTCGTAAAAACTACTGAGACAAAACATTATGGAAAACTATCGTGCATCTTGTACTGTAGAAAAGAAATTCAATCTTATTTTAAAAGTTTTTTTAATGCTATGCTTCGTGGTTGCTTTGAAAATTTGCTGATATGTAAGGTCCCCCATGACGGCCTCTACTGTATTTCAGCCTAATAGATGAAAGAAACAAAAATTCTTTAATTAAACTGTAAGTTTTATTTATAAACTGTAGGGCAAAAGGTACCATATAGTGCATATGTGCCTTGTTTGTAAGAAAGAATCCAAAAAACCGATGCTAAAATTTCCGCAAAAATTTTTTGCAATACTAATTAAGAATGAATTATATATATATATATATATATATAATGTTCACCATTTTCTGTGCCTTGAACTATTGTAGATTGAAAATTTGAACGCAAAGGGGTGATTTTATAGTTTATTTATTTTTGTAACCCCCATCCACCACCCGCAAAAATTTGGAAAAAATAATGTAAGAGACCTTTGTCAATGAGTAATATTGAGAGCAAAAATCGTAATTGCACCGCGAATTTCAAAGTGAGAAAATCGCATTCAAAAGTTTTGGAATTTTTTTAACAGTGAAGTTCAAATCTGAAATTACATGTAGTAGAGTGAATTTTTTCATAATTTTTAAATAAATAGTTTGACTGTAAAAGTCAAAAACCAAAAATTGCAATATCTATCATTCCGCATTAAATATGACGGCTACGGACCAGCAAACTTCTGAAAACCCACTTCTTGTCAAGTTTTTCGACATGGTTAATACGAGGCTTCATTTGATTTGAAGGCACTTTCAACATGAAAACCCGGCTATGCCCTTTTACAATTATACTCGACGATGATAAATACTAGCAATTCGCAACTAACGTGAGATTATATAGACTCACTGTCAGTAAAATTAGATGGTTCGGCGACAAAAGTTATAAAAAAAAGGTTTGAATAAGAAAAAGTTACAATCAATAATTTTTCCAGTCTCCAAAATTCCAATCAATTATTTTTTCAGTATCAAAAATTCCAATCTATTATTTTTGCAAAGTAGAAAATGTAAATATCAATATGAAACTAATTATAATAAAATAAAATATGAAATCATTCATATTACTTTATCTCCATGTATTTTCATCTGTCTTAATTCCAAAATTTACGAATACTTTGCAATTGTTGTTGAATTATCATATTCACACAATAATAAACAATAATTTAAGAATATTTTTCGACATGTCTCAATCGAAAGATTAAGTCTTTGCAAAAAGCGAGACTACCCAGGTTAAGTATTTTTTTTAGAACGCGCAGAACCAAGTTTGATTCCTACCGATTTTGGAACTTTTTTTGACTCGGAACTTTTGCGCTTTGGAATTTTTACGTTTGAAATTAAAAAACTGTGGTACTTCTTGCATTAGAACTTTTTGCTTGGAAATTTCGATTTGAAACTACTTTTTTGAACTTATGTCGTACATAGAATCAAATTAGATCGTTTCCACAATAATTATATTTCAACTGAGAAACTACACGGAGAAACCGTCACGAGCGGGCGCCTTGTTTCTCACGCGTGGACGACGCGTGAATGGGAAAGTTTGACTCGAAAATCGTTTCACAGGCGTGGAAGCTGTGAATCACGCGCGCCTTGCCTGTTTGTCATGGCCCTCTCGGACGCGAGAACCAGCTCAGCTAAGTTCGACTTTTCACATCTCGCCGCCCTGTTTTCACGCGTCCCAGAGCTGTGAACATTTTACTTTCACGGCTGTACGAGACGTGATTCACGGCCGGTGCAAATTGAAGCAAATGAAATCAAAGTTCGATATCGGAGTTGTCATAATCGATCGATATACATCGATACACAAAGAAAGTACCTTGTATTTTCTTCACATTCATATTTGTTTCTCCTTATCAGTTTTATTTTAATCGTTGCGTTATAAATATGTACGAATCAGTTAATGTTTTAGGATAAAATTATTAAGAGAGATTATTTTTACAATCGATTTAATGTTTTGTATTTCAAAATGTATGATACAAGTTTTCCTCCTATGAAAGTTTTTATAAAATATAATTAACGGAATTACTAATTCGATGGATATGTGATATATTATTGCATGTAATTCATTTATATATAATTGTGTACATACATCGAAAATAATGAATTTCTTACACATATTCAATTACATGCAATCATGCATATACCCAATATATGAAACTTCTTATCTGAAATCGATGTTCTCAAATTTGTATTGTTGTACAATATGTTCATTTTTATGACATCTACAAATCAAAAAACTTATACATTTTAAATCTTCACATTTATAATAAAAGTTAGTTTAAACTCTAATAAAGAAAAAAAGGTGTGTATAACATGTATTAGGATATTATTAATGATAGTAATTTTTTATTCAATATAACACCATTTTTCAAACGCATACATTCAGTTTCTGGCAAATTAACGTCGATGATTTTGACATTATTTGATTTGCATCATTCTATAACTTACACATGTTGAGATTATTCAAAAATTTTCATCCATAAATGAAAAATCAGTAACGTTACTTTTGTATAAAAAATAACTGTCTCAAAGAAACTTACTATATCCAGCGCTTTGGAAAGTAAGAATGCCCTTTTCCATTGGTCGTTAGAAATGAGAAAGATAATGATTTCATATCGTTTACATTCAGAAATTGCAAACAATTAAAGTCGAGTTCGTATTCATGTTCAAATATATAAGCCTGATTATGACCATCATAAGTCGCATAATCAGTTATAACTTTAACAATGAAAAATAAATCACCATGCTCACCTTCCACAATACAGTGAACCAAGTAAAAAATGTTCTCCTCTTGGCCTGACCGCATAAGGACAACATCACGTTTTATAATGTTGTCTTCAAAAATAACGTGACTTAGCACTTTGACATGATCTGTCAATTGAAATGGAAGTTTAGATTCGTATCGATATAGTTCTGGAAGTTGGTAGACTGACATTTTTTCCATTGAACCTTTCTCGAAAACAGTATCATGTACCCCCACATTTTGTCGTAATCTGTAGCTAAATCGTAATTGGCATTTGATTGCCAAGGATTTGCAAACGTTCACTCTGCTTAACGTTACGTGTGACGTTCTCTTTAAATCTCTATTCTTGCTTTCACAGCGCATCGTTGATAAATTCCATATTGGTCCCATTCGACGCATGACATGGGGGTAGTGAATTAAAAAATGATGCTTTGGTTTTAAACAATCTTTCGCAAACGTAGTTAATGAATTCAGATATTGATGTATGAGTGATTCCAAGTATACAGACAATTCATAGCAAACAACTCTGGAAGACAATATATCAAACATTTCTTTCAATTTCATCATTATTTCCCAAACCTCATCATACTGTGGAATGAAATGCCCTATTAGAAGTCCTATGTTTCTCAACAGGCATAGGGATTCACTTGCAGACATCTTAATAAATTTATTTTTGACTTGAAAAATTGAAATGGGACGAGGCTTATTGCGCTCGTCTGCACCGCAATCAAACTCAGCAATTCGTTTGTTTAAATCCTCAATCGTGAAAAAATTTTTGTCTATAATGAAATTGTGTAAAATTTGACCCAAGTCGTATTGAAAAATTCCTTCAAGAACATCATGCATTACATCAACAGTCATTTTATCAAGGGTGTTGATAGATTTTAAGTTATTTAGAACTGACAGTCCAGATATGCCACTCTCGCTTGGTTCGCTTGTCAGTAAATTTTGCTTGTAACTTTCAATCGTTCTCATTTGACACTGTGAAGCAGTAAAAGTTGTCTTGATGTCTTTGCTATGAATGTTGCAAAACCTGCATATGTAATTAGAAATAGAACTCTTGTTGAATCCTAGAATTGAATGTACTGCCAGATTATCGCCTATAACACCTGCCAAGGAAAAAAAGAGTTTCATAGGACCAGTTTGTGTTTCTATTGAAATCCTCTCCTCTTCAAGAAACTGCAATTCTGAAATAGCGGGAGCAAATATTCCAGTCAATGGAACCATTTTTTCATCGGACGAATTGTAAAGCATGAACACAAAAATATTTTCAGTTTTGGAAAGCATACTGGGTGGTAAACAGGGAATAATTATGTATACTCCACCAACTTTTCCAATGCCTTTGTGGCTACCTAGGGGGTTATTTGTTTCAAAGTCATCTTGATAAAGTAAAATGGGCAAGACTGTACTGTCATTGAATTTCTTTTTGTGCATCTGCCATTGTTCTCCCTGAATTAAATTTGTTATCAAAATTTTTTCATTCTCTAGGTTACAAATGTTGTCCATTGTTTTTTGAAAAACGTCAGGCAATTCAAAAAATTGCTTCAATGTATGTCGCAAAGGAATTAACTCTACTGAAATCTGCTTTTGGTTTGAGAAATCATTATGCAACTTTTCTAGTGGTTTTTTTGTGACATCAATTTTCACTTCAACAGGCGGAATGTACGTCTCAGTGCTTTGCAAAAATTCAAGAAATTTTTTTTCAGTATTAAGTTCTTCAAAGGGTTCCTGCATTTGTAATACCATTTTTTATAAGCCAACAGATTATTCGATGTTTCTCCTAAACTTTCCATCCTCCTTATCATTTGATTAAGTAACAATGTTATAGGACGATTTTTTAAAAAATTTTCTACGTGATTAACAATATGCATTGTCTGCGCTTGAGGTAGGTCTGCGAAAAAAAAAAGTTCTCCAACAAAATCAGCCGCTTCAGAGGTTAAATCACGACGGAAGGTTTGAGGGTCCATATTAATATGCAGCGCAGAATTTAGTAAAAATTTATTGTAACATTCGAAAGTTACGAGCTGAAAAAAGGGAACTTATATACAATCCCATGAACTTGGTAAGCAACGTTTCTTGACTTCATTAAATTTAGGAGAACAAGTTGTCAAATAGTAAAAAAGAAAATGCCGTCTAAACTGTTTTCCATAACTCTAGATAAGAGGAGCCTCCAAAATTTTTTCAATATATAATACTGCCTGACTCAAAGAAGTATTCAGTTTTTCTTTGTTTGACTTGTAACGAAAAAAACTCAGTTGCAGAAACGTCAAAGCTGATAAGGAATATTAAACGCCAAATAAATCTTGAAGGTTAAGTGAAGCGCATGTGCTAGGGAATTGCACATGTATCGGAACTGACCAATAACGCAATAGTACTGCTGAGGTGATCGTAAGGGTCCCACAGAAGCTTCAAATAGGAATAACGTCTCTTCATTCACTGCGTACAGTCTTTGCCGTTCTTCGACAGAAATCAAAAAGTC
This sequence comes from Platygaster robiniae, assembly GCA_028476575.1. Lineage (NCBI taxonomy): Eukaryota > Metazoa > Arthropoda > Insecta > Hymenoptera > Platygastridae > Platygaster > Platygaster robiniae. The sequence continues at coordinate 40,373,483 of CM052021.1, forward strand.
TTCTACATTCTATAACAAACGAATTCATAAAATTTTTAACAAGCTGTGCCAATCAATATACTTTTGACTTCTTTATAAATAAAATTTCGATTAAAATAAAATCGTTCCTTTGAATCGAAATTCTTGTTTTTTATAGAGTTTCTTTCTGTAAAATAATCCTTTTTTTCATCTACACGTCCAAAAATACAAACCTCAACGTGTAAAAGCAGCATTTCTCGATCCTGTCGCCTCGAAATTTTTGATTCCTCCGATTCAACTCTCCCTTTTTTTCGCGGAGGCTCATTAGTAAAAGAGAAAGGGGTTTTTGCGTTTTTGGCTTTTAAGGCACCTGGCAATAGCATTAAAATTACCAGACCCTTCTCAACTGGTTCTGAAAATGAAAACGAACAATTAATTATGCTTAGTCGTATTTTGAAGATGAAAAACTCATTTTGCGTGAATATACCTATTGCTGCATCAGCTATGATGTTTAGAAAATTTCGGTATTCTTCCCCGATGAAATTTTTTGAACATATGAATTGAAAAAAGGCATTCCTCATTGACGCCCAAATTTCATCACCGTTATCAACAATGTCTGGGTGCTTGATCGAGAAATCGTGAATCACCTATAGAGTGTGGAAAATTTTACCTTACTTTGTGGCATTAGATATTTATTTATTAGACACTAGGTATTATTGTTATATAAGATATAGATATTGGATATAAATTAGATATTAGATATAACATCTAGATATTATATGTTTATCGTTTGCTAATTGTCTTGAAATGCTGAGCAGTGTTATAACAGTGCGCTACTTGACTCACTAGATTTGCACCGTTGGGATGTGCAAGACAAGGGAATGATTCGAATTGCCAGTCCCCGTCTTTTTTGTCCTTGTTTGTGAGAGACTGTCGAAATAATAAAGTATCCCTCCAAATTTTTTCAACTTTCTCCCAAGGTTCAGAATTTTGTTTCAAAAGTTCGATATCAGCCTCAACAGACGGCGCTGATGCTAAAAATTTAAATATATTAATATATTGTATCCGATATCCAATCATACCATGTGTTCATTTTGGCAATTATTTATTAACATGTTAAAAATTTTCATTGAATTACATCTGTTATCGGCTTCAGATTGATTACTCTTCGGCGCTTTTTTAATTAATCTTGTAGTCATTAATTCTTTGCGGACGGTGTTTACGCGAGTCAGAAGTTTACCGAAAACGGGATGACTCGTCTTGTCAACAGTTCGCGCCGCGGTATAAAAAATTGCTGAATTCACGCCGAACAACTCATGAATTTGTGTTGCGAGTTGTATTAGAATAGAAGAAGCGACTCTGAAACATTCGAAAATTAAGTTAGAAAACCGGTGTATCGTGAAATTAAAAATATTTGAAAAATTCAGCTTACGAAAGTTTTGTAAGTGGGTTTTCATGTGAAACATTATGTTCGCGCAAAAGCATGTAAACTTCGCGACTTATCAGAAGATGAGAGAGAACAGTTGCAGCATTGTCTGACAGAGTGTTGTTTATTTTGAATTCGGCGAGAATCTGAAGCCCTTCAAAAGAGCTTTCCAAAAAGGTTTTCAAATCTTGGCGGATGGGTGCAAAGTTTGCGAAATTTGAATCGATTTTCTCTTTGCATGACACACAAACAACTTTATATTTTTCATTTTTTGAAGTAAAATTGTCGCCTAATGAATCGTTTTGTGTGGATGCATTTAGATTTGAATTTTCCGCAGACGGTATTTCATTCGCGTCATTAAAAGATGGATCTCTAATAGGAGTTTGTAAATCGTCGTTCAACATGATTAAAAAAATGCAGGGAAATATATATTAAAAAATGATTCGTGGTAATAACAATTAGTCGATCTCAATATTTTTCTCAATATTTTTTTTCTGATGACTCTCGTTTACGAACATTCATTTAAGATATCTCAATAATTTTTGCCCAAAGTAAATAAAAAACGACTCTTGAAGAAAGATAAAATAGTTTTTTGTGTAAAATTCCGACGATCAATTGATAAAAAACGCAAGTACTTTTCGACAATGTTCAGTCACTTTCCGTAACAATTAGAACGTGAGTTATTGTGAGCGCAAAACCAATAGAAAAATTACAATGTATTGTCATAAAAAAGAAAGTCGTATACAGGGTGTCTCGAAGTCCGCGATACAAAAAAAAAATTTGGATTCCTTGCAAAATTCTTAGACGATTTTCTCCTTGCCATTTTTCAGAAAACTGGAAATCAAAAAAGATATTTGTGTTTGAAATTCAACAAATCAGATTTTTTGAAACTTGTAACTCGAATATATTTTTTGATTTGTTTCGATTTTGATTTTTGTAAAAAATGGCACAGGAAAAATCGTCTAAGAATTTTGATAAGAATCCAGTTTTTTTTTGTACTGCGGACTTCAAGACACCCTGAATAATATCAAAGAAAAGTATAGTTTTCTAAAATGATATTAATTCAATTTTGAAAAATGTTCTACGTAATATAATCACTTGATGAAGTGTAGGGTACGGGTAAATTGAACGAAAATTTATGTGGACAAAAGTTTACTTACTTCAGGTATCAAGGCAGTGCTGTTGAATCTTCATATATTCGACGATGCAATACTTGACAAGATATATTTCAATGCTCCCGCGCACCAATTTCAAATAGAAAACACCGAAAATATACACAATTTTCAGGAAATAAAAAAAAACAGCACTCACAGCGAGACAACGTGACACAACCAAAATAAAAACTCAGCTGATCGCATCGATGCCCTAATTCAATATATCGAATGTACGACTTAATCGATTATAGGATTCTCGGCTGTTTCTCGCCAACCGGTTTCTCGCGTCTGGGCGAGCCGTGATTCACAGCTCCCACGCCTGTGAAACGATTTTCGAGTCAAACTTTCCCATTCACGCGTCGTCACGCGTGAGAAACAAGGCGCCCGCTCGTGACGGTTTCTCCGTGTAGTATTATTCTTTTTCGCCGATAACTTGTACCTCGCATAGAGTCACTTGTTATTTCATTCTGGAGTTTACTTTTTCTAGGTGTTGTATTATCACAGAAAAACCTAAGAATTTCCCTTTAACAGAATTAAGAGCCAAATATGTAGGCCAGTATGTAACAGCTGTTTCAGTAGCAACGGAGAAAAAAAGTTTAAAAAAAAAGATAAAGGACACAAAAAGGCAATGCTTACCATTTCTTGAACTTACCAAATAATATCCGTATTTTCCCTGATGTCGAGAAGAGACTCGAAGCAATGTTAATCGTACACGTCATATAAAAAGTTATATTACTATAAAAATTGAAAATAAAAACGTCCAATACTGTATGATAGTAAATGTACTCTATACTAATGTTATTAACATATCAAAAGATATTATATAGTCAACATATCGTTTAATTTCAAAAGGTTCTTGCTAGAAACTAAGGAGGGGAGACCGCCAGTTACAAATGTAGATTTTAACTTTTTTTCTTTTCTTGAAAATTTTAATACATTTTAAGCGACTCGTGTTCCAATTTTTTCGTAACGCGTGATAGAAGTTAACATATAAAATTTTTAAAAAAATCTCGCACAGGTGTACCTAGCTGATACTCAGCTATCGCGTATTGCACTATTATACACAGCTAAGCGCTATGTAAAATTTTTGCATAGTGCTCGAGAAGAGAGTTGTGCCTTTTTTTTAAATGCACCACGCAAACCGTCACGCAACGCGAAAATTTTTCGTGCATCGTCTAAAATTCGACAATACGCAATAGATTTATGCAGGCACCTTCAGTTTATTGCGGAAAAGTCCAGTGACTGTAACGAAAAATTTCATTCCAAATTTTTTGATAATTAAAAATACGTTTTTCAATAATGCAAAAGCAGAGAAAAATTGCTACAATGCTGTCTGAAAAAAAGTACTTATTTTCTAAATTTGATCCAAGCTGATTTTTTGCCAACAGCGACAAACTACGTAATTGAAGGTGCGTACATAGCTATTTCGTATTGTCCAATTTAGCGCTATGCACAAAATATTTTTCGCTACTTTAACCTTAGAGAGTACAAATATAGTTCAAGAAAACATCTCGACAACAATATTAACACCTGGAACATGATTACGAAAAAGATAATCTTCGTCCTCTTCATCACTCTCTGAATCAGCAGTTCTATTGGTGAAGCCGAAAGACTCTTTTTCTTCTTTATAATTTGCTTCCCAATAAGGCATGCGAAAACACTTCGCTCGGAACAAATCAATCAAAATAAGGTGTAACTCGTTTGATACGTCGGAGCACTTGAAGATTCCATTCGTCATGGAACTGATGCCAACATCATAAAAATATGACACACTTTCAAAAAAATTAGCAACCAAAAAAACTTTGTCTGATTTTGACAAAACATTGCGAACTAAACAAATTTTGCCGTTTTGAAGAATGCAGCAGTCATCTGGTTGATGCATCAAAATACAAAGGTCACCGAAATGCACTTTTCTGTACTGAAGGCAGTCATGAGATTCTTCTACAATAGGTCCATCAATATGTTTTCGAAAGAACTTTGGTTTATCTGAGAAAGACTTTTTAGTAACTCTGAGAAATTCGTTTTCCTGCATTTTATTGCAAATTTGTGTCAGTTGTTTGTCAGGTTTGTTGACGTACTTTGCGATGAATCGCATGTTATATTCATATGGAAAAGCTGAGTAAGAATCGAGGTTTTCAAACTTTTGAGCATCGTCTGCAACGTAAAGAAGCCCATGAAGATTATAAGACGCAAAAGATGTTCCATAAATTTCACTACTCAATTTAACATACTCTTTCAAAGCAACTTTCGCAAATTGAAAATCTTCTGAACAAAGTGAAGATTTCGTGAGACACCGAATAGCAGCGTGGAGTAGCAAAAAATGTACATATCCGTTGAAATTTAGGATTCCGTACATTGCAACAGGACCAGTATAGAGAAGAAATGTCCTTAATTCTGTAGCTTTGTAAGTGCTATAAAATGAGATTGGAGCTGGTGGTCTAGAAAATTCTTTTGGGCAAAAAGGTCGGATCATTTCAAATCTGCTTGAAAGAACTTCAATAGCTTTGCTTGAGAGTTTCTGAGATTTTTTGAATTTGGAGGTCAAAATGGCCGTTAGAAATTTTTTCACAATTCCCAACAGAACAAGATGCATGTATTCAAAAGGAGTATCTTCGACAATGTTCGAAAGTAATGAGTCAATGGCACTTTTACCGATATGAAAATGTTCGTCATCAGGATCACGCTGCAAATACTCTTCATGAGTTCGACTAACGTTCTCTAAATCAATATAGACTAGGGGATGTCCCGGACAATGATCACCAGCGATTTTACACTTTGAACAAGGATTCGTAGCGGAATGTCCTTTGTGTTTCAAGATGTATGCTCTTGCAGGAGCATCTGCGATGAAAGCTCTGAATCTAACTTCAAAAAACCTATCATCATGGAAAATTCCTTTTTCTTTAACAACTGTATCCCACTCAGAGATAAAATCTTGAAGAAAATCAGCAGAATCATTGGGTTTTTTGGTTCCTCGATATATACCAACAACTTCTGGATCACAATCTGGCAAATTGGCGACCCTTATCTGAATGAGCCAAAATTGGATTCTACCACTTCGGTCTCCTCTAACGCCATCTACGTGAAAATCGATTTTCAAGGGAGATGGAATCTTTTGTAACTGATACTTGCGAATGATGTTTTTTAGAGCATTAACGAACCCTAGGTGCAAATATTCTCCTGGATTCATTTTTTTGAGAGGTGCTGGTTTGCGCGGTGTTTTATACAATGTTCGACCATCTTTTGGATGATCAGAAAAACAAGGGTGACTTCTCAAACACTTTAAAATTTGAGTTGCATGGGCACGATTAATTTTACTTTTAAGAAAACAAGCCCGAAGTATGTCGCTAAAGTTTGAAAATGTGGAATTTACATCTTTATTCTGATCATCATCCTCTTCATCGGATTCTTCGTTAACTATAACACGGGTGACAAAATCGCTGTCATGAACTACATCCGGAAAATTTTGAAATAGCAAATTAAAATCGTTTGGATTTTCGATCGGGAGCGAAGGGGTGATCAAATTGGTAGATAACGGAGCTTCACGATTACACTGTACACTATCTTCAATATTATTAACATTTACTGTTGCATCACATTCTAATAGTTTATCATTGAAATCCCTTCTAATTTCTGCCTTAATACTTCTACGCTGGCGAGCCGTAACTTTATTTGTAGGTTTTCTACGAATAGAACATTTGAAAGTACCATGTGTATTGAACGGTCTCATTGTTCAATTCAAGATAAAGTAAATTGGAATAAAAAAAGAACCAACGTGTACGACGACTTGTTTGAGCATCTCAAACGCTACCTGGGAACACGTCGTATGAGAGTGCAATGTCCAAAAAGGATTGATAAGCAAGAAAAACAACTAATAAAAAAAAGTATGAAACAGTGAAAGAGTTTAATTTTAAGATATTAAACGTTGAATGTTGTTGAAAGTACTTTGATTTACTTTCTTAGAACATTGTCCTCGAAAATAAAATTTTTCCTTTTTCAATGACAGAGGTGAATATTTATATAATACAGTGTACATTTTGCTATTTTTTAAATTTATTAATTGCTAATATTAAATTCTTCAAGAGGAATATGCTGCACAAAAAAAAACAGGTTACAAACCGCGTTTGTTCTTTAAATTACGTGTGAGTACTTTATGAAATTATTATTTGTATTTTTCGTACTTAAAATTAACTCTCGAAGCTGTAATTTCTTTAGCTTCTTGCTCTAGGCCAAAAGCTTCCCTTATAATTTCCTCATATTTTTCTCAAAGTTTTCGTAGTTTTCTCAAGTTTTACATGATTAATCGTAAATATAAAAACATTGAAAAATATTCATTATTTCATCTTATGATATTTCATCTTATGTTTCGTATATTCATTGGGAAAGAAACTACGGAAATTCGAAGTGTTCTCAAAATTTTCTCATATATTTCTTAAAGTTTCCGTAATTTTCTTATATTTTCCATCATTAATGATGAAATATGAAAAATATACAAAATATTGAAACTTTGAAGAATCTTTATAATTTCATAACATCACTCGTAATATTCATTGGGAAAAAAAATACGAAAATTCTTAGAAAACTACAAATTTTCAGGTTTTTATGATTGTTGATAGAATATGTAAATTTCGAAAAATTTTCATAATTTCATCGCATCACTTGTAATATTCATATTGCAAAAAATTACGAAAAGGGCCTAGCCGGGTTTCCATGTGAAATCGGCCCCCAGCCCAAATGAGATTTCGTATTAACTTTTCAAAAGCACTACGTTAGAGATTGGTTTTTGCAAATTTTCAAACCGATAGGTGCTATTTTAGATGAGTAATAGTCGATAATGTGGATTCTGGTTTTTATGTTTTTTTAGCTAAACTAATGATCAGAAAAATTTGAAAAAATTCACCGTCCTTCTTCATGTCAAAATACATCTCTGTGAATTTTTTGAGAATTTTCTCGCGAAATATTCACTATGCAAAAAATTGCAAAAATTTTTGCACGTGAATTTTTCGCAAGAAAACAGAGGTACCAAGCTGAATTTTTTACCAATGATTACTCTCATAAAGATACACATTGTGGAATTTTTTCATATTTTTAGACTATGTGGTAGGTATTCAAAAAAATGGCGATTGCCAAAATCGGCGTTTTCAATGGTATTTGTCGTTGAGATATAATTTTTTGCTAACTTTTCCTTTTGATCTAATATGTAATAAATGAAATATAAAAAAATTTTTGTATGATATAACATTTTTTTACTAAATCATATGTTTTGTTATACTAAAATGAAAAGCCTACTTAACATTGTACGTAAAACTTGCTTTACAACCAAATGTGGTTTCATACTGACTACGTAAAATTGTGAGGTTTAATTTTTTTGTTGCAAAACAATGTTTAAAAGCTGTGATTAATGAAAATAGTGATGATGACTAGAAATGTACATATCATGTTATATTTTTTAATAGTGTTTATGATTTTTTTAACATATATAAATTTTTATTGTGATAACTTTTGCCATAAAAATATTGCCGGGTATATTATAAAAAATTGTGTTTAACCGAGTACATTGTGAAAAAATTGAAATACATAAGAAAACATGTTTTTTTATAAGAATTATTGCGTATGATGAAGCGGCTTTTCTCAAAAATTTTTTTTCTTAAACAGTATAACAGTTTATAAACAAGTTTCAACAGACTTGAAACTTTTCACGTAGATTCCGCATAGAATATTAGACAAATAGTAAATAACATTTTCTGAAAAAGTAGGTCTATAAGTTAGAGTTCTGACTTTGCACATGTTTCCAAACAAGAGTAAAATAAAATCAAACAAATTCAATCAAAAATAGGAAGATGCACATTGCGAAATTTATATAATCAGCACGTACATTTTTCGAATTGCAAGTAATCGATTGTTTTGCCAAAAAAAAAAAAAATTAAATAAAAACTTACAGTTTCACATAGTCAGTATCAAACCTTATTTGGTTAAAAAGTAAGTTTGACGCACTAAGTTAAACAGGCTACTATAGACGCTCTAAATCTTCAGTCTTCTTTGTGCGTGGATTGAAAAAAAAAACCATTCATGTCATTAACACGAAAATTTTATTGAAGGTGCAGCTAAATATGGAAAATACATTTAAAAAAGTTATTTCGCAAAATTCAGGTACAGCTGTAGTATATCATCGCGCTAAGTGAAGTCAAAGAGGAAAATGGTGTGACACATAGGCCATCGGAAAATGTGTCTAAAACAAAGATCGATCACAAATTATTTTTGAAAATGTATTATCTGGTCCCGAAAATTTTCCGTTTTTTGGAAAAAAAATTTCTTCCATACTTTTTTTCAAAAAAAGATGCGCAAAAAACGGCTTTTATTTATTTTTACGCTAAATTTTTAAATAAAAAATATTTTTTCTCAAAAACAGAAAAAGCCAGGGACGAGATAATACCTTTCCAAAAATAATTTGATTTCAATCTTTGTTATAGACACGTTTCCCGATGTCCTATGTGTCACACGATTTTCCTCTTCAACTTCACTTAGCGCGATGATATACGACGCCTGTACCTGAATTTTTCAAAATAACTTTTCAAAATATATTTTCCATATCTAGCTGTACCTCCGATAAAATTTTCATGTCCATAACATTAAGGTTTTTTTTTTTCAATCCACGCACAAAGATTTAGAGCGTCTATAGTGGTGTCACCTCTTGATATAACAAAACATATGATTGAGCAAAAAAATGTTATATCATACAAAAATTTTTTTATATCTCATTTATTACATACAAGATCAAAAGGAAAAGTTAGCAAAAAATTATATCTCAACGACAAATACCATTGAAAACGCCGATTTTGGCAACCGCCATTTTTTTGAATACCTTCCACATAGTCTGAAAATATGAAAAAATTCCACAATGCGTATCTTTATGAGAGTAATCATTGGTAAAAAATTCAGCTTGGTACCTCTGTTTTCTTGCAAAAATTTTTGCAATTTTTTGCATAGTGAATATTTCGCGAGAAAATTCTCAAAAAATTCACAGAGATGTATTTTGTCATGAAGAAAGACGGTGAATTTTTTCAAATTTTTCTGATCATTAGTTTAGCTAAAAAACATAAAAACCAGAATCCACATTATCGACTATTACTCATCTAAAATAGCACCTATCGGTTTGAAAATTTGCAAAAACCAGTCTCTAACGTAGTGCTTTTGAAAAGTTAATACGAAATCTCATTTGGGCTGGGGGCCGATTTCACATGGAAACCCGGCTAGGCCCTTTAAAGTTTTTCCAGAATTCACTCATATTTTGCTCAAAGTTTTCGTAGTTTTCTTATGTTTTCCATAAATGATGATCAAATATAAAAACCATGAAAAGTATAAAAACTTTTCATGATTAATAATTATTTATAATTATTTAATAATTACATATAGTCAATCCACAGTTAATCATTGCTCAATTCTACGTTCATAATAATTAATTTTCGTAATTTGGAATCAAATATGAAAACCATGAAAATTACGAAAACTAAACAAATCCTATTTTTATCATTAGTAATTTCAACTTTCTACGTTTTCCAAGTATTAGGAATTGATTTATTAAAACTCACTTACGTTATGAAAATACATACTAGAAATTACAATGCTAGAAAAACCATAATTGAGTTCGAAAATGTCACGTTTTAAGTATCTTTCAGACAAGAGTTGGGAACATTTTAATTTTTCAAGGTTTTTAACTCGGACACTCGCTAAATAAACAATTTTGAAATAAAAAAATAACAAGTTTAAGGTTGAACTTCAGAAACGAAGAGAAATAGAAAATTGATATCTGGAGGTTAAGTATTTTTTCGACAAAAAATTTGTTACAAGATTCGGCATTTTCATTTTGATAAAATTTTAAATGACACAAGGAATTGAATTTTATTGTTGCTATATCTCCGTATTAAAAAGAAATCCTATATTCCTTTTAGAATTTCGAGTGGAAAAGCACTTGACCACTTTTTACAAAACTCAAAATCAAAAACGATATTATAAAGTTAGAAGTTTTAACCATAATCAAATTTATTACTCTCTAAATTCCTTTGAGTGAAATTTAACTTAATTCGACTGAAATTTCAATCGTTTTAGAGTGATAATTCACTCGAAAAAATTGAGTGAATCAGTCACTCCATTTTTTATTAGAGTGAAATTTCCACTCTAGTATGATTTGCAGGCTTCTCGCTTGAATCAAGTGAAATATTACTCGAAGGAATTTAGAGAGTAGGTTTCAAACTCGAATATCTATTTTGATTTTGAGTTTTGTGAAAAGTGGCAAAGGACTTTTTGACTCAGAAAATGCAGGAAAATTTTGGTCCGCGGTTTTTATATCTACTTGTCGGGGGAGCGTATTTATTGTTTAAATTTCAATATTGAATAACTTATTCGATTTTGAAAATCATCGAGAGGATATATGCTGCCCAAAAAAAAAACAGGTTACAAACCGCGTTTGTTGTTGAAATTACTCGTGACTACTTTATGATAATATTATTTGTATTTTTCGTACTTAAAATTAACTCTCGAAGCTGTAATTTCTTAAGCTTCCTGCTATAGGTCAAAAACTATACTGAGCACTGGATTAGTTCAAAATATTGACAACTCAACATAATGTAACAATTATTCTGCGTGAATATGCAGTACCGACTGGCGAATGTCTGCAATTAGCATTGCCACTTTCTAATTTCTAATAAGTGAAAAGGGTTTTTTTTTCGCTTTTTGTAGTAAATTTTTTGTGCAAAAGAAACATATGTCGTTAAATTTTAAGCTCGGATATATTTTTTGATTTTGATTTTTGTGGACAATATCGTGGGGAATATCAACTTAGAATTTCATGTGAAATTCACAGCTTTCGGGTGTTACGGGGACTTGAAATCATGCTGTATTAATCCAGAAAGATCCTGTATTGCATGGAATTATGTGAACTTCGAAATTTATCATCTCTGTAATTTTCAAAGTTAATAGATTTTTTGTCATTGTAACTTTATGATTATTTTATCTTGTTTAAAATCACTTTGTTAGTTGGAAACTACAAGTTTTGTATCGCTGCACTCAAACATAATTTAAAATGTTCGAAAAATTATCAATAGTGGTAATGAAATATTCGCTTTTTTGAAAGTAACATAATTATCTATTTTCTAATAATATAATGAGACAAGTTGCAATACGAATTTCCTAAGTTTAACAAAATATAGCATTTTCAATTTTACGAACTCAATGATAATAACAATTTTCAAAACGCAGAATGTAGAAAAAAGAAAGTTAGATTCTACCATCAAAATATGCAGACAATAATTACATAAATGTAATATGGGAATTCGGAACTTTGAATTGTTAGAATAGAAAACGAAAAAAAAAAGTAAAATCACAAGATATGAAAAATGTAAAATTTACGCCTGAGGGGTTGTATTCTTCTTTTTAATTAAGTGACCATTGAAAGATGAGAAATTGAAGTGGCTTGATATAGCACATTCATACAACGAAATATCGCGTTGTCTGAATTTGTTGAGAAAAGTATGAACAATTTGAAAATGGTGAACATTAATTGATATTGACAGTAAAGTTTTTCATACTTTGAAATTCACAAGAATAGACGTTGTAAACATAAGAATCAAATATTTTTTTTATTTTAATTATAAAAGTTGAACCACATTCGAATATTTTAATTTCATTTACCTGAAAAAAAAAAAACCATTATTGCAGACACGAAAATTAGGAAAGTTGAATTCCAGCCTCAAAATGTGCTCATAAATATTACCAAAATGGAATAAAAGAACTTGGAACTCTCAATTCTTTGATTTTAACGGAAAACGTGAATTTGAGGATTCGAAAAATAAAAATGTCATTGTCTGAAAGTTTTGATTACAAATCATGAAAAAATTGACTATGACAAAGTAATATAAATAACTGGACAGAGCACCTTTCCATAGTATTTATATTGTTGTAATATAAATATTATGAAAAAGAAACAATTTAGTATTTGAACGCTTCGGAATGATGAATATGAAATTTTTCTTACTTTCTAATTCACAATGATAAGCATTTTTAAAATGAAAATAAATTGAGTTTTTTTATAAAGAAATCGCAAATTGAAAGATGTATGCGATTCTTCATTCAAGAATCAGTAAAAGTTTCATAGTCTAAAAAATGAGCTCGAAAAGTGTAAAAATTGTTGACAAACTGTGAAAAATCTTGATGATTCGTCATAAAAGTCGAGCACCTGGATTATCGAGATTCACTATTCAGTTTGAGATTCATTTTGATGGTAAAAAAATATACTGCTGTAGGTTTAACATATTTATGATGAAATTTTTATTTCTCATTACGTTGAAATTTTTTAGGGTCTTTCCATTAAAATGTTATATGAAAATAATATTCATAGTGAAAATGACTGTTTTTTTATATCTAATACAGATTTTTTTAGAATAATTATATTGAAAATATGTATCTAAATAAACAGTGTTAATGTGATTCAAGGACAAGAAAAGTTTAATCTGAAAAAAAAAATTACTTCCATTTTCACACATTGTCGTTTACTGAATTTTCCCGGCTTAAAAAAAAAGTAAAACCCTGAATCTCAGCGATAGATATGAATTGAAAATTTTTCGAAAACTTTCGTCCAACTTTTCAGGCTAATAAGTAACTCAAAATATTGGTTCGCGAAGATGCAGACAAGTAGTGAAAGAATTCTAGGGGAGGCTGAAGAAGAGGAAATTTTCTTAAAATATGGATCGTTGCTCTAGCAATGAAACATCCTTTTTATGTGAAAAAAAGACTTAATCGACAGATCAATCCTGGTTAGTCCTCGTTATATCCTTTGACTGCTTTTCCAACACAACGCTGGAGCACTGGAAATACTGAAAACTAAAATTAACGCGATCACCGTTACGTAAACTCTGTTGTACTTCGTCGCAGAGCACATTCCCGAACAGGGCTTACTGCCTGACTGATCTACAATCACAGCTTTTATTTGGGGCGGGGGAGGAAAATCGGAAGATATACCAATTAGAAGTTTGAGTCGTAGTAGAAGGGGAATCCTGTTTCGACACGTATTTTCAAGTTTTTCATCGCACTTTTCAACTACACAGACCGCCTTAAAAGCGGACCATTGAAAAGCAGACCCGAAACGAAATTTTGTTTTCTTTCGCCGAGCACGCCGTCGAAAAACGACCTTTGCCTTATGAAGCGAATAATTGCTTGGCCCGCTCAGCTAGAAAATACTCATCAAGCGATCGAGAAAAGCTCTTTCACTTTGGAGTCACACAGGCCTCAACAAACATTTGAAAACGGGAACCACAAGACCCTTCCGGGGTTCATTTTTCAAACGCGGTCAGTGTACGAATAGAAATTTGATAAGGAAAACATTTTTCAAGACAGGATTTGGGCCCGAATTTTTCTGGGTCGTTAACCTCCTTGGTCCATCGGATGATAAGCAAAAAAAGGTCCCTTTATAATGCGACTCAGCGCCTATTATACAAATCATTTAAGCCAAATTCTTTGCAAAACCATGAAATTCCCTATACAATATTTCAACATTCTCTCAATGAAAATCATGTTCATGTTTAATCTACGGTCCATTGTAATCATATGACTCGACGATATTAATTAATTGATGTTATTTCTATGCTTCTAAACTCTTGTATTATAATTCTTTTTTATTGTCCAACATTAAAAAAATCCACAATTATTGAAATCATTTTTATAGACATGTTGATCTAAAAAGTCTAATTTATCATTTCCCCGTCTTGTGAGTTCAGTATTAAATTTATTACAGATTTAATGAATAACACGGTTAAACAACAAACAATTGTTTATCTCTTTTAAAAGAGATAGGGAAATGTAAAGACCACGACGAGTTACAGGGTTCATACAGGCAAGATGGCGACGATCGAGAAGTCGATCTGACGCCCTCGCTAGTTCCGCTCACTCTCATTCGCCGGAAGTCAGTCAAGGAGCTCGGACCGAAAGGAATCTCTCTCTGTAAAATCGCGCTCGTGAAAGAATTGTCGCGTCGGGTTCTAATTTAGTGTATTTCAATAAATTGGTCTGAAACATTCGTGGACTAGTTGTGGAAATATTCCTGCCTCTATACACGGTCGTTTACAAAATCAGAAGTGGGATTTTACCCCGAACAAGGAGGGAGAACAGCAGCACGAGCACGTGGTCGCAGGAAACGGACTAGAAAGGGAGAAAATGTCGTTCCTATCGAGATTCGGAGCTGGGGTCCAGGAGTCACCGGCGGGGAGAGGAAACGGAGGACGGAGCGAAATTTCCCAACTCTCGAGTACACGATCCCTAGGACTGCAGGTGACGGAAAGTGCGGGGGCGGGATCCAGAAGCGAGAACGCGGGTTTGGCAACATCAACGCCATTCAGGGGAGCAAGAACAGGTATGAATGTGCGGGAATTTTCGAGTTTGAGAATCGTTGATGAGCGGGAGGAACACGCGAGTGAGAGGAATCCGGGGGTCGCAGGAGCATCGGACCAGGAACTCCTCGAGGAGATGACGCGGCGGGGGTTAGTGGGGGAAAAACCAGGGGCGTGGAAGGGGATAACGCGGCGCGAGTTCGAACTCTGGGAGACGGCGACGGGGGTTCGAGACCTGATTTCCGACGGGCACATGGCGCGGAGTGAGTTGAGGGAGGGGAGGCGCGCGAAGGAGAACCATGGTGGGGGCAACGGGGGGCGGGGAGGCAGGTGTCGACCGTGGAGGGGAGCGACCACCAGGCACGAGGGCGGGAGCATGGAGGGGACGATTGGGAGCACGCTCTGAGAGGCTGGAACGAGCAGGAGATAGGCGGACGGCGGTCACAGGAGCAGGCGGGGGATGACACGATGAGGCAGCTGGTCGAACTGCTAACAGCGACGTTGCGAGCACCGGGGCAGCCACAACAAATACACAGCCGACACGGGAAGCAGACCATTCCGGATTTCGACTCGGACAACCCCTTGGGGATGACGGCACCGAGGTGGATCGCGAGGGTGGAGCAGGTAGCGACGTTCTACGGGTGGGATGACCGAGCGAAGCTGATGTATGGGTCGATGAAAATGAAAGGCCCGGCGAGAACGTGGTTCGACTCGTTTAGCGGAAATTGTCGATCGTGGGAGATGTTCCGGGAGAAGGTGCAAAGGGCGTTCCCGAGGACGAAAACGGATGCACAGGCGCATGCGCAGCTGTCGAGTAGGCGGAAGAGGCTTGGAGAATCTTACGAGGCGTACGTTTATGACATGCTTGCGATAGCATAGGACACGGAGATTTCGGAGGGTACAGTGGTCGAATACGTGATCAGGGGCATTGGGGACGAGAGTTTGAGGCAAACCTTGTCGACGTGTGAGCTGTCGACTATCGAAAAGATGCTGCGAAAAATTCAGCTGTTCGCGAGCAGGTTTTCAACCCTTTCAACACGGGCGGAGCAGACGACGCGGACGGGGCAGGCGACACGCACGGAGCCGAGAAGACTGGAAAACGAGCAGGTCAAGAGGGAGGATCGGTGTTTCAACTGCGGGGAGAGTGGACATTTTGGGAGGAACTGCCCACTCCCGAGGACGGGGACGCGGTGCTATACCTGTCAGGAGGAGGGGCATGTGTCCAGCCGGTGCCCGAAGAAAACAAGCCCGGGGGGGGGGGCAAGGAGGTGATGCGGTTTACAGTGTTGGGGAAAACGTGGACCCAGTGGAAAAGTACAGAAAAACCGTCGAGGTCGAGGGAAAAGAGGTGAAGGCGCTGATTGACACAGGGTGTTTCGGGGTCACTCTCAGGGAGAGCGACGCCAGGGCCAAGGGCATCGAATTCCAACCGAAGGCAAAGGCATTACGAGGCTATGGTGGAAGGTGCGAGACTAGGGGAGTGACCACAGCGGTGATCTCGGTGGACGGCGTCCAAGGGGAAACGGAAATTTTCGTCGTGCCGGACACGGCCCAGGACGAGGCCATGCTTGTGGGGCGGAGTTTTCTCGACCAAGGCCACGTGGTTTTTCATAAGGAGGGCGAGGGATTCATCTTGTCGGAAAAGCTGACGCCAGTAGACGCGGGAACAGACCTGGAGGACCATCTCCAGGTTATGGTGATCGAGGTTGCCGACGAATCCATCGCACCAGAGCTAGGGGAAGAATTCTGTCAGAAAGTCGAAGCGCTATTGGAGGAATATCAAGACATCTTCGCTGACTCTGTCATGGACCTGGGGGACACGAAATTGGAGGAAATGAAGATCGAGGTGACGTCGAACGAGAAAATATATCGTAGGGCGTATCAAATTCCTTTTAAGTTTCAGGGAAAAGCGAGAGCCATGATTGACGAACTGCTAGAGGCGAAAATTATCAGAGAATCGACGTCGGAGTACGCAAGTCCAGCCATCTTCCGGGAGAAGGCGAGTGGGGAGATGAGGATGTGTATCGATTACAGGGCCTTGAACAAAATCACGAGGAAGGACAAGTACCCAATGCCCATCATCGAGGAACAGCTGGCACAGCTGGCGGGAGCGAAGTTTTTCACGACCCTCGACCTGGCCAGTGGCTACCACCAGATCCCCTGGAGGAAGACACCAGGGAGAAGTCCGCATTTGTTTTACTTTTTGGCCATTACGAATTCAACCGCCTTCCATTTGGCCTGGCAAACGGGCCGGCGGTATTTCAACGAGCGATGCACCAGATATTCAAGGAGATGCAGCAGGAGGTCAGGATCTTTTTCGACGACGTGATGATGCCGAGCGCGACACGAGAAGAAGGCCTCGCCCTACTGAGAAAAGTCTTCGAGAAAATGAGAGAGCATGGCCTGAAAATGAGGAGGAAAAAGTGTAAGTTTTTTCAAAATTCAGCAACGTACTTGAGTCATGAAATTTCAGAAGGGAAAATCAGGCCTGGCAGCAGAAAGGTGGACGCCGTTCTCAAGTACCCGGCGCCGAAGCACGTCGGAGAACTGCGCAGCTTCCTGGGGCTGGCGAGCTACTTTAGGAAATTCATACCGGGATTCGCGACGACGGCGGCACCACTCAGAGAGCTGCTAAGAAAAGCCCAGGAATTCACGTGGGGGAAGGCGCAGGAGGGGGCATTTAACGACTTGAAACTCGCACTTACGACTCAACCGGTGCTGACACTGTACGACCAGCAGAGAGAGCACCAGGTCCACACCGACGCCAGCAAGGAGGGCCTAGGGGGAATACTAATGCAGCTCGGAGACGACGGAGAGTTTCACTCGGTGAGCTATTACAGCAGGAGCACGACGGAGTCGGAGAGGAAGTACCACAGCTTCGAGCTCGAGACCCTGGCTGTGGTGGAGGCGCTGGCGAGGTTTCGGATCTATCTGCTAGGGAAGCAGTTCACCGTGGTCACAGACTGCAACTCCTTGAGACTGTCTACGAACAAGAAAGACCTCAACCCCCGCATCGCCAGGTGGTTTTTAAAATTGCAGGAATTCGATTTCGAGACTAAATACCGACCGGGAGACAGCATGGGGCACGCAGATGCGCTGAGCCGGAACCCAGTAGAAGAGGGGCAAGAGCCAGATGAAGCCACAATGCAGGTGTTCAAAGTAGACATAGACAGGGAGGACTGGCTACACACAATGCAACGACAAGACCCAGAGCTGAGAGAGATAGAAGCGAAACTGGAGGAAAGGCACGAAAGCACGCAGAACAGACAAGTCAGATGTGACTTCGCACTCAAGGATGGGTGCGTATACAGGAGGACTGAGGAGGGCCTGCGCTACGTGATACCGAACAACGTCAGGTGGCGCGTGGCACAACACAGCCACGACCACCTCGGACACCCCGGTGTCGAAAGGACCCTGGCTGACTTACAGAACCAATTTTGGTTCCCCAGGATGCGGCGCTATGTCAAAAATTTCATAGACTCGTGTGTGGAGTGCGCATACAACAAGACAAGGAGGGGCAAGCGCAAAATCACGCACCACGAGTCGCCAACGCCAACGCGACCATTCGAGGTTATCCACTTGGACCATCTGAGACCGTTCCCCACGTCAAGGAGAGGGAAGAAGTACATATTAGTATGCGTGGACGCCTTCAGCAAATACACGTCCATGACGGCGACCAAGGACACAAAGGCAGCACCGGTTAAGAAATTCCTGGAGGACTTCATGGCCATCTTCGGGGCACCAGGCAAAATTATAACCGACAGGGGCACGGCTTTCACGGCAAAACTACTGGAGGACTTCTGCATACAACAGGGAATACAGCATCAGAAAAATGCGTCGGCAACACTGCGGGCAAATGGGCAAGTGGAACGCTTCAACGCCACCCTGGAGAACGCCTTGGCAGCAATGACACAGGAGAACGACACCTGGGACCAACACTTGCGAGCAATTCAGTGGGGGCTGAACTCAACACGACACGCAACGACACGAGTATCAGCGCACGAAATCCTGTTCGGATTTGCACCACGGAACGCGCTAGGCAACAAATTAATGCTGGCTCTGCAATCCACGGAGGACAACAACGCGGTCAACCTGGTGGAACTTCGGGCACAGGTGCGAGAGCGGCAGGTGCGAGACAAGCAGCGTCAGGCGGAGTCAAAGAACCAGCACACGTGCAAGCCTCGGGAGTATCGTTGCGGAGACTTGGTTCTCATCACACGACCGGCCATCGCAACCGGGGAAAGTCGGAAACTGGAGCCACTGCGGAGGGGCCGTACGAAGTCTCTGAGGTAATGGGGTTTGACAGGTACAAGATCTCAGATGTTACAGGTATGCAGCGATCCCAGAAGCCGTTTTGCCAGGTCTACGCCGCAGACAGAATGCGACCGTGGGTCACCGCCGAGGACCTGGAGGGCGCCGAGTTCTCAGGGTACGAGTCGGAATGAGGCCATTACGAGATGTCAGGAAAGGCCGACTGTAAAGACCATGACGAGTTAGAAGGTTTATACAGGCAAGATGGTGACGATCAAGAAGTCGATCTGACGCCCTCGCTAGTTCCGCTCACTCTCATTCGCCGGAAGTCAGTCAAGGAGCTCGGACCAAAAGGAATCTCTCTCTGTAAAATCGCGCTCGTGAAAGAGTTGTCGCGTCGGGTTCTAATTCAGTGTATTTTAATTAATTGGTCTGTAACATTCGTGGACTAGTTGTGGAAATATTCCTGCCTCTATACACGGTCGTTTACAGAAATTTTAATGCAAATTTATAGTGAGCATATTTGTTATAAACAATGTGCGCTTTTTATTTTATGATAAAAATATTGAACTGAATACTATACATACAAAATAATAATTTTTCTTTCTGACCTTATGACAAACAGATATTCATCATAAAATAGTACAGTTTGCACGAATTTTGTATGAATAAAATTAGTCAAACAATCAGATAAAAACCAAATTACAAGAAAAAATTTCTTAATAAACACAATTGTTTTTCCATTCAAAGTTTAACGTAGATTTTATTGTTTTGTAGTAAACTGGAAAGATCAGTACCTCCATTTGTGCAACAAAAAGTGTTAATCGATATTTATTAAATAATCTATAACTAAATTATTGACATACACAAACTATACAAGTATCTGTAGACGTTAAAAAAACGCTTTGTTCTTTTTCTGTTACCTCGGTCAAATATGGATCAAAAGTGCCTGTAGCTAAAAATTGGGCAATGTTGAAACAAAAAAATTGTATCAAACAATTTGAGTCATATTTGTACAATCTGCTTTCGAAATCACAACGCACAAAATGCACTCAAAAATGGAAAAAAGATTTTGACCAGAACTTTGATCAAATGTGTATTGTATCTACTTCCGCAATATGGCTCAATATTTGATCAATGTGATTGCACAAAGTGTGATCCTAATTTGATCGAATCTGGGAAGTAAAAAAAATTTTCTAAAACATGTCCAGATTTTTGATCAAATCTGGGTTCGGTCTGGAAACATTACTGGAAACCCAGGTTTTTGAACGAATCTGGGATTCCAGGTCTGGTTTTCCGGGAACAGCCAGTCTTTTGCTAGTTGGCCGGTAAAGCTTGCTGGTAGTGCGTGGCTAGCTAGCCTTCAGTCTATGCTAGCTGGTCGATAAAGCTTGCTGCTAATGCTTAGGCAGCTAGCTGCTAGTTTTTAAAGAAAAAATTAAAAAAATTTTTTTTTAGTATTATGTTAGCTAGCGGGGAAGCTTGCTGCTAGCGCGCTGCTAGTGACGAGGTTTACTAAGGTTCAATATGCAACGTGAGAATCTCTGGAACATGGTTAAAACTGATTTTGCAGTTAAATAGTTACATGTAGCTCTTATTCACGTTCAAAAGGTTTATCTCTCCTAATATTAATTTATACTTTGTAATAAACTCGTTTGCTGCTTTTACCAGCAACTCTCGTTACTAAATCGTCGCTTTTACGAGCACGGGAGGAAACCTCACTTGTAGCACTAACATGCATGTGCAAGTACGTAGGTGTGGCCAGTGGCCTCGCATAGCTATTAGCGGCTGAGGAGGGCCAGCTGGCAACGATTTCGGTGCTTGCTTAAAGTGGCGAATGGGTGTATGATGCAACGAACTAACGAAAATTCTATATGAACTCAACAGATGGAAGAAATTGCACCTGGCGTCAGCATCGATAAGTCAATATTACGTATGTGTAATTATTCGTCTCCGGAAAAACTATTGAATGACGTCATACGAATCCTATTTACGCAAGAAGAGCTGGCGACCCACTTGATTACTGGCTGCGCTAGCAATTTTGCAAAAGGCACCCAGGCTAAGGGAAAGCTTGACCAAATGAAAGTGAAAGCTCTTGGAAGGTCATTACAATTCTCGGCATTAGTTACTTCTGATACATTCTAAAATAAAAATTTATACTTGCTTTTATATTTTCAGTATTTGTGGTGGCAAAATTCCCTCAAAAATTTGGAGATCCGAAGGAAGCAGCTAAGTTAGCGGAGAAGCAGCTGAGGGCCCGATGCAATGATACGTCAAAAAACCCAGATAAAAAGAGGGAATATGCCGAAAAACGGAAGGCCAAAAGAGCCGAGCAGGTAATGGATAAAAAAATGAAAATGTCGATGGAAGCTGTGTAAAAGTTTTACTCAATAAAACTTTATTACAAGAGAATTGATGCGCCTGTATGAATTTTTTTTTTTAAACTATGTTTAAATCCTGTATGAACATTATCCAGCCACTTGACGACTACAGTGGCCACTACTGTGACCACTACTGCGACTATTTACACTTTTGCCACTTTTGATACTACTGATACTACTATAGTCACTTTTGGGGACTACTGAAAACTACTGACCACTATTCGCAAAAATCCTATAGGATTCAGTAGGGTCAATGGTGTTAATAGTAGCCAAATAGGACTTTTTCGTAAGGGAACTATGAGTCTTTTGCTAATCGTGAGAAAAATAAAGAGTCGTCACAGTCAGAATGACAATTTTTCCAGTTGATTTAAATGCTCTCGAATTCACTTTCATTAGTATCTTAATTTCATACATACCTTCAGAATAACACTCCGTGTTGAAGCGAGATTTCGCAGCCCTTTTTCACGAGAACACAACTATTCGTTCCAAGCGCTCGAACGTAAAAGAAAGGGCGAGCAAGAGACGCGCGCGTGTCTCGGCGACGGGGACTTTGTGCGTTCACTTTCCGTGAAAGATTAAATCAAATCACCTGTTTCCACTAGAAATCAATTCTTCAATACTTTTTTCACGAATAAACTTGTTCCCAACCTTGAACGGTGAAATTCGATTTTCAAGGTTTTGTCCAGTTTTCTCAAAATTTATCCCACGGTGGCAATGTATTATTCAAAATATTGTAATAACAAATTTGAATTGAATTTTAACATAAAACCTTGTTCCCTAATATTTTAAACAATAAGAAAATAAGAAGTCGTGAGATGAGTGTGAGGAACAGTATTTTCATAGTACGTTGTAAAAATACCTGACTCCCCTGACTCCTTGACTCCTCGGCGAAAAACATCGCCGACGCGGCGTACAGTTGCCGAGATGGATGACAGAAAATAAAATACAACAATATATTTTAAGTATGATTGGAAAATTATTATTATAAACAAAAAGCCATCGCGGTGTACCTTTGCCGAAAAGAATGCCAGTCAATTTCCTAATATAGAGACATCCAATTAGGTTACCATCTGCCGAAATGGATAACGCTTTGTCGGGAAATTGACTGGCATCCATTTTGGCGAAGGTACACCGCGTCAGCTGTTTCTTTATAACAATAATTTTCAAATACCATACTTTCTCGATGACTTTATTATTAACTTCATTTCTTGTCATCCACCTCGGCACCTGTACGCCGCGTCAGCGATGCTTTCTCCGAGGAGTCATGGGAGTCAGATATCTTCAGTTAAGTTCACAAGGTGCTATGAAGAGATGATTCCCCACACTCATCTCCCTACTTCTTGTTTTCTTATTATTCAAAATATTAGTGAAAAACATTTAATATTATGATTCAATTTAAATTTATCATTGCAATATTTGGTATGGTAATAACAAATTATACTGCTTTGTCCCTCGATTTTGTTTCCCTCAATTTTTCCCTTTCCTCTTATCACTCTCTTTTCACTCAACAATTCTCTTTCGTTCCACGTATCGCGCTTCTCATTTCTTTCCTCTGTTTAACCTTTTTCTACACACATTACCCCCATCATCCTCTCCCGATTGCTCATTTAACTCCCCTCATCCTTTAAATTTCGCTACCTTCATTTCCTTTTCCTCCTCTTTTCACACTTCCAATTCCATCATCCCCTTCCTTGAATTCCACTTCCTTTGCTACCTTTTTATTTCCTCTTATTCACCTTATTTCACACACATCATCCCCATCATGTCGTCTCTATTCTTTATTCTACTTATTCCTCTCAATTATTTAGCTTCCCTCAAGTTTTCCCTTTCCTCTACACACTCTCTTTTCACTTAGCTATTTCCTTTCATCCCACATCGACTACTACTCTTTTTTTTCCTTTCTTCACCTTTTTTAATACAAATTTTCCCTATCATCTCCTCCCAATTTCTCATCCTACTTCTCTAGTCCTCTAAATTTGGCATCCCTCATCTCTTTTCACTCCCTTCTCCCCTTTTATCCTACTTCTCTCGCCACTTTCTTCTTTCCTTTTCATAATTTTATTTCACACACATCATCCCATCATCTTGTCTATTATTTTTTATTCTACCCTCCTCAACCCCTCAGTTTAACTTCCTTCATGTCTTTTTCCTTTCCTCTTCACACTCTCCTTTCACACTTCTTCCTTTTTATTTCACGTCCCTGGCGACTTTTCTTTCCTCTTTTAAATCTCATTTTACATACATTATCCTCATTATCTGTCCCAAATCTTAATTCATTTTACTACTCTTGTACCTTCAATTTCGCTTGCCTCATTCCTGTATCCTTTCCTCTTTACACTCTCTTCTCATTTACCTCTCCCCTGTTATCTTACGTATCTCGCTACTTTTTTCTTTCCTCTTCTACATCTTATTTCATACAAGTCATTTGCATCCTCTAGTCCCGATTACTCATTCTATTCCCCTGATCCCTTTATCCTCTTATGCTTTTGTTCTTTCTTCTTTATACTTTTTTTTTACTCGCCTTTCCTTTTTTATCCCACGTCCCTCATTACTGTTTTCGTTTCTTTTCTTAATCTTATTTCACACACATCATCCCTATCATTCCGTCCTGATTCCTGATTCTACATCCCTCGTCTCTTAAATTTGATTCCCTCAACTTTTTCCTTCATTCTTCACACTCTTTTCACTTATTTCTTTATTTTTATTTCAAATCCTTAGCTACTTTCTTCTTGACTCCTTTTTATCTCATTTTATACAGCTCACTTTCATTATCCTGTCCTGATTCCTTATTCTACTGCCCTCATCTCTTCCGTTTCGCTTCCCTCAAAACTTTTTTCACTCACCTCTTCCCTTTTATCTCACGTCCCTCACTACTTTTTTCTCTCCACTTCTTAATTTTTTTTTAACACACATCCTCCGAATCTCGCTCCTATTCCTCAATTCACTTCTCTTATCCTCTCAATTTAGCTTCCCTCATCGCTTTTTCTTTTCCTCTTCACACTTTCTTTTCACTTAACTCTCGCTTTTTATCCCAATTTCTCTGCTTTTTTCCCATCTTTTTTATCTTATATCGCACACATTATCTACTTCATTACATTCCTATTTCTCGTTCTACTCCCCACATTCTCACAAATTATCTTACCTCATTCCTTTTTCCTGTCCTATCCACACTCTCTTTTTATTCACCTCTTCCCTATTATCTCACTTCCCCTCTACTTGTTTCTTGTCTCTTCTGAATCTTATTTCTTCGCAACATTACCCTCTTCATTTCGCTTCTTCAGTCACTTTTTTGTCAATTAACTACCTCTTGATTTCCTTTTTAGACATCATCCCCTCTCTTTGAAATTTTTTTTTCTATATCAAATTTACCATCGATCTTTTTCTCATCTCTATCTACCAACTGTTTCCCACTACCTTTGTATGAACGTCAGGTATCCTTTAAAAATCAACGAAACCGTATCCAGAACAACATAGTGTATCAAGTCCTTATCTGCAACTCAATTTTCAGGTAAACGAAGAAGACTTACCTCGAGGAACAGCTACTGATGGCCAAGTCAGGTGTAAAAACGAAACACTAAGCTACGAATTTTGGATGGAAAAAAAAGGTACTTAGAATTCCTAAAGAATTAAGGAGAGAACAGTTTTACCATCTTTTGAATGTTTTTTTCACCAGGAGGTCATATGCCAGAGGATGGAGGAATACCAGATAATAATGGAATAATGGAAAAGATGAAAATTACAAAGGACATGGAAGCAGAAGAAGAGGACAATTCCGGAATGAGAGGGAGCGAGGACGTTGGCGTTAAATGAACTGGAATTTTCGGAGAAAATGAAGAGAAGATTTATGCATATAAGGACTTTATTTAACAGTACATATATTTCTCATGCATTACAAATTTTTCCAATGAAATTGAAAATTATATACTTGGAAGCTTTTTATCAAATATGTACATGTACGTGTTAAACGAATGCTAAAAAGTATAAGGTAATAAAGTCCAACAACAAAAAAATGTTAATAAAATAAATGTATAAACATATGTAAGATGTACGTATGAGAATATGTAAAGTATATAAATAAATATATTTATGTAGCAAAAGTTAATGTTGGGATTTTTCAAATCTGATTTCGCAAACCGTATTTTCTTCATGCATTCATAGGGCACAAAAAAAACTTTCGATCGATCTTGAAATATATTTTTTATTAAAATATTTCTTTTTGCATCACTTGGATATTTGGTGCTACAGGATTTTGATTGTTCATCATTTGTAAGAAATACAAGGAATTCGAAGGAATAATGGAATGATGAAGAAATATGTGGCGTGGACTGAAGAAAGGGTGCTAACAGCACCTCGTCGCTTTTCGAGAAAAACGAGGTTGAAAACAGAAAGTCCCCAAGCGTAGCATGGACCGTCCAATTTTGTACCTCAATTTTTTAGGAAATAAAAAAATCATGCATTTTTAAGAGTAGACTCGTTTGATAGAGCAAAATTTCTATATTCAGAATCACTGACTATAGTCGAGATATATCTTGAATTCGATTTTTGGTGCTGTTAGTACCCTTTCTTTAGTCCACGCCACATACATTTAACATTTTTTGGTTTATTGGGCCCGTCAATTCATGGAGCTTAGTGTCGTAGGATTATGATGAGATAATGTTAGCGTATTCAGATTGACCCACGTTTTCTTGATCGGCGATGTGGTAAAGCTTATCATGCATTATGTGGGAGTATAGTGGTAACATACAAACGTATTCCTTATATTATTACTTGATATATATTATTACTTATTCCTTATATTATTACTTCATTTTAACCTGAAATTTATTTTTTTGGGTAGTTTATAACTTGAAAAGGAAAGAGTATTTTTCCTGCAGTATCTTGGAACTCTTCCTACTTGTTAGATCTAATTACAAGTCATTTTGGTCCTTTAGGGCATCATAAAAAACACTCTCGTGAACCATTGAAGTTAGAGGTTGTTTGATGGACGTTCAACAAAACCACAATGCTCCTTTATGCAACTCTCTTAAGGTTTGCAGTTTCCCACAACGATCCATCAATTGGATGGATGCCGAATTACGTGCGGCCAAACGTTGTGTGAATTTCAATGGTATTTTCCAGCCCCTTTGACAGATATGATGAATGTTATAATTAGCAGTACAGTGTTCAATATAATTGATAAGTAATTTTCTCATTTGTTTTAATAGTGGATTATACTTCTAAGGGATAAATGCTGTGGTTTGACGTGTTTCAGGATTGATGTGCTGAATTTTTAATACATATACGCTGTTAGAAAAGATTGGTTAATTTTCCATGCAAGTGTTGGAAGTTTTTAATCTATATTCTGTATGGGATTATTCCCATAGGTAGATCTGGAAAATTTTCCATATTATATTTTGCTATGATTCATCAGCTTCCTCGAGATCAGAAAATTCTTCCTGCCCTAGCAAACGCGCGTTCATCAAACCTTCACCGAAAGTTGGAAAGCGAGAGATCGGGTTGTAATTTTTTGTTGGAAATTATAATACACTAAGTCTATTTTGAGAATACGTTTGTTTCGCTAGGGGTTTTTAAACGTTGATTCCACTTGTATGAATTTTGTCAACATCGTTTTGTGGAGCTACCTTGCACAGTGGCTGGAAATGGACACTAATAGGTGGACAAAACCTTTTTTTCTCTAGCAAAAAGATGTCTTTTGCAAAATATCGAAAGAGACTGTCATACAGCACACTAGTAAGAGAACGTTTACAATAGGACATTTAATTTTAGGGCGTATAACATTCCATGACAAGAAGAATTAGTAGAATTTTTGTCGACCGCCTCTGTAGCCGAGTGGTTATGCCGTCAGGCTGCAGAAGCGGAGGTAACGGGTTCGAATTCTGCCTGAGGCCCAGGATATTATTTCTCAGAAAATAAATTCTTAGGAGTCAGGGAGTCGAGATTTTCTAATATCAGCGCCTCTCGGGCGGATTTGAGCTCACAACCGCTTGCTTGCCACGGGGTTTTCCATGGTCACCCTATGGGTTGATAGCGGGCATGTACGATGTGAATACCAAGTACAGTTTGGAAAAGTTGGTATATGGCCGCAGGGCATGGGATAAGAAAAAAGAGGTCGGATAAGGAACAGAAGGTTTACTTTTAAAGAAGGCCAGGCTCAGGGACCCCATGAGCTAGGATATTAATATTGGAAACTTTAGAAAAAAATATTTAGTAGTATCTTTGTCATGCTGCATTTTTAATGAAATTTTTCAAACGAGAACGAGTAAAACAAGGTATGATATCTTAATAACTTTTTTATATAGTAAAAAAACCCAACCACGAAGTCGATGTACTAAATAGCCTGGATCTCTGAATCCTCACTCGCCTCTATCTCAGAATAATAATTCTCACAATACAACTTAAAAAAATTTCCAGAAAATTCAAAATAAGCACCTTAGAAATACGACACCAGGCAACCAAAAGTGAATGCATTAGGTCCAGCAAACTTAATTCTTCAATCACTTCGATATCCATTCCATTCAATCGTCCCATTTTTTTAAAAAGGTGAAACCGTTCACTCTCTAAGAATATTCACTATGTCAAGACATACTTACTACATTCTCGGCAAAAAAGAAACTATCTATTCCTAAGTAAAGTGAACAGAATCCCAAAGTTTAACAATAAAACAAGAAGAGAGAAGAACATTAAGAGACGGATTAAAACGATTAGATATGGAACTGGTAATGATGGTAGTAATAAGGGGTCTGTTGAAAATGGGAAATTCGAAACTATGAAGTTACCATATGTCAAAGGCTTGACTCAGAATTTGAATCGCATTGTTAGTAAACATAATATCAGGACGGTTAACATTATATCAAAAAAATGAGATCAGATTCTGATAGAGGATAAAATTTCACTGAAGCAACACTTTGGAGTTAATTTTTTCAAAACTTCCCACATCATGTTCTTTGAGATCAAAAAGTGTCCTGAAAGACATCGTTTGCAGAGCAACTTGTTCTAAAACTTTAAACGCGTTTTTCTCAGAACCACTTTTTTCGAACTGGTACCCCGCATTTCTGAGGAACCAGTGGACGGATTTTGATAATTTTTTTTTTTAAATGTGTATAAATGTTGTCGCTATCGTTCGGTACAAGATGAGATCCCAATCGTTATAAACAAGTGATAGAAAAATTGTTTTTATCTGCCTAAAAAACCGAAAAATGAGATTTTTTTTTCATGATCCGCCATTTTGGCAATTGTAAAGATAATTATGTTAATTATTACCGTACGATAGCGGCAAGTCTGCAGATTGTAAAAAACATTTCCTTTTGTGTTTCAGACGAACAGTTTTTGCAAAATCGTGTGTACCATCAACCCACATACTTTTGGAAGGCCTAATTTTGCAGGGGTGCTGTGGCTACAGCATAACACTTATTTCTTCAACTTCGACTTTTTTTATACTTAAAGGACCAATGAAAATTTAAAAAAAAACCGCATTGGAAAATATTGAATACTTTTCCTTCTGCAAGATCCCAAAAAACGCCTCGAAAAACGGCGTTTACATAGTAGGACCCCCTTAATAATATGTGACGCGATCCGAGAAAAGAAGCCTACTATCCAAAAAATCATTTTTCGGATTATGAATGATTCTATAAATTTTTAATCCGATATTTAATTATGTGCAATCAAAATTTACTTACAGTACTCCTTCTGAGTAGCGCCGGAGTTGTCCTTCTCTAACCCATTGATGTCACGTCACGGCATATGGGAGTGACAAAAAAAACCGCCGCACTATTATTATTATTTATTTATTACTACTATTATTATTATAGAAGGAGTACTGTACTTTTATTTTTTTTGCTAACTATGCATTTTTAAAAATCTTTCATCCCATTAACCGTTGTGTATTTTGATTCATTCAATCGCCCGTCCTGTAAAATTTTCTTTTTGCATAGTAGGTCATTTTTCTCGGATCGCGTCACATATGATTAATAGAAAGAATTTACAGTTTATTAAGAGAGGTAAAAACAGGCTTGATAAGAAGGATATCCAAGGTGTTGTGTATAAGATTAATTGTAATTCATGTTGTGTGTCTTACATAAGGGAAACGAAGCGTAGAATTATGACCAGGGTTAAAGAACATCAGAAGAATATAAATCATACACTGTAAATTGATACCGGTGGTTTGTATCACGATGGGAAGTGGGGGTTGAAGTCATTAAGAAAAAACAATGATTCCCTTTCAGTTCGTATATTCAATAACCAACTTACAGTTGCATTCATTTACAAAACAAAATCTTAGTTATTTATCTAACGCTAAAAGGTGTTTCCCTTCGACTGAGTCCCAGAGGAGGGAGTTGTTGGGGGAAATCAGCGAGTGCTCCAGCGCGTAGGCCTGTAGTTCATCCGTTGTTCCGGCTTTCCTAATCGGAGTGGAAGACCGAAGAGGATTCAAGTCGGGGCGGGGAGGAGAAGAATCTGTGTTTATCGGGCTGACCGGAGAGAACAAAGAGCGCCTGCTGATTTCCTGGAGGGCCTCTGCTCCGTTGAGGGTGGCCGGGCGGACGATGACGGAACGCAATCGCAGAGCGGGGTGACCGCTTGAGAGTAGGGCCGGAAAGGTTTTCGCGAGCTTGGAGTTCTCTTGAGTGGTGACAACCACTATGTGCTGCCTTCCTGAAGCTTCTTGGCATCAGACTCCAACTGGTCTCGGCGGCGCGCCCGATATTGAGTCCGGACTTCGGAGCTGGGTTGGGGGGCTCGAGCGAGTGTCCACGGGACCGGGGGTTCGATGGCCTGGAGAATGGAAGTGATCGTCATGAGGGCGTTTCTACTGGCCGGTCCATCAACTGAGGGAGTTGCCTGCTCCGTTTTTGGCAACCTCCTGGGCCTGCTGCCGATGCTTTTTCCCTCCTCAAAAAGGGTGGTAGTTTGTGAGACTCTAGGAGCATTGGTTATTCCTCACTCTGACTTACTTTGGCGGGCTCCATGGTGATGACGTTACTCTCTTGTAACGGGGCGGGACGATCAGTTGGGGAATGCGAGCTTTCCGCTTTACTTTAGCGAGATTTCCGCGGGGACGAAGGAGCGCGAGCTTTCCGTTTTTGTAGCGAGACTTCCTCGTGTGTTGGGAGGTTTCGGCTGAAGTGGTCAGCCAAGAACTAGTGCCTTCTTTTAGGGATGCAAGGTATCGTATCGATACGTAAGGTATCGATTCTTTTACCCAAGAATCGCCGATATGTATCGCTGATACTTCAGTGGTCGATAATAATCGATACCGATACATTTCAATTCGATACTTGTGGTATCGGAATAATTTTTTGTCTCTTTCGAAGCGCGATCTGTACCGTGCTGTGTCGTGTTGTATTGTGCAAATACAAATACAAGAAACAACAAGAAACTCAACTCTCAACTTCTCAACGAACTGAAGATAAGTGAACAACGACAAACGTAAATATTGAGATTGTACAAGATTGTAAACGGGCAAGAAAGAAGCGATTTTGCACATGAGTTTTTAGTTGTAAAAAGCTGGTGAGTAAAAAGAAATTTTTTCAGATGATATGACATTTTTTTTGGGGGGGGGGGGGGTAATACGCAAATTCTAGCAGTTATTTCCTTCGTCACAAACGATTACAAGTACATGAAAGTTACGATCTAACCTCAAATCCGTGCTTTGTTTTTTTTATCCGAAATCTGTGTTCAATATAGTAATGTTTTGTGTGCGTTCTTTACTAAGGAGTTTTTTGAATAAATCTATATGCGGAATAAAGCCGAAAACTTATGAAAAATGACTTGACATAAATGAAATTACTATTCATTATTCCAGCCAAACCAAAAAAAATGCTGGACCCGAAAAAAACTCGGGATTTTTTTAAAATTGTCGGGAAAAAAGCCATCTGCGACATATGCAAGAAAGAAAAATCCTTCAGCGGGAATACTACTAACTTATGGAAGCACCTTAAAACCCATCATGGTATTACTTCCACAAGCCTCATGTCTGCGTCCAATTCTACGATTCAAAATTAAACGAGTTCAGCGCCCGTACCAGAAACTGAAATGGATGTAAGTCGGCTCTTCGAATATATTTCTCCTTTATTTGCGAAAAAAGAAGTTGTCGTGCCATGTCACAATCGTCAAGTTTTGTAATTATTCTTTTTCAAATTGCGTAGTTGGTAAATTTGGCAACTGCGACCTTACAAAAAATGTACATGAATAGTCCGGTCTATTCATAAAGTTTTTGCAAAATCACTATCAAAACCAAAAATTTCATAATTTTTTTTTAATTTAATTTCATCAAACTTTTCACAGATCTTTTATACGATTTTTTTCCAAACTGCATTCACTTGGCTGCAGTTTTTGGAATGTTGAATCGATAACTCGTTAGTTCTGAAAATTTGAATCTTTAATCTTTTCAATAATTATATTTTTGTAATTTTACTTAGTCTCTTGATTTCACATTATAAGATTTTTACATTTTTTATTTTTTTATTTTATATGCAAGTATCAATTTTTTTGTATTTTGGAATCTGAAAAGTATTTTAATATCTAATTTTCGTAACTTCATGAAGAAAAAAACTGTATGATTTCTATCCATGCAGGAAGATCAGCCTGATTCACGTCCAGAATCCAGTAGCAGTGTCTGTTCTGCCGACTCAGGCTCTCATTCATCTTCGAACCAATCGATGATATCATCCAGCGGCTACTAACCTACCTTACAAACAATTTTCGCGCGGGGAAAATCATTTCAAGATAAAAACGAGAGGTAGTAAATATGAAACTTTCAGGGTCTAATACACAATGAAAAGGAATAAGTATAAATGATACTGAGATTATAGCTGATGATTTGCACGATTCAACGGATTCAACTAGCATTTGATGAATGTTTTGACTTACGCTTTAGGCTTGGGAAAAAATGTTTTGGTAGATATTTATTCTATTCATTTCATAGAAGAATTTTTATTCCCATTTATATATTTCATAAATATAATATAAATAATATAAATATAAAAAGTAAAATCTATATATATAAAGCAGAATGTCCCAGATAGCAACTGTGCGACGCACGTAAGTCGCACGAGTGCGAGCGCACGCGTGCGTGCAATAATTTGTCTGAATATGGGGAATGTAAATAGTGTAAATATAAATAGAGAGACCTAACCTAACATTACTTATTGTCACAGCGTTCACAAATCACAATATCACATTCACAACTTTCACAAGCAATCACATGACGATACTAAGGAACGCCTATATAAAATTACTCTCGCTGACTCTCTCGAACCGATGTAAAAAAAGTACACCACGTCGCGAACTAAATAAAATCCGTCTTACCTTCTAGAATCAACTGGAATAATCATTTTTATTTTATTGGCCTTAATACCCGCGGCCAAAGTGGTGACCCCGACGTGATTATTTTTTTCGATTTTTTCGGGTGTTCGCGATATTGAACGGCCAAAAAGTACGTGCACCTCGCGGATTCCGGACAACACAACCTCACTTACGCTCAGTTTCGGTGTAGTGCACACAAGTTTTCATTTTTTGGACTGTAAAACGATACGATTCGCGATATGTCCAACGACGAGACTAAATCAGCAAATTCCGACACGTTCGACAACGAAGAAGGCGCTTCAACGAGCGGTGGGTTCCATACGCCTGAAATCCGAGCCGTGACAAATATCAACCTTCCAACGCCCTTCTGGCGGACCAACCCACGACGGTATTTCTCAGTAGCGGAAATGAGATTCGATTTACATGGAATAACGGGGGACAAGAGCAGGTTTCGCTACATCGCCTCAAGCCTCGACCCTGAACTCCTCGATCTCGTCGGTGACATCATCGATGATCCTCCTGAGACGTGTAAATATGACGCGTTGAAGAACAGGATTATTAACAGCTTATCCGAGTCATCGGAAGCCCGCGTGAAACGTCTTCTCCGACGACAACCTCTCGGGGACGAGAAACCGACAACACTTCTCCAAAAGCTGCGCAATATTTCGAGGGGGGAGTGCAACGACGCCGTGTTACATTCTTTTTTCATGGAGAAAATGCCAGAAAATGTACGGGCCGTCCTGGCAGCCAACGACACCGCTGACCTGGGGAAGCTGGCTGAACAAGCTGATCGCATCATCGAGGCTCTCAGACCTCACATTTCCGCCATCTCCCAGACACGCATCAACGCCGTTGGACACCTGGAGGACGCCCACAGGAGAAAAACCACCGGCATCGAGGAGCTACGCGAAGAAATCCGAAAACTGACGATGCAGGTTGACAAACTATCACGAGAAGCACGAGGACGTTCCCAGAGCCGAGGGAGAAGCCAGAGCCGAGGTAATTCTTTGACGAGAAATGCACAGGGAAATGACAAGGTATGTTACTATCACTGGAAGTTCGGTAACGAGTCGCGCAATTGGCGGCCCCCCTGCTCGTACAAAAATCCGGAAAACTAGCTTCTCCGACGCGCATCGAGGCAGCCGTCGGAGCCCCCCAGATTTCTAAACGCCTCCAAGTCCGAGATCGAAAGTCAGGTACACTGTTTTTGGTCGACACCGGGGCCGAAGTATCTGACTTACCGAGACCAGGAATTTCCAAGGGCAAAGTCGTCAGTCAACACCAGTTGTTCGCCGCCAACGGCACTCGAATCGACACTTATGGCACGGAGAACCTGACCCTGGACCTGGGGCTACGTCGAGCGTTTCCCTGGACCTTCATCGTCGCCGATGTATCTCAACCGATCCTGGGGGCAGATTTTTTTCACTACTATGGGCTCTCCATCTCCTTCAACCAGCGACAAATACAGGACTCCAACACTCAGATTCACACGAAGCTAAACTCAGGTACGTCGAAACAGCAACCGGTTTTTTCTATTGACAGGACAAACCAATATGCTGGAATCTTGGCTTGCTACCCCGAGCTCACGAGGGAAATTCTCAGGAGCGTGGCCCAACACTCAGTTAAGCATCACGTGATCACCCGTGGACACCCTGTCGCCGAACGCCCACGTCGACTGGCTGGCGAGAAACTCAAGGCCGCACGAGAGGAATTCGAGTTCAGGTTGAGTCAGGGGATTTGTCAACTTTCGCAGAGTGAGTGGGCGTCACCCCTTCACGTCATCAAGAAACCTTCAGGTGGCTGGCGGCCCTGTGGTGATTACCGTCGCCTCAACGCTATCACCGTTCCTGACCGTTACCCGATACCTCATCTGCACGATTTTACTCACAAGTTGGCAGGCGCCAAGATCTTCTCGACCCTGGATCTTAAAAGAGCCTATCACCAGATTCCTCTCGCACCAGAGGACCGCCCAAAGACAGCCATCACGACGCCCTTTGGGCTTTTCGAATTCAACACGATGCCTTCCGGGCTGCGAAACGGAGCCCAGACGATGCAGCGATTCATGGACAATGTACTTCGGGGACTAGAATTTTGTCACTGCTACATCGACGATATCCTGGTGACATCAGCCGACGAGAAACAACACCAAGAGCACCTACACATCATTTTCAAACGACTTCTGGAATTCGGGATTGTCATTAACGCGTGCAAGTGCGTTTTTGGACAAACACAAGTTCGATACCTGGAATACTCTGTGAACCAGGATGGCATAAAACCTCCGCAGGAACAAATCAGGGCACTGGGCAACTACCCAAAGCCAAAGACTGTTGAACAACTGCAAAAATTCCTGGGCGCTTGGAATTTCTACCGCCAGTGCATTCCTCAAGCATCAAGCACACAGGCACTGCTCACTGAGCTCACCCTCGGGGCCAAGAAGAAGGACCAACGACCTGTACAGTGGACAGCGGAGGCGGAGCGATCATTCGAAGAATGTAAATCCAAACTTCGGTCAGCGGCACTGCTGGCACATCCTCGGGCAGATCTTCCCCTGGTACTTCGTTGCGACGCGTCTGACATCGCAATTGGCGCAGCCCTGGAGCAAGTTGTGGACAGGGAGACGCAACCACTAGGTTTCTTCTCCAGGAAACTTTCCGAAACTGAAACAAGGTATAAAGTTTACGACCGGGAGCCACTTGCTCTTTTCAGGGCCGTCCGACATTTCCGACATCTTATCGAGGGCCGAGAGGTGATAATCCTAACCGACCACAAACCCCTAGTGTACGCCTTCACCAAGAGGAACGATAATGCGTGCGATCGAGTCGTGCGCCAGCTCGAGGAAATCGCCCAATACTCAACGAGGATCATCCACGTCTCGGGTGAAGAAAATGTGGTGGCGGATGCCTTGTCACGAATCCAGACTGTCGAACTTCCCGTCATCATCAGCACCCAGGAACTCGCAGAAGCTCAGAAGGACGACGATGAGCTTAAAAAACTTCTGGAAAACCCGGAGGGAACAGTGCTCCAACTTCGAGGTCTTCGCATCGACGGTACGGACTCCCTGGTTTTCTGCGACGTTGCTGACCAAGTTATTCGACCATACGTTCCAACCGCCCTGAGAAGACGAGTATTCGAGAACGCACACAACGTTTCTCACCCTGGGGTACGAGCGACGAGAAAAATTATCACGAAGACTTTCACTTGGCCTGGAATAAATAAACAAATTACTGAATGGACAAGGTCGTGCTTGCCTTGCCAGAGGAGTAAAATAGGCAGACATGTGAAAAATATCCCACAGCATATTGCCATGCCTAGCGACCGTTTTAAGCATGTGCATATTGATATTATTGTTATGCCCCTGTGTAATGGTTTCAGATACGCCTTGACAATGATCGATCGATTTACACGCTGGCCCGAGGCAGTTCCACTCGCGGACGTGACTGCTCAAACCGTCTGCGACGCTTTTCATGCAATGTGGGTTGCACGCTTCGGGGCACCAACCACGATCACCTCCGACCGGGGATCCTAATTTGAATCCCAGATTTTCGATGCTTACTCGAAACTCATTGGCAGCGGGCGAACACGTACAACAGCCTATCATCCAGCATCCAACGGGATGGTCGAGAGGTGGCACCGGACTCTGAAAGG
Organism: Platygaster robiniae; assembly: GCA_028476575.1. Taxonomy (NCBI): domain Eukaryota; kingdom Metazoa; phylum Arthropoda; class Insecta; order Hymenoptera; family Platygastridae; genus Platygaster; species Platygaster robiniae. The sequence continues at coordinate 40,409,976 of CM052021.1, forward strand.
CGCAATTAAATGCTACGAGACGACCAACTGGGTCAACACGCTGCCAACCTACTCTTCTACTGTTCTACTGGGCCTTCGCACTAGCTGGAAGGGTGACATCAAGGCTTCAGCCGCCGAGTTGGTGTATGGTACAACACTGCGCTTACTTGGGGAATTTTTTCTCGACGAGGAAGTCTCACCTGAGCCACAAATTTTTCTCGAAAAATTTCGGGAGCAGATGCGACAAGTACGAGCAACACCTTCAGCACACCACTGCAAACGGAAAGCGTTCGCCCACAAAACGCTTTTTACACGCACGCATGTTTTCGTTCGAGTCGACGCTGTCAAGCAACCCTGCGAGCAACCCTACGACGGTCCCTACGAAATCCTCGAGCGCATCTCCGACTACGTCTTCAAAGTCAGCGTCAAAGGGGCGCCGACGACGATTTCCACCGAGCGACTGAAACCGGCCTTTTTCGAGGTCGAACAGCGAGATGACAGCTCCGAGACCGCGACAACAATAATCACCCCAGCTGTCAACAACCGAGCGCGAGGCGCGCTAAAAACATACTCTCGCACTAAAAGAGTGACATTCGCGACTCAGAAATTGTAATTGTACATGGTTTTCCATTTTTTTTTTTTTTTTTTTTTTTCCATTTTCTTCGTCACTTGGAGGGGAGTATTGTGGGGAATGTAAATAGTGTAAATATAAATAGAGAGACCTAACCTAACATTACTTATTGTCACAGCGTTCACAAATCACAATATCACATTCACAACTTTCACAAGCAATCACATGTTTCATTCACACAATTACTCTCTCTCTCTCTCGCTGACTCTCTCGAACCGATGTAAAAAAAGCACACCACGTCGCGAACTAAATAAAATCCGTCTTACCTTCTAGAATCAACTTGAATAATCATTTTTATTTTATTGGCCTTAATACCCGCGGCCAAATGAATGATACGCACGTGCGCATCTTGGTCTCACGTATGAACCCACAATGAACTTTCATTGAGAGTTTTTGAGTTGGTAGCATTTTATGCGAAGCTGTGCAAGGCACTTGAGTCGCACTAGTGTGAGCGCACGCATGCGTGCAATAATTTGTCCGATTGAGACGCACGTCGCACATATGCTGCGAGATGTTGCGCATGCGTGTTTATCCACGTCAGTGTGATCTATTAGTGACGTGCAATGACGTTACTGAACATAATATAACCTAATATATTATACGTGACTCTCGTGGCCGTGGATGATCAATCATTTAATCATCAATTATTAAATAATTACAAAATAAGATTACAATTACAATTGTAATTTTTCAATTTACTGCAATTGTCAGTATTAAAAAATTTGAGTGATAATTATTATTACGCTTAAGGTGCAATTGGGTGATATTTCACCAGTGTGCATGGGCTTTTTGCAATCGACAATTTTTTTTGTAAGTATAAACTGAGAATGTATATATCGATAAATAACTTCAGTTTTTTTTGAGAGTGATATGTAAAATGTCAAAGGCAAAAATTTCGTGGGATTATGTTGTGAAAGAAAATTTTATTGGTGTTGGTCTAGAATAGCAATTTCTGGGTTTAAAAAAAAAAAAAAACGTAACCCAGTTTAATTCTTTTTCGGCGTTTTTTTGGAGGGAAAATATACTTTTGCTTAGTTTTTCTTTGGGGGAAAATATTCCCCCCCCCCCCAAAAAAATTAAGCTGGATTAGGTTTTTTTTTTTAGAAAAACCCAAAAATTGCTATTCTAGACAATTACCGTACTTATTATGAAATTTGTGAAAACTCTGTGGAACTATTAATTTTAAAAAAGGCTTGATATTTTTCCAGCATATCCATCTGAAAAGGAACCACAGGCCAGGTAGTGCGTTGACGAAGATAAAGCGGTCAGAGTTCTAAAATCTCGGTATATTCAGGTAAAAGTATTCATTCTGAAATTATTGTTTCATTTGCTTCCAATTTATCATATTGTTTACAAATTATTTTTTTTCAATTTTTATAAATTTCATTTACTTCATGTTACAATTACGATATATTATAATACATAATTACATATGTAATTATGTATACATATGTAATATGTATGGTGTATCATATAAAATAAAATTTATATGTAACATACATAATTAAAACAAATAACGATTATTATTATTCCCAGTAACCACGAATCAATTGATTCTGATTAGGCTAAGAGCGCACAAACACGATTAGAATAAGATGTTTGCTATGTTATTTGTATACCTATAGCTATGACTCCGATTACTATAATAATCATCCGATTTATTCCGATTATTTCCGATTCAGCGAAATTTCTTTCCGATTAAACGAAAGTGCTTTCCGATTTGGGTAACGTTTCTTTAATTGTAAAGTGGACACATATTCAATTTAAATATCGTTCTTTCAATTGGAAACAAGCCATGTCCAATCGGAATCAATTGATTCGTGGTTACTGGGATTTTTATGAAAAAAATAAGCATTTTCGTAAGAATTACAGGGTGCGCCATTTCTTATGTCGGTATTGTAACATTGAATAACTTAAACATTTGACAACCGATTTACTTGACTTCACTTGTTTTGGAAACGTCAATTCAGTACAATTTCAACCATGTATCGCTTCACACCAAAAGAACGCGCTGAAATAGTTACTTTGTACATTGAAAATAGTCGTTCAGTTGTGTTAACTCAACGAGCATATCGTCGAAAATATCTTGGCAAACAGGCACCATCTGACAACACTATTCGTCGTTTGGTGTCGAATTTTTGTGACCACGGGACAGTGAAAGATCGCGAACAACCCGTTCATCAACGACCAAGACGTTCAAATGAACTGATTGAAGCTGTCAGAGAGAGCGTTGCCCAAAACCCAAAAGTTTCATATCGTCACCGCGCTCAGCATCTCGGCATCAGTGGAACCACTCTACGGCGCATTTTGAAAGATGATTTGCATTTGTTTCCGTACAAAATGCAATTAACACAAAGAATATTGCCTACAGATCATCCACGTCGCTTGGAATTTGGACAAACAATCGCTCGAATAGTTGATACTGAACCTGATTTTTGGAAGCGAATTTTAATGACCGACGAGGCACATTTCAAACTTTCTGGAGGCGTTAATAAGCAAAATTGCCGCATTTGGGGAACGCAGAATCCACACGAGATCCATGAAACGCCATTGCATGACCAAAAAGTTACTGTTTGGGCCGGCGTTTGCGCCAAAACCATCATTGGTCCTTATTTTTTCAAAGAGAACCAAACGATCGATGGAAACCGATATCGGTGGATGTTGGCTCACTATGTCTGCCCACAAATGCGTGAAAAAGGTCTTGAAGATTACTGGTTTCAACAAGATGGTGCGACCTGCCACACTGCGAATCAAACAATCCAGTTTCTGCAACGAAAATTCCCTGGACGTCTGATGTCAAAAAGAGGCGACATTGAATGGCCACCCAGATCTCCAGATTTGACCCCTCCAGACTTCTTTTTGTGGGGTTATTTGAAAAGTAAAGTGTACGCCAGCAAGCCGCAGACCATTGAAGAGCTTAAGGAAAATATTCGTGCCGAAATCATTGCTATACCACCCGAGATGCTCGAAAAGGTAATGGAAAACGCCGCAAAAAGGGCATATTTTGCTGTGAACAATAAGGGCGGCCACTTGATTGATGTTGTGTTCAAAAACTAGTCTAAATAAATTGTAAAGGACCAAACTAAATAAAAATACCTCATTTACAGAAATCGGTTGTTTTTTTTTCAAGTTATTCAATGTTTACATGCCGACATAAGAAATGGCGCACCCTGTATATTGATCGAAATAATATTTAAAAATGATGATTCTTGTCCAAGTTGATAGATTTTTTTATTTTATTGTTTTTCATTATTTGATTGTATTTTAGTGTATGCTCACTTTTGGATTTGAACCTTTTTTTTAATTGTTACAAGACTAATATTTTTTCGATTACGTGCGGTGTATAATTATTTCAATTTTTCAATAATTACAACTAACATGAAGATTAAACAATTAATTGATTACATCAGTATCATGAGTATGATTACTTAAGTAATAAGTAAGTATTATTATTTACTTACATATATATATCAGTAAACAATAAGTGTTCTTTTACATTTTTTGTTTTCTTTCTTTATCAACATAATATATGAAAATAGAAGTTTAATTTTATCCAAAATTAAAAAACAACATATTTTCGTTTTTTCGATGGAAATAACAAAGGTCAATAGAAGGTAATGTAATATAGATTATGTGATGAAAAGGCATTTAAGATTATCAATATTAAAATGGAAAAAGTAATTTGAAAATATCTGATACTTAAAAAATTTTGGTTGAAATACTTGTGACATAATCACAAGTAAATCAAAATGTAAAAAATATTTTCAAAAAATGTATCTGAAGCTTATGTGATAAAATAATGTATATAAAAACACAGAAACAACTAAAAATGAAAGAAAAAACATCACAATATATTTGATGGTTGATAAAATTTTTAAATATTTGAAAAATATGAAAATGTTTGTATCCGTCGCTTACGTGACCCTATCGGAAATCTTGTAATAGTCTGTAGTTTGTGAATTACAAAACTATTATAAGTGGCAACGGAGCTTGAGCAGAGCTGCTTTCACCGTGAAATATATTGTAATGTTTTTTATTATATTTTTAGTTGTCTCTGTATTATTGAATTTTTTCACATGAGCTTAAAATACATTTTTTTCAAGATATATTTCACACAGGGACGTCGCAACTTCAATTTTGATGAATGGGCCCACTTGAAAGTGAGTGATAAAAAAATACAATTACAATTACAATCCAAAATTCATGGATTGACTCGCGCTCAGTCCTACCCAACCCAAGCCGTTCCGATGCCTCTGATTTTACATTTTTCTTTTACCTGCTATTACGTCTTAAGTAATTAAAGAAAACTTTTCCAAATATCAGATATATTCTGAGATGCCGTTTGTCAAATGTTAAATTGTTATTCCAATTAAAAAAAAGTTTCATTCGCCATGTATAAAAAAATCATAAAATTTCTCGTGTAACCTTCGAATTTTCTGTAAATGACTTTTCTTACTAAAAATTTTTGTAAAACAGTCAGTATTGCATAAAATCATGAGAAAATCTCACTAAATTCCATGAAGTTTTCTGAATGATTCAATTCAAAAATTTTTTTTTATGGAAAAAAAAAGTTTCAACAGTTTCTTTTCCCATGGCATTTTTTCATAAGGTTCCTTAAAATTCGTTTAATGTTTTTCTACTAAACACGACTTCTTTATACAAGTTTAAAGTATACTTATTATGAAACAAGATCATTCAATAAATTAAGCGGTTTCACATTAAACTTTGTTAACGTTTCGTGAAAAATGGAATCACATGAGCTGTTATACATGCGTTTATTAAAATTGAAATTAAATTTATGCTAACTTGTAAAAACAGGGGCGTTTTCCTTATGCTACGCTTCATCCAACTCTTCATCCAACAAAACATAAACAAAAACAAAAATATAAATATTGTCGTAGCTTAACAGCATGTCAAATAGGCCCATGTGTTGATATACCTTTAACGCATCGAACATAGGTGTTTCAATGCGATATTAATCGAACCCGATGTCTTCGATATAATTTAAGGCATTAATGAGAAAGACTGTACATAAGTCCTGTATGTCATAGAATTTATATAAAAAATATTAACTTAATGTAATCATTATTGCCATATTTTTCAGTTTTGTGAATTTCATGTGATATTTTTTCCCAAACTCTTTCTTAGAATAAGTAAAATTATTGTTACACGTCACCAATGCTGTTTAATACTTAAAAATCCAAGAAATAGAAACTGAACCTTTTTTTTTTTTGTTTCAATGTTTTTAATCATGGATTAAATATTTCATCCCAGTGAACCACGAGTCTCATAGTGAGCTCACAGAGAGCTTACAGTGAGCTCGTTATTTCCTACCTAAATCGGGCTCACTATGAGCTCACTGTGAGCTCATAATTATTAGATAAAAATAAAAATAAAATCCTTATCCCGTGGGATTGAACCGGTGTCGACGAGGCAGCAGCTGTTCGTAGGCGAGTGTCTAGACCACTCAGCTATCGAGGCTTCTTAAAATGTTATGGAAATGGAAGAAAATTACTGTGAATCTGAACACAGCAGTATAAACACATCCTTTCATTTAATGGATATAATAAGAAGCTTCGATGGCTGAGAGGTCTAGACATTTGCTTCCGAATAGCTCGTAGCGTCGCAGTACGCCGGTTCGATCCCACTCGAGGTAGGTTTTTTTTTTAAATTGTTCTAGAGATCTAATATGACTATTTCATACTGTAAATAGTAAAATACCTCCATTTAACATGAAAAAATATTAATTAAAAACCACGGGTCTCACAGTGAGCTGACAGAGAACTCACAGTGAGCTCATAGTAAGCCCGATTTAGGTAGGGAATAGCGAGCTCACTGTGAGTTTACATATGAGCTCTCTGTGAGACCCATGGCTCACTGGGATACACTTTGAATTTACAAAATACATACCCAGATAATTATATAATTTGAATACCGAAAATTTAGCAAAATTTTTTAGCGGAATTCAAATAGTTCTCTCGGCAATGTCAGGTAACGCCTTAACATTTTATTTTACATAATTTGAAGTTAAACGAATCTGATTGATTGAAACCTGTCCCTTGAATATCTTTTTTGATTTTCAATTTTGTGAAACGTAGCTTATAACTTTTTTATTCAGAAAAATACATAGAAAATTGTAGTTAACTTCGTTTTGAGGTTCTTATCCCCTCTTGTCGAAGAAGAGCGTTGATTGGTTATAACTTGTGGCTTTTTTATCTTTTTGGTTTGTGAATTTTGCAAAAAGTAGCATAGGACTCTTCGCGTCAGAAAAATATAGAAAAAAATCAGGAATATTATTGTCAGCGGTTTTTGATACACCCGTATGAGAAAATGATAAAATTTCTCGTGAAACCTTCAAACTCTCTGAAAATGACTTATCTTATTACAAAATTTTGTAAAACAGTCTGTGTTGTAAAAAATGATTAGAAAATCTCAATAAACTCCATGGAAGTTTTCTGGATGATTCATTTCAAAAATTCTTTCGTTGAAAAAAAATTTGTAACGGAGTTTCATTAACTGTGGCATTTTTTCATAAGATTGCTTGAAGTTATTCCTTAATGTTATTCTACAAAATGAAACTTCTTTATACAAGTTTAAAAAGTATCCTAATTAAAAAACATGATCATTAAAAAATTCCAGGGTTTTTCATCAAATTTTGTTAATGTTTTTTTGAAAAAATGGAATCGAATAGGCTGCAACATATGCGTTTATTGAAATTTATATAAGATACGCATACATACTAACTTGTAGTAACAGGGACGTTTTCCTTGTGATATGCTTCATGGAGCTTTTCATCGCACAAAACATAAACAAAAACAAAAATATAAACATGTCAAATAGACCCCATGTGTTATTGATATACGTTTAACACATTAAACATTTTTTGAATATGCGCTGAAAGCGTAAAAACAAAAAATATTGTTAACTTACTTAATGTCAACATAACAGTTCAGTAATTGCGTTTCTTATGTTAGAAGATTTTTTCAACAAACGTAGACCATTGTTATAGCCATAATAACAATGATATTACAATTTATTGAATTGGTTGTTTTCCGACCCTGACGTTCGCTTTGCTATTTCTTGCTATAGCTGGAAATAGCAAGAAATAGCAAATGGCCGTCACAGCAGCCCATTTTATGAACACTTCTACTTTACCGACACCCGTTGAGCGTCTGGCAGGAAACTGCTTAGCATTTTTGGGCTTTAATTTCACATGCATTCAAAGACGGTTTTTAAAAATATAGGGTATCTTGATCCTTTGCAAACAATTCAATATAGAATCTAAATACATTGACAAGGAATTTACTTCCATCATTTAACATCTGTTATTCATTGTTACTAATTATATAAATAAAAATATATATAAATAAAATAATATAAATATATATAAATAAATATATATAAATAAAAATATATATAAATAAATATATTTGATATTAGAATTGTATTAAAATATGAATTTAACATCATTTAACATCTGTTATTCATTTTTACTAATTATAAAAATATTTGATATTAGAATTGTATTAAAATATGAATTTAAAAATTTGTGTTTATTTTGGAATATGACACTTTGGAAATTATTTTGTCAGAAATAGAAAAATCGTTGTACAATACAGAAAACGTTTCTGTTTGAAATATACATTCAATCTTATCATCTGAAAATGTTTCCAAAGTGTCATATTTTAAAATGAACACCAATTTTTGAATTCATATTTATTACAATTCTCATATCAAATTTTTATAACTAGTAACAATGAATAACAGATGTTTAATGATGGAAGTAAATTCCTCGTCAATGTATTTAAATTCTATATTGAATTGTTTGCGAAGGATCAAAATGCGCTATTTTTGAACAAACCGTCTTTGAATGCATTTGAAATTAAAGCCCAAAAATGCTTAGCAGTTTCCTGCCGAACGCTTAACGGGGATCGGTAAAGTAGAAGTGTTCAGAAAATGGGCTGCTGTGGCGGCCATTTGCTTTTTCTTGTTATTTCCAGCTACAGTAATGCTTCTACTCCTGTCAATCTTCTATCTTTGTTAGCTTCTCTTCCTGTCCGCGCGTTAACACAGGATTGCAATGACAGGAGTAGAAGCAGTAAGGATAGAGGTAGTTGACAGGAGTAGAAGCATTACTGTATAGCAAGAAATAGCAAAGCGAACGTCAGGGGAAGGTTAAAAACCATAGCGGGATCTGTGGGATGATATATCCTCACTTAACATTGCATATCATCTCATTACTAGAAAAAGCCTATATGACATTGTTTTTATTAAGGAAAAATGTTTAAATAACCAACGATGCCCTACAATTATTGACTCAATGACATTTTCCATTTAAAAATACGATGGATTGTTAAAAACAATCGACAATGAACAATGTGTCTCAAAAAACACGTCGGTAAAGTGGATATTCCATTCTGATCGAAGATCGGAATGCGACTTGATCCAAAATTTTATAGTTTGTGGTGAGATTTTCACCAATGTGATGATGTGGGATGTTATGGAATTTTAAGCGATGTTATATCATCCAACGGACCCGGCTAGGGAATGAAGAAAAAAAATTTCAATCATAATTTTATTACCCACAATCAAATGTTCAGTGCTTTCCTTATTTAATAATTTACTACTTAATTTGTTAGCGCTACCTTCAACTTACGAAACACGCAAGTTCCATTTCTTGAATTTTTCGTTGAAAGTGTAAAATCCAAAAATTAGCCCAGCTATTATTTTCTTATCTGAGAATGCTGTTCCCACAAATTTAGACCATAAAGAGTTGCTTACATTTGCGCATGGAGTTATTTACTAACACAAAAAGCTTCAACCAAAAAAAAAAATTGTACAAGACTGGCGCCAGATGCGACCCAGATTATTGAGTAACATTGGTCAAATTTGGGGTATTTCTACTTCCGCATTAAAGTGCAGATCTGGCCCAAAATCATGGGTGCGATCTGGACCATGACTGGATCAAATCTTGAGCGGAGATCTTGATTGAGTTTATCAGGGCCCTCTCTGGACCTATTCTGGACCACGGTTCTGGTGCCCAGATTCTTGGGTCGATCTGGTCCCCAGGCTTGGTTTTCTGGGAACTTCATATTTTGAAACGATGTGAAATAAGTTATGCATTATTTCGAATTATTCTCTTCTAATGAATAATAAAAATTTTAAGTCTTTTTAAATTCAAATTAAAATTCAAATGGAACTTGTTTGTTGCATAATTAAAGGGTATTGCAAACTTATTTCGAAATTATTTGTTGAATGAGAAAAACATGTAACTTGCGTATATTGATTATAAAATTGAAATTTACAAGTTAGAAAAATTTCTTACCTCCCAATGACGAATTCAAAAATTGTAATTTCATTGTTTCATAAGTGGACTATAGTGTAAACTTATTAAAACACAAATCAATCAATAAGAGAAGCACGTAACCCGCATTTTTTTATGATAAAATTGACATAAAAAAATTTTTTTTCAACACAGATTCAATGTACGGGAAAAACAAGAATTTTCATACTCTTTCGGAGGGCGGAAAACGACGCAGATTGACAGAAATAAGAAATGCCATACTGACTCCATCCAGCAATAGAGTTCCGAATCCTCTCCTCGAACAGCCTGACAATTTAATGCGTGATAATTCACCTGTTCCTAGTAACTCTTCATTGCATGCAATCCCTAACGAAGACAGTAGTAGTGATAGAATCAATCAAGAGTATGACTCGCCTGACAATGAAAATGTTTACAATTCTGAAGAGGATGAGGCAGAAGGACAGTCCTCGAGCGAAGATCTCGAAAACTGTCAGGGTGAGCCAGAACCACAAGAAAATAATCAAAATATCTTGAATTGCCCCGAAGATTTACCACAACAACGAAGAAATGCTTTAAAAAATGCGTTTTTGTCTGCTCGAATGAATCACAGTCAAAGCAACATTATTTTACAAACATTACGGTCATTACCTTTTGGATTAACTGACCTCCCAAAAGATACAAGGACAATCCTCTCAACGCCGACAGTTGTAGTTCGAAATTTAATTGAGCAAAGAGCGGGTGGTACCTATATTCATATCGGCTTTGAACAGTTGGTATTAAAGAAACTTGAAAATGTGCCAGATAATGTTCTTCCGCAGATGATTCACATAGACGTAGGCACTGATGGTGGACAAGTTCATTGTCGTGGTTTAAAAAGTTTTTGGCCACACCAGTTTCGAATCGCAAACGTCCCTAGAGATAAACCTGAGATTGTCGGTGTTTTTGCTGGAAACAGTAAGCCGAATAATCTATTTGAATTTTATCAGCCGTTTCTCGATGAAATCAGAAAGATTCAACAAGACGGCGGTCTTTTGATTCGAGGTCGAAGGTTCCCCGTAAGAGTACGACTATTTATCGCTGATGCGCCCGCTCGATCTTTTGTTTTAAATCATACAGGTCACGTATCTACGTATCCCTGTTCAAAATGTTGGGTTGAAGGCCATCGGTGTGACAACCCTCAATTTCCTAATACAATGGTCTATCCTGGAGTCGAACATAGACAGAGAACAGACGAAGAGTATAATAATATGGTGGACGATGACCATCACAAAGGTCCAAGCCCTCTGGCTCCATTCATGGGCTTAGTTTCACAGGTTCCATTTGAAGGAATGCACCCGTTGTATTTAGGTGTGATGTTCAAGTTGCTGTCTGCTCATGTTTCTGGGAAGTTCGGCTTTCGAAGAATGAGTGCTCGAAAACTAACAATATTAGATGCTCGAATATCATCTATCAAAGAGTTTTGCCCCTCTGAATTCAATCGGCGTCTTTCAAATTTAAGTCAATATGTTCATTACAAAGCTACAGAACTGAGACAATTTTTGTTGTACCTCTTACCAGCTGTTTTCGAAGGAATAGTAGTAGATGATTATTACCAACATTTCCTTATACTGCACTGTGTAATACGCATTCTAAACGTGGAAGACATCTCTGAAGAAGCTTTCAACTATTGCACTATTGCACTGAAGCAATTTGTCACTTCATGTGAAGATCTCTACGGACAACAATTCATATCTTGTACATGGTCTTTTGCATGTTGTTGAAGATGTCAAAAAGTATGGGCCGATAGATTCATTCAGTGCCTTCTGTTTTGAAAACAGCATGCCCGAATTCTGTAAAGCCCAACGAAAGCCTGGGCAAAATCTCGAGCAGTTCTATAAAAGAGCAATGGAAAGAAACGAAGAATCAATGTTACCACAAAACTATGATGTCGAAATGAAATTAGGTTGACTGCATGAAGACGGCCCTGTGCCAGCCGATATAGAAGCTCACAAGGGGCACCCCCATGATGTATATCGCGGATTGAACTCAAATTTATACTACATGTTGCCCAATAATATCTATTCAAAGTACTTTCTCACTTTTCTTGATTAGGCTTTCGTTTCGGAGATATTAAATTTTAAAAATCCAGTCGCACTTATGGATTGAGTCTAATCGATCCGTAAGTGCAAGGATCTGCACACCTCAGTGGCACAATGGATCAAGTGGCCGCTCGTCATCCGCATGCCTCGGGGTTCAAATCCCGTCGGCACCCAATTTTTTTTTTTTTTCATTTCGTCATTTTAAGCTGATAATAAGAAACGTGAAAGAATATATATTTTACTCCATTTTATTATTCTAAAATAATAAATGGGAAAAGAAATTTTGCACGGAATAGAACTGTAAATGAATTTTTTTATTTAATTCATAATCTCGGCAATTCTTCTCACAAACAAAAATTGTGTTTTTCACAATTCACGCATTTGTTTTCGTGCATACTCGAGGGTGATAGTCATCGTAGAAACATTTAAAACACAAAGTTCTTGCACACCACGAGCAGACAATGAACGAAACATTTTCGCAAATGAAACATTTTTTTTTCAAAAGGGACTGCGGAAAGCAAATGTCATTGACATTTTTGAAGGGACATTTTTCTGACAAAGGAAGTAATTTGGATTTTACCCAAGCATACTTCAACGTTTCAAAAAATGCTGGTGCACTTAACTGATTATGAACCAGTGCGTGGATTTTCAAATTGTTTTCTCGAGAGGCGATTTCGCGTTGCTGTTTTAACAAATCTGGCGCATTTTGCAATTTTTTGATGATGTTTTTGACCTGCCGATAGAAATACACATCGCATGGTTGACATAAAGGCGTACATTTTGGTGGAATGACTTTTATCGAGCAAGTTACTTCCCCGGTTTTTTTGTGGAAAATTTCGTCATACATGGTAGCGTCGACTTGCCCTCCCCACGAATCAAGAATCAAGAGAAAATTATTCTCTTGAACATGAGGTTTCAAAGTTGTTACCAAGAATTCTTTAAATAATTCTTTGGTCAGTTTCCCTGATTTCGAACACGTAACAACGATGTTTCCGTATTCTTGTGTCAGTGTTTCCACCGTTTTAGCAACTCTCGGCCCAAATGAATTCCCAATTTCTTGCATGCACAAAAATACTTTCGGAAGTAACTTGCCCGATGCAGTCAAGCTGTATTGTGCAGTGTAGGAATGTGTTATTTTGTTCAAATTCTGCTTTTTAACGAAAACAGTTTTCGCGCCTTTATAATCTAATGACCTGTCGTAAGTAGTTTGATAATTGCATTGTGTCTGATCTGTATTAATAACGAGATCTTTGTTTTCGTATTCCTTTACTAATAGAGAGGTTTGCACTTGAAAAGTTTCGGCTAGCTCAACAGTATCTTTTAACTGACATACATCATTCTTGCTGACAAACTTCGTGATTTTTCTTTGTCTGATTCCGTGCCTCACTTTGAATTCATCAACCCAATGTTTGCCAGCGTTAAACGAAAAATTTTCCGACAAGTACAGGAAGGCCGCGGACATTGCCCATTGTTGGAGCATTCGCGTTGTAACCTGTATATGCATATTACATATTTTATATTTTACTATTACTTGTAGGAAGCATACAACGATGTCACTTGTTATACGAAGAATAAAGTGATTTATTAACCTGCTCGTGATTTTTTCTCGCTTCCTCAAAATTTTGAAAAGTTTCCTCATCAATCATTTTCCATTTATCATATTTTGTCCCTCCATTTTGTACGTCCATTTTCCATCGTCTGAAATCGCTCGTGTGTTTCAATTTGGGAAATCTCGTTTGTATTGTTTTTATACTTGCTTTGGGATTATCAAATGCAAAAGCCACAGCTTTGGCTTTGTATGAAAGAGGAACGTGTGTGTTAGGGCTAGGTTCCTCACAAGCAGTTGATTCGAGTTCGCCAATTTTAGGTTTTTTCGGAACGAACTGATAAAAAAAATGGATTCATTTGGAAATTCTGCCCAAGATAGATTAGCGAAAAAATATTTCTGAAATCACTTTTAAACATTTTAGGATTTCCAGTTTGTTAATAAGTTCATAAACTTGTAGAGATCACTTTATACATTTTTGAATTATTTTCATTTTTACTTTTATTCTACAGTTTTCAGAGGTGAAATTGTATAGAAAAGTAAGAAGTTATTCAATGGCGCTAAATTTTTTTAATATTCATAATATTAATAAGATTTTTTTTTCTTTACATATACTTTTTGAAGTTTGAAATATATTGATCTTTTTCAGAGAACTTTGACAAAATTTTCTACTTTTTGCATGTGTCACATCACTTTTACACTTTCAGTAATTATGAGTGACACTATAACAATATTCAGGAGTAAGATGAACCGAACAAACATTTTTTTAACACATCAATTACCGTTTCATATTCATGTTCCTCATCAAGATCATCGGAAAGTATCAAATCTTCTTCTTTCGAAATTGTATTCTCCGAAATAGCATCCATTATTTTATCGAAAAAAACTTGCGCCATACAGTAAGATGCACTTGAAAACTTTTTTGGAGCATTTACCGCTAGCATATTTTTTTCTTCGAACATTGACATCATTATTGTCAAGGCATTCGTAAATGCATCACGAAATTCACTAATTTCTTTTGCGTCACCACCGGAATCACTGGAGGTTGAAGGAGCTTCCTCAACGTTCATTATTACGCGATTTTCTTTTCTAGCACTGGAAAATGTAGTCTTTCCCGCGGATAAGCTAGCTCAAGACTGACGGGTGGAAAGTCTTGTATCGCACAAAAAAACCAGATTTTTCGAAAGGTATACTAATGAATGGAAAATTTACAGCGATGCAAAATAACCATTACTCAAACAGAAGATAGACGAAAAAATGTTTTTCTACGCCAGAAAAACAGGAAATGATCAAACAAAGGTTGAAAGATAGTTGGGTCAAGTACAAAGTGTCCGACATCTCTCCCGTCAAAAATGTTAATGACATTTGCTTTTCGCAGTCCCTTTTGAAAAAAAAATGTTTCATTTGCGAAAATGTTTCGTTCATTGTCTGCTCGTGGTGTGCAAGAACTTTGTGTTTTAAATGTTTCTACGATGACTATCACCCTCGAGTATGCACGAAAACAAATGCGTGAATTGTGAAAAACACAATTTTTGTTTGTGAGAAGAATTGCCGAGATTATGAATTAAATAAAAAAATTCATTTACAGTTCTATTCCGTGCAAAATTTCTTTTCCCATTTATTATTTTAGAATAATAAAATGGAGTAAAATATATATTCTTTCACGTTTCTTATTATCAGCTTAAAATGACGAAATGAAAAAAAAAAAAATTTGGGTGCCGACGGGATTTGAACCCCGAGGCATGCGGATGACGAGCGGCCACTTGATCCATTGTGCCACTGAGGTGTGCAGATCCTTGCACTTACGGATCGATTAGACTCAATCCATAAGTGCGACTGGATTTTTAAAATTTAATATCTCCGAAACGAAAGCCTAATCAAGAAAAGTGAGAAAGTACTTTGAATAGATATTATTGGGCAACATGTAGTATAAATTTGAGTTCAATCCGCGATATACATCATGGGGGTGCCCCTTGTCAAAGGTTTCATCAACTGAGCAGCGTCAGATTTGGTGAAATCAGATTTTCAAGTCAGTTACGGGATTGTTGTTGCCTTGTAGGGGATACAAATATTTACATCATGAAGAATATTCTCAAAAATGGAAATGACGTTCTTCTTGTCGTCCAAAAATTTCTAACAGTTTCGTTTTATTACGATGTTGGTTACACCTCCCATGCTGTCGGTGTTTATTCAGTAAAAAATCTTTCAAACGATCTTGAAGTTATAAATATACGCCAAGTAAATCGAAAATGCTATTTGATGCCAAAATGGAGCACGGTTGAAGGGGAAGAAGAGAACGAAATTCAAAACGAATATATTTGCGTCGCTCTATTAACACCGATACAATATCCTCGCAATATGCTATGATAACTATCTAAAATCAAGATGCACCCTGTCGGAAATCCTTTAATTATTAGATAAATTTTTGTCACGTATGTACAACTTATACGTTTTTACCAACTACACTAAAATTTAAAAAAATCTCATCAAAGAATGTACATTTCTTGTTGCAGATAATTGAATAGTCATAACTGAGATGTCTCAACCCATCAGCAAAGCAACCGTTTCAAAAGGTAAAGAACAAGTTACGTCGGCAAAGCGAAAAAATCCAAAACAGATCGGATGCTCTTCTTCAGGAAGAAAAATCTTCAAATCCTCGAAGTTTTCGACTACGGAATCAGAAAATGATTATCCGCGAAATGTGTCTTCGCAAAATAAGACATGCGACATGAACATGCAAGTACTGCGAAGTGTTGTGACAAACCGTACGAGTGTGCAAAATCCACCAAAGAACAACATGCTTTCTTGCGTAACAAATCAGCCAACAACTATACAGAGCAACTTTCAACAAAAAAACTCGCCAACGTATTCAAGAGGAGCTGGAATTTCACGAGCTCCTGTCCAACCGCAAAAGCATCCTAAGAAGCCAGCTCTGAATTCTACGAATGACGTTGCATCCGATTCTTTTGAAAATCAGGACAACAGCTACAGTCATCCTCTGACAGTCTGTAGCACCAAATCTCCAGTAAAGCCTACCAATTCAAACCAACTTCGTTTCCCACCAGGCGACAATGTCGGGCAGCAAATTATAACTTCACTAAGGTTAGTTCAATAAAAGTGGAATGATAAAATTGTTTATTAGAGCATTTCGCATATCTGAAGCATCTGAGTAAGCATCTTAAAGAAATATCAGGTGTACAAATTGAAAACCGCCGTTTTTTTCAGAATTTGAGGTTTTATTGGGGGAAAATACTTATAGTTTCACTCTTGAAAATATTGTCCATTGCTTGATACAACTTTTTCCCATCTTTCTGGCAACATATGAATTCCGCGTCGAAAAAATTGCTCGTTTTTTGATGCGATCCATGTATCTACCCAATTTTTTATCTCTTCGACAGAACGGAAGTGTTGGTCAGCCAGGCCATTAGTCATTGATCGGAATAGATGATAATCAGAAGGAGCGATGTCAGGTGAATACGGCGGGTGAGGTTGGATGTCCCATTTCAGTGTTTCCAGATATGTTTTGACGACTTTAGAAACATGTGGCCGAGCGTTGTCATGCAGAAGAATCACCTTGTTATGCCTGTCTTTATATTGTGGCCGTTTTTCCTTCAACGCTTTGCTCAAACGCATCAGTTGAGTTCGTTAGAGGGCTCCTGTGATGATTTCACCGGGTCCTAACAATTCGTAATACACTACGCCGAGCTGGTCCCACCAAATACACAACATGACCTTGGAGCCATGGATGTTCGGCTTGGCTATCGATGTTGATGCATGGCCAGGGGGCCCCCATGATTTTCTTCGCTTTGGATTGTCGTAATGTATCCATTTTTCATCACCAGTGACGATACGATGCAAAAAACTTTTTCTTTTTTGCCGTTGAAGGAGCTGTTCGCAAATTAAAAAGCGCCATTCGACGTCTCGTGGCTTCAATTCATGTGACACCCAGTGTCCTGTCTTTTGAATCATTCCCAAGCATTTCAAGCGATGGAAAATGGCTTGCTGAGTCACGCCTAGAGAATTTGCCAGTTCTCGTTGCGTTTGACAAGAATCTTTTTCCAATAAAGCCTCCAATTCTGTGTCTTCAAATTTCTTCACAGCTCCAGGACGCTCCTTGTCTTCTACGTCGAAATCGCCATTTTTGTAGCGTTGAAACCACTCGCGACACGTTCTTTCACTTATACAATCTTCACCATAAGTTTCTACAATCATTCGATGCGCGTCGGCTGCAGATTTTCTTGAATTAAAGGCGAAAAGCAAAACCTCCCGCAAATGACGCTTATTCGGCTTGAATTCCGACATTTTCACAGAACGAAACAAGGAAGGAGAATTGATACTTGACTGATGTGGTGATTTGTAGTTGTTGACTAATGCCTTAGCTGACAATTCAAGTTTTCTGACATGATTTTTTAACCGACTGTCAATGCTGGCACCATTGAAAGAAAAACGGCGGTTTTCAATTTATACACCTGATATAATTTTTACAACGCCTCTATTGAAAACTCGATTTTCAATGCATGTAATTCAAACACAAGGTTCCAGCTCTAGGGTTGAAACTTTAAAAGTTTCAGCTCTAAGGTTGAAACTTTTGAAGTGAAACTTTGAAGTTTCAACCCTAGAGCTGAGAATTTGCGTTTCAATCCGCTTTACATTTACACGCACTGAAAATCTCGGTTCTTCGAAATCGAGTTTTTATGAAAAATAATATGCATTACTCGTTGCAATCGTTGTGTTTCACCCCTCGTAATGCAACATACTATTTCTACCTGTAAAAGAGGCATAAAAATATTCTTTTCTACTTATTTATACGGCTTTTAAACTATGTTTCAGGAAATTGGAAAAGCAAAATTCGATTCTTATGCAGCAAAACGAGGAAACTAACAAGAGATTGGAAAGAATTGAACGTTTTCAACAGGATGAGTTAAGAAAAAGACAAAACGCTAACAACCGGGCCTTGTATGAACCTTTAGAAGGATTCCCTTTGCGAACTTTGGAAGACCTTCAGCTTTTAGAGAGCGAGGAAAAAAATTCCAACCGTTTGAAACTTGAGAGTAAATCTATGCTCATTTCTGGATAATTGTCTT
This sequence comes from Platygaster robiniae, assembly GCA_028476575.1. Classification (NCBI taxonomy): domain Eukaryota; kingdom Metazoa; phylum Arthropoda; class Insecta; order Hymenoptera; family Platygastridae; genus Platygaster; species Platygaster robiniae. Next base: position 40,428,598 of record CM052021.1, read on the forward strand.
ATTTCATTATGATGATACATGCTTTCCCATGGTCTAGTGTTAATCGTGTCCACAGTTCATAGGTAAAGTTGAGTGTTGAATTATGAAATATTTTTATACCGAAACAAGTTGTCCCAGTAAAAATATTAGCTTTGTTTATAATGTTGATCTGATACATGGTACTTTGCCCATAGTTAAACAATTGCAAACAAAGCAATAGTATAAATTTATAATCTATAAAATATTATCTTTAAATTGAGAACGTATTAGCTAAAAAAATACTGACTTTCAATATTGAGTAATTGCAAATTTTTAACTGATGTGAAGTATGATTTACAATACAAACACACTATATATTTTTAATAACAAGTTAACTTGTATCGATGAAAAATGTAAATTTTCATTTAGCAGTTAAGAAAAGCTGATGTCTAAAATTCTTACATCGAAACTTGAGATTCAAAATGATAAATGTAAAACATTTTCAAGTTGCAACATTCAAAACACGTATTTTAAAGTATCAACTTCGGAAATTCGATACTTATGACAGAATAGTACTAATTCAAATGATAAACATCAATCTCCAGAAAATTGACAACTATGAAAATCCGAGATATATCCAAAATAAAAAATGTGACGAACATATTATTAAATAATGTGAAGTAAATTAATCGACATTCTTTAACTATGTGCGTATCTGTATCACTGCAGGCGAGAAAATATTGACCGTATTGAAACCCACGAGCGGTGAATACAAAGTTTCAAATTTTGAATAGAGCGTATTTAACCATGGTGACTTTGTATATTTGAAATGTTCAAAGTATTCAAAGTCACCGTCGTTGAATAAATTCTATTCAAAATTTGAAACTTTGTACTCACCGTTTGTGAGTTTGATTACAGTCAATATTTTCTCGTTTAAAGTGATGTACTCGCACTATAAAATCGGATGAAGCATAAACCAATATAAACGAAAATATTAATTTTCATTTTCTAGTATGAGCACCTGAAATCAATGGGAGCGTCGAAACTCCGAGACTTCCTCGGTATGTCTGTCAAGGAGTTAATGACAGACGATTTACTGGTTTTATTTACCTGGAAAGGTACGGGAGCAACAAAAGAGTTTCGGACTCTTAAAATTTGTACAACTATTTATAGTAAGTAAAATCCAACAAGAAATAACTTTTCTCTCTAGACACTAAAAAGTCTGTTGCTTCTTTTCATTTTTGTAATTTTAAAACGTCATTCTTGAAAAGTTTCGTTAGTTCACAAGCTTCTTTATTCATTTTTTTGTTTTGTTTTTATTTCTTATTATGCTTCTTCCATAAGTGTTATTTAGCGCTTACACATACAGAATAAAATATTTGAAATTTCGATAATTTTTTTGACTATAGATATATTCTGAATAATGTCTAAACTTTAATAATTAATAGTCAAAAGTTATGAAAACTAACACCAAAACCTTGAAAAGTATTTGATCATTTGATGTTTCTTTGTAAGTACGTTTTTCTATTATTTTTTTTAATGGATTATTGTTCGTTTCGCCATTTATTTATGTCTATATTCGTAAATCATATATTTTATATTAATAACAAACAATTATTGTGAGCAATGCAACCAATGATTAAAATTCTTTTTATTTTCAGATGCTGCAATGGACTGTACGTTGTTCCCGGGTCCCAGCAGCGTAGAACATTTTAAAAAAGAATTTCTCGAAGTTTTGCGGGCGGCAAAACAACGCTTTAAAAAGCGGGTCCTTAATCATGGAGTGAATGCAGAGAGAAATGACGGACCAGAGGTAGTCAATGGTAACGATGGTCAAGAGGGAGTCTACGACGTTGATGCCGAAGATCAAGAGGAAGTGAACGAAAATGAAAGCGACGTTGACGAGCAAGAAGAAGCAGATAATGCTGAGGAAGTAGCAGATAATACTGAAGACGAAGCAGATAATGATGAAGAAGAAGCAGATGATGAATTCGACGAAGAAAATAACGAATTAAGTTATGATGAAACTTTTTCTCATGAAGACTGATAATTGATTAATAATGATTTGATTAATGCTATCATTCAATAAAAACATACATGATACATGATTCAATTGTGTTTCACTTTTTGCTTTATTTGTAAACCTTAACATCATTTGTTTTCCACGTGAAGTTTGAAAAAAATTGTTAATTTAAAAAAAAAATCTTTCACATGAAATATATCAGTAAATGTATACATTTAGCAGGAACTACAAAGTAAATAAATACTTTCTGCTGTGAGTTGACGAAAATTTTCACTTTCTGCACTAGAACGAAAAATTGCAGTCAGTAATATCATACCGGCGTGACGTATATTGTAAGTTTAATTTTTTACAGAACAGTAAAAAACATTTTTTCAAAACCCTCACGCGTGCAGGTAATCGGAGACTCACGCGTGCGAAATTTGTGAACTCTCATGTGTGAGAGGCATTTGAGTCGCATATGACGTAGCAACGGTATGCTCTGTGAGTCTCATGCGTGCGAAAAAACTCGCATGCGTGACTCGCATATTGCACGCACTACGACTTCATTTTGCTATCTGGGGTCCGTTCGGTACTGTACATGATATGCAAAGATAACCTAAGCTTATCAACTCCCGAAAAGGAAGGTTTCAAACGTTTTTGCCACGTTTCTGTCCCTTTATGGAAGCCTCCAACTCGAATAACCCTGACGAATCGTATGGAAAAAAAATACGAAATGCTGTCTTCAAATGTCAATAACCTGCTGACAGAATTACCTTCGGTCTGCCTGACGTTTGATAATTGGACTGAAACACATTCAACTCGAAGTTACTTGGGGATGACCGCTCATTTTCTCGCTCAAAATGAAATGCGGACTGCTGTTTTAGGCGTCGAACCGTTGACGGAAGTTCATGACATCTCCTATCTCTCAGAAAAGATCGAAGAGTCTTGCAATTTTTAGAAAATCGATACGGCCAAAGTATCCGCTGCCGTAAACGACAACTCGTCAAACATAGTTGGCGCAGCAAAACTGGTATTTAGACGCGACAAACACCTGGGGTGTTTTGCCTACACTCTTAATTTGGTGCCAAAGGCTGCTCTTGGAACAAAAATAGAGAACAAAGAAAAAGACGTCAATGTCCAAGGAGTTCCGGAACTTATGGAGAAAGTAAAGAAAATTGTGACATTTTCCCACAATAGTTACAATTTCGCGAACAAATTGAAAAAACTGCAACTGGATTTAGGGAAAACGGACGGAACAGCTCTTCGATTGATTCAAGATATTGAAATTCGCTGGTCATCAACTTTTGAAATGAGCGACAGATTCCTGAAAATGGTAGACTTGGTTGCGGTGGCAGCAGTTGGGTTTACAAATATTGAAATGCTATCTGGCTTGGAGATATCAACTTTAACGTCAATCAGGGATTTGCTCGAAATATTTTCAGAAGCAACAACAGAGATCTCCTCTGAAACATCCACAACATCCAGCAAAATAATACCAATGGTCACTTTAATTCATCGAGTAAGTTGAAAGTTCAAAAAGATATTTTGAATATTGTTGTTTGAAAAATGAATATTTATATAAAATTTTATTTGTTTTCAGGAAATGGAGAAAGTCGTCATTTCGAGCGAAAACCAAATCGCACACAAATTTGTGATTTTTTTGGAAAAAAAAAAATGGAGGAAAAATTCGAAAACGTCGAAAAAAAACATGCTGTTAGCGATGGCTACGTTACTGGACCCAAGGTTCAAGGGAAAGTGGTTTCGATCTGCCCTGGCTGTCTCGAAAGTGATTGAACAGCTCGAAAAGTGTGTTGTCAGCAGTTTGAAGAAAGAAAATGCAAAAATTCTCAACACCCAAGAACCACATTCATCGGAAAACAACAACCAAAACAAAGGGCTATTGAGCTCCCATGATGCTGAAGTCGAAGCCAATCAGAGCAAAGTGATTGATGAGTTGACGATGACAACGCGCACTTAAGTGCAGGGGTCTGACACCTCCGTGTGAAAAATTTGTCGAAAATGTTCGGACCGTCCCCTTGTGGCGGGCACCGTAACTATGCTACGTAAACAAATTTCAAACGTGAAGAAACATCAGTGAACGTGAGTGAACGTCAGCAACTGTCACAATACGTCAAGTACAGACAATACTGGAGAATACAAACAAATATGAATAAATAACAAATTCGGATTGATTCGGATTCGAATACCGTTTACAACAATTGATTTGTAAGACAACTATTTTAACATATTTTTACCACTTTTTTTTTATTTATTATATATTTTTAGCACTTTAATTATTAATATATACCCATGATTTCAATATTCTACGATATTATTGCACCATGATGAAATTATTTTATGTCTGGTACCTTCAGTATTATAGCTGTATTTTGTTAATTATATAAATAATATTCTTTTTTTGTAATATGAAAGAATGCAAAAGAAAAATAAATAATATTCATTATAAAAATTTTTTTTTTTATCAAGTCTATCATTTGTATTAATTAATGTATCGTTATGCAATATTCTGAAATTATTACATTGATATAAAATTATATTGTTCTATCTTCTGTATTATGCTATTTTTTTATGATATAAATAAAATATTTTTCTTATATAAAGTAGAATGTAATTATAACATTGTCTATTGTAATATAATAATTTTATTTTTATAATTCATATTGTTTGTTTTACAGAAAATTCTATTTTCTATCATAAAATAATGAAATACTTATCTGACAAAAATCGTTTGTCTATTCTCAAGTGAATATTTGGAGTTCGTTTGTAGATAATTATTGTATAATGTAATCAGTGTAAAAAAATTTTTTTTTTATATTTTATAATAACTATAATTTCTTAATTTTCTTATACGTACTATTTTCATACTATATTTTTCAAATGACATCGTATTTCTTCTATCGATTTATTCATCAGTTTGTTGTAATTGATTGAATTATGATATTTAATTATAGTTATAAATCATAATGAAAATTAGAATGTAATTTATATATTTCATACTAATAAAATAATTTTTCCTACTATTTAAATAGTTTTATCAATATTTTAATATTATAATAGAATAATGATTGTTACATCGCATCAAATAATACAAAAAATTAATACTTAACATGATTAACATTAATTATATTTTCTTTCATCCTGATGTGAATCAGTGAAGAAAATAATTCTTCTAAATGTCATCCACTTTGGTGGAACCGTGGAACCAGATAAAACATGGAACATATTTGACTATGTAATAGTCGATAGGCTGCTTTTTCCCCAAGTTCATCTTACCTTGGAAAAAGACAGTGTAGATGTTATAGTAAATTTCCTCCGTCTTTACTGGACGAACTATTTACCAAATCTTTTTGAAAAATGACAGTTTTCATTGCATCTGTTTTTAGAGGAGAGAAATAGTGGTGATTTCTGTAATTTTTCTTCATTTTCTGGAAGAATTATTAAGATTTCAAAACTTATTTTTATTTCAAAGGAGTTTACAGGTTCCTCGCAACTTACTGAACTAGAAAAAGAAGATAGAATCGCACCTCGAATATTCCCGTTTTTGGATATTTAAAACATTGTATTTCAAACATTGGAAGTATTTATTGCACAAAGGAAGACTCACTTAACTTAAAATAGATGGCAAAGAAATTGTTGTTGTGTGGGGCGAGCAGGGAAAGGGGAAGGGGGTGAAGATGCGCGAAGCATGTAGCGCGTCGGCGCAGGCAGCCAGATCGATCCCTGCCGATATACTGTAAAGTTCTCTCCAAAAGTCGCGTGTCTCAAACCTGAATAAAAAGGATCTATTAAAGTTAATCTAGAGTACGAGTTGTAATTCAATACCCTCCAGTACCCTAGAGTGGGATTATAAAGTTTCCCGAGTTAGAAACCCCCACATTGGTGACCCCGTGAGAAAAAACACGAGTACATTGAGACGAAAACGTGCGGAGAAAAGATGGCCACGGCATCATCGACGCCGCAGAGAATCACGCATTTGGCGTAAGAAGGAGACATTGAGCCAAGCAAATTCGGCGGTCTCGGAGATTTTTCGACTTCGAAGCGAGGTCCACGTCATCGGGCCGATCACCGACGACGAGGGCGAGGGCGACGCCAAGGTCAGCCAAGGTCAAGTCGGCGTACGTAAGTCTACCATCTTGGAATCATCGATCGCGGGGAGGGGGGGGAGCCGTCCGACTCCCCGCCCCATTCTACGTCACTGCGAGCCTGCGCAGCATTGCCAGCTGGCAACATCACACAACTGTGCGCAACATAGCCAACTGGCAAAACCGGCGGACAGCCACCAACACCACACAACACCACAACTAGAAGCGAAGCTACCAACCCAACCGAACCGAGTCCCCAAAGGTGGAATAAATGCGAATCACACACGGTGACACATTGGTGGCGTGGCCACATACAGGTTACCATTGTAAATATTGATGAATTGACAGATGATTGCATTTTTGTCTTTGATTGTTGTCGCGAGCAATATTTGATATTGGTGTTTTTTCGGCGATTCGCGATGTACGTCATCAGACCCGCGGATGTTGGTTTTTCACATGTACCGAATAATCGGGGATTGTGAATAGCGACCATTTGTTTTCGTGCCCGGGGCGAAATACACTCTGTTCACATTTAAGAGGAGTGTGACGCGCCCGATTTTTTGAGTTCCGGGGAATTCTCGGGGGGCAATAAAGCGGGAACAGATAGGCATGGGCGATTTCCGAGGCAGGTCGTGGGATTTTTTTTGAAATTTGAATAAGGATCCCCACTAAATGCACTTTGTTGGTTTCACCAGTATTTCACCAGGGAAATTGGATGACAATTTTGGTTTTTTACAGGTGGTTGGGAAGTTGGGTTATTTTTTCCTGTGAATGATTTTTGTAGATTTCGCTGTATATATTTGGGCTTGCATTTATTTATTGTGTAAATACAAGTGACGTGTGTGAGTCACAATTCACAGATCTGAAGGCGTATATCCAGACGAGGATTATTTTTGTGAGGTGTGGAAAACTGGCCGTGGCTTGGCTCTCGGGTTGGAAACGATTTAATTCGGATTATCATTATTAGTGGCGCCGTTTTGTCATTCATACAGGAAATGACAGCTCATTTGAATTATTATCATTGAATTTGTCCGGTTGTTGACGACAATTGACGCTCTATGCTGAGTTTCATTATTGATATTGGGATTATTTTACCAGTGGTGCATTGAACGGCGAACCATTTCAATTATAATTATTATTAGATTGGTCGGATCAATGGCACTGAGTGACTTTGTCGCATAATTTTGACATTGTTGGTACCAACTGACGTCGTGTACATATATATATATTTTTTTTCTTTTATTATTTTTCTGCGTTATTTTTTGCATTCTCTGTATATTTTTTTGCTTTTGTGATTTTTGCGATTTTTCCCTCTCCCTCATTTTCTGCGCACGGGTCAATCAAAATGGCCGAGGCACTAGAGACCCAAATTGAGATGCTGCGGAAGGATTTAGAAAGTATGAAGCAAGAGAGAGAGGACGCACAGAAGAAAATGAAAGATTTACAGATTAGGTTGGCAGGCGAAGCAGACCAACGGACTGAAGAATTTGACCCTGACCCCAGGATTTTGCAGGACATTCACGTGGATGCAAACTACCGTGCTCCAAAAATTCCGCCATTCATGCGAACGGACCCTCGATTGTGGTTCGCGCAAGTTGAAATATCTTTTAGAAATGCTGGCATCACGTCAGATGCTACGAAATGCGATAGTCTTATCATGCATCTGGATGGCGACGCCATGGCGTGTGTCAGAGATCTAATACTAACTGAAAACAGAGCCCCAAACTCATACGAACTTTTTAGGGATAGGTTGGTTACGGCCTATGCTGCATCGGGCGAGACAAGACTGCGGAAATTACTGGGGGGGGGGGGGGGGCAAGTTTTACGTGAAGGGAAACCTTCCATGATTTTGAACAGATTAAAGGCTTTGAACGACGGGAAATGCGACGACTCAATTATAGGTACAATTTTCATGGACCAGCTCCCACAATTACATAGGGAAATTTTGACCGCCTCGGGGGCCACAGACCTGGAAAAGATTGCGCAAGATGCTGACAGGTTAGCAGAGAGTTCGGCCGGGCAAGGAGTCTACGCAATCGAGAAACCGACAAATTCATGGGAGGGCCCCATGAAACGCCTCGAGGCGAAAGTAGATGCATTAATCAAAAGGATTGACAATAGAGATAAATTTAGGTCCAGATCAAGGAAAGCGAGTGGAGAAAGGAGCGACAGCCAAGCAGCCAAACAGCGAGCTCGATCAAAGCAGCGGAGTGAAAGCGGTTTATGCTACGCACACGAGAAATATCCTAAGGAACCGAGGTGGTGCAAGCCATGGTGCAAGAAATTCGATGAATTTCAGGGAAAAAACTAGTGATACCCTCTCCAGTCGAGACGGTGGATGGGGGTCTCACTAGCAACCGTCTTCACGTTAATGATAAAATTTCAGGGCGTTGGTTTTTAATTGATACGGGGGCGGAGATTTCCATTTTTCCTGTAGATAAAAGATTCAGGGAAAATCCAAATTTAACTAAGCTTTTTGCAGCAAATGGGACGGTTATCAACACGTATGGCGAGTCGCAGCACACTATCGACATCGGACTCCGAAGGGCATTCCGTTGGAATTTTTGCGTGGCAGGGGTGCCTTATCCGATTATCGGAGCCGATTTTTTGCGACATTAGGCATCTTGGTCGATTTACAGGGGAAATGGTTGATAGATTTCACAACCGAGAGCCGAGCCATTGCAGTATTAGGTTATGCGCCCATTCACACAGTCAACGCCCCAAATTTTCAGTTGGGCGAGTTACTGGCCGGATTTCCGGAGATTACAGGCACAGCGGCCACGGGAGGAGCGTATACGTGCGAGACGACGCATCATATCCTTAAAAAAGGATCACCCGTCGCAACGCGGGCGCGAAGATTAGCCCCTATTAAGTTGGCAGCTGCCAAAAAAGAATTTCGAGAATTGTGTGAAAGTGGCATTTGCCAGGCCGTCAAGCAGCCCTTGGGCTAGCCCATTAGTAATGAGGGAAAAAAAGGATGGTTCGTGGAGAGCATGTGGTGATTACCGTAAGTTGAATGCAGTTACTGTACCCGATAGAGACCCGACTCCCCACCTCCAAGACTTTTCAGTTAACCTTGATGGAAAGAAAGTATTTTCATCCCTCGACCTGTACAAAGCGTATAACCAGATTCCAGTGTTGAAGGAAAATGTTGAGAAAACCGCTGTGATTACCCCGTTTGGATTATTTGAATATTTATTCATGCCTTTTGGTCTCAGAAATGCTGGGCAAACTTTCCAGAGACATTTGCACCGAGTTCTAGGTGACCTTGATTTTGTGTTTATTTATGTAGACGATATTTTGGTAGCATCGACGTCAACGGAGGAGCACAAGGAGCATTTAAAAATTGTTTTTCAGAGATTACAGGATTTTCAACTAAGATTAAACATTAATAAATGCGCATTTAGCCAATCAGAAATAAGTTTTCTAGGTTATACAGTGACCGAAAATGGAATTAAACCAAAGATGGAAAAAGTTGCAGCGATCGAGAGAATCCAGAAACCAAAAACAGTCATCGAGCTAAGACGATACTTAGGCGCTCTGAATTTCTACAGAACAAGCATTCCCCACGCTGCCGAAACCCTGGCCCCATTAAATAATTATTTGCAGGACTCAAAGAAAAATGACACCCGGGAAATCGTTTGGACCGACGAAGCTGAGAACGCGTTCCACGAATCCAAACAAAAATCAATTAATATAGCGTTGCTAGTCCATCCACGTGCAAGCGCCTCGTTGAGGGTCATTACAGACGCGTCAGATTTTGCCATGGGTGCCGCACTTGAGCAGGAGTCAGAGGGGCAGTGGGAACCTTTGTCATTTTTTTCCAGGAAATTTACAGCTACCCAGATGAAATACAGCGCTTACGACCGCGAACTAACAGCCATTCATGAGGCAATTCGTTTTTTCAAGCATTTTATCGAAGGAACAGAATTCAAGGTCATCACGGACCATAAACCACGAATGTACGCTTTTATGCAAAATTCCGAAAAAGCATCTCCTCGACAGGTTCGACAACTGTCATTTATCGCCCAATTCACTACCAAAATTGAATACATTCCTGGCAAGGAAAACGTAGTTGCGGATTCGTTGTCGCGAATTGAATCTATTCGTTTACCTTTGGAAATGAATCTTAATGAATTATCAGGGCAACAGGAGTTGGACGAGGAACTTAGGCAAATTCGTGAGAACCCGGATTGGGGAACTAAATTTAAGTGCATTCAGTGAGGTCCAGCACATGTTAAGCTGTATTGCGAGATTTCGGGGGAATCGATAAGACCCTACATTCCGGCGTCGCTGCGTAGGGAGGTTTTTGATAGGTTTCATAATATGGCCGATCCGGGGGCAAAGGTCACGGACCGGCTTATCCGACAGAGATACGTTTGGCCCAACATGAGCAAAGATATCAGGAATTTATGTAGGACATGTTTGGATTGCCAGGCATCGAAGGTGTCGAGGCATGTTAAACTCGTTCCCGAGAAATTCGTGGCTCCAGATGGGAGATACGAGCATGTGCATATGGATATTGTCGGACCATTGCCTCCTTCCGAGGGTTTTACATATTTACTGACTATAATCGATCGTTTTTCACGTTGGGTAGAGGCTGTGCCACTGGGGGACATTACGGCTCCGACTGTGGCCAGGGAGTTTTACGATTGTTGGGTTTCCCGTTATGGGGCACCGAAAATTCTCACGACCGATCAGGGATCGCAATTTGAGGCTCAGATTTTTTCGTCACTCCTCAAAGTAATTGGCTGCCAAAGGATTCGTACTACGTCTTACCACCCCGCATCGAACGGGCTGGTAGAGAGGTGGCATCGAGTATTGAAAGCGGCATTAATGTGTCAGCTTAAGGGCGCCGAGAGGGGCTGGACCAGGGTGTTATCGACTATATTATTGGGACTGAGATCCCACATTCGGGAAGATACGGGGGCGTCGCCTTCAGAATTCGTTTTTGGGTCGGTATTACGCATTCCTGGGGAATTTTTTCTTGAGAGGGATTTTACCCTAGAGCCAGGGGGTTTTTTGGACGAATTTCGCGAATATATGAGGAAAATTCGGCCGGTTCCTGTTGCGCACAAGCACAAAAATCGGGCTTTCGTATTTAACGATCTTTTCTCATGTACTCATGTATGTATGAGGAACTTGGCCAAGAAATCCCTCGAAAGGCCATATTCAGGGTAATTTAAAATTTTGAAAAGGGTATCAGATAGGATTTTTGATATCTATTTTAAGGGGAAAGCAAAAAGCGTGTCCACGGAACTCTTAAAACCGGCATATTCGGTCAATGAAGATCAGGTCGGGGGAACGGAAACGCGAGGGGGTCCAGTTCCACAATTGAGGACATATTCGCGAAGACGAGTGAGTTTCGCCCCGGGCACGAAAGGCTAGGACGTTTTTTATTTTCTGAGGTCTGATTTTTTGTTTTTGGACACTTTATTTCCGAATTTCGGACTCGGAATATTTTTTCTTCTCCATGCTGCCATTTTCAGGCATTCATTTTCTTTTGATTTTTGATTCAAGGTCACGAGTTATTTTCCGTGTTTTGCAGAAATTATTTTTTCGGGGGATCTCCGGATACTTGGAATGATTATGGATTGGGAATTACGTTCTATATTTTAAGTTTGACCTTGAATTCAATATCGGAATTGATTTCCGTAATTTTCGGACTTGGAATTTTGAATCCAAGATGTTTTATTTTCTTTCATTTCTCGATTTTGTTGTTTTTTGTTTTTACTTCCTCGATCTCGAGTTTTTGTTTTTTGTTTTTGATTTTGCGAGCTGAGAGGAGATGTTGGAGCGAGAAATGAATCCATTTTTCAGTTTTATTATTATTATTATTATTATTATTTCTTTTTTGGTTTGAAAGATACGAAATCGACGATTTTTGATTGTAAAAGATCGACGTGAAGTCAGTGCAATTTGTGATATACGATTTGTATGAAATAATCGACGTAATTGTGATATGATTACAAAAGCCAAAAATGTGGCAAGCGAACTGTGATTTAAAATGTGAGATTAATGGGACAAAGCCCTAGAAATAAGAATAAAGGAAATCGAGACACCGCCATTCCTTTCCCAGTAGTTTATTAAGAAATGATGCATTTCATGGAATATTTTGTACGCGTTTTTATATGCAATCAATGTACAAAAATAAATTGCCGCCGAACGTCCAAGGCTGCCGCCAGGAAACTTCGTGTATCGTTGTCACTGGGAGGGGAGTGTATGGGGCGAGCAGGGAAAGGGGAAGGGGGTGAAGATGCGCGAAGCATGTAGCGCGTCGGCGCAGGCAGCCAGATCGATCCCTGCCGATATACTGTAAAGTTCTCTCCAAAAGTCGCGTGTCTCAAACCTGAATAAAAAGGATCTATTAAAGTTAATCTAGAGTACGAGTTGTAATTTAATACCCTCCAGTACCCTAGAGTAAGATTATAAAGTTTCCCGAGTTAGAAACCCCCACAGTTGGTTGTCAATAGATGTTCATACTTATCTGAGACTTTAAACGCGTACTATACTCAGCACTCACCAATCTTTTTCTCTTTAAATTTGAGCATTCAACTTTTTTTGTTACTTTCAAAATTTAGAAATGATTTCAAGAAATCATTGCAAAATAATTTGAGTAATGTAATTTTTAAAAAAATAGTGTAAAATGCAGGTAAAAATTAATTGGAAGTATGTTATTTTACAGACATAAGAGAAAATAATGCCAAGAAGAACCATAAACTTTGCAAGTAAAAGAGAAATGTAGCGGCTCCTGCAATTAACGATCAACTTTATGAAAATGTAATGAAAAAAATTAATAGTTTTCCCAGCAACATTCAGAATAATTTATTTGTGCTGATGGAAACCAGAGTAGATGAAATTATAAAAAAAAAAAATCAAAAATCAATGGTAATAAAGACAAATACAAATTTTCCAAAAAAATGTGTGTGATTCCTGTGCACATTTGAAAGAATTACTCAAACTGATATTTTTCAACATAATAGGAATAATGTATAGGGGTCATTTCAGGTCAGATTTACACCCGCCATCACAGATATCATTGTTATTATTTTTTTAATGTTTTTCAATACAAACAAATCGATACGTGTTTTTTTGTTTAGTGAAAAAAAAATTTTTTTACGGCTGTACGATTTTTTAAAGTTTGAAAAAACGCCGATTTTTACATGAAAGTAGCATTTTTTAGCGCCTAAAACTCGAAAATGGTTAATTTGAGACGAAATTGTTAAGAGTAAAAAAATTTTACTTATAACTTTCACTTTTTACGTGTAGAAAAAAAAAATTGTTTAAACATTTTTTACTCAACAAAAGTTAAAAATTGTTAAACAAATTGATGTATCTCAAATATATCAGTAAAATGTTTATAGAGTGGCTTTCGAAGTAGTTCAAAAGATATAAGAAATAAAAGAGCGACGCGCGCGACTAGCACGAGCTGCGCTTTTCGTACCGCGTTGAGGTCTCGATAAGCGCACAGTGTTGCTGTTAGGCACGGTTAATATGAATAAAAAAATGAAATGATCTTCGTTATGGATGTTTAAAAATTATCTATTTCTCCACTGTGAACTTAAAAAACTTCTTATACCTTTTTAATTCAGCTATTTTTTATATCTACGAAATCGATAATGTTATTGCACAGGCATATTTTAAACCTGTTTTCTTTTTCAATATTGAAAAAAGGCAACCGCATTGTTCACTGAAGAGTTAATTGTCAAGCAATTCTCTTTTCAAAATAGAGTTTCCAAAGAATTCATACTTGAGCTTAAACTCAATCTTTGGTCGAGATATTTAACTTTGAAGCCAATTACAATTTTTTTTATATCACGGTACCGTGATAAACAACTTTTAAACATCCATAACGAAGATCATTTAATTTTTTTATTCATATTAACCTTGCCTAACAGCAACACTGTGCGCTTATCGAGACCTCAACGCGGTACGAAAAGCGCAGCTCGCGCTGGTCGCGCGCGTCGCCCTTTTATTTCTTATATCTTTTGAACTATTTCGAAAGCCACTCTAAACTAAAAAATTTTTTATTGGATTATCTCTAGAGATTCAAACTGTGAAAAAAAAATCAACATTTTACTGATATATTTGAGATACATCAATTTGTTTAACAATTTTTAACTTTTGTTGAGTAAAAAATGTTTAGACAATTTTTTTTTATACACGTAAAAAGTGTAAGTTATGAGTAAAATTTTTTTACTCTTAACAATTTCGTCTCAAATTAACCGTTTTCGAGTTTTAGGCGTTAAAAAATGCTACTTTCATATAAAAATCGGCGTTTTTTCTAACTTTAAAAAATCGTACAGCCGTTAAAAAATTTTTTTTTTCACTAAACAAAAAAACATGTATCGATTTGTTTGTATTGAAAAACATTTAAAAAATAATATCAATGATAACTGTGATGGGGGGTGTAAATCTGACCTGGAATGACCCATAGGTTGCAATGAAACTACATTTTTTTGCTGTTAGAGAATAAATATTTATTCAACAAGGGAGGAAGAGGATGATTCTGATGAATGTGTCGTTTGTGCCCGAGCGAAGCGAGGGCACAAGACACACGAGTCAGAATCACTTCCTCCCGTGTTGAATATTCTATTTTTTTCCATACATGTATACAAAATGGCACTCACTTTATTCTAAGCGATGAAAGCGGGGGGAACGTCTTCTTTTTTGGGGAAAATACAGCCCTTTTCGTGAGAAATTTTTCCATTTTTGAGGTGTCACCTGTCACTTCATGACAATAATGGTTTTCGGTAATAGTGTCTTGTGTTGTATGTGACTGTTCATTGCAGCCAACTTGACAGTTATTGGCAATGTTTGGGAATCATAATAGTACATTTAGTTCACAATGGGTTTATTACGAAAGATTCCGAGAAACGGCGAGTCCGCCCGAACGATTATAAAAAATTAAAACAAATTTCCGTACATTTAACCTACATAAAAAAAAATTATATGCATGAAAAAACAGAAATATGCATAAATGAAAACTAGTTAACATAAATTTGCATAAATAGAAACATTGATAAAAACAATCCGTGTAAATTTAAAAATTTTGCATGAATGAAAGGAAAAATTTACATAACTTCATAAAATCATCTGCAGAAATAAAAAAAAAATTAAAACATTTATTTAAATAATCAACAAAAATCCAGCAACGATATTAACCATAAAAGAATGAATAACTCACCACAGCGAAAAAGTTAGAAGAACATAAAAATACAATAAAGCAAAACATTGGGATAAAAATAAGGAAAATGTGTACAAAACAATTTTTTTTATTTTCTTACACATGAAGTAGCTCGTTGAAATAAATTTTTTCTAAGGAGCTCAGAAATTTTTTTTTATACCAAGTCATTTGTTTATCAAAACATATAGTGACATTTTCACAGTTAGATATATGCAAAGTTTGCAATTTTTCCGGAACTTTGATGACTCTTTCTTCATTCACTGTTTTTTGAGCTTCTTCATGACTCGACACCGTCAAACTTGAGTTTGGAGCATGAAAAGAATCGGATGGAGCATGAGGCTCTATTTTGAGTTTTTTTGCCAATTGTCCAGTCACGGAGGAAGTTATTTTTTGCCCTGTCTTTCGCTTATTATTCAGAGATGCGTCGACGTTTCCTTCTGCGCACGTTGTAGACTTCCAATTGCCATGTCGCTTTATTTCTTGAATGTCAGCGCCTGCATCAGCCAAAAGAGTGGCCGAGGAACGTCGAAAACAATGAGCCGTATATAAGTTGGGCTCATCAAGGTTTAAAAATTTGGCAACTTCTTTGCACATGTCACTCAGCTTGTTTTTCCCAATCACCTGATCTGAACATTTTCCTTTGTTGTATCTAATGAAAAAGCGGGTAGATGAGGTTTTTTCAGGGCGGAAAGAGATATATTTCTTTATTATCGGATAAAACTTAGGTTCGATTGTGAATGTTCTAGGAACATGGGTTTTTGAAGTGGGCATTCTTATAATGAAAATGTCCCCTCTGTCGGAAACATTTGAGACATTAAGGTTAATCATTTCATCAGACCTGCAAGCCCCCGAAATGCCAATAATTAAAGCAACCTGAAATAAGAAAATCAATTTGTAATTAAGTAGAAACGAATTTTACGGGGGTGGGGGGTTCGGGGGGCGAAGCCCCCTGACTGAATGTAAAACTACTATTTTAGTTAATTAAAAAATTAAAAAAAGGTTTTAATCAATGACATACAAGAATTAGGTAATAAGTTTTATGCCTGAGAAACGTTACGTTCGTCGAAATATTGTAAAAAGAAAAAGTTTAACCTTTGAAAAAACTCAAACACTATTTATTTGAACAATTTTTTTAAATTTTTTCATTTATTCATTAATTTTTCAAATTAAACTTATCTACATATGAAATAACCCCAGTGCAGACCACAAACAAACAAAATTATATATTTATTCATGTATTTTCTTATTTATTGTTATTTATTATTATTTTATTCATTTTTATTTATGATTTCATTTACGTTATTAAATTTCATCATTCGATGAAATCAAATTGATAAAATTTCATCATTCGATGAAATCAAATTGATAATAAGATTATAGTTATATGTATTAATTACTTTTTTAATTCTAGGAAATAAATATTTTCGATTAATAATGAAATAATTACTTTCAAATGAAAATTATGTAATGCTGGTAATAAACATATTTTCATGAATGAATCTATATTATGGTATTTTTGTATTTAGTTTTATGCTTTAATAATTAATCAATTATTGAGCTGATTGAGGAATTGAAAAGTGATAAAGAGAAATTCTTGGTTAATACTAAATTTGATTAAATTATCTCATCCAAAATTTTACAAATAAATTAACCCAAAATAAACAACTAAAATAAATAGATAAACAAATCAAACTTATACACGAAAAATGTGGAAAACGAACTACTGTAAGAACTACGAATAATTTCCTTCCATGATCATTTTCATAAGAAAATTTTTTTCTTTAATTATATTACTGTTTACACTCTCGTCAACAGATTTTTAGATTGCTGTTTGTGATAAGCAATTTTCTTCAAAAATGTGTATTTTCTGAATTTCCTTATTGGGTATCATTCGTAACTATTGTTTTTTTTTGTGAGGAATTTTTTGCGAATCTTTGACACTTCAAAAAATAATTATTAATTTTTGTACGACTGTAAAAAATTCATAAGACATCTTTGTATTCTTTGGTAGGATTTTGTATTTTTTATTGGACATTATAGAGCTTTCTTTTATGTAATTCAATTTTTTATGACATTTCGATAACACTAAAATTTATATTTTTATCCAAAAATAGACAAATAACGCGAATCAGCGAAAAAAAAAAACAATTATACACTATTACAAAAATGAAAGAAAAACATGAAAAAATCTTGTTCGAAAAAATACGAACTTGGAAAAAAATTTGAACCACAAAATATTTCATTACAATTTATTGCCGATTTCTATCAACTCCGGAAAATTTTCAAATAAAATAAAAAAAATTACTATTTTTGGCAGATTGTTGTAGTAGTCAAATTTTTAGGTTAGGTTGTTTTGTTTACCTTTGTAGACAAGTAGTCGATATCAGGAGCAGTTTGGAGGAATTTCATTATTTCAGGCCCTTCCAATGTTTTGGCTGTCTTCGGTTGAAATGCGATTGATGCCTTTTTCAAATAAGAAAGAACTTTTTTGAAGTTGTGAATGTTCACGTTCTCGTGAATCATAATGGTGCTTCTCAACATTGAATATTTATTCCAAAGTGTGGATGGAGCGTAAGACTGGGAAAGATAGTCAAAATAAATCAGCATAATATTTTCTGTAGTTTCGACCACGTTTTTTGCACTTTTCCACGAAATGAACTGGCTGTAAACCAGTTCGTATTTTCCTCCTGATTTATCAGGGATTAACTTTTCACTGATTTTTTTTGCAGCACTGTCAATATCAAGAATTTCTTCGGAGTTTGGTTGATTGCTTTCGATAAGCTCGAAAATTTCGTTTTCTTTATCCATTATTTTGCTGTTTACAGTTTTTTCGCTTTTGTTAACAATGACAGATGTACACAATTACGCGATTCTGCGCACTGTGCGCGTCGTGTTGTGAATGTTGTGAACAGTGCTACCAACTATATCGATTTATGTAGCTTTGTGTCACGGGTATTTGAGATATTTGTGTCACATTGCTCCCGCAAAAACGTTCCCTAGGGAGCAATTGCTAGGATTGCTCCCGCTGAAAAATTTCATCACAAATACCCCAAAAAGAAGACTTTGTCCCCGCATATCGCGTTGATAAAGTGGCCATTTTGGTGTATGTATGGAAAAAAAAATGATTTATTTATACGAGATGTAAAAAATGTATAAAATATTGACATAATATAACATAATAAATTAGTTCCTAAAAAGTGAGAAATGGACATTTGTATTACACAGTACATACTAGACCCTTTTAAACAATGTTGTGACTTCTGCAGCAAGCTGCGGTCCGAGCTGGAAAAATTTAAGTAATTACAACTCATCTGGAAAACAGTATTTTTGAAATAAATCAAACGGTGTCGTTTAGAATATAGAAACAGACATATATTGTGTCTAACTTCATGTTGTGTAATGAAAAATTCGACCGTAATCAAGTTAAAATATTTAATTAAGATATTCTTTAATTTTGAAAACAATTTCTTGAAACATCAGTTGCACCAAACAAAGCTATGTTATTTATCATGTACATGAAAAGTATGAAATTGCCAAATTAATTAATTTCTGGTGGAAAAATTTTTATCATTCGAATATATTTCAAAAATAACTATCTACTCAATATTGTACTAGAATTTGATGTGGATCATTGAATTTACATTTATAACAAGAAAGAAAATTATTTTTTAATACATACTCATTATGATGGTTACATTACAAATAAATATGAAACAGAAGTAATTCTACTTTTCATGATTTTTATACAGCATTTAAATTAATTCAAATAGAAGGAGTTTTTCATAGTTAAATAATAATTGCATATTTGCATATTACTTAATTTAAATTTTCATTGAGTAACTTGTATTAATTCAAGCATTCGCCCTCTTGGTGGTAATGGGTTTTCTTTTATATATCTAGGTTTACAGATTATTTGACTGGTTTTTTGAATGTGAATGTTTGAGATTATGTGAAAATTGAGGCAAATGTTTGGAAAATTTTATCCAGCTTTAAATGAGTAACTTAATTACCAATTCTGGCTCTAACCAAAGTCACTGGAAATAGAGATAAAACAAATTAATATTTTGCAATGATTGAAAAAATATGCTTCGAATGCGACAAAATTATACAAAAAATTTACCTTGTGTCATGTATGTATACAAAAAATGCAGGTTCTATAAAAGTAACCTTTGATAATACCTTTTTAATCAAAACTTTATATAAGAATAGTTAATATCAAATTAATCAAAATTTTGGTATTATTTTTCAAGTACAGTCGGACATCGACGGTTGAGACATCGACGCTTGAGACGTTCTAAGAATCTAAATTGACCGTGAAAAGATAATGTATTGTCTGGCTTCGAGTCGTCAGTCGGGTGGAAAAGTGACACCACTAGAAAAGTCATTAAGTCAGTGCCGACTCAAAACCTTTAAAATCATTTGCTCGCGAGACTGCGAATATGGCGCAAGTTGTATTAAGAAAAAATAAATATTTCACTTTTGAAGAAAAAGTAAAAATACTCAACAAAATTAAAAGTGGTGTTTCAAAAGATGACATTATTCGCGAGTACGGTTTGTCTCGAGCGTCCTACTACAGAATTCTTCAACGCGAGAAGGAAATCGAAGAAGTTAATAGTAGAGGTATTGAGTTCAGAAAAAAAATGACGAAAGTATCGTCGCCTTATCCGTTGGTGGAAACTTCGTTGTTTCGATGGTTCACGGAAAAAAGGGATATGGGAATACCAGTCAGTGGACCTATTTTGCAAGCAAAAGCTCTGCAATTTAATGAAATTCACAAAGGTCCAAGCACGTTCAAGGTACATATGTACATAAAATACATATATGACTTTAATTAAGCTTTTCCTGGATTTTTTCATATTTTTCATGTCATAAGAAGTATTTTCTTGAATTTTATTTCTTTTTAAGATTATCAGATTCTTATTCGGAAGGGGAAAAAATTTTCTAATATGCTCATTTCAAAGAAATATACCTAATATTTAACAATGTACAAAATTTATAGATATATACAAACATATGTACATTCTGTTTAAAATTCAAGAAATTTGTTAAATTTTTAATAATTTTTGACAATCTCTGATTTTTTTATTTTCATTTTTTCAAAATTTTGAATGCTTCACGCGAAATACTGGATACTTTACATTTTGCAAATTTTATAAAAATTATTCTAACTCACTGAGATTTTCTTTCATTCCTCTTGCAAAGTGAATAACATTTTCAGCATAATATATGCATATTTCAAAGAAATGCGGTACTGAACACAATAAAATTCATAAATATTTTCTGAGATTTCGCTAATTTTTAGAATTATTTAGAATTGTTAACAATCTTTTAAATTTCCAAGATTTGTTCAATTTTTTAAAAATTTTAAATAGGAAGCATTTTTCAAACTATGTATGTATTAAAAACTTTCCAAATTTTATGAAAATTCGTCGATCCAAGTTATTCAGATATGTACTTGGCAAATAAATTGATACATTCTTTGAATGTATGTACTACATAAAACGTGATTTCGATAAACGGTCCAAATAAAAAAATTTTTTTCCAATTCTAAGAATTACATATACATTACGATAAACATTGTTAGGCAACTACTGCATATAAAGCGAATACGTGAAAATGTTGGCAAAGCAGTTAATAGTAAGAAAACTTGCGAATCTTTATGAATTTTCAATCGATCACTGTGTCCATGAAGGAAAAATAAAGTGGAAAAAAAAATTTTTCATATATTGTCGCTTTATTCATATATTGTCAATGTCATTTTACATGTAATAATAATTTGCTTGGAAATACAGAATGTTTAATAAAAGTCTTCTGTCCTTTTTTCCAACCTCAGAGATCACATTACATATATACATATATACATACATATTAAATAATTGAATACGCAAAATAAAATGAATTTATTGTAGCTTCCCAAGCTATAAGGTTATAAAATACACAAGTTTTCCATATTTGATTTTTATCAAATTTACTGAAAATGTATTATTTAAAAATTGCTGCTAACTTCATGACTTAGATGAAACTGTAGAATCAATTTACGTTAAGGAAAAACATATTTTTTCAACTTACTGGAGAATCTGCTTTTCCTACATTTTCCTACATTTTTTATACATTTTCTGTAAATGTATGTACTTAGCATGATTTTTAATTATAAAGTGTAATTTAGGGAAAATTGTAAAAGTTATTCTGAAGTAAAAATTATTTCTTGTATCAATGAAAAGTTTTGCTTCTACATATATTCAAAATGTAAATTTAAATAAACTTGAGAATTTTTTTCTCCGTATGTTAATTTTTTTGCAAAGATGATAGTATTCAAGCATTTAACATATTTTAAATATGTATACTGAGTTTTTACAATTAAGCATAACGTTAGATGAACATTCGAATAAGATCCATGTAGCACAGGCGTTCGAGACGCATGAGTACGCCACTGAAACGGGTCAAGCAGGTAGATTTTCTGGACTCATGATTGACAGCATCGAGAGTTGAGACTGTTTACTTTAGAAAAATCTAAGCCCCCGAGCCGTCTCAACCGTCGATGTCGGACTGTACTGAGAAATCAGGAAAAAATTTTGCATTAATTTTTTTAAAAGTTGATTTGTGATTTAGACTAAATAATTTATCAATAAATAAAAAATATTGCTATGAATGTCATCAAAATTGTTTCATAATTCAAAGGAAATTATGAAATTGTTAATCATGTATTTTGAAAATAATAATTTTCAATAAAGAAAAAGTTTTAAATAATTGATAATTATGATATTTTTCTTCAAATTTTCATAATTTTCATAAAGTTCAAAAAATGTTCCACTATTTTCTTACGAGTAACATTTTGATTATGGAGTTAGATTTTAATTTTAGAAACACTGGGCAACGTTTTATTCAATTTTCATTGAACATGAAGTATCGAAACATTTTCATTATGGACTGGGCTTATTTATTTATTAGTTTCATCAAACCCTTTAAACTTTTGAACACATTCTTGAAAAAACTTAGCTGTATGTAAGTTGAAAAAAATTAGGTAGAATTAAAATCAATTCAAATTTTTTTAGAATGTAATTCTTGAAATTTGGTAATGAAATTTCTTAATATTGTAGGAAAACGATCCAAACTTAGGGAAATGAAATAATGATCAACGAACAATTCAGGTCACCACAACAAAAATAACCAATAATTACTGGCAAGTGCTGATAGAAAAAAACGCCAAGCACAAAAAAAATTACTCACTATTCGCCTATTTACAAAAAACAATAGATAATCACTTACAGTTTCAATAACCGTATGATTCCAAGTCCTCATTTTCTAGCCTGTTTTTGACACACCCTCAAGTTCAAGTCTGAATGCTTAACAGTGTTTTTCAGTTACATAATTCAAGATGAATTACAAATTTCAAATCCAATTGTAATGAGTTATAGGGAATATCTAAATTATTTACAAAAAGAACAAGTATGTACAAAAAAATAATAATAAGAGTGAAAAACGATAAAAATAACCAATAATTATTGGCAAGTGCTGATAGAAAGAAATGCCAAGCACAAAAAAACTTACTCATTATTCGCCTATTTACAAAAAAACTGTAGATAATCACTTACAGTTTCAATTACCATATGATTCCAAATTCCCATTTTCTAGCCTCTTTGTGATACCGAGAAATATAACTTCTGCAAGGTAGTTAGTTTTGGTAAATCAAAAGAGTTGGCTCACTTTTCAGTGCAGGTAAATTTCGAAGACTGGTGACACGGGAGTCGTTGCAGTACAACCATTTTCCATCTTCAGCGCTTCGAATGTAGGCCACGTAATGCCCACTGTCTCCGGTCCTACCGATGTGGCATATGAAAGCAGTAAGGTGATATTGTTGAGGTCCCAGGTTTGTTTGGATGACTATAGAGTTGGAGAGTTCTAGACGTTTCGCTGATTTCGCCATGCGCGACTGTTTTTTGCTCCCTTTCGATGGAACAGAAATGATAGTGGTGTAGTCAATATCAATAACGACCAATGCCGAAGTTGTCTGGAATTTCAAATCTGAAGTTTGTGAGTTGCAACACTTTGATCCGAACATTTCCGATACTGCAAAATCGAGGGCACCTGCAACTGTTAATCCGTAATCCACGTGCATATTTATCAAGAAAAATATATTTGCTTTCAACATAATCTCTTGTTGACAGTTTTGGCAATTTGTGCTTCGTGAAATGTTCATGCCGAGGGAGTCGTCTAGGGTTTTATCCGCTATTTTGATCATGAGAATATTGAACAAATATCCAACAGATTCCATTTCTTTGTCCAGTTTGAACGATTTGCGAATGTAGGCAACGCACTCGTCCGGTGAAACTGTTTTTGATGATTTCATTGTTGTAAATAGCTGATCGCATATTTTGAGCGTTTCACTGTTATTTTTATGCATGGACATAAATTGTAAAAATGGCTGTGTTCGGAGAAGAACTTGGAAAACACTATTGATGTAGCATGTGTTCCCTAAGTTCAGCAGTCCACATTTTCCAACATCTTTGGGAGCCTGCATAAGATTGAAACTGAGAGACCAGTTGTTTCTTCGGTAATTTTTTGTTGATTGGGATTGGATTCCGGTTGATGTTGACTTGAACAGGCTCGATGCTGATTATGGCAGGTTTTTGTGAAATTTGGTTCTCCAGTTGTGAGTGAACAATTTTTTTGCGAACAGCTCGCGTTTTTCCCTATGATTGTTCGATTTGTGAAATTTTTCGTTTCGGCCATTGATCGACGTGAGATACATTTTGAGATTCTTGGTTCTGCATACCATCGACTTGGTTTCCATGACTTCGGTTTCTCCTCTCCGCTAACCGTTCCATTTTCTCTGCTGCCTTGAATTTATTTTGGGTCGCGCACCAAGATTCCACGAACAGGCGAACTGCGTTGACACGGAAGGTCGATGATAAAAGTGGAGAGTGTTCGTTGCAATTATTCCATTCATCCGCTCCATGTTTCTCAATGACATCTGCAAGTCGATATGATACGTCTAGTCGGTAGTATTCCTTGTTCATATTTACAATAAGACATTCCGTGATATTCGCGAAATAGGTTTTGAAATGTTCGCTGTTCAAATTTTCCTAACAGTTTGAACATTCTTTTGATTTGGAAAACTATTTCACACAAGCCTTTATAACGGCGTTGAAGCTGTTATTCCCGATGAAATTCGTCCGCGCAAAAGTTTCCAATCCTGAATCCGGAACAGTAGGCTGAGTCATAACTTCGGAATTTTCTCCATTGTTTACATTACCTTCGAGAGATTCATCTGATTTTCCGGCGAGAATGTTGTCTTCAGACATGTTTGGATTTTTTTCTGCAACGTACGTCAGCAAGTAGTCGATGTCAATCAACGGCTCCCCCATGCATTTTGCTTCGCAGTTGGCCTTTTTGCTGATGGGCGTCGATAAACCGTTGACGATGACGGTCCGGAAAATGCCTTTGACTTGTTTTGAAGTCGGGTCGTTGTTCGGACCAAAGTATGTCTTCATGACAGAGAATACATACTCTATAATGTCACTGGACAGGTACCGTGGTCGAAGAGACGAAAAACCCAATTCTTTACAAAGTTTCCATATCCCCATGTAAGAGTCGATGGTAGTTTTGTAGTTCCCCAAAGTTGGGCTGCGGTTATTGATTTTCAACGTATTCGGATCGATGTTCCCCTTCGAATCAACGCAGTTCCAGTTGATGAACGACAGTTGTTTCAATTTTGGCTTGATGTTCTGCCAAAATTCATGATGAGGGCTGTTTTCCGAGATGCTAACCCGGAAAGGAACGCTCGGATTTTGATCTTCGTCGCCGTTGAAACTGTCGAAAATGTCGTTCATCATTTGAACCAATACTGCAAATTGTTGCACATCAGTCACCGGGCGCTGCGGTTGAATAGCTGCTGCGATTTTTTCTGAAAATAGAATGTAGATTTAAACGTGAACATTTTTTGTAGTGGGTAAAAAACAATTTAATTTTAGTAGTAAACAGTACATTTTTATATGGAAACTTATTACTGAAAGTCTAAATAAACTGTGTGGAGCTTCAGTTACTGAAAATATAATTGTTCAATTAAGAATTTTTTTTAAATTTTTTCAAATAAGAATATTGAAATTAGAATAAAAAGACGGAAAAAAGTTAAAAAACTTGCAATATTCATAAATGTCATTCAATTGTGTTAGATTTACCGGCATTGATATCAATGTAAGCAGCCATTGTTCTGCTCAGCACTTGTACCGCAAAGTAGGTGCGTTGTTTGGGGCATGCTTCTTCCACGATGTGCGCATCCGTGATTCGGAGAAGTGCGCTTATTAAGCCATTGCGCTTCTTCTCCAACTCGACAGCCTTCCTGATCATGTCCCAAAAAACCACATAATAAGCAGTGCTCGAGTGCTTTATGAGAAGCGGATGCTTCATCAGCATGTTCCTGAAGCATTTCAGTAGGTGGACATGATCGAAAATGGGGAAGATTGTCATTCCCTCAAACTCAATGGCATCTGCTGAAAAACGAAATTTTTGAATAATTAATTTCTAAGTAAACTATGTTCTAAGGCAAAATATCTAATAATCTACGTACTCTCTCGTAATTCTTGTTGGAATTGGTTTCTCCGGCTCTTTTGAAGCATCGTTGCCACCATTTTGCAGTTAGGCGACCCCGCATCAACTCCAAATCCAACAACGATGAAACCGCAATCCTTTAAACGGATCAGCAGATGTTTGGTGCATTTCTCCAGCCGTCCGCTGCGAGTTGCAGAATCGCAAAACGCATATTGGAGGGGAAGAACAGATCCGTCATAAAGGGAGCGTATCACGAACATCAAGACGTGATCGGCCATAAGTCCGGTTCTTGTGCTTTCCACCTTTCCCGTCTCCATGTTGAGTAGCGGTCCCCAATCTTCCACTCCATCGATTCCACCT
This sequence comes from Platygaster robiniae, assembly GCA_028476575.1. NCBI lineage: Eukaryota > Metazoa > Arthropoda > Insecta > Hymenoptera > Platygastridae > Platygaster > Platygaster robiniae. The sequence goes on from CM052021.1 coordinate 40,454,756, forward strand.
TTTCCATTTGGATCCAAATGCGTTTGAGTTTTGGTTTCATCGATGAACAACATGATGACTTTACGCCGGGGGTCATCGAGTTTGGCATTGCGATCCTTACAAGCGTCGAAAAGCACATCGTTAGGACCTGGATTTAATGGGATCTTCTCCATGAATCTAGCCAATGTCCTGTCACAAGGAATCTTATCTTCCATTGAATGGCGTAGATGATTGTACGAATTTGGCCCTTTTTTCCACAACGTCGTGCATTGAATTTTTTCATCCAGAGTACCGGTATGCCTGAAATAATAATGCCAGATAAACTTATTTATAAATATTCATGTAACTATTAAAAATTATGTTGTTGAAAATTGTTGAAAAACATGGAAACAAACCTGTTTTGGAATGTCTTTGTGATGAAAGGCCATGGTGACGAATCGTAAGGCACTTTTCGGGACGATGTTTTCAAGAGTTTTCAAAATATTTTTCTCTGAAACGTTCGCAGCGTTGATTTTTTCTCGTCGCGCTCGCCTTTCTGCATAAATCTGTCGCTTTAACAGTTGTATGGCCATGCGGCACTCATGATTGTTGCAATTGTTGTTGCCAACACCGTCAACCAATATCTTTGACTTGAGACACCAAGCGCAATCCAAGTAGTCTCTCTGTGGGTGATGCACGCACTTCTAAGTGAAACTATCTTGCCTGGATGTTGTTTCAAGGCCATCGTCGGCACAATCCATCATTTGTGAATCGTCCACAGCAACCGATATATCACTACTTGACGCCTGAGGTTGACCTGAAAAATCTTCTGGCGAATTGAATTCCTCTCCATCATCAGCTTCTATTACCCCTTGTCTGAGCGACTCTTCTGAGGCTTGGTTGATCGAGGTTAATTCTTTTGAAGGATGTAAAGGTTCCCTTGATGATGCTCCTGATTGTTCCTGCATCTCAGATTCTTGAACTTCTTCTAACTCTTGAGATTCTAATCCTCTAGGTAATGGAAAATTATTCTCAAGGTCTTTGGAAAAGGATCGTGAACCAATCTGAATGGGGATAGAAGGATCTTCGGAGAGATTGATTTGTTCTTGTGATGGGTTCAATTCTTGTTCATAGTCGAGGGCTGTACAAACGAATATTAACGAGGATGAATAGTAATGTAACGAATTTATGTGAAAATGATGTAATAATTATGTTTCAAATGTACATAAAAATTTCCATCATTGTGATGATTGTATAAGAAGTATACTTTGTACACAATTTACACTGAAATATTTCTTATTTAATATTCTTTTGTACGTTAATATTTAATTTCATTATTTTTCTATTTAACAATTATACGATTATATTTAATTTTTTTTACGTTAATTTTTATACATAAGAATAATTTATATTTACACAAGTATACAATTTATAGTGAAATAATTAATATATTATATTATTTTATATTTAAATATATAATTTAATTATTTCTATATTTAATAATAATTTATAATAACGCAAGTATAGAATTTGCACTGAAAATAATAAATATTAGTTGGGATTCATTTAATTTTGTGATACAAACAAAGGCGAAAGCAGAAAAATGGTTGAGGCTCCAAACGGCCAGGGAGATGTAACCATCTTCGTTTTCGAAATTTTTTAATTCAACTTTTTACATTCTGAAAATAATTAATCTGAGATTGAATGTCGATATACTTAAAAGTTTTAATTGTAGATATTATCTTTGAATTTTTTGTGTATCGAAGTTACTTAGTTATTAATTATTTGAGCTTTTCTTCAAAGTTAGAAAATTTAAAAATCTGAGATTTTAAAATTCCCATCTTCACTCTACTCAAGCTTAGCTGCTTATCGGCCACACATCACTTTAAAAATGTTCAATACCTATAATATTTTTGTTCATATGTTTAATATACATATATTTAACGCTTATCGAGTTACTGGAATGCTTCCTCATTTTTGTATGTGTGAAAATAATTGAATTATAAAAATAATATGCAAGTTATTATGAACTTACGAAGTGATTCTTCTTCGTAAGCGTCACTTTTCGTTATATTTACAGAGGGTACAGAGCCTGTTTTTAATAAACTTTTAACTTTAAAATCAGAAACCTTGAAATGGAGTCCACAAAACCGGAAATTACTCAAGGCGGTTCCTTGAAGACCTAGAAGAATAATTAATATTAAGTTTATGTAGTACACAGAGTAGAATTGCAGGAAATCAGAATCAAAGTATTCCAAACCTTTAAGAGCAGGGTTTCCAACCGCATTTTTCCATAATGTGGCCAACACGTTATTCGATGGAAACTTGTGTAAAGACATTTTTGCAATTCCATCATTATTTTTATTGGTTGAATTTGTTGTTGGGCACGCTAGCACGATGCATGTTCGAGTCATTTCGAGTCATCTTCGACATAAATATTCGACATTAATCACAGACACTTCAATTTTAAAACGCATCATGATAAAAACTACATTAAATCATTATTGAAAATATTGTAAATGATAATTATTATTAATTTACATTAAGATGATAAATGAACATACGAATAGTTTAAATGTATGCAATAAAAAAAAGATAATTAGTAGCAAAATAAGTAGAAATGATCAAAATGCAATTATTTAAATGTGAAAGAGATAACAAATCGTCTAATATGTAAGTTCCCAGAGTATGACAAAATTCATATGTAATTTGTAACTTCACAAACCAAACAATGTAAGCATGAATTGATTCAGAACAATTTTTTAAATTTTGTACAGTACTGGAAATGTAAAAATATAATGAAAATTTCTTCAAAATTATATAAGTACTACATAATACCAGTTATAAAAAGAATAGTTAAATATTCAAAAACTATGTAGATATAAGTTCTTAAAAAGTTTCAAACTTGGAATTCGAAAAAATATATAGAAGTCAAACAGTGTATGAAGCAAACAGTGAAAATGTTAGGAAGTTCTGTGAATTGTATAAAAAAAAAAAATAGAAAAATGTACTAAAAATCAATTTAAATGACAATGTTTTTTGATAAAAAGAATTTCAATACTGCAAGTATTACATTTATAAAATTCATATTACACTTATAATGTATATTATATTCATATAATTTATAACAAGTATATAAAATTTCCAATACTATAGCATCAAACTCTTAAAATCTTGCAGTCGATTAATTAGAGGTACTAGGAATGTATGAAACATTAGAAGAACTTAATAAAGGATTATGAAATATGAATCAAATTGCGTGATTTTGTTTCAATTATGTCAATATTTTTCTTTTAAACAAATCTTCTCAAATGAATATTTTTTTTAAAAATTCATTTATTCAAATAAATAATTAATTTTTCAAATATTGAGGACTAATTAAATAACAGAAATTAAATATCAATAACGTTCATACAATGATTTCGGATAACTATAAAAATCTCGAAATTTTTTATAACTTGCCTTAGAAAACCCAATTCCACACAGCAGAATAGAATTCCATAATTCATAAAAGAAAATCTTTCAGTATATTAGAAGTTAAATATTAAATTAGAAAATTTAAATAAAAAAAAATATCCAGTACGTAATTATATTAACAAATTATATGTTCTACATTTTTATGAATTATAATGAAAATATGTATTAAATAAGAAATAATGAAATAGATAAAAAGTAACATGTAAAAAGAAGATAAAAATGTAATATTTGTTTATAAATCAAATATGAATTGAATGTTTAAATTGATATATTTTTTTCAAAATAGGATAATTTTATACTATGAATTTTTATAATTCAATATTCGAATCTTTGAATTTTAAAATTTTGATGTATAAAGTATTCGAATATAGGAATGCGAAGATCTGCATTACAATAGTCAAATAATTGAATACTGTAATTTTAATATCTTTATTAGAATAATTATGAAAGATAAGTATGTATTGATATTCAAATGAGAATATCTTAATACACATATTTCAATATTAAACCATTCAAATTTGAAACTAAAAATTGCAATGTACAAATTGGAACAGTAGAATTTAAAATTTGAATCTTAGAAATTTGATTATTTGTAATAAAAACTTTTGCTGTCCACTTTCAGGGTGGACGCGCTGTATAAATGCCCGTAACAGAAATTTACAAGATAAATTCAGTTATTGACACATAATTTTGAACAGTTACATAAATATTGATAAATAAGTTTTGCAAGTAAAAAAACAGAAGAAACATATGCGAGAGAAAACCAAAAAATACAAGATGCTTTGGGAAAGCTTAAAGTATAGATAATTCATTCAAAAATAAAAATTGAGTAGATAGACTAGGCGGGTACGGCCCCACCCTAGCGGTGACTCCGAGCGGAGTCCCCTTTCTCTCGAAGGTCCCCGCATACGTTCTCCTTACCCCGTTGACCTCCCACTATTTCCCAGATCCCTGTTAGCATGACCCTTTTACTCAACCCTTGCCACCTTACCTTTCATTTTTGTTTTTGTTTTGTTTTGTTTCGTTTTGTTTTGTTTTGTTTTTTTGTTTTGTTTTGTTTTGTTTTTGTTTTGTTTCGTTTTGTTTTAGTTTAGTTTTGTTTTTGTTTTGTTTAGTTTTGTTTTGTTTTTGTTTCGTTTTGTTTTGTTTTTTCTTTTTTTCATGAATTTTCGTGAGTTTTTTTACAATTTTTTACTCATTTCGTTCTTTCTACACGGTTTCCACCCTCCTTTTCGCGGCTTTCACCCCTTTTCGTGGTCTATCTCACACCTTTGTGCAAATTTTCCATCATTTCCTCGTGTTTCTCACACCATCTCCGCAGGTTTTCACTCCTTTTCCCAAGTTTTCACCCCCTATACCGTGGATCGTACACATTTTTCGCGAGTTTTCCAAACTCTTACCTGCAGAGGCTTTATCCTTGGTGAAACAAGATAGCGATGTGACAATAAATGTCAACAAGATTGCGGTAAGTATAAAATTGAAGTCAATATTGATAGATAATCACTTATTGCTTATGATATTTTTTACCTATGATTGATCTTTTCATCTATGATTCACACACACACACACACACACACACACACACACACACACACACACACACACACACACACACACACACACACACACACACACACACACACACACACACACACACACACAACGCGCGCACATACACAGAGACATACACTATTTAAAAAAATGGCATTTTTCTATAAGAGTAAAATGAAATTTTTGAGTTGAATGGAAATTTTTCAGGCTTGTTTGGATTTATCCGTATGAGATAGAAAAATTCCTTTTATTTCTGAACCTTTTTTTCCAAAACTTTATGTTTTCCTTGCTTTTTAACGGAGAATGTCCGGAATTCAACTAGTTAATGAATTCCAGTCGAAAAATAAAATTTTTCCGCTGAAATTTTTTAGAAAAATCTATGTATGTAGACGTGCGATAACAACACTCTCTACCAGCCACTCAATACACTTTTATTCTAATAGTTTCGAAAACGTTTTCTCGAAATTCTATTTACGCACTGAAAATGTCTCGCGATTCTTGGTAACAAACTCTTCGAGAGACGGTATCCGTGCACTTAAAAGAGAAGTCGCCCGGATCTCGAAAACTATTCCGTTAGGCGTTAGATACACGAATACCTGCCGTCTAGATGCTGAGTTGGTCAATTTTTGTAAACCCAAAGTGACGTGTGGAATTTTTGATTCAGCTACGCGATGGAGTACGTGTTACGGTATTAGGAAAGTAAAAGTACCATCGAAAGTGGTCGATTCATGATGCTGAAGAATGCGGCGATAGAATAAGAAAACACGAAACGTTAAGAGATATGGCGACACATTGTCTGGGTCCGGAATAAGAGATCGTTTTCATAATATCCTGGAAATCTTAAAAGCGTACTCAAATGTGACGAAATTAGTTTTAAAGTATATTACGTACCTAGGACATAAATTTTTTATTTACGAGTGTGAAGTTTGTAGACCGAGGCGAGGCCGAGGTTTACAATCACACGAAAAATATGGATAATGTAAAATATAGTGACGAAAAATATGGCTCGAAATCTTTTTTTTTTAGAAATTGTAATTAAAAAATATATATATTTTCATTATAACGGATTATTACATTGAAATCAAATAATATTATTATCATATTTATTTCTTCATGAAATAATTGTTTATCTATAATTAGTAGAAGGTTTAACTTTTTTATAAAAACTGTAAGGGAGTAACACAATGACAACAATGTATTTTAATTAATATTTATATGTATTAAATAACGATCATACATCCGTTTGTCTTATTCTACTTCATCGCTTTATTCTACGTAGTATGACTCTTGTTCCGAAATTGTTGAGTACATAAAGTACGAACCATTTTTAAATGCTTATTACTTTTAATACATTTTCCTTATCTTCCGTTTGGTGCATGTGTCTAGAGACCATTTTCATATTGTATATTATTGTATAAAACTAGTTACTAATGAAAAATTAAAAATATGTAATTGCATTAGTAATATATGTCAATGTACCACCAAAAACAAAAAATATTTGTGTAAATACATAAGGTTCTTGCCAGATTACATGCACCAAACCAAAAGGTGTTTTTAACTCGTACCAAACGGAGGGTTAAAATTTCATTTAATATCTAGGTACTGTTTCTTTACGGACAGAAATCCCAAGCTATTAGAGCATGTAGTCATCGCATAGTATTCATAGAATATGAGAGATCAAGCTATTAAAATATAAATCACGCCACTCACACCGTGATGAACTTTAGTGGATTGAAACCTTGTAGGTCATACTCTCCTAACACATATGTCAAACTTTCGGAGCTCTAACCCCTCCATACAATAGTTTGACTGCTTCTTCGTTCGATTTGTAAGAAGAATATAGAATTATCAGGTGAGCTTTGAGTAATGAAGATTATAAACTCAACTCACTTTAACGTGAGTGATCGATGGTTACTCAGCTTTCACAGTCTAAAAAGTTGAACTATATAGGAACAGACCGTGGGTACTGCTCACACATGTAGTGCCTCCAATCCTAGCACTATAAATATTAGCATATAATCTACGACAGTCAAGCAAATTAAACCATCGTTTTAAAAGCATTCATCACGTGATAGATGTACGGATTCAGACGTTTAGTCTTTTTTTGCAGGTAGCTTTATCATGATTTGATCTCGTTAACAGAGTCGAGAGGATCTCGCTGTACTAAAACCTGAAATTTCTTTCCGCGTATTACTATTATATCTTTTGTTTACATGTACGCTTACACATATTTTTTATAATTTTTATTTTTTACAGTTTATATGTAAAATTAGCCATGAATTTCTGTTGCTATAGATTCCTTAAGTTCCACTTAATATCTTGTTTCTCTCAGTACTATATCTTCTGTTAACATGTACGCTTACGCATAAAGTTTTTATTTATTTTATGTCACTGTTATATTTACTGCTTATATGTAACATTAGACAAAGTATTTTTTTCTGCTGTATTTTTCTAAAGTTACACTTAAGGGGACACAGAGGCCATTTTCTCCGCCTCCTCCTTGCACTCATTTGTTTTTCGTTCTATGCATCTTTCTCGCATTTCAGCAGTCTCTGTGTCCTCTTATTATCTTATTTTTTATCATTATACTCGTTCGCCTCTATAATGAAGAACTCGGGAAAAGGAATCGCCTCTATAGCAAGCACGAGTGAGGTCCCGAATCCTAGCACTAGCGCGCGTGTGGAAGTGCGTTAAAACCGGGTCGTGCGGCCTATGATACAATTAGGTACCATGGTGCGGCCAGTGACCTTGTATGACAAGTGATGTGAACTGTCGTAGAAATGAAATACATATTGATTCACTACATAATGGAGTAGGGGTTATGGGAGCTCGTAACAGAGGAGCTTCAGCGCTCGTTACAGAGGCTGCTTGTTATAGAGGCGTTCGTTACAGAGGCGAACGAGTGTATTATAAATACCGTTTATATATACGCTGACGTATGGTTTTTTTTTTTTTTTTTTTCATATAGATCACATATTAGAAGTGTGCAAGATCCCGAACTCGGGACGGGATGGGATTCGGAAAATCCTCAAATCGGGAGTTCCCGTCTTGAAATCAGGATTTACCGTCCCCAACTTGGGGTTTCCCGATTTTCGTAAATCCGTCCCAAGTCTCTTCCCGTCACGTCCCGACTGAACAAGTATATCTTCTCATACATCTCTATTATATATTATTCCAATAATCATATGTATCGCGCTCTGACCAAAGGAACCTTAGATCCAAAAATGAAAGTTTTCAGGATTGGCGATCAAAGTTCGCATATCATAGAAAATTGTGTAGTAACGCTGTACTGTAAAAATTCATGAAATCATCAATTTTTGAAGGTTAAAACTAATTAAATATTCCAAAACATCTTTTTCTCCTTTATTCAGAAACACGACAATCTACAAAATCATTTTTTCATCTTCTCATAATTTTGTTTTCAATGAGGAAAATCTTTCATTTTGTCATTAATTTGTCTATTCTTTTTATTCATTTTGTGATTTCAATTTCCAAATATCTTCTTTTTTGTATTAATATTTTCAATATTGATATAAAATACATGTCTGCAATTATATCTAATTCATTCAAAATTTGTATTGAAGCTGTGGGACTTATTTTGTTGGAATAAATGAATTTTACTAATTGTCTCAAAGTTTCTCCTTGTATGTTTTTGAAAACAAATTTGCTTTCAACAGTTTCTGACCATGAGTTATTAAACATTGCTGAAAAAATGACACTTCTTGCTGCCAAAATTGATTTATGAACGTAAAAATTAGTCGCATCTGATGAAATCAATATGAAATCTGTGTGAATTTCTTGTTTTTGTGCATTCTCGAGGTCTATTGTGATTTTGGAAATATTTTGTAATTCTTCTATAGTCTTTTTTTGCTGTAAATGATATGTCTTTTCCATGACTTCCTGTTCATTTGTCAAATGTATGGAGATGGTACCGTCAATGTAACATTCGCTGTATTCTATGTCAGAAGTTGTCGAAAGTAATTGACCGTCTGCATTGAAAAAACAGAAAATCTTCTTTGCCTTACTTTCCTCATCCCAAGTTTGAATGTACAAGTCCACTTCCACGGTACAGCTCCAGTTTTTCTTGTAAATTTCATTGCTTTCCGGAATGCAGTGAATTTTCGTTGTGATAGCTTCCGGAGATTTCGACGTTGTAAAAAAAAATGAAAAAGTTTCCAATAATGATATTTTTACTTCTATTGATTTTTTGATTTTCTATCATGTATGACAGAACTATTTGTTTATTGATGTTGGACATTTTTATTGACTTTTTATACACGTATTCTGATTTTAAAAATTAGGAGATCTCAATGGGTACGTTACTTGTCGGAGACTGAACGAATTTCTATAAAGTTCTTTGTATATGAAATACTTGCCCTAGTTTTTGTTGACCTATTTTCCTTAAACTTATCTATCTCTATTTTTTCTACTCCTTTTGAAGTCTACTTTAGTAGTATAAATATGAAATTCCCGTAAAATTACTGTTATATCTGATTATTTCAACATCGATAGTTTTCTAATTCAGACGTGATTTACATACTCGAGATCTTTTCTAAAATACACGTATATTACTTTGTATTTCAATCCTCTTTCATTCTCAAATCACTACCAAATAATAAAAGTTTAAATTGTTATAATTAATATCAAATAAAACCGTAAATTACCATTTCTCATCAAATTAAACATTACGATTTCTGATTTACTTTGTTTAAAATGCAATAGAAAGTTATCTTTCCTTTTTCCCATCTTGTATAGGATTGAATAAGATTAAATCGAACTGTTGAATATTTTTGTCGTTTCGTGGTGGTTAACAAAACCTCTTAGGAGTCAAACCTATTATCATAAATAATGCGTATCGTAGATTCCGAATGTTTTCTATTTCATAAGTTGCATATGGTTAGCGTTGACTGATTCTTTTGAGAGTTTGAACGATCTTCGACATTGGGATTATGCAGTACCCATTAACGCTACTTTTCTCCTCTGATTGATCTCATTTTTTTCAAATACTTAGAAATACTTATACACCCAATGAAAGTCAATTTTTATTTACAGTTACATGATGCTGTATTCCGATTGATTAATATTATTCTTGCTATGGTTTAAATTATTTCATTTTGAATAAAAAAATCTGATAAATTATTCCTTTTTTCATATGGTTTTGAAAAATACTAAACTTTTAATTTTTTCTCTGTCTTTTTATTCTGAATTATTTGTTATTTTCTTATTTCTCAATTATCTCATCCGAACCTTTTAATTGAAATCCATATTATTTAGTAAGGGCTCATATCCTTTTATTCCTCTCGTTTTCAATGGATCTATATCATTCTATCCACTAGGATTTTTTCATCGTACTGAAATAATTTCTATATTTTCATCATCTTGGAAATTTGATTCGATAAAGGATTCTACGTGTAAGAACTCACAAAAGTGAAACATTCGGATTTATATCTCGTGGAAAAGTATTAAAAACCTTGGAAATAAACTTTATGTAAAATGGCTGGGATTTGATAATACCCACAATAGCTGGATAAATAAATCAGACATGTAATTGCGTGGTAATATACATTTATTGAAACATATATTGGTGTATACATATTTTTTCCTAACCTACAATCATTTGATATAAATTCATCTATTTTATAACGTATATAATTTATGAAGAGTTACATTTATTCTTCATCAGTTATAATAAGATTGATTGAAGTTCAATCTTAACGTAAAACATTTTTTCTATTAATTTGAAGTTCAAGGATAAATTCATAAGTTATTTGTCAACATCCATATCGAAACTTTTAATTTTATAATGACCTTGTGCCAAAGTATCCGCTGTGCTTGGCAAAATATACCTTTTGTCGTCGGATGGATTTAGCGTTAGTTTTGCTTGTCTTATTGTTTGAATTTCGTGTAAGTGTGATCGGAAAAGATGTTGTGTGCGGTACTCTGTGGTATTGTGATACAAACAGTTGACGTAATCGATAAAATCTAATGTTTTCGCTACAACGGATGCTTTGACTCCCTTAGCCTTCTTAATCCAATCCCGACCTTCAACGCGCAAACTATACATTTTTGACCTTAAACCTACAAATTCAGTAATTATTTTACCATTACATTCGTCTTTCATGAGACCAACGACTTTCTTATTTTTCAACCGAATTCCAAATCGGTTATCGCGGTTATAATCGGAAGTATCGAAGTAATCTGAATTGTCTTTCATTAATTGATATGGATCAACATTTGTCAATTCATAAATCAAACTGTCTGTATCCGTATACAAAAGTTTCGCGTTGGTCTTTGATTTCATGAAATCAAAATGAAACGCATACAGACATGTTTTTGAGAGATCAAGAACGCAAAATCCAACGTAAATCGGTTTGTTCATAGTGACTTGAACCCTATCGAGTTTGATACTAACTAGATTTTCTTCGAAAATTACTGTCGAGTTGGAATTTGGCTTTGCGATGCAGGCTTCGGCACCATAGCGCCCAGGCCATTGCGTCACAAGTTTCATGTCCATACGTTTTCTTACATCTTCCATTGTTTTTCCATATACCGCGTTGCTCATTAGCTTGAACAAATTTTTTTCGAATTCATTTTTGACACCCTTGCGCAACTCACTATTGAGATCGATGTAAGTTTGTAACCAATTCGATTGTCTAAATTTCAATATGCGATGAATTTTGTTCAGAATCAGGCCATGACTTAACGCTTGCCTCAAATTTCGATAATGAATGACGTATCGCGTTTTTGACTCTAAAGTTGTGAGTAATTTAACTTCTTTTGATCCGGGAGGGGCTTTATGTTCAGGACAAAAAGGTGAATCATTGTGAGCGTCATGTTAAGTTTCCGGATACTCGAGATCCACTTCAAGAATGTATCCTACCTCCGACTCATCAGCTACATTCCAATTGAAATTTTTTGTCAAAATTGTCAACCCACTCAAATTGACCGTGAGGTAAGTATTGAGTCATAGCCCAACCGTACAAATTGTTTACGTCATAATACATGATAAATTTTCTGTCTTCATGAGAGTCGTAGTTGCTGTACGAATTGTTGGCGCGTGAATAACGGTTGCTGCATTGGCTAACTCCACCTCGGATACCACGTTCAACGAAAAGGAGTTGGTCAATGTCAGTGAGGAGTTGGAGCTCGATTCCGGTATGTTGTAGCATAGCATCCCAGCTGAATCCTGGTAGTGTGTAATAATGTGCCGGATCCAAGTTGTATACCCGCAAACAGCTCGCTCGGAAATTCTCAAAGACGTCCGCCAGGAGGAGAACATCCGTTTTGAGATAAAGATCCGAGTAGTCACCTAACGTCTGGATGTTGAAATTGCTCCACACTGCCTGTGCATGACTGAAATCATAAAAATAGAAAATTGTATTCAATTTATCATACTGGTTATCTTTTCGAGAAATTGAAAGTTTTGCCCACCAGTAGTCATTGACGGAAATATCATCATCAGTCAGGGTGCTGTAAAAGGCTTCCTTGGGTGGCAGTTGATTTTCATCCAGCCTTTCCTACGAATCTAGGTATTCGTAAGGGAATATTCCCTTCTTCATCAGGAGCTGGAGTTGCTGCTCTTTGAAGTTAGTAAATTCTTTTCTCACAATAGCCTTGTCTTCCAAGTAAGAGGTCAGCTTTTCGAGGGATGAGGCCATGAAGCGAAACGAATCGATGAATCGAAGTGAGATCTTGTCATCCTTGATGTTCTTGGTGAAGGAAATGTATCGCTCCATGGTTTGTGGTATTACGCTTACTCGTCCCTCGACGCATTTAGCGACTTTTTTTACGATAAGGTGACTGTCGTGCCCACTTAAGTTGTGGAATATAACCTGAAACATAAGAAATTCCACATCCATTAGCTCTCCAATCTTTATAAATTTCTTTTATTATTTATAAATATATTAAAAAATAATTGAAGAATAGGTCAGCTAGTTAGAAAAAATTTTCTAGATCGAAAAAATTAAAAATTTTTTTTTGAAAATTGAAAAATTATTTAACAAGAAAAAATTTAAAAAAAGAAAAAATATCGATAGATATATAAATATATAGGTGCATTAATATATAGATACATCAAAAAATATACATAGATACATAAATTATCCTAGGAAAATTTCTTTTGAATAATTTACTTACGGGTATTGTGAAGGTGTCTTGATACAAAAGATTGCATCTAGCATGCGCGACTCCCCTAAATTCTCCTGTCAAGGGGAAGTGGTCTCGAACTCTGTCATCTCCCTTCTTGTCGGTCTTCAGGAACGGCTGCTTGCAGATATGACAATTTGTATCAGTGCAGCAAGACCGCTCTTGGTCCGGAGTCAGTGGAATCATGGACCTCGGATTGTTCATCCTTTTTTTTACTCGATGTGACAAGGCTACGAGCTCGTTGGAAAGCCTCTGTAGCTCACGTAGCGGGACTGTTTTTCATCGAAACTGCGTATAGCGTAGTAGCCTACGCTATACGCCTCATGAATTTGAATGACTCTGGTATTTTCTGTTTCAGATTCAACTTTTTTAAGAATGCATTCAAAGTCTGCATACACAACATATGGCACTTTAAGATTATTTTTATGATTGATAAATTTGATTTTATCTTTTCCTTTTTCAGGCAATTTCACACTACATTTGTTTATTTTTTTGCAGCCAAGGTCATGTTGGAGCAACTGCTTTTCGGTTCGAAAATAATGTAAGCACCGATCGCAAATGTGATGTTTACTGTTCGTTTTAGAAAGTTGATTGGAGACTAAGCGGGATAGGTTCTTGATCCATACATAGTGAAATACTAGGGATTCGCATTCACTTTCATCATCATCATCTTCATCGACATAATAGTTTTGTATGAAAAGAAGATTGACGTGTTTGTCCTTTTTATACTTAGTAATGTGTATCGGTGCTACAATGAATTTTTTTTTCTTTTCTTGCAATATGTAAACATTCACAGACACATCATTTTGCTTCTCGAAAACTTTCACTTGTTTTAATATGATTGGAAATGAGAGTCCAGTAAAGTTCAATTCATCATTGTAAGGTTCATAGTTGCAAAGTCGACCTGGATTCTTCACGTTTCTTCCACTTGGGTGTTGTGCCGAGAGAATTGCCCATTTAAAACATTGGTTGTCCGCGTTTTGAACGTTGATGCAAGCTTGTGTCTTTTTGATAACTTCTGGGAGTTCCACGTAGGAGCTGCCACGCATCGGGTTGTGTTTATTCATATGAATGGCCATGCTAAGAATTCTTCAGAGGGTCCATCCAGAGTCTTTATATTCAAATTCCTCCATATCTCGAGGTAGGCGAAGCTGAATGTGTTGGAGATACCACTGCGACAAGTCTGTCGTCTGCATGATTGGTGACATTTTGGTAAAAAAGCTTTTCAGTTCAGTCAATTCATCTTCGTCTTTGATGATAGTGAACTCAGCATCGAGTACAGCATTCACTTTGATGACATTTTGGCGCTGAAGAACTTCCTTGATTTTGTCGACGAAGATGGCTCGTGCTTCCTCCAGGAATTCATGAACATCCAAGTGATGTTTATTGACGATGAGTCCGGTCTCGAGGTTGCGATTGAATGCCGTTTCGACATTTTCCCAGGAGATCCCCAGATCCCCACCACGTACTAGGTATTTACTCAACTCACAAATGTAACTACGCAAATGAAGAATAATACGCGTGCACTGAAGTTTTTGTTCTGGTCTACAATTTAGACCAAACTTTGTCAATTTCCGGATACTCGCGTCAGCATCCTGAATCGAGGCCGCTGCCTCGAGAGGGCTGACGGGTCGCGCAGCGAGAAGTTGTTGTTGGCGACGCACTAAGTCTTTAGCATCGTTGATAGCCATGATGATACTGAGATGCGAACTCGAAAAACGTAATATTTATATTGATCTGATAATGATATAACTTGTCACGAGTTGATCGTTACTCATTACTTATGAGTTACTCATTATTACTCATTACTTATAAGTTATTCATACACACTTATAGAGTAGTCATCTAGTTACTCATTACTTATAAGTTATTCATTACTCATAACAATTATTTTAAGTTTTCGCACTGTACTGTCACGCTACAACGTTAAATTTTTCCAATAACTCTCGTGATCAAAACGACTATAGAGCTGTAACCGTTATCGTATATTCAAGTGTGTTATAGTTTTACATTTAAACGCTTGACAGGCATAAAATTTTCAAGTTCAATCTATCGAATTTATAAAGTATGGAATCGCTAATAGTGAATTCAATGATTATTAATATAATTTCCAGATAATATATCAGTATTGTATAAATGCATATCAAATGATTAATGAATCGTGTATAAAAAATATTTAATGTCATTGATTTCTTGCATAAGTTCTGGAAGATCGAATGTTTGACAGAAATTTTCGAAAATTACAAAATTTTCTAGAAAGACTACAGATTAGGGCATCAAGACAAACTTTTTCGAATTTTTCATCAAGAAACATTTTCGATACTTGATATAACTCTAAAATGATGTCAGTAGAAACATACTGAATTTCGCTCTCATCAGCATACAACCATTTCAGAAATATTTCAATTGATTCATCAGAAAAATCTTTGATAAAAATTTGATTCTCACCTAATTCTTTCCATGAGTGACTGAAAAGTGTTTCGAAATAGACATTTCTTGCTGATAAAATGCACTTATGAACCTTGAACTCACGATTCTGTGAAATAATTGAAAAATTGCTGAGATTTTCACTATATAATAAGTTCTTGAAGCTCTTTGATAATGATGAATAATGAGTTTCTGAAAAATGAAAGTATGCTTTCCGTGTAATACGAAATGAAATTGTAACTTGTAGTTTTATTGTGTCATTTCGATCTTCAGGACAGTTTTCAAGATAGAAATCACCTCTCAAATTCTTTGAATGAAATACATACGCGTACTGCGTGTCATAACCATTTATAACAGAATCAACAACTGCTAAAATACGCTAATATTGATCATAACGACGCTCACTAATTCGACGACACTGAACAGTAGGCTGTAGTTTGTTTTCCTGAACTTTTTTCACTGATATTTGAAACACAAAACCAAGGGACCAAATTTCTTCAGAAAACGCTCCCTCACTAACTTCTTCCAAATTATACTCTTCCGAAAAGATGATTGATGACATCATTCATGATTCTACAATTTTTGAAAACTTTCACTCTACGATATCACACTATCATGTCGCACTATGGTATCGTGCTACGATGTCGCGTTACGTTTCACAAGTTGAAAACGATCGCGAGTTCTAAATAAGACTGCTGATTTCTGTTAACAAATCCTCATCTTATAATCAAAAAATTTGCTCATTTTCAATTCAGATTTTGTGTGAAACAGTCTGAAAGCTTATTCATGTTTCCGATTCTTGGAATCTAAACAAAACATCCTTCTTTATATTTTATCAAACGCTAACATATATCTATTACGTAAAAGACTTTCAGTATTAAACTTCATAATAGAGTTCTAATTTCAGATTCTCATTTTTTTATGTGTAAAACTCACTAAAAGCTATATTTTATTTTGAATTTTAAATAAGAGCTGTCGTTTCTATTTTCTATTGGACGCCTTACGTGGTAGATCAATTTATAGATTTTCGAGGTAATATTAACATAATTTATAGCAAAAAATACATCAATGTTTTACTTTAAAAAAAAGAACGCGATAAACTCGACTGAAATTTTTCATCGAGCGTTAGTGAATTTCAAACGAATTTCGTGAAATTTGAATATGCTTTTAAGATTTCGAGGATGATATGGAAACAGCCTTTTTTTGGCTATTACGAGCTTTATCAATGTTTTTAAATATTATGTAACGTTTCCTGTTTTCTATCGTCATATTCTCCAGCATTATAAATGGATCACCTTCGATGCTACTTTTACTTTCCAATCGAAACATGTGCTTATTGTGTAACGGACGCAAAAATTCCATGCATCACGTTGGATTTATGGAATATATTATTTAACTAGACTATGAGATTTTGTTATCAAGACATCAATCTTTCAACACGTGTATTGAAAAGTGAACGCTTGTATCTATGGCTTTCCTTGAAAATCAGAGAAAGTTCTTAGGGCGATAAATGGAAACACTTTAAACTAAATTTGAAACATAGTGGATATTTAGAAGTCTGATGAAACCACAATTCATGAATATATTAGAGGTGGCCTTCTTTTTCTAACTAGAATTTTTTAAAAGTGATCAATCGTAAGGTCATTAATCGAAAACATTAGAACCCCCCCCCCCCACAAAATTTAGTTAAATAAATTGATGCTAGCTAAGATGAAATCAGTCACGGCTTCATCATGAGAATCATAACCAACCAAAACGTTACCCATGAAGAAGTAATGGGTTATATAAAAGTGAACTTACTCGGTTATCGTATGAATCCGGTTAAATTTGGTAGAAGTTTGGCAGCAGCAAAATTTTACCTCGATCAGTGGAGTGTAACAGAAAGAAAACATTTCATTCAATGGTAAGTCATTCATTTAACTTTTTACTGTGAGAATTTTATTTTGACAACATTTGTTGATTATTATGAATTGTTTCATATTGAGCATGTATTTTAGAAAGTTCGTTTTATTGCTTTTGATTATACTTGATGATTTTGAGTGTTATTCATTATCGGAAATTATTTGTTCATTGATTAAGTGATTTTTATGAATGGTTAATTAACAAGTTCTCTGTAATAATCATACTAGGTAACGAGGTGAATTCAGGAACTTGGAATAGACGTTCCTAAAAGCAGTCAAAGAGACCTTTCATCAAGTAATGAGGCACTTGAGGAATTTATCACAACGAATCAAAGCTGGCACAACGGTAGGTATCAGACAGAAGGATGGGAAGGAGGAAATCAAGGATAGCATCCTAAGGAGGAGGTCCAGGAGGA
Organism: Platygaster robiniae; assembly: GCA_028476575.1. Classification (NCBI taxonomy): domain Eukaryota; kingdom Metazoa; phylum Arthropoda; class Insecta; order Hymenoptera; family Platygastridae; genus Platygaster; species Platygaster robiniae. The sequence goes on from CM052021.1 coordinate 40,472,631, forward strand.
TTCAGAACAAGAATCAGAAACCTCCATTCCAAAAATGCAATTGTTATTTCTAAATAATATTAAGCTTATTAAAAAAGAAAAATGTAATTGAAAAATAAATCAATGTTTTTATTTCGAAAATGAAGGTGTTAAAAGTCGGCGGAAATGTTTCATCGAGCGTAAGTAAATTTGAAACGAATTTCGTCGCATTTGAGTACGCTTTTAAGATTTCCAGGATATTATGAAAACGATCTCTTATTCCGGACCCAGACAATGTGTCGCCATATCTCCTAACGTTTCGTGTTTTCTTATTCTATCGCCGCATTCTTCAGCATCATGAATCGACCACTTTCGATGGTACTTTTACTTTCCTAATACCGTAACACGTACTCCATCGCGTAGCTGAATCAAAAATTCCACACGTCACTTTGGGTTTACAAAAATTGACCAACTCAGCATCTAGACGGCAGGTATTCGTGTATCTAACGCCTAACGGAATAGTTTTCGAGATCCGGGCGACTTCTCTTTTAAGTGCACGGATACCGTCTCTCGAAGAGTTTGTTACCAAGAATCGCGAGACATTTTCAGTGCGTAAATAGAATTTCGAGAAAACGTTTTCGAAACTATTAGAATAAAAGTGTATTGAGTGGCTGGTAGAGAGTGTTGTTATCGCACGTCTACATACATAGATTTTTCTAAAAAATTTCAGCGGAAAAATTTTATTTTTCGACTGGAATTCATTAACTAGTTGAATTCCGGACATTCTCCGTTAAAAAGCAAGGAAAACATAAAGTTTTGGAAAAAAAGGTTCAGAAATAAAAGGAATTTTTCTATCTCATACGGATAAATCCAAACAAGCCTGAAAAATTTCCATTCAACTCAAAAATTTCATTTTACTCTTATAGAAAAATGCCATTTTTTTAAATAGTGTATGTCTCTGTGTATGTGCGCGCGTTGTGTGTGTGTGTGTGTGTGTGTGCGTGTGTGGGTGTGGGTGTGTGTGTGTGTGAATCATAGATGAAAAGATCAATCATAGGTAAAAAATATCATAAGCAATAAGTGATTATCTATCAATATTGACTTCAATTTTAAACTTACCGCAATCTTGTTGACATTTATTGTCACATCGCTATCTTGTTTCACCAAGGATAAAGCCTCTGCAGGTAAGAGTTTGGAAAACTCGCGAAAAATGTGTACGATCCACGGTATAGGGGGTGAAAACTTGGGAAAAGGAGTGAAAACCTGCGGAGATGGTGTGAGAAACACGAGGAAATGATGGAAAATTTGCACAAAGGTGTGGGATAGACCACGAAAAGGGGTGAAAGCCGCGAAAAGGAGGGTGGAAACCGTGTAGAAAGAACGAAATGAGTAAAAAATTGTAAAAAAACTCACGAAAATTCATGAAAAAAAGAAAAAACAAAACAAAACGAAACAAAAACAAAACAAAACTAAACAAAACAAAAACAAAACTAAACTAAAACAAAACGAAACAAAACAAAAACAAAACAAAACAAAACAAAAAAACAAAACAAAACAAAACGAAACAAAAACAAAAATGAAAGGTAAGGTGGCAAGGGTTGAGTAAAAGGGTCATGCTAACAGGGATCTGGGAAATAGTGGGAGGTCAACGGGGTAAGGAGAACGTATGCGGGGACCTTCGAGAGAAAGGGGACTCCGCTCGGAGTCACCGCTAGGGTGGGGCCGTACCCGCCTAGTCTATCTACTAAATTATTAAGGGAAAATGATTTTAACTCCCTATAAAAAATTTTGGTACTTACTAATTGACAATGGATTTATGCACATTTATGAAAATTGTCAGCGACAAGTACTCTCCCATCGAAGTGAATAAATTCCAGAAATTCTGTTCAAATGTGTCCAAATTCGTAGTTTTTTTTTAATATGCACATGTACGTTTCAAAACAAACAAAACGTTTGCAAACGTTTGTCGTCAACGGTATGGCCAGTATTACTGGTTTGGTTAGGTTCATAAAAACAGCTGAGCAAATGCGAGACTGCGACACTCACGCTGTCTCACGGCGGGCACGATCCCTAAAATGATACGTCGGAGGTTTTGCCATTGAGGTGTCAGACCCCTGCTTAAGTGCGATCTTACCTCGCCCAAAACGTGTCACCAAGGTCGATAGATCCGTTCGTTGTGTGGAAATCAATACGCCACCTCTATCCTCACCTATATCATTTATCCCAGAAATTCCTTCCAATAATGGCTACCTCAGTTCCGTCGGAACGCCTTTTTTCTGTGGCAGGAAGAATCATGGATGACTACAGTAATCGCCTAACTCCGGAACATCTTCAACAAAGGATCTTTTTGTGCACTTTGCCAGCCAACTTGTGGCAATAAAAACTGCAATATTTCGATAACTATTTGTGATACGATGTTGCAAAGAAACAATAAAATGTTATAAATATAACTATTTGGAACATAAAACTGATATTCTCTTTAAGGGGTTATATACAAAGTTCGGGATCAAAAACCGAAAATGTTTTATTCCACATTTTGAACGTGCATACTTTTGAGAATATTTGTGTTAAGTTTCATTTATTTCGGAGCACTTGATCGAATGTGACAGCTGCCCGCATTGATCACTGTTATACATGAATCGATAAGACACAAAACTTTAAACGCGATTATCTCGGAATTGTGTTTTTTCGAAAGTACTGTTGCCGTGAACGCGATAACTTAGAAACTTGTTAACCGATTTGCATGATTTTTTTTTTGAATTGTGCCTATTTACAACCTTGTGTATTTGAACGATTGCTTTTTTACATATAAATGTGAGATTCGTTTAAATAATTTTTTGTTTAAAATTTTCGACACCTCAAAAATCGGTTTTTTTTACAAAAGGGTTTTTGTAGTAAACAAAACTTTTTTTTTTGTCAAACGAATCGTTCAAGTACACCAGCAAACGTTTGTACAATCATTTTTTTAAATTTTTGATTTTGGTTGAGTAGTTCGCCTTCAATCGCGTTCACCGAAAGGCTCTTTGAAAAAAAGGCGTTTCGGGGGATGGGCCATAAATCGTACAATTTAAAAAATTTTTTTAATGTTCAACTTTGAATTTTGTTCTTGAAAAAATGTTCTACCGAACTGTATTTGGTATTTAGCAATAAAGTGTTCATAACATCCTTTAAAAATTCACAAAAATATACTAATTTATAATTAAAATAAACTAGATCCAATTAGCTCTCCCTTGGGGCGCGCAATACAAGAATCATCATTTGGACAGAATTTAAAAAGAGTGAATAAACTCTCAAAATGTCTGACTGTTGAATAGCGGTTTCGAGCAGACCAACCTGGTTTGGTTAGTGAGCAAGTGTTGCTGCTAACAATTAGAATATTTAATTTTATATCATCTACGCAGAGCGCGCTTGAGTTTTGCTTGAGAGGTTGTCGATTTGCTTAGAAGCGCCATTAAATTTATGAGCAATCGAACCATCGAATAAAAACTGATAATTGCATTAAAAATATAGAAAGATTGCATTACAGAGTCTGGAATTGATTTCGCAAATAAATGTTAGCCAAATAGATATTTTATTATCAATCAATAATTTGTTATTTAAATGTCAATTGAATAAGATATGTCAAAGCTCTTTTGTTGGAAATTGATATGGTACGTATTTTATCATGATGAAAGAATGATATAACATTACTTCAATATACATAGAACAAATAACAAATCATTATATTTTTACCATGATTTGTGAAATAATTTCTATAGCGTATAGAAAATCCTATTCAGGGTACACGTTAAAAACTTCAATATACTTTCATGGAAAATTTACCAAACTCTACAGAGTAGCAACAAATAAGAAGCCCTTGGAAAAATTCTTTGACAATTTTTTACCTTACCCGAACTTGAAATATAAATGAGATGATTGAAAAAAAAGAAACCTCCTCTCTATCTTTTCGATATTTTATTATATAGATTCGTCTTTTTGTTATTCTGTCTGTAACATGATACTTTTGGATCATGAACAAAAATAGCTATTTTGAGAATAATTTGCTAAATTTTTGTCACTTGGTGATTTCAAAACTTTTTTCTTCTCCCCAGATAGCACAACGTTTGAGTCCGTTTCGGGACAATCATATGCAGTCCATTTTGAAAGTATGCTATTGCGTGCATAAATACATAATTGTATTCGGATCTCGAGAGCATTAAATGACTTGGCTGCATTTTCATTCAATTTTCACAGCAATACGTACCGCATTCAATTCATGCATATCTACAGCTTGCTACCGGTGCAGCTTGAATTCATAATGATACATTCATAAATGGAGACACCTTTCTACTAAAGATGCAGTGATAATGCTGGCATTGAAAAGGGAATAGTTTTGACTGCATAATGACTGAAATGTATCGTAATTAGAGATGAAAAATTACCAGTAATTTTTTTTTAGGGTGAGTAACGCGTAATTTACATTTTTATTACAATAAATTACGGTAATTTTGAATTAAGTCATCTTTGGATGTATACTTATCAGGGTTGGGCGGGATTACTACTCCCGGAATAACGGAATAAATACGTGAATACTCCGTCGGGGCATCGACTTTTGGAATAGAATAAATTTCATTCCCTGAGTTATTTGACGTGGTTTATTTCATTCCTGTTCCGTTTACCTGTAGCAGCTGAATGATGTCAATTCCAAGTTTCCAAAAAAAGTCAAGAATGAAATACTCCACAAAAAATCGTCTCGATTCCTAATGGATTACCACACCATTTATTTTATTTTACCGAACGATGTATACTTCTTCACTCATTGTGTACCCATCCCATTTGAGGGAAATAGAAAATTTTGTAGAACATCCAGTTATTTCGTGAATATACAATGGGTATAATGAGATGTTTTCGACCGTATTGTCTGCTTCTACACACAAAAGAACCCAGGTACCTGAGCGGTTCCTGAAGGAATTTTGATACGAGTGTACCCTACCTTTTCTATCTTTTGTACCTTCCTTTCTTACCTTTTTTCCGGCTTTTCTAAAACTCCATTGTATATTCATGGAATAACTGAAATTTCTATGAAATATTTTATTTCACTTTTATGTGATGGAGACAAAATTAGAAGGCAGGTATTCTTCATTTAGTGGAATCGGTGTGCGTCAATCTAATAGTCACAGGTAGTATATTCTATGGAATACTGGATATTTGATGTTTCTCGAAAACTTATTTTTGGAATAGTTTGGGTACTTCAGGTAAACGGAATGAAGGAATGAATTAACCCTGGAATCAGGAAACTCCTGGAATGAACTTCATTTCATTCAGAATTTTTCCCATCTTCTGAATGATAGGATTATTCACTCCCAGTGTCATTCATTCCACAAAAAAGTGGAGAATGCCCAACCCTGATACTTATATAATTACTCGCGCAACCAGTCAGTAACGTATCAGTGTTGTGAAATCATTTTAATTTTACGAATAATTGAAAAATCAAGGAAAATATATTATTTTCTTAGGAACAAATGAAGTCTGCCGATGTATGACCATCCTGGAATTTCCTTTTCTTTATTTTAAACAAAAAAGAGGTTGTATTTAAAATATCACAAGTGTTATCTATCATTTTAAAAAAATATATAAATGAAACAAAGTTTTTTTTGTATTTTTTCACCAAGCATAATCTTTTTTGCAATAGATCACACTGTATATTAAATACTTAATAATATCGCAAATGTTGTTTCTATCATTTATAATACTTCAAACGATATTGATGAAAACATTGCTATATTGATAAAAACTCTTCTTCCAAATATTCATCCGTGAACTATTGCTCAATGTTGCTCAATACTCAATATTATTTCCCATCGTGCAACTCGAAATCAGCAGCATCTCAAGCTATCCTCTATTCTTGACAACAAAGAAGAAAAAATATTTTGTTTTCAAAATATAAAACACAGGCGCAAGAGCATGTAGTGTGCTCGCACATGTGTCAACACTGAAAGTTAATGCGCATATGCATATGCATGTAAATATAGATAACGCCAAAAATTACGTGACCAACATCTTTGTAATTACCATTATATTACAGGGTAATATTACGACCTTACATCTCTAATCGTAATGCTTTTCGATAAAATTTTTGGACTCTAAATAAGTTCATATTGACTCTACTTTAAGTGAAATACATTGCCTAAATATAATGCAGTCAATATGCGTTTAAAATGCAGTGGATATGTCGAGTGGACCACCTGATGGATCAATTGATGTCGATCTTTTTTTCTCCCTCTCCTATCCCCACAAATGTTCGTGAAGGGCCACGTGACTGCGAGTAGAAGCCTGAAGCTTCTAGAACAATTTCGAAGTTTCTCACAGATTCTCGTGGTTTCTCGCATGTGCTTGCATATCTCGCGTGTCCGTGTCAAGATGTTGATGGTCCCCAGGTAGCAAACATGAATACACAGTTTAGATCACGCGTAAAATCACTCGCATGATCTCATTATGCCAAACATATGAAACACAATCAGTGAAATCATTCGCGTGAGCTTAAAATGACATAGTCATATCATCAATGCTGGACAATGCGCATGCGTCAAAAAATCATGCGTGATTTCAATTCCTTGTCAATGTGAAATCAGAAATTTTTGTGCTATATAATAGTTGAATATTTCTCTTGTCCACGACGTCCATGTGCCATAATGTGCCAGTCAGCAGTCAGCTGTCAGTGTCAGTTAAGTCAGTTTTGGTGCCAATGTAACAATCGCATCGTAGTCTCTCGTGTTTTCGTTTTTTTTTTCTTTTTTGAGGTTTTTCCTAGTTTTTCTCAAAAAATTTTTAAATCTTGTGTTCTGTGATTTTTAATAAACCATAATATAACCGCAGGATATTTCCTCGAAATCAATGTTTACCTGGAGGGTCTGGAGGTTAGAACCATTCTCGTTTTATTATATGACAATTCTAATTGTCATAATTTTCATCGACATTTTCATACATATTTGCGTAAAAAATGTTTAAAAAATAGTCAAAAGTGTAGTTTGACATAAAATTTATTGTCTTTTCTGCATTAGAATACTATTGTATAATATGATGTACGTCAATTCGGGGGAACGTCAACAATGAGGTTTTAATAAATAATAACTTATTATACATTCCTTCGATGACTCCCAAGGAGTCGTTTATTCAGAAAGGAATATACAGAGTGAAAAAGCGTATTAGATAGGATTATCGCGGTTGTTGTTGACATGCTCGATTTGAGCTATTCGCTATTCTCCCTCGTCGTTCTCTGGGGCGATGGTACTCCGCCGAGTACGTGGGCCTGGTGGCCTGGTGAGAGAAAATAGGTACAAACCGCAGCCGAGATAGGCTACACGGGGTGAAGAAATTCTGAGGAAACCCGGAGCCGAGAAAGGCTACACGGGGTGAGGAAATTCTGAGGAAGCCCGGAGCAGAGAAAGGCTACACGGGGTGAGGAAATTCTGAGGAAACCCGAAGCCAAGAAAGGCTACGACGGGTTAGGAAAAGGTTGCATCCGAGGGCTCAATTATTGAAAAAAAAATTTCCTACCTGAGTGGGGCTCGAATCAGCCGTTTTGTAAACGTGAGAGCGAGTATCTAGACCACTCTACTATCGCGGATTCTTATTAAACTATGAAATCAACAGAATATCGTTCTTACTGCTGTGTTCATGTTCACAATCACTTTCTTCTGCTTCCATAGTTTAATAAGAATCGAGTGGTCCTAGACACTCGCTCTCACCTTCACAAAACGTCTGGTTTGAGCCCCACTCGGATAGTATCATATATTTTTTTTTTTTTTCAATAATTGTACTACAGATCTATTGAGACTATCTTTAACTGTAGATAATGAATTACCTTTTTTTGAAACTGAAAAACAATTTTTAAGTGAAACTAGGAATCTCACAGTGAGCTCACAGTGAACTCACATATGAACTCACAGTAAGCTTGGACCTCACAGGGAGCTCATATTGCGCTCACATCGTAACTCACAGTGAGCTCACAGGAAGCTCACTGTAAGATCACATCATAACACACCGTGAGCTCACAGCATGCTCACAAAAATGGGGAAATACGGAGTATTCTGTGAGCTCACTGTGAGTAATGCTGTAAGCTCACAGGTAGCTCGCAGAGAGGTAACAGGTTCACTGGGTTACTACATTCCATTACTACTGCAATAGAACAGAAACAAGCGTTCAAATTTTCCCGCGATGACCATCTGCGCAAGCGTACCCACAAGAGAAAAATCGTACAAATCAAGCGTGATTCCATATTGACAGCGTAGTGAACCGGTAACTAAGGTACAAATGTCTGTCACCATGATTTCTTTTTTTCACGCATGCTTTGAGTATGATGTGAATATGAAATCTTTTGCTATCTTGGTCAGTGTAAGTGATCATTTTTATCGCCGCACGCCGTGAGTATATTGTATAATCTACGTCTAGCAGCAGCAGACTCTAGATTCACCAAAATCAACCAAAATTCATCCGGAATAATGGCAACCAAGAAAGACTCGTAGCGAACCCAACCTTGACTACCGCTGGCAATACCTAAAGAATAAAGTTTTTTGTGTTCCTAGAAAGTTGTAATACGCATATTAATTCCAATCTATCTCCTTTAAACACTAAAAACTCGAGTTCTCTTGCACGGTTGCCAGATTCTAATGAGTATTTTCACCGAGACAAGGACAAGTCTGCGTCTTTTCTTACGCTTGTCTTTCACTGCAAACGGAAAATTATTGGAGACACAAAAACGGATTGAAACTCACTGCGTTTTAATACTTTTTAGCGTCGGCGCCTTTGATTTCACGCAACTCACGCTAAAAAGTATTTTAATGCTGTGCGTGTGAATCATCTTTTGTGTCTTCCAATAATTTTCTGCTTGCAGTGTTGTCTTCGGCGACAATGCTCATCAGAATCTTGCAACCCTGTTTTCTTGTGCCACTTTTATTTCGACTATTAATGGCGTTCTCAAGTGACTGGATCTGGAGCAGATTTTTCTGCTGATACGTGCTCAAATCTGCTTAAACCTGCCGAGAAATTGCTCCAGATCGGTCACTCAAAAACGCCATAAAATGTTCGTACAATTCTGACATGTTCTTTTTTCTTCTCTTTTTGATTTCGTGATTTTCAGACAAAAAATTTACTTCCAGTTCCGAATGATTTACGGGAGCAAGAGAGAATTTATGGTCTAATTTCAAGTGAGTAAATGAAGCCTTAATTTGAAGCAATATTTCCTTCGGAATTAAAATATAAGTTTTGACTTTTTTTTTTAAATTTCACCAATTGGTGAAAAAAATAATGCTCGTTTAACCCCTTGACATCAGAAGGACACGTTTCTCATGTACTATGTACCAGTGCATTATTCACCTCGAAATCGAATTCCAAAAAAATCTTCGCATACCTCTTCCACTAATTTCGAAGTCGATCTTTTGATTGCTGTTGTCACGAATTTATGCGGAGTAAATCGTAACAGAGACCAGGAACTGCCGGAGCATTCCAAGCCGTATCTCTTCAATATTTATTCAAGGCGAAGAGATTTTGGGAATTAGGGAGTGGGGGAAAAAAGTAACAAAATAAGAAAATCGAAATTATCACACAAATATAAGTTGTATTCGAAAACTCAAACAGTCTAGAGATACATAGAGGTACATAGTATGATCCTAATTCTATCATTCATTCGCTTATAAAACATCCTATCGCTAAAATTCCTATGCTCTCAATATTTCTGAAAGTCGTAAATTTTATTCATCGAACCGTCAATTATCCCCAGGCTTAAGGCCTGGGTACGAACTTCCAAAGAGGATTCTACGACGCCGGGTTCTCACTGGGTGACATCAACACGGGGTAAAAGTGATATGTTTTTAAAATTGAATGAAGCTTTCAATGAATAAAATTTCACTGGCTAACATCGTATTGTAGCGTGATTTCAGATGTGTGTGGGGGGGGGGGGGGGCGAATTCGTGACATATTTTATTAAAAGAAAAACTTTTCGTTACAATAAGCTGTGTATTCCTCTGTGAAAAATAATTTATTCTATGATTTTTATCTCAATTCCCAAACTCAGAAGCTCAATTTAATGAAACACTGCACTAACATATGCGACTGATGGCATTTTTTTTATGGTTGGTGATAATTTTTGTTCCATGTCGCGAGAGAAGCGCGTGCAATAATTTACAGCAGTATAGAAAAAGAATGTACATATTCTACTGAATTGGGTAATGAATGATTTCTTAACTATAGGGTTGTAATGGTTCGAAATAAATGTGGGCTGTGCTTTGAATTTTGAAGAATTTCTAGGACACGTTTAAAATTCTTCGAGGGTTTAAAAAACTTATGAGAAAAGGTGAAATTTTTTTAACGTCTTTGGAAATCCTTGAACATTATTCGGGAGTTTTGGGTTACTAAGATATTTTTAATGCTGACGGTAGTCGTGAATTTTTTCGAATATTAAACGTTCCGTATAATTTTTAGAAATGCTTTGTATCGGTTTGAACTTTTTAGAATTATTCGGAAATTTTCAAGATATTTTGATATTTTCAAACATTTTTAGAGCGATTGAATTTTTCAATATTCTCTAATTTCATGAATGTGGAACTGTAAGAGTTCTTCAACAAATTTTAGAATATTGTGGAATATTAAAAGATTTGAACAAATTTTTTTTCTAGTATTCGGAATACTCGACATAATAATTTTAAACGATTATCATATTCGTGATGGATTTTTTACAGTGGTAACGTCCGATGAGAAATAAAAACATTTCAATAATTGGTTATTACTTATTCGAAAATATTATTGTTAACAAGTATATGAAAGTATTTTTATTTGTGTAGTTACAATTATTGTAATTCATTAAAGAAGCTATTCATGCATAGATAACTTTCAATTATACTCCTGTCTCGTCCTCTGGATCAAATAATAACTAGTATGGTAGTAGCGTCAGCTGCTTGACCTTGTCACAACTTTACAATTTGAATCTAGAAAAAATCCTCTCCCAGAGAGGGCACCACCACCTGCGCGTCGCCGCCTTTTCATTCGTTTTGTTGTGCGACCAGTAGTCACACGTTTTTTAATCCACTACGATCGCCTTTTTCAGAAAAATACAGTTTATTGCGTTTTAATTGTTGAATAGAAGACGATGTCGCGTTCCCGAAATTCAGTATCTTTACAACGCGAAGTTTCAGCCCTCTGGGAGCAAATACGATGTATAGAACGCGATCGGAAAAAGCGATGCTCGCGAAGCACGTGCTCTGAGGTCGTTGTCGGCATCGCGTTACTCGGAGAGTTCGTCTTATCGTTCAGAATCAATTATAATGGTGGTGTGTGCGAATATCGCTCGCGTTCTCGCTCTTTTGAGCGCGACGAATACAGACTTTACCGGGATCGAAAATTGCGAGCTCGGCGCAAGCATCGGGATCCGCGCCATTTTCGCAGTCATCATCGCAACCGAGACCGTGGGCCTGATCGGCTACATCACCGCCGCCGAAGCCCTAATTCTCGCAGTCCATCTCGTCACTATCGTCGGAGGGAGCATCGTGCACCTAGTGAAATAACCAACAGTGAGTAATTTAGTGAAACACCTAGCCGGGGGGGGGGTGACCCCTCCCCCCTCCCGTATTTTTTCCAATGGCATTATGTCCGAAAAACAGGTTGCGACCTTGAGTGATGCCCTCGAGGAGCACCGTGTCGACAAAGACCTAATCCTAAGAGGTACAGCGATTCCTTGTTTATTTTTTTTTTTTTTCTTCACTCCTGCCTCTGCTCGACTAGAGCGTTACCCTTGAGGAACGTCACGTCGTTAAACAAAATACGCTGCGAACGATGCCCTAGAGGCTAGTCGCAGTCTTCAATATATTTACAAAAAGTAAAAGATAAGGAGAAAGTGCGAATATAATAATAATAATTTTAAAATAAGAGAAAAATAAATGAATAGTAATCATAATATATTTCATATGCAGAGATAAATAAAGAATAAGTTATGAATAGCTAACAGTGAATGATTTAGGATGCATAACAATGAATAAATATTCACACACACAAAAAAAGATATATATATATATATAAAATAATAATATATAAAATAATAAAAAATAAAATAGTAAAAAAAAGCGGAGTTGGACAAATCTCACCTAACCTGAATTCGCCACTATACATGTCAGTTACGGTGAGGTCGGTGAAAAAGAGAATTCTGAGCATTCCTCCATTTTCAGTACCTGTGGAACAAACCCCAGCCGACAACATTCCGGGAGAACAGGTCCCGCCACGGTCGCCCTCGACTCAGGAGCAAATCAGTGACACGGATTTTTCAGAATTTGTTGGCAAGGATAAAACAGTTCCTAAAACAGGGCCAGAACTGCACATACAAATCGCCGAAAACTGGTCGGCCAATTTAACGTCTGGCCTCAGCAAAGAGACAAAAGAAGAGTTGCTGAAAAAATACCATGTTCTTAGCAACTGCCTGGGCCTTCACCCACCTACCCTAAACCAAGAGATCAAACTTAACATCACCCCGAATTCGGATGCGAGAGACGGACATTTTATTCAACTCCGATCCGAACTAGGAAGCGCCCTCAGCGCATTGGGCTCGGCTTTTTCGCTCAACCTCACCCAGGATCAATCGGAGGGATCCAAAATAGTAAACCGCATGCTTGGAGATGCCGGGCGAATTCTCACCAACCTACACCACAAGATGCCAATGTCCCGCCGAGCTCTCATCATCCCGGGACTGACGGGGTTGGCAAAAAACGTCGCCAAGGACGCAGAACTCGACTCTTGTCTGTTTGGAGACAAACTGTCAGAAAAATTCAAGTCCGTAACATCTTTGGAAAAGTCTGGAAAAGAGTTGGTCAAACATAAACAGTACCCTACTCTGTCAACCCGACTTACTCAAGCAAGAAAATCAACCTACCAAGGCCAATGTTTAAACTCGAAGCCCCAGGTAAAGAAGACGACTGTGAGACCCGCTCACCAATCCAGGGGCTACAAAAGCCGGGACTCGTACCGCCGCCCCCGATACCAGAACCATCGCAAATAGTGGTAAATAAGGTTGCAGGCAGGCTTGCAAATTTTACAGATAACTGGCTTGATATAACGACCGACCCTGAGGTCATTGGAGCAGTCTCGTCTTACAAGTTACTATTTATTTCCGTGGTTTACCAAAATTCTGTTCCAAAAGAATTAGAACTCTCGGGGGAGGACTTAATTATCTTTGACCGCGAAATAGAGGTTTTATTACGTAAGGGGGCAATTTCCGTTGTCTCGCCAATTGAGGGTCAATTCCTTTCTCCATTCTTTCTTGCAGACAAATCTAGTGAGGAAAAAGGATTCATTCTCAATTTAAAGAAATTGAATGAGTTCTTGGACCCACCACACTTCAAATTGGAAGATTATAAGAGTGTAATTAGAGTGGTAACCAGAGACTGCTACCTCGCTACGATTAACCTCGAGGATGCATATTTCACAATTCCAGTTGATGTGTCATTTCAGAAGTATTTGAGATATTTATTCAAAGGGGTGCTCTATGAGTTCAATTGCTTGCCCTTCGGGCTTTCTACCACCCCTTACACTTTTACAAGGATAATGAAACCCGTCCTTCAGTCGTTGAAAGTTAGAGGTTTTGTGTCAGTCAACTATTTGCACGATTTTCTCTTAGCTGGCTATTCGTATTCCGAATGTGAGAATAACGTTCAGGAGACCCAGAGGTTGCTCGTTTCACTTGGTTTTATTTGCAGTCAGAAGAAATGTCAACTTGTCCCCTTAAGGATTTGTAGGTTCTTGGGTTTTTTCATTAATACTGGGGGCTTTTATATTGAACTTCCACGTGAAAAGCGCCAAAGGATTAGGACACTGGCACTTGATATCAAGGGGAAATCTTCTATTAGTATTCGGGAATTCGCTCAATTTTTGGGAATTATTGTTGCTGCATGTCCCGCAGTCAAATATGGCCGGCTATATACAAAACGTTTCGAAAGGAGCAAGTTTCTGGCACTTCAGAAATCTGACGGGAACTATAGTAAGAAAATGCAGGTGGATCGGACTGTTTTAGAGGACCTAGATTGGTGGATTCATAACATTCTGGAGACCAGGAACGGTATTCGCCAGGGTCATTTCTCGTTGACAATTTACTCAGATGCATCCCTCTCAGGGTGGGGGGGTTTCTTGCAACGACGCAAAGACTCATGGTAGGTGGAGCTTTCAAAACAGGGAGGACCATATAAACATTCTGGAATTGAAAGCAGCGTTTCATGGTCTCAAATGTTTTGCAGCTAATGTATGGTCATGTGATATTCTCCTTAGGATTGATAACACTAATGCCGTCAGCTACATCAATAGGATGGGCAGTGTCCAACACCTTAAGCTGGCAAACCTGAGCCGAGAAATCTGGCAGTGGTGCGAGGAGAGAGACATCTGGTTGTTCGCATCATATATTAGATCTGGTCTAAATGCTGAAGCCGATTCGGAATCCAGGGTACGATCTCAGAGAACGGAGTGGAGCCTGAACGAGACAGCGTTTGATAGAATCGTGAACCGTTTCGGGAAGTTTGATATTGACTTATTCGATACAAATATTAATACGAAATGCAGGAGATTCATATCTTGGTTTCCGGACCTGGAAGCTGTCGATTGGAGGAATTTATATTTCTACGCTTTTCCCCCTTTCGCACTTATCCTCAGAACTATTATAAAGATAAGAGACGACAAGGCAGAAGGTTTCGTTGTTGTCCCATTTTGGTCAAATGCACCCTGGTTCCCTATTTTTTCAAGATATTTAATCGACGATTTGATTTACTTCAAACCGAGTAATTTTCTCTTGTCATCCCCTTTCAGCCATCAACATCCAGCCTGGAAGTCACTCGCCCTGATGGCAGGGAAATTGTCAGCCAGGCCTTCCTCGCACAAGGGGTTCCCCAGGAAACGATAGAGCTCGTCCTTTCGTCACTGGCTCCCAGCTTTTAGAAACAGTACGAGAGACCGCTAACTGAGTGGTGGAAATTTTGTAGGAGAAAGGCCATCTCTCCCTTTGACGCGCCTATAGCAGTGATGCTGGAGTTTTTGAGCGTCATTTTTCACCGCAGCAGGACTTATAGCACGTTTAACACCTATCGCTCCGCGATTTCACTGGTCTTAAGAGTTTCCATAGGGTCTAACACGATTATAAGACGTTTTTGCAAGGGAGCATCTGCGGGAAAGCCTCAAAACCCTAGGTATGAGTGCACCTGGGATCCGAAGGTTGTCCTATCCTTCCTGGGTAACGTTTTTCTTAATGAGGAACTTTCTCTGGAAGTATTGTCCAAGAAACTCACCACCCTCCTGGCCCTCATAACAGCTCAAAGGGTTCAAACCCTCTCTTTAATAATTATCTCTAATATTAAACCCGAGTCTAAGATAGCGAACATAAGGATCTCGGATCGAATCAAAACCTCAGGGGCGGGCAGATATCAGCCACTTTTAAAAATCCCTGCTTTTGAGGGACAGAGGAGATTGGGCGCTTTTTTAGCCTTACAGGCATATTTGGAAAAGACCTAGGCGATTCCCGGTTCCGAGGATTTTTTGTTTATAACGTTCAGGAAACCTCACCGTAAGGCGACGACTCAGACCCTGAGTCGTTGGATTAAACAGGTTTTGGGGGAAAGCGGGATTGATACTGACATGTTCTCATCACACAGTACCCGACATGCAACCACGTCGGCCGCGAAACGCAAGGGCCTTAACATCGAAGTTATTCGTAAGGCGGCTGGTTGGTCAGAAAAATCAGCTGTATTTGCTCGCTTTTATGACAGGCCAATAGCAGAAGGCACATCGTTTGCGGATGAATAGATTTTGTGAAATCCAACAAATTTGTAAAGTAATGTAAGCATCGGTCGAACTTTGTAAAAATTAATGCACTGCACAAAATTCATGACAACTCCTATTTCAAATTCAAGTTGAAATTATCATTTTAACTTAAACAAT
This sequence comes from Platygaster robiniae, assembly GCA_028476575.1. Lineage (NCBI taxonomy): Eukaryota > Metazoa > Arthropoda > Insecta > Hymenoptera > Platygastridae > Platygaster > Platygaster robiniae. The sequence continues at coordinate 40,488,525 of CM052021.1, forward strand.
CAATTTTGCACTTCTGTATATTTATTGTTTACGTTTATGTAAACATAACCCATGTGTCAAGACAAAGCAAAAAAATATAAGCACATTTGTTGGTAAGATAAGTATTTGCGAACTGTACACACCTGTTTTACCATGCGCCAGTCATTTCTTAACAAAATCTATACTTAAAAACTCGTGAAATCCGCGGATTAATTTTTTCAACGATCGAATATGAATAATTGGTGGCTTTGCAAGTCACAAAAAAATGTTTTTGTGATTCATTGTTCATGTAGAAACTACCTGCAAAAAGAAATTTGTCAAATCTTGACCTTATTAAAAAGATATAAGGAAAACATGAATCTGTGACAATTCGAAACCAAGTGTTTTTTGTAAATATTACTGCTCGGTGCGAGAGTGTGGGGGCTACCGCCAGCAATAATTACTAGATTTACCATTACACGCTTCCCACGTTTATTTACTTAGATGTACTATGCTGCTGAAAATTTACAATTGATATTCCAATCGTATTTCCAGGTTTTCCAATTTAAAATTGAACCTAAATAGTGGACATTGTGAATCTCAAAAACAATTTCCATCACAAAAACACCCAGATAGCAAAATGATTTCATATTCACATCATATATAAATCACGCGTGGAAAAAATGAAACCACGGTGACAGACATTAATTGTACCTCAGTTACCGATTCACTATGCTGTTAATTAGTGATGGGCGATACTTACTCGACACTTTGAGTGTCGAGTACTTGGTACTCGATATTTCGATGCTTGATACCGATACTTTGAAAGTCGATACTATCGATTACCAATACTTTTACTATTGGTATCGACGCATCGATACTGAACTTTTGAAGGCAACTAGGGCAGATAGCAGCCTTTGGTTACCGAGTAACTTTTGTAATTCAACCTTTCCGTTGTTTCACCTTGTTTCAAGCAATGTCAACAACGTCGTTTGTTTCTGCCGTCATATTAGTATAAAAAGGAGGTTCTTTATCCATTTGCATCATGGAAGCATTCTCATTATAAAATTCATTAAGATAATAATCAATGATTCACGCATTTTGTGCATGCTATTTCATCGGAAAGTATTTAGTTGAGTATCTTCAGTTTTTTCAAGTTAGTACACCCAGTCTCAATGATTCGATTTTTTATTTGCTTGATTTCCCTAGATTTCCCATGGTAAATCTAGGTAATCAGGCAAATAAAGAAACAAATCATTGAGACCCCTGGCGGAAAGGGAAGGACTGTACACTGGGAAAAAAACCCGTCGTATTAACCGTAAAATCCGGTTGTGCCAACGTTGATGCAAACCGTGACGTTTCAACGTTAGGTTGGCGTTGCTGACCACGGCGCATTCACCTCGTCAATCCAGCCCCGATGGCCACGGGGAATCAACGGGAATCTAATGCTGAAACGACCGAATTTTATAGGGGAGAAGCTTCGGTTGTGGGCATGGTTCGGTTGTGGGCACCCCTGGGTATCTTTAGATGGAAATAAGATTAACTTAATCTGACTGATGTGATTTGTTTTTTATGACAGAAAGTCACTTTTGTACCGAACAACGAAGTAAACGCAGGCGTCTGCTTCGTTTATTGAACAAATTTATTTTTCTGTGCAAGTGAAACGCCACGAGATTAACTTCGAGTCTTTTCAAAAGTACCCTTAACAGTATAAAATCGATTCAGAAGGTAAGTTCAATACTTATTTATTGAAGAAATACATTATACTCTGTGATTCAAATATAACATTAACCAATATCTTGTCATGAAAAAATTTTTTGCCACTTATCAAGATGGCTTCAAAATTCGTTTGTGGGCACTAAAATTGGTTCCGTTGTGGGCACCCATTTTTTTTTTTTTGAGAAACTTCTTAAAAAAATTATTTTGACACATTTTTTCATGTGTTTAGAATGAAATGTGGGTACAATGGTATGTTTTCGTATAGACACTTACCGGTGGAATATAAAAAATGTCAAAAAAAGAAATTTTTGTAGGAAATAGTAGATTCCTGGTCAACGACAGAAAATAAATCATTTCTGGGCAATTTCCTGAGGTGGAAGAGTGTTCAGATAATGCAGGTAAGACCCAGGTCAGAGGCAAAAGATAATCAGATTCGACACGCTTTTGTGCGTGCGATTGTATTTTTGCAGGCGGATTGTATTTTTTCCTAAATCTAACAAAAAAGTGACCATCATTCCTTTGTTTTTCGCTTGAAAAAGATTCCTTTTCCGCTCGTTTTCGAATAATGTGAAGAAAAATTTCCATTTCTGAGTATTATTCGAAAACGAGTGGAAATGGAATGTTTTACAAGCAAAAAATGAAGGAATAATGGTCACCTTTTTGTTAGATTTAGGAAAAAATGTTATACGTGGTATTAGTTTTTTTGTAATTGTATTTATTTTTGTAAATGGTGAAATATTGTCTTTGATAATTTTATAAGGCATATTTTCGATTTTTCCAGTCATGTCTTCAAAGAATAAATCGAGAAAATCATCTGATATAGATTTCAATTTTCTGCTTGATGCTGTTAAACGTTGTCTTGTGGACAAACTACCGACAAAATCGACTGCCAAGATGTATGCGATTCCCCGAACTACACTTCAACGCTACGTTAAGAAAATTATTGAACATTTCGAGTACATCGAAGCTACTGACGATGGTGCTTCGTTAGAATTTCTTCGTGAATGTAGCAAGCGTGTGCCATCAAATCAGGTACATTAGTGTTTTTATACTCTTTCTTCTCGTAGCGTTGAATAGTGGTTGATTGATTATTTCGATTTCTTTTCATTTTAGGTCTTTTCCACGGCCCAAGAGAAAGATTTGGTCAGTTACATTTTGAAGTGTTCTTCTCACTACTCCGGACTCAGCGTCAACGAGCTTCGAGAATTGGCATACCAGTTTGCTTTAAAGCTGGGCAATAATTTTCCCAATAATTGGCACGAAGAAAAAAAGGCGATTATGGAGTGGTACAAAAAGTTTATGCGCCGTCACCCTCAACTAACTTTACGTACCCCGGAAAAAACATCATTGAACCGGGTAAAGGCTTTCTGCAAAACCAAGGTAAAGAAGTTTTTCGACCAACTTGGCGCGATGTATGATGAGCATCATTTTCCGGCTACGCACGTCTACAATATGGACGAATCGGGTTTTTCGACCGTTCCCACGAAAATTGGCCGAGTGATCGCCTCAAAGGGCATACGGCGTAAAGGCAAAGTGGAGGCCGCTGAACGAGGTTCCATGATTACCATGGCGTTGACAGTTGACGCAAATGCAAACAGTTTGCCTCCGTTTTTCTTGTTTCCAAGGAAAAAAATGCAAAGCTGCTACCTTGATAATGTCTCTTCGGGTACGGTTGGTTTCGCTAATGACTCTGGATGGATGGCTCAGCCAGAATTCACTTGCTACATGCAGCATTTCATCAAGTTTGCCAAGCCAACACCAACTTCTCCTGTTTTGCTGCTTCTGGATAATCACTCCAGCCATTTGTCAGTAGAAGCACTAGACTTAGCCATCGAGAATGGTGTGCAGATTCTTTCTTTTCCGCCGCATTGTAGCCATCGGCTTCAGTCATTGGATGTTTCTGTGTTTGGACCGGTTAAGACTTACTATAAGTCGCAGTGCACGGCTTGGCAGAAAAACAATGCCAATCTGGTGAGTCTATCTCTTACAACGAATCTTTCGCATTTTTCTACGCTCATGTGTAAATACAAAGTATAAAAAATATACTTAACGTTCTTTTTCAAGCATGTGAATGTAATATTAAAGTTTTTTTTTTAATTTGAATATCTCATGTGTTTCTTTGTGTTGTTGCAGGGTTTGGAAATACGTCACCTGGCCGGTTTGATCTGCAAAACGCTTGATCTGACGTTGACGCCGAAAACAATAAAATCTGGTTTTCGTGCGACAGGTATCATGCCAATCGATCCAGACATTTTTAGTGAAGCTGATTATATCGAAACCGTCGAACAAGCTCCAGAGCTAAACACTCCAGAGCCAATCACTCCAGAGCCCTCTACTTCGATTTCTTCTGTCTCGTCTGAGAGAAACCTTTCAATTTTGGATGAAGTTGGTCCAGTGCACGGTGTGGCGCCGAAGAAACCATCGAATCGTGGCCGAAAAGCAATGGAGAGCTCGGTGCTGACCTCTCCGGATGTACTTTCCAACTTGAAGAAGAAAGTAGCTGACCGAAATGCTAAAAAACAGGCCAAGGCAGCGAAGGAAACAACACCAGGTAAGCGCGCCAAGGCAGTCAAAACAGCGACCCCAGCTAAACGTGCCAAGGCAGCCAAAAAAGCGACACCAGCTAAACGCGCCAAGGCAGCCAAGAAAGCGACACCAGCTAAACGCGCCAAGCTCACTCCAGCCAAGCGCGCTACGGCAAAGGAGTCCTCGTCATCAGAAAAAGATATTGACTTCTGCATGATTTGTTTAAAACTAGTGCCGCAAAAATTGACCGCCTTCAAGTCCATCAATTGCAACGAATGTGATCGGCCCTTCCATTTAAAGTGTGCTAACATGCATACTGGCTATTTCACATGTGAAAATTGTGTTTCAGAAGATGAATAATCTTAAAAGCTTGCAAAACTAATAAACACACATTCTTTTAATATTTGTGGTAGTTTTCCTTGTATATTTTCATTTCCTGCAGATTTACTTAGGGTGCCCACAACCGAACAAAAAAAATAGAATGGCCAAAAATGAGCACTTTCCAAAATTAAGAAAACAATTTTTCTCTTTGAGGAAATTGGTCACGTTTGTTTATGAGTAGTTAGCTAAGGTAACTAGCTTTCCAAAAATACATCTCCAAATACATTCCAAAATATACATCCGTATTACATGCACTTGGTCAAAAGTTATAAGTAGAAATGAAATGGGTGCCCACAACTGACACTTCTCCCCTATATATATATAGTGATACAACGGACAAAGCACAGCTGACCGTCAGATCAGTATTGGCAGCACACGAGGATTTCCCGTGGCAATGGGGCTGGATTGACGTGAAAGCAGTAACGTTAAGCGGCCATGTTGAATCGCCGGGATTTTTTTCCCAGTGTAGGAGGACTATAGGAAGACTGTTTATAGTCCTCCGCGGGACGATGTGAGGACTGTGTGCTTTATGTGATCATATGTGATAAGCCAGCTTCTGGGCCTGCTGGGACAATCGAAAAATACCCGGGAAATTTGAAATATACTTATAATGTGTGTTATAATTAGGCTATATTATGATAAATTTATAACCATATATATCATGATTATCTACAAGTTTCTATTATTCATCGATCCTATAAAATAGTAGTAATAACAATATAATATAAAAAATATGGTGTAAGACAATATACTATTACGATATATTAAATAATATATTTTTTTATAATATAATAATAATAACATGCAATAAACTATAAAAAAATATATTATTATGTAAAGTAATATAATATAGTATAATTTGCAGAAGTACGATATATTAAAATATGATATAATATAATATAATGTAATACAAAATGATATAATATTATCATAATATATTCTATTATATTATATTATATTGTATCATATCATATCATATTATATTATACTTTTATTTTACATTTTTATTTCAAAATGTTGCCTGTATATAAATAAGTCAACAAAATCTATACGTTTCTATTTTTGAATTTCTCACGCTTCAGCACATTCGAGCAGACGAAACAGGATTGACAGTGAAACTTTCGACTGTGATTTATTTAATGAATAATTAATTATAATGGGATGAAAATATGCATTTTCGTTACTTCAATTTTGCAAAGTGGGTAATTATTCACACATGGAAATAGTATTTCAATATTAAAATGACAGTATTTTGCTAGAATTAGACTTTAAAAAATAGTATATTTCGGAGGACTATAGAAGGACTATAGGGAGGACTATCTTTCGTCCTCCCTTTTCCGCCAGGGACTGGGAGTACTTGACAACGAATATAGATATTTGTTTTGGTTGCGGTTATAATATAAGATATATTCGCATTTTTTAATAAATATTCTTTCCGGATTCGAGTACTCATAATATCATTAAAATATGAATAATTAGTTTTGGTACATACAATAATACAATTTTGAGTGAAAGCTGCTAATTAGGTAATAATATAACCAATTTTTCCAAAAAGGCAAAAATACTTCTCTAAGCGTAAGTTGCTACGAGTTATACTATACTTAAGAGGGTCTTCTGTAGTAACGGCTCTTTTTTTAGACGTTTTTCAAAATTTTGCTGTGTAGAAAGTATTCAATATTTTTTGATACGGTTTTTTTTTCAAAGTTGTATGGTACTTTTAGCTAAAAAATGCGGTATTAGGTTTGTAAAAAGAAAAATATTCATTAGTTGCTGCACTGCAGCCCCGAAAAGTGATGCCCTCCAAAAAAACATGTGTTGATGGTTCACACGATTAATCACACAATTGCACCAGTCTGAAACATTGGAATTGAAAAACTTTTTTTTTATGTAATCTATATGAGTGGCCTTATCGTCCAACAAGTTTTTTTTTTTTCTTTTTTTTTCCATCAAAAGGTTCAAAATGGCTCAACTGGTAAGTTAAAAATTATTTTTTGCTAATTTCTTCGACTAAAAAAATTCATAAATAACTTGTAAATATCGAAAAAATCGCTCGTAGGACGATAGCGACAACAGTTTTGAGCATTAAAAAAAAACTTATTGAAATTCGTTCGCTCAATCGTTAGAAATCGTGTGAACTAGTTCGAAAAACGTGGTTTCGAAAAAAACGCCAAACGTACTGTGGGAACTCAGCGGAGGGCGTCACAAACCCCCCTTGAAAAATCACTTTCCCGTCCGAAATCTTGAAAAACCTTTTTGTATAAGATAGATAATAACATTACCTGTTAAAAAATGCAAGAAAAAAATATCGATTTTTTGAGATGTTACTACAGAATACCACTTAAAATATGTTCAGTTCCCTGTTGTAATGAATAACCGAAAACGTTGATACTTTTATTCGATACTTTTAAGTATCGGTATCGTATAGGATCGGTATCGGTAACTTGAAAGTATCGAGAACTCGGATTTCGATGCTTTTTTCGAGTATCGCCCATCACTACTATCAATATGAAATTACGCGTTATTTATACGATTTTTCTCTCGTGAATGCGCTTGCGCAGATGGTCATCGCGGGAAAATTTGAATGCTTGTTTCTGTGCTATTGCAGTAGTAATGGAATGTAGTAATTGAAAACAAAAGCAATAATTGTAAACACATTTTTATTGGGCATCATAATATTGTATAATAGTATGCTATTGCAGAAAAGACAATTGATTTTATATGAAACTACACTTTTATTCATTTTTTAAACATTTTTTACGCACATATGTATGATAATGTCGATGAAAATTATGACAATTAGAATCGTCATATAATAAAACGAAAACGGTTCTTATTTCCAGACCCTCCAGGTAAACACTGATTTCGAGGAAATATCCTGCGGTTATATTATGGTTCATTAAAAATCACACAACACGAGATATAAAAATTTTTCGAGAAAAACCACAAAAAACCTCCTAAAAAAAAAAAAACGAAAACACGAGAGAGTACGATGCGATTATTACACTGGCACCAAAACTGACACTGACAGCTGACTGCTGACTGGCACATTATGGCACATGGACAAAAGAAATATTCTACCATGATATAGCACACAAATTTATGATTTCACATTGACAAAGAATTGAAATCACGCATGATTTTTTGAGGTATGCGCAATGTCTAGCATTGATGATCTGACTATGATGTCATTTTAAGCTTACGGGAATGATTTCACAGATTGTATTTCATATGTTTGGCATAATGAGATCATGCGAGTGATTTCACGCGTGATCTAAACTGTGAATTCATGTTTGCTATCTGGGCAATTGCGAAACACGCAACAATTCTGAACTCACAGCTAACTTCAGAAAGTTACACAAGATAACCGCCATCATGATGTCATCCCTTTTTTCTATTTAGGATTGAATAATTATTAAATAATAATTTATTCCATTTTTATTACTGAATTGTTTTGTATTGCCTTCCATTTGATTATTTCATTTCATTAAAATATTTTTTCAAAGGCTCTCAAAAGTCAGGTAATTTTTTGTAAAATACTTTTTAAATAAATAACATGAAAAGTAAAAAACCGACGAATTTTTAAAAATCAGAGGATGGTCTGAAAGTCAACAATTCACTCGATTTTACATAACTATAATAAACAAATAATGTAGTCGGATGACCAGTGAAAATCAGTCACAGAGTTGCAAAAAAACGTTAAGACTTTTTAAATATAAAAAAATGTTATTCACAACTGAAAAAATAGTAACACCATAAATAACATATTTTTTAGAATTAGGTATATAGTAATTAATTAAATATGAAGTGTATTTATTAGAATTTATTATTAATTTATGTGGTATGTAGAATAAATTCAATATTATAATAAATGTGTATTATAATTGAATAATTATTAAATAATAATTGACTAGTCCATTTCATTGATAAATTATAATTTATGAATATCTTTCATTCATAAATTATTACTGTTTAATTTATTTTATTGATCAATTTCTAATGTACATGAAGTTCCAAACGTTTCAATTTGAATGAAAAAGCAAAAAAGACGTGCATTTATGATAAAACATTTTCTGATGCTTTCAAGAACTTTTTGGTCTCAACAATAAACTTTATGCTCACAAACAAAATATTGTACACAATCCTCCTCGTGATGAGAAATCGAAAATTTATTAAATTTTCTTTTTCAGTTAATTCTAAACTTTTGGAATTTCAGGTACATAATTTCTCATAATTATGAGAGGTATGTAAATTATAATTGAATAATTAGTTACAAGGCATGTAAATTATAATTTAATAATTAGATACAAGGCATGTAAATTATAATTTAATAATTAGTTACGAGGTATGTAAAGTATAATTGAAATTAATTACTTTTGACGAAATAACTTTTGGAATTAATCAATAATGATTGATAAATTTCTTTCATTTATTAATTATAATTCATTAATGTATTTTATTGATTATTTTCAATATATAATAAGTTGATTTGAAACAGGCGATAGTTAATTTTTTGTTATTTCCCTCAATAATTATATATATTTTCCTTATTATAATAAGGAAAAATGAATTCGATTTTGAATAATTAATTTATTTTGATTGATCTCAATTTTAATTTAATTTTACAAAAATTTTATATAATAATAATGATAATAATAATAATAATAATAATAATGATAATAATAATAATAATAATAATAATAATAATAATATTTATTCAGGTGTTTATACAGAGTGTAATCATACTTAGCCCATAACTAACCTACAAATACCACCCCCCACAAAGATACAAATATATCTGTCTGTGGACCTGATACATACGAATCATTCAATTTTAATAAATGAGAGAAAAAAATAATAATAGAAAATCAATAAAAATAACAATAGAAAATCAATAAAATATATAATGTAAGTTCACAAAAATAATTCTAAGACGAAGTAAACAAAAATCTTCCTTTCCTTCTCAGATCAGACCCCATGATCCATAATTACATATCTTTCTAACTTCCATATCTGTCAGTGTCAAAACCCATCTCCTTAAAATCCCATTCAATGTAATCCTTGAGATCTGATCCAGTTTACAATTTTTAATCCCATCTGGAAGAGCATTAAAAAATCTGTACTTCATACATGTGCTGGACCTTCTATAATTCTCTTTCTTCATTATTGGCAATTTCAGCTTTACATTCCTAGTATTCCTATTATTTACAATCGTAGAGTAGTCTCCTTGTAAATTTACGAACTCTTGAGATAATATGTTAAACATCAAAAGCTTATCCATATCCAAAATCCCGTACTCCGAAAAAAGCCGATCCACGGGGTAATCCCTCCTCTTATAGAAGATCAATCTCAAAACCCTCTTCTGTAAGGATTTAATAGGCCTAATAGCGTTCTTATTTGCGCTCCCCCAGGATATAATACCGTAATTCAAAACCGATGAAAATAATGCATAATAAATCGATAGTAATTGCCTCTGTGGAAGTACTTATCTTAATCTATAGAATAAATAAACCTGGAATCTCAATTTCCGTAATAAATAATCAATATGCACTTTCCATTTCAAATTCTGATCTATAAACACTCCTAAATACTTAGCATTTGTAGCTCCACTGATGCAATTGCAATCACATGTATCTTTGCCGTCACACCCATCAATATGCACTCTCAATTTAAAGTCACCAGGTAAACTATCTATAAGAACCAAATGTAATGAACGTAGTCTTATCGCAGTTCACTGTCAAGAAGTTCCTATTGAACCATTTGAAAATAATCCTTAAATATCTCTCAGATATCAATTCAAGCTGCTGCCATGTATGACTCCTGAAGAACAAGGCTGTGTCATCTGCATAAATCATAATTTGCCCAGAATGAAATAGTTTAAAAATGTCATTCATGTATATTATAAATAAAATAGGACCTAATATTGTGCCTTGTGGCACTCCACATTTAACGTGTAATATATTACTTCTGATTCCCTTTATTCTGACAACCTGTTCTCTCCCACTTAAATAACTTCAGAACAATTGATACGAATTACCTCTAAAGCCATTGTTGTAAAGTTTTCTCAATAGAATGTCGTGATCTACTGTATCAAATGCCTTTGCTAAATCGAGAAAAATCGCCAAACATGGTGTAGAATTATTCATAGCATCATGTGCGCTTTCTGCAAGACACTTTATTGCATCTGTGGACGATTTATTCCTTTGAAAACCAAATTGCATAGAATCAATGATACCCTCTTTCTCTACATAATCAATGATCCTTTTCTTTATATTCTTTTCAAATATTTTAGCCAGATTGAAAATTAATGAGATAGGTCTGAAATTTGTTAACATTTCAGGATCACCAGATTTGTATATAGTGACAATTTCACTCCTTTTCCAAATATTTGGCCAAATTCTCATCTCCATCGCCTTATTGAAGATGATAGTCAGAGGGCGTGCTATACAAGAAGTGATTATCTTCAATATCCTAACACTTATGTGATCCGTACCCGCAGCCTTATTATCTTTCAATCCATTAATTATACCAGAAATCTCATACATATCGGTTGGACATAAAAAGATCGTGTTCTCCGTGAAGGTATCATTACTTCCATCACTCTCAGAATTCCGTATTGCATTAGCTAGTGTCGGGCCAACTCCAGTGTAAAATTCATTAAACTCATCTACAATGTCAGTTGTATCTGTCAAAATCTGAGAAGTCTTGTACGACCTTATACTGTTTGACAGACTATTTTTCTTCGTCCTTTTACCTACCAGGTCATTAACATACTTCCATATTCTTCTAGGGTCATGTTTGATACTGTTCAATTGATTCCTAAGGAAATCATATTTGGCTTTCTTGATGTGCTTATTCAGTTCATTTCTAAAATTATGAAAATCCGTCTTGTATTGTCCATTGTTTGGATGCTTAATCATCCTTTGATACATCGCATCCCTCCTCTTACATCTAACAGCCAAAGTGTTGGTCATCCATTCTTTCCTATTCTTCATCCGTTTCCCCGTAATGAATGCTTTACTTGATTTATGTAAATAATTCTCAATGATATAAACCAAATCCTCAGCCATACTATTAACATCAATTCCCTCATATATAGTCCGCCATGACTCCTTAGAGACTAGCATAGATAATCTACGGTAATCAATTTTTGTAAATTCACTTTTATCATTATATACCCTTTTTTCTGATTGAACCTCTATATGCAATAAAATAGAAAAGTGATCCGTAAAAGTTGTTTGGAGAATGAATGGAGTTATTTTATCTATCGGTAACACAGTCCTACCAAATATGTGATCTATATAAGTTCTCGATTTCTCTGTGACCCTCGTGTAGTTATTAATAAAAGAGAGATATCCCCTTTGTGAATAATTGCCCAAATACCTATTGACGATTGTTGAATCTTTAGTTATATCCAAATTCATGTCACCTTTTAAGAAATGGTTATAAACATCACAATGCACATCCAAAAAGTCCACCAAATCCTTAACAAATTGATTCCCATTAACAGTATGCGGCCTATAAAAAGCTGTCAGTACAAATGTAGACCCCTTAGTTACCTCTATATTAAAAGCATGTATATTACCTATTTTAATCTTTGAAACTGTATATTCACATCTCTTTGAAATATAGACCACTGTTCCCTCATTTCTATTGACCACACTATTTATATAAAACATCTCATAACCTTCCAACTCATATGCATTCCCGAGAACTATTTGAAATGATTCTGTACATATTATTATATCCGGCCCAATATGCATATCGTAGAACGTCAGTTTCAATTCCTCAAAATGTCTCTGGATACTTATGTTAGCATGGTAAATGAAAAGGCCAATGTTCCTGGGAAAAATTCTCTCAAGCGTTTGTAATTTTCACAGATGTTCGTATCAATACCACTATCACTAACTATTCCATTAATGTCATCGAACATTAAAATCCAATTTGCCCGTAAAGGGGGAAATAAAAATCATGATCTCAAAAGTCGCTAGTAACTAAGTAATCCGTCCTGATAATTCTGCTATTCCTCAATGACCGAAAAGTTAAACAGGCCTCTTCGTCATTAGCACAGTGGTTCAGTTGCATTACCCTATTATACTTCCTACCCGCTTTTTCACAATTAATACATCTCCTAACGTCCCTGTCCGTGCACTTACTACTATAATGTCTCCCCGCGCAGTATATGCATCTCTCTTCGTTTCGACAATTCTTCGCTCCGTGAAAATATCCGCAACATTTACCGCAACGTCGGATGTCAAAGTCTTCCTCCACTCTGCAACGTTGCCATCTAATGTAAACACTTCCCTGTGTTATCAATTTATGAAAACATTTAGAATCTGTCTCAATGAAGGCCATGCTTGTCTGGTTCTTGGTATTGTGGTGAATGTAATTGACCTTGATTTTCTGATGGTTCTCATTCTGTAGATTATCGAAATTGAGTTTTATAATATTTTCTTCTAATTCTTCTATTGTCATTTTCGTTCATGTTTATTATCTTTATCTTCGGTTTGAATTTTCTTTCAGATTCGATGTCATAATTATCTTTCAGACATGTGTTCAGTTTTTCCTTCAATTCCTTTGTATGGTTAGCATCTGCACATTTGAATTCAACTACTCCATTCTGTATTTCTTTAGTTTGTAAAATGTTAAGTCTCGATTTGTTTACCTTCACTTTTTCCATAATTTCATTTTTCGTAATTTTTGCATCTTTGTTGATCTTTGGCTTAACAAAAATCCATGGAGTATTCTTTTCTTCGTTCATTTGTGGGACAGATGTTTTCATCGATGACAATTTCTGTACATATGTACTGTTTACGTTCACTTTCTGATAAATCTTTTTGTTTTCTTCCATCAAATATATCTTATCTTTCAGCAATTGGTTACTATTTTCCTTTTCTTTAGGTAAAGCTTTCAATAATTCATTTTCAGATTTCGAAATTTGAAGTTTCTCTTTCAATATTCGTACCTCGTCTTCCAATCCCCTTGCAGTTTCTGTTGCATTTCTGTATTTCTCTGATAATTCTTTCTTTGACGGACTGGATTGTTTTGGTGAAGTAGACAAAGTTTTGCTGTCGCAGTGGCATTTCAACCTTGTGTCGTCGATTTTCTTCGCTTTGGGGCAGAACTTTTCCAGGCAACCAGTATGATAAGCGTTTCCGCAATCTATGCAAACCAAAGTTTTGACTTCCTTCTTGCAACATGCATAGAGCCTTATGGTGGTGCCTTCCTTCTCCCCTCCTGATTGCGATGCCATATTGTCATACGATTAGGTCGGTTTTTTCCTTTCACTTCGATTTGCAGAGTTTTTGCGCGAATACAATGCAAGTGACCGAATTGTCAGGTGCATTTGCGCACCCTGCAACAAAATTTGCCAAAAATGGCTCGAAAAATCGATTTTAGTATTCACCTAAACTGTAATTTTGTGGAGCACTAGAGATATGCATACTTTCTCACTTACCACTCAGTGAAGACTGCAATTTCACAATACATAAATCAATATATTAGAAGACATAAATCAATATATTTATGTATAACTTGTATAACTATTTCTGTGGCTTTCGGGCATGACAAACAAAGTCACACATGCCATAAGGCTCATTTCACATGATATTCTGATTAAATTTCAAACATAATGGCATATATGACTTTGTCAGTTATGCCGAGAAGACACAGATTTGATATTTTATTTATTAGCTTTTTGTAGTTGTATTTTAATTTGATTTTTAATGGCTTTTAAAAATCACGTTATTTTTTTAAAGATACTTTTGAAATAAATACCAAGAAAAAAAAAGACCAACGTATTTTTCAAAACCAAAGTATTTTATTTTAAACTCGAAAAATCAACAACTTGTTTGTTGTATACGAATAATGTGACGAAATTACCAGGCCAAATTAACCAGTCACAGTGATATAAAAAAATCTCAAGAAATCAATGAGAATTTTCTCAAAAACTGGCATCAACAAATTAAAAAATAGTAACGAAGTGAATATCACATTTTTTTTTTATTATGTATGGCAAAAATTGTGAAATTGCAGTTTCAACGTTTCAAAATGATTTTTGAATTTCGTCAACTTACACTTTGGTATCGAGATTATAGTGGCTGAATTATCTGGTCTTGTGTTACTTTTTCCTTTTTATGATAAACTTTAACTTTTGTATCTTTCATATTTTCAACAGTTTTCAACATACGATTGAGTTGTTTATGTCGAACAATTTCGAAAACATTGTAAAATTTATAGGCTGAAAAGAACACATGTCGTAGATTAGGGTTGTTGATCTTATATCGATTTTTAAAAAGATCGTTTTTTTCCAGAAACCAATCTTTTTGTAGCGATTTTTTTCTTGATGATCAGATCGATCTTCGATCTTTTTTTGCGAGATTGGAAAAAAAAGATCGTCATGAAAAAATCGCTTTATAATGTCTTTTGTAATAATTTGAAATATTGTATTTTTAGTTATTTCTTATACAGGATGTTCCAAAGTCGGCGGATCATCAGAAAACCATCGATGTCTCCTGAAATGTTTTCCTTTACAATTTTAAAAAATTCGCAAATAAAAAGAGCTATTATTAATTCAATTTTATTCACTCAACATTCGGGAAGGCGGGGCTTTTGGTGGAAGCCCCTTATCCCTTCATTCTTCTCTTTCTAAGCTTACTTTAATAGAAAAGTGGGGGTGATTGAGGTGTATTATGGAATGTACAGTAATGATAATAATGTCTCTTATCTTGGAAAAAAATTTTAAGAGAAAAAATTCTAGGAACTATATTTTTTGTTGACTCACCTTTGTTTTAGTTATAATATTCTTTTGCCTAACTATCACCTTTACAACGGAGTATCTTTTAATTGTTTTTAAGAGAGATAAGATAAGCCATGAACGTACATTTCATGATACACACACAGCAAACAAGAAAATATTGGATGATCAAATCCTCAATTCAAACTCGATAACTTCGAATACTTTTCATGTCGGCACTTTGATCTTTTATAGAAAATTTTTTATGTTTTTTATATTAAAAATTCATTTGTTATATTCAAAGCCATTGAGTTTGAATTGAGGATTTGATCATCCAATATTTTCTCGTTTGCTGTGCGCCTCAGTGATCCTTGTATTCCCATGAGAGCACATGAGATTAAGCTAAGAAAGAGAAGCAGTCTCTTCTATGAAAAGCCTCACCCTACACCTTTTATTTCATGGTTAAGTAAATTGTCACGAGTTTTTGTGATTTGTAACTTTTTGTGATTTCGTGACTTTTCGTGTTATTTTGCATAATTTTATGAATTCGTGATTTTTGTTTTTGTAACGTCTTGCGACTTGCAAAATTTTATAATTTTTTTACTTTTTTTGGGGGGTTGAAGGTGTGATATTTCAACAGTGCAGCGGGGTTGTAGATGGAGTAGTTGGCAATTTAGTTCGTTGATGAAAACATGCCTATAACCTTCACACGAACATGGTCAATAACTAGGCAAACTTTCAGGACATTTCGTGCAGTAGTTTCAAAGTTATAAGCGGACAACGTACAGACTTTCACATTTATATGTATAGATGTATGGATAATAAAAATATAAAAGGCATATTTAAAATTTTCATGAACCAAAATTTTGTTCATACTTTCATAGAACAAAGAAGCTTTTGATCAATCTCGAAATATGTCTTTTATTTAAAAAATGTTTTTAAATGGCCTTTCATTATTTGGTGCTACAGTAATCAATATTGTCAGATTTTGGTTGTTCATCATTAGTAATTAATATAAGAATTCAAAGCAATAACTGAATATTAAAGTCATTATTTTTTAACTCATAACAACGTAAAGCATTTCCCTTTGGATTTTATTTGGTTCGTCGGCGATTTTGCAGAGCTTAGGATCAAAAGGTTGTGATGACATAACAACATATTGAGATTCATCCACGTTTTCTTCAACGGCAATGTTAAATTTGTC
This sequence comes from Platygaster robiniae, assembly GCA_028476575.1. Lineage (NCBI taxonomy): Eukaryota > Metazoa > Arthropoda > Insecta > Hymenoptera > Platygastridae > Platygaster > Platygaster robiniae. The sequence continues at coordinate 40,505,045 of CM052021.1, forward strand.
AAGCTTTGCATGCAATAGCGGTAACATGCAAACATACTCCGAATTATTGATGTTGTTGAGAAAGGCGGTAGAGCAATCTGAAGGTGGTAGTTTTTCATCGATCATCACAGATGCTGCTGATTTCAATTTTTCCTGACTTTTGGAATCCAAATAGACGTCATTCACAATACTGCACAAAAAATTTCCTTTTACAGTAATTAAAAAAAAAAAAAATGTCTAGCCATGATCAACACAGAGTCTACTTACTACTCATACTCAGGCTCTCCCAGATTATGTTGCTGCCGAGGTGGAAGTGGGGGTGGTACGCTAACATCTTCACCTGACATCCAACAACCAATACCGTTCACGTTTACGTATATATGTTCATTAGATGGCGCTAACTCCTCGATTTCGGTATAAAACGGCTCGCTATATCCCAAGCTCGACATCGGTTGATGATAACCGTTGTCCTCCATCTTCAAATGCCGGAACTTGTCTTGAAGCCTAACGATGTCCTTGCAGGACAAATACTTGTTCTCTAGGCTCTTCAGGATCTTGAATTTACCCCGATCTTTTGTCAGGGCGAGCAATTCGTTTTCGAGGTTGCACAGAGGATGTTTGCCAAAGAGACGCTGTTGGTTCTTAGGGCCTTTGCCCTCGGTCACAAGTTGTTTAAGCAACCGCTCAGCCTGGTGGCAGAAGAAGTGAAGTTCTCCAATGCTATTGCGAAATTTTTCGCTCGTGTGCACGACGACAATGCGCTTTACGTCGCTGCACTTACCATAATTCGCCAGGTGGCATTGGCCTATCTCATGCCATTCGAATTTGGTGCGGATTTCCCCGGTGTGAGGGCTTCTGACGAAAATTCCGAAGCAGTTTGCAACCAAGTCGCCGTAAAGACCTGGGAATATAAGAATGAAAAAAATTTCATGAAATCTCTCCACGTAATGATGTGTTGCCACGACTACTGGAAAATTTAAAGAAAACTTTGAAAGAAAACAGATGAATGAAAAAGTCATGCACAAATTACGATTTCCATTTTTGCTTTTCAGGATCAAGTCCTCTGCTATAAAAAAATATGAAGGAGAAAGGCAAGGGGGGGAGGGGGTTTGAGGACTCAAACCTCTCTAAAAAAGTTACGTGAGATTTATAATTAAATCATGAAAAAGTAGAAAAAGTGATAATAATAAATAATGTGAATACAAATAATCCAAAAAAATGCAAGAAAAATAATAAGAATGTTAATGAAATTCTTAAGATATATGTTGATGAAATGTAATAAAAATGAGTAAACATTATCAAAATTGTACTTACTGAATTCTAGAAAAAAATAACACATGGTTCTATGCAAGGTTTGATAATCAAACAAAATTTAAGATTTTTTATTTTAGTAACATGAAAAGAACAATTTTTACTGGCTTCAGAAGAATTTTTTTCATACAGAGTTTTCATTATGAATGTTTTCTTAGGATAATGTAACAAAAATTTCTAAAACTTATCTCAATGCAGTTAATAATGAAGAAAAAATTAGAATCTGCGAAAATAATAACAAGTTGAAAAACCTGGAATCCTGGACCATCAAATTTTGGAAATCCTTAGGTAAAAAACTATAAAAGATTTTTACCGGAAAATCTTTCGAACCATACAAACACTAGAAAAGTAGATACTGAAAGTTATATAAATCGTTAAAATTACTGTTTTTTAAGAAATACAACATATGTAAAACATTTTGAATTTTGCAGTATCAAATCCTACAAAACGTACATGAGCTATAGAAATCTATAAAAATAGTATAAAACAGCAAATTTTCATAGGTACAAAGAAAAAAAAAACAAGAAAATATTTCAAATGCTATAAGTATGTGTAGATACAATTTTTTCAGAAATTTCTAAAAATACTATAAACATATTACAATTGTAATTCTAGAGGATCGAATTCCATACATTTTTATAGCAGTTTTTGAAAATACTAAAAATTTAAAAAAATACTAGAACATCTTGCCAATAAAAGTAAATAGGTACTTGAATAATGTGATAAATTCTAGAAAACTATTCCTACTCAAAAATTATGCGGATTTAGTTTTCTGAATAAAGTAAGGTAATTCCGGGAGAGATGGGCCACTTTTTTTCAATTGCTGCTGGTACTCACAAATTCAATGTAAAAAATCTATAAAAATTTTGGAATGTTTTTTGAGGGCTATAGAATAATGTACTCTTGAAAATGTTTAGCCATTTTTTGTTATTCACATTATTTCAAACAGTAGAAAAAATTTTGTAATATAGCAGATTTTGAAATTTTTCCGGAAGAGATGGGCCACTTTTTTTAAAATTGCTGCTGATACTCACAAAATTAATGTAAAAAATCTATGAACATTTTGAAATTTTTGTTCGAGGGCTGTAGAGTAATGTACTATTAAAAATGTTTGGCTATTTTTTTGTTTTTCACATTATTTCCAACAGTAGAAATTCTTTCGCATAACTACCAAGAAATGTACAAGCAGTGAAAAACTTTGACGTTTTTTTCCGACGGTGTCAAATTTAACACTCTTTTTTCCCAAAAAACATCAAAGCGAGTAACAGGTTTGATCAATGTTTTTTGATGGCGTGTTAACTGACACACCAACACAAAAAAGTGGCCCATCTCTCCCGGAATTACCCTGTATAACTTTTAATTCTAATAGAGCATGCAATTCTAGAAATTTATGTAGAAACCCATAAAAATACCAGAAATATCTTCAAACTGTGTAAGAAGTATACTAAAGAAAATACGCAAAAAACCTAAAAGATCTGGAAATTTGTATAAAAGATTGTTTTTTGAAAAGCAAAATTGATATTAGACTCAATAAAAGTTACTACATATCGTTGAAATTTTCAGTAATATTGCCTTGGAGTCTAGAAATCTCTAAAGCGATACATTGAAATCCCAAAAATCTTTAGAAATAACAGAAACTTGTATAAAATTTTATAAATATAAAATGCGAAATGAAAATTCTAGAAATCTATAGGATAAATTTCTAAATAGCAGAAGACCAGATAGTAGAAACAAATTCATTTTGCAAATCTGATACTCAGTTCATTATCAGTGCACTTGAAAACTGTAGAAAGCATGTCATGCATCTTAAAAACTTTGATTTTGAAAATGATAGTGGGAAAAGTTTGAATGAGTCAATTTCGCGAATCTGATACCAAATTCATTAGCATATTACCTGAAAACCATGGAAAACATATCATGTATCTTGTAAAAACTCTGATTTTCCATTAATAATTAAGAGTATAAACGAATCAATTTTACAAATTTTAGACTAAATTTATTATTATTACACCTAAAAACTATGGAAAGCATATGCATCTAGCCAAAACTTCAATTTCGCAGGTGATTGTTCAAAAAGTTGGTGAACAAAATCAGCCGAAGTGCTGGCAGGGCTCGTCGACTCTTATGGGAGACCTTGGCAAGGAATTCCAAGATGGCTCATGTGCCGTGTATATCTATATATACAATATATATAGTTATATAACAAATAGATTTCTTTAGTTCCAAATTCCTCGCGAGGGATTTTGGCGTCGCTGTTCTTTACAAACTTTTTAACATGGGAGTCGACGAGCCCTGAGTGCTGGTACACTGATTTAGTATCAATAGCATCGACCTGTAATACAGGATTTGAGAATTTTCTGATTTTCTGGAACAAATTTCTAAAATTGATGCCTTTTTTATTAGAGATTTGTCAAAGCTATCAAGGTTTCCCCATATCCTAAGATTATTTTGTACTTTTGTATATATATACTCAATATTTAGTAGCACTTTCAGACTGGTCATTCTCAGTAGGTTGAGGCTGCTCCACGATAGGTTGGTTCTATAGGATTGTATATCTATATATTTACCTGCCATCATATATACAGATATAGGACCCTATAGAACCAACTTACCGCGGAGCAGCCTAAACTTACCGGGCATGCCCAGTCTGAAAGTGTTATAGGAATACTTTTCAAGAATCTTATTCAGATCGGTATCACACATCCCTAGGATGTGCTGATTGGTCAAAAACTGGGGCTGGGTAAAATCGGTAAGAAAAGTTATCGATTAAAATCGGTAATATCCCCCTCCACTCTGTAAAAGAGGGAAATTCGAATCATGGTTATTAGAATTACATAGAGAAAAAATGACAATATATAATGTGAAATTGTTTTTTTTATTTGAATTCCCTGTTGTACTAGCTTAGATTTTTTCTTATAATTTCAAAAATTGAAAATCCTGGCCTAAAAAAACAAGTTTTTCCGCCGTATCAGGGTCCAGAGAAGCTCTTTTTTGGGTGACCACAGGTAAAAATAACTAGCTTGATTTCATCGATAAACATCGGTAACGCTAAAAAGTTATCGATAAACATCGTTAAGAAAAAAAATCGATTTTTTTTCCCCCAGCACTATCAAAAACTGAACGGACTCACCATGCAATCCAGCTCCACGAGAATGATCATTATCGATGATCGAGACGTTGAACACCTGGTTCTCGAAGTAATACCTCCTCGGTCTCAAAAGAGCTCGCAAACTTTCCATCCAACCTTGGCTCTCCGTTTCCGAATTTGCGGACAGATGAATTAACGGTTTCTTAGCCCGAATCGGATGTATCCCAAAAGCGTATTTTCGCGACTTCGAGTTTGTTCTCATAATAATCGATTGTCCCGGTATTTTCAAGGATATCTGACGCTCGTCGGTTGAAACCGTTGAAACATTGCGCGAATTCGCAACGCGTTTGAGGGTCAATTCCAAATTATTACCATTAACTTTTTTAGCTGTGCACCAGTATTTTTTCCAATTTTTCCACAAACCCACATGGCTGTTTTTCCCATTCGGGATTAACCTCAATGTAGAAGTTTTTGCTTCAATGAAACCACGCACTTCAGATTCGGGAAGCATTTCTTTTTTTCAGTGGTTTTCACTGTACGATTTAACGATGTACATGGAAATAATGAAATAATAACAAAGATTGGGATTGGTGATTCAGTTTGACAGACTTTGATCAGTGTTTGATTTTGTTTTGACTAGAACTTCGTAGAACTTGCTCGTACTGAATCGAACCAGGGGGCGAAAGCTGGCCATAAGAAACCGTGTTCTCACGACTGAGCGGTGGCGCCAACTTGCGCCTACTGGATAGATTACCCGGGTAAATGCGGGTAAAGTTGAACTAGCGTCTGGCTACAGTAAGAGCGAGAGAGAAAGGAAGCATTAGGAGAGAGGGAGAGCAATAGAAAGTGTCATGGCGCTTCACTGTATTTCCCTGGTGAAAAAAAATATCTTTGCAATGGCCGACAGAAGATATAAGATATCTGAAGATATCTTTCTGATATCTTTTACAATATATGTTATTATGTACATGTTTAAGATGTTTTTACATGTCTTTTAGTTTATATCGTGCTTCTTACATCTGTGAGACATGTACATTGGGAAAAAAAACCCGTCGTATTAACAGTAAAATCCGGTTGTGCCAACGTTGGTCCAAACCGTGACGTTTCAACGTTAGGTTGGTGTTGCTGGCCACGGAGAATTTGTAAGTACTTTCGTATCACAAAACCAGGGTGTTGATGAATCATTCACAAGAATCGCGATTACGAGAATAGATTTATTGTCAACAAAAGTAACTACTATTCGAATTTACAGTTTTTACAGTAAAGTTCCCGACATAGAGACGTGTTCGTTCGAGGCGTGACGCGAGACAGTGTCAGTCCAGTGTCCCCAAGTGGTATACGCGTACCCTCGCGTACCTTTCACACAAGCGCAACCTCGTGACGTCACCTGTACGTGAGCCGCGGCGGTGGCTCGAGCTCTACGTCGAGTGGGGGTAGAGTGGGGCATCGAGACGAGGCAAGTGAGGGAAAGAAACAAGTTGCACGATGATCCCTCGTTTCCGCTTCATTTGATTTTCGGCCCATTTAGAAATTTCAGCAAGTTTCAGTATCAACCTCGTCATTTATTGAGGAACGAGGATTTTTGAATTTCGATTTCAACTTTGTTGTGATTTGTGATTTGTGATATGTAAATACACAATTGTAGGTGCTGCCAACTTAGAGGCTAAGGTTGGGTCACAGAATATATAATAATTATAGTACGATAACAACAACAACGCGAAGTTATTTTTTTGAAAATTGTAAACGCGGAAATTGTATTTTTCAATAAAGTAAGAGTTCAGAATACGTGTTGGAATTATGTTCAAAACCGACCAGGCAAGTCAACAGGTTATGGGCCCAGGTCGGGGAAACTGAAAAATACAAAACCGACCTAGATAGCAAAATGCAGGCCATATTGGAGCAATAAACGCTGCATTACTTGCAGAAGAATGATCTCATAATAGATACAAGCTGCACTGGTAGAAAAGTATGTTATTTGATGCATGACAAACGTATCGTTAAAAGCACGCAACATCGATGCATAATGACTCAATAGAACAGGTGTGTGAAATAACGCGTCGTTTGACTGCATATTCGGTTCATCTTCCATGCATGCAATTCGATACTCTTTCTGCATATGATGATTCCATACTAACCACATTGTACCACACCGAATATGGACGAAAATCAATTAACGTCATATTCCATGCATTTTGACATCATTTTATTGAGTTAAATACGAACAGGGGTCAATGGCACTTTTATTGAATACATACTTATAATAAAAAGGTTTTTTTTTGGATATAAAAAATAACATGTTTATTGCAGTAAGAATTCATATATGGACGTGTGCATGGGTAGTTTTTGGAAACATGTTTATCAAAAAATATAATTTCTTTTCGAATCTAATTTATATATTTAAAAAAAAGTTTCTTACATTTACATACATTTTTTACAACACATTATTTTTTGGAACAAGCATCATTTCTTTTATCAAAAGAAAAGTCAAGAAAACTTATAAATATTCTTATGTCGAAGAAAATATTGCTTTTAATTGAGGCTTCATTTATTCACTTAAAATTAGACTATAAACTCGAGTTCTCTTGCTCCCGGGAATCATTTGGAACAGACAGTAAATTTTTTGTCTGGAAATCACGAAATCAGGAAAAGAGTGAGAAAGAACATGTCAGAATCGTACGAGCATTTCAGTAGTCGAAACAAAAGTCGCACAAGAAAACAGGGTTGCGAGATTCTGATGAGTATTGTCGCCGAAGACAAGGACAAGCGTAAGACAAAACGCAGACTTGTCCTTGTCTCGGCAAAAATACTCATTAAAATCTGGCAACCGTGTAAGAGAACTCGATTTTTTAGTGTACAAAGGAGATAGATTAAAATTTATATGCACAGAAAACTTTATTCTTTAGGCATTGCCAGAGGCAGTCAAAGTTAGGTTCGCTTCAACTCTTCGTTGGTTGATATTATTCCGGTGTCTCTGCTTTGCGTTCACAAGAGCTTTGGTTACCGCATCTTGCATCTCGCGATCAGTGAGAGGAGGGAAGTAGCGACTTCTGCCCATAGCATCTAAAAAAAAGTAGTTGTGAAAAAATCTGTCGATGAGTAGAACGTTACATTGTGAAAACGGTTATACAGAATTAAGTTAGTAAGTTAATAATTTCCATTGTTTCAAATTTGAAATAAATTTTGGATTCATTAGTTTGGTGAAAACTAACTTGAGCGACAAACTAAGGACTTTAACGTACCTAACAGATTTAAAGAGGTAAATGATTCATGATCATGAGTTGTACATGTAAAACAGCAGTGCATATAACCGTAATCAATGTTAAAAACCCTTTTTTTTTTACAGAAACTATTCACAAGAATAAATTTTAAATAAATAAACAATTTAATAAATTTTATTTGGAAAGTGCGTTTCAGTCCTACGTTTTTCACTCAAATAAGTTTCCACAAAAATAGTGGATCAAAAATTTAAAAGAAATAAAATACAGTGAAAATTTCAACCTTTAGGCGAGCACTGAGGAACCGTCTTAATAATGGCACAAACATTTACCATGGAGTATGCCTTCCCAGGCCGTCTTTTTTATTGGGTCTCTGCGATGATTGGAATGCGCAGAACCCAGCCATGTTCTTACCAAACAAAAAGTGCTGTCGAAGCATTCCTTAAAAATTATGTTTGCTGACGCTTCTGGTGTTGAACCACCAAGCCAGGCCATGTATTTAACCTAGAAACATAGTCTTCGATATATTCTCAATTTTGAATAAATCAACGAAACTAGAAAAATACGCAAGAGAATGCCCGATATTTTAAATAAAGTGAAGACTTCTTATACAGAAGCTTTATGACATGAAAAATTTTTTCTCATTATTAGGAAAAAAGGAACGTTGCACATGAATTCATAAAAAAATTCAAGTTATACATGACTTAAAGTAATCGAAAATTTCATTCTTCAGAAAGTTTGGTTTTATGACCCCTATCTTGCATACTCGAATATTCAAACTATTTGAATCGTAGAGGAAAAGCCAATGATCGAGCGGAGTCATCCCTATCCTTATATCAGTGGCGATTATGAATTTCTTTCCTCCCACGATTCGAATAATTCGAATATTCGACTACGCACGATAGGGACATTTTACTTTACTATCAAGTAAAAACGACCAACTTACAACTGCTTCAGGTTGTTCGGGCGTGTAACTGCTTGCAGCCAAGTACTGGTCTCGGTCCTTGATCGGCAGTTGTGTTGGCTTACATACGTTTCCTGGCTGACCAATGAAATCTCTGATCAATCGAGACAAGGCCTGCATTTCGCAGTTCTGAACTCTGTAATTAGACACTCTGTATGTAGAACAGAATATTCAAAGAGCTTCATCCAAAAGTATCACAGAAAAGGTCGTTCACATATTATGTAACGTCTTAGGGGTACAAACAGTTTGTTACTAAGTCTGTTTAGAGGTAAGGAAGAGTTCGTCGTCTAATTCGATACGTAAAATCGAACAAATAAGTTATTAAGACGGATAATTCTGATTTGTATAGAAGAGAGGCTGTGTTGCACTGTTCAAAAGTATCGTAAGTTTCATAAATTTTAAATAAAAAATAAATTCAGACTTATATAAGTTTTTTTAGAGGAGAGTGTTCTCTCGTGGGCACTGTTCGGTTGTGGGCACCCCTGGATATCTTTTGACAGAAACTAGGCTAGGTTTTTCTGAAAATTTTCATTTGTAAATAATAGTAGTACGTTTTTTGTGTGCTCAATACTAAAGTCAACAGACACGTCTACTTTGTTTTGTGAATAAATTTACATTTCTATGCTTGGAAAAATGCTCAAAAAAGTCGTTAAATCGTTTCAATAGTGTTATAAATTGAAGTAAATCAATCGAGAAGAGGAGTGCTATACATTTTTATGTAATAAGTTTCTTAGACTCAATGATTTTATATCGATCACAACCAACTTGTCGACATCAAAAATGTTGTTTGCCACTTCTCGAGATGACTGCAAAGTTCGGTTGTGGGGACCCACAATAAAATGGTTGTTGAACCACTTTTGTTTAGATGAAACTTGTTTGAAAAGCATATTCACACGAATTTCCATAGATTTTATTTAGAAATAAGCCATAGAATGGCTATTAAAGTTCACAGTGCCGATTTCTCTTATATTTGTGTTTGCATGCGCGACAGATACTTCACATGGAAACAGACCATGAATTATGCCAATGAAGGTCTTCAAAATTTATCGAATTTGTTATTCTTTATATTCATAGTAAATTTTCTTCATATCCTTCCATTTGGAACAGTCCTTCAGGGGTGTCCATAACCGACCCCCAAAAAATTTCTTGGCAAAAATGAGCACTTTACAAAATTTACGATGAAATGTTTCGATTGAACGGAATCGGTTGAATTTCTTGATGAATACTTAGCTGAGGTTTCTAGCTTTCCATACATACCCATGCGTCTGAATAATATGCGTTTGGTCAAAAGTTATGAACCAGTAACAAAATGGTGCCCACAACCGAACACTCTCCCCTACTGTTAGACTTTGAAATAGGATTGACTATCAATAACATGGAAAGTGTATAATTGCGAGAGGTGAGGCAATCTTGGAGACCAAGAAATCACGGTTTATTCGTTGCCAATTCGGATGTATGTAAAAGCCTATTTTTACTGCACTTACTTTTGCTGCTCTGCTACCGCGTCGACTTTTTTTATCAGAGTGGTCAATAACCTGTAAAGATAATATGAAGATTATGTGATTTATGTTATGTGTACTTCTATCTCTCGTAAACCAGTAACACCATATGCAAGGGCATGCTATAGGGCTACAACTGAACTGTTATGTGACAGGGTTTTACCATTTGAATGAGTAAAGATGGAGTTGTTATTATTAAAAAAAATTTACCTTTATTTTAAAATTTCCTGTTAATAATAGAGAGTGAAGTTTTTTTTCTTGAATTTACATTTGCAATCAGCTTATTTTACATAGGTAACCCAAAAAAAGACGTAAATTTTCGATTTTGTGGCAGCTGTTTTGAAGTTAATATGGCTCTGAAAAAAATTGATGAGTCCATATAATCGATCTCAGTTGAAAAAAAAAAAAAAAAATCATACATTTATTAGCAATAACACTGATGAGCCCCATGACAGCCTTGATCCAGATTTGTGGGAGCTGATTTAATATATGACTAAAAGGTTGCGAGAGATTTCTATCAAATAATTGGTTTATTAAGTACTATTGATCAAAAGTTTGCCATTATTTAATCAAGTGTAGGTAGACTTCATGAAAGGTCTATTAATCTCTTTCATTTCAGATACACAAGGATTTTAGTTTAATAGTTAGCAAGTAGCACACTCTTCAGGTCTTAGACTTTACATGAAAATACTGTTTTAATAGCGTTGTATAACCTGTGCAAGGCAGATTTCGACAGCTCTTGTCCAACTTCCTCTCCCCGTGCCAAAGGTGGTGACAATTGTAAGTCCAATAATTGAGTATCAGTCGGGAATTCGTTTGAGGATATGTTACCCGTCCCTGCCGGTTTTGAATTCAACGGAATGAGAGATGAAAGAGTGGATTGTTGAGAAGTATTCGCTCTTTGTGGAGATACAACGGTTGTTTTTATTTGCATAGGGGGTAAGTGCTGCATGACAGAAGGGGAAAATGACAAAAAGAGTTCGTCATGACGATTGAATGCTTGAGGATTTGTGGAAGTCTCTGCAGTAGCTGCAGGTGGGGAGTTTGATTTTTGATGAATTCGAGCACTTGCATTATGTGAAGACGAAGTGGATGGAATGGTAGTTTTTTGGTTTTCAACATGTCGTGATACAGGGGGAACAGACGGTGTAAATGGTTCTTGGCTTGGAAGATTGATTTCGAAATTTCGAGGAGAAATAGATACCTCACAAGTAGTACAAGGAGCTGAAAAACCAATAATGGTATATTTTTCAAGTGTGAATTATGGCAACATCGTCTTCAGACGTTGAAGAAATGAATTTTCAAATATTTCCCGAGTTCTTTGGAAAATTTTTGAATGGAAATTTTTTTTATTATTAATAGCCAAAGGGTGTCTTCTCATATTACTGCCTGTAGGTTTTATCATCGAAAATACTCATTTGATTATGAATATTTTGTGATTCGTGTTTTGTTTTTACTTTTGATGAATTTAAACTTCGTCATTTTTACTGAAATATACTACCAGAAAGTAGTGCATTGACTTGATTTATACGCTTTCAAAATTTGAATTAAACCAGTACCCTTTTTGCTTTGCTGTAACTCAGTAGTATGGACCATGGGAAGTACTGAGACATCCTCAAAACTCGGAGAAACAGATTCGTCGGAAATGTCAGACAATAGATTTTCATCGTTTTCATTGTCGCCGCTCGACCTAGAAGCGACATGGGTACTCCGTGGTACACTTATTTTTTTTTATTTACATCACTTTGCTCAAGCGGTCGCTTAGGACTTGAATGGAATTCTGTTCTTAGATTTTTAATTTTCGAAAGAGGTGATGATTGAGGGACTGGAGCTATCTTGTTACCATCGTCATCTGTTAGCCATAGTTTAAGTGGTGGAATATTGCGCGTTGTTCTTTTTGGGTTTGACCTTCGTTCATTCATTCTGGAACTGAAGAAAAAAAGTTTCTTACAATGATGAGTTGAGAGAGTTATGTAACTTATTCGCTTTTATTTTGATATCCTTGTGTACGAAGTATGTGAAATGAAGTTTGAAAAAAATCTTCATTGACAAGCAACAGGGGCAAACTCGATTTTTTTTTGGAGGGGGGAGGAGAGTTTGACCATGAAATTTTTTTACACTTAGTTAGTCGTGAATGTAAAAGAAAAGTAGAAAGCAAATTTGTTTTGAAGAAAATTTGGTGGTAAGGGGGGTTGAACCCCCAAAAAATCCATACGCGTTCGCCACTGACAAGAAAAGTAGCATTTCAAGAAATATCAGGACTGTTAGCAGTTTTAAGTTTTCTATTTTCCAAAAAGGTTGAGATTAAGTGAGTTAGTTCTGTATTGTCCAGCCTTAATGATATGCTGAAACTCAACATTGACACAATTGAAACGTTTAAGTTTTTTTATAATTCCTCTACTGACAGAAAACATTTCGAGAATGTGCCAGAGATATTCTCATAAATACTTGGCGACAATCGCTCATTATAATGGGTGAAACCATTAGAAACAATGAGAGAAATCCATTTCTCTCGATGTAATCCACATACTTCAAAACCCTATATTAAAAATTTCGAAATAACAACTTTTTTGCAACTTTAAGCACTTTATGTTTATTTATCCCAGCTAACAAAGAAGTGGAGTACAATATGAAAAATGATCAATCTTACCAATATCAGTGTTCCACAGATCAACCAGATTCGTTGAAGCTGGTTTTTAGCCATTTTGTGCTTACTCTTTGTGAGAAATGCTTATGTTTGCCAAATATAATACAAAATGATATATCGTGATTCACCTGTTTCACTTACAAAAGAACTCAAGAATTAACAACATTGCTAAAATTGCTGTAAAATTAAGTATAAGATTCATTTTGAAACATTTTTTACTTTACTAACAGCGGATGTGGTATAAATGAACAAAAAAACTGCTTCGCTGAATTTCTATTATTGTTAACATTGAAATACTAGCCAAAAACTGCAAATGTATAAGAACCAACAAAAATTTCCTGATACAATCAATAATAGCTAATGCAAATGAAGTTAATCTACTAATTTTTTTTGGGGGGGGGGGGGCAGTGAAATTTTTTTTTACATAATATTTGTACAATTTTAAAACGTCATTGCATAATTTAGAACGCTTGCTTTATAATTAAGCATATTAATTAATTTATTATTTAAACTAAAGCATAAGAACTGCAAGTTGATACTTTCTGATACAAATGTAAAAATTTGACCACAGTTTCATAATTTCATAAAGCGTCTGAAATCTTTTATTTTCGAGAAATTGTATGCGAGCAAAAAGTTTTATTGCATTGAAACACAAAGGAAATATCTATTTACTCTGATAGCACATTATATCTCGGAGAGATCCTCGGGATATCTAACATAACACTTCTAGAAAAGTATTTTTTAGACAGTCAGTATTCTGTTCAACAAATAAATAAAGCCTCAATTAAAACAGTTCTGCAACTATGAAATTTTCAGTATCAATGGAATTATCTTATCATCGGGGTCACTGCATTCATTGACATTGATGATGCCCTCAGCAATTGGGCAATAGGCTTTCCAACAGGGCATTCGAAAACACTTCGAACGAATACTGCTTAAAGGTTCAATGATTGTATTAGAGCCTAAATTAGAACATCTAAAAATTCCAAGTGAAGAAGAGTCCACGCCAACGTCGTAGAAATAGTTTCAAATAGAAATTTCAATAGTTTCAAATTTTTTTCACGACAAGCCAGATATCATCATGCCTTTTCAATATGTTTAGAACTATAAAAATCCGTCCGTCATTGGAGATGCAACAATCATTCTTTTGATTCAATGCCAAAGACCAATCCTCAGTGACCAATTTCTGATATTCATCACAATCTGCATAAGACGTTGGTTTGAGACCGGAAGAGTGACGATGCAGTAGCTTAACTTTGTTTCTGATGTTTTTACATTTTTTTTTGTTCAGACTTTCCTGTCTTCTTCGAAAAATTTGCTGCAACTGCTGACCAGGCTTCCGGGTCACCTTACGAAAGTACGTAATATTACTCTCGTATGGAAAGGCAGAAAAATTGTCGATGTTACCGAAGTTCCGAACATCATCCGCAAGGTGCATTAGGCCATGGACATTGTACGAAGCGAATTTCTTGCCATAAATGGTAATGCTTGTTGAGATAAACTTCCGCAAAGCAGAATCAGTAAATCGAACATCATCTTCGGTGATTGATTTTTTAGTAACGCGACGAATCGCGGAGTGTAAAAGAAGAAAATTCAAGTATGCGTCGCCATCAATAATACCAAACAACGAAACTATGCCGGTATATAAAAGAAAAAGCCGGAACTCTGTGGCCTTGTAACGTGAATATTCTCCAAGTGGTTGAGGACTACGGGAAAACTCAAGAGGGCAATATGTTTCGAGTACAGATAATCTTTCTGAAACAAGACTCAATCTTCGAGAACCTAGTTTCTGCCGGAGTCTTATTTTGCCATCGACCCAAACCATCATTAACCTCTTCACGACACCTAGGAGGACAAGGTGCATGTATTCAAAAGGCATTTGAACGATAATGTCATTGAATAAGTATTCTAAGGGACTTTTCCCTGGCTTAAAGTGTATGTCATCTTCAGACCTTAAGAGATACTCAGAATGAGTTCGTGGTGCTGCTGTCATATCTACATACACAAGGTTGTTCTGATCATCCACATGAGAACCACCAACTTTACATTTTGAGCATGGATATTTGGCCATATGCCCCCTATGGTTTCCAATTAATGACCTACATGGTGCATCACCAATGAATAAACGTAATCGACATTGTAAGATATTTCCCTCGAACGTAATTCCACCTTTTTTAGCAATTTCGTCATTGTCGACTAAGAGAGGCCAAAAAAATTTCAAGGGATCGGAAGGTTTGCATGGCCCTCGATAAATTCCAACAACCTTAGGTGGGCTTTTGGGAATATTGGCAACTCTGCATTGAATGGGCCACAGGCTTATTGTTCCGCGTCGGTCAGCCTGGGCACCATCAGTGTGTATGTTAAGCTCCAAAAGCGATGGAATTTTTGACGAAGGTGTATTTTTTAAAATGGATTGTACAGCTGGCTCCAAACCCAGGTGCATATACTCCCCAGAGTCGAGTTTGGAAGGAGTTGCAGATTTCTGTGGAGTTTGTAACAACGTTCGAGAATCTTTTGGAAGAAACGAAAGACAGTTATGTGACCTAATAACTGATAAAATTTGGTTTCCATGACATTAAGGTAAATTTATGTCAAGGAAAGATTGACGCAAAGCCTGGAGAAAAATGTCATTACAATAGTCATTATCTGGACAACTATCATCATCAGTATCGCTATCTTCAGATTCCGAGACCGGAGGTGAAATGAAATCGTTATCATTTTCAACTATTTCCTGATTGACATCGACATTATAGTCTAAGTTCTCACTGTATACTTGATTGTGCGTAGAACCACTTTAAAATGTTATTGGTTCAGATGTATATTGACAATTAGTATTTTTGTCGTCGTTAGCTATGTCAGATGCTACAGACTTTGCAATCGCAATGCTTTTTGACTGATCTTGTGATGTTACTATATCGGTAGCAGTTTCAGAGTGCTTTACAATTGTGGTCAAATTATTGCGAATTTTTTTGTCAATACGTCGACGACGATCATGAGACAGCTTATTAATTGGAGCTCGCAGTGTGGAGTATGCTTTTTTATTTGCTGAAGATACAAAAGATCCCCGCCGTTTGATATTCATGTGAGTCTATTGCACTTCAACAGAAGACTGTAAATTTTGCTCTCGAAAATTTTGCTGGTGATAGCACGAAACATTGTACAGTCAGGCGTCGACATAAGGGACTTTTTGAAGGTGAAAATTTTTCTTTATTTAATAGTTCCTTCGTGCGACGTCGTTCGATAATGAAAGAGAAATTAATAGATAAGTTCTTTACAGCGACAACCCTTATGTCGATGTCTGACTGTTGATCGATCGTTTTCGTTTTATGATTAGAGTGGAATTATTATTTTGAGAAAAAAACCATTCATGAACAGGTTCTACGACAGACAACGATATATCGTTTTTGACCAATTTTCAAACATAAGAACAGCAGCAGGCTAATCTCCAATGAATCCATTCTGAAATATTAATCGGCCTCGTAAGGAATCAAACAGTTTCCAAGGGAACGCATCTTACAGGCGCCCTCGTAAAAAATTTTTCACCACTGACGTTCAGCTATGGTATACAGTAGGGTGACGCTTAAGGGGGGTCAAAAAAAATTTTGACTGCTCCACCCTTTAAAATGGCTCCGTGGGACTTTCGTGTGAGTTTGAAACTTCTACGGAGCTCCGACGGATCCAAAAAGTGAGACATTAGGAAGCTTGCCGGAGATCTGCTGGAACTCCGTAGGACCTCCCACGGAATTCCGTGGGACTTTGAGCCAAACTCTTGCTGTACGGGTAGGAATTTTTGCATTAATTATTAAAAATATGCCAAATTTGAGTCAAGTATTCGCCATTTTGTATCAGCCATTTTGAATTTTGAATTTCTGACCTCAGAATCGTTTTCAGCGACCTCGAAAAATTTAATAACTGTACTAAAACCCAACAGACCGCAGAAATTGGTCCGTGAGATAAATATATCCTAAAAATCTATTATATGGCATAAAATTCGTTCATTCCCTGTCTCATTGTGAATCAAGAATTTGATTTGGAGGCCGATAATAATTTTTCTTCAAAACTAGATTCACCCAAAAAAGTAAGTACTTCCGATCAGTAACGCAGTTGCTTGAAATTGATCTCGGTGTAAAAAATACCTAAAAGAAGTAATTTATTACTGTTATCGAGTAACGGGAGGTTCAAAACAAGTAATCTATTACTTAGAATAAGTAAGACTTTCTTTTTTCAAACGTTTTGTTACTCAATACAAGTAAGCAGTTACTTTTCTTTTTCGTATTTTTTACCCCGTGATCAATTTTAAGTAACCGCGTTACTGATCGAAAGCACTTACTTTTTTGCGTGTATATTAATCTACAAATTAACGTAGGTCTCATATTTTTCCTTGCCAAATTACTCCCGGGAAAAAAAAAGACTGAAAATGTACACTTTCCCCACACGAAAAAAAGAAAGTGCTTCCGATCAGTAACGCGGTTACTTAAAATTGATCTCGGGGTGAAAAATACGAAAAAGAAGTAACTGCTTACTTGTATTGAGTAACGAAACGTTTCGAAAAAGGAATTATTACTTTTTCCAAGTAATATATTACTTGTTTTGAACCTCCCATTACTCGATCACAGTAATAAATTACTTCTTTTAGGTATTTTTCACCCCGAGATAAATTTTAAGCAACTCATTACTGATTGGAAGTACTTTCTTTTTTGAGTGCATGTTATTTAAAGAGGAAAAAAGATGCTCTGTGAGGCACGCCTTACAATGATTTTTTTGAGCTGTGAGTATTTTTATGATTTTTTTTGAATTATTGTTTGTCATTTTAGAGGGTGGCCCGGTCAAAATTTTTTTTGACCCCCCTTAAGCGTCACCCTAGTATACAGTGGTTACCCGCATTTTCTTTGCAACCACTGCGGCAGTTTGTTCAAATGTATAGTGGTTAAAACGAACACTCTGACCCAGAAATTCTCAAAAACAAATGTTGAATTCTTGTTTATCGAAGCAAAAAATCTTATAACCGACGAGTTTGAAATAGTTGACGTAAACAAGCTTCACGAATAAAATAATTTTTCCACCCACATTTCAATTTCTTCTTAAGTGACTCGGGAAAATTGAGTTCTTGGCTCCTTCAGAGTCTCTTTGTAATAAATATGATTGCAATACTCTCTTTCATCTATTCTTAAAAACTTTAGAATCGTGAAAAACTTTCTTTGCACTCGTTCAGAAACATACAATTTAATTCGCACATTTCATTCATGAAATCCAATTGCGATTTTCAAGTTATTAGTTATGGAAAATCGCAACCGTTTTTGACCCAAAAGAGTGAAAAATTCCTCTTTACTTTTCAGTTGCAGGAATTGATATACACTTTTTAAACTTTCAAATTTGTAGCGCATAGACTCGCAGACTTGAGGCCGGGAATAGCAACCATAGTAATTTTCATCCTAATAAAAACCTTATAAGAAAATGAAATCTCTCATAAGAATTCAATTTTTCATGAGGTGCACCTTATAAAAACCTTCTAAGAATAAAATTTCTAGTAAGGTGCACCTTAAAACCTTGTAAAACCTTAACTTCTTACAAGGTGACTTAATAAAAACTTTATAAGGAACTGAAATTTCTTATAATAATGTATTAAATATAATTTTATAAGAAAAAAAACTTACACAATTTTCTCGTTCAATTCTTAGTGAGAAATTTCAGTTTTTTGGATGGTTTCATAAGGTGCACCTAATAAGAAATAAAATTCTTATAAGAAGTTTCATTTTCTTTAAAGGTTTTTTTTAATCAAAATTACTAGCAAAATTTTAATGAATTATGAAGTTTTTTAGCATTTCTGATTGTGTTAGCTTAAAAACTTTATTAGCCCCACTAATATTGATTCTTAAGGCTCCTTATAAGAATTTGATATCTTATAAGGCTGCCTTACAAGAAATCGGATTCTTATAAGGTAACCTTGTAAGACTCTTATAAGAATTTTTTTTCTTATAAGGTGGCCTTATACTGTTTCTTATAAGACTCCTTATAAGAATCCGATTTCTTAAAAGGAGCCTTATGAGAATAGTATAAGCCCGCCTTATAAGAAACACAATTCTCATAAGAGCCTTATAAAGTCACCTTATAAGAATCCGATTTCTTATATGGTAACCTCATAAGATATCGGAGTCTTATATGGAGCTTCATAAGGATCAAATGATCAATGATTAAATTTTCTAGATTTAGAAAGAACATTTTTGATAGGTAATCTGTTTGCACCTCATCGAAATAATTTGTTTTAAAGAAACAAAACGAAACTTACATAATTATCATTCTAAAATGTATAATGTTATATGTAATATAATATTCATTAAGTAATACATTTAAAATAATTTCATTCACCACCGAAAAAATGTAAAATATTTACTGTCACTATTTCGGCAAGAAAAGGCTCTAAAATATTCAAGAAATTTTGTCAAATGACCTATTTTTAATGTAAATTATTAATTTGTCTGCACCGTACCCAAATAATAATTCATTTTGTGACAAACTAAAATAGTTTCACCTAGTATCAGACTAAGGAGGAGGGGGTGGTCCGCCCCGGGCCCCACGATCAAGAGGGCCCCCAATAAATTGAAAAAATTGTATATATATATATAAGACATAATTGGCAATACTAAAAATCATGTGCGCTCGTATAACATTAAAAAACTGAATCTGCATTCTACAAAAAAAGGTCATCAGAGCTAGAGGGGGGCTCCTAGGTCAGGACCACCCCGGGCCTCACATGTACAGGGTGCGCCATTTCTTATGTCGGCATGTAAACATTGAATAACTTGAAAAAAAAACAACCGATTTCTGTAAATGAGGTATTTTTATTTAGTTTGGTCCTTTACAATTTATTTAGACTAGTTTTTGAACACAACATCAATCAAGTGGCCGCCCTTATTGTTCACAGCAAAATATGCCCTTTTTGCGGCGTTTTCCATTACCTTTTCGAGCATCTCGGGTGGTATAGCAATGATTTCGGCACGAATATTTTCCTTAAGCTCTTCAATGGTCTGCGGCTTGCTGGCGTACACTTTACTTTTCAAATAACCCCACAAAAAGAAGTCTGGAGGGGTCAAATCTGGAGATCTGGGTGGCCATTCAATGTCGCCTCTTTTTGACATCAGACGTCCAGGGAATTTTCGTTGCAGAAACTGGATTGTTTGATTCGCAGTGTGGCAGGTCGCACCATCTTGTTGAAACCAGTAATCTTCAAGACCTTTTTCACGCATTTGTGGGCAGACATAGTGAGCCAACATCCACCGATATCGGTTTCCATCGATCGTTTGGTTCTCTTTGAAAAAATAAGGACCAATGATGGTTTTGGCGCAAACGCCGGCCCAAACAGTAACTTTTTGGTCATGCAATGGCGTTTCATGGATCTCGTGTGGATTCTGCGTTCCCCAAATGCGGCAATTTTGCTTATTAACGCCTCCAGAAAGTTTGAAATGTGCCTCGTCGGTCATTAAAATTCGCTTCCAAAAATCAGGTTCAGTATCAACTATTCGAGCGATTGTTTGTCCATATTCCAAGCGACGTGGATGATCTGTAGGCAATATTCTTTGTGTTAATTGCATTTTGTACGGAAACAAATGCAAATCATCTTTCAAAATGCGCCGTAGAGTGGTTCCACTGATGCCGAGATGCTGAGCGCGGTGACGATATGAAACTTTTGGGTTTTGGGCAACGCTCTCTCTGACAGCTTCAATCAGTTCATTTGAACGTCTTGGTCGTTGATGAACGGGTTGTTCGCGATCTTTCACTGTCCCGTGGTCACAAAAATTCGACACCAAACGACGAATAGTGTTGTCAGATGGTGCCTGTTTGCCAAGATATTTTCGACGATATGCTCGTTGAGTTAACACAACTGAACGACTATTTTCAATGTACAAAGTAACTATTTCAGCGCGTTCTTTTGGTGTGAAGCGATACATGGTTGAAATTGTACTGAATTGACGTTTCCAAAACAAGTGAAGTCAAGTAAATCGGTTGTCAAATGTTTAAGTTATTCAATGTTACAATACCGACATAAGAAATGGCGCACCCTGTACTTAGTCCGCCACTGGTGTCACATGTGTTATATTTACAATAATCCGTTTTATTTTATTTTCGAATACAAAGTTGCTGCAGTGTATTAAAAATGAAAATGGAAACTAGTTTACTTTTTGTAATTACATTGTATGTACAAGTATAATGTTTTAATTCCCCTGTTTAGATGTAAACTTTGAAACATTCTTGTTATAAAATGCAGGGTGAAATTTCTAAAAATAATTGATTTTCTTTGTCAATTTTTTTGTAGGGGAACCATATAATAGTAAATTAATTTTATGATATGTAAATGTTGTAAGGCTCGCATGTGTAAAGTTAAAAAAAAAAGAAAATTAAATTTTATAATAATAATTTCTAATGTAAGAGCTTATAACATCTGTATCACAACTCATAAAATGAAAATACGTATCAATGAACGCTTGATCCGAATGTGCATTATCACATTTTTTTATTTTATACTTTTGAATTAGTAGGTTTCCTAAAATCGAAATTTTAATTTACTGTATTTTTTTTATCGTATTACATTGTGTTTTTTTCTTTGTTTATTTTGAAAATGTTATGTTTAACAAATATTTGAATAATTTAATTTTTATAGGAAATTAGTTGATATTGCTTCTATTACATAGTTTATAATATCTTAAGAGAAATTCTTAACTGTCATTCGTAATTTTAAGTTTAAGATTTAAGAAATATTCTAGACTAGATGGTTTTTTCATCATGTAATTTTTTAACTACCAAAAAAATTCTTGTATTTAAATGTGAACTTTGAAAAATTCTTCTTGTAAGCTTCAACGTGAATTTCCAAGTATAATTGACTTCCTTGATCAAATATTTTTTAGCAAAAACTTTGAATCTGACATGAAATTTATATATCTAAATTGTACATATGTGAGACGATCCGAGAAAAGGGACCTACTATCCAAAAAATCGTTTTTCCGATTATGAGTGATTCTATAAGTTTTAAATCCAATCTTCAATTATGTGCAATCGGAATTCGCTAACTTTGATTTTTTGGCAATCTATGAATTTTTGAAAATCTTTCATCCTATTTACCGTTGTGTATTTTGATTTATTCAATCGCCCGTCCTGTAAAATTTGCTTTTTGGATAGTAGGTCCCTTTTCTCGGATCGCCTCACATATATAATGTAATAAACATCACCATATTACACTGCTTGCAACAACATTAATAAAAGGTGGTAAAAAAAAAAAAGTAAAAACAATGTGGATTATGGGTAACCTGTTATTTGAGAGTTTAAAATTGAAAAATTAAAGAAAATGTATTATAGTACATAGACATCGAGCATTCTATAATTGGCATTATCAGCTGATGAATTTCAATACACAGTATTGCAGCTTTAGAATTGAAAATTCATATTATTGAACTTTTTACCATTCATTTTTTTTAAACATTATAATATATTCTTATATTATAATATACATGCATTACATTATAAGTGTGTTTTTCACAATTTAGGTATTATATAAAATTAATTTAATGGTGAAAGTTTTCGCTAAAAAATATTTGATTCAAACAATCAATAATATTTAAGGGTTCACGCTGCAAATTACAACATAAATATTTCAAATTTTGAAAAAATATAGAAGATATACATGACAATTATTAGTTTTGTAAACGCTTATCAAAAAATAGAAAAAATTTCTAATAGGATATACTTCTTAATTTAGGATTCTTTTCACAAAAATTGTACATTTTTATCATTTTTAATTATTTCTTCCAAATATTGAGTTAAAATTTCTTAATTAAGAAATTAAAAATATAGCAAATTTAATACAATCTTGAATTTTTAAAATGTGTATGAAAAAATTAAAAAATCTATGGGAACTTAACAGGAATTTTTTAACGGATAATCAGCAGTAAATAACCTAGTAAAAAAGATTCTCACAACTTCTACATTTTCTTATGAATTTCGGTTTCACGGAACGTTTTCGGATTTTCATATCCTGAAAAGTTCAATAATCTCAAAGTATCCGAGAATCCTGAAATTCCTGTAAAATTTTGGATTTCCGAACAGTTCAGGACTTCCGATAAGTTCGGGAAATCGCCTTTCCCGTCCCGAAGCCTTTCCCGACCCATCCTGACGTCGGGATTCCCGAAAAGTCGGAATCCCGCACACCCCTTTTAATTATATGAAAGGTTATTACCAAATAATTCGAAGTTCGAGAAAATTATTCCAAACATTGCGAAAACAATTTAAAAGTCGGAGTCATTTAAAAATATTCTACATTTGAACTATCATTTACAACTCGAGAAATGATCAAAACTCATTCGAAATTCAAAAGAATCAGTTGAACTGCATCACAGAGTCAAGAATCATTCAAGGTTTGGTAAAAATCACTTGAATTTTAGTCTAAATACACGGTCATACGGATTGTGATGGATGTTGACCTAGAAATTCCCTGGAAAAGGTTCACTTTGTCAAACTTTTAAGGAATCTACCATTATGCCAATTGATAGAAATATATTAAGTCCTACTCGAAAATGGAAAAATTACCATCATGAACAATAATTTTTACTATCATTGTGTATGGAAAAACTTTGACTACCTGTATCAAAATGTCTATGTATGAGAAGAAAATTTACTATTGTTAGAAATTTATTATTTTAGATTTCAAGATTTACTAGGTAAGCTAAATTGGGTCAAGAGGAAATGAAACACCGAAAATTACAAATATGAAAGATAGATTTATTCACTTGGATTTTTTTAAACTATTACAATTGAATCTATTTGAATTCGTGCACTTATCACTGCACTTGAGAAATGGCTACGACCCTTTCTCTTTTCTCTCTCACTCTCACTCACGGTAACTTTCTCGGCTACAACCGATTGCCAACTTAACGCGCACTCGACAGTGTTCGAATCACGACTGAACTGCACTACTAGTGTCGACGGCACTATTTATAGGGGAACCTTGTATGGACCTAGACTGTTCTAGAAGTATCTGGTAGCTTCTTAATGCCGCTACCCTGTTCCAGCGTGTTCTAGAACTTTCTATTTCCTTCGATATCATTCTATCGTATTCCATCTTATTCTCTAGTGTTCTCTAGCCTTAATGTCATTTTCTCTTAATCCTATTTTGATAATATTAGTAAATATATAATCGCCAACACTATATTGATGTATAGTATTTTTTTTATAACAAATGGGTTAATTACGTCTGATTCAAAAACACAAAAATAAATATATCACTTTTTGGAGTGAGATCAAATTTCAACATTATTTCAAGAGATTTTGCGTATTATAATTTGCTCAAATTTTCCAATATCGAATAACAGAAAAAAATTGTCAAAGAATTTTTGTAACTCTTCAAAACGCTCCTTCGCTTGACTGACAGATTCATCCAAAATTGCGAAATAACATTTAACTTAGATTTTTTTCAGAACTTGGAGTCCGAACTGACTGCTCGGAGACCTCATGAGATTTCCGAGGCGCCTCGCGGTATGCAATGGTGTGCTGCAGCACTAATTGAACTTTGTTAAACTTGAACGAAAATTTTAGATTAACGACAATATAATTGACAAATTTTTAAGAGTTTAAATTACTGATTCAAAAATGCCGCCCCTCACTCAATAGCGCTACGGGTGACCGCCCGCTTCGCCCTACCTAACGCCGGCCCTGATTATCTGTATAGCGAAAATAAATAAAGATACAATTGTTTCACTTACCAAATATAGGATGATTTCTACACGAGATGCACGTTGCACGACACAGATGAATGATGATGTTTGCACAGATGTGACGCGAAATATTTTGAAATTTTTGTTATTAAATCCGAACAATTTCACGTTATAATATCAGCTAGCCGACTAAACTCACTGAACCGGTTACCGGACTGAACTCACGGATAAGTTCTACTGGGTTCTAGCGAGTTGTTCTAGATGGCGCATGCTCTCGGGCCCAACTGCACGATTTCATTCCAATGAAAGTAATAATTATTGAAATTGTTAATTATACACTGTAAAATTCAAATACAGCCGTTAACATTATCCGCGCGATGTATTGCGCTAGTGGAAATCATCAATTCGATTGAAAACCCGTTTTCTCGTTTGAAATAGCCTGGTCACCAATTGGACACCGTTTGGCCATCGTTCGACCATCGAAAATTGATGGCCAAACGGTGACACCCACTTTGCTAGGGAACATGTATTGTTGATTTCTAGATTGGAAACTATGACAGTTATTTGAAATGCAGAATTGAAATCGTTTATAAATAATTAGTTATAAGAAATGTGGCATAATTTTAAACCTAATTTTTGGATGGACAAAATTATTCTGCGAGAGGAAAGTGCAAACTGCATTTTACATGAATTGTTGGTTTAATCATGCAAAGGAATGTCACAAGCGAGTTGAAAAATCGTGTTATATGAAGTAATTATTTCGATGAAAAGGTGTTTCCGTGTATTTGAATTCAATGATGATTGAATCAAGCGTGCTAAAAAATAATAAAAAAGAAAAAAAACCTTACAAGAAAGTCTCAAATTCACGGATTACAGATTGGAGGTTAAGTTACATGTTTTGAATACGAACGATGCGTGTTTCATCGTTTAGGTGCACTTGCCATTCTCAGAATTGTTATCCTCGAATCTAAAAATTATTGATTTATATATAAATACGAAAAATAATGAAAATCACGTGGAAAAAAAAAACGAATAGACAGAAATTTTAATGAACCTTACTTTGACGTACTCTTTTTTCCCCGGTTGAAATGGATGAATTTGGAGTCTGCTGGACAATTGAGGATGGTTGTACGCCGCTGCTGCAGATTACTGATTACCGCACTAACACTTGAACTGCTGGCACGTGCTAGCACGGACACGCGAGAAACAGCGAGAAGCCGAGAAAATCCGAAATGGTTCTAGATTGTTCTAGAAGCTTCTACTCCTCCTACTCGCAGTCACGTGGCCCCTTACTAACGTTTGGGGTGGCGGATAGGAGAGGGAGAAAAAAAGATCGATCTACCAATTGATCCATCAGGTGGTCGATACATTGCATCTTAAACGCATATTGACTGCATTACATTTAGGCAATGTATTTCACTTAAAGTGGAGTCAATATGACTTTATCTAGTGTCAACACATTTTATCGAAAAGCATTACGATACTTTTGAATCATTATGCAGTCAAACCTATTCCCTTTTAAAAGGCAGCACTATTACTGCATATTTAGTGCAAGGTGTTTCCATTTATAAATGTACCATTATGAACCTAAGCTGCACCGGTAGAAAGATGTAGATATGCATGAATTAAATGCGGTACGTATTGATGAAAATGCAGGCAAGTCATTGAATGCTCTTGAGATCCGAATACAATTATGTATTTATGCACGCAATAGCATACTTTTCAAATGAACTGCATAGGATTGTCCTGAAATGGACTCAAACGTTTTGCTATCTGGGGAAACGTACAAAGGAACGCGGAATTTGTCGAAAGCGGAAGTGAAAGTGTTGTTCGGAAAAATCGGGAAAATCGGTAGAAAAACGGTAAACGCGAGCCGGAAGAACCTGCACGGAACACGCCTCTGGGCGGAACGACAAGAAAATCTTTTTCGACGTGCAATTTTGTGAAGAAGAAAAATGGATAACGATGACAGATACATGATCGCAAATTTCTACGGGACGAATTTTTCGAATCGGAAATTCCGGATCGAAACTCGTTTGGAGGAACTAGACTTGCTGCAATTCATCGAAAAACCTCTGGATGAATATTTCACGGAAACTATGCCGGAGCAAGAAAAAGAAAACTTGAGGAAAAAGGACAAGAAGTGCAAATCTCAAATTATAGAACGAATAGCCGACAGCCATCTTGAGTATGCC
The DNA here is from genome assembly GCA_028476575.1 of Platygaster robiniae. Taxonomy (NCBI): domain Eukaryota; kingdom Metazoa; phylum Arthropoda; class Insecta; order Hymenoptera; family Platygastridae; genus Platygaster; species Platygaster robiniae. The sequence goes on from CM052021.1 coordinate 40,531,642, forward strand.
AAGGACAAAGGGACGTCATACAAACTTTGGAACTCACTGCGAGGAACGTTTGAAAGAAAAGTTTGGCAAGTCAACTTTTTCTAGGAAAGAATTTATTGACAATGAAATTCAATCCCAGAACTGAATCACTTGCGACTCATTTCTTGAAATTTGACAAATTGATTCGAGAATTGAAACAGACAGGCGCAACATTAGAAGAATCAGATATTGTTTGCCATCTTCTCTTGACCATGCCATCAGAAATGGACACAGTTGTCACGGCGATCGAAACACTTTCCAAAGAGGATTTGACAATCGAGTTTGTGAAGAATCGTTTGATGGACTAAGAGACGAAGAAACGAGACAAGGCCGGGAGTAGCGCGAGGAACCTGGAAGCAAGCTCAACAGCATTCTCAGCTGGCAGAAAGAATTCAGTGTGGCAGCGACTTGGCAATGGACACGCTGGAAAAGAAAAACACAATGGAAAAAATTTCACATTCCGTTGTCATGAATGTGGAAAAATTGGACACAGAAGAGCTGACTGCACGAGACTCAAGAAACAAGCAATACGAAGAAATGCCAACCTTGCAAGCAATGAGGAGGAGGATAACGAAGAAGAAGAATTCAGTTTTGTAGCAACCTGGACTGATGAAGATGAAATGAAGAACAAATTTTTCCTTGACTCGGGGGCATCAGACCATCTTGTGCGCGAGGACGAGGAACTTTCCAATGTGAGGCGACTGGATCGAACAATCAACATCAAAGTTGCGAAATCTGGAGTCTCACTCAAGGCCACTCATGCAGGTGACCTGGAAGTTCTCAGCTGTGTTGGTTCAAGAGTTAATAAGATTGCAATAAAGGAAGTTTTAATTGTACCTGGCCTTAGCTGCAATTTACTGTCAATTAGAAGACTGGAAGATGCTGGATTTGAAATCACATTCAAAGGCGGAGCAGGAAATATTCAGAAGAATGGAAAAACTGCTGCTCTGGCTGAAAGAGGGATTTCTGGACTCTACGAGCTCAAGTTCAAGAGAAATCTGGCAAATGCACACCTGGGCGAGAAAGAAGACACGACCTTGAAACTTTGGCACAGGCGGATGGGGCACCTCAATTACGAAAGCATCAAACATCTTCCTAAAGTGGCTGATGGAATCACGGTAAACGGAACCACAATCCCTGACGAAGTTTGTGAAGTATGTGTTGAAGGAAAACAGGCGAAATTACCACACAACAGGCAGCGACAACGTGCTACTAGGCCCCTGCAACTTGTACATACGGATTTATTTGGACCAGTTACTCCCACATCTCACGATGGAAAAAGGTACCTCTTAACTTTTACTGATGATTTTACTCATTTTGCAGTTTCTTACCCCCTTGAGGCGAAATAAGAGACGTTTAGGCACCTAAAAATGTTTGAAAAAATGGCAACAGCGCATTTCAGTGGATTTCAGATAAGTCGAATCAGGTGTGACAATGGACGGGAATATATTACAAATGAGACAAGAACCTTCTGCAAGGAGAAGGGAACTCAGGTGGAATTTACCATAAAGTACACACCTGAACAGAATGGAGTTGCGGAGAGAATGAATCGCACCATTATTGAAAGGGCACGATGCATGTTGCTGAACTCTGGGCTGCAAAAATATCTCTGGGATCAGGCTTGTCTCAGTGCTGTATACCTGATAAATAGATGCCCAACTCGAGCCGTAGGAGGAGAAACACCGGCAGGGCTCTGGTACGGGCAGAAGCCGGACCTGAGAAAAATCAGAACGTTCGGATGCATCGCTTTCCTGAAGATCCCAAAGGAAATCTCTGGAACGAACTTCGAGTCACGCTCAATCAGATGTCACATGGTAGGATACTGTCCCAATGGTTACAAACTCTGGTGTCCAGAGGAACGACGAATAATTTTGGGCAGGGATATTATATTTGATGAGACAAGATTCAAGTTTGGAAGTATCGTGGAGTCAGAAAGCTGGTTGGACCAGGAAAAAAAAAATATGGAATGAAAACCAGGACCAAGAAAATGAAAATGAAGAACAGGACCAAGAAAATAAAAATGAAGACCAGGACCAAGAAGATGAAAATGAAGAAAAGGACCAAGAAATCAAGAAAAAACTTGTGAAAATTTCAAAAGAAGAAAAACAAGAAGAAGAAGAGGAAGAATTCTTGGAATTTCAAGAAGGTGAAAAGAATAATCAGGAAATCGAGGAAAACCCAAGGAGAAGCACCATAATAAAGAAGAGACCTGAAAAATTGAATGATTTTCTTTTATTCGCACTGAATGCTGAGGCCTATGTTGACAACGTACCCCAAACCTATAAAGAAATAAAGGCACGACCAGATCGAGAAGATTGGGAAGAAGCCATTGAACAAGAAATAAAATCACTCAAAGAAAACAAGACTTGGGAAATTACTGACCTACCACCAGAAGCACGACCAATAAATTGCAAGTGGATATTCAAACTGAAAAGGAAAGCAGATGGATCCATAGAGAAATACAAAGCACGGTTGGTCGCAAAAGGACGTGATCAGAAGAAAGGTTTGGACTATGATGAAACACACGCACCTGTGGCGCGGCTTACGACTCTTCGAACACTTCTGGCAGTCATCAATGAACATCAACTCAAGGCATACCAACTTGATGTAAAAAATGCTTTTTTACATGAAGATTTAAAAGAAGATATTTTTATGAGGATCCCTGCTGGATTTCCTGAAGAAAAAGGAAAAGTTCTGAAATTGAAAAAAGCACTATATGGTCTTAAACAGGCCCCAAAGGCTTGGAACCAGACCTTCGACAAGTTTGCAAAGGAACTGGGTCTCGTGCAGAGCAAAGCAGATCGATGCTTATATATTAACAAGTCTGGAGATGAGATATATTTGCTACTCTACCTGGACGACATAATTGTCGCTGGAAAAAATGAAAGTTCCATAGAAATTATCAAAGAGAGACTCAAGAAAAGATTCAAGATGAATGACCTTGGGAAGATTCACTCATTTCTCGGGATCAATATAACGAGACCAGATGAGGAAACCCTGGTAATTAATCAAGAAAATTACCTGAAAAATTTACTCGCTCGTTTTGGTATGGCGGAAGGCAACCCATTGTCCACGCAAATGGAAACGAATCTTGACCTTGGACAATCAGAAATTGCGAGGAGCGATCCTGACCTACATGAGACACCACCACTATACAGGGAATTGATCGGATGCCTGATGTATGTCATAACGACGTCAAGACCAGACCTGTGCACCGCGGTGAATCTCTTCAGCAGGCACCAAAGCAATTTCAATCGATCTTAGTGGAATGGACTTAGGCACGTTCTGAGATACATCAAAGGAACGTTGGACCTCAAGCTGGTGTTCAGCAGGAGTCAAAAGGAACCTGTCATGTGCTACGCCGATGCCAATTATGGGAGTGAGAGAGACAGAAAATCCACATCCGGATTTATTGTTCAAGTTTTCGGGAACTCAGTGCATTGGGCGACGAGGCGGCAAAATTCGGTGGCCTTATCATCGACGGAGTCAGAATATGTTGCACTTGCCACTGCTACAGCAGAGTTGCTGTGGATCCGGAACTTGCTGGCTGACCTAGGAGTGAAATATCAGGAACCACTTGTTATATTCGAGGACATCCAGGCATGTATCGAATTGCTGTGGAAATGAGAGCACAAGAGACTAAAGCACATCGACGTCAAGTACAATTTCATTCGGGAGCTGACCGAGCAAGGAGTCATTGACGTGCAGTACATAAACACCAAGAAGCAACTTGCTGACATTTTCACTAAAGCACTGCCAAGAGAGCAACAGAACACTTTTCGACTTCAGCTGGGACTCGAGTGAGAATCTGCAGGAACTCAAGTATTGTAATCCAGATGCGATTCGATTGTTCATGTTTTTCATTCATTTTATTTTTGTTTAGCTGTGTTTATTATTTTTTGTTCGACTGATTTGTTAACAGCTGTCAAATTCACATCGGTGTATGTTTGTATGTGTGTGTAGATGTGTAGCACCTAAATTGAGGAGGATTGTTGTGATTTGTGATTTGTGATATGTGAATACACAATTGTAGGTGCTGCCAACTTAGAGGGTAAGGTTGGGTCACAGAATATATAATAATTATAGTACGATAACAACAACAACGCGAAGTTATTCTTTTGAAAATTGTAAACGCGGAAATTGTATTTTTCAATAAAGTAAGAGTTCGGAATACATGTTGGAATTATGTTCAAAACCGACCAGGCAAGTCAACAAACTTGAAATCACAAATGTTGAATTTGCAAAAATATGATTCTCATTTTCGACCGAGTTTCTGAGTTGCTCGAGAAATCGGAAATTAAAGACTGAAAATTATTAATTATTTGCGGTTATCGAATTATTTTTATAATCAAGATTTTTCAAGTAATATATTGAATATCGATAATTTATCAAGATAAATTTTTTCAATAGTAGTTATTCTGTTACCTGACACTTTTCTTGTTTCATTTATAATTTCATTATAATATAAAGTTCATCTGAAATTTAATTACATTTGAATTATGCATTTTTTACAAAGTGTTCAACTTTGAACTTTAAACAATAAATGCGCTTCCTCGACAAGTAGGAATCAAAACCACGGACCACACTCCACCAAAATTTTCTTCGTATTTTTCAGAGTCAAAAAGTCCTGTGCCACTTTTCACAAAACTCAAAAACGAAAAAGATATTCGAGTTTGAAATCGAAAACTTCGAACTCGAATATTTCACTGTCGTTTTTCAATTTCGCGATCAGTGGCAAAGGATTTTTCGACTCAGAAAAATATGTAAAAAATTCAGAGGAACTTCGGTCCGTGGTTTTTATCCCCACTTGTCGAGAAAGCGCATTTAAAGTTCAAATTTCTAACTTGAATAACTTTCTTTCTTTCTTTCTTGAAACTAATCATATAAAAGTACGCACAGAAATGATAGCACATGATTTTCAGCTACACGGAATTTACGAAATTTATAAAAACTTTCCGCCTTTACGGGAAATCTTACAAAAAGGATCACGCAAGACGGAAAACTGTTAAATCATGATTTTACGCATTATTTTATACATAACAAATTGCACATAGGAATAGCAACGGATGATGAAAAATCATGTGGTATATTATGGTGATTTAAAATAAGCGAGCAAATACGAAACTATACATATTGGACATGATGGTTATTTATGATAATTTTAATGTTATACAAGAAATTTCCAACCTTTTTGTTGGACGTCACAAAAACAATTACCAATTATGATGGAAAAATTCTATAAGTTGTATCAACTCGCACAGACATTACATAATGGTTTGAAATCATGTTAAGTTAACATGATGAACTGCCTGTAGTTAAATCATATTATAATCACACCTAGAAATGTTGTCTGCAAATATGGTCTTTATTATACATAGATGCAATTTAAAAGTATTCTTGTAGTCGTTTCCGCGTCACTCAAGAGGTAGGATCGTTTCGTTTTAAATATTTAGTGTCTACACTTACCATAACTTTTTGTAATATAATTGAAAATGATTAGACCAGAACAAAAAATACTCGCAATTGTTATTTTTTTCATTTTTTTCAATCCTGTAGGATTACGAGGGAACATATTAGCGATACAAGGCATACGATGTGTAATTCAGCTCAATTGTTATCTATTTCAAAAATAAAAAAAATAACATTTGCGAGTCATTTTCGTTGTAGTTAAATCATTTTTGATCATATTACAAAAATTTTTTTTGAAAAAAAAAGACGATTTCAAGGTGTCGCGTCTTTTAAGAAACCATAAATTAAAATTCCTCCAAATCGCGTTTCAATAGAAGCAGACGCTGAATCATTAGTCATTCGCGATGCTCCGGACCTTAAAATAGATATTAAAGATCTCTGGAAAGACATAAGAAATGGAAAAAAGGAAAAGAAAAGGACGTCCGTCGTCCGCTTTCCCAATTTCCCATTTCCCTTCAGTGTTCTTTCTGACTTCGAGTCGTAAAGAACATTTGTAAAAAACCAATTCGTGCGCGTGCAATTAAAAACGAAGTGTTGCGATTGAGCAAATAGTTCCTAGTGCCTCTTCTTCAACGAATTCGGAAGCTCGCATTGAGAAATGGGTTGCTGAGGACGAATTCAAGGAGAAAATCTGTGCGGATCCGGTCAACAAAGGGTTTTACATTTGCAATGTTTGCAAAAAATCCCTAAAGGTCACCAAAAAAGCTCACGCTCGTCGGCATCTCCAAACCCATCGTAGTAAAGACGACGAAGATACGATCACTGTGGATGAAAATGTAAGTTTTCAAAAGCAATCGTGCTTCGGTGATTTCTATCAAACGAATTTATTATTTTTTATAAAAAAGGTGTCAACAATGAGTTAATAATTAATTTAAGATTTTGCACAGATTTTACTAATTTTTACATTTTACACGTATTTCATAAATTACTCGAATTTTCGTGTTGTGTGTTATTGATAAAATTTTGTAGTATTTTTTAAAGTATTTATATTGATAGCTGTATAGATTATCTCTAAAATTAGATGTTGTGTAGGCTCAGTATTAAAACGTTCAACGATTTTTTCAGCATCACAAGTGATTTTTTAGATAACTATGTAATTGTAATATAAATTCTTAGTACTTTTTTTCGTATTCTTTTCGTATATATACAAATAAAAAGAGTTTTCGGGTATTTCTATTGTTTTCCATATACATTTCTAGAATTATATGCTATAAGAAGTTTTTGAAAGTGCAAGAAATACTAGAAATCTTAAAAAACTCGAAAACTAGGTAAATAAAACGATTTTCTAACAATTTAAAAAACATCTTATTGCATATAATTCTAGAAATACATATGGAAAACAATAAAAATACCCAAATACTCTTTTTATTTGTATGTATACGAAAAAAATACGAAAAAAAGTACTAAAAATCTATAATAAAGTTACTGTTATCTAAAAAATCAATGTTGATGCTGAAAATCGTTGAAAGTTTAAATACTAAGCCTGTAACATCTAATTTTAGAGATCATCTATAGAGTAATCAATAGAAGTACTATAAATCTATAAAAATTCTGTAGTATTCTTCAATATTCTTATAGATTTATAGTTTTTCTATTGATTACTCTATAGATGATCTCTAAAATTAAATGTTATAGGCTCAGTATTAAAACTGTCAACGATTTTCAGCATCAAAATTGATTTTTTAGATAACAGTAACTTTAATATAGATTTTTAGTACTATTTTTCGTATTTTTTTCGTATACATGTATACAAAAAAAAAGCGTTTTCGGGTATTTTTATTGTTTTCCATATATATTTTTTGAATTATATGCTATAAGAAGTTTTTCAAATTTTTGGAAAACCGTATTATTTATGTATTTTCCGAGTTTTTCAATATTTCTAGTATTTCTTGCACTTTTTTAGTATTTATGAAATTTCAAAGGATTTTCTAGTATCTTTATACATTTCTAGTATTTTTGCAGATTGCTATATAGATTTATAGAATTGTACTGATTATGATTCTGCAACGAGTTATGTTCTTCGAGGTTTTAACTTTTCTTTTTAAAAAACTTTATTGAAATTTCATGTGAATAATATTAAATAATTATTTTTAGATACAGGGTGTAATAAAATCCTCGAGCCGACAATAAATTCAATATAATTTTTTAAATTTGATACGGAAAGTCCTGTACCACTTTATTTAAAATTCAATATCAAAAAGTTATCTGAGTTTGAAATTTAAAAAAATGAATGCGCTTCCTTGACAAGTAGGGATAAGAACGACGGACTAAAATATTTCAGAATTTTCTTCATATTTTTCTGAGTCGGGAAGTCCTTTGTCACTTTTCAAAAAACTATGAAGATCAAAAAAGATAATCGAGTTTGAAATCTGAGAAATCTCATTGCTTGAAAATTGTAGCTCATATTTATTTTTTAATTTTGAGTTTTGTGAAAAATGGTAAAGGACTTTTCGACTTGATATTCAAAAAATAATATTTGATTTTTTTTATGTGAGCTTTGTTTTTTAATTTTTATTTTTTCCAATTCGACTTCTATCTGTTGACAACAGTCAATTGGTGAAAATATAGAGTCAACTGGTGACAATTCGGCGAAAAGAAGACGGACAATTACTCTCTGTCAACGGTAATGGACTACATGGATCGAAAATAAGCACTGGCTGACGAGTGAACCTGCGAATTCAACCAAGTTCAACTGCACCATCTGCAAGGGACCATCATTGAGCTGCATGAGCGGATACGCCACCATTTCGCGCCATCGAAGGACACACAGCCATCGGGAAGCTTGCGAGAAGAAAGGGGTGGAATTCATAGAAGAGGACGATCAACGCATCTTGGAATAAGAACCGCAACATTTTGAGGCTCGGCGACAAAATTCGGAAGTACGGTATGCCAATCTTGTTGCTGATAAACATGTTCCTTTTAGTACAGGTTCAACAATACACAAATTTTTTCAAGAATGGGCCAAAGAGGACCCAGAAACCTTCATTATGAGTCGTGTTGGATACCAAAAGCTTTCCTCTATAATTACAAATGCACTAGGCAAATCTGAGGTTGAGAAAATAGTAAAATTTTGGCAAAATATCAAATTTTCATTTTTTATTGACGAGGGTTCAGAAAAAATTCAAAATTCAAAATGGCTTACACTTCTCGTTCGTTATGTTGATCCAGAGTCTTTTGAAGTTGAAACAAAGTTGTTAAAGTTGATAAAGTTAGGTGCGAAAGTTGATGCGAAAAGTCTTTTCGATACATTCAGTACATCTCTTGCCGAGTTGAACATTCCAATCTTGAACTGTATTACAATGGCGTGCGATAATGCCAGTATCATGATTGGCTGCAACAACGGCTTTTGTACTCTTTTACAAAAACATTGCCCTCTCCTACTCACTGTTCCTTGTCCCTGCCATAAATCCGCCTTAATTGCTGCGGATGCTTGTAAAACGATTCCAGAGTGGGTTGAGCAGGCAATCAAAGACATTGTGAATCTCGCGACATCAATTCCAAAACGAGCGGACGAATTTCAAGATTTGCAATACAGTTTGACAGAGGATGATTAAAAAATTATCAAATATGTGATCACGCGATGGCTTAGCCGTTTAAATTCAATTTCATATATCCGAAGAAAGTGGGATATAATTACAATGACTCTCCAAGTTTCTGATTCACGCAGCAATGCAATTTTGGATAAGACTAGGAATTACTTGGCAAGGCCGGAGCTTCCTGTTTACTTGGATTTTCTTCGATACGTTTTGGAATTTTTCAATGATTCCAATATTTATTTTCAAACAGAAAAAAACAGTTATTGACACCGTGAATAACAAAACAACCGATTTTCTGAAAACAATTGCTGAACACTTTTTGCGCCCAGCACTGTTGCCCTACGTTTGCACTGGAAAAATTGATTTTGCTGCCCCTGGTAATCAGTTTCCACTGGATGAGGTCAGTTTTGGACCTCACTTTGACGCGAGTTTGCAGGATATGCCTAGCCAGTCAGAGGCTGTTCTTGTTTTGATCAACGAGGTCAAACAAAACTGCCTGCTTTTCTACGTCACTGCTGCCAGTGGCATCAAACAGCGATTTTTTCAAGAGAACGTTCCGTTTTATCAGAGCCTATCAGTGTTGAACGTTGAAGTCGCAATTTTTTCAAGAAACCGGGATGTTTCGTTCCGTTCAGTGCTTCAAGATTCGAGAAGGTTGGGGGGTTTTGATGAAGTTTTATTAAAAAATGAGTGGAGACAAATTCATGTACAATTTTCAAATGATGAAAACTTGAGATTCAAAGAATTTGATGATATTTGGAAAACGATTCCTAATCAAAGAGGTAGGGAATCGGAATTCAAATTTCCTGAATTGCGGAAGTTTATCGGGATCGTTCGTTCACTTCCTCATTAAAATGCGGATGCGGAACGTGTTTTTTCAACGTTTCCAGACATCATCAATGTGCGCAAAAATAATCTTGCAGAGAAAACAGTGAATTCAATTGCAGTAGTTAAATTTGCAAATAAAAGCGAGAAAAATCAAAAGGCTTCTGAAAAAGAAATTACTATAGATCATCGTGCAAAGATGGCCTGCAGTAATTTATATAAGCGAGTCAACCCAAAGAAAAGAAAAAATATCACATTTCACAAGGGGGATTCAGATTAGAAATGCTTTTTTATCAGTTCTGATTAAATATTCTGTGAATATAAGGAAAGTTTTTTCAGCCACAGTTATTTTCTTTCCCACCGTGGAACATTTTTCGAATTCAAGTAATTATTAAAATTGAATTTTTCGAATTTCAAATAGAAGCCGCCATAATCCAAGTTCTAATTAATTCAACATATTCCGCAAAAAGCATATTGTTTTTCAACACATTTACAGAATTTCCACTCGGAATTGAGAGAAAAATAAAGTGCCTCATGGTCAGAAAAAGTTAGTGAATGTTGAAGGTGTTGAAATGAAAAGAAAAACTAAATTTGAATACTCCCAATATTCCCGCGCCACCGGGCGCCATGTTGTATCTATGTATATCGGAGTGTCTCTCTCTCTCTTTTTCTCAGTTAGTTTCTTTTTTCTTGTTCTCTCAATCGTAATGTACACACACCCCGAAAGAATCTCTCACTTGTAATCATGAAATAAATCCATACTTTATACAGAAATCCGAACAAAGTTTTACTGCCCAATAATTAAATCTAACAGGTTATGGGCCCAATGACGTGGAGCAGTAAATATTTTTTGTAAAAGTGAAAGATAGAAAAATTCGGAATCGGGAAGTCCGCGAGTCATTTTTCGGCCGACGTGCAAAACGGGAACGCGTGCTGTTTTTTGGATCAAAGTTCGAACGAAAATAAAGTGCGGTTCTCAGCCAACGAGCAAGAAGAAAAATAGACAATACTCGCCATGGAAAACGACGGTGTTCGAATAACTAAGCTGAAGGGCATCGAGAATTGGACATCGTGGAAATTCCAAGTTCGGGTGACTCTACAAGCGAGCGGTGCCTGGGACGTCGTCGACGGGACATCGCCATATCCCCAACGTCCAGAAGCTGAGGATTCAAGCAGTTCGGATCGGCACGAGAAAGCAGTTTTGGCATGGAAGAAGTTGGACAACCTCGCCCAGAAGGTCATAGCTACATCGGTGGAGGAGAGGTCGCTGCTACACATCATCAACTGCGAGAATTCGAAGGGCATGTGGGACCAATTGAAATCCGTTTATGAGCAGAAATCGGAAACCAGTGTACATATGCTACTCCAGGAGTGGTACAGTATCCAGAGGAATTCAAACGATGATATTGTCACTCATATTGCAAGACTACAAGACCTCGCTCATCGCCTGGAAAATTTTGGTGAGAAAATTCCTCCTCAAATGATTATAACGAAAATTCTGATGACCCTCCCCCCTTCGTTCAGTCATTTCATAACTGCCTGGGAATCGACGTCATCCGGGGAAAGAAGTCTGTCAAATTTGATCTCCCGATTATCGATAGAGGAATCGCGTCATATTTCGGGGGGAAATTCGGAAAATACGGCTTTCGCTGCTCAGGGAAATTTTCGGAGGAATTTCAGAAATAATGTCGGTAAGGAAGGGGCCTACTCGAGAAGCCATGCTGGTAAGAAGGGAAACTATCAGAATAATTTCGTCGGTAAAAGCGGGAATCACTCGAGAAATTTTACCGGTAAGGAAGGGACATGCAACTACTGTCACAAGCCGGGGCATTGGGCGCGGGATTGCTGGAAACGTCGGGCGGCGAACGAGCGGGATTTCGGTGGGGGTGAGGCACTTGTCGGGGAGGCTTTTTCATCAACGTGGGAAGTCGGGGGACCGAAGAATGATGCGTGGTACTTGGACTCCGGGGCGTCAGACCACATGTCCAGCCATCGTGAGTGGTTTTCATCCTTCGAAGAATTCACAACTCCGAAACCGGTTCGTGTCGGCGATGGAAAAATTATTTTCGCTTTTGGCACTGGAAACATCAACATCAGAGCTTGGGATGGAGAAACCTGGTCTGCGAAACACATACGTGATGTGCTGTATGTCCCGAAAATTTCGTACAATTTGTTTTCGCTAGGTGCTGCTCTCGATAAGGGGATCCAACATCAGTCGGACAGTCAGACCTGTAGACTTGTCAAAGATGGGAATATTGTTCCAGTGGGAGAGCGCAGGAATAGGCTTTATCAGATGAAATTCCAGAATCTCGCAAAAGGAAACTTTTTTCAGGCAAATCTGGCCGTGCAGGAGAATTTGCAGACCTGGCACGAAAAATTCGCCCATCAAAATGTCACTCATGTCAAGAATATTCTTCGAAAATCTGATGTCATTTTTCTCGATCAGAAATTTAAGTGTGATCCATGTATTTTAGGAAAAATGCATAGGCTGCCGTTCAAACACAGCGAGACAAAATCGAAAAGAGCGGGCGAACTCATTTATGCAGATTTGTGCGGTCCAATGCAGGAAAATTCCCTGAGTGGAGCTCGATACTTCCTTCTACTCAAGGACGACTTCAGTCACTGGAGGACGGCGTACTTTATCAAGAGGAAATCGGAGACCAGCGCGTGCCTGGAGGACTACCTGAAGAAGACCGAAAAACACATCCAGAAAGGGGTGAAAATACTGCGAAGTGACAATGGACTAGAATTTATCAATCAAGAAGTCGAGAAGTTGACTAGTAATCTGGGCATAATCCATCAGAAAACTGTGCCTTATACCCCTGAGCAAAATGGATCTGCGGAACGAGAAAATAGAACTGTTGTGGAATTGGCAAGGACTCTCATTCACGCCAGCGGAATCTCAATCAAGTTGTGGGCGGAGGCTGTCAACTACGTGGTGTACACGCTGAATTGTACTGGAAACAGCAGTGAAAAAGGCAAGTCACCGTGTGAACTCTGGCTATAAAAGGAAACGAATCCGAGAAAACTAAAAATTTTTGGAGAAGAGATTTTCACTCATATTCCAAAAGACAAGAGACAGAAGTGGGACCCAAAGGCTGAAAAAGGATTTTTTGTTGGATACGATGAAAATGTCAAAGGATTCCGAATCTGGTGCCCTAGCAAGAATCAAGTGAAAATTCATCGAGACGTCGTTTTCACTGGAAGAAGATATGAAGAAGTTTCCAAGAGTTTATCTGAAGAAAAAGAAGCCGTCGTGTATCTCGAACAGAAAATGGATCATCCAGAAGAAGAGAACATCGAAAATCCGGAGGATGAAGAGGAAGAAGAAGCAGCCCTTGATTTTCATTCAGCCGAAGAAACAACGTCGGGATCAGAAGACGAAGAAAAAACTACAGAAAACCAACAGCGACCTGGAGAAGAAGACAAAGGAAAATACAATTTGAGGGACCGAAGTAGCTTGAAACTTCCTGCACGTTTCGAAAATTCTACAGCTTTTGTTTCAGATAGTTTGGATCCTGAAACCTACGAGGAAGCTATTACGGGCCTGGATGCTGAGCACTGGAAAATCGCGATGGATGAAGAAATCGAGTCTCTGGAGCAGAATCAGACTTGGACCCTGGTGAAGCTGCCTAAGGATCAACAAGTCATCGACAATCGTTGGGTTTTTAAAACAAAACTCAACAGTGACGGCAGTATCCAACGTTATAAAGCAAGACTTGTGGCCAGGGGTTTCAAACAAGTGGCTGGAATGGACTATAATGAAACTTTTAGCCCCGTGACAAAATTCGACTCGATTCGCGCAATTCTCTCTGTTGCAGCATCGAAGAAACTTTTCATGTTCCAGTTTGACGTGAAAACTGCCTTTTTATATGGAAAAATCGAGGAGAAGATTTACATGCACCAGCCAAGCGGGTACGAAGATGGAACCAACCGGGTTTGCGAGCTAAAACGGAGTCTCTATGGCCTGAAACAAGCGTCGAGATGTTGGAATCGTCGCCTCACACAGACTCTCAGCAAACTAGGTCTCCAGCCGACAAATGCAGATCCCTGCGTTTTTACCAACGGGGACGAAAACAACTTGGAAATCCTGGCCATTCACGTGGATGATGGGCTCATCGTCACCGCCAAAATGATGACAGCAGAAATTCTAATCAAGGAGCTCAAAAAGGAGTTTCAAATCACATCCAGCGAAGTTGGCACGTACCTGGGGGTACAGATAGAAAAATTAGAAGATGGTTCCATTTTTCTCCACCAAGGAAACTACGCCAGGACGATCCTACGCCGTTTCAGGATGGAAGACGCCAACGCAGTCGCAGTTCCAGCTGACCAACATCATCAAATGTGCGCTGAAATGCACAAAAACGGAGACAAGGAGGCGCCGAATACTCCCTACCGCTAAGTTATTGGCAGCATGATGTATCTTTCAATTTGTTCCAGGCCTGACATTACTTTTGCTGTTAATAGTGCAAGCCAACACCTCGAGAGCCCAAGGAAAATACACTGGAATGCGGCCAAGAGAATTCTGAAATACATCAAAGGCACAGTCGAGTATGGACTTCATTTTCCAGTGCAGCAGGCTGAGCATCTCCAAGTTTTCAGCGACGCCGACTACGCAGGAGATGTCCAATCCAGAAAATCAACTACAGGCATCGCCGTGAAGCTCGGAGAAGCTACAATTTCCTGGAGTTCGACCAAGCAGAAAGTCGTTGCCCTGTCGACTATGGAGGCGGAATATATTGCAGCGTGCCAAGCTGTGAAAGAAATCATCTGGATGAAAGGTTTGTTGGGCGAACTTGCTGTTTTCAGGAACCTAAGGACGACTTTGAACGTGGACAATCTGAGCGCTGTCAAGTTGGTGAAAAATCCTGAATTTCATCAAAGAAGCAAGCACATCGACGTGCGCTACCATTTTATTCGCCAGAAGTACCAAGAAGAGGAGTTCGTTTTGGAGCACGTATCATCGAAAGCGCAACAAGCAGATCTGCTGACCAAGCCTTTACCAAGAGTCGTTTTCGAAGTCCAAAGGAGGATGCTGAACGTGTTGCTGAACCCGAAGACCACGAAGAAGAAGGACTTTACTCAGTAGAATTCAAATTTGTAATTGTTCTTTTAGTGGGAGTGTTGAAATGAAAAGAAAAACTAAATTTGAATACTCCCAATATTCCCGCGCCACCGGGCGCCATGTTGTATCTATGTATATCGGAGTGTCTCTCTCTCTCTTTTTCTCAGTTAGTTTCTTTTTTCTTGTTCTCTCAATCGTAATGTACACACACCCCGAAAGAATCTCTCACTTGTAATCATGAAATAAATCCATACTTTATACAGAAATCCGAACAAAGTTTTACTGCCCAATAATTAAATCTAACAGAAGGAATTTGTTTTTGTTAGATAAAATCAAGGAATTCAGACCGAGGCCAAGGAATTTCTTTTGGGCTTGTGCTTGTTTGTTCTTTTTAAATAGTAATTCAAGTCAAATAAAATATTAATCATGTGCAAATAAAAATTTACCACAATCATCAAACTATTAGTAGTATTGAATTGTAATTCTGGATCAAATGGTTTTTTTTCGTCTTACGATATTATTTAAATATTTATTCATCATATTTTAACACAGTCAATACACATTTCGAAATAAAAGAAAATTCCAACAAAGTTAGAGAAAAGTGGAAGCAATTGCAAAGTAAATTTTATTCAGTATACACTCTGCCAGTCAAATAGAAGTAAATTCAAATAAAAGTAAATTCATAAATTCATAGCCATTACAACTTGAAATAATTGTACGTCATTTCAACTAATGTGGCCTGTTTACAGGGAGCCGAAGCTGGACATTCATTAAAATTTTTATATCTTCATTGGATTTTACGTTCATTCGCTTTTATTTCACTTATTTCTCCACATTCACTTAGTAAATGAAGGTGTGCAGATAATTGTAATACGTGCATTAGACCTACGTGGGAAAGCACGTTAATAAAAGTGATTCAAAAATTTTGCTTTTAATATTACCAGGTGTACTCGTAAGTAATTTCCGGTTTTTTCAATGGATGGCGTTCTGTTTTGTACCGCTGTTGGTAACACATACCATAAGTCATTTTGTTCAGTCATATCGAGTGCTTGAACTGCGTTGACATTTTCTCGAAAAAATCTTCCAGTAAGTTTTTATTGCGCTTCAAAAATGTCGAATTTTGTACCGAATTTTGAGCATATGCGCCATGCATTGCTTTTCATGTTCAATCAGGGGAAAAAAGTGTCCGAGAGCCACTGTGCGCTTGTGGAAGTTTATGGTGATCGTGCATTAACACTTCGAACATGTGAAACGTGGTTTCGACAGTTCAAAAACGGAGATTTCGACCTGAACGACGCCGCACGCTCCGGCAAGCGAAAATCGTTCGATGACGCCGAATTGCAAGCATTATTAGATGAAGACAACACGCAAACGCAACGACAGCTTGCAGATGCGTTGGGAGTTCAACAGCAAGCAATTTCCAAACGTCTGCTAGCCATGGGCAAAATTCAGAAGTGTGGAAAGTGGGTGCCCCATGAACTGACCGAGAGACAAATGGAGAATCGAAAAGTGACCTGTGAAATGCTGCTTCAACGATACAAAAGAAAGTCTTTCCTGCATCGTATTGTTACTGGTGATGAAAAGTGGATTTTCCTGGAGAACCCTAAGCGCAACAAATCGTGGGTGAGTCCAGGTGAAGCATCGACATCGACGGCACGGCCAAATCGTTACGGTCGGAAGGTCATGCTGTGTGTGTGGTGGGACCAGTCCGGTGTTATATACTTTGAACTGCTGAAACCTGGTGAAACTGTGAATGCCGTTCGCTACAAACAGCAAATGAAAGATTTGAGCCGAGCCATTGTGGAAAACCGACCAGAATATCAACAACGACAGAAGAAGGTGATTTTGCTCCACGACAATGCGCCGTCGCATAAGTTGAAAGTCGTTCGTGACACGCTGGAAAGGCTCAAGTGGGAAGTGCTTGATCATGCGGCTTACTCACCAGACCTGGCGCCATCCGACTACCACCTCTTTGCCTCGTTGGGCCATGCCCTTTCTGAGCAGCGCTTCGACTCGTACGGAAATGTACGAAAATGGCTCACCGAGTGGTTCACCTCCAAAGGCAATGATTTTTACTGGCGTGGTATCCACAATTTACCAGAAAGGTGGGAAACATGTGTAGAAAGCGATGGAAAATACTTTGAATAAAATAAAGGTTACGGTTTTTTTGAAATTATGTGTTTTATTTGCAAAAAAACCGGAAATTAATTAGGAGTACACCTGGTAAGTGTAGACACTAAATATTTAAAACGAAACGATCCTACCTCTTGAGTGACGCGGAAACGACTACAAGAATACTTTTAAATTGCATCTATGTATAATAAAGACCATATTTGCAGACAACATTTCTAGGTGTGATTATAATATGATTTAACTACAGGCAGTTCATCATGTTAACTTAACATGATTTCAAACCATTATGTAATGTCTGTGCGAGTTGATACAACTTATAGAATTTTTCCATCATAATTGGTAATTGTTTTTGTGACGTCCAACAAAAAGGTTGGAAATTTCTTGTATAACATTAAAATTATCATAAATAACCATCATGTCCAATATGTATAGTTTCGTATTTGCTCGCTTATTTTAAATCACCATAATATACCACATGATTTTTCATCATCCGTTGCTATTCCTATGTGCAATTTGTTATGTATAAAATAATGCGTAAAATCATGATTTAACAGTTTTCCGTCTTGCGTGATCCTTTTTGTAAGATTTCCCGTAAAGGCGGAAAGTTTTTATAAATTTCGTAAATTCCGTGTAGCTGAAAATCATGTGCTATCATTTCTGTGCGTACTTTTATATGATTAGTTTCAAGAAAGAAAGAAAGAAAGTTATTCAAGTTAGAAATTTGAACTTTAAATGCGCTTTCTCGACAAGTGGGGATAAAAACCACGGACCGAAGTTCCTCTGAATTTTTTACATATTTTTCTGAGTCGAAAAATCCTTTGCCACTGATCGCGAAATTGAAAAACGACAGTGAAATATTCGAGTTCGAAGTTTTCGATTTCAAACTCGAATATCTTTTTCGTTTTTGAGTTTTGTGAAAAGTGGCACAGGACTTTTTGACTCTGAAAAATACGAAGAAAATTTTGGTGGAGTGTGGTCCGTGGTTTTGATTCCTACTTGTCGAGGAAGCGCATTTATTGTTTAAAGTTCAAAGTTGAACACTTTGTAAAAAATGCATAATTCAAATGTAATTAAATTTCAGATGAACTTTATATTATAATGAAATTATAAATGAAACAAGAAAAGTGTCAGGTAACAGAATAACTACTATTGAAAAAATTTATCTTGATAAATTATCGATATTCAATATATTACTTGAAAAATCTTGATTATAAAAATAATTCGATAACCGCAAATAATTAATAATTTTCAGTCTTTAATTTCCGATTTCTCGAGCAACTCAGAAACTCGGTCGAAAATGAGAATCATATTTTTGCAAATTCAACATTTGTGATTTCAAGTTTGTTGACTTGCCTGGTCGGTTTTGAACATAATTCCAACATGTATTCCGAACTCTTACTTTATTGAAAAATACAATTTCCGCGTTTACAATTTTCAAAAGAATAACTTCGCGTTGTTGTTGTTATCGTACTATAATTATTATATATTCTGTGACCCAACCTTACCCTCTAAGTTGGCAGCACCTACAATTGTGTATTCACATATCACAAATCACAAATCACAACAATCCTCCTCAATTTAGGTGCTACACATCTACACACACATACAAACATACACCGATGTGAATTTGACAGCTGTTAACAAATCAGTCGAACAAAAAATAATAAACACAGCTAAACAAAAATAAAATGAATGAAAAACATGAACAATCGAATCGCACCTGGATTACAATACTTGAGTTCCTGCAGATTCTCACTCGAGTCCCAGCTGAAGTCGAAAAGTGTTCTGTTGCTCTCTTGGCAGTGCTTTAGTGAAAATGTCAGCAAGTTGCTTCTTGGTGTTTATGTACTGCACGTCAATGACTCCTTGCTCGGTCAGCTCCCGAATGAAAATATCCTACTTGGGACCGACTCAGTTCCCGACAATCGATATACCGAATGAATAATCAGCGTGTTCGATGGAAGACGAACAGGCCGCTGATTGGTCTAGTACAATGCCTTGCCATTGGTCGAACTAGTAACTCCGCTAATCCTGTTGTGGCAATACTGGTAGGGGCGCCACATCACTCCCCCCCCCCCCCCCGAGTGACTTGGGTGTGTGTGTCGCTGGTGGTGTCGCCAGTGCTGACACCCCGGTTACGATATGCTGGCTGGAATTACTTGTCCGCCTGTGTCTGCAATATTGGATGTTTGTGTTTTTTGGCACCCGGGCTGATGTCAAGAAGCAAATGAAATGTACTGATCGTTGTCCATTTCTGCAACAAAATAATGTGGAAAAAGGATTTTTTGGGAAAAGGGGCTCGCTGTGTTACGTGGTCACAGTTGCAAACGTGACGTGCCTGGAATGCCTGGTGTTTTCTCCCTGGTATCTTCTCAGGAGTGGTGGTTTTTTCCAGTGTATTATTGTTGGTGTTGGACTTGGTGCGGGACTGTTGTGTCGGAATTCTCTTCTCCTTTCAGGTTGTAGGGGTGTTTTGAGAGCGGTGGAAATACTAGTTTTGTTTGGTTGCACTTTGGCTGGAGAAGTTGACGTCGGTTTCTTTGTTGGTTGTGGAAGGTCAAGGTTAGCCTCGAAAAATTCCGGTTTCAACCTCTCGACTCCAATGTTCGTCGCCTTCCCTCGTATATTAATTGTGAAATCTCTATCTGAGACTCGGTTGAGGACTTCGAAGGGACCCTCGTATCGATTTCCCAACGTTTTCTTTACTCGGTCCACCCTGAGGAAAACGTGTGAGCACAAAAAAATATCCTTGTGAATAAAAACTTTTTTTTTCGTGTGGTGTGCTGCCGGTGTGGGGCGAACTCTTTGCATATGTTGGCGGAATTTTTCTACGAACATCCTGGAGTGTTGAGGTTGGGTTTCCTCGATGAAAAATACTCCAGGGAGGCGTATGGTTGTGCCGTGAACCAACTCAGCTGCCGTTGCACCGATGTCCTCTTTGATGCTGGTGCGCAATCCCAGGAGAACTGTTGGTAGTACGTCGACCCAGTCGCTCGTGTTGTGACACTGTATTGCAGCTTTTGAACGATGCCAACGTTCTATCATTCCATTTGACGCTGCACTGTAAAAAATTTTCGTAAATTTACTATCTGACAAGAATGTATATTTACAGCGCTGAGCG
This sequence comes from Platygaster robiniae, assembly GCA_028476575.1. NCBI lineage: Eukaryota > Metazoa > Arthropoda > Insecta > Hymenoptera > Platygastridae > Platygaster > Platygaster robiniae. The sequence continues at coordinate 40,551,809 of CM052021.1, forward strand.
TGGTGAATTTACAAACTTTCTCGTAGATATACTATCCCTAGTAAAATTACTACGCTGAGGCTAGTTGATTTACTAGCGTTTGTACTTTTACGACGCTCAGGCTCATACAGAATCCGACCCACGCTGAGCGTAGTAAATGTACTAGAGCAGGTAAATTTACGCGCGCCGGTAAACTTACTATCCCTTAGTACTTTTACCTACTGAACTGCAAAAAAACATTCGAGGCAGTAAATTGTCATCAATCGCTCGTTAAAATACACTTACATTTGTATTTTTACCAATGACATTCGTAAATTTATGATTAAAAAAGTCATCTTTTATTATACAACCCGTCATATTTTATAGTGTTTGCAAGTGTTTATTGCCGTTTTTCGTGTGTTCTACGTCGTACGTATACGTACGACGTCTATAGACGTGAAAGAAAATAGCGAGGTGCACGTTGCACGCAGTTCAACGTGGTTCAACGCAGTTGCACGTGTCGAACACATCAGATTACAGGTAAGAAATATAATAACTATTTTTGAAATTTTTAGATTTAGATGTATTTTATTGCCATTTTTTTTCGTCCTAAAACCAGTGTGTTTATTATTCAAAATGTTTTTTACATTAAAAAACTTGGAAATGATAATCATCAGCACAAGGTAGTGATATATACGGCCTGATTATTATTTTACTGAAAAATTATAAGATTTTTTTTTAACACGCGAACTTAATTTATTTCAAATCATTAAAAACTCCAGATGAAAATGTTCTTTCTACACTCATCGATATGAAGCCCTCGAAAATATACCTTAATTATACAATTTATAAATGCCTTTTTTTAATTCTTACTCAGTCTATTCAAAAATGTGAAGTTACTGAGAAAGACCTGTCAGTTAAAATTGTAGAAATCACAGTAAAAAAACGGAGGAGATATTTGCAAAATTCTTAACCTGTTCAATAATTATATTTCTGTGATGATTATTTCAACTCTGAACTTCAAATTTCCTCCAATGTGAAAATATTTAATGTGCTTTTACATTTCTCACAAGTAGGTTGACAAAGTAATAAATATTGAAAATTTGCAGACTTCGATTATTTACCTTGGCGATCATATCTAGCGCAAAATAGCGCTAACTTACGTAAAAAATTTCCACTCATTGTCGATTGGTCAAGTTGCTATTTTAAAAGAAGCTATCGAGAAATTTTTGAAGCTCAGGCTCTCTTGTTTTCTAGACAAGAAACTACGACCAAAACATGAATTTATCATTCATTATCCCGAACTAATTGAAAATTTCGGGCCAATCAAGCACATGTGGACACTTCGTCATGAAAGCAAGCACAGCTACTTTAAAAATATCGTACGACATTCTAAAAATGTGAAAAACGTGGCGCAAACTTTGGCCGAAAAACATGAACTGCTTCAAGCACTCAACCAAAATAACTATACTGACAAAGCTACCATGTACAATTTTTCACCATTATCAACTGCTAAAATCGATGACGAAATCGCGAATTTTGTCCATAATTACAGCAAAACAAACAATGTCAGCATAAAATATGTTTCGGATAAAGTTTCATTTCATGGTATACTTTATACTGAAAAATCAACCATTTGCGTCGGAAAAAATGTGTATGGTAATTTCGAAGTTTGTAGTATCAATCACATTTTTATTTCGGAAGACCATCGTCAAATATTTTTTGTTGGTGATACCGACGAAATTGTTTTTATACCTGAAGTGAATGATGTTCAATATGCTGGGTATGAAAAGCGATCATAATCGGTTTCATTTTTTCCATTTTCCTCGTTACTGTCCCCTCATCCTTTCATCGAGTCTCACATCTGCTCGAAACGGGTTTACATCGCAAAGTATGCCCCCTTCGATCGAATGTTGTAAAACATGTAAGTGTAATGACTGTTACATACCAGAAGGCCTGTTCTTAAAGTCTTTCTGGTACGAGATATCGTGTAATTGAGGGTTTTTGAACTAGTAGGTACGTACTAAGAAAACAAGCTTGAAATTCCTAAATTTCTCAATTTCTTGTACGGGAAAGATTTCGCAAAATAGAACCCCGGTTAACTATAATTCTAATTACATACATTTGATATTTATGTGTGTGATGTTTCTTGGGCAATCAGTAGTCAAGGTGTACAATAATAAATGAATACATCTTTTCTGTAATACATTCTAATCTATACAATATTTTATACGGGCTGATCCAAGATGACCTTGACATCCAAAAAATATAGATTCGTTATGAGATTATTTAAGGATTTTTTCTCTTGCTACTTTGCACAGAACTCAAAATTAAACAAACTATTTAAGTCTAAAGTTTAAACAATAAATGTGCTCTAATGACAAATGGGTGTCGACTTCACGGACGAAACTTTACCCAAATTTTCTTTATATTTTTCAGAGTCGAAAATCACTTTACCACTTTCTGAAAACTCAAAATAAAAAAAGATATTCCAGCATATGATATAACGAATCTGACTTGTGAAAACTTTGAAAGATATTAGTGATCCAAGTATCTTTTATGATCTTGATTTTTGTGACGAGTGGCAAAGGAAAAAACCATCTAATGTTTATGTTTTATATGTACTATCTTTTTCAGGTGTCCAAGTAATCTTGGATCACCCTGTATATTACTTGTCCGTGAATCCCCGGACTGCACTATTTTCCCAGGGACGTCCCGAGGAAATGATGCTGTTAGGGTCGAGTCTGAACTTTCTCTTATCTTAAAGCAAACTATGTAAATTTTACTTTTTGACAGTTAACTTACTCTTAAAAATAACTAAAGCCACAACAATTTGTCAGTTGGTATGGATTTACTGCGAATTCATGTACAAAGACCTTGAACACTTGGTAGTAATAGAAGTCTGTATTTCCAAAGACAACAAAACATTGTCTATTCTTAAAAATTTTGTGATCCAAAAACGTTAATTATTTGAAATCGTCTTTCGGGCATAAAATTTATTTGAAAGTACTAATAACGTCAAAATTGAGATCGAAATCTACCGCTATCTTCAGTAAGCAGTTTTTTAGTGAACAGTTGAAAATCTCAAATGTTCATAAATAAAATATTGGCGCTCACATGATTTTGTAATTAAAAAACCAAATTTTTATGAATTTTAATCGTTTCGTAAAGAATGTCACACAAATCTCAATCCACTACTGTTTTCTCAGCCATTTTCACATTTCCTTAAAGAGACACTGAGTTCGTATTGGTTTTCAGATGGTTGTCGTACGAGTTTGGTCTGCCACACGACTGCAGAAAGTCGCTGTACTCGTTCCAGATGAAGGCGATGTTCTACGTGTGGCAATTGGAAAAGCTTCAAAGAAAATGGGGATTACAGGAATGCGTTTAGTTTTAGAAAGTGATGGAACAGAAATTGACGAAGACGATATTTTTCTGCACTTTGCAACAGAGGTTTTTATCCTCCTGGGACCTGGTGAATGCTGAGCGACATCAGAAACTTCGGTTGGCAACACCACCCTGGCAGAACCGCATCAACAGGAAGTCTTGTGGAGTCAGAATCGTAGGGGTGTCAACGCAATAATTAAAAAGACCGTTTGGCACTAAAACCTTACGTTTATTTTATTACAAAAATAGCCACTGTACTTTAAATAAAAACTCTACACAAATTTGCTTATGATTGGAGTAGTCGTGTTCCGCGCGCGATTGACGACCGCCTGACTCGTTTTTTTAAATCTGCCTTTTTTAAAAACGTCGGCCATTTTGCGCGATGTCGAGCAGCCAATCCGGGACCAGGCCGCTCTCATTGGTCGCTTGCAGGTTGGGTTAGGTTTGTTCGTCTAGGGTCCCGGGATTGCTTGTGACGTGCGTCGCCACATCACTCCCCCTCGAGTAACTTGCCGTGATTTTAGATGTCAAGTTGCGATACCGCTTGTTTTGATGCCATGTATGTTGTTTTTTTTTTTTTTTTTTTTTTGCGATTTGCCAATTCATGCGCGAAAAAAACTTTCCCTGAAACAGAAAACTGGGCAAAAAAAGGAAAATAATTGAGAATTTTTTTCTTTCCTCGTCGTCTTGTGTTATCCGTGGACCTGGGGATTGCGTGCGTTGTATCCGCGATGTGTCAAACCCGGGTCGTTGTACCTCCGGAGAATCGAGGGCCTCTGGGCGTGGCTCGGCGTCTGGGAGAATGTCGTTGGGCTGCGTGTCGTCCTGTTTTTGTCTAGGTGAGGCCCGACCGCGAATTTCGGGGTTTTCCAGGTGGCAGTTTTCTTGATAACTGGGGGTTGTTTTGTAACGTTCCCTGAGTTGTTATTTTGTGGTGTGTTCCCAGTGACGAGGCCTTGAGTCGGTTTGGACGCGTTGTTGCTGTCGTTTGTCGTCCTTGGAGTTGCTTTTGGTGCTGGGATGGGCTCGCGTGGCGTGGAATTCGCGAGTCCAGGTTGAGCTGTCATCTCGAAAAATGCAGGTTTCAGCTGTTCAACATTGATGTTGACTTTCCTCCCATTGATGTCAATGGTGAAAAAGTTGTCAGCTGGTCTCTCCAATACCTTGAAAGGGCCGTCGTAGGGTGGCTCGAGCGGTTTCTTGACTCTGTCGACTCTCACATACGAGGGGGGACCCAAAAGTAACGGGAATTGTGTTACAACTTTTTTATTGACAAATTTTTTCACACACAATTTTTGTCACCTTCAAAGTAACCCCCATTGACTGTAATACACTTGTTCAATCTTTTTTTCCAGTGTTCAAAACAGTTCTGAAATTCATTTTTTTCAATGTTTTTTAAACCTTCCAGCGATTTTTGTTTCACCTCTTCTACAGTCCCAAAACGTTTTCCTTTCATGTCCCTTTTGAGTCTAGGGAACAAAAAAAAGTCACAGGGGGCAAGGTCCGGTGAATAGGGGGGTGAACAATCGGTGTCATGCCGTTTTTGGTCAAAAATTTCTTCACGGACAGCGCTGTGTGGGCAGGTGCATTGTCGTGGTGGAAGAACCAATCTCCTGTGCGCCAAAGATCCGCTCTTTTCTTCCGGATGTTCTCCCTCAACCTTTTCAAAACCTCCAAGTAGAAGTGTTGGTTGACCGTTTGGCCTGGAGGAACAAATTCTGCGTGCACAATACCTCTGCAATCGAAGAAACAAATGAGCAATGTCTTGATGTTGGACTTCACTTGGCGTGCCTTTTTTGGACGAGGCGAGAGAGGTGTCTTCCATTGGCTTGATTGCTGCTTTGTTTCGGGGTCGTAGCCATAGCACCATGATTCATCGCCAGTTATAACCTTGAGAAAAAAATCTGGGTCTTCATCCAACTGATTTTGCAGCTCAAGACAGGCCTGAAGTCGACGCTCCTTTTGATCGTCGGAGAGAAGGCGAGGAACAAATTTGGCTGCAATCCTCCTCATGCTCAAATCTTCAGTTAAAATCCTCTGAATCGAACTCCATGACAATCCAGACATCTCACAAAGTTGATCGATGGTTCGGCGACGGTCTTCATGAACAAGAGTGTTGATTTTTTCAATGTTTTCGTCCGTTCTTGAAGTCGAGGGGCGCCCAGAACGAGGTTGGTCTTCTATTGACATCTCTCCATTTTTGAAATGCGAAAACCAGTCGTACACACGCGTTTTACTCAAAGCATTATCCCCATAAGCTGTTTTCAGCATCACAAGGGTTTCCGCGGGTGTTTTTTCTAAAAAAAAACAAAATTTTACAGCCGCGCGTTGCTCTCCGCACTCAGCTATTTCACGTTTTCGCCGAAACGGAAAAAGTCGTTTCACTAGAAAAATTCTTACGGACGAACGAATGCACTCACAGCAAATGAACTTTGCACACTGACTTGGGAGAGTAGCAGGTTGGAAGAGAACCAGTGGAGAACCCGATCCCCCCCTCCGTGGTCCCCCCACCACCTAATTCCCGTTACTTTTGGGTCCCCCCTCGTACACATGTGAGCAGGAATGAAACTCGTGATGGACGAAAATTTTCTTTCGGCCGTGGTGAGTCGCTGGCGTTGCCCTCAATTTTCTCATGTGTTCCCTGAACTTGTGTATGAAAAATTGTGGTCCCGAGGGGCGTTCTTCGTGCATGAAAAATTCCCCTGGTATCCGAAGGGTAGCTCCGTAAACTAGTCCGGCCGCTGAGGCGCCGACATCTTCTTCCAGACAGGTTCGTAGGCCCAGGAGCACAGTTGGGAGGACGTCGATCCAGTTTGAGGTCATTGTGGCACATGATGGCGGCTTTCAACGATCTGTGCCATCGCTCCACAATGCCGTTTGTCGCGGGATGATAAGCCGTGGTCCTGGTTCGTTTTGCGCCGACTAAGTGGGTGAGAGCCCTGAATAGTAATGCCTCAAATTGCGAGCCTTGGTTTGTCGTTATTACAGCTGGAGATCCGAATCGTGTAATCCAGGTCGAATAAAAGGTCTCAACAACTGCTTAAGCGGTGATATTTTTCAGGGGCGTCGCCTCGGGCCATCGAGTGAATCTATCTATCATTGTTAATAGATATGAGACGGGAAGCCAAAGATATATATATGTATATATATATATATATATATATATATATATATATATATATATATATATATATATATATATAAACAGAAAATGAGCAAACTGACGTTTTTTTTTAACAAATAATAGCTATCGAATTATTGAAAATTCAATAAATGTATCAATAACACATAAATTTTGCATATAATTGTTAACATATAATACATAAAAGCTGATTACCAGTGCGCGATTAAGTTGAAATATGTTTTTTTTTTTTATTTATATATGTGATTACATAAATATGTTGCGTGTGTCTAAAATTTTATTCTTGTGTAACTAGATCTATACTATATACTATATATACTATATATAATACTATATACGGTAATACAAGAATAAAATTTCAGATACATCACTTATAACCTTTGTGATATGATTGGCAATTTAAAAATTTATGCTACAATTCTAATTATAATACGAGAATTGGAAATATTTCCATACCTACGATTGCCATCTGTGGGGAAAAAAATATGAGAGAGATTTTTCGGGGTTGTTGATTTTCGGCAGGTCTGCGTTTCGTCGATTTTTTTTTGTCAGCCTTTTTTTCGTTTCCTTTGCTCCCTCAGAACACGAGTTTTCTACCTGAAAACTTGACGTCGAAACCGTATACCGGTATAACAACATTCATCTAGTTCGACCCTTATAATAATTTTTTTTCAACCTTTCAAATCTCGTCATTTTCATAGTATCGACAATTTCATTTTCGACTGTTCGGATTTTAATTTCATTTCTGTTACGTCATTTGAGATGTCGTCTCCCTCTCTCTTTAACTACTTTTCGTACGCAACTTTTATTTTTAGTAGGATTTATTGTTTCGGTGGAAAATGTTTCGTCCTTTCTTTTGTTAATCATAAATGGGATTATCCAAAAACCGTTACGGTATCATCCTACTTTAGTCAAATTCAAACAGAGACGAATTTTTTTCCAACAGAAAATTTCATTCGCCATTCAATATACAAGTCATCTAACTTTCCGATACTCGAACGATTCGATTTCCGTTTATGTTCGATATACGGACGAACAGTAGTTCGCCATTGCTTATCGGCGCCAATCTATCCTACACTCGCCGGGATTTTGTTCCCAGTGTAGAAGATGTTTGCTTGCAGATATATATATGCATGTATTGTTTGTTATTGTTTATTTTGGTGTTGCAATAACTCGCATGATATGTTGTTTGATAAATTGTTATTGAAAGGTGATGGTATAAATTTCATTAACTAAACGACGTCATGGAGAGAAAAAGAGAACTTAATCGATTGTACGTTGCCAAAAGTCGATCAAACACCACGTATTTATGTTGTAGTACTAAAAAATAATTCATTAAATACTTTAACACAATATGTAGTGTAAAAAATGATCGTGCTCTAGTGATTTTGATTTTCATACAAACCTCATCAAAAAAATAAAATTAATATAAAATCATACATTTTTCATAAGTCTTATACAAGATATGTACAGTGTTTCTCATTAATGCCTCCGCCTTTTCGAACGCGAACCCATGTTTTCATATGCGATTAACGTGAAGGCATGAATGAGAAAGACTGTACAACATGTACAAGATATATTTGGAATTACATGTTTCAAATATCTTTATAAATATATCTACAAAACATCTGCAAAAGTATGTCACGAGAACATCTTTTAACTGACATGTAGATGATATCTTTCTCGAAATATCTGGAATAAATAAATCGAACCGTACACAAAAATTTCTTGCAGATATCTTTATGAAGATAAACTCCGGACAAGTACAAGATGTGCAGAAGATATGCAGAAAAATTTTTTTTTTCACCAGGGTTTGAGGCCTCAGCTTTTGCCCTCTGACTCGAACACTGTCGAATACTCTATTCGAAGGAATTCACATTTCACATACACACATCAATCACACATCAATGTCACAAAATCTAAAAATGTCACAACATCATAAAATGACATTTTAATAAAATATCGTAAATTCACGAAATATTAGAATATTACAAAATTACAAAATGTCACGAAATAATGAATTCACTCAAAATTATTATATTGTCTTGCCAGTTTTGAGCCATAAACCTACAAGTCTAAATTCTCAGTCCATGTACTATAAGGTCTATGATATCCAGTCTGCCCAAGGCTCCCTTTAGCCAACGTTTACCCAGCGTTCGCAGGCGTAGTAGAATTCTAATACGGTATGTACACTGCTCGATCTCAAAACGGAAGAAGAAAAATCATGAATAAATCCCAAAATGGACGTGATTGAAGTGGGGGTTCCGATCTGAAAATGGGCAACGCTTGCGCAGTATGACTGTCATGCTTATCGTAAACATAACCTCTTCAGCTGAGAGCCAATCGAATTGCGATTTCTTGCCCGTTTTCAGAAGAAATTTCGTCCGATTTGGGATATGTCCGATTTGGGATGGTCCGTTTTGAGATCGAGCAGTAGGAAAATTTACACGGAGTTAAATAGGCGTAGTAGGAACTAGGCTAGGGGAATCTGCGAAAGCTGCGTTCACCCAACTTGCTGCGAAGCACAATGCTAGTGAGGGTAGAAAGAATGGCACAGCTATATATAGATATATTAAAGCACAATGACAGCGCCGCCTGGCCGAATTGCTCCACAAACTACCGTGGGCTACGAGCAGCGTTCGCAGGCGTACACAGGGAAAAAAGAAATCACGTATCAGCATGGTGGACCAATGCTGACCCCACCTCGGCTGCAGCAGCTCCGAGTCAATGCTAATACAGCATGGGCTATCCCTACTGAAAATATATGTATACGTATACGCACGCATCGCACACGCATATATGTGTGCGGCATTCACGCATGATACGCAGCGCGACATCAATGTTCTCTCAACATGGGCATCGCTGCTAACGCATAATAGTCACGTGCTACATGGGTTACCAGTGCTGCCGCTCTTTTGCATTCATGCTGTGGCAACTCTGAAATATCAGCATTGACTGCCCATGTTAACGCTATAACCATTCCCGGCCGATATAGCAGTTTTCCATGCTGGATCGGCATTTCTTTTTTCCTTTTGTAGTAGATTTCTACTACGGTAGTAGGAAAATTTACACGGAGTTAAATGGACGTAGTAAGAACTAGGCTAGGGGAATCTGCAAAGGCTGGCCAGCTGGCCTAGCCTTGGGCACACCAAGGCTAAAACCGTGTTAAACCACTGCATCAGTGGTTTAACACGGGGAAAACAGCGGCGTGAAAACAACACCGTTTTTTGCTGATCCACCCGGAGCGCAGCTAGTTCAACGTAATGCCGCGGCGTGAGTAATTTTAATCGTTTTCACGCCAGCCGTTGTGTGGAATTAACAGCTGTAATCTATGTAACCACCATATGTTGATATAACTTCGCAGCCTATTGGCGTTTTTAAATTACCGATCCGGAGCAGATCTAGAGCATATTTTTCTGCTGATACGTGCTCAAATATGTTTATATCTGCCTAGAAATTGCTCTCAGAGCACTCCGAGAGCAGTCATTTGAAAACGCTATATGTTGAATTAAGGTAGTTTTTGCACTTGAAAGAAATTGAATTTAGTCATAGAGTCTTGCGTGGCCAACTTCATCCAGCTCCGCAATTTGAATTCGTAGATTTGGCAACATCGCAACTGTTTTTTTATATCTCGCTCAGCGTATGTAAATATGTAAATGTATGTAAACATGTTTGCATGCGCAGCCGTAGCTGTAGTTCACGCATGTAGTGTTTTTTGTGAATTTATTTCAAATTTTTGAATGATATAAATATGTTGGAAATATTATCATTGCGTCTTTTTAAATGCGACGTTGCCAAACTTATGGTCTGCGCAAAAGTGACAATTGTAGATGTTTTTTATAAATTTCTCAAAAAAAATTCGGTAATCCTTGTTGAACTTTTTCAAGGTTTAATCTTCATTATAAAAGTAATTTCTGGAAATTTTTTCAGAATTAATTATAGAAAATTTTTTGAAATATAAGCGGGAATTCACGACTCCCAACACAGCAAACAAAAAAATAATTGGATGATCAAATCCTCAATTTAAACTCGATAAATTTAAATACTTTTCATGTCGGCACTTTGATCTTTTTTGGTTAGTATTTAAAGCCATCGAGTTTGAATCAAGGATTTGATAATCTCATATTTTCTTGTTTGCTGTGCATACACGTGCATGTTAATTTCAAAAAATTAATACTTAAAAATTAATTTTTGAGTAATAATTTTGAAATTAAAACATATATTATAAAATAAAAAAACATATGACGATATTATGATGTCATGGCATGACCTGACATCATTATGCCGTCATTATGATGTCATGTGATGCCGTCACATCATGATGACAGACATATGCGGAAGCATGTGTCTGCGTACATGACATCATAATCACGAATGATCACGAACGTTTACTGAGTTAGTGTGGTAAGCAATTATGAAATTTTCACCATTGATTTAGATACAATATCAAGATCAAATTCTCAAATTTTCAGGAAAATCTATATTAAATTTCCCAAGTGCAAGTACTACCTTAACATAGGTTGCAGAGTTAATGACCATATATATAGATATACCATCAATGCGAACAAATCATGTGCGCGCGAGATGCTTCTCACTTCGACTACCTATGTAGATTCAACACCGCGAGCGAAATGGGATCAGCATCAGTACGTTTACACCGTGCGTCTATATTGAATCCACAAAACTCTTTTCCCCGTGAAGTGTTCAGGTTCGGAACTCTAAAAAGAATTCACATTTCACATACCCGCACACATCAACCACACATCTCAATGTCACAAAATCTGAAAATGTCACAACATCACAAAATACCACTATAATAAATAATCAAAAATTTACGAAATAATAGAGTAATGATACAGTATCGGTGTATCCGCCCCAGTGATGTAGCATGACGGTCACGTGACTGTCATGTGATGAGGGGATTTCTTCGTCACATGACACATGTCGTGACGTCATTGCTCGAAACAAGCATGACATGTAAACAACAATATTGTGACGTACCGGTTACCTAAACCTTCATATTTAAATTATTGAAATAAAAAAATATTACAAGTCAATGACTCGAGCAACGCCCATCTAAGAACATCACTGTATGCCACCGTCAGTGCTCAGATTACACCTTAATCCGAGTCCTCAATTTCGCAATTTCGGCAATTTTGCAATAAGCGCATTAACCACATCGTTTCAAACAAATACATAAACCAAAATACATTATATCAACGATATTCGAAAATTCCCTAACTCATCAAGTCAATGACCTCGACTTGCGAAATGATTGTTCGATTGGTGAATCGATACATTGTTGCACCTACTTCCAAATTCCTACCTTGACAGAGCGTTCACCTGATTTGCACCCACTCCTAAATTACATACTTTTCCAATCCTTTAAATACGATTCTCCAACTTGAAGCGTGCTTTTTTCCTTTTCATCCTTTTTCATTGTTGTTACGTCTTGTTGGCTGTTATTTTGTCTCAATCCAAGTTGTTTAGATAAATGTTGAAGAGTTAAAAGGGTTCGTGAGAATTCAAGTTCATTACAGTAAAGAAAAGTAAAGTACAGTAAAGTATTCTCTTGCGAGTGAAACAGTGGTTAGTGGAGAATGTAAACCGGAGAATTTCAACTACTTGACGAAACTGACGGAAATAGAAGAACCATTATAAATTCTGAAGCTGAGAAAAGGAGAGAGAAAGAACCAACCCAGAAAGCCAAACGCAGTCAATTTTTGGGTAATATTTGCTGCATGCTCTTTGACATGCATGGCGTAAAGTTGGCAGCAGTTGCAGATGCAATAGGTCGGCAGTTTGTCGACAAGCGTTTGTCACAACGAAACAGCTACAAATATGATGCAAGCTAGCTCAATGTCATGCCTTTACTGCCCATGGGCAAAATAATAATTTTAACGTCATTATGTCGCAATTGTAAGCCCCTGAAGTAAATATAATAATATAATGTATAATAATAATAATAATAATAATAATAATAATAATAATAATAAAATATATAATATAATGAACTGAAAAAATTAAATAGCGCAAATTTATACTCAAGTTGTGTCGAACATCACGTAGAAGATTAAAAATAAGCACCACCGACAATCATTCCATATTGCGTCAGACAAAAACACGAGGACGGGAATCTAACCTATCACAACGTGGCCAGGTCTTAATATTTGCATTTTGCACTCAAATCAACGCGCCATACTTATAAACAATGACAGAAATAAAAAAAAATGTACAAATGCAATGACCACAAAAAATATATGCATATTATTAGTAATTTTTACGTGTTCCGAATAGCGTTGCCGTGCAGTCAACGCATAAAAATCACAGCTGACTGCAGCTGATAGTAGTTATTACGTAAGGAGGGGATACCTCCCCTCCACATCTTTCTTGAAAATTGTTTAAACAATCGTTTATAAACAATTATCATGAACCAATCCTTCGACTCTTAATTAATTCATTGTTTGTAATTTGTTATAAATAATTCGTTATGGATAAATAATAATTTGACTAAATTATTTAACACATTTTGCAAAACGATCACATTTATTTATCCATATAAACACGATCAATAATTTTTCTATTGTAAAAAAATTTATGATTGAAGAAAATTTTTGTCGACAAATTTCTGTTAGTTTATCAGTTAGTTTATGACCAAATGTTTATCACTAACAGTTTGCCCTCAAATTGGCAGCAGATAAACAAAAATATTAATACGAAAAACATTTCCGAAAAACTTCAGTCATTTTGAAGTTACGCATTTGCTATAACAGTTTGTACCCAAATTTGCAGCAGTTGCATTACAATTCCCTGGCGGTCTCGAGGCAATCGCCATGATGGTGTTTTGATTCCCTTTTGATTCCCTTACAATTTTTGAAAATTTCATGTGTTTTAGCCCAAAACTTTTCCCCGATATTTGTCGCACACAAGTTTTAAACCGTTTTTTCTATAAAAATTTTATTTACGTGTCGTAAAAAACTGTGAAAACATTAAAATAGACACATGAAATTTTCTGTCATCTTTGACGAAAAATATTAAATGCCCTGCCTTCTTTTACACAAAAAGTCGACTCTGATGCATTTCACAACTGTACTGCAAAAACTAATGAAAATTCACATCTTTTATGAATTACAATTTATTGGTATTTATTCGAAAGTTTATTGCAGATTTACCTTACCCTATTTCTTTACGCCAGTTGGTAATAGATTTCCAGCTGTTTCTACTCTACCATATCGGTAGTGTAGGTATTTTGCAGTTGATGTGAAAGTCCAGAGCAAGAGCTTCCTCTGTGCATAGATATACAGCGGTCGTCGGGCCTGAATGTATATAGATATACATGAGCCCGTTATACGATCTGGAAACTCTGCCTCTGTGTGAAATAGTTTAGTCTTTCGAATTTTGAATGAAAATAAATATATTCTGTTAGAATTTTTAATAAAATCAAAATTGACTTAGTACACGAATAAAATATGTTTCAATATGTTATTAAAAAGTTTGATCGATCGAAAAAGGTAGTCGTTAAGTAATATTCAATTGAAAATTAACAAAATACTTAAAGTTTTGACTTGAATTTCAGCTAAGTTTTAGAGTAAATACTGTAATACGAGTAATGAAAATGCCTGTTTTGCTAAAACGACTACAGTCTTCGGGTTCGCCTTGTAACGTAATCCTTGGTTTCATCAAAATCTGTAGCTGTACAATTTTTGATCCCGCTATAAGATACGTTTATATCTTTCTGGGAATGGAAATATTTAGCGCTTTAGAAATATGACACAATATCTTGACGTTTCACAAATACTACATAGTTTTACACATTTCAGTGTCTGAATTAAGATTCGTTGTAAATTGATGATAAAATTAGACACAAATATGTGTATTTTTTAGGAAAAAAGTTTATTTAATGCACAAAAGCAGTTTTCTGAGCACACGATTAGGTGTAAAAAAATGTGAGTTTTACAGTTATGGAATAATGCAATATTCACACTTTTCACTCAAATAAACAAAATTTTATTGGTAGGGTAGAACGGGGTTAAATCGCCACGGGGTTAAACAACCAATTGCCTTTATTTTTTTTTAATGAAGTCGAATCGAACGACTGTTGGCATTGTAGATAGTGGTCGATGCAACGCAACTTTGGCAAAAAGTTCCGTTACTGCCCGTGTGTTATAACCTGAGTTCTAACGTAAACAAGATTTGACGCGTCCTCGCTGAAATATTTTTCGTCGACAAAAGTTCAAAATTACACAAAACAGTGAAGTGCAGAAAAAAAGGTAAGTGTTTTCTAAGAGCAAAATTACATGCTAAATTCAAATCTGTAATTGGTTTTACAAAATTTTAATTTGTTAAAAATTTATTCACCTTTAAAAAAAAAGAAGCACGTGGGGTTAAATAACTAGTCAACAGGTGGGGAAAAACAACCAGTGGCGTAGATAGCTTTTCGAGATGGGGAAGGATATAACACTAAGAAATGCATGCCGAAAGCGCGTTTTTGATATCATTTGCTGTCTTAGCATTGACTCAGGGAGGGGGGGGGGATTGATCTCCTTAATTCCCCCCCCCCTATCTACGCCACTGAAAACAACCACTTATTGATATACATGAAAATGTAGCAATTCTCATTCTTTTTTTTCTAGCATTATGCCGCGTCATTACGTAAGAAAGACGCCCAAACCAGACGAGAAGATAATTGATATAGCTCTCAAAGAAATTCAGAATGGTGGAAAACTGTTCGCTGTTGCTGCTAAATATGAGGTGCCAAGAGGAGTTTTGCGGAGCCGCGTGCAACGGAACGAAAAAAATGTCCCTAGTGGGCACCACGGACAGGTATATACAAATTCTTTAGTTGTCTTAAAAGGAATATTTAATTGAACTTCAAGTTTATCCCTATAGAAATTTTAAAAATAATAAATATTTTGCATTAAAGAAACATGCATAAAAATGAAGACAAATCAAAACAAGAATAAATATAACTAATCAAACGAATAAATAAAATCAAATAGTAAAACCAATACTTAGAAAACTATTACTTACAAAATAAATTACTCTATAAATCGTCAAAACTTTTATCGATTGTGTTATTTTTTTACAGATTTTTAACACTGATCAAGAAAATGCATTAGCAAAATATATGATCAAGGCATCAAAATGTTCAATGGACTCTCCTGCGTAGCAACTCGATGACTCGCTTATGAATATGCGGTTCAACTGGGCAGCCGAATACCAGATAATTGGAAAGGAACTACACCTGGACAGAATGGTTCTGCTTCAAAGGACTGGATGGGTGGCTTCATGCACCGTCATCCAGAATTATCGCTGCGAAAGCCACAAGCTACAAGCCTGGGTCGAGCCACCGCGTTTAATCGTCACAACGTCGGTACTTTCTTCAACCAATTAAAGAACGTGATCGAGCGATTTGCAATTGAGCCAGCTAATATTTACAATATGGATGAGACTGCCCTGACAACTGTCCAAAAACCTGTCTCAGTCATTGCACAACGCGGTGTTAGAAACCTTGGATCTGTGACGTTGGAAGTGTGAGTTCTTGTAACATTTGCTCTTGCTGTATCTGCTGGTGGAGTATGCTTGCCACCCTTTTATGTTTTCCCACGAGTAAAATTCAGAGACGACTTTCTTGCTACTGCTGGTTTTGGGGCTGTTGGAGCTGCTTATACTTCAGGGTGGACGAAAGGCGAGCAATTCTTGAAATTTCTCAAGCATTTCAAAAAATATGCTCGAGCAACGGCAGAATCGAAAACTCTATTGATCCTAGACAACCATGAATCCCATATGACGATAGCCGGATTGGATTTTTGCAAAAGCAACGGCATTATTGTTTTGTCCTTGCCGCCGCATACAAGCCACAAAATGCAACCTCTCGATAGGAGCGTATTCGGTCCAATCAAAAAATTTTACAACGCAGCATGTGACAATTGGATGCGTATGCCTCAAAATGCCGCAAAAACAATAACAATGCACGACATTCCTGGTTTTGCTCGTGAAGCAATTCAAAAAGGAGCTTCGATTTCTAACATTCAAGCTGGGTTTTGTGCAACCGGTATATGCCCATTGAACGAGCACGTATTTGACGAAGTAGATTTCTTGCCATCGGAGGTGACTGATCGTACAAACGAGCCTGAACCGGAAGCATTCGACAGGGAGAGAGAAGAGGAATCACAAAATGATGAAACACGTGACGATGAGCAAAACCTCAGTGCAGAAGCAACTTTGGAGAATCTCCGACCCCCTCCCAAAGCTGCAGCGAGAAAAACAACTCGAGGCCGGAAAAGAAGAAAATCCGCGGTGTTGACCGACGAAACTGTATTGGAGGCTTTGCGCGAGGAGCAGCAAAATGTGGCCAAGAAGAAGGAGGAACAAGCATTGGCGACCATGGCGAGATCGGAGAAAAAGATTTTGAAGAAATTGTCCGACCAAAAAAAACGAGACACGGCAGCTGAAAACAATACCCGTCGCTCCAAAAGAGGACGTCCGAAAAAAGTAGATTACGTCGAGGAAAGCGACGCCAGCGACTAAAGAAGCTCAAGAAAAACTTTTTCAAGTCAATTTTGTACTTTCGCAAAGTTTTATACAACAATTTTAGTCACTTTAAATATAAAACAATCATTTCACACTTTTTGTTCAAATGCAAATACCTGACAAACAATGCAAGTTAGAAAAAATTTTTTCTCATGAATTTTGTAGCCCAGGATTCAATAAACAAAGAACAGTTATGAATTTTGAATTATTATTATAAACAAAGTTTTTACAGAGTGCCAAACACAAAAATGGTTGTTTAACCCCGTTCTACTCTACTATATAGTTTTTTAAAACAAAATTACAATATTTATGGACGTATCAACAATTATTCATTTACGCCCATCATGTTTTCGAGTATGTATACAGTTTTCAATTTCTTTGCACGTATTATTCGCTAACATGTTTTCTGACGCTTTTATTGCATGCATTGTTTCAGCAGATTTAAAATGTACGATAGTACAGATTGCTTAATCAAACTGCTACGAATTTAAGATCAATTTTAATTGCAATGTCATTGCACTGCTTTTGCTAGCATGTAATATCGACATTAATTGCTACCAAATGATACGCTTGAAAATACTGAAAACTATAATGTTTACATATACATCTGCACTTGGACCTAAGAGGGTACATAAACTCGATATAGCAATTGAGTATTGGTTTTCTCGTCGTGTTTTTTTACGAAGTAATAAAACTGTTATAATCTAAAACTCTAAATCTATACAAACTTATTGAGAATTCGAGGCCTCGATCGTGCACTTGCAGGATTTTTTCTTGTCACCTACCATCATTGCATCCGCGATCACCTACGACCCGCGAGCCGTCAGCCACGTAGCTGGCTCGAGCAAAGTAAAATGAAAGAGAAAGAGTGGTCATCTCCGATAGTTGACGAATGTCCACGAACTCAAAACCAATTTTATATGCGTTTTCTCCGTCAAAGGATTTAGTGGAAAATGATGTCATGTCATCGGTTATTTCGGTCGCTCTGTATCTACATAATGTAAAAAATGTTGACAAATACTCAAATTATATAGAAATATGACATTACTGAAAGTCATTAGTCGCTAGTAATGCACGCAAGAAAAAAACCAGTAACTTTCCCAAGTGTCTTATTAATGTTTTACTTGAACATTTTTCAATTTTTGTCGCATTACTTTGATAATCAGCGATCTCCAATTACCGATGACACATTCCACTCCAATTTTTGACGGAGAAGTGATAAGACATTTAACATCCATTCAGAAAGAAAACGAAAGTGAACCCCAGGATTCCTAGGCTAAGAGGGTTTGAAGATTTGAAAAGGAAAGTGATCAAATTCCGGCCTGTGCCGAACGACGCTCAGAGTATAACGGTGTTGTTCCTCGAGGGACCTTTTACTTAAGCGAAGGATATTTCTTATGTTGGTCGGGGATAAATTATCATTTTTGCAGATTGATTTAGATGTACTTGAAAACAATGTACAAACAGGAACGGTTACAGCGAACGAGGAAAAAGTATCAGGAAGGGATTAATTGTACTTATGAAAGTCAGAACTGTCTAAAGGGATTTCAGATAAATGTTAGTAACTAACATACGGGAGATTTTAATGTTATTTCTGCGGAGAAGTTAAATGACAAAATTTCGACTTTTGAAAATATAAACCAATCGTTAAAGGGAGGAAAGATGAGATTCAAGATTCGCTTTTTTTTGGTAGATCACGATTAACATTCGAGTAAAAAATGTCTGTTGCATTAAATCAGATATACTATCTGGTTTTTCCTAGAAAATTCTCGTTTCACGTCCTGAAAGTGCGATTACTCCCACCGTTGCGGAAGGCGATGCTCAAATTTTTTATATTAAAATGGACATACTATATTTTTACTTAGTTCTTATTTGTTACATCTCGAAATTGTCTGTTCAGTAACGCTGGTTCTGTTGAAAGAAAAGAAAAAATTTCATCTAAAGTTTTTATGTATTCATTTCTTCTCATACGGTGAAAGTACAAAACGAGTAATTTCTAGAAAATCTATCTATAATAACAGATTTTCATCCTAGCGAGAATTAAATATTTCAAAAATCAATAACTTAAAAAGGCGAGAAAACTTTGTAATAATTCCCTCATGGAAATCCGTTGTTTAGGAAGGAATCTTACAAATTTTTGCTGAAATTTCCCATGCCTATTTTTTATGCTAGACTGTATTATTTTCTTTTTCAATTTATGTCGCTGTTTACATCACTATTTTAAGAGCACTTTGTTTTTCTTGCATCTTAGCACTGTAAATGAAAATTTTATGACTTTTTTAACATTCACATGTTATGGGGCAGAAGAAGCATTATAGTCAAACAGTTGTTGTGCAATTATTATTACTATCAAAAATTGCAATATCCAATGTAATCACTTGGAGCAATAACTCCTCAAAGGGGAGATTCTGAGCGTCTTTTAACACCGCAACCTGTTTAAGTGAGATGGAAGCCAGAGCCTTCTCTGGGAAAGTTTCCCGGCCTTAAGTCGTTTTCGCGAGAAAATCTGGCTGTAATGCCAGCCAAATAACTTTTTTGACAGAAAAATATTTTCATAAAATAAAATACCGAAATCGAATTCTCTAGTCGATCCCGTGCAAAAAGCGATCGATTTTGTCAAATCGGTCACATATATGTGTTAAACATATTCTTCATTATTATTGTAAATAACTAAAGTGTTCGATCTGAATAGTCCCAATTATTTAAAGGATTGATGACCTATTGCATCAGTTATCGTAGAAATATAGCCAATCTTTAGTTGTATTGACCTGTGATCACAGTACGAGAAAGTTTCACTCGAACAAGCGAATCGGGTAAACTATTTCTTTTTTTATGGGATTAATCATGAACTGGAGTAATTAGCACTTGTCTTCGAAGAAGCAGCAAGATACAGTATATTATGCGATGCAAGTAAAAATGGTTTGCTGTATTGACTCCAATTACTCAACTTTTTCTAATCAACTTTTCATAAACGCGGTATTTTTAATATTCATTTGACGATAAACTTCCACAGTGTAGGGATTCATCTTTTATAATTTAAAGAGTATTTAAGAAAATTCAAATTCCTTATAAGCAGGGGTTTCAAAGTTGTAAATAATTTTTAACAAACACTTAACTTAAGCGCGTTGCGCTTTATCACTCCATAGCAAGTTATGCACACTGAGGTAAAGTATGTATATTGCAAATCAATGTACTGTTAGATATGAAGATAAAACACTTTTTAGCTCTGCAAAAAAGTAATTATTGAAAACAAAAATCATAATTTTTGTAATTTTTTCTTTCTTTCTTTTGCTTGGATTTCCTACACTACTTTTTTACTTTTTCATAACAACGCGTCCTCAAAAACAGCAAAACACTGTTATGTATAAAAAGTACGTCGACGCTCAACAAAACTTTATTTTTTAAGAGTGTAAAAAACGCGTAAGTGCAAAGCCGTGACTTGAATAAGAATCTAATCGAAAACGCGAGAGCAGTCGTAATATGCTATGCAGTCACTGCAAACTAATCAAAAGAGAAAGGTTTGTTCATCACTGATAAAATTGAGATTGGATATGCCAAAATAAATATTTGACCATTTTACACGAAAAAATCAAATTTCATAAGAAACAAGTTGATTTTGCCGTAAATGATATACATTCACCGAATTATAATTTTTTATTCGATATTTAACTTTTTTATGGTAAGAACTAAAAATTATTTTTTCTTCATATCTAGCGGTATATTTATAAGCAATAAACAAACTTTACCTCAGTGTGCATTAATTGCTGCGGAGTTTAAGGACGCAACGCGCTTGAGTTAAGTGTTTGTTTAAAATTATTTGCAACTCTTAAACCCCTGCTTATAGTGGGTTTATTATAAATAAGAAAATTTTTTCTAATTGCTAATAAGCTTTTTTCACATCCCTCAGAAGTCATGTTTAAAAAAAAATAGAATTCCAAAAAACGAGAGCATTATCAAGTTTTCATGATTTTATTTTCAAAGAAATATTGATTCAATTGACATGGAAACAAAAATTTGTGTTTTTATTTTCTTTTTGATTGCTGTAACAATGCTTAAAAATTCGTTATTAAAGAAAAAAGGTGCACTACAATACCCTGTAAAAAAAATATATTTTTGATGTTCAGAAAAAAAAAACATTTTTTTCGATTACATTTGCCGTATATGGACTACATTTTTTTCTTGGTTCACGCGGAGGCTCGGACCCTTTTCGTCTCCAGGGGCCTATACAGGGGGCGCACACTGTGGGTAAAATTTTTGTCCAAAACTAACCTAAAAAAAATACGAGTGTATATCTATATATATCCACATATATAGATATATTTTACTAAGGATCCCTCCCGCCCCGTCACCCCACTTTTTAGGCAACTTTTTCTCTATGGAGTGTGTGCCCCCTGCGCCTAATTATAAAACGTGGTGCGCCTTGCGACAATTCAAAAGGCGCCACTGTATAGGTCGTAAAATGCGAGCATCTTGCTTTTAGCCGCGAGAGTTATTGACTGTCACCAGTTTCAACAGATCATGCATATCCAAAAGATGTTACCCACCACTATGGTAAAAAAGAATTTTTGACTGAAGTTTTTTTTTTTATATTCAGAAAAATGAAAAAATATTTCTTAACAATAGACGAAATGTTTTTTTTTGCATTTTCGGTCGCATCAATCGTCAAACATGTAGTCTACAATGAATAAGAGTTTTCATATTCAGTGCTACACACTAACTTCTGCAACACAGGTATTTCAATTGCCTTAGGGAATTGGAATGCCATCGTGGCGATTCCCTTTTGATGGCCTTTCGCTTGCCTCAGGACCGTCAGGGTTATTGCTCGTTAATAACGGCAAGACATTGGCCATTTTTGTTGCAAACATTTTACAAAGATTGAGGAATGAAAATGGATATGAATATTCTTAGCTGCATAATAGGGGAAAACTAGCTGCATGATATTGACGCCATGATATTGTGCTGATTTGGATGTGCACGCTTGGCTTATTAGGAATCATCGACGATTAAATCAGAAATAAGAAATGTAAGTAAGGTACTCTCTTCCGTATTTTTCATAATTGAATTGTTCCTCTGATTTGACTTCCGTATACGAGCGTGACTTAGCGACCGACTAAGAGTCATATTTCAAGGTAGTGTCGCAGTTTTCGAACTCATGTTGAGATAACGAGTTTAAATTTCTGCAATTAATCTTAAATGTTTGGTTCAAATCATCCAGGTTCGTTTGAATTGTTGAAAAGCGCGGGTTTGAGTGACTGTATTTTATTCTTTCATGTTCTGTAATCAAATCGAGAAATTATACTGATCTTCACACTTATTCGTATTTCATTGTAAGTCCAGCCTTGTTTCTGATCTCCGCCCGTCTTTTGAAAGCTCCGAGGGTTATTAAGAGGTAATTCCCTTTCGCGATCCTCTCTGTCGCATTCCGCTCGTGACAATATAAATTATAATATAAATGCAGATAAATGCAAACGTGTAGTTTTTTTTATCAAAAAAATTATTAAAATGTAACTACTATAATCAAGATGTCATGTATACGAAATTTGAAATAAGTGATGTACACATTGCAACATATTGTGATTCTCAATAAACTATAAGAGACTTCGAGTTAGTGGGGCCTGCTGCCTATTGTTTAGCACTTTCGGGCAAGAGGCAAATATCCGGTCCGGGCTAGATAATCTTAGAGACTCTCTAACATAGAGTCTGGCCATTAGGCTAAAACATGGCCGCCGTCTGTCAATGTGTACGTGTATCGACGTGTATTTGTATCGATGTGTAAACGCCTGTCAATGTGTATGTGTATCGATGTGTTAATGATTCTCGTTGAAAAAGGGCTAAAACATGGCCGCGCTAATCAGGGCTGTGGACGCAATGGCCAGACTCTATGTTAGAGGGTCTCTAGATAATCTGGCTCGGATATCTCAAAATGGCGCGGGAAATTTAAAATGCCGTCACGCTATAGAGTGATGGTAATATATTGGTGTATATTATATAATAATGAATAATGATATTATTTTTCTAAATAATTCTAATTCTAATTTATTTACATTGTGTAAATATACCAATATGTACACAATATATGAGGTGCATTTTAAATTTTTCGCGCTATTTGTGATATCCGAGCTAGATTATCCAGCCTGGACCGGATATTCGTCTCCCACCCGAAAGCGCTGTTGAAATATTTTAGCGTTTTCAAGTGACTGCTCTCGGAGTGCTCTGAGAGAAATTTCTAGGCAGATCTAACCATATTTGAGCACGTATCAGCAGAAAAATATGCTCTAAATCTGCTCCGGATCGGTCACTTGAAAACGCCATTTCTCTTACGAGAACTAGAGAAATTTGGAGTTTGTAAGCTTGTTTTTTTTAGAGTTGTTATTTTAAAGTTTAAGCAGTCTAACTGTCTATATAATAATGTTATGAAGCAAAAAAAATTCACATTTCGAAGAACTAACTTAGTTCTTAATAATTCTAGGGGATTTTAATTTTGTGACGGTTATGACGGTTATATGACATGTCATGTAACCGTCATGTGACGAAAAATGTTATATGACACGTTGTACTATATCACTAATCGGCCCGATCGAGATATATATATATTTTACGTCAAAAATGCTTATTATTAGAAAATATCGGAATTTTTTAAATTACACTTATAAGGAGGTTCTAGCGCGAGTTCCAGAGTTAACGTTGCCGCAAGCATCTTTGCAACCGAAGCTACTTTCATATATGAATGTAGCTGATATATCAACCGTGTCTGAGACCAGCTGAGACAACGTTTGACAACGCAGCAGTGTCTTTACCTAACCTTCTTGTTAAAACAAAACAAACTTCGTGAAAACACGATGGTTTAAAAATTCATTTTTCGGTTCTGATCGTTTCGTAAAATATAAAAAAACATGCGATTTGACCAATTCGACGACTTGACGTTCCGCTTTCAGTATCAACTGTTCACTTCCACTATTGCGGCATTGCCAGATTGTGCTAGTTCGGTCGTAGATTATTGTTGATATATCAATGACATTATTAAATATTAGATTTTTTCAAAAACTAAACAGTCGATCGGTTAAAAGTAAAATTTTATAAGTTTCTCTGATAAATGCACTTATGCTCCGTAAATTTCATCGAATTCCAAGCAAAATTTTCGGAGATACCGCGTTAAATCATATCTTGCCCATATAACCCAATGCAAACTTTATGATTTTTTTCTCGATTCACAGACAGTAAAAAATTTTGAAATTTTGACTGGTGTATAGTTTTACCCTCAAATTATCTGTGACAAAAATTTGAACAAAATCCAAGGAAAATGTAACTCGCGTTAGTACCACTTATTTAACACATCGATAGTTCATCCGATACTTGACTGTTTTACCGACTGTCGATTCTTTCTCACAGTCCACCACAGGGCTCGTCGACTCCCATGTTAAAAAGTTGGTAAAGAACAGCGCCGCCAAAATCCCTCGCGAGGAATTTGGAACTAAAGAAATCCATGTGTTATATCACTGTATATATTGTATATATAGATATACACGGCACATGCGCCATCTTGGAATTCCTTGCCAAGGTCTGCCATAAGAGTCGACGAGGCCTGGTCCACCACCGTCCACCATTTTGGGAAATTGCCCTTTTTTTTCGCTCGACGGAATCGGAGAAAGGTGATGTAAAATTTTAATTAATAAATCCAAAAACATCGAAAATTGTAAGTGGCCGTTTTATAATGATTTTTTTGCAAAAGTTTTGTTTCACGTTTTACTCTATATTTTTGCTCATATTTGTTACTCAAGTTGTACTTTGATTCTTCGTCTGAAAAAATCACGTTTCTCTTATTCGGTGACTTTTTGATTTTTTTACGTGTTTTTGTTATTGATTTGTGTAGTGTACAATGTTTCATGTCTAAATTCAATGAGTTTTCGCTGAATGCAGTGGCTCGGAGTCATTTAGATGTTTTGATATTGGTCTAATATCGTAATTTTGAGGTTATGTCATTTCAAAACAAAACATTAGCAAACTATTTTTTATATTTAAGAAAGATATTCATTAAGCTCCTATTGATTATAATGTAAAGATAATTTTTATAATTGCATTTTCGAGTTCCTCAATATTTGTTTTCAATTCTCCTATTTCTACGTTTAAACAGTGTTTACTTATTTATTTGCCTGAAATTTTTTTTTGGTAGAATCTTGATTGATTGTTTAATTGTATAAATTGTTGATATGAAAATTTTACAAATAATTTAACTACATTGTTTCGTCTTAATTAATCTTCCTATGTTATTATTCATACATTTCAGCAATTCATTGTTAATTGTGTATTATAGTTTGCAAAATGACGTAATATAATTTATGCTTCTTTGGTGATGAATTAAATCCAAAATTTTCAAGTCTTTTTCACTCATTTTGCGCCCATTGAATGTTTAATTATAATTATGGATTTTATAATAATGATGTAAAGTTGACATTTTTTTTTCAAAATATTTGAATACACTACTTTCCAATTTGTTCATTACAAGAAAGTACAAACAGTTCCTTGAAATTTCACATTATTTTTATTTACTTTAAAAAAAGCATGTGTCGCCATTCTTTAAATTATTTAGCCTCAATTCATTTTTAAATTATGTGGACAGTTTATACAATATTGCTATTGTTTTCACTTATACATAGTTAAATTTGACCCAAAAAATTTTCAAGAATTTCATTCATTATTTGGCCTTTACATGCTTATAAATTCTGAAAATTGTAAATTTTATGTAATATTTGAAATATTGCAGACCCTTAAAATGGCAAAAACAGAGAAGAAAAACAAAAGTGCGATGAACGAAGTTGTGACTCGTGATCACACAATTAATTTGCATAAACGATTGCACGGAATTGGATTCAAAAAGCGTGCTCCAAGGGCAATCAAAGAAATCCGTAAATTTGCTGAAAAGCAAATGGGCACTTCTGATGTCAGGATCGACACCAGGTTAAACAAACAATTGTGGTCTAAAGGAATTAGGTAATTTCGCACATTTTTATCTTTTTTCTAATGTGCATCTGTTTTGTTTCCACTTCATAATATAAAATGTAATTTATCCACTTTTTTTAATTAATTGCACTAAATATTGCAAGCTGAAATATTAAATTAGTAAAAATTGAACAAAAAATATTTAAAAGTTTATTCATAAGTTTTCTATTTATTATGATTAGTTGTTGGAAAATGTAAGTCACATATTATTAAATTGAATTCAATAGAAGTCAATTTTTTAATTAAAGCGCATTCTCTTTTTCAATTTTCAAAGTAACTAACAAAATAGTTAATTTAGGGATTATATTATTTATATTTTTGGAAGTCTTCTGACTCTGAAAAAGGTACAAAATAGTAAAATTATTTCATACTTCATGAAATGTTCAAAGATGTAATATTAATTGGCTTGATGAAATATTAAATGAAAATATCAAACTTGATTTTAAATTGATAAATCTCATGATTTTTTAAATAAATGTGATGTGTTTATTCTATCATTCTAATATGGCTGGTACAACGATTTAATTGTTAATATTTTCATAAATTTTCTGAGTCATAACTTTGCAAAAAATATTTTGTCATATTGCATGTTCTAAAATGTCAGCAAATGTAATCATGCTCAGTTAAAATTATTTGCGCTCATAATATTATTACCTTTGAGTAAATGATTGACAGAATCATTATTAATTAATAAAAAAGTGTTTCTCGTATTTGAGTTCAAAAAAATTAGAAACTAGACAAATAATTTCAAAGTTATTAATTCATTACTTATCTTCAAAATTTTACAATATAACAGAGTGTCGATAGAAAACAAAAGTTCAATTAATTCTTTGAATTCTGATTAGTCTAGAATATTCAGATAATAACATTTGACAAAATAACTTGGTGTTCAAGATATTCATCTTAAGGTTATATCAAATGTAACAAGTAAAAACCCAACTGGAAGACATTAATTATATGATAAATATTTGAATCACAATATTTTAATATCACATGCAAATTTCTGAATTCAATTTAGAAATTATTCAAATAATACTAATTAATACTGGAAAAGTGTATGATTAAGTTTTTAGCTGATTTAATTATCATGAAACAAAATTTCAATTAAAAAAAATTTGTAAATCAGCGAATTTTCTTGTTGATTTTAATGGTTTCCTCAATCTAGAATAATAATGGTTGATGACTTGATTTCAAGATTTAATCATAATAACAGCAATTTAAAATGAAAGGTATTTTTTGTGCTCTTCAGTGTCCTTGAAAACAATGTATTTTAATGTTTAAAAGCAATTTTTTGAGTGTTTTACTGATAAACAAAAAAAATTTTAATATAGATAATTTCAAAAGATTTTCATAGTTTTCTTCATCTTGTTGTTTAGAAATTCATAGAATTTTAAATTCAAAAATAAGTCCTAAAAAATGTAAAAACTCATAATTCAATAAAATCATAGAAATTTGTTTTTAAAAATCTATATCTACAATTAAAATATATTCTGTCCAGTATTACCCGAAATGTTATATTTTCATTTTTTTATTTCGGTTTTTTTTTTCTAATCTTAAATTAATTAATGAAATATCTCTGAAAATCTTATACTATTATTTTCCTACTGTATTTTCCCAAGTAGTTATATATATATATATTACAGGAACATGGTTTTGAATTTTTCTGAACTGATGACTGAACATTAAAAAAAAAATTACAAATTTACTGTTGCCATTTAAATCTTGCATAATGATACATTGTAATATTCTATCGCTATTTTTCTTAATTGTATGAAAAAAAAACCTTAAGCACATTTCAAAAAAATATGTATATATAAATGATTTTTAATCAGATGTTTCTAGATAATTATTTCATTTTTCCAACATTTCTAAATTGGAAATGTACAAATTCATAAATAGTATAATATCGCTTTAAAAGAGAATAATTTTATGAATTAGTGAATCTTATACATAATTTTCATTTTGTCATCTTTCTATAATCAGCAAATATTTCTATTTTTCAGAAACGTTCCTTTCCGAATCCGTGTCCGATTGAGCCGCAGGAGAAATGACGATGAAGATTCTGCCAACAAGTTGTACACTTTAGTTACATACATCCCTGTGATGGATTTCAAAGGTCTCCAGACTGAAAACGTCGATGCGAGTCAAGATTAATTCCCACCCAACTTAATCTGACATTGTATATTTCGACCTAAGTCAACCATTAAATTTTACTTCCTTTATATTTCGTATTTCTGTGATTTCATTTCATCCTTATCTCCTAAAATTCTAGAAGCAAATATAATTATTTTACAGTTGCGATTGCAGAAACAATATACAGATTTTAATTAATGATACATGAAAGAAATTGATTGGTTATATAAGACTGGTATAAAAAGTATTGAGAATGTTATTGAATGTGGCGCGGACTACAGAAAGGGGCCTCCAGCACCAAAAGTCGAAATCGAGTTAGACAATTTCAATAGTACAAACTTGGCTCTTTCAAGTGAGATCCCACTCTCGAGTTCATCTAAAAAAAATTTATGTTAGAAATCGTACCTCGTTATTCAAGACCTGGGAGTGTTTCCTCAGAGTATATAGGCATTAATGAAAAGTTTATGGAAAAAAAAGAATATGCCCGATTCACCAAAATTCATGTAAACTATAGGAATAATCGCTAAAAAATATTCTCAGCGTAATTCTTACAAGCGATTTTTTGGTATGATGCAGAAACAAATTATTAAAAATATTTCGGGTCATTGAGAATGATAAAAATGTTAACTTAAGTTTTGAATAAAATCTATATTTACTTATTGGCTCCAATCAACACAACTAGGAAAAATTGTAATAAATCAAAACTTTCGTTTTGTAAAGTATTTTCAAAATGATATCCAGTATTCACTTACATATGCAATATTGTGATTAATAATGATTATAGTATCATAAAAAACAATTTGTTTAATATGATCATATCCAAAGTCAATCACTGATATAGTAAAAATGATGGATTAATTTCATTTGTCATTAATATGAAAAATGATGTTCTGTTATTCTACGCCGTTTTTGTATCAGATTTAGTACATATTATTTTAGATTATTATAAATAAATATTTATTTATTTATAGAAACCTAATAATTTATAATTAATATTATTATAAATAAAGTATATATAAGTGCGTTAGCGAACGTGCCCCTGCGTAAATATATCCGTCCAGAGTATTCACATTTTGTGAATGCTCTACTTTACCGGCAATTTCAATAGTTCTAATACTTCTAATATAGAAGATGCCCGATTGGGGTTTTCGACCCGGAGGCGCACAAATCTTTTTGTATGTCTCCGGGGAGAAAATCTTATGTGAACCTTGGTGCATTTACCATCCTTGGACAAGGACGATATTTTCCTGTCCGAGCACCTCAGATATTCATTTTTTGCATGGTATATGCAAATAATTATGTTTATTTTCATTCTTTGCATAAAAGTAAGTACAATATAACAATATACAAATTCATGTAAATATTTATTATGGAATAGACAAACTGATCCTTCCTCTCCGAACCAATCAGAAACTGTATTTCAGAGTCTCTTTATTGCGCACAAACTATACATTCAAGTTTTTTTTGTTTTTATTTTCTGCAATAATTATAATATATAACTCCCCTCGCCAAAAAACATACACATACATCGAATGACTACTCTAGAAACGTACCAAATCAATACCTAATCCGCAGATTTTGAAAGTGAATACATCGCAGCTGCGTTACTGAATCCAAAAAAGTCGTACAGGGTATCGTTACTTCCAACTACAGTTCGTGAAACCAAGTAACCTAAAGGGAAAATGCACGAGCATTTTCGAAAATTGGTGTAACAATAATAAAATAGTTTTCGATGCGTGCGACACGCGAAATCCTTTCAATTTTTTTCCATTTCCTACTCTTATTGCACGGAACGAAAAAAATTTAGTCAGGTGGGAAGCAAGCGCATATTTTTGAAGACCTTCAACAAAAAATTGAAGTGAAATTGTAAGTAGGATTCAGGAACGAAATCGTTCAAACATTATGTACAACGTTGAGGTATAAATAATGCGTTTCAAAGTCTGCTATACAAAATGTACAAAGAAAAAAAATTTGGAAAAAGACAAATTTTGAAGTAAGGTTATATTTCAATGCAATAAAATTCAAAATCTGGGATTCAAAATCGAAAAAAAATCACAGAATGGGATTTCCGTAAGTGAAAATAAATTTACGAATTGCCAAAAAGTGGAAAACATTCAAATTCATTTTACGAAATCAAATAATTTGCAGTAATAAATAATATATTTGCTCAAACTCAATTAAATTCATCTGTTTACTAATAAAAAAAAAAGAAAATACAATATAATGTCTATATCAAATCTCCACGTATAAATATAAATTTTTGTATCATTTATGGACGCTAACTATCAGAAATAACCAGCATTGAAATTTTTTGGCATTACATATTACCGGTTCAAAAAACGATATCGACATCGATAAAATTTTGATATCAAGATATTCACCAAAGAGCCTGCTGAAAAGCTTCAAAAAGATCTCAAAACTCTTTCCCAACTTGAAAAACATGATCTTCGAAGGTAAATAAAAAATCTCCGCCAAGTAATTTACACGGGATTCATCGTTTCGCGCTCTTTATTAAACAGCCGCTTCGACGGCGTCTTAAATATATTATAACTACATAAATTTGTACAAAAAATGACTTGTTCATACCGTAATTTACGTTCTCAAAAATGCGTACCTTTGCGGATTCCAAATGATTGCATTACGATTTTTTTTTCATAAGACAATATAATGTAGAAAAAAATTTGGTAATTTTACGATAAATAAATGTTTCAAAAATAACGTAAAACATTTGATTGTAAAAATATTTTACAAGTAGCGTAAAAGTTAATATGCATTTTTAAAAAAGCGTGATATCTTGATTGAGTTTCGAAATCCACAAAGGTAGTGAAATTCTGAAAAAAGAATACGCCCCAAATTTTACAGAATTCATTCAAGCTTGAATTTAGGCCAGAAAAAAAGCATACGTTTTTTCAAAAGTACGCCAAATTCTGGAAAGACTTGGAAAATGGAGGGCACATTCTTCGCCCTCGTATTGCACAATAAACATACATTTCCTCATTTCCCAAGTCACAAATTCAAGTTGAAATCTCGTGTACTTTTGTACAACGCGACTTGCAAAATTTTCAAAATAAGTATATATAGCACCGGGCACAAAACTGTTTTCTCAAAACATTGGAACGAATTCCTATCCTCGAAATTTGGTCGAACATTGAAACATTTTAATAGAAAAATTTTAGACCGCGCCGAATTCCATTTTTTTCAGAATTTGGAATATAATCACGTGGATTTATAAAAAAATGTAAAGCACTTCAATTCAAGGCCATGGCGGATTACACAGTTTTCAAATCACCAAGTCGACATTTTTCCGAGTTTTATCGTTTATTTAAATTTTTTTTGTAAATAAAGGGGAATAAGATTTGAAATTGAAATTTCTGTACATTTTAAAGGAAAAAACTAATTTTTTTGGTATGTCTAGAAAAATTAGAATAAAGGTCTCTGGATTCAATAAACTTGAATTTCGTTGGAAATATACCCAAATTTTTCAAGATTTTTTGATGGTATAATTTGGGAAAAATTGGAATTTATATTCGAACGGAGAAAGTGATTTCAGGGATTTCATTCGAATTAAAAAATCAAAGAATAAAGCTATCCAGAATGAAAACCCCTAAATTTTAATTTTCAAAATCTACGAATACAAAATTTTCCGACAAATCGTGAATCTTCAATGAACTAGAATTTTCTTTAAGGAAAAACTCATCGACTAATGTACTCCAACCAAAATTTACAACAAAATGATTCAGAATGTTTGAATTTTCATTTTAAATCTTTTGATATTCGATTCGTTGCACGTTTCGTTCCAGGTCAGCAACCAATCAATTTCCAGAGAGTGAATGAAAAAAAAATAAAGCTATCCAGAATGAAATACTTCAACTAATTTCTTTAGTCCAAGACTCATCAAAAAATCACACTCACCACATTCCAAAAATTTCAATATCGAAACCCCAGAACCCAAAAAACAACGAATCTCACAAATCTCACTCTACAAAAATATAAATCAAAAATGCGAAAACCAATATATCAAAAAAAGAAAAATCTCCAAAAACTTGAATTTCATTTTTTTTTACATAAAACTATGTAAAAAAAAATTTACCTAAAATCCGCCAGGGCCAAGAAAAAACAAAACAAAAAAACCCCTGAAAACCTCATTATTCGAGGTTAGAAACCCGCCCCCCTCCCCATGTAGGAAAAATTTTTGGGTTTGTGACAAACCTTTCCCCCACCCTCACCCCCCCTTCATAAGTGATGACTGAAATCTACCGAATGCTGGTAAAAAGATTAAGCACGGATTTGTTCTCTTTTTGGCTGCGCGCCTTGCTGAAGACGTTCCAGAAGCGTAAAGTTTCGTCGCCGGCGCCGGTAACGATGGCCTCGCCGTCGGGGGACATGGCGAGGTACAAAACGCGATACGAGTGCCCGGTGAGCTTGGCGACCTGGGCCAGGCTAGGATATTTCCAAACGAGAATCTGATTTTGGGAATAGCCGTGGGTGCTGACCAGTTCCGAGCTGTGCTTGCTCCAGGCGAGGTTACAAACCTGACATTGGTAAATACAGTCGGTATACAGAATGGGAAATATTATACACAGTGGAAATAGTATAAAATCTTATTAAATAAACGGAATTGAATCACTACGAAGTATTAAACAGAGTGGGGAATTTATTATAAAATATAACAAAACAAACATGGTGGAAATATTACGAACCATTATTCAGAGTAAAAGTTATTACGAAATATCATACAGAATGAAATATATATATATAGGGGGAAACATTATATATTATATAGGTCGAAAAATATTATACAGAGTGACAATACCAAAAAGAGGATACCGAGTGAAAAAAACTCAATCATTATAAGTGGGAAAATACTATAAGGGCTGAAAATATTCTAAAATATAACAAAATAAATAGAATTAAAAAAAAATCAAAGAAACATTATAAAATATTATACAGGGTGAATAGTGATTTATTCGACGTAGTGCAAGTGTCGACTTTGGCAAAGACGAGGATTCCGGCCTGAGGCGAAGCCGAGGGAGTGAATCGTCTTTGACAAATGAGACAATTGCACTACGTTGCATACTTTATTTTATGCCACAAAGGCCGCAAAAAACCGTTTCAAAATTGCGATTTTGAGGTTAGAGTGGCATAAAATATTTTACAGACTATAAAATATTTTACACAGCAGAGATAATTATTTAGGAAAAAAAAAAGTACAAAATATTGCAAAATAAACAGAGCTAAACTGTTATTAAATATTGTACAGAGCGGAAACGTTATGAAATATTACAATATCAATAGAGTGAAAATATAATGCAATATTTTACAAAATAAAAAAAAAATATATTATACTGAGTGAACTATACTGTTAATCATTATACAGAGTGCAAAAATACTAAACAGGGTGAAAATATATTAAAATGTAAAAAAATTAAACAGAATTTAAGAATTATAAAATATAAAAATATAAACAGAGTTTAAATATCATAAAATATTATACACAGTAAAAAATATAATAGGGTAAAAAACATTCAGAGTTGAAAAATGATATACTGACTGGAAAAATACTATAGAGAATGTAAACAGGAAATATTACAAAATGAACAGAGTTGAAATCTTATACAATATTATACAGGTTTGAAAATATTACAAAGAGTGGAATAAAGTTGTACAGAATGAAAATACTAAAAAATATTATAAAGCATGGAAAATATTATACATAGTTGAAAAACATGAAATAGAGGGAAAGAATGTATAGATGAATTAATACTATAAATTATTACAAAATAAATAGGGTTAAACTATTTTAAAATATTATGCAGAACGAAAAATATTACATAACATTGTATAGAGTGGAAAGTACACATAGTGAGATAATATTTTACAAAATCTATAAAATATTACAAAGTAAAGTGGAAAAATTATAAAATATCACGAAATGAACATAGTGAAAATATAAAATATTGTACAGAGTGGATAATACTACAGATTAAAAATATTGTAAAACATTGCAAACAGAGTGGAAACATCATTAAATATGATACTGAGTATAAAAAATTACAAAACATTATACACAACGGAAAATATTACATATATTATGTAATCTCCAACATCAAAACCCAGAATTTTCATCTAATCATATAATATGTGATATAATATTTTTTCTTTGTTTCTTTTGTACTATTTTATAGTATTCTTCCACTGTGTTTTATATTTGCCACTCTGTATAGTATTTTTTTTAAATTTTCCACTGTTTTTTGTGTGTGTAATATTTTACAATATTTTCACTCTATTTATTTTGTAATATTTTATATTTTACAGTGTATGATATTTTATAATACATGTTTCCACTCTGTTTACTTGTTTATATTTTATAATATTTTCGCACTGTGCAATATTCTATCACTCTGTATAATATTTTCCACTGTGTTAATTTTGTAATATTGTATCATATTTCTACTTTTTATTAAATTATATGTTTCTGTTCTGTTTTGTAATGCTTGAAAAAATTTTTAATCTTTTTATTTTGTAATATTTTATAATATTTCCATCTCGTACAATATTTTTTTGTATTGTACAATAGTTTTTTACCCTGTATATTCCCCGCTCTGATCTTTTAAAATATTGTCACTATGTTTATGTGGACATATTTTATCATATTTTACCACTTTGTAATATTTTATACTTACACTTTATTTTGATGTACTTTATAATACTTTTCCACCCTGCTCGATATTTTCCACTCTGTATAATATTTCATAATATTTACACTCTATACAATATTTCATAACATTTCAACTGTATTTCATAATATTATTATTACTGTAGTAATATTACTAGTAGTAATGTACTGTAGCAATATTACTGTATTTCATAATATTACAACTGTATTTCATAATATTTTGAAATATTTTTACTCTGCATAATATTATTTCACTCCGTAAAAAAAGTTTCTACTCTTTTTATTTTGTAATATTTCATATTTATAACTTGTATTATATTTTTCCACTTTATAAAACACTTTTCCACCATGTCACATATTTTTCAGTCTGTATAATATGTATACAGTAATATATCTACTCTGTTTATTTTGTAATATATTATTATATTTCAACCTTGTGTAATATTCTTCCACTGTGCATATAATATTTCATAATATCTCCATTCTCTTTATTTTGTAGTATTTTATAATGTTTACACTCTGTTTTGTATAATATTTAACACTGTTTTCATTCTGTATGATACTTTTCTACGCTCTACTACGTTTGAGAATATAAAAGACAATAATTGAAGTAAGTGTACACATATCTGTGGCTTCCCGCCATAATGACGAAACTCACTTTTTTTCGAAATTGAGTTAATGTGAAATTTGATACCTGTAAATGTTAATCTTTCCATAAAATGTTAGTTGACACTCTAATATCCAACTTTCGGTTCGTTCTATCGACATTTCATAACCAACAAACTGCATTTTTCTCAGCATAACAACACAACTGAGCGTTTTCCCGTCATAAGGAATCAGTTCACGCGTCATTGTTTAAATCAGTTTGATAATGATGCCTGTGGCTTGCCGCCAAAACAGAGAAAGTCACTTATGCCATAAGGCTCATTTTACATGATATTCTGATGACATTTTGAACGTTATGAGATGTGTGACTTTCTCTGTTATGGCGGAAAGCCACAGAATTTCACGCGGACAAAATAAACGAATAATTCGACTGCATGGTACGACTGTTTATTCAATTTACCTGTTTTTTGCAATTATTGCAAACACAACTCTTTTTCTCACTTTTTCTGCGTTTTTCCCGTTTTTGTTTTGATGCTGAGCATAGCTGAACATCAGCTGACTGCTACGCACACACGTCATAACATTTGTGGCTTTCCGGCGTAACCGACTAAGTCACAATTTTCAATAAAATATACTTTCTAGGCATATTTGCGTGCACTCAACTAAAATATTTTCACTTACGCAATGCAATCGATGATTTCGTAAGAGAAAAAGTCACAAAAGTTTGCAAATTTCAAAAAAAAAAAAAAAAAAAAAAAAAACACTTCGCAAACTTTAAGGCTGGTTTTCTCGAAAACAGCTGTTAGTGAGTTTCGTCATTATGGCTGGAAGGCACAGATATATTTTCATAAATACACCTAGAAGAAATATACTGTCGATTCCCATCCCTATCTTCACCTGGGAGCCGGTGTCCACGCACTGCATCGGCTGGCCGGTGAGAGTATTCCAGAAGCGGATGCACCGGTCGGCTGTGCCACCGCCGGATGCCAGGAGGCCGTGGTGATGGGGCGACCAGGCGATGGCCTTCACCGCGGCCAAGTGTTCCGTGTACGTTTGCACTGGGGAGAGCGAGTGTAGGTTCCAGACGTAGAGGCGGTTGTCGTTGCCGCCGGAGGCCAGGTACTGGTTGTCCGGCGACCACTTGAGACCGCAGACCTCTTGCCGATGGGCGCCGAGGCGCCGCTCGCCGACCACGCACGGCGTCCGGACGTCGCGTTGCAGGATCAACCGGTCGCGGCTGCCCGAGGACAGCACCTCCCCATTCCACGCGAGGGCCCCGACGCGGGCGTTGTGACCTTGGAGTTTGCTCACTTGTTTGTTGGCGGCAACGTCCCAGACCTAACGTTCGTGAACAAAACCAAAGAAACATTCGAAATAATTCTCATTATTAAAATTCGTCGTCGTAGAAACTACTCCCTGACAGTTATACACTGGAAAAAAAAGTATTTCAGAGAGCACTTCAGAAAAGTCAAGTTGGCAGCATTGACAGCGTTGACTCTTCGGAGTTGTCCGAACACCTCACGGTTCAACAGAAATCCTACGAAAGTGTTGAACCAACACTTCCGCCTATTTTCAACACGATGCCCGAGCAGCCCGAGTTCAACCGGTGCCTAAAAGTGTTGGTACAACACCTTTGAACACCTTTTGACAACACTTTTCACCGTGTAGTGGCAACACTGAATCGTGCTGTGCCAGCACAAACTAGTGTTGTCTGAAATAATTCTTTTTCCAGTGTAGGCTGATATAAAAAATACGAAAATATCGTAATCACTCTAATCGATGAATTTCATCAATATTTTATAAAAAAATCTTACAATATTACTCACATTTTTAAACATATTAGAATTAAAATAAACAATTTATATCAAAACGTTTACAACACGATAATTACAAAGTCATACCAAATAATCGAAAATTTAAAAGTTCTCCCATAGGGATGGGCGATCATCCTCGATTGAATCGGAAAACGATTAATAAACGATTAATAATCGATTGATCATCCGACTATGTCAAATCCACAATTAATCGATTTGTTATTATTCCGATAGAAAATCGTAATCGTTTGCCACTGAAGAAATGTTTTAAACAATTGTTGCAGATACTCGCAACAAAATTTTATCCTTTTCTCTCAATGTAAAAAAAATGACGTTCATCAAATTTTACTGTTTACCGCCAGAATAGGCTGGCTTCAGAAAAGTAATAAGTAATGTTGACAACACAACAAGGAGAAGGTCAATAATCGAAAACGATTCATTTTGGTAATAATCGATTAAAATTTAATCGTCAGAAAAATAATCGATTAAAATTTAATCGTCAGAAAAATAATCGATTATTTTTTCAATAATCGCCCATTCCTATTCTCCAATGATAACTGCAAATTTTCTTCAATATGTATTTGAAAAATTCGTCAAGTTCCTAATACTTTAAGACTGATACTTAAAATGCAAAAAAATTACGTTCTGCTTAATGATTAAATTCTTATTTATATGTATAAAAATCTTTATTACTTACATTTTCACACATATTGAAATAAACAATTTGACAACAGTAAAGAAACTTTTCAACAATAATTATAAAAACAAAAATATCGGAGCCATACCAAAAAATCGACGGCTCATACATTCTCCAATGATAACTGAATATTTCCTCCAAGATTTTCACATGATATTTGAGATCCATTCAACGAAACCTTGGACTAAATTCAATTTCACATAAATTTTGTTCTTTCAAATTCAGGCTATAAAAAAATTTGTAAAAAGTTACAGCGCAAAATTCATAAGTTTATTATGCACATTCTTATATGCAAAGGTACGAGAAATGGGTAATTCGTTATAAAAAATTGAAATTGGTATAGTAAATCTATAAATTTCTCAAATATTACTATCTAAAATCATAATAAATCCCTCTTTAGAACGTAATATAATCATCAGTTATCAAAGTAATACACATATCATTTCTAGTCTAGTTATAAAAAAAATATTTTTGTGACACTTTACGAGAAAAAAAATGTGAGTTTTTTTTACCTAAAGATAAGTTGTTATCACTGGTCTTCAATGTCGCAAAAGATTGAAATTTAATTAGGGCGAAGATTAAAAACAACATTACGTCGGGTCATTGAGGGAATGTGCAAAAAGTAGGTTGACTTTTATTTTTTATCTCGATGATTTTTTTTTATCGGCAGACGTAAAACTGATGAATATACCGAATGAACACGCGATGGCCGGAGAATGCGCGAAAAAGTCAGAAAGGTAAATAGGTGACCTGGCTCCTTCTTATCTGAGAAGACTCAATCGGAGAAATTTACTATCTGTATTTTTAAGGCCCGATTTTCGATCTCTTGCTGGAAACGAGATAAGGGATAAACAGGCCCAAAATGTTGGATAAACGTTGTCAAATCTTGAGCTCGAAAAAACAAACGCATAGGTAAAAACGGATTTTAAGATTTAAGAAATTTGGTAATATCTCAGATTGTACCAACAAGTTATTTTCACAAATATTAGGCTAATGTAAATTTTTTCGAAATCTTTTACAGCATCAAAGGTTTGATCAAGTTGTGTCAATTTAAAAAAATCCCATAAAAGTCGCTTTATTGAGAGAATGTTTTAACTTATTCATCTCATTTAAATTTTGATAAAACTAAAAATATTTTTGGGATTGAATACATACGAAAAATTGTATCAACTATCAATTGATTTTTTTACCTTAAAATCTTTTTTTTTTATTTCTGAAAAAATTGATAATATTTTCTTGAATTTTACAACTTCGTAAATATGGAATCCTTAAACTTATCAAATTTTTGGTGTTTTAGTGAATAAGAAAAACTGAAACGTGAGTTTTTTTATATTAAAATTTTTCATAAACTGAAAAAATAACACAACTTGAAGAATTCACTTTATTCCAGAATGTTGACAATGCATTTTGCAATTTATAGATTTGAAACTTCTAAAATTGAAAACTTTACAGGATTCCCAAAATTTATATTTTTTATGAAAATTCTCTGCAGATCCCGAAGAAAAAATTAGATTTTTTGAAAATCAAATCTGCGAACACTAGAAACTTCCGAGAGTCCAAAATATGTCGAATATATACATATTAATTTCTAACAATTTTTAATGATTCAAAAATGAAATTGAGTAAATATCGATAATTTCATTTTGGAACTTTTTCAATTTTTATAATCTCCAAAATAATGCATGCCTAAAAATTACAAACATTAGGTAGATATTTATAATATTATCAAGAGTACAAAGTATCCATTTTTGTCATTGAAAACATGACATTTTTTTGAAGATTAGAAAAATAATGAATCTTAAAGAATTCTTTTTTGCTTCTTAAACTTGAAAGACATTTTGCTATTGATAAAGAAATTTGAAATTTCTAAAACAATAGTATTGAAGGAATTCCCAAAATTTGTATCGTTTATTTTGAAATATTTTTTAAAATCTAGAAATCGAAACGGAGTAACTACAAAAAGAATTGTAAAAAACACATTTTTTCAAATTCAACTATTAGGCACAATATTTCAGAAATCTAAAAATTTCAGAAATTCAGGAATAGTGAAAAGTTTAAGAATATGTTTATTTTCATTCATAATGAAATTTTTCGAAAAATTTGTAGGATCGCAAAAAGAAATTCAGTGAATTTTAATGATTTCAAAAATTTAACAAGTTTAACATCCTTAAAATCGATCTCCACAAGTTGTCAAAATATTATAAGAAATAAAAAAATTTTATTTTTGCACATCCCTAAAATTGTTTCCCAACTAGACGATTGTTTTATTATAATTTATTTTGTATATAAAACCATTATTCATTTTATAGCAATTAAATGCAGTATTTGAGAAAGTCAAGAGTTTTAGAGGTTTAAAAATTAATTTCCATTCACTTAAAAAATTTTCGAAAAATTTATAGGATACAAAAAAAAAATCAAGTAATTTTTATGGCTTGACAAATACATATGGTTAGTAAAATTATAATAATCTTGATCGTAGATGTTCACGAATCGTGAAGATAATATTACCAATTGAAAATTTTAACTTTTAGACGTACTTATGATTACTACGAAATTTTATTTTCTTTGAAAATGTTATAATCCTTCAGACTGAAAGTGAGCATAAATTGAATATGTTTTCTGCGTTTCTTTTTCTTAAGTGATAATAATACTGATTGTTTGTGTTGGGTGCATAGATTGCTGATCTTGAAAAAGGCTCAAAAAGGAGCTAAAACGTTGAAAATGTGAAATAAATTCGTATTTTTTGAGTGGGAAATCGATAAGGGATTTTATTTTTATTGTACTTAGGCAGTGATAAAAAACAATATATATATTGGATTTCTTTAAAAATTATTTTACAAGGTCAAAAATTTTCAAGTTACTAAAACTCAAAGAACTACTTATTTCCAGGAATTTGAAAGCTCTATAGTTTATGTATAGTTATATAGTTTACATACAATCACAAAAATTTCCAAAATTTAATTACTAAGTACTTTTAAAATCTGAAAACAGGAACCTAATAACAATACAAAAATTGTATTTTAAACTAAATTTTTTAAAATCCATTAGAAACTAGAAGATGACAAAAATCTAAGTATTCTGTAAATGAAAAAATTATAAATTTAAAAACCTGTCGATTTTCATACTCTACGAAATTTCTTTAGAATTTCATGGCATTTACGAATTAAATCGACTAAATATCTATTTTTAAAGTTTCCAAAATTCTAATGGTCTCAAATATCCTTGTATAAAAACTATGCTGATTACGTTAGAAGAAAACATTTCCATTTTCGAACGTGCCTGAAATTATTTCGAAAGTAGACTATTCTTCAAAAATTAATTTCAAAAGATAAAGAAAAAAAGGTTTTTGACTCTTTCCAAAGAAATAATAAATGAAGCTAATTTGTATTCATTTTTCAAAAATGCATTCGGTTTTTTGTTCCGGCTAAAATTTCCGGAGCTGAATGGAATACGTAAAACGTGTCGCGCCTTTATCTTTCGACAGTTCAAACACGTTCTCCTACACGAGAACAAAAAAAATTCAATTTTCAACGGACCCCAGAATCTCGTTGGATTTATCTATTGCTTCGAAACACCAAGATAAAACGGCACTTTCCATACATTACCAAAAATTTGCGAAAAATACATACCTCAAATACTTGAAATTTCGACTTTTTCGTGTTTGTTTTCTTCAAAAATTGAAAATTTTTCAACTTTATTATTTACGTCTCCTGAAATTCGAGACTCACCTTTTTTTTTTGCTTTGAAACATTTGATATTACTTTCCACCCACTGAAATCGATATTATTACTGCAGCCTAAATTTTGTGAACATATTTTTCACGCACTTCTGAAAAAAAAATGTGTGACGACTTTTAATTATTGCCTTTCCATGAATAACGTAACTTAATTTTTTGTATTTTTTTACACCCCCCCCCCTCCCCCGAAAAGATGTAACATTACGTCGTCCAAAAATTTAAAATATGAATATTTTCACTTGCTTTTGCATTTCTTTGTAGCAAGTCAAGCATTTATTATAAAAGAAAAGGTTTTTTTAATTTTAGAATTCAAGAAATCGAAAATCAAACTATTATTTGTTGCAGGTTTAAAAGTCCAAAATGTTTACTGATTATTTACGTATTTGATTGTTTTCGAATTTTTTTGTATTTCCTCTGAATTGAGAGTTTTATTCCAATGAATTTCAGGTCAAAATTTAAAAGTTACAAGTTGAAAGCTAAAATATTTTTTTGAATTTAAAAAATTTATTTTATTGATAATTCATGGATTATTAGTTCTATTTTTGAAATTGAGAATTGAAACAATCAAAAACTTAGTTGAAAAGTACATAGTAACTTTATATTTCAAAATTTTCAGATTATTTTCAAGTTTTTTGTTACATTTTTAGAGTTAAAGATTGAGAATTCATGTACAAAAATTTTTGTTTACAAGTTCAAAACTACTACGAATTTATAAATTTATGTTCTTTTTCTGGATTTTTCAAACAAATTACTACAAGTTTGAGTTCTTCAGTACGAAATTGTAATAAAAATTTCGAATTTTGTTCATTATTTGCTAATTGTTGATTAT
Organism: Platygaster robiniae; assembly: GCA_028476575.1. NCBI lineage: Eukaryota > Metazoa > Arthropoda > Insecta > Hymenoptera > Platygastridae > Platygaster > Platygaster robiniae. Next base: position 40,594,317 of record CM052021.1, read on the forward strand.
AGTTTAATTTATGAACAACTACACATTTCTAATTTTTTCGATCTTCTGTTATTATTTTTGAATTGGAAATCGATGTTCGAAATCTTGATATAAAAATTCATAATTATCGTAAATTTCGAATTTTGTTGCATGTATTTTCAATTTCTTATGAAATAAACAATGAAAAATCAATATAATAGTCCAAAAAGTTTTCAATATTTAAATTTGGTAAATCGTTTTTGAATATTTTTTTTGTTCTACTGAAATTCGAAAACAAATTAAGTGACAAAATTGTGATGAAAAAATACCGAGTTACTATAAAATGTGGAATTTCGTAACTTTTATTTTCTTTTCTATTTTTTGAATTCTAGAATAAATTATTCGAACGTTAGTTTTTAAAAGCTTTGAAATATCATAAATACTTATTTTTTTAAATGAAATTCAGAAATAAATTACCTAAATTCTAAGCTTTTAAGTACCAAATAATAGCAAATTGTATAATTCAGTTCATTATATTTTAATTTTGTGTTCTTTCATTGAAATTTCGAAAAAAAAAACACCGTGTGACATTTTATATTTGATAGTTCAAAAGTACTCAAAATTTGAGAAACAAATCATTTTTTAGTTTTCAAAGTACCAAATAACGACAAATTTTGACCTTTTGTCAATCAATGCTTAATTTTGTTCTATTTATTTGATTGTACAATAAATAACTTGTAATTCAGGTTAAATAGTTTATAAAAATACTAAAAATTTCAAATACTGTTGAATACATCAGAACTGTTTTTCTATTTTTAAGTTCCGTATGAAATTCGTTAAGAACATAAAACTTGTGCTGTCCAATTATGTTTAACTTAACCCTCCTCCTCCCTTCCCTAATATCGTTAAGTAATTTATGGAAGGGCCCTTTTTACAACAACCAACTTGAAATATGACACATACTCAATATATTCCTTAAAGTGAATTTCGGACCGAATCAAAATACCACCACTCAAACTTGTTGTAATTATTTACTTGTTTAGAGTGAAAAACTACTCGAAAGCAGTGGAATTTCAATCCTAGAGTGAATTTTAACTTATTTTCAAGAGATTTACCTGACTAGAATTTAAAAGTTAAATTCAAGTTCTTTGAGAATGACGATTGACAAGTGAATGTTCCCTCCATGAGAGTGAATTTTCACTCGAAAGCAGTGAAATTCAACTAATTTTTTAAAAAGGAATTCAACTAGAATTCAAGAGTGCGATTCAACTTCTCTTGGGGTGACAATTTTGAAATAAACTTTTAATTCTAGAGTGAAATCCAACTTATTTTTTCGAGAGAAATCTAACTGAAATTCGGCTTGTGTAGGAGTGACGATTTTGGAGTGAAAGTTCACTCTAAAGCAGTGAAATTTCACTTCTAGAGTGGAATTCAACTTGATTTTACAGTCGAACTCAACTCTTCCTAGAGTGAAAATTTGGAAGTGAGAGAGCGAAATTCAAATTCTCTAAGAATGACAATTTTGGAGAGAATTTTCAATCTATGAGAGTGAATTTCGACACGAATGAAGTGGGATTCTCTTTTCTAGAGTGAGTCATCTTATTTTTTTAGAGAGGAACCTGGCTTCAATTTAAGAATCGAATTCAACTCGCCTTGGAGTGACAGTTTTATAGTAAACTTTCGCGCTATGGGAGTGAAATTCCACTCGAAAGCAGTGAAATTTTACTTCTAGAGTGAAATTGAACTCATTTTTTAGAGACGAATCTGACTGAAATTTAGAGTTGATGAAATTCAACTTCTGTAAGACTAACGATTTGAAGGTGAATTTTTAATTCATAGGAGTGAATTACCATTCGAAAGCAATAGAATTTCACTCCTACAGTGGAATTCAACATTTTTTTTCTTTCAAAAAGGAATTCAACTGGAATTCAAGAGTCAAATTCAACTTCTGTAAAAGTGACGATTTTCAAGTGAATTTATTTTCAGTCGAAAACAATGAAACTGGATTAATTTTTTAAAAATGAATTCAAATAGAATTCGAGAGTGCGATTCAACTTCTCTTGGAGTGACGGTTTTAAAATGAACTTTCAATTCCAGAGTGAAATCCAATTTATTTTTTCGAGAGAAATTTAACGGAAATTCAACTTCTATAAGAGTGAATTTCCACTCACTATTTGAATGGTAGTATTTCAACTCAATGTAAAGTCAGAAATCACTCTAAAGAAAGAAGAGAGTACATATGTGATGTCATATTGTTCTTGACCCTCCCCTATGTCACAAGCTGTCACAAAACATGGGAAAAATCTGCCAGCACCTGAAAAAAAGAGGAACAAACAACAAGGCACGCACCTGGATGTAGCCAAGGTGGGTGCCAACGGCTACGAGGTTTCCCCTCTCGTTCCAGGCGACGGATGTGACACTGTTGCCATCGGCGGAGAGGTCGCAAAGCCTCGTGACCTGACTAGTGCAAGCGGACCAAAGGTAAACGCAGCTTCCGAGACCGACGCTTAGTACGTTTTGCGACGACCAATCTACGAGATTCAAGTAGAAATCATCCTGGAGTTCGGGGGCGTCTAACACCTTTTAACAAAAAACACAACGAAAATTGTTATGAAATCAAATTGTACTTGTAATTGTAAATTGTAAGAAACTTGTTCATTTTCCAAGCTTTCGGCTTCGCATCGAGCCATCCTCAGTGTACATTTATAAATTTCTCGATGATCAACGTCCACGCATTTCCATTCAACACCACATCCACTTATTAATCAACAAACAATAATAATAATGTCCAAAACATCATCGTCAAATACGAAAACTCGCCAAAAGCCATAGGGCCCAGCGTCAACGTATCATCTCTCGAAGTGGTGTTCACCTTACAGAAGGCAGTGCTATTCTAAAAACAAAAATTGTGTCTTCAATGAGTTTTTTCCTTTATTTTGCACAATCGGAAGCCAGAAGATGCCTTGGTGTTCATCAACTTTTTCAGCAAAGCTTGGGAATATATAAATCAATCAATCAATCAATCTATCAGAAGGGGGGAGGGGGGGGGGTGAAACTCTATATAGTGTGTGTATTTTTGTGTAAAATAAAATAAAATATATATTTATAAAACATTAAAGCCTCTTTTATCACCTTGAAAGGTATCCTGGAGATTTTCCTTGTGGCTTTTCTGGGGGAGCGAAGGAGCTTTTGGCTTTTCGCGCTTAGGGGCGATAGCGAGTAAGGGCTACTCTGGTCCATGAGGGTTCTGTCCTTGGTCGGGGTCGTGTATTTGAACAGATTTTTGCTGGCGACAGGGGAGAGTATTCGGCGTTCCTCGCATTGACCTTTCACGTCCTCGATGCTCGCTCCGAGCAATTCGTTTTTCAGGAGGCACGAATAAGCGATACCATCGCGACTGCTCTCGCCATTTTCACGTGACTTTTTCGTCGCCAAACCGCTCCTGCTGTTCTCCGAAATCATGGAGAACGTCGTTTCCCAATTGTTCCCTAATCTGGAAACAGATTTTAGATATTCTGTATCTACATTTCCTCTCACTATTGATGGAAAAAAATATAAACCATGTGTCTAAAGTTCCAAACGTTTAAAATTAAACGAACAAAAATTTGTAAGTTAATATAGAAAAAAAAAATTCTCTTGCTGTTTTTGAACACGTTTTTATTGTAACAACAAACATGATTCTCCCCAAAAAAATTAAGATATTTTACATTTTCGTTTAATTTTAAACGTTTGGAACTTCAGGTACATATATAAACCATGCATTCATCAGAAATTTAAAATTCATAACAGCGCAAGTTTCAAATATTGCACTATTGGAACTAGACATTTTTATAGCTAAATTTTGAATCTTCTATTAGGAAATCGAGAACTTTCACAAATTCGAATTGCAAAGTGACCAGCCACGAATTTTTTGCGATTGTAAACTATTGATTCGAGTTTTTTAATCTTATCATTTTCTCCAAATTTATGGCTTTAGAAACCTCGAACTTGGAATATTGAAATTTCTTCATTTTCATAACCGGATCATCGCAAATATTGACTTTACATTTTGTCTCAGAAACTTTTATTGCAAGGTGGAAAATCACTGACTTGTAAATGTCAATTTGTACCAATTTTGTATTTAAATCTTTAAAATTTCAAAAATCATCCTTTTTCGAATTACCTTAGTTCCATAGTTAAACTATGATTTATTTTTATTTTTAATGTTTTTTGGAATTTTCATACTAAGGTTAACAATCGAATTTTCAAACAAGATAAATGCATAAACTGAAAAGCTCAAAACACTATAAATTTCAAATTTCTGACTAAAATTATAAAATCAATCTTGTTTTTTGAATCGAAGATAAAAATGCTCACAAGTTACCTTTGCGAGCAATCTATCAAACTTCAATTTCAGAACTTTGAAACTCGTAAATTGATTCTTAAAGTAGAAATTCTCTTTTTAATTCGAGATAAGTTATTCAAAATTCTTAAGTTCAGCAGCTGATAACAGATGGATGGAAAATTTAAAAGGGTATTCACCCGTTGATCCTGATGAATAAATTCATGAGTTTAAAACTATGATTTGAACTCAGAATTCTAAACTGTTATTAGAAAAATCAATAAAAATTTTGATTTTCTTAACCAAACTTTTTACATGTTAAACTAATTAAAAGTTGATATTTTATGATTTTTGAATGGCAGTTGAACTACACACATTCAGATTTCAAAATGGCAGAAAGAAAAAATTGTCTTATTTTTGCTGTGAATTTACAGCACAAATAGTTTAGACATTCGACATGAAAATACCTAATTTTTACAACTGAATTATTGTAATAAAGAAAGTACTTTTTAGTGAAATAAATACATATATTGAAATAAAAAAAATATATAAAAACATTATATCTAATGTGTCTATATTACATACGCATAAATTATTGTAATAAATTAAACATTGAAAGCAAAACTTAATTCATATAAGAATAAATATTTAAGATAATATTTTGAATTTTCTAATATAATCATGAATTTGATAAATAAAAACCTTTATTCATGAAATTTCAATACATCAACAATCTTTTCATTCCTAATTAATAGATTATTTAATTAAAAGCTTCCTAATTTTAACTTGAAATTTTCAAGTTTGGCAAAATTTTACGAATTTTGATAATTTGAACGAAACTTTTTTTTGTCTTACTATTTCAAAAACTGATATTCTGTGATTTTGCAATGTAAAATGAACCATGCAAATACGGATTATTAAATACTAAAATACAAAGATTATGATTTCTTTTAGTTCTCAATTCATGTCATGAATAACTTCGACATTTAACGTGAAAATATTAATTCTCAATTGAATATACATATATCCTGAAACAAATTATTAAAATTGAAAAAATACTGCATATTAATCATTAAAAAAAAAAAAAAAAACTACTTTTTAAGGTAAACCGAATATATATAAAAAATTTTATTCAAAATAGATTAGAATTCTGGATATATTTTTAAATTATAAAATTGATAAATTTTTTAAAATTTCAGATATTGATTGTTTAAATGAAGCTTTCTTTTTATTTTACTATTTTTAGGGCTAATATTAAGTCCTTTTTTTGTGAAGGATAATCTACTCTAATCCAGATTCAAAAATACTAAAATTAGAAAATTATCTTACTTTCGCTGTTCATTGCGAACAGAAACAATTTTGGTATTTTACATAAAAATATTTAATTCCTACAACTTGACTGTTATATTAAAAGAAAAACTTTATTTATGTGAGAAAAAATATTCAAATAGCATGAATTTAATAAATTACAACAATAATTTCATAAAATTTGTATAAATCAACAATCTCATAGATCCTGATGAATTGATTTATTAATTCAGAACTTTGTGATTTGAACCTGGATTTTCAAACTTTTTACAGCAGCAAAATTTTACAAATTAAGATTATCTGAACAAAACGTTTATTTTTATTATTTCAAAAACTGGTATTGTGATTTTTGAAAATAAAACGAACTCTAGAAATTCTGACTGTGGAATGCTGAAAGTTTGAAATTATAATTTCTTTCAGCTGCAACTTCACAATATTATGACTAATTTCAATATCCAATATGAAAGTATCCAGTTTTCCTAATTGAAAAATTGCAATTAAAATAATACTGCATAATACCTATTGAAATAAAATGAAAAACCAGAAAAAAATAAATAATAAATTCATAAATAAAAATGTCCATTGAAAAAGTCTGGAATTCTATAGATTTGTATAAATTATTAAATAATGAAAAAATTTCTTACAATTTTTAAGTATAAACAATCTAATTGATCATGATGAATAAATGCTAGAGTTCAAAACTTGGTTGCACAAACTCAAATTAAGTCAAATTTAATATTATAGCAAAATTTTTATAAATTATGAACTATAATTTATTTCATTATAATAATTGTTATTTTTCTTTCTATAGTAAGTAGCTATTACATAATAATTTCGAAATTTACAATAAATAAATATTAGAAAGAAAAAAACATGAAATAAATAATTATTATTAATTACGACTCGTTAGGTATTGCGTATTATGTATTTCGAGGTATTAAGTGCTGAATTCTTATAATTTATGTAGCAATCTATAAAAATACAAAATATCTAGAAAAATACTAGAAAACACTAAGAAATTTTATAAATGCTAAAAAGTACGACTTACATCTCTCAAACACCTAAACTCTGCATAGGTATCATTTTCTCAAAATTTTTTAAAAATAATATAAATGTTCGCAAACTTTTGATCCAACAGCATCCATCCAATTTAAAAAATCTATACAAGAATCTTTCGGAATACTAGAAAATCAATAAAATTCTTACATTTATATATGGCACTTTAAGGGTTCAATACCTTTAAAATTACTTAAGGTCTATGAAACCGTGAATCCTAAAGTATCGAATTACTGATATTTATGGTATGAAAATCCATAAAAATGCCACTTAATCCTTCAAAATGTAAAAATACATAATGAAAAAAAATTAAGAATGCTAACAGTTTTGAAAGTCGTTGAAATGCTAGTTATCTTTAAAAATACTGTTTCCTGAAAAAAATTTTATGATTGCATTCTACATCATGAAACTTTCAAAACCTACATGACAAATTGAAAAAATGCTGGAGATACGTAAAAAAAATTGATAACTCTTAAAAATATAGACAAAAAAAGTACTATGTACTACTTAAACAAACCCTCATTATTAATATAATTTTTCAACAATTTTGAAATGGATTTTTTTATAAAAAGAATAAAAAAAAATAATCGAGTAAATAATAATATTATCGATATCTAACTATGGAAGAATTAAAAATTTTCTGAATCTTGCATAGGGAACTTTTACAGCAAAATTACTAAAAAACTATTAAAATAAAAAACAAAGCTATGAATTTTGAACCATTAAACGAGCTTATAATCTGTGATTTTTTGGTGGAAAATTAATTTTACAAATTCAGATTTTAGGATGTAAAAACGAGCGAATTGTACTTTCGGTCTACTTTGAATTCACAGCCAAAAATTCTGATATTCAACATAAAAACCTTACGGATAAACTATTCAAATAATTATTACGAATATTGACAGACAAAATCGATATATATAGGAAATCAAAATTCAATCATATAAAATTTTGTGACATATTAACAAATTCAAGAAATAAAAAATACGAATTGAATACATAAACTGGTAAATTATTTTAAATACAAATTCATACATTATTTATACACTCCCAAATATCCGAATGTGTTTATGCCTTCAGTCAATAAAACAATTTCAGGCGGGTGAGCATAGGAGGGTTTTGAGGATTCAAACCCCTCCGGAAATTATGATCAAATCAATCAATATTTTATGTAATAATAAAACAAGTTACACCATTAAATAATACAAATACAAGTTAGAAAAATGATGCATGAAAACGATAATATACATTTTCAAAAAAAAAAAAGAAAAATGAAAATTATCAAAACGTATGTGCATGAAATTGTTGATTCTCTTTTTTTTATTTTTTTTATTAAAGTAACAGATTTCAATATATTAAGAATTTATAAAGCTTTATGTAGGTACCATCATTCATTCTAATGACCTTTTGTTCAAGAGAAATAAAGTTCAGACGAAGCATCAAAATACTCAAAATAAATGTACCTGAAGTTCCAAATGTTTAAAATAAACAAAAAAAGTTTACAAGTTAATTTACGAGAAAAAATTGTCTAATTGCTTTTGAACACTTTTTGATTGTTACAAGAAACTTGATGCTCTCAAAAAAATATTCCTCGCACTTCCCCTCATAATAAAAAATAAAAAATTCATTTATTTTTATTTTCGTTTAATTTTAAACATTTGGATGTACCTGAAGTTCCAAACGTTCAAAATTAAAAGAAAATAAAAAATATGTGAATTCTTTGATTTTTTATTATGACAGGAAGTGTGACGAATATTTTTTTGGGGAGCATCATGTTTGTTGTTACAATCGATAAGTGTTCAAAAGCAGCTAGAGGATTTTTTTCTCTGATATTAACTTATAAATTTTTTTTGTTCAATTTTAAACATTTGGCACATAACATTTGGAACTTCAGGTCCATCAAAATAATGCACTTGCATGGAATTCAAAAAATCATAATTTACAAGAATTAAAATTGGATTTATTTAAAATGCTTCTGGAAATTGTCCACATATAATTGTAGACAATTTTTTGACTAATTGAAAACAGAAATTAAAAATATAAAAATCGAAGCAATCCCAAAATTTTTGAGATGGTAATCATTTAATTTTTTGTAAATTTTAAAGACGATTATAAAAAAAAATTCCTGAAAATTTACTCAACTTTATAATTTTCTCTTCTAGAGTGAACTGTTCACAAAAAAAAAATAACAACGATTGAGCCACTTTTGGCGAAATAGCATTTCTTATAAATGAAGCCTAAAATTACTGAATAATTAGCACTTTTAGTTTAAAAAATCATAACTCCCAAACAGCAAATTTCTGCTAGTAGAGGCTACTACATAATTTTGTTTGGATATATAACTAATAATAATAATAATACTTTCTATTCATCCCATTATACATAGGTTTTGAATTCTCCAAGTGAATCCAAATCACATCATAAATTCACATCATAAATCATCATAAATCTTAAATCATTATAAATCATTAGATATATAAATATTTAAAAAATAAGAAATATTTTTAAGATTGATGCAATTTGAAACTTTTGAAGTAAAAAATTTTTTCATTTTTTTAAAAAACAATAAAAAATTTTTTAATACATATATACAATGTTTTTTTTTTTCCTCTAGAAAAACCTTTCGCTTACAAACAGAAAAAAATTTTTGAAGATCAGTAATCTTTTCTCTGAGTTATTGCTTTTACTAAAAAAAGCATCATGCAAAAATAGAGAAAAATCAAGTTTTTAGACGAATTTTCAAGGATTCCCCACGACAAAATAACTCAAAATCAAGCAAAAAGACAAAATACGCCTCTCATCGATTTCCATGTAGAAGCTATAAAAAAAGAAAAAAAAATTTGATGCAAAAGAAAAGACTGAAAGATTGGAGATGAAATGACCCTAATATAGTTATATTTAAAATTTAATAATAATATAATTCTAGAAATTACTTTACAAAATTAATAAAGTAAACAATAAAAATACACACAATTCAATTCCTACAATTCATACAATTATTAACCATACTTTTAATGTTTAAATACTAAAAAACATGAAATACAAATATCAAAAATCTATACCGAACATACTGTTTTATGAGAAATCAATTTAAATATTCAAAATCGTTGAGAGTATTGATACTGTAGCATCAATTTCTAACAATTTATAGAGCAATCCATATAGGAATACTACAAGTTTGTGAATATACCAGAAAATACTACAAAATTTTATAAATAACATATACGAAAACTCTATAAATTCATGGAAACACTTTCAATTTGTGTGGTTTTAATTTCATCAAAAATCCATTCAAATGTTCAAATTTTTGGGAAATTTGAATCTTAGAGCATCAAATTCCAAAAAGCTTGATAAAAATCTATAGTAATATCAGAAAATCATTGAAGGGGTATAAATATCAAAAATATTAGTAAAAAAAAATGTAAGCCTTAATGACTAACTGAAAACCATAAAAATCGAATTTCAGTCTTTACAAACATAAAAAATACGTGCCTCTGGACTCCAAAAGTTGTACAATCTAATAAATTTAAAAATAGCTCTCGTGTAACTACATTATCAAAGATTCAAAATTATGAAATCTCGGACGAAATGTGTTTCTTAAAAAAAACCCTCCCGAAAATGTTTTCTGCCCACGCCCCTGATTGATTTCATACAATTTTAATACATCAAAAATGAATTCATAAATATTCCTTATCGATTCATTTGGGTGTCTATTTTTTATCATCACCCATCAGATTGCCAAATAAGGAAATTTCAGATGATCAAAAAAAGTCTCCCAAAAACTTGATTATTCCCGAAATTCGCAATTCAAATTTCGCCCTCACACGTATAACTCTTCAATTAAAATTAATTCCCTGACAATTCAGAATGTTTTTGACATATTTGACATCCCCCAAAACAAGAAACTTTGATCCCTCAAAAAACTCTGACAATGCATTGGGAAAGCAAAGAAAAAACAACAAAAATTTTCCCTTATCAACTCTACGTAGCAACGAACGTGCCTTTTAAAAGTACAAACCATACATGGCAATTTCAGGTGTCCCTTTAATTTACATTTCTGGCTACTAACCTGGTTGGTATGAAACGGTCGTAACTGTTGTTGCTCATGTTTGGCGACGAGTAGTAACTCGGGGAAGCGACGATTCCGCCGTGGAAGGACTCATTGTTGGGCTTCAGAAGCCTCTTCTCGTACTCGTGGTGGAACATGTTTCGTTTTTTCCTCCAAATTTGTCTCAAGCCCTGCGCAAAAGCTCACTCACATATCGCCGCGAGAAAAGTCGATGATTCGAGCGATCTCTCCCCGGTTTGCCGCGATCCCGATTCCGTCAACGCGAATTTCTTTGGGTTTCGAACCTCCGCGACGTCTTTAGTGTATATTCGTTTGAAACCGATCGAGATGCAGCCGCAGCCAACAGCAACTGACAGTAATACGAAACGCTACTTCGCCATCTTGTTTGCCTGGCCCCTCTTTCCTGCTCGCTCCCGTCAACGGTTTTTTTCAAAGATGCAGGGTCGGTCAAACGCGAGTTTAGCCAATACGGGACGACGCCATTTTTGGCAATATGAAATCATACGAAGGCCGCCATTTTTAGATGTGATATGGCCACTTAGATTTTTCTATATATTCTATATCGTGGGATTTAGACGGCGACCGTTGGGGGTAACAAATTTTGAAATTCAAGTCGCTGTGTGTGGGAAATTTTCAGAAACTACACGCGTTTTTGGGGAAATAGCAGAGTAATAAGACAGTATTGAACAAAATCGTTATGATTTTTGAAAAATAGTGGTTTATTGCGCATGTTCACTCGACTTCGCCTCAAAATGATTCGAGTCATCAGTTCGAGGCGAGTGAATGTATTTATTTCATGTTGAGACTTGAAATCTTCTTTCAAATATCATGAGCATTATTTTCAAAAATTTATTCAGAGAAGTCTACTGTAAATTTTTTATATAATTACAATTTGAGAATCAAGATACCGTAAATTCTCCTTTCAACAACGGTTGTTTCAAGGATGTAGGGTCGGTCAAACGCGAGTCTGGCCAACACCTGATCACGCCATTTTTATATGTGATATGGCTCGTTAGCAGCAACTCGAATTTTGAAACACTTTTTCTAGGCCAATAACAGAATAATAAGACAAAATCAAATGACATTATTGTGATTTCTGAAAAATAAAGGTTCATTGCGCGTGTTTGCTCGACTTTGCCTCGGACTATTCCTCAATCACATGACTTGACACGAACAGAATTAATTTCGTTTTTAGACTGGAGAGTTAATTCCAAAAAACTTATTCAGGGCATTATTTTAATATTTTCACTCAGGCAAGTTGACTATGAATTTTTTATTTAATTATCTTGGGTACTTAATTTGATATTGTATGTATTTTGTAATGTTCAATAAATATTGATGTTCAAGGTAGTTATTACCTTAGAAAGGAATAAAGTTAGTCATTAAACTCGTTAGAAATTAACTGAAGTTGTCGTTAATAGCCAAACAAATTTTGTGGCTTTCCGCCATAATCGAGAAAGTCACTTGTGCCATAAGGCTCAGGTTACATAATATTCTGATAAAATTTTGAAAGTTATGGCATGTGTGACTTTCTCGGTTATGGCTGGAACCCACAGAATTATATTACACTAGATTCACCATTACGCGCTCCGCGTGTTTATTTACTCGGATGTACTACGCTGCTGTAAATTTCCAATGACCAATTTGTATTTGTTGATATTCCAATTAAAAATTGGACTCGAATTGTGAACATTGTGCATCTCACAGACAAATGTGAGTCACAAAAACATTGATCACAGAACATTTCTGAACTCGCAACTAACTTTGGAGAGTTACACAAGATGGCTGCCACCATGATGTCATCTCCTTTTTCTATTTAGGATAGGAAATCTTATCGACATATATAACTGGAACGACGGTCTTCCCTGCGCGGCTGTAATGCTAGTAGAAAGAAAAGGAGAGATCGTCCGTCTCTTACCTTGGCCAGGATTGGCTGGCCAGGTGAGGTTACGGCCCTAGCCAGCCACTAAGAAAGCCTTGATGATGCCTTGAAAGAGAGAGCAATAATCCATGGGTTACTGCTCTCTTTTCATAAGAAAATGGATGCGCAGTAGCACACGCGCGGTCCAGTTATATATGTCGATGGGAAATCTGCCAAACCCTTTTTGAATGTAGTGGTTTTTTGCTAATTAGGTTGGTACTTACTAGTAAAATAAATGTAATATTTCTAATATTAGAAAATAAATGCTTTTCAAAAATTATGTAGAAAAATTGACATGCAGTATCAGCCAAAAATATATCGATCTCTATCAAAATCGAAAGTAAATTGTAATTTCACTCAAAGAATTGAAAACACCTTCAAATCAATCAGCTAAACGTAGCTGGGAATTGAATCGAGAACATTGTGAATCTGAAAAGACAATTGTGAATCACAAACAATTTTAAACTCGCAGCTCACTTCAGAGCCTTCAGAGAGTTACACAAGATGACCGCCACCATGATGTCATCTCCTTTTTCTATTTAGGATTTAAATTCCCGAAAAATGATATGAAACAAATTATAAAAGAACATAATGGTATATAAAAATTAATGAAAAGTAATTTTTGAAAGATAATAAATAAATCTGATGGAAACTATTGGAAATTATATTTTCTACAAATTCTGCATTACTTAGGGTATCCAAAAGTGGACCTTATGATAAAAAAAATGCATTTCACTCGAGTTTATCCGAATATCACGTTCGTTTATCTTAAATCAAAAACTCCATAAAAATCTTCTACATTTTAGTAAACGATAAAATCAATTTGTCGTCTTTCGCTTCGCCTGGTCGATGGGGTACGTTTTTATCAAAGGCCCTCTTCCGGCTCTTCGAAACTGAACTTGATCAAAGTTTTCTCTTTCCCTCAAGTCCCTAGCAATTTTCATGTTGTCCATAGCTGAAATTCAGAAAAAAAAAAACAAAAAAAAAAAAAAAAAACAACCGTACTTCAGATATGATCATACGACTTGTACCATAGAATAAAATGCACAGAATTTCAAAAAGAAAAATAAAATACAATGTGTCGTTAAATACCTTCTTTAAATCCCTGCCTAAATCCTTGTTTTTTTGTAGCTTGTTCCTGAAGATGCGTTTTTTGTGGTTGAAGTGGAATACCTAAGTAATTCCTCACTTTTGGTGCTCGCAACACACTTGTTTGGGCCAAGGAAAAAACGTTCGTTGTCAGCCAGTAACACAAAATTGCCTGGAATATTAAAAGCAAATAACGAAATAACATTCCCGTATAAAGAAACACTCTTATCAACAGAACTTGCATTATTTAATTTTTCTGAATTCCTAGTCAAAAGTTTTTTGTTGTAATAATAGTGTTTTTTTTCAAGACCTCCTTACCCCTTCGAAATGCATGATAAATGGAAAAGCTACGAGGGGAATAGTCTTCATGACGAGTCTCATTCCCGGATTCATCCCGGATGTGGCTACCGAATCAGCTCCAACTTTGATTGTCAAATACATAGTGGCGCATGTCAGGACTGGTAAAACGTAATACGGATCGGCCACTGATAAATCGGTGAACCAGTAAAGACCACCGGTTTTCAAGCTTTCCACAGGAGCATTGAGCATACCTCTGATGCCCCAGAAAAACGAAAGGAAAATTGGGGCCTAAAAATATTTTTAGAAAGAGTTTACTTCACAAACTAGTGAATTAATGAACTATATATGAAGGTGTACATATTGTTCTTTTTTCAGTGGGTCGAGAAATCCATTGAGTAGATTTTTTTTACGATTTTCCAATCGAAACGATAAAATTTGATTGAAATATCGAAGGAAAGTGTGTGTGTGTGTGTGTGTCAATAGATATGAAGGATATTTATTTTATTTTCAAACCTACTTGAATAATTGGCATCAAAAATCCCTTGAACATGCTGACGTTGTTGTCCTTTGTGTAACGTACCAACTCTTGTCCGTACATCGCAGCTAAGCAAAGCGCAAATTGATCAATCATTTTAGAAAACGAATATCATCAATAACTTGAATCAAGAGATCCTGAATTTCAAAATTTCAAAATTTGAATAGAAAAGATATCAATTTTGATGATTTAGGAAAGCTTAATTCATGCTCGCGAAATCATGAAATAAAAATGTTTTACCATGCCAAAAATGAGACAATTCATCAATTTCCGCAGTCACAAATGTAAATTTGTAAATTTTAACTATCAGAAATTCCAGAAATATTGAAAAAAAAAAACTCTGAGTTGATATTGATTTGTTTTATCAAAAAATTGTAAAAAAATTTTGTCGCGAATAAGGATTTAAATACCTTCATGTAAGTCTCCACTTCTTCTTGCATCGGTCATTTTCTTTTGCAGAAAAGCAATTTCGGGCATGTGAGTCGCCGTGTGGGCTGCATTTTTTTGACATTTTATAACGAGGGGCAAGGCCATTGCTCTAATGAAAACCGTGCCTGAGGAAGAACACAGAATTATATATTTAAAAAAAATTCAAATAGACTAAAATATAGTGAAACTCTTTTCAATAAAAAATTCGAACTACAATCATTTTTTGCAGATTTTGAAGATGGGAAGATTTTGAGAAATTATAGGAAATAGCAATACATGGAGAATTACCTAAAACTATGGGTCACATAGATCAATTATGGGGAAAAAAATAAAAATCCAATCATTAGGTTTTCATTAGGGAATCTATGGAAAACCATAAGAACTCATGGGAAATTATAAAAAACCATGGGTCATCAGTGAAAATTATAGAAAACCACCAGAAATCACAACACTCATGGAAAATCATGGCAAATCATGTTGAACTAAAAAAAATTATAGTATATCATAAAAAATGAAGGCAACTCATGGGAAATTATAGCGAATCATGAGGAAATATGTGAATATAAAGGAAAGTATAGTTAACGTAGGTGATCACAAGAAATAATTAAATTTATGAAAGTTATGAGAAATTATAATCAACCACGGGCACTAATGGAAAATATATGTTAACTACCAAAAATTATGGGAATCCGTAAGAAACTATTTAAAGTTATGGGAAAACTTTTGAAACATCATAGATAATAACAGGATGTGGAGAATCACGTACAAATATGGCCAGCATTGATCGATTATGGGAATCAAAATATAAAAATCCAATCATTAATTATGAGGGAATTTATGGGAAACCGTAAAAACTTATGGGAAATTATGAAATATCTGAGTAAATTATCAGGTAACAAAGGGAAAAGTGACGAAACATGTGAAATCATATGAATTCATGGAAATGAAAGACCGTTATAAGAAATGATGTAAAATAGAAAAAAATTTAGTAAAACCATAAGTCATTATTGTAAAGCATAAAAAACTTTGAAAAATCATTTTAAATTATGGGAAATTTTAGTAGGTCATGGAAAACGATGGGAAAATTAAGGAAACTATAGTAAATTGTTAGATGTCCATAAAAAATTACTCAAATTTAAAGGAGCTATGGAATATCTGAATGTAATATCAGAAACTATAAAATGTTATTGACAGTAATAAGTAAATTGTGAGAAACCATAGAAAATGGCGCACAGTGGGATATATCCTGAATCTAGGTGAACAAAAAGCTAGAAATCGAAGATGCTGAATTCATCTAGATTTCACTTATATGAATTCCAAGAAACTTGTTTGATGGTTCTCAGCCCCCCATTACTTTTTTATATAATCTCTTGTTATTGAAATTTATTGAACATAATAGCGCTCGGCAATATCATCAAAGATACAGTTGGGCGTTCAAACAAAAAGTTAATAAAAAACGGATAATAGACCTTTTTCTTACGTTTCTTGTTTTAAAAATGAAGTTTAGTGTTAATGTTGGAAAACCACGTTGATTTTGATGTACTAATCAAATTTGAAAACTGTATATAACGTTCGTTTGGTGAGTAAAAGTTATACAATTTTCTACACTTTATTCCACAGAGCCGGAAAAAAAGGGTCAGCTTGGACCAACAAAACCTACTTATATTTTTAATGTCACAATGTTAATAAACTTATATGCAAAATTTGAAAATTGTTGTTTGTTAACTTTTAGGGTTTTGGAAATTTCAAGTGCTGATGACAGCGCGCGCTCTGTAAAATGATTGTCAGTCATGCCACCACGTTTAATCGTGTTTTCTGTATTTTGAAAAATAGATTATTTGGTTCTTTTATCAGCTATACATAATGTATTATTTCTACTATAAAATTACATGAAAATTATTATATGTACGAATTGCGTTATTATCTCAATTCCATTTACTTCTTATGAATAGTTTGCTTTCTACTGAGTGTAAAAAATGTTCAAGAAGTTTATTTCAAATTTGTTTTGGTTTGTTTTTCACACTGATTTTGAAATTTTTTAAACCCTTGTTTTCTAACTTATTCTTTGAATAAACTACATGAGTTGGAAAATAATCAAAAATCGGGGAATCTTTTCAAGTAATCTTGAACGATTTTTACAGTAACTTTTGCCACTTAAAAAATTGGACCATAATAATATATTTTCCAAAGCTGTGGACTATGTTAAACAATGGATGTTAAATTGCGTTTTAGACTATTTTTCAAAAAGCAATAGCTGAAAAACCTTTTTAAGAATAAAAAAGATTCTATACAATTCTACATGAAGATAAAAGTATGGTATTAGGACATTATGAACTGTACGATGAGTGCCAACTATATCGATGGTGAGTTTAGACTCCATTTGAGTGTTTCTTGATAATCACATAATTTGATGTGTCGAGAATTCAAAAAATTTCATTCATTCAAGATTTATTCAACTAACCATATATATATATGATAAAAAATTATTATATTTGTAGTAGTTTATATTGTCACAATAAAAACACTGTAGTATTGCATAAGTACAACAATATTATAATAATTTTTAAGAGTTTATGACTTTGTCAGGCATAAAATGTAAATTTATTGTGTGTATATATAATAATTTATAATAGAATCATAATAATATCAGTTGTCTATAGTTTCATGAAATAGTTAGCACTCATATTACTAATTTAAACTGTGACAACGAAACCATTTTTTTCATAAATGGAAAAGTGAAATATTTTCTTCCTCAACTTTCTCGTCAAAGATACCTACTAATATATATGATTACGGTCAGCGATTTGGAATTTTAAGTTTTAGACATCAAAATTATGAAAATTGGTTTTGCTAGCCATGAGGTTCAATTTTCCATCAATTTTTTCTACAACAAAAAATATTCCCGATTTTTGTCCACCTAGATTTAGGATCTATCCCTCCGTGTGGCGGAACATAGAGAATGATGTGAAAACCATGAAAGATTTGTTTATTATAAGAAACTCGGTGAAATACAATTCAACCAGAGTAAATCATCAGGAAAACAATGGGAGCCCATAACATATGGGAAATTATGAAATATCTAAATATATTATCAGGTAGAAAATAAAAAAGTGACAAAGCATGGGAAACCATACGAAATCATGGAAATCAAAGAGCAGTATAGGAAACAATGTAAAATAAAAAAAATGTAGTAAAACCATGAGTCATAAGCGTAGACCATATGAAACTTCAGAAAATTATTGTAAATCATGGAAAATTGCAGTGAGCCATGAAAAACCATGGAAAACCATGAGGAAATGAAGGAAATCATAGCAAATTGTTTAGTCATCATTACTCAAATTATGAGTCATTATTACATTAACTGTGGAATATCTAAATAAACATCCTAAATTATAAGAAACAATGAGAAATTATTGAGTCATGAAAAAATTGCGGGATACCATAGAAAAAGGCGAAATATAAAGAATAATGTAAAAAATATTATGTGAAACTCAGTAAAATAAAGTTCAACCAGTATAAATCACATGAACTTATAGAAATAATGTAAAATTTTTAAAAATGTCACAAAATCATGAGTCACTAGTGTAAACCATGAGAAACTTGAGAAAATCATAGTAAATTGTTGGTTGATCATAAAAAATTACTCAAATTATACTCTCTGCCTCGTCCTCAAAACCAAATATTACTTTTAGTAGCGTCAGCTGCTCGATCCAATCGCAACATTTCCCAAACATAAATTCAAAAGAAAAAGAGTGCGCGCCAGTGTTCCCAAAGTATCTCTCTGTCTCCTTCTACTGTAGCCACCATCTCAAGCTATCTCCATTACGTTTTGTTGTGCGGTCCAACACGCATCGCGCGCGTACTTTTTCGCAAATTTTCACCTCATTCCATCGTTTTTTCTGTGCGAATCGAACCGAATTTTTTTTTTCTAATGTCGATTTTAGAAGAGAATAGGGAAAATTTTGGGTTTGGATGAGGACGTAGCAAAAAATTCACCAATCGACTCACTGTTGTTTGGAGAAAAACTATCTGACAAGTTCAAGAGTGCCCAGACATTGGAGAAATCTGGAAGGGAGCTGGTTAAGCAGAAGCCGAAGAACGCCAATCTCAATACTCAGAGAACCCGACTTTCTTCAAACCAGGCGTCAAAAAACTTCAAGCCTCCGGGGAAGAGAATCATACCGAGATTCCCTCCTCGCTCAAGTGAGAAAAAACCTCGGAACACGGCACACCAAGCATCATCTTACCACTTCCAACGCAGTAATTATCGTCGGAACTAATGGTAAATAAACCAGCTGGGCGATTATTGTCTTTTATTAAAGGCTGGGAGGAAATACCGTCTGACCCTTTCATAATTGATGTGATTTCGGGTTACGAACTACCATTTGTGGCTGCAGTATACCAAACAGAATGTCCTTATGAGACCAAGTTGTCCGATGATGATTATCGGTTCTGCTCATTGGAACTATACACTCTTATTGAAAAGGGGCTATTTCAGAGGCTAGCCCTGTGAAAGGTCAATTTATTTCGACATTCTTTCTAGTTGACAAGCCAAATGGGGGCAAACGTTTCATCTTGAACCTTAAGAGATTGAAAACATTTTTAGACCCCCCTCATTTTAAAGTAGAAGACTGGAAAACTGTTATTCGCGTCTTATCAAGGGATTGTTATTTGGCTACTATAGATTTAGAAGACGCAAATTTTGCTATCTCAATTGACTGGGAATTCAGGAAATACTTACGTCTTCGTTTTAATGGGAACTTATATGAATTTAATTGTTTGCCCTTTGGACTTTCGACGGCCCCTTTTATATTTACCAGTATAGTGAAACCCGTGGCTCAGTTATTGCGGGAAAAAGGATGGATATCGGTCAATTATTTAGACGATTTCTTATTACTTGGGGCCTCTTTCTCAGAATGTACAGATAACGTAGCCGAAACAAGGGTTTTGCTTGAGTCTCTAGGATTCATTTGCAATGAGAATAAGTGTCAATTGGTTCCGTCCAGGACTTGTAGATTTTTAGGCTTCGTCATTGATTATGTCAATTTTTGCATAACCTTGCCTAAAGAGAAGTGTCAAAAGATTTTTGATCAAGCAAAAAGGCTATGGACAGAACCGTTGATCCGGATCAGGGAATTGGCTCAATTTATAGGTTATCTCGTCTAAGTTTCCCCGGCAGTCAAATATGGTCCATTATATACTAAGAAGTTAGAGAGAGAAAAATTTTGGGCTCTTTAGAGGTCTGATGAGGACTTGAGCGGGAAAATTTCTCTGTCTGAGAGGGCTAAGGAGGATTTAGACGAGGTATCTGAAGGCTGAAGAGGTATCTTTTCAGCATCCAACCCGGTTAGGCGGAGTCAGTACAAACTTGTTATTTATTCTGATGCCTCACTCTCAGGGTGGGGGGTTTCAGCGGATGGAAACAAGTCACATGGATGGTGGACTGAGAAGCGGAAACTGGAACATATCAGTTTTGAGAGCTGAGATGTTTCTCATCTGGATTAAGGTTGTGTGATATATTACTCAGGATCAATAATACCACGGCAATAAGCTACGTGAACAAAATGGGGAGTATTCAATATCCTAGGTTTTCTGAATTAAGCAGAGAAATCTGGTAGTGGTGCGAGCCAAGGGATAATTGGATCTTTGCTTCTTACATAGAATTGCATAAGAACTCCGTCGCAGATGCAGAATCTAGAGTGTTTTCAGAGGAAACAGAGTGAAGTTTGGAGAAGGAAGCTTTTCAAGAAATTATACGCGAATTCGGGGATTTTGAAATCGATTTCTTTGCAACCAAGACGAATGACAAGTGTTCTCGCTTTGTTTTATGGTATCCCGACACGGACGCTGAATTCGTTGATACATTCACTATAGACTGGTTGGAATTTTACTTCTATGCTTTCCCTCCGTTCACCCTAATTCTCCGAACAATTAAGAAAATTATAAACGATGAGGCAGAGGGCATCCTCATCGCCCTGTTTTGGAAGAACCAACCGTGGTTCCCCTTATTTCTAAAATGTTTGGTGGCTGATTTTATTGTCCTAGAACCACATAAGAATCTCTTGACTTCTCCTTTCAGACCGCACCACCCCCAGTGGCGCTCAATTTCTCTAGTGGTAGGGAAATTGTCAGCAAAGCATTCGCCTACAAAGGAGTACCAGCAGATGCAATGAAACAGATTTTTGCCTCTCTATCCGATAATTCCTGGAAACAATATAACAAACCGTTGATGCAGTGGGGTCTGTTCTGCAAGGAGAGACAAATTCCACCGTTTGACGTCTCCTCGGCCCAAGTCGTGGAATTCCTGAAATCAGGGGGAACAGGTGGGGTCAGATCCCCTGATCAGGTGCTTCTGTAAGGGGGCCGCGAACCAGAAAACACAGGCGCCCAGATATGACGTTACTTGGGATCCAGTGATAGTTCTGAATTACTTGGGCTCTTTATTTCCAAATGAATCCTTGAGTCTAGAGTTTCTGTCCAAAAAACTTGTAACTATTTTAGCATTGATAACAGCTCAGAGGATACAGACCCTTTCTTTGATCAGGACAAGAAACATAATTCGTTCCGGAGAAGAGGCCCACATTAAAATCATCAATAGAATTAAGATTTCACGATAGTAATTCACTCCCTAAACCTAGATATGAAAAATATCTAGGTTTAGGGAGAAATCAATTGTCTGCGCATTATCCACCTTGGAGTCTTATTTGGAGAGGACAGAGGCGATCCGCAGGGGCGAGTTCCTGTTTTTGACATTCAGGAAACCAAACAAAGTAGCTACTGCGCAGACTCTACTGCGAATTGTATTTACAGATTATAAGTTACCACGAAGACTGTCATCGCAATATGTCTAGAGGTATCATTAACGTTAGCCGAGAAATAAAAGTTTTATTTGTAAAACTACTGAGTATTTTATTCGAAGGGCCTTGTCAAACTGCCCTTAGAATTGTAAACAGCTACAAGTAATATTTGATCTGGAGGACGAGACAGAGAGTATAATTGTACGATTAAACGAACTTACCCTAAGTGAAGTTCGATCGTAATTATACAATCTGTCTTGTCCGAAGAGATCAAACCCTCCCAAACCCAACCCGATAAGGCAGTTTGAATATGTGGGTTTGTAAAGTAATGAAGATGGTGGCTACAGTAGAAGGAGACAAAGACACACTTTGGGAACACTGGCGCGCATTCTCTTTTTCTTTTGAATTTATACTTAGGAAATGTTGTGATTGGATCGAGCAGCTGACGCTACTACAAGTAATATTTGATCTTGAGGACGAGACAGATCGTATAATTACGATAAAACTTCACTTAGGGCAAGTTCGTTTAATCGTAAAATTATGGGTCATCATTACATCAACTATGAGAAGTTATGGAATTTCTAAATAAAATATAATAAACTATGGGGAACTATGAAAAATTATTGACAGTCATGAAAAAATTGTAAGAAACCATAGAAAATGGCGAAATATAGAGAATTATGTAAAAAAAACATAAGCAAGATTTATTTATCATGGAAAACTCAGTAAAATAGCAGAGAAAATCATCGGGAAAACTATGGGAGCCCATAATATAGAAGAAATAATGAAATATCTAAGTAAATTATCGGGTAACAAAAGAAAACGTGACAAAGCATAGGTAATCATATGAACTCATGGAAGGAAATGAAAGAGAATAATGGGAAATTATGAAAATTAAAAAAAAATCTATCAAGCTACGGGTTATTCATGTAAATCACAGAAAACTTTTGAAAAGTTATGGCAAATCATGGCAAATTAAAGCGAGTCATTAAAAACCATGGAAAATGAAGGTAATCATAGTCAGGTGATCATAAAAATCCTTTGCAATAGAAATTATAGATAATATACCACGAGAATATAAAATCGAGTTAAACTATCAGAAATCATTGGTAACTATAACAAATTATTATCATTATGGGGAAATGTTAGAAACAGCTATGGAGAATAATACAAGAAATTATTAGAAATTCTAAAAATTTTAGTTAACCATCAAAAATAAAAAAAAACCTGAGAAATTATGTAAACCTATGGGAAACAATGGCAAGTTATAGAAAATGATGTGTAAGTCATAGACAGCTGTTAGAAAATCATTGAGAAAGACAGGAATTTTTGAAGTTATGAAAAATCATGAAAAACTGTAAGAAATTTCAATATATCATAGAAAATGCCTTTTTTTCAATCTCGAAACTGACATATTCAAAATATTATAAATAAGTTTATACAAATGTTCAATAAATTGTAATTACCTGCAGCAAATGCAGCATACCATGGCATACCCATTGTAACATGTAAAAACTCTAAACAAGCTTGCACCAGCCCAAGTGGGGAATAATTATTCAATCCTAGAGATGCAAATGTGGGCTCCCCTAAAGCGTTCAACGTTTCGACTGCTTGTACTACTGCTGGTACATCTAAAGAACACATTTGTATTAAAATTTGTCTTACTGTCCCTAGAATTAATTTGTCAACTATCTGCAGCTCTTACTTTTTTCTGATTTTTTCAAAAGTCTGAATTATAACAGAAATTTATTTTAAAAAATAAGGAATTATTAAAACGGCCATGAATAAAAAAATAACAATGGCTGACTAAAAAAAAACAGCTCCAAAATCCAAAGCAGATATTTGCAAATTTTGAATTAAAATGTATATAGTTAAATTTCGAGTTATGAAAATACAATGTTAAAATTTCAAAATATGAAAAACGACATTGTAAAAATAAAAACCAATTTTCTAAAATTATTAATTATACCAGGTATTGCAGCAGGAAGGTTTTCTACGACATTATTTGTAACTGTAGATTCCCAAACAACGTTTGTTGCATCGGCAGCAGGGGCTACATTTTCAATGACAGAACCTGTATTTACAACTTGGTCTGTCGTGTTTCTTATGTTCTCAGTGATTGTTTCCACCTTTTCACTTTGCGTACTTTGGTGCCTGGCATTTATCAGTCCCCCCATAGACGTTTTATTTTTATTTTTTTGTAAAAAACGTAGTGAGATATTTCGCCTTTCAGTTTTATGTAAAGTGCTTAAGCGCCGGTGTGAAAGTATTACCTGTGGAATTAGAAATATTCATTGAGGAATCTTGGTTTATAAGATTTTCAAATGTAGATTCATACAAAAATGTGATTGATACATTAAAATAATTCAAAAATGGAGATGCCACATTGATGATTTCCTGATAAATACAAAGTTAATGTTTTAATTCAAGTGAAACTAGAAACAACTTTTTCATGTAAAACAAAAACTAAAAATAAAAAATTTATCGTGAGATTTTTTTTGGAAAATTGTGATGAACTATTATTGAATTCTATTGAATGTGTTATGATGAATAAAAGGGCGAAAAATAAGATTATTATTGTAAATATTTAAATTAATATATGGGAACCATTGAAAGATTAGTTACAAAAATTTTAATGTTAATTTTATTTTTATTTTATTTATTTATACACGGGTTTACCCTTTTTTATACAAAATACATTAATATTAATTGCGCATAACTATACAATAATTCCACCTAAATTTTAACTGTACAAAAATTCCACCTAACCATACATAGAATAAAATATTAACCCATTAACGCCCAAATTGTAGGTATTCACATGATCATATTACATCGATTGCAATCAGAGCCAGGGTAATGGAAATCTCACGAAAATTCATAGATGACTATTTTCCAGTATGCTCTTTTCGATTTTCATACTTAGAGAGCATAAAAAAATGATTTTCCCCCAAAATTTTCCAATTAAAAGAAAATTTTGACTAATTTTTGAGGTAGTTTTTACAAAAAAGTAATTTTTTCTAACCGTTTGACCACTCGAATCGGCCTGTTTTCATCAAAAGTCGTGCAATTTTTATATGTGCTTTAAAACCATGCATTTGGAAAAAATTGATTTTCATTAGCACTTCCAAAATGGCGGCTAGAAAAGTGTGAAACTTTGCGAAACATTGAAAAAATGGTCTGAAACGATTTTATATTGTTTTTTGACGTGAATCGTTGAATACTGTCTTAAACTTTGTCAGAAATCATTGATGAGTGATTTTTGTACAAAAATTGAGGTTAGATCTCCAAAATTCAAAATGGCTGATTCAAGATGGCGGAAAAAATGATAAAAAACGAGATTTTACGCAAAAATTTGGTTCCGGGGGTTTTCAAGGATGCTGAATACGAATCTGAGTTCAGATCTGAAATATTCAAAATGGCGGATCCAATATGGCGGACAGTAACCTAGAAATGGCGCGAGTTCACGCTGAAATTCGGTCTAAAGGGTTTTCTAGCTCGCTGATTACGAATTTGAAATCAGATTTGAGGATTCTGTTATGAAAGATTGAAGATGGTTTTCAATGTATCGCTTTAGAGCGAAAATCGTATCAATTAATTAATTTAGGACTATCAGTCGAACACTATTTGCCAGCGAGTTTCTTATTTCTGCACTGTTGCCCGATTTTCACCACGTGGAAGTTGTGTTCTAGAAAATCTTGTTTATTTATTTTTTTTTTAATTTTTTAATTTTTTTTTAAATTTTTTTAATTTTTTTAAATTTTTTAATTTTTTGTTGTTTTTTTTTGTTGTTTTTTGTTTTTTTTGTTTTTTCAATGACGTATTTTATTTTTTCTTCTCAATGTTGCTTATTCTAACCTTTCGTTTCAAAAATTTGGTGCTTTTGTTCGAACATGTCTTGCAAAAAAACAAGTCACAAGCAGAGCATACATTCACAGTGCGTTTACCACATCTGTTGCTGCAGAATTTAGTAGTCTTTTGAGTGATTTTTTGATGTTTCACTGCTGATCGTTTGTTTTTTTGGACAAGATTTATTTTGGGATCAAGATAATTTCTACTGATGGACATTGCTGCATCTTTAGTACCAGCTTTCACTTTGGATTTTTCACATATGTTATGTAACACAGTAGTATTTGTGATTGCAGCTTGAATCATTCGCAGAAATATAACCCATGTCCATTTTTTGGATCTCAAGGCTGGTAAAAGTCTACAACAATGTTGATCATGCACGTCCACGCCGCCCATGAATTGATTGTATGCTGAAAAAGCATATGGGAATTGTATTTCAACCTTCTTTTTTTCATCTTTGTTGTAACGTTTCATGGTAGTCAGCGGTGTTACACCTGCTGCTGTGGAAAGAATGGATACTTCCTTAGAATCTTTGATTGTTATGAAATTCGTACCACTTTTTTCATCATATTTGGATTCATATGTACCTCTTTTGGTATTTTTATCAAAATTCACTTTTCCTGGGGTACGATCTTTCCTCAATGTCCCGGTAGCTTTCAATCCCAGTTTTTTGAGATGAATCAGAAGATCAGCGGAACAAAACAGATTGTCCATATATGCGTGGTATTTATCTAAATTTCGGAACGAAGTGCTTGTAAAGAGAGGTTGCAGCATTTGTACAACTACACGACTTCCTAGTGCAATTTTGGATAAACTTCCTTTTTCTGAATTTTTACCGCAGTAAATTTCAAATTCGAACAAATATCCGTTTGATCCACAAAGTCCCCAAATTTTGATACCATAACGAGTTGGTTTTGTTTTGATGAATTGCTTGATGGACAATTTCCCGAAAAATTTAACCATCATTTCATCCACCGAAAGTGCAGAAGAAAATATCCCAAATCGTAGTAAGTTTTTTCTGAACAAATCTACAATTTTCTGAACTCGCCATACCCTATTAGTATGGTCACTGTCTTCAGGCTTCGAAAATTTCAATTTTGATTTTATCGTTTCAAAATTATTGCGGCTCATAGCCGATGCAACAGGAACCGAGTGTAAAAGAGGATCATTACTCCAATAATCTCTTTGCGATAATCTTCTATTATAAGATGAAAAAATAATGATTCCAATAAACACATTTAGTTCCTCAACAGTTAGAGGATATCCATTGAGTTGCGTGCTTTCAATGATGTAATTCTTTATTTCTGAGCAGAAAAAAAGTTCAAATAATTCAGTAAAAGACTTCGACTGAATAAGTTTTTTATCTTTATCAGATAAGAATACATCGTCCTGTAAAATATTCTTTTTTTTTTCGCCCGGTATCCAGTTATAAACATAATTCTCTTCTAGTTATTTTTGAGTGCTATTGTACTCTGATGATATACGAGCATAAGATTTTTTCGGAGAAAAAAAATCATCTTCATGATCACTAGACTCTTCTGCACTCGAATCGATATCGCCTGATTCGTCTGAATTTATTTCTGAGTCTGAATTGCTTGCGTCAGAATCTCCGGAATAATCAGGATCCGGAATAAATGCTGCATTATTCCTTGCATCAATCTCAAAGATGCGATGATTTTTATTCGTTGTTGATGCTTTTTTAGCACTTGAGACAGAAGGCTTATCTCGAGAACTGCGTTTAGACATATTGTGAAAACAATTATAAAATTATTAGAAAAAATTTCACCTATCACAGGGACTCTATGAAGTGCATAACATAAACGCTAAGCACATTTGACAAGCTAATACCAAAAGCAAACGAGAAAAAAAACAGTTAAGAGAAGCGTCTTGAATACACGGGAAAGCAAAGTGCGATTGAGAATGACCGTAAGCTAAAGCGAGCTGAGACCGAGAGGGGAGCATTCCCCCACTTTTCTCTCGTTCCTTTTCCATGCGGCTGTTATAGCACGTGCGCGAAAATTCAATCGAGTCCCCATATTTTCTTATCTAAGACAGGAATGACGGCCAAAAATTTTTTCTCTAAAAATGGAATCTTCAAAAGCCAAAAATTCCTTGACTTGACCCAAAAACAAGTATTCACCAGAAATGTAAATCATTTATCAAAGATGATCTTGATCCGAAAATAAATTATATTCAAAAGAAAAAGCGATCAGCAGTGATACATCAAAAAATCACTAAAAAGACTGTATCAAATTCTGCAGCAACCAATGTAGTAAACGAACTGTGAAATTTCTTATCTAAGATAGAAATGACGGATAAAAATTTTGTCTCCAAAAATGGAATCTTCAAAAGAAAGATATTCCTTGACTCGACCCATTAGAAAGTATTCATTGGAAATGTGAATCATTGATCAAAGATTACTTTGATCCGAAAATTGATGATGTCCAAAAGAAAAAGTGATCAGCAGTGATACATCAAAAGGTCACTTATGTAAAAGACTACAAAACTCTGCAGTCCTCAATTTGGTAAATAAAATGTGAGGTATCTTATCTAAGATAGAAATGACAGACGAAAATTTTGTCTTCAAAAATGGAATCTTCAAAAAAAAAAATCATTGACTCGACCCATTGGCAAGTATTCACGAAAAATGTGAATCATTATCAAAAAAAATCTTGATCCGAAAATTAATGACAAAAAAACGAAATATTCCAGAACACAACCTCCACATGGTGAAAATCGGGCAACAGTGCAGAAATAAGAAACTCGCTGGCAAATAGTGTTCGACTGATAGTCCTAAATTAATTACAATAGAGCCTTGAAGGAGTCCGCAGTCAGACACGATCGAAGTGATCGTTAATTTCGTTACGCCAGAGAAATTTGTGCCGTGAGCAGCCCATGGGCGTTGAGCTTGTCAAATTTTTTCCTTCTAAACGCGGCCTGGAATGCTACGTAAATTTCGTGGGATAATATTGCCTTTGTTGCGCCACTGGAAGGGTTGGATACGCAATCGCTTTCTCCAACGAAAATCGGGTTCCCTGGTAAAATCACAGCGGGACGCGACACTATCAAGGCGGACTCCTTCAAGGCGCTTGTGTAATTGATACAATTTTCGCTCTAAACCGATACATTGAAAACCATCTTCAATCTTTCATAACAGAATCCTCAAATCTGATTTCAAATTCGTAATCAGCGAGCTAGAAAACCCTTTAGACCGAATTTCAGCGTGAACTCGCGCCATTTCTAGGTTACTGTCCGCCATATTGGATCCGCCATTTTGAATATTTCAGATCTGAACTCAGATTCGTATTCAGCATCCTTGAAAACCCCCGGAACCAAATTTTTGCGTAAAATCTCGTTTTTTATCATTTTTTCCGCCATCTTGAATCAGCCATTTTGAATTTTGGAGATCTAACCTCAATTTTTGTACAAAAATCACTCATCAATGATTTCTGACAAAGTTTAAGACAGTATTCAACGATTCACGTCAAAAAACAATATAAAATCGTTTCAGACCATTTTTTCAATGTTTCGCAAAGTTTCACACTTTTCTAGCCGCCATTTTGGAAGTGCTAATGAAAATCAATTTTTTCCAAATGCATGGTTTTAAAGCACATATAAAAATTGCACGACTTTTGATGAAAACAGGCCGATTCGAGTGGTCAAACGGTTAGAAAAAATTACTTTTTTGTAAAAACTACCTCAAAAATTAGTCAAAATTTTCTTTTAATTGGAAAATTTTGGGGGAAAATCATTTTTTTATGCTCTCTAAGTATGAAAATCGAAAAGAGCATACTGGAAAATAGTCATCTATGAATTTTCGTGAGATTTCCATTACCCTGGCTCTGATTGCAATCGATGTAATATGATCACGTGAATACCTACAATTTGGGCGTTAATGGGTTAAGGACAATGTGTATCATGATAATGAACCCTGCATAGAATTAGGTCCAGGCCAAAATATCAAGTGAAATCAGAGTCTATGACACAAAACCCTGGTTAAGTTAGACTTAAATCTGATTACCAATGTTTTAAGGGGGGAAGTCTATGTAAACAGGTCCAAAAAATCGAAAAAAATTTTTTTGCTGAATATGATAGATAAAAGGCCTATGATGAGATAAAATTAAGAATTACGCCTCAAAACCTTTTTTTTCATTGACTAATGGTTTAAGAGGCGACGCGCTTAGGACCGTCTCGTGGCATGCGAGACGGTAGGTAGCGCGGTATCTCAGGTAGCTGCATTCTTTGCATTCTGTGATGTCATTTATTGTCGTTTTTCGTGGTATCACATATTTATATTTCTGGAAATGGCTCCGTGAACAATTTTTCACGAAAGATAAGTTGGGTGCGTAGCTACTACTTCCTTTTTAAGTATCTCGATTTTCAGTTCTTCTCAAACACTCGAGTTGTACCATACGTTTTCAGAACAATATTGAAAGTGAAAAAATGCCCGGAAAATGGAAAGGATCGCGAAATTCTTCTTTTAGACGGTCGAAACCTAAAAAAAGAGGCTTCGCAAAGCGGAAATCGAGTGATAATGATAGTGCAAGTAAAAGAAAACTGTCGGGTTTGCGAAACAGTGATATTCCGGTGAATTCTTCGCACGGTTATCGTTTCATCGAGTTCTTCGCTGTTTTCTCTGCTTTATCGCAATTATTGATATGTCGAGTGTGTCAAAAAAACGTGGAATTCATGGAAACAGGGCAACGTGGTCTCGGATTCAAGCTGATCGTTTCGTGTGTTTGCGGTCAAAGAATTATACACTCAGGTCCACTAATCAAGAATGGCTACGAAATCAATCGAAGGACAGTATTCGCTATGCGTCTTCTAGGAGTTGGCCGTGATGGGATCAATTTATTTTGTAACTTGATGGATGTATGCGCAGGATTATCTCAATGTGCGTACAATAATATCGTGGGACGACTTCATGAGGCTACCAAGACTGTGTTCGATTTGTGTTGCCAAAAAGCTGTACGAGAAGAGATCAAAGAAAATATTCAACACGACCGGGGGTTTTTAAACTTGAAAGTATCTGGTGATGGCTCTTGGAAAAAGCGTGGTTTCAAATCATTATACGGCGTGACGACACTAATTGCTTATTACAGTGGTAAAGTGATTGATCTAGTAGTGAAAAGTAGTTATTGTCATGGATGTGCTCGATGGAAAAACCAGGAAGAAACCGAGGAATATCGCGTATGGTACGAAGAACACGAAGAAGAATGTACGAAGAATCATGAAGGATCCGCGGGAGCAATGGAAGTTAATTCGGTCAAGGAGATGTTTGGAAATTCGGAAAAAAAACATGGAGTATTTTACGGGAACTATATAGGGGATGGCGATTCAAAAACTTTCAAAGCGATCCTCGATTTGAATCCTTATGGGAATCGATTACAAGTCGTAAAAAGTGAGTGCGTCAATCATGTTGAAAAAAGAATGGGATCTCGTCTTCGAAATGCAAAAAAAATTCACAAACTCGGTGGAAGAGGCAAGTTGACAGAAGGCCTAATAAAAAAATTAACTACATATTACGGCTTAGCTATTCGAAGAAATATTGACAACACTGAAGATATGAAAAGAGAAATAATGGCCACGTATCATCATTACATTTCAACGGATGATGAACCACAACATCAATTTTGTCCCCCGGGAGAGAGCAGTTGGTGCAAGTGGCGAAAAGATGAAGCCTCTGGAGAAAGTCAAAATCGCCGAAATCACCCCCCACCACTTCACCCTGACGTACAAAATTTTATACGACCAATTTTTGAGGACCTATCACAAGAAAGTTTATTACAAAGATGCTTAGGTGGTCACACACAAAATGCAAATGAGAGTTTCAACTCAACCATTTGGCGTTTGGCACCTAAGAGTCAACACGCAGGACTCAAGATCGTCGAAATCGCATCTTTCCTGGCTGCCAGCATTTTCAATGAGGGATTTCATTCTGTTCTCCAAGCAATGATGCACATGGACTTGATTATCGGAACGACAGTGATGAAATATGCGACCGCCGTCGACGAGCATCGAATACAGCGGCAGGGGCGGCGCAGTTTTTCACAAACTAAAGAGGCCCGGAAAGCACGAAGCAAGGAAATCGCTGACCAAAATGAGTTTTTCGAGGAAGCCGAAGGACTACTGTATGGCCCGGGCATCGCAGATTGATTGGTAAATAACTCAAAACCTCAATTATTTATAGGGATACAAACAAACGCGTTTTTCTCGAAATCTTTTTTTAAGTCAAATTGAAAATCGGTGGGCGGGATTGCTTAAAAACTAATCGATGAATTTTCATGAAATTTTCTGAGTTAGTTTAAAACCCTTTTTATCGCGCCCTGAATGAAATGAACAGTTAAAATTGTTGCAAAAATCAACTTTTTTTTATACAAAACTAGGAAAAAAAATCAGCTGAAATCGAAAATTTTCATTTTTAGCCTGGAATTTTTGGAAAAAATTGTAAATGGGTAAAATGAACCCATTCAGGGCGCAATTACATTCATTAACTAACGTTTGGCAAAATATTATGTGTTTCAGATGAACGAAACCAACGTTATCACGCCCACCGTTTCGAAAGTCACTTCAGACCACTGATGAGTCACAGTGCAATAACTCCGCCATTTTTCAATTTTTTTTTATGAAAAAATTACCAAATATATTTGAGGAATAGTCAATAAACATCATTAAATTTTATGAACATCAGCCATCTTCTTCTTATTGAAAAAAAATACAAATATCGGCAGTTTTTCGGCCGTTTACATAGACTTCCCCCCTTAAAAAAATCCAATTTTTTGCCAAATGTGAAATAATTATAATTATTGTTTCAATTATGGATGAAAGACATCTAATTTAACACATTGAAAAAATTTTAATTGATGTATTAAACCAAAAAAAAAAGTTTCATCAAAATTTTTATTTGAAATTTGATATCAATAATATAAATATTTGCAAGAAAATGAAGATCAATGTAGAAAAAATATTTTTGAAGTAACACTTCTTAGGCGGCATTATCACTTTTCGGGAATGTAATTTACTCAGGAATGTAATATATGTAGGGAGTAATTTGGAGATTTTACAGTGTAAGATGTAAGACTGTAAGATGTAAGACTGTAATGTTTTCGTTTTGAGGGAGTAATTTTGAGATTTTGTAAGTTTGTAATTCTGTAAGAGTGTAATGTTAGGTCCGAATAGGTGGAGGTCAGGTGATATTTAACGGTGATCCGAGTGTAGGGAGAAATTTCGAGATTCTGTAAGAGTGACAGAGTAAAAATATAATGTCAGGTCGGAATAAATGAGGTTCTTTTTGTATTCGAGCATAAGCGAGAAAGGAAGAGAAAGTGTGAGGCAGTGTGAGGCAGTGTAAGGTGTGAAACGCGGATTAAGGCCTGGCGCATGACCGAGATGGAAAGAAGAGGAAGTACCAATTCTTGGGAAACCCTTTTTCAATTTAGATAGCTGATCAACTGATGGCTCAGCAGCGTGCGCGATGCACAATTTGTGACACGAAACTTAAGAAAAATGTAGCCACAGAAAAGTGCACGGAAAAAATGGAAGTTCCTGTTAGCGCGTGCCACAAACAAAAACGACATCGTACAGAGGTTCGGCATTCCCGACTATGATGTAAGTAAAACCTACCAATATTAATGAACGGCTCATAACGAATCACAAAATATACAAATTCACAAAATGTCACAATATCACAAATGGCACAAAGTCACAAAATCATGAAATGTCATAGAATCACAAGATGTCACAAAATCGAAAAATCATAAAATGTTACAAAATCTTAAAATGCCACAAAATCTTACAACATCACAAAATTTCAAAATTTTCACAAAATTCAAAAATGTTCACAAAATTTAAAAATACCATAACCTTACGAAATCACAAACGTGTCACAAATTTTCATTATGTCACAAAACTCAAAATGTCTAAAATTGCAAAATGTCACAATATCACACGTCACAAAATCAAAAAAAGTTACAAAATGTGACTTCACGAAATTTCATAAATAACAAAATGCGAGAAAATCGCAAAAGAACACAAAAATGCAAAATGTCACAATCAAAAAATATCACTCCTTATAACTTCCTTCTTAGGAGACATTATTGCTTTTTAGGAATGTAATTTATTCTAGAATGTAATTTATGTAGGGAGTAATTTGGAGATTTTACAATGTAAGATGTAAGACTGTGAGATGTAGGAGTAATTTTGTGATTTTGTAAGTCTGTAATTCTGTAAGAGTGTAATGTTAGATCGGAATAGGTGGAGGTCAGGTGATATTCGAACGTTTTCCAAGTGCAGCGAGAAATTTTGCCAATGACATTATGCTTCAACATTCATGAAAATTATCAGAATAAATTATATGAGGTAATTTAATAATATTAACAAGAATGTCATTAATAGATTCGACTAAAAAAAGGAATGAAATTATTTTTTAACTGATATAAAAATTGATTGATCTCTTAGAATTTAAAAAGGGTAAGAAGAATACAAATCTATACATCGGAACCTTAAAGAAAGCAGCATAAGAAGTTTTACTTCTAACATGTGTTGATTCAACGCGCTCCAATTTTTAAAATTATGAAATACTTCAATGGTTTCATGAGAAAAAACTGTAAGTAAGTATATTTTACTAACAAAACTATTGAAAAAAATATCATATAAATAAACAGTTTCATAATGAATTGAAAATGATTTCATTCCAATCTGAGTAAAAAAGTGAAACAAAAAAAGATAACTTATCGGATATTGTTTTTTTCAATAAGTAAGATATGATTATGTATTTTGATACATAATCATAAATAATTGAATGTAATTATTATCGACGGCATTTTGATTATAAAAATTTGTATCGAATTTATAACATAAATAAGAATACAATCCGTGTAGGAACCAAAGTTCCTGTATACGAATTATATTACATAGGAATAATATATATTACATCTATAATTACTAATATTATTAAGATAATTTTTATCTTACTTACATTGACACATAATTAAAAATAAACTCATTATCTTGACATAATTTATAATTAAGTTTCCAAGTTTTTGGAAAAAATAACTATGACATATTAATATTCAACTTTATTTAATGTTAAATGACAAATGTATAAAATATATAATAATTACTAAAATGCAGTATACATTTCAATATATTTATGAAAACCACTGTAAACATTGATTTGAGAATTCGAATTCATTATAATTGATTATTTGAAAGAAAATTGGATGATGAAAAAAATATTTTCTTTGATTAGGGAATATTTTAATGGTTTTAATCAAAAAGTGATATCAAATGAATGTAAATACGATTTGTTGAGTTAAGAAGATACCTATATTATAAAAATTGAAAGCAAAATCTTGCATTGATGGTTTGATGATGAATTTGAAGTGAATGTCATTGTTATTCAAGTGGAAACGAGAAGCGATTTTTTAGTCCAAAACAAAAACTGGAACAAGGGGAAAATTTTTTGAATTGTCAAGTTTTTTATAAAAATATTGTGATGTAATAAGATATATTATTATGAAACTCTATTCTGTTTTATGAATGATGAATTGATAAAAAATATGATCATTAAAAAAAATCAATAAATTCAATACACTGGCGAAAAATTCAAAAAATATTTAACCGTTTGTTCTAAAGTAAAAATAATCAGATAATCGTTTTTAATTCAATCAAAGACATAACAATTCTCCAATGTTTCTTTTGGTATTACTCAAAATTTAGAAAATCATAAAGAAGTAAAAATAAAACATCACATTTTCAAATTAAAGAGTAGTAAACAATATTGCATTCTACAGTAAAATTTCCATTCTGACTGAAATAATAGAAAAAATGTATGTCCTTGACATTGGCAACAATAAATGAAATTCCACATATTTTTTTTTGGTCTTGTTGTTGACAGTTAACATTAATTTCTGGTCAATGTTTTGACAAAAATAATGTAAATCGTCAATGTGACATAACCTCTACATTAAGGAAAACAATAATTACCCTATTGTCAATGATTCCATTTCGTGTCAGTCCGCGAAAAACAGTATTTAATCCTCGTAAAAACATGATGAGATGTTTATTCCTAACAACATTAAACAAACACAAAACTTGTATTTTTCCGGTGAATGAAATTGAAAAATCAAAACATTTAATTGTTATCAACTTGTATTAACATGTATCAAAAATATCACATGTATATGAATATTATATATATTACTTGTGGATTTTGACGTTTGTGAATTTTGTATCGTTTTTGTGCGCACACAAAACAAAAGCAAAACACAAACATCCCTAGATTTGGCAACAACACATATAACTGTGCACAGTTGTGCACAGCAGTGCACAGTAATGCAAATTGTCAAACTTTAAATGTGTTTGTGTGTAATGTTTTTTTAATTTCCATTATTTTACTCGATTTGGCAAATATTTGCATATGAAGCAACGGATTTTGCGTCGAATTTATAACGAAACGTTGGTGTTGACCACTGTCGAATACGGGAAATACATGTTGTCTGAAACCCGGTTTACAAAGGCAATTGACAGCAGCAGTAACAATGATATTGTAACAACGTCATCAAGGCCATTTTCTGGGCAATTGTTAACAACAAATTGGATTCAGGTACAATATTCACAACACTTTTTTGGACTGTTTTGCAACCAAATTCGAAATATAATTGAGCAATAAAATGTCATTGATTTTAGCAGTGAAGTTTTAGTTTCATTTAATTAACTGTTTTAATTTCTGCAGAGTATTTGTTTTTGTATAATACTTATATCTTAATACTAAAAATAAATTATGGAAATAGTAAAAATCAAACTGATGAATAAAAAATAATGTGTAACTAGAAAGAAGTTATGTATGAATATATAATTTTTAATTGATTTTAATAAAATTCTCATGTATCATAGTATATTTCTTTACTAGTGTGGAAATAGTTATTTACTGAACACTTGCTGCAGGAGCTTTTTTAACAAATGTGAAGTTTGAAAAAAGAGCCAAGGGCGAGTTTTGAAATTACATGAGTTTTTTTGCCACTAGTCATGTAAAGTTCTTCTTAACGAATGTGAGGGGTGCAACGCGAGTGGAAGGCGAGCATTGTTATCAGATGAGTTAAAAAAACTGTTCTACACTAGTGAAGAACGATTCTTTACACAACAATGTGTGGAAATGCCAGTTTTATATTGCTCAAGCTTGTGAAAAAGTAGCGTTTTACACACAGCGTTGAATAAAATCAATTTTTTATATTCTATTGTAGAGTGTTCTATCATTATCTTATTTGTTTTCTTGATTATTCATTTTTTCTTCGTTTCATATTTTATTATAGTATTTTTTTTTATATCATTATATAATTATGATGTTTGATAATATGATACATATATATTCTGAAAAATGTCAATGAATTTATATAAACTAGTTGCTAACTACTAATCTGTAGTTTAGTGAAAACACATTTTTACATGTTGTTAATATAACGACCTATAATAATGAAAAATAATTGACTCGAATATATATATAAATAAATGTGAAAGTCTGTACGTTGTCCGCACCTATAACTTTGAAACTACTGGACAAAACATCCTGAAATTTTGCACAGTTATTGATTATGTTTGTTCGAAGATTACGAGCACGCTTTCATCAATGAACTAAACGGCCTATTCCCCTATCTACAGCCCTGCTGAATTGTTGAAGTCACACACATACACACATTGTCACAAAATAACGAAATGTCATTTTGTGATTTATTTTATTTTTAACATATTTCAACTAAATGACTGTAATTTTTTCATTTTGTTGTTTACAATACCTATAAATTTTAGGGATTTCAATTGTAATTCTATATTCACATTATAACATATCAATTAATAAACTTATCAACAATAATCCAAAAATCGAATATACATAACATTAACCTATTTATTTGGTAAGTTCATAATCCTCGTTCGTATACAAATGATGCAAACGATAAAAATGAGGAAAATATTTGTCACTAAGTATTTGTGCAATCAAGCTAAAAAATGTATACCATCATAATTATATAAATAACTATATTGTAATTATAATGAAAAAAAATTGAAGCGTGTTGAATCAACACGCGTCAGAAGTAAAACTTCTCGTGCTGCTTTCTTTAAGATTCAGATGTATAGATTTTCATTCCTCTCGCCTTTTGTAGTTCTAAAAAATCCCTCAATTTTTCTGTGTTGTATTTTTCTTGCTTTTTAACTGTAAATCTGGTGAAAAATTTCTGATGTGTAGATTTTCATTCATCCTACTTTTTTAGTTCTGACAACTCCTTCAATTTTTCTGCGTAGTATTTCCCTCATTTCTTTAATTTAAATCAGTTATAAAATTATTTTATTCTTAATTATGTGACTTTTTGCAATTTGTGACATTTTTTGATTTTGTAAGATTTTGTGACATTTCGTGATTTTGTGACATTAGTGGCATTTTGTGACCTTGTGGTGTTTCAGTGATTTTGTGACCTTGTGGTGTTTTAGTGATTTTGTGACATTTTGTGT
This sequence comes from Platygaster robiniae, assembly GCA_028476575.1. NCBI lineage: Eukaryota > Metazoa > Arthropoda > Insecta > Hymenoptera > Platygastridae > Platygaster > Platygaster robiniae. The sequence goes on from CM052021.1 coordinate 40,632,453, forward strand.
GTGTATGCGACATTTATCTATTCTGTGATATTTTGTGATTTCGTGACATTTTGTGATCTTGTGAAATTTTGTGTTTTGTGACATTCTGCGATTTTGTGATTTTGTAACATTTTGTGACTCTGTGACATTTATTGTATTCGTGATATTTTGTGATTCTTCATGAGCCGTTCAATCATATGGTAGATTTTACTTACATCATAATCGGGAATGCCAAACTCTGTACGATGTCGTTTTTGTTTCCAGCAAGTGCCAGCAAGAACTTCCAATTTTTCCTTATATTTTTACTCTCTCACTCTTACAGAATCTCAAAATTCCTCCCTACACTCGGACTTACATCTTACAGTCTTACAGTTTACAGACTTACAGTTTACAGGCTTACAGTTTACAGTGTTACGTGTTACAATGTAAAATCTCTAAATTACTTCCTACATAATTTTTATTTTCTAGAATAAATTGCACTCCAGAAAAGTGATAATGCCGCCTAGAAAGTTTTACTTCAATATTACATTCTTGCATCTTACAGTCTTACAGTTTACAGTGCTATATGTTACATTGTAACATTTCAACAGTACTCCCTCAATTGAAAATATTACACTATTACATCTTACAGTCTAACAGTTTACAGTGTTACATGTTACAAAATCTCCAAGTTACTCCCTACATAAATTTTATTAAAAAATAAATTACACTCCTGAAAAGTGATAATGCTGCCTGAGAAGTTTTACTTCAAAAAATTCATAACTAAATTATTCATAAATTGTTTAACTACCTTATCTATTTATATAAATGTAAACGTCTGTAAGTTGTGTGCCTATAACTTTCAAAACTACTGCTCTAAACATCCTGAAATTTTGCACAGTGATTAACCATGCGCGTGAGAAGATAAGATGCATTACAACGAACAAAATGGCCTACTCCTCCTCCTACATCCCTGCTGCACTGTTGAAACATCACACACACACAAATAACAAAAAGTCAAAAAGTTATAAAATTTTGCAAAAAGTCACTAAAACAGAAATCACAAAGTCACAAAATCAAAAATTATGCAAAAAATCACCAAAAGTCACAAAATAACCAAAGGTTACAAATCACAAAAAAACAAAAATTTACGAAACCGTGAAATACAGGGTGTCTTTAAGTCAGAGGATCATCAAAAAATTATCAATTTATTATAAAATTCTAAGACACTTTTTTTTGCATTTTTTGAAAATTGGCAACACTTGAAAAGTTATTAATAATTCAATTTTGTCTTTTAACTTTTGGAGAGACGGGGCTTTTTATAGAATATGAGAGACTCCTTATTCTTAGTTTACTCTCGTAGGAATAATGGGATCACTGAGGTGTGTATCATGGAATGTAAATTATCGGCTTCTCTTATCTCTCTCAAAAAAAAAAAAGTTAGAAGGTACTGCATTGTATAGGTGACAGACAAAAAAATATGACAACTAAAACAGAGGTGAGTCAGAATAAAAATTGTTGTCCAAGATAAGAGACGTCATTAATCTACATTCCATCACACAAGAGAGGAGGGGCATCAATCAAAAGCCCCACCTTCTTGAATGGTGAGTGGACGAAAAGCAATTATTAATAACTTTAAATTTTATGAATTTCGAAAAATTGTAAAGGAAAAAGTATATGAGAATTCCATAAGGTATCGATGGTTTTCTGATGATGCGCCGACTTTAGGACAGCCTTTATAAGAAATAACAGAAAATATAACAATTTATTACAAAAGTCACAAAGTGTCACAATGGAAAATCATGACAAAATTCCATGAATCACAAAATCATACATTGTCAAAAATCATGAAAAGTCATAATAAAATTTAAATCCTTATCATGATCATCTCATCCTGATTAACAAATAAACTTTCATCAATTTTACTGTTTACTTTCATCGTAAAAAAAAAATCATTAGAAACTATTTTTTTTAAATACTTATAACATTTTTGTGACGAATATTATCCACTATATATTGTTTTAATATCTTTCCGGAGTAATTCATATTTCGTGAAAAAATTAGTAATTGTTAAAAAAAAAAAAAAAAAAAAAAAAAGAGATTTTCAACCTTGGGATTCAGATAATATTTTGGTACTTTTCGTTTTTTAATTAAACAATTTAAATGAAATCAAGAATTATTTTCCCCAGATTCAATTATTGAAAATCAAATATTGAAACTTCAACAAATAATAAAATCTAATGGTTGCAAACTTCCAGTTCTCTATACAGAGAATTTCAAACCCTAAGTTAGAGACTGATTATATTTTCTAAATACTTTGGTACATTAAATAATGAAAATATTTACCTGATCACCAGTGGAATTAATTATTTTTACACAGATTCAATAAATAGGAGTAGATGATTCAGGTTCAAAAAATGAAAAAAACTCAAAAATCGCAGATTTTCAAATTCATATTCCCAGAATCTTATAAATTTTAATTAGAGATTGTTTAAATAATATGAATACTTGAAAACTTGAATAAATGTGTAAAAAAATTATCAAATTATAATAGCAAATAAATTATTATAATAATTATCCAATACTCTAATGAAATTTTCTCCCCAGAATAAATGAATGAAAATAGAATATTAAAACTATTCAAAAAGTTACAAAATATAATAATTGTAAACTTTAAAATCCATATACGTAGAATTTTTAATCTTCAAGTTAGATATAACTGATTATCTACTATAGCTACCTAAATATTTTAAATAATAAAAAATAAATCTAATTTAATTTGACCTGTAGTGAAATAATATAAGTCAATCATTTTTATGATTCGAAAAATTGAAAAACTCAAAGATCGCAAATTTGTTAACTTAGATACATAATTCATTCAGGATACTGATATCCAACTATTATCATTATCATTACCATTTACCGTTACCATTACCATTATTATTATCATTATTATTATTATTATTATTATTATTATTATTATTATTATTATTATTATTATTATTATTATTATTAGTATTGTTGTTGTTGTTGTTGTTGTTGTTGTTGTTGTTGTTGTTGTTGTTGTTGTTGTTGTTGTTGTTGTTGTTATTATTATTATTATTATTATTATTATTATTATTATTATTATTATTATTATTATTATTATTATTATTATTATTATTATACTTAAATAGATATATATTAAAAAATATCGAAGAATAAATAATAAATTATTAACAATAAATGAAACTTAGTGCTTATATGGATATATTAGAAATAATACAATGTAACTATAAATGTATTAAATCATCAATATTTTGCTATATTTTATAAAATGCATTAACATTAATAACACCAATTAAATAAATAGGTAATAATAATGAAATAAGGTCCCTTAAGCTAGCAGGGCATGTGTAACAGATAGCAAAAAAAGTAGAGTACTAAATTCAGGAAAATTGATTTTTAATTTATTAGACTAACAAAAAATTTATTGCACCTCCCAATATAAAGATATCAACAACAGAGGAGTTGCCTCAAAATTAAAATGCCGATTTTTTTTTTCAAATTAAAGAATAGGCTTTATAAATAACTTCTGCGTTGAAAAAATGTGATTTCTACTATCCAGTTTTTTATAAATAATTTTTAAAAGTCGCTTAAATGAGGTCCCGCTGAAACGCTACGTGATTGGTCGGCGCATCTGTGACGTCGCTAATGTTTGTTTATTTTGGTCTCCCTATGCTACAATACGGGCCGCGCGCGAATTTTACGGGAAAATTCAAATAATCGGGAATATGAGCCGAAACCCAGAAAATGGGTTTGTTCGAAATACCTCAAATAATCTTCCGAACGTGAATTTGGCAACGATTTTCGCATACTTTGCGAAAAAAGAGTGTTTTAACGTCCCTGAATCCAGAGCTGTCAAAGTGCAAAGGTAAAGTGCAACGATTTTCGCAAAGTATGCGAAAATCGTTGCTAAATTCACGTTCGGGAGATTATTTGAGGTACTTCGAACAAACCCATTTTCTGGGTTTCGGCTCATTTTCCCGATTATTTGAATTTTCCCGTAAAATTCGCGCGCGGTCCGTGTTGTAGCATAGGGAGACCAAAATAAACAAACATTAGCGACGTCACAGATGCGCCGACCAATCACGTAGCGTTTTAGCGGGACCTCATTTAAGCGACTTTTAAAAATGATTTATAAAAAACTGGATTGTAGAAATCACATTTTTTCAACGCAGAAGTTATTTATAAAGCCTATTCTTTAATTTGAAAAAAAAAATCGGCAGTTTAATTTTGTGGCAACTCTTCTATTCTGCCAGCTTAAATTTAAGCTAGCAGACTCTCGAAAAAAAAAACTTAAATGTTGTGGAAATTGCGATCCTTATACTTATTGCTGATTTATTACACCAATCGAATAACTGTATTTAAATTAAAAAAAGTTTTTCTCTTCGAAACCCTGCTGGCTTAAATCTCAAATTAACAGACATGCATCAAATCAACAAAAATTAAATGACAATCTTGAGTGCACATTTAGTGCTTATTTATTACCCCCCCCCCCCCAAAAAAAAAAATGATTCCAGATTAATATTTTTGCAACTGTGCATTGTATGAAAGAGTTGAAAATTTCACTTGAAGTTTTTAAAGGTAACACATGCTAAAAAATCAACATTGTTTTTTCAACAATTGTCTCTGTAAGTAAATGTATTTTATCTAAATTGGTTAAGAAAAATATTTTTGAATATTAATCTGGATAAAAGTCAAATAGGGTTTGAAAAAATAATTCACTGAAACAGATTTTAGAATATGAAAATTTTTATTTATGATATAATGAAATAAAAAAATTAAAAAAATTTTTTATACCATACAGCTTTTTCATCTTAAATTAATACTTAACACTTTTTTTTACTATTTTTTATCAATATATTTTCTTTGCATACATTACACAAAAGCCTTTTTCACTATTTCAATACACAATTTTTTTTTTATATTTAAAGGTTTAGCTAAACATAATTTGATAAAAAATATCAATATGCTTTGGAAGTTCACCATGTAGAATATTGTAGATAATAACAGGAGCTTTGAAAATTCTAATATAACACGTGCTATCTTGTAAATCTTGAAGTAATTTATTTAGCTTTCTTTTACAATGTACAGTTCGAAATGAAGAAAAATAGTTCTACGTGGTTTCTTTTTTTTTTTAAACAATTGTTTTGCTTAACAGAAATGATAATTCTTCTATTTTATTGTAGAATTTTTAACATTACTTTTGTTATCTACAAGGTGAACTTCCAAAGAATATTGATTTTTTTCATGAAGTAATTCTTAGCTGGAACTTTTAATGTAAAAAAAATTTTGTATTACAATAGTGGAAAGGGCAATTTTGTTATTTATGCAACAAATTTATTGATAAATTTATAAAAAAGAATTAGGTAGAAATTATAGATAAAGAAGCTGTATAGTATTAAATAATTTTTTTTGTATTTTTTTATTTTTTATTATATTAGTAATAAAAATTCTCATAATCCAATATCAGTTACACTGAAATATTTTTTAAACTCTGCTTGAGTCTTACCGAGTTTAATATATAATAAATATTTTTCTTAACCAATTTAGAAAAAATATGTTTACTCAGGGACAATTTTTGGGATGGAAAACATAGCTGTTTTCATAACATGTGTTATCTTGAAAATCTCAAGTAATTATTTGATCTTTTTTCTATAATGTAAAGTTCCAAACATAAAAAAAAGTCTACATGATTTTTTAAACAATTTTTTCGCTTACCAGAAAAAATAATCATCGTGTTTTATTGTAGAATCTCCAACTTTCCTGTTGTAATCTACAAGGCGAACTTCTAAAGAATTTCGATTTTTGTCATCAAATTATTTTAAGCTTAATCCTTCAATATATAAAAAAAAATGTGTGCTATAAAAGTGGAAAGGGCACTTTTGTAATTTATGCGAAAAAATATATTAATAAATTTATATAAACAAGAATTAGGTATGCATTTGAGATGAATAAGCTGTATAATATCAAATAATTTTTTTTTAAATATTTTAATTCCATTATATCAGTTATAAAAATTCTCATATTCCAAAATTTGTTTCAATGAATTATTTTTTTAAACTCAATTTGACTCTTATCAAGATTAATATTCACAAAATATTTTACTTGACCAATTTAGATGAAATATATTTACTTATAGAGACAATTTTTGGGATAAATAAAACAGTTGATTTTATAACATGTCACCTTAAAAATCTTCAAGTAAATTTTTCAACTTCCTTATACAATGTATAGTTGCAAATTGGAAAAAAAAACATTTATAGATGTTTGTTTTTTTTGAACAATTTTTTTCTCTACTAAAAATAATACTTCTTGTGTTTTTTATTGTAGAATTTTAAACATTCCTTTTGTTACCTACAAGATGAACCTCCAAAAAATATTGATTTATTTCACACACAATGTTTAGCTAAATCTTTCAATATAAAAAAATGTTTTGTTTGCGTAGGAAAAAAGCACTGAACATGTGCTAATTTAGTACACAACTTTGATAACGTTGAAGATGTTGGTGTCTGCGAGTTTAAAAATCATGTACGTATGTATATGGAAAAATCACTCTGGAGTCATTTTTTTGGAATAATAAATAAGCACTGTGCATCCAAAATTGTCATTCAATTTTTGTTGATTCAATGCATGTCTGTTAATTTTAGATTTAAGCCAGCAGAGTTTCGAAAAAAAAAACTTTTTTAAGCTAAATAGAGTTATTCAATTGGTGTTATAAATTAGCAATAAATATAAGGAACGTAATTTCCACAACATTCAAATTTTATTTTACGAGAGTCTGCTAGCTTCAATTCAAGCTGGCAGAATTGTTTATAACTTTTTATTGGGAGGTGTAATAAACTTTTTGTTTGTCTAATAAATTAGCAATAAATTTTCCTGGATTTAGTACTCCATTTATTTTGCTGTCTGCTACATATGCTAGCTTAAGGGACATTGTAAAAGCTATCATAATGTAATGCTATGATGAAAAATATACTAACTTATTAGTAATAAACCAATTGGTGATGACTAATTTATAGTTTAAAAAATAATTTAAATATAATAGTTTTCTAACTATTTACCATAATGAATTTTAAATGAAACCAACTAGAAATAAATAATAATAATGCTGAAATTTTTTAATAGTATAATTTTTTTTTAGATTCAGTAAAAGAAAATCGAATATTCAAACGTTTTGAAAAATTCAAAAACCTGATGATTCTTAACTTCGGAAATTCATGTATAAAAAATAAATTTTTTAATTTCAAGTTGAAGACCGATTTTATGTACTATAAATACTTAAATATTTGAATAAAGATACATAAATAATCAATTATAAATCGAAATATATTTTACTCAGGGTCAATGAGTAAAAATCAATAATTCTTATGATTCAAAAATTTAAAAACTTGTATATCGCGAATTACATAATTCAGATTCATAATTCAGGATAATGATTGAGAATAATAATTGATTACCATTTTCATCGGTGAAAAATTAGAAATAATTATATATATAATGAATACTGGTATGTACATCACCATAGATATTTATTATCATTTATATTAGTTAAATATCAGAATGCTAATAATCTATGTAGATAGGATTTTTGAACCCTAAGTCAGAAATTGCTTGGATACTATGAATACTTGAATATTTGAATAAATATATGTGTGACAAAAATATGTAAAAAATAAGAACAGTATGTTACGAAAAAAATTCAACTTATCACAAATAGCTAACAATAATAACAATAACTATCTATTATGTGAATATTTATTATATTTCTATTTATAACATAACTATTATTAACTAGTTGTGAATATGACTATCAACAAATTTAGAAATTACTGTAAAAAACATAACTATGAATGAATTTACACTTATTTTAAATTAAATAATATTTTGTACCTCAATAGTATATTCAATTTTTTTCGGGATTTATTGAATAGAAACCATAAATGCAAATAAACCAAAAAGCTTAAAAACCTTAGAATTGCAAACTTTTCAATCCCGATGCACAGAATTCTCGAAACCTCGAGTTACAGCACTCTCAAATTCTGAAATTTCATTTTGCAGATTCTACAATTTGACGCTTACTAACCATTCCGCCCTCAATTCAACCCCCCCATATCTTGAAAACCCAAAAAAGGAAATATGAATTCTAAAAAAAAGGAGGAACCAAACGCAGATGACTTAGGTTCGGAATGTTGCTCAGCGGCCCCTGATTCGAATTCTAAAATTCAAAACGAGACTTGGCTGGAAGACCCAAATTTAAACAACAACGTGGAAAGCAAAGCCAGTGTTTTGTCCAATGGCCAAAATTGCCAAAGGCCTGGCAAATTTCCCCAGGATTGTGCAATGACTTCGAGCAATGCCTGCACAGTAGAAATGTCGGAGGACCGGGAGATGAGAAACAATAATGTGGATTACGGCACTCGGGTGGAAAAGTGCCCGCCGAAAGTGCAACGAGCCTCGGAGCCGAGGCCAGATGAGAGCGAAGCTTCGTGCTCGGGGACTTTTTCGTTTCCCTCGGCCTTGAACAATATCGGCTGCAGCATTGGGTCGACGAGTCATGGGACTTGCGGGGTCCTAAGGCCCAACATTAATAGTGGTGCGATTGCGGCTGCTGCTGGCCCGAGCAGTTACAAGGTTATTATTATCTGATTATATGTTTGCAAATCTTTTATTCTGTTTCATTAATGTTCTTCAAGTTGCGAACGTTGGAAAATCGAGGAAAGAGAAAAGAAAAATTGTTCGCTTTACTTCGCGTAGTTTGCGTAATATCCAGGGACAATGTTGTCAATCAACTTACACAGATGTTTTTAATATCGAAAATCCATTGGATTGAAAATCATAAATGATTTTATTCCATTAACAGAAAAAAATTCAAAAGTTACATTGAAAAAAACAATCAAGCTATGTGCGCTCATTGCTACGTTGGCAGCCAACGACAGGCTGCTCATAAACATTAAATAAAAGGATAAATCTCTTTTTTGCGCATCACAATTGCCCCAGGAAAAATTACCAGACTTTCTACCAACAAAGGCAAAGTTAGATACTTGCAGCACATAGTGTGCGATACCATGCTTTGCCCTGCCCCGCTTTGCCCCGAGACAACATTTTTTTTTCTACCCCTAGAAAACAATAGGTTATGCTCGAAAATGAAAAACACCATACGTTATTGAAGCCCGAAAGCAAGCACTATGAAATGCTGATAAACTTTTTTCTTTTTAATACGGATTGAGATTACTGAAAATCTCAATCCGTGCAACTGAAAACCTCGGACGATTACAACTGCACACCAAAACAAATGGCATGTGCTATTACAGCAAGTCTTTTGGAAGAAATCTGACGAATACGCAGGGAAAAGTTCGAGGGTGCTCCCAAACAAAATTCAGAAGTTTTTCTGCAGATAACACAATAATCCGAAAAAGATATTAACAAAACTCCGCTTTGCCCCAGTTCCCGCTTTACCCCACCTTCCCCTATGACTCAAAATTTTAAAAGATACTTAGTCATTTAATAGATTTTTAAGAGAATTATCTAGTCTCTTTTTAATGTAATTATTTCGATAAATTTGTCAGAAAATATAAATTTCAAGTATTCTAGGTATTTTGCGTATTTCATGAGAATTTATAAGATTCTAAGTATTTCTTATATTTTCATGAATTTATATTACATACCTATAAATATCTAGGATTCAATGCTCTGGGAATTATAGTTCTATCGATTTCCAAATTTTGTGTAGATCAAACAAAAAATTCATGTAGTATGGACGAGTAATAAATGAAAATTAATATTTTTCCTAATTTATTTCTGCACTTATTGAATTTTGTAAGATTTTCCTGGGAATTAGAGATTTAAAGTATTTTTATAGATTTCTGTCTGATTCTCTAGTATAATAATAGATTTTTGAGAATATGAAATCAGAATTCATAATTATCTCGGTAAGTTCTAGTTTATTAAGAATCAATAAGAACTGAAGAATTTTCCGATATTTTTATAGACAAAGTTTTATTGATTTCCGAATTTCGTATGTATGTAAATTAAAAAAAATATTCAATGAGTATTTACGAGGGGGGACCCAAAAGTAACGGGAATTGTGTTACAACTTTTTTATTGACAAATTTTTTCACACACAATTTTTATCACCTTCAAAGTAACCCCCATTGACTGTAATACACTTGTTCAATCTTTTTTTCCAGTGTTCAAAACAGTTCTCAAATTCATTTTTTTCAATGTTTTTTAAACCTTCCAGCGATTTTTGTTTCACCTCTTCTACAGTCCCAAAACGTTTTCCTTTCATGTCCCTTTTGAGTCTAGGGAACAAAAAAAAGTCACAGGGGGCAAGGTCTGGTGAATAGGGGGGGTGAACAATCGGTGTCATGCCGTTTTTGGTCAAAAATTTCTTCACGGACAGCGCTGTGTGGGCAGGTGCATTGTCGTGGTGGAAGAACCAATCTCCTGTGCGCCAAAGATCCGCTCTTTTCTTCCGGATGTTCTCCCTCAACCTTTTCAAAACCTCCAAGTAGAAGTGTTGGTTGACCGTTTGGCCTGGAGGAACAAATTCTGCGTGCGCAATACCTCTGCAATCGAAGAAACAAATGAGCAATGTCTTGATGTTGGACTTCACTTGGCGTGCCTTTTTTGGACGAGGCGAGAGAGGTGTCTTCCATTGGCTTGATTGCTGCTTTGTTTCGGGGTCGTTGCCATAGCACCATGATTCATCGCCAGTTATAACCTTGAGAAAAAAATCTGGGTCTTCATCCAACTGATTTTGCAGCTCAAGACAGGCCTGAAGTCGACGCTCCTTTTGATCGTCGGAGAGAAGGCGAGGAACAAATTTGGCTGCAATCCTCCTCATGCTCAAATCTTCAGTTAAAATCCTCTGAATTGAACTCCATGACAATCCAGACATCTCACAAAGTTGATCGATGGTTCGGCGACGGTCTTCATGAACAAGAGTGTTGATTTTTTCAATGTTTTCGTCCGTTCTTGAAGTCGAGGGGCGCCCAGAACGAGGTTGGTCTTCTATTGACATCTCTTCATTCTTGAAACGCGAAAACCAGTCGTACACACGCGTTTTACTCAAAGCATTATCCCCATAAGCTGTTTTCAGCATCACAAGGGTTTCCGCGGGTGTTTTTCCTAACAAAAAACAAAATTTTACAGCCGCGCGTTGCTCTCCGCACTCAGCCATTTCACTTTTTCGCCGAAACGGAAAAAGTCGTTTCACTAGAAAAATTCTTACGGACGAACGAATGCACTCACAGCAAATGAACTTTGCACACTGACTTGGGAGAGTAGCAGCTTGGAAGAGAACCAGTGGAGAACCCGATCCCCCCCTCCGCGGTCCCCCCACCGCCTAATTCCCGTTACTTTTGGGTCCCCCCTCGTATATGTATTCAACAAAATTTTAGTATATTCATTATTTTACTGTATTTATTGAGTTTCGCAAGATTTATAGATTTTCAGTATTTTCATAAATCTCTATACAAGTTCCTAAAGTAGAATGTTCTAGTAATTACAGTTTTATTTATTTCCAGAATTTCTATAGATTCTTGTAAAAATGAAATCAGCATTTATAATTATTTTTCAAGGTTCTTGTATTTTAAGTATTTAGCGTGTTTATTGAGAAATTCTACGATGTGAAGAATTTCTAGATATTTTTATAAGTTTATGTATAAATTGCTATAACTCAAAGTCATACAAAATTTGTACGATTTTCAAACAAATTCCATTAGTACTTGCAAACATCTAATAAAATTCGCTAAAAAAAAATCGCTCATAACTGATCAATAGCTCATTTTGAAGAGGAAGATTAGTACTGAATGACAACATCCACGAAAAAGACGAGAAAAATTTCTTGCACCCTGCACATAACCTCAAAAGTAGCGAAAACCCCTATTTTTCGAGCACATAACCTCAAATATCTCAAAATCCTGACGTGATAGGCAAATTCTGGATTCGGATTCGGATTCTACGTGAAAAGTTACCCCGGAAAAAACCCATAGCTTTTCAACAACAAATACAAACCCTTAATTGCAGACCTGTGTTATTCGAATTTTTATCCTCCCATTTATTGAATTTTGTGAGATTTTCGAAAGTATTTAGAGATTTTGAGTATTTTTTAGATAGCTTTATGGATGTAAAGATGGATTGCGAGATATTAAATTTAAAATATGTTTGCTTGCAGAGGCCTTCCGGTGAAAGACGAGACTCGAGCTCTGGCAACGAGGGTGACATGTCGGATGGGGAAGATTGCTGTTTCTACACTTATAAAGGGAACGGCGAGCCCCTGCCTTTAGCGCAGGGACCCAATCGAGCTTTGCCAAGAGGAAATGGCGAACTCGCAGGGAACCAAAGTGGCAGATCCAGCCCTGAGATGGACTTTTTAGAAATGGATTTCGACCCTGAGCCTTCTTGTGAGCAGGTGAAATCGAGATTCAAAACATTTTTACATCTCTAGTTTGCATTCGTATTTCGTATAACCTCGTTACAAATCATGAAAATTTCGCAAATGCTGGAATTCTCGTGTTTAGGATACTGGTGATAGCGATATGGCTTCTTTCATTGATGACGTTCATAACATTTCCGTTGGCAACGTCGAAGCTGAAATAGTTCTGTTGAATGACTTGAGTAGCAGGAAAAATGCTCAGATGCCAAGGAATCCACTGGAAACGAAAAGAAACGTGGGCAGCCAAAAACTTGCTGAGGATTCGTTTATCAAGAATTTAAAGACCGACATCGATAAACATTATGCTCGACGTCCGTGTTCTATGCCAGGTAACGATAGGAGATTAAAAATCAATAAAATTCAGCAAAATATTGGGGTACGTTGAGTAAAATAATTCAGACAAGTTAATGACGAAATGTAAATAATAAGAATAAAATTTCCAGTGTATTTTGAAAAACTGTCTTTTGAATTATCACGTTTCTTCTGGATACGAGTGCAAAACTTTCACCGAATTTTTACAGAAAATGAGGAAGCGTCTTCGTCGATTTGTCCATTGCTGAAATCATACGGATATCACGGAACAAGCGGTGATCTGATATCACCGGGCGACAACTGGGACGCCGATCAAGATATTCGATCGGAAAATTCAACTATGCCTGCTCCTGAGAATTCTCACAAAATTAACCTCACGTCTAACTTGTATCATAGAATGATGGCTAAAAAATTGACGCTCAATAAGCAGACCGCTTTCAATCAAAGCGGGGATTCGAATTTGGTGAGTGAAAAATTCATGGCGCCGAATATTTGATTATTTACTCTTCTTGAATATTATTTAACTATATATGCTCTATGTATCAAGAGTATATTATATAAATTTTTTTTCAATTTTTTGGTGGCTACTTGCATCACACGATGGGACTTTGAGTCTTCTTCTTCTCTTTGTCCCTCTTTTTTTGTGGGAAATAAAATGTTTTGATATTACTGCGCAAGGATTGTTCTTGAACTACCTGTCACCCGCAGCTACGCCCGCGGTCAACGGCCAATTTGTGGCGGCTGTTCCTTATGCTTCCCAATATTCATAAAATATCGGGATTTTTGGCAATTAAAACGATATTGTATCATTTACGATCAGTTATGTAATTTTTTTTTTTTTCATGATTAGATAGTTTAGATTTTGAGGTTTATAGGCCATAACTGATTAGACAATTTAGTAATTTTTAGTGATTTCATTATTTCGTGAAATTTTGTATTTTGACCTAATATTCTGACATTTCGTATTATGAAATTTTGTTTTTTTGTGATATTTTGTGACATTTCGCGCTTTTGTGGCATTTTGTGAAATTTTGTGATGTCTTGTGATTTTGTGACTGCGTGTATATGTGTCATATTCCTTCACTTCCTGGTTACCTAACGTTCTAACTGAGAATCCAAAATTTCCTTTAGCTATAAATCATCCACAGACTATGACGAAAAAAATAAAAACAAATTTCGAAAATCCCTCCAGCCGTTTTCGCGTGATGCCATGACATACGAACATACATTCTGCTTTATATGTATAGGTATATAGATTCCATAATTAATTAAGAAAACACTCAAGTCAGTTTTAGGTTTTTTTGTGACTTACAGATGACTTTCACATCCTGTCAAAAAATTATATTTGAATATCGATTAAAAAATAATGCATTGTATCATTTATTAATGACCGAATAATTGTTTTATGGAAAAAAAATTGCTTTTTTGTTCAAACAGGAAAGCGAAATCTGCAACAAAAAGTTGGATGATCATATGCCAGTTGAGAAAGTGATGCTGTGGACAGAGCAAGAAGCCATTTCTGTACAAGTCACCCAAATTGGGACATCTGCCTGTGGAGCAACTGCAGCCATAAATGCACTTGTGAGTTCAAGATAAAGTCAAGTTTTTAAGCTCTCACAGTTTATCTCAAAGTTTTGGCAGTCATTTGTAGTATGCAAAAGTTGGTAGGTTTTTTTTTTTCGTCGAAGAAAGCTCATTGGAACACTACTTTTTTGTATATTTTGTTATTTTGATGGAAAATTCGTAGTGATTCTCTTTTAAAGTATTTTGTTAAACAATTTTTTATACTTTTTGTAGCCCAAATTGTATCTGAGAATCCAGGTTGCATTTTCCAATTTTTGAACACATTTTTGTGGTAAATTTATTATTATCATCAGTTCACTGTCGTCAATAAGATAGTATTATTAGTTTATTAACAGTTGTGGATTCCTGGTGATTGCGTATTTTTTTTATTTCTGAAGACCTTTATTTTAGACAATTTTTCAAAAAAACAACGATTTTGAATTTTTTTTTTTTTTTTTTTTTTTTTTAGATTTTTTCAACAATGTTTCCCTTGTCTCGAAATTTATTAAATTTATTTTCGAAATTGTAATAATTACTATGTATTAACTATTTAATGTCTGTAATATAAATATTTTTGAAATTTCTACAGCTCGCTCTCCAAGTTGAATTCAATGCCGAGGTTTTAGTCAAAGGAGTAGGAACCAGATTACGCGACACCGAGGCCCCGTTACCGCGTTACTTATGGAGTCGATTTTTGGCGGGCGCGACCCACGTGGACATTGCGCGTGGGATTTCCGCGGCCACCGACGCCTCGGTCGTTATCAAATTTTTTAAATTCTACCCAAACTACAAATTCTCAGTCTCTCGCTGGCTGCATTATTGGATCTCTCGAGGTTGGCATGGAAAATTTTTATAAAATACTTCAGAAAACAATCATTGATAACGTGACTAACCTGGAATTTTATTTGATTCAACTTTATTTTAAGAATTGGGGCGATATGTGTTAATAGCTTGACATTTTTTTTTCTTTTTTTTTTGGTGGTTACTCACGCCACGCGATGGGCCCTTGTGACTTTTTCCTCCACTCTTTATCTTTCTTTTTCCCTTTCTTTATAACTTTTCTCTTACTTTATTATAACCGACTTGGTATTCACTTCGACTTGGGCTTTATTGCCCTCTATCAACCCATAGGGGAAACCATGAAAAATCCGCAGCAAATACACAGTTACGAGTTCTGGCAGAATTTCTCAACCGAGCTCTCCTGCTGCCATCATAAGATATGAGCAGGGAGGTTTGATTTTCGTCCTGATCGAGAAAAATTCCTAAATTTTTCTGTTTCCGTTTCATCTGAGGTGACTGGCACCCACCCAAGTTGCGACTAATAATACCGCTGCTTGTGTTAGGCGATCGATTGTTGATCTCGGTGTAATAACTCCATTGGACCTATTTACGGAAATGTAATTGCAGAAATATTCAACAGACGTTGATATTCTTTTACTATGAATATATTCTCATGATTTTCTTCGTATGAAATGAATATACTTCGAAATTATGATTATAAATTTAATCTACAAAAATTTATTTTAAAATTTACACATCATAAATCTATGAAATTATTGAAATTTATCAAGTAACTGTTCTATGAACGATTATTAAAGATAATAATACAAAAATATAAAACTTAAGATTCGATAAAGTTCAATGAATCTATTTAGAAATCAACATATGTACTGAAAATCTTAAAATCTGCTACAAAAATCCTACTAAGTTAATAATTATACAAAAGTACTAGAGTTCAAAAAGGTAGTTATAAATGCTGATTGAATTTGTTCAAGCATTTTTAAAAATTCTAGAAGTTATTAAAACTTTGAACCCTGGAGCGTTAAATTATGAAAATCTGCGGGAAATTTATTAAAATACTGGAAAAGTCAAAGTCTACAAAATTTTACGAAAAAATCAATAAATTATGAAAAAAAACAGAAAAAAAAGACTAAAATTTTATTAGATACTTGTAAGTCATGCATAAAGTAATTGTAATATGAAAGATTCATAAATATATACTGAAACTTTAGATTCTATGAAATTCTAGAAATCTATGTAAAAATTTATTAGAATACTAAAAATCTTTAAACCTCCTAAAAAGTCTAACACAATTAAATAAATATACACAGAAACACTAAAAATAATAGTAAACTTTAAATTCGATAAATACATGAAACTGGAAAAATTTTTACAATACTTAAATTTCACAAAGTTGTTGTAAATACTAATTAAGTTAATCAAAAAATCGATACAGCATTTGGAAATCACCAAAATTTTGATTATTAGAGCATGGAATTCTAGAAATCTACACATAAATCTATAAAAATTAAGAATATTGATAAATCTTTTGGATCCTAAAATTTTATTGTATGTGTTAAATACATAAAGTACTAGAACTTAAAAAGATTATTATCAATGCTGATTTCATTTTTGCAAGAATAAAAATTCTGGAATTAAATAAAAATTTAATTAACAGAACATTCTATTTCAGGTGCTTCTATAAAAATTTATGAAAACACTAAAAATGTATAAATCTTCTAGAAAATCTAGCGAAATTCAGTAAATACAATAATATACTGAACACAATAAATTGTATTTGAATATGTATAAATACTCATTGAATTTTTAAAAAAATCTATACGAAATTCAGAAATTGTAAAATTTTGTTTCCTAGAGCGTCGAATACTAGAGAAATATGTATAAATTCATAAAAATATCAAAACTTTTTACGGATCATATGATTTCTTTATAAATACGCAAATTACTAGAAATATTACAACTTACAAAGCATTCTTATAAATGCTGATTTAATATTTTCAAAAATCTGATGAAATTTATTAGATTTTTGAAATTTATTGAATTTATCAGGCCTTTATCAGTCAGGCTTTTCAGGATTTCTTTTCTTTGTATGCGATTGTCATTTTCTCTATTTTGCGCTCTCATTGTTATTTTCTTGTTTCTTTTTTTGTATATATGAGTCATATCCGTGGATTGGTTTCAATAAATAAATAAAAAAATGAATAAAATGCTAGAAATTACTGAAACTTTGATTCCTAGAGCATTGAATTTTAAAAAACTATAAATAAATTTACAAAAATTTTGAACATTTCTACATGTTCTAGAAATCCTTAAAAAATTCTATTAATACGAAAAAATTCTAAAAATAATAATATTTCAACAAATACTTATAAATATGAGTTGGTTTTTTAAAACCCATACAAACTTTGAAAATTAGTAAAATTTTAATCCTCGTGCATCGAATATTAGAAATCTATATAGAAATCAATAGAAATATTCAAAAATCTTGTTGATCGTACAAATCATTAACAAACACGCAAAATTTTACAAATGAAACTTGTAATGTATGATTTTTTTTGATAGATTGACCGACAGGATTTAAATACTTCAAACTTTGTATTCATGGAAATCGCATCCTAAAAATCTAAAAAGTAATCATAAAAAACATTAAAAAATCCTAAAACATTTCATCAATGCCAATTAATGCGGAAGAAATTGAAAAACACTAGGAATATATGAAATGCTTAGACTGCGTAAAAAATCACTAACTAAAGCATCGAAACAAAGAAATTTTTCTCTAGCAATTCATGAGAGTAACAAGGAATGCTTCAAATCGTAAGAATACTGAAAAATACCAAAAAAATTATTTTAATTTAAAAAGATACTGTTTCCTGGAAAATCTATTTATATAAAAAATTTGATGATCTTTAGATTCTAAAGCACAAATTTCTCGAAATCTAAATCATAGTAGTCCATAAGAATAATAAAAATTTTTTTAAATATTGGGAAATCCTAAAACATTTCATTAATGCTAAAAAATGAAAAAATCTTTGAAAAACCATGTATAAGTACATGATCCTATACAGAATCTATTGAGTTACCAAATATCTTCAAAATTTTGAGTCTTATTCGACCGAATTCTAGAAGGTTCTTTAAATTGTATTAGTATTACAAATTAAAAGATTACTTTAAGTATTACATTTCTGTGAACAAATTGTTTTCTGAAAACTAATCAAAATCTATCGATATTTTTTTTTTTTTTTTTTTATATCAATAATGAATACCATATTAACGGATATTGATATTTTTTGCTTCGGTTCATTTCCTTTATGATTATCAATACAACTTTTTTTTATCATTTGTTTAAAATTTTTTTTATTTTGTATTTAATTAATTTAATTTAGAAAAAAATTCATCCACTACAGTTCATTATTTATTTTATTGGATTATTCTATTTGATATATTTTCGATGTACTATTGTTAAAATATCGCATATTTTTTGTGTGATCTAAAAGGTGCCGCTCCAATTGCAACTTTGAACCTGCAACATTGCGGCGAGGGCCAGGACATACCGGACGCGTGGCATCATCAAATGATTTTCGGCGTCGGGCCCAGTGGAATATACTTGACAAATCCTCTGCAATGTGTTCCTGAAGAGGTGCGCAAATTTTTTTACAAACTTGAATTTTCCCCTTGAAAAAAAAAAAAAATGCCCGGAAATTCCTAAACTTGAATTTGGAAGTGTAAAAATGTATGAGTATAGAAAATTTGACGATTTAAAACCAGAATTTATCAACGTCCAAAATCCAGAGATGTGTAATATTGATTTTGACGACGTAATAAGCAATGAAAGTTGAATGATTATGATGAAATTGTATGTTTACGAGGGTTTTAGAGTGAAGGAGGTCAAATTTTGGGAATTGATGTTTAGGTTCTCTTGCATCAATTGATAAGTCCAAGTGTCCTGTTGATTCGCCAAGCGGACGTTTTGGCTCACTGGAACAAGTCCACTGACTTGACGCCTCTCATGCACATGGATTACAGGTGGCGCCGAATGAACGTACTCGGTGAGTCGAGTTTTTTTTTTCTTTTTTTATATTCATATTTTCAGCTAGGACACCTTGAAGAATATCTTTTTAATCCCACCTAATGTTCAGACTCTTGAATATTTTTTTTTTAAGAATACAATTTTGAAATTTTCAAACATATTCATCCTATTGTACCGAAATCTAAAACGTTTTTTATTCAATATCGCATTACAGAACAGAGATGGGCAAATTCGTAATCATTAGGTACCTCATTACTGATTACACGTAGTCGAATACACCATGATTACACATCGAATACACGTGATTATCTGTGTTCACGTAATCTCGATAATTCAAGTCATTTGAGTAGTATGCTTAGAGTGTAAATCAAGATTAAATTTATTCAGAATATTTTTTTAACCATTACTGAGTTGACTACAAATTATGTGATCGAACGTAGCAAGCATTCGAAAAATCTGAATTTTCAATTACATTTAGAAAAATATTCATGCAATCATGATGTATTCGATTACATGGAGACTTCATTCGATGTATTAATGATTATAAAAGTATTCTGAATTAATGTTACCTTCAGTCATTTGATCAACAGATATTACGATATTAACCCAGTTATCCTTATTTTCAAGGTCATATAAATTCAAGAATGAATGTTATCACGACGTATTCGATTACATGCAATTTTCGTTCGATAGAGTAATGATTAAAAAAGTGTGCCGAATAATTCTAATTTGGCATTGCTTGATTATCGGATGACACGAATATGAATAATGATGATGTATTCGATTACATGTCATCAGTAATCAACTGTGTGATTGATAATGAAGTTTGTCATGATTGCTCATCTCTGTTTTTTGTAATCAGCCGCATTGGAAAAGTGCAAAATTGTGTTATCTGAGGTTTCCCAGGCCTAAAATGAATTTTTTCAAAATTTTGCTTCAAGGCCAAGTGGTAAATCTCATACGGGAAACGAACCTGCCAAAATGTGCCGGAAGCGCAGCGACGACGAGCGCTTCTCACATTCGAATTCCGGCGTCTTACACCGCTGGGGTAACGCTCGTGATGCGCTCGGATTCGGCGGCGGCCTCGGAACTTTTGCGCGCCGGGTCTGTACCGTTCCTCCGAAGCTAAGCAAACGCTTATTACATTTAAGTTTTTCTTTTTTCTCCCCCTTTATTTTTTGTTCGGTCAGCCGGCTGGTCCTCGAATATTCACGACGCTCTCGATGTTCCCAGTTGTAAATAAGATTCGTTTTGACAGGCTTGCAGATTGATATTGCATATATTATATATAAAAAGTTAACTGTTACTTGAAGCGCCAATTTTTTGTAATCTCACGAAATATGGTAAAACGTTGCAATAATAAAAGTTTTCTAACGAAGGAGAAGCTTTCGTTTCTTTTTCTCACGGATGGACGACACGTATCGATGTATCGCAATATTGATATATCTTGTAACGGGCACCTTTCGTCTTGTTACTGAATTTTTGTTTTCGTTTTTTTACATTTTTCTTTTCAGCTCACTTTTCTTTTATACGTACCTATTTCTCGCGAATTGTGAACGGAGCTTTGGAAGTCGTTGGTGAGTTATTTAAGATTTATTTATGTAATGTAAATAGTGCAACGTAATTGAAAATTAATGTTTTTTACACAAATTAGACATTTTTGAAACTGTATTTAATCGCTATCGCTCAGAATTTTAAGGAAGTTGTTCTTGAGTTGTGTACATGTTATTTCAAAGATAAAGAGTGATTTCCACAATCTGTTTCCAACATACACGAGGTGCATGTCGCTAGAGAAGGTCCTTACTGATTTGTTGGATTTGCAGTGCAAGTAAGTTATAACTCAATTAATCATTCAGCAAATTTACCTATTACGACATTGTTGCCCGCAGCAGTACCTTGAATTGACATATTTATGAAATTTTTTTTGTTACTTGCGTTTATTGTATGGGTCTTAATGTTCATGCTTAACTCCGGGGCAAAACCGTATATACTATATGCCTCAACCAACAAGTGCAACCAAAATGGACGTCTTTGGAGATGACGATTTTCTGCTCTCAGTAACAACTAATATCGAACTTTCGACGGTAGAGCCGGATCCTAGTGCAGTCTTTGCCCTAGGCCCTAGTTAGGCGCCCACCCCAGACCCAAGTTCAGAACCCACACCAGGCTCAAGTTTCACGAACGAATCTAGTCACTGTTCGATCCCTGAGCCTCAAAACCGCTCTTCGTCCTTCCGAAAAGAATCACCAGGTGATGTTCTGCCAATTTCACAATTCAGTCAGAGAAAAGAGTTTCAAGAAAAAAGGAAGAGCAGCAGTTTTGACTTCCTTGCCATAGAAAATAACTCTTCTGGATGCCGAAAATTCGAGAAAAGAAAAATTATGCGTCAAGAAGAGTAACTGCAAGTCCAGATAACCCCAGAAAGGAAAAAAAAGGTCATCGACTCAGCACTGTAATGAGAATCGTTATACCACGTGCAAGCAAGAACAAAAAAGCCAGATACATTGAGGATGTGCCTGAAGACGAAAATAATGTTGAACAAAAAAAAAAACAAATTTCGACTTTGTGAAAGCAATCACAAATTCTTACTCACTAGATGATGAAGAAAAAATCATTTTACTGTTTGAGAACTATTTTTACAATGTATTTTTCTGTACATACGGTTTTGCCCCACCATGGGAAAAAACCGTTTGAAAGTACTTTTTTTACAATAAAAATAATAAACTGTTGTACGTCACCCGAGCCGTCGGGAAAAGACGTAAACATGATAAGAGAATTTTTCGGAACGAGAGATTTTCGAGGTTTTCGAGAACGTTCGATGCGAACCCTCGAAAACCCCACGCAGCCACATTGTAAAGAGAAGTGGGAAGCGTGGAAAAGTGGGAGCAGCAGTCAAGGTGGGACTGATAGAAAACTACTCGAAATGAGGAAAGTGGGAAAATGGGAAAATTAATC
This sequence comes from Platygaster robiniae, assembly GCA_028476575.1. NCBI lineage: Eukaryota > Metazoa > Arthropoda > Insecta > Hymenoptera > Platygastridae > Platygaster > Platygaster robiniae. Next base: position 40,654,553 of record CM052021.1, read on the forward strand.
GGGGGCTCATGATTGGTGCATTAGCCAGCAGCGAGAGCGTATATAAAGGGCCGCGAGCGACCGAATCTTCAGATTCCATCGAGCCTTTCTCGGCTCTGGAAATCCTCCCAACCCACCAAGCTCCTAACCTCGTGCAGCCTCTCTTGGCTCCGAGCCCATCCAATAAACTCCGCACCGTGTAGCCTTTCTCGGCTCCGGGTTTTCCGCCGAATATCCTCGCACTGTGTAGCCTTTCTCGGCTCCGGAAAAAACCAAGAACAAATCCTCGCCGTGTAGCCTCTCTCGGCTCCGGCCCCAGTTCCTCTCCGTGTAGCCTTGTCTCGGCTCCGGAATGCCCACCACTTTCCAAACCGTGTAGCCTTTCTCGGCTCCGGCACCCAAGTTACTTTTCAGAAACTCATCTCGGCCAACTGGCCAGCGCAACTGCGCCACCGAGGGAATTCTTCAGGGGCTCGTCTCGGCCAACTGGCCAGCGCTACTGCGCCACCGAGGGCCTACTTTTAAATTCTCTATTGTTAATATCAGAAATAAAATGAATCATAGTATAAGCGAATCATGTAGAAATAGTGGCTAATAAACGACTCCTCGGGAGCTTAAATTGTTGATCCATGGACTTTTACTTGATAACGCCTCATTGTTAACGTCCCCTCCTTTTGACGTACAACAAAACTTAAAGCAGTTTAAAACTTACCAAGTTTGATGCCCATTATAGCTTCATGACAAAATACACTAACAGCCCGCAAACTTGATTGTGATGAAAAAATTTTTTTGCAAAACACGCAAAAAAGTTGTACTTCGAGGACCTGTATGGCCGCATCGAACACAACCATTTCCGCCCGTCAAACGCTTCACTCCCTGAATACACGCACTGAAGCAAAAACACACGCAGTGACGCATTGCTCCAGCACGTGTCTCCAGGGACTGAAGCACCTGCCGATCGGAAATGGGCGTATTTGACGCGACCGTACAAGTCCTCCAAGTACAATTTTTTCGCGTGTTTTGCAAAAAGTATCGTTTGCACCTCGGACCGTGGACGTGGCTTTGTCCTCGGACCAAATATCAGCCGAGGCTGATAAATTCGTTCATGCTGGAAAAACTTTTTCCAGCATGAACGAATATTATTTAATTTCTAATAGCCACTTGCGTTATGTTTCATCCCAATTCAAACTCTGCCATTCACCCTTTTCCATTTCACTATTCAGTCTAAAATTTGATTAGCTTTCTGTGTACAAAACTCACGTAGCATGGGACATTAAAAGAATTCCACATCCGAGAACAACGTTTAGCAATAAATTTCTAATTACAAATACGGAACTCTTGTTCAATAACTGTAAAAAACATTCCTGAGTGACTTAATATTTCAACCTAATCTACGTCCTCCAAAAATATTTGATATTTACAGTAAATATTCCAACTCAAAATTGACCTTAGAAACTGATTCCTTGTGGAACAAACTTAAAATGTCTTATAAAATATTGTACTGCGTGTCGTTTGTTTGCGAATAAGGGCATAACGTACGTCAGTCAAGTGCCCGAGTGTAATTTTTTCATGAACAAACTGAGTTAGTTCACCAAAAATTTATGACAAGGAGCGTCATTCTTAAGCGTCGGTTGTACCTAATCGGATTTTTATTCGCAAGGAAGTACAAGAAAGATAAATACTATCCCTAAACGAGTCATACTATGTTTAAGTACACCTTACTAATACGAACAAATCAAACTGTCATTCATGAACGTATCATTATTTCTCACCGTTTACTTCAATGTTGATCAAAAATATACCTCGGGAGCAGAACGGGGAGGTTATGTGGTTTATTATCTTAGCGCGTAAAGATGTTCTAAATATTGATCGTTTTTTCACAGAATATTGAGAAAATGCAAAAGAAAAACTTTGAGACACAGTTGGTCAACAGAAGACCCATTGGTACCCAAAAGAGGTCGTGGCTGACCTTCGGCTCAGGCGAAGTAAAGAAGCGGAGAAGTTTTGTTTCAAAATGTATATGACTAAAATTCGCATGGATAATTTTCCTTTTTTTTCACTACGGACTGGGCGTAAAGTCAGATTAAAACATAATTTTAATGGAAAATTATTAAAAATTGATCGTTTTTCACCTATCCAAAAACTTCTGCCCCGCCCTTGGGGTAAAACGGGGGGAAAGAAAAATATGCTTATAGATTTGAAGTGTTTCATAGGTTTTTGGTTCTTTCAGCCTATTTATACCAACTCAGGATTTCTCCATGTTATTATGGATTTACATACGATTCTATAGAATTCAAAGTTAGATGGATTTTTCAGTATTTTTGTAAGTATGTAAAAAAATTATGTCTGCATAGGGTTTTAGTAGTCGATAGACTCCTTGTATTTTTAGTATTTTTAGGTTTCTCAGTTATTAAAAAATTCTATTTTTTTCTAAAGTTGCCTAATATTTCCATACACTCAGAGAAATTCCGTTTAGGCATAAAACGGAAACAATTTTGAAGCTATCTCCTTTCAAAATGAAATGCCACCCCTTTCATCTAAAGACGTTCGATGTTTAAAAGTAAAAGGACCCATTGGCAATGAAAGAGAATCCCTTTTACTTTGAAACGAAAAGTTTCAACTGCACCCCATTCTCCATTTTAAGAGGGAAGAAAGAAGCACGCAAACAAGATTCCAGAATATCTTAAACTAGAAAATCCCTGCTCCACACATCGAAAAATTGAATATCGCATGATATTATGGTTCACGAAGCGGAGAATTTTTATTTAGGACATAAACTTACATAGTATATAGGTTATTTAAACGAACAGGCTTTTTCATGTACATTGTAATTTTTAAAGTGTTCTTAGTGCAAATATAGTAGAAAATTGTATGAGAAAACTTTTTTTACTTAAATTATTTAAATATTCGCCCTTTTTCGCCTTGGCTTGAAAATATAAGGGAAATGAGGGTACGTATGTTCCGGCATATGATGTCCTAGTTCGGACTACTCCGCGTAGTTCATTACACACCTCTATCATTCTGAGCCTCTTGTAGCTGAAAAATTTGTTCACCCCGTGTGTAAAAATTCTGCAATATCACTGTGAGCATGAAATGGAAATTTCGTAAAAGTAGAATTATAATTGCATTTACAACTTGTTGTTTGACAATACATTTTTACATTCTTGACAAAATTTTTGGAATAAAATGAAATCAAGATATTTTTTGAATGTTTGTGCTAATGAAGGATTGAAGAAAAAAAGCGAGAAATATTTTATAGTTTAAATAGCTTAAAAATTGCTGAAAAATTGAGGCACGGTCTGAAATCCAACCGATTGGGGAAAATTTTTGTAAATGTAGAAAATGGAGACAAACATTGTGTTGTATATCATTTTTTCTTAATCGTCAAAATGTTTTTCAACTTGTAGAAACGAGTTTGGAAATGACTTGAATCCTTTATATTCTGTAATAATCTTCGATAATTGTAATGAATCTTGGAAAATTTCAAATCTACATTGCATGTATGCAAAATTTTTTAGATTTTTTTAGACCGTATTGGCTTTGTTTTTAATTCGTAAAAGTTTACATGACTTTTTCTATGATGAAAATTTTGAATATGTCTGATGGTTACTGAAATAAGTTGCAAATTTTCAAATGTTGATATTATTCGTATTTTTCAAAATGTGCAGTGTTTAGAAAATGCTTTGAACGAAAGCACACTGAAATTCTGAGCGTTTTTTTTTTTGTAAAATATCAAGAACATAGAGATTGAATGTTAGATTTTTGAAAAACTTTTTGATGCCTGAAACATCGGGAGCTTTTGGAAAATTTTTTGATCTGTGAAAAGTTGTTTATCTTTTCAAGGATCCTAAAATTCTATGGGTCCAAGACAAATGAAATTTATTTTTTGAAGCTTGAAGGAGGTTCAAAAAATATTTCGGGTTCTAAAGTTATTAATATTTGAAGATTTTTATCAAGTTTGGCACATCCTGAAAAATGCTTCAATCTGAGAAATCATCAAAAGGTCTTCGAATCTGCAAAAAAAATTTTTTCAATATTTTTGAAGAATCAAATTTTTTACAATACCATGGAATCGTAAAAAATGTTCGAAACTGGCGGAATCTCGAAAATATTGAAAGTTATATGGATTTTTTAAATTCTGTCAAATTTGAGAACTTGTGAAATTCTTAAAAAGATGCGCAAAAAGTAAAAAAATGAAGATACTTGAAACAAAGAACCAAAAGTAGTGAAAACCTGAAAATTTTGGAAAATAAACTTATTTTACAGATTTTGCTGAAACTGAAAACTGAGAGAATACTTCACTATTTTTTAAGTCAACAAAATTTTCATAATTTCTAAGCATGTCTTGCTTTCCAAAAAAATCAACATTCGAAAACTTGAAAAATTAGGCACTCTGAATAATGCTTCCATCTAAGAATAAATTTTGATGTTAAAAACTAGAAACTTTAACGGAAGATAAAAAAAAATAGCTAAAAACGGCCTGGAGTCGCCAAAAATGAGACTAATTCTTAGAATACCAAAAACTCGAATTTTTAAACAATATTTTATGTTTATAAAGAATATAACTAAATAGATTTAAAATAACTAAAGACATATAATTTTATCAGCTCTGAATGTGAAATCCTCCGTTCCCGAAAAAAAGTAACATGACTATAAAACTTCCTGAACCAACTTTCAGAACTCCCAAAACTTTTATCATTCACCAATATTTCAGAGATTTTTCCAAAGTCTAATTGACACTTTTGCTGTGTCAGCAATCAAAATAATTATAGTTGACATCCTTACATAGCGATGTAATGTTTCGTCTGAATAGTCATATTCATAATCAGTATCTGGTTCACCAGAATTCTTTGATGTTGTGTTCGTGGCAGACACTGATGTCCCAGTGCACGTTATGGGTCCCAAAATCTTTTCCATGGGCTCTGCGAATAATCATTCAAATCACCAATTGCCTTACAAATCTATAACTCTGATACTACAAATCAATGATAATTTTGTGTTCTGACTTGTGACAATTACACCAAGAACCAACGGTTCGGTGCTTAAAAAAACGTTTCCCTACTTATAAATCATCAAAGCTTTTTAAAATTTACCCATGAATGTCTGCAACTCTTCTTCAAACGTCTTTGAGCCAATAGCGTGACACTCGAGTTGGTCGTCAAGGCTCTTATACATCCCTTTCAAATCTCCTATGTTAGATTCCAAGGTACAATTTTGATGGCACACTTCGGTGCTCCTTTCTAGGTCGCACTCCCGCACAAACTCGATGATTTCGGTGAGGTTTTTCTTCCATTCACCCTCTGGAAATGCCTCAACAAGTTCTCGCAAATGCCCTAACGAAGCACCACCAATGAGTACTTGATGCACCACTCCAACGATGTAGTTGATTATCTCTTGCAACACATTGATGTTCGTATCTTGGGATGATGATGACTGCGTTCCTTGTAGAGCGAAATGAACGTTGTAAAAGCTTGGTGATGCGACTAGATCAAGTTGAGAACCATCATTGTTTGAGACCAGGTGACCTGAGAATAGACAAGTTATAAATTTAGTCTCCAAAATAAAAAAATGTCCTTTAATTGTAGTCCTTCAGGTAGAAGAATTGTAGAAGGTAGTGGAACCTAGTAACTTCATTGAAGGAAATTTCCCTCAGTTTTTCAGGGTTGGGCCTTAACTTTTCAGGGTTAGTTTTTGATTTTGAGGGTGGGTTTTCAACATTGAGAGTCAACTTACAAACGATTTCAGGGTTCACTCTCAACTTCTCGACTGATCACTCTCAACTTTCTGGGTAAACTCTCAACCTTAAGTGTCAGCTTTCAACCAATTTCAGAGTTAACCCTCAATCTATTTAAGGGTCAACCTACAATTTGAGGATTATCCCTTAACTTTTTTATTTTACCCTCAACCGAATACAAGGTTAGTCCTTTTAATTCAGGGTTCACCCTCGCCTTTCAGGGTTAAACCTCAACCGATCTCAGGGCTAGTTCTCAACTTTCAAGGTAAAACCTCAATAGATTTCGAGGCTACCCCTCAAATTTCAGGGTTCACTCTGAACTTTTAGGTTATTATACCTTCAACATTGAGGCTTAACTTGCAACCGATTTCAGGGTTAACTTTCAAATTTCAGGAAAATCTTTCAATTTCAAGAATAAACTTCAAATTTAAGGATAAACCCTCAACTTTAAAGGTAAACTCTCAATATTCATGGTTAATCTTGTCTATGTCAGTTATTTATAACTCCAATATAATATACAAAAAAATACACAAAAATATAGTAAAAAAATGCCTTACAGATTTGAATACTGGAAAAAGTATGTGAATTTTTTGAAAATAGGAATTAGTAGGAACTATAAAATATGGTATTGCAGAAACATGGGAAAATGCAGTAGATCTTGGAGTTTTTAAGAATACATTTTTATAGTACTTAAATATCAATTGAAAATAAGAACAATATAATGTAGCAAAAATTCAATGTATAGTTAATTAAAAGTAAGAGACAATGTTTAACTGAATTGCTCGATTTAGAATTCATATTAATTATAAAGTTTTCTACCTACTAAAAAAGTATTTACGAATTTGAAGCTGAAAAAATAAAAGTCCAATTTTCGAATTTCTAGAGTATATCCAAAATTTTTTCAATGCATTTTTTGAACATTGTGTGTTTTATCATTGAAAATTCAAAATTTATTTTGTACTATATGGATTCTAAAAATATCCAAAAACAATTTCAGAGTTTTTTATAATCAAGAAAGAAATTGTGACCTTGAAGTTATAAAAAATAAAAAAATGTATGGTTTTGAGATTCCAAAATATAGGTATTTAAGATTGTTCAAAAACTTGTTTTTTAACTTTAAGATTATTTTCATAAATTCTACAATTCGAAATAAGCAATTTTTTTTATTATGATTTGAGTTTTAGAAAAATTTAGAATTTTTAAGTTTCTATAATGAAGAAAATACATTTTACCTTGAAATTCAAAAAGTATCCCAGCTGAAAAAAATCAAATGATCCGTCATTTATCCGGTCATTTGACTGATCATATGGATAAATGGGCATTCTGGTCAAATGACTAGACCAAATGGGTCGACAAATGGATTTCCAAATGATCGAACAAACGCCTGACCAAATCGAACAGCCAAATAAAATGGACAAACGTTTTTTTATTTGGGAACGTTTTGAAAAATTTCAAAGTTTTTCAACAACAAAAATTGCGTCATGATTTTTGCTCCTTTGTCTATTTAGCGTAAAAAAAAGGTTTTTTTACACGCAGCCATGTGACCAAGTCATTTGTCTAACTGATTGTCCATTTTATTTGGCTGTTCGATTTGGTCAGGCGTTTGGCCGATCATTTGGAAATCCATTTGTCGACCCGTTTGGTCTAGTCATTTGACCAGAATGCCCATTTATCCATACGATCAGTCAAATGACCGGATAAATGACGGATCATTTGATTAATTTTCAGCTGGGTAAAGTTTGATTCTCCAATCAATTGCATTTTTTCAAAAATATTGAGTGGTATATTTCGTTAATGATTGTCAAATTTTTTTATTTATATCTATATTTATCATTCAAAATTTTCAATGTTTTTAGAATGTCAAGTTTTGAAACATTTAAGAAATAGCTCTTAACTTTTTGAAAGCCAAGATAATATATAAGATCTTGAAGGACTTTGGTCATGGCGGCGAGCGAGTGCGGACGTGTGCGGACGGTTGCGTTTTTGGGGATTAAGACAGATTTTTTGTGACAGCGGGAAAGAAAGGAGTGCGTGTGAGATTCGGATTTTTGCGAGGAGTGTGGGATTATTGACGTTTGCAAGGGGGACAGAGAAAAGGGTGAGTTTTTCCCATTTCGTCGCAGAACGGGCAGAAGTGAGGTTAGAATGTCGGGGTTTGGCGGGAAGGGCGGAGCGAGGGGGGGGGGGAGGAGGGCTTCAAACAAGGAATCAGAGGGATTTGAAGGGAATGGTAGAAAAAAAAGGGACAGTAGACGGGAAAGAGGTGAAAAGGGTTAGATGGTTTGAATGGATGGGAAGTTGAGGATGGAGGGAGAAGAGAAGGGGGTGATTAAATTTGAATGGGAGAGTTTGAGGAGTGAGATAAGGGGGGGAATTAAGAAATTTCGCGAGGAGAGGGCCCGGGTGTAAAAGCTGAGGGAGGAGTTAGGGGAGAGAGAGAGAGAGGATCTTGGAGGGGAAAATTGATAATTTGATGAATAGAATGCGAAGAGCGAGGAGAGTGAGAGGATTCGGAGCCGGGAAGGCAGCACGTGGTCAGTAAGGTCGATAAGGGAGGGATCAATCAGAAGCGCGGCAAGTTTGAATGAATGGGAGACGGAGAGGTTGAAGAGATTGCTTTCGGAGAAGGAGAGGGAAGAAAGGAGGAATAATGTGGTGGTGAGGGGATTAGTTATTATTTACTTCATTAGTCACCACAGATAAATGGTGACTAATGGTGACTAATGGAGAGGGCGGATGAGAATGGTCTGTACATGATGAATGGTGGGGGCGAGAGGTAGGATAAGGAAGGGGAGTACACATATGTAGGAACAAGGGGTGCATCGGTGATAGACTATATTTTCGTGACTGGGAAGTGACTGAGAAGGGTTTGTTGGTTTACAATAGACGGGAGAATAGAGTCGGATCATATACCTCTATAGGACTGGGAATAAGAGCAAAAAAAGGAGAGGAAAGGAGGGGAAGGAAAATGAGAGTAGAAAGAGAGTAGTATACAGTTGGAAGGAAAAGGAGAAGGACAGGTATTATAAGTAGGGCTGATAAAAATATTGATTTACATATTCAATATTTATTTAAATATTTCGAGATAATTTTGAGGTGAATCCATATTTTTCCATTTTTGCTCTTATCGTCAATATTTTTCTATTTTGGCGCTGTATCGATAGAAAATATTTGAATTTGTCTGTGACGATTCAAATACAGCGTTTCTTAAGTGATAAGTGAGGTAAATATTTTGCTGCTTTATAACAGTATGTTTACTACTTCTTAGAATGTAACTACTCTTTGTATTCAATTTCAATACAATGAATGATAAATGATATTTGATATAAATACAATGCTGTAATGTACAGGAGTACAGAAGTCGAATTCAGTTACTCAGTTGACACAACACGTATCGCTCTCTAATTTTGAGTAGCATTACATTAACTATTGGCATTAAATTCGATTTTTAAATTTAACAAAATGCCTTAAGTGAGAGAAAGTCGATCCACACTATATCACCGAATAACGGAAGAATATCCAGGAGTTTTTCGCAAACTCTCAATACAACGAGTGTATTGAGAGTTTAAAAGGAATTGCTGCTGAGAATTATGTATGGGTTTCAGTTGATGAAACTACAGACTGTCAACAACGCCTTGTTGCAAATTTTGTCTTCAGTGTTTTGGGAGTAGAGCATGAACGAGGCAAATCGTATTTATTTTCTTCCAAAGTTTTACAAGCAACGAATAGCTCGACAATTGCTACTTTTTTTTATGACTCGTTGAAAGATTTGGGTAAGTTTTGTTTTTCATGATTTGTTGTTTTGATTTTCATGAGTTGTTATTTCAATTTTGATGTCCTTATTAGGTATCGAGAGAGACAGAACTATTCTTTTCCCATCTGACGTGGCACCATGCATGAAAGCTGCGATGAAGGCACTCAATGTTTTGTACCCGAAATTGATTCACGTGACATGTGTGGCACATGGCCTTCATCGCGTTGCCGACTTCATCAAAGATCAGTTTGATGATGTGAATGACCTAATTTCTAATGTGAAAAAAATCTTTTCCAAGGTAAAAAAAATATTTTGTTTTTAAATTTCAATGTTATTTCCTATATTTAACTTAATTTTTATTTCTCAGTCCCCACGACGTAAACTGCTTTTTAAGACATTGCATCCTGAACTTGCTTTACCACCTGAACCCATAATCACCCGGTGGGGTTCATGGATAGAAGCAGCGATTTATTACGCTGAACATCGTGAACAGATTCAACTGTTTCTACTTGAACTAAATCCAAGTGATGCAAAGAGTATTGAAAATGCCCAAAAAATTTTCCTGGGTGCTAAGATCAAAAGCGATTTGACTTTCATCAAGTGCCACTTCGCTTGCATTCCAATAGCCATCAAAAAGCTGGAAGGCAAAGGTGTGCTGCTTTTCGATGCAATCCAAACTTTTATATCCATCCGCACCAATCTCACAGCCATACGGAATCGTCCAGAATTTTTACAAAAATTTGAATTCGTTTACAACAATAATCATGGTTTGAAAACATTAGAAATCATCAGCGAAATATTGGCGGGCAATACTATTCAAGGCACGGAACAAATTGACCGAATACAGGAAATAACCCCAAAAGAATTGGCAGCTTTCAAGTACGTTCAATCGTTACATGCGATGTTGAAAGATCGTTTTCGGCGTATAAGAGAGTACTGGAAGACAGTCGTCGTTCATTTCAGTTTGAAAATTTACAAAAGCATGTCATTATTCATTGTAATTATTTCAATACCTGCGATTAAAATAAATATTTATCTTCCATATTTCAGCTGTTTTTTGTCCATACATACATACATATTTTCGTATTTTTCGTCCATATTTTTGTCAGCCCTAATTATAAGGAAACGACGGAGGTGGAATATAGTTGGGGAGAGGTAAGTGTTGAGGAGAAATGGAGTAGGCTGAAGATGAGGATAGAGAAGGCGGCTAATAGAAAGGAAATGGGACCAAAAGTGAGGAGAAGGGGTTTCAAGAAATGGATGAATAGGGATTGTATTAGGATGAAGAGGGCGGTATAGAGGATGTTTAGAAGATAGAGGGGGAAGAAAATAGATAGCAGGGAGTATATTATGAGGAGGGAATCTATAATGAGAGAGAGGTAACAAAGAGAGGAAGAGGAGGAGAAATTGAGGAACCTGAAGAATGAAAGTGATATCTGGGGATTTATGAATAGCTAGAGAAGGAAAAAGGTAGAGGTTAGGAATGACATAGGAGAGGAAGAGTGGGTGGGACATTTCATGAGTGTTTTAGATGGGAAGGAACAGGAGAGTAAGGGGAAGTGGGAAGAAGACAGAGGAGAGCCAATAGAAGGGATTGGGATTAATGAGTTTCTGAGGGCAATAGGGAAATTGAGGAGGAATAGGGCAGTGAGGAATGATGGGATCCCGAATGGGGCGTGGAAGTTTTGCGGGTAGGATTGTTTGATGCAACTGAAGGAGATTATGGACGATATATGGGAGGGAAAGGGGATACCGAGGGAGTGGAGGAAGAGCGTGATTGTGGCGTTATTCAAAAAGGGGGACAAGGGAAAGTGGGGAACTATAGAGGTATATCTTTGAATGGGACAACATATAGGATATATACGGAGATACTGAATGGGAGACTGTCGGAGGAGGTGGAGGAGAAGGGGATTATACCGGAGGAGTCAGGCAGGTTTTAGGAAAGGAAGATCGACTATGGATAACATATACGTTTTGGATCATGTAGCACAAGACAGGGGGGAGAAGGGGTAATAACGGCGATATTCTTGGATCTGAAGGCAGCTTTTGACACGGTGGATAGAGGGAATTTGTGGGAAGTAATGGAGGAGTATGGGATTAGTAAAGGGTTAATAGGGAAGATTAGAGAGATATATAGGGAGACGGTCTGTAGCGGATGGTTTATCAAAGGAATTTTGGACGACTAAGGGATTGAGGCAGTGCCCAATGAACAAAAAATTGGGTCCTCCATTCACATAATTTCGTGGGGTCCATGAAATTGGCCAAACTGCAGGTTATTATTAGTCACAAATATTGTCATGCGCGCGCACAGTCTCATTTATACCCACTGTTTCTCCCTAATGGTGGTCAATTTTTGTTGCCAAAAATGGGGTCCTGTTGGGGCCGCAGAATTATCCAATGTTGGGGCAAATTATTTAGGCAATACAATTGCCAATCTATGGGGGTTATATTGACAGTATATATAATATAAACATAAACAAACGTATCTGTCGCGCCATGGCAAAAGTTCGAGCCTTTTTCGGTGCAAACAACAATGCGAAATCGTGTTTTTTTTTGTCCTGATCTTTACACCCTGGATATTTATCGAAAGTAAGTAAAAAATCCGTGATTCTGTAAAAAAAAATGTATTCGATTAATCACGTAAACCGGAAGTGTCGTATTTTGTCTGATTTTTGGTTATGTTTTCATGTTTCAGTAGGTGACAAAGTCGAAAAATAAATCGTCGTTTACCCCAATATTTACGTGATAAAGGGTCTGCAAGTGAGTTTTTAGTCAATAATTGTGTAAGGAATAATGTAGGAGTCATTTGAAATAAAAAAAAGCGCAATTAAAACTGTTTTAGAAAATGAAAGCTGTTGATTTACGTATTTACCTAGATCGTATATTACATAGGACAAAAAGGTGTTACGTGAGTTAAAAATAGGGAACTTATTTCTAATAACTTTAAAATATCATCAAAAATGTAATTTGCTCACAAAATAGGAAAACAAATCAATTGAGCTGGAAGTGAGTTGGTATGGAGCAAATGTTTTATTATTAAATGTCAAAATGTAAAACCCCACATATAGTCAATGTTAAGCCAAATATAGTGTACAAAAAAATTGCCCAAACAGTGTCCCCTGTAGGGGCCGCAGAATTATCTTACTATTGGCCAATCCCACTCAATTATATTGGGTACATTTTCGGCGAGGTTTGGCTGGTTTTGTTCACTGGGTGATGCGTACTGAGTCCGATTCTTTTTAACTTGTATATAGCTGGGCTGCAGGAGGAGCTGGAGAAGAGGAGACATGGTGTTGGTAGGGAAAAACAGGGAGGCTATGGAATATATGTTGACTGCCACTAGGAAGTTTTTTACGAGAAGGGGACTGGTACTTAATGTGCGTAAGACTAAGGGACTAGTATTTAATAAGAGTAGAAAGAAAGGTAAGGAGGAATGGAAATGGGGGAAGGAAGTGATAGAAGAAGTGAAGGAATTCAGTTATCTGGGCTTTGTATTCAATAGAAGGGGGGATTATAAAGATCATATTAGGATGTTGAGAAGTAAAGGCAGGAACGAGGACGTGGGGGTTAGGGGAGATGGTATGTAGAAATGACTTTGTGAGGAGGATGAGGCTCTTTAGATATCTAGTGGAAGGGGTAATGAGTTATGGAGTGGAGATCTGGGGGTGGAGGGAGAGAAGGGAACTGGAGAGAATTCAGATGGACTATGTGAGATGGATCTTGGGACTGGACTTTCACATGCCAAGAGCGTGGATGAGGCTAGAGACAGGCGTGGGTAGTTTATGGGGGAAATGGGCGGAAAAGGCATGGTGATATGAGGAAAGGGTCAGTATGGGAGAGGAGGGGAGGTTGACTAGGGTATGTTGGGAGGATAAAAGGAAGGGAAAGGTGGAAGGGAAGTATGTAGAGGAGAGGAGGGGTTTGTTTAATGGCATAGGGTATAGTACAGTAGAGATCGATAGAATGAGAAAAGAGGGTATGGATATAAGCGAGGGGATATTAGAGAGGACAAGGGATATACAATTACAGGAGGATAGGGAGAGAGTAAGGGAATTTAGACATGGGAAGAAATATAGAGAGAGATCAGACATAGGGCTACCGGGGTATTTGAAGGGACATAGGAGAGGGAGAAGGGACAGTTTGAAGGCCAGGGTGAGGCTGGGGAATATGGAGAGGGGGCATAGATATTGGACGAGAGATGAGGAAAAGAGGTGCCCGTTCTGCGAGAGTGGGAGGGACACACTGGAGCATTATATGGGTGATTGTGAGGGTATGGGGATGTGGAGGGATATGTGTGAGAAGTATGGGATTCTGGATGTCGACGATATATTGGATGAGGAGAGGATGGATGGATGTGTGGAGGTTGTGAGGCACACACATGGGGTTGATGTGGAGAGGAGGTTGCCAGTGTGTGCGTTTGTGCACGGGACAGTGATTGGGCCCACTATTTGTCTTCCACTATTGTTCTTCTCGAGATACGGCGAGATGGGGTTGTGGGAAGTGATCACTGTTGTTTCACTTATGCGGGGTGCCCACCGTGGTGGTGCACGTGGCGGGGGCCCGGTGTCCCTATTAGGCCGGCTATGCATGTTGCATGGGCTTTTCTCCAGTTTCCTGAATTATGGCGGGAGTGTGCACCCCGGGTTCTATGCGCGGGTGGAATTTCGCTTCATGGACGTTGGGGGTGAAAGGGATCTCGGGAATATGGGAAGGTAGGAGGAGATGAGGAGAGGGGGGAAGTGGGGAAGCGGGGGTGTTTTTATATAGGGGGGGAGGCTGTGGATGTGGCGGTGTAGCGGGTGCTCACTTAAAACGGATGGGGAAAGAGAGTGAGAGAGAAGAGGTGGCCATGACCGAAGTCCCTTTGGCGTTTTTCTTTTTGTGATATAATATAATGTATATGTTGTTCTGTTGGGGTTTACTTGCGTACGTTTATGGTGGATGTTTGGATGTGGGGGATTTTAGTGTATAAGAGAGGTGTGTTGGAGGATGTAGGGCCGAGGTTCGGTTTCTGAGCCATATAGGCTGGAACGAAGAATTAAGCTATATATAAGACCTTAAAATAAACAACAATGTAAAATTTTTTATTTTTTCAAAAAATTTTAAAATTTTTTACATGCTACTCGTTCTTAATATTATGAACATTTATGAATTGACAAAGTTTTTACAAGATTCGTCGAATGCATTTTGTAAATTGCCAAATTTTGTTGTGATCTGTAAAATTTGTAAATTTTCTAACTATCCTGATGATAATAATTTTTTAATTTCCATGAAATTATTATTATTCGTTGAAATGTAAAACTTAATTGGCAGTTTTAATAATAAAAAAAAATTATTTTTTTCAACATTAGAGAAACCAGTTCTTAATATTTTTACGGAACAAATATGATTTTTTAATTATAAAAAGTGAAGTAGGGTTTTGGAATGGATAAAGTATTTTCAAAATTCCTACCATCAATTTTGTAAATTTTAAAATTTTCTTTACAAGTTCGATCTTTAGGAATTAGAAATAGTTTATATGCTATGGATTTAAAAATAGTTTAAAATTAGTTTGAAAGTTTCCTACAAATAATATGGGATACATATATGATTTTGTAGTTACAAAAATTAAAGTATGATTTTTAAATTGACAAAGTATTTTTAAAATGATTCAAGTAAATTTTCTTCGTTTTCAACTCAATAGTAGTGTAACAAAAAAAGCAATGAATAATAAATAAAATGTACAATATTTCGTACTAAATTCACCGTACAATATTTTATTGCAATAATATCTAGAATTTTTTTCAGTGTATGAAAACCCTGGAATATTTTCTGGTATTATTTGTATTTTTTCAAAATTGTAAAAAAGTAATTAAAAATAATAATGAATGAATCCCAAATTATCAGAAAATGTCTAATTGCATATCCCCTCGATTTCTACTTCAATTTACACATTTTGTCATAAATTTATTCCAACAAAATCGAAAATTCAAAAAGTAGTTCAAACAGTCATGAATTAATTTTGTGAACTCTTGACAAAAGTCCAAAAATATAATTACTCGATTTTGACTTGAATTAACACATTTTGTTATAAATGTATTTCATCAAAAAAAAAAAAAAAAAAAAAATCTTCGATTCTCAATCCACATGTCTTTTCGTTGCGACAAAAGTACGACAACCCACGAATATTCGTTATTGGATTTCAATGGTCTCAAGATAAAGAAAAAGTATTTACAAAAAATAATGAAGAATTCATTGTGGATGATTGGAAAAAGTCTGATTGCACATTTCCTTTATTTCAAATAAATTTGCATATTTTGTAATGGGTGAATTTCGTAAAAATAAAAAAATATTCCTCAATTTTCGTTCTCTATGATTTCTTATTTCACATATAGTATAAAAATTCACAAATATTGGCTGGTACATCGATTTCAGATACTTGGGATTGAAATATTTTCAATATTGAGAAAAAAGTAGTCAGAAATAACTGTAAATATAATTTGGATTATCCACAAAGATTTTGTTGGAATTTTTCAATCAAATAATTTTGCCAATATATAAAAGTTGCTCTCGAATTTTCATTTTACGCGATCTTTCAGTTCCAAAAAATTACACAAATTCACGAATATCAGCCGGTATTTTTATTCAAATCATTTGGGATTCACATATTTTCAAAATGGAGAATAGTACTGTAAAACAATTATGAATAAATAATGGATTATTGCTCACCATGCGTTACAGCAAGAACCAAAAGAAACCACGTTGCAACAGATTGGGCACCCATCGTAGAGATGAAAATTTCGTTCTTCTGGCACGAAATGAATATTGTGATAACTTATATGCACCGAAGTTGCACGTATGGATAATAAATCGATTGCTTTTTTTCAAGTTACTTTGAAACATTATTTTCAAATTGAAACGTCGAACAATGATATTAACCTTCTATTTCACGTTACAAAAATGACAGTATTTTTTTCATCATTACGTGGATGATTAAAATACCTATTTTTACAATCTTCATGTAGGATGATATTCACTATTCGTTACACGATTGTTAAATGTAAAATTGATTTACTTCACGGACGAAAATGTCGGTTTTGAAAATGCTGGAGCAGCAAAAAAGATATTCTTCATTGTAGGAATTCACAAAGAATTCGAAATTTCGGAATTTTTTGATTTAGAACTTGCAATAGAATCAAATTTTCAGAACTTTTTATTCTAAGTTTCAAAATGTAAAGAATTTAGTTTCTACTGTGTAAAATTCCAAAACGATCGGCCAAACGCCTGACCAAATCGAACAGCGAAATAAAATGGACAATCAGTTAGACAAATGACTTGGTCACATGGCTGCGTGTAAAAAAACCTTTTTTTTACGCTAAATAGACAAAGGAGCAAAAATCATGACGCAATTTTTGTTGTTGAAAAACTTTGAAATTTTTCAAAACGTTCCCAAATAAAAAAACGTTTGTCCATTTTATTTGGCTGTTCGATTTGGTCAGGCGTTTGTTCGATCATTTGGAAATCCATTTGTCGACCCATTTGGTCTAGTCATTTGACCAGAATGCCCATTTATCCATATGATCAGTCAAATGACCGTATAAATGACGGATCATTTGATTATTTACAGCTGGGATTGCCACTACACGGAAGAAAGCGTTGATAAAAGGGATTCAAAGGTGTTGTACCAACACTTTCAGGTGTCGGTTGAACTCGGGCATCAGATTGACATATCTGTGGCTTCCCACCATAATCGAGAAAGTCACTTGTGCCAGAAGGCTCAGTTTACATGATATTCTGATGAAATTTTAAACGTTACGGCATGTGTCACTTTCTTGGTTATGGCTGGAAGCCACAGATATGTTAAAGCATTAGTTGCGTTGGCTTAACACTCTCGTAGGATTTCAGTTGAACCGCTAGAGGCGCTCGCACAACTAGTCAGAGTCAACACTGTCAATGGTGCCAACCCAACTTTTCTGCAGTGCCCTCTGAAATACTTTTTTTTCCAGTTTGGGTAACAGTGGAGTCAAATGGAAGTGAGCACCCCCGTTTCCAGTGTATATAAGCCCCTGGAAGCGTCATTTTTACGCATCTGCGAAAGTTGTTCGTCCTCGTTCGTTCGCCATGGCTTATTACCTTCGCTTCTTCTTAGCTCTCCTCGTCGTCGTCGTCGCCGCGATGCATGGTAAGAGAATAATTTTTTTCGTTTCTTACATTGGTTTTTGTCGTTATTGATCTTCTTGATTATAAATCTCACTCCGACTTTTACACAAAAAAAAAATATATTGTCGTGAGATGAAATTTTTAGGTTCGTGATATTTTTTATGAAAGTGTGTCCCTGGCGGAAAAGGAAGGACTGTAGGAGGACTATAGGAGGACTGTTTATAGTCCACCTATAGTCCTCCGCGGGACGATGTGAGGACTGTGTGATTTATGTGATCATATGCGATAAGCCAGCTACTGGGCCTGCTGGGACAATCGAAAAATACCCGGGAAATTTGAAATATACTTATAATGTGTGTTATGATTAGATTATATTATGATAAATTTATAATTATATACATTATGATTATCTACAAGTTTCTATTATTCATCGATCCTTTGAAATAGTATAAATAACAATATAATATAGAAAATATGACGTAAGACAATATAATATTACGATATATTCAATTATATATTATTTTATAATATAATAACATGTAATGAAATATAAAAAAATATATTATGTAAAGTAATATAATATAGTATAATTTGTAGAAGTACGATATATTAAAATATGATATAATACTGTAAGATATAATATATAATGTAATACAAAATGATGTGATATGATATAATATTATCATATTATATTATGTTATATTCTATTATATTATATTATATTACATTATATTATATTATGACATACCATATTATATTATACTTTTATTTTACATTTTCATTATAAAATGTGGCCTGTATATAAATAAGTCAACAAAATGTAAACGTTTTTATTTTTGAATTTCCCGCGCTTCAGCACATTCGAGCAGACGAAACAGGATTGACAGTGGAATTTTCGACTGTGATTTATTCAATGAATAATTAATAATAATGGGATGGAAACATGAATTTTCGTTACTTTAATTTTGCAAAGCGGGTAATTATTCACACATGGAAATAGTTTTTCAATATTAAAATGACAGTGTTTTGCTAGAATTAGACTTTAAAAAATAGTCTATTTCGGAGGACTATTGAAGGACTATAGGGAGGACTATTTTTCGTCCTCCCTTTTCCACCAGGGTGTTGGGTTTTTTTTGTTTATAAAATCGATTTCTGTATTTCCTTTACAGTGTGCGTTTGAAATGGAATTTTTCATGTTCGTGATCTTTCAGGAAAAAGTGCGATTGGATTGTTTTTTTAGACAATTGATTTGTGTTTCTTGTGTTTGTTTTTTTAATAAAATTTAGAGTGACACCACGAGGGCAAATTTTCCTATGAAATTTTTTTCACTGTTTGATACAAAATTCGTTGATTTGATTTAGAACATTTCGTTTTTCCCAAGTGTATTGGTAACTCGAACCTGTCGTTTTTGGAGACTGTAAATATTTCGATTTAAAATTTTCTTCTCGCAAGTCTAAAAGTTGCTTTAACTTTGTAAATTTTCACCAAAAATTTGACGTTTTTTTCTTATCGTTTTCATTAATTGAGCAAGCATTAAACGTTTATCAGCAGATTGAGAAACAGCGATGAATAATCGATTTTAAAATCTACAATAGAAACTTTGAGGTTCAGAATTAAAGATAGAAAAAAAATTTTCCACGTGCCTTGTTTAAAACTAAAGATTTTAAAATTGTAGAACTAGTTCCAAATTTTTTCAATACTAGAATCATATAAATCATTTTCCGAATTTGAATGATGAAATTTACGGACAAAAACTTGCGAACAACAAAATGTTGTCAAAAAATTTTGATAATACTTTGTCTACTTTCAAACCATACTTCTCTTTTTATAACTTCAATGTCATGAATATTTTTTTGGTTTTAAGAAACTCGAGAATCAGGTCTGGAATTTTTTCAAAACTCATAGCGCATAAAGAGAATTCTAAACTTTTAGTTCTGCAATTTGAAAATAAATTTGAAAAAGACGGAAACTTATTATAATCGTTTTGAAATTAAAAAATCACTCTTTACTTTTTGTAACTTCAAGGTCATATATTCTATTGCTGTAAGAAACTTCTAACCTAATTCTTTATTTTTTCAAAAACCATGTATAAACAGGATTCCGAATTTTCTATGATCAAATTCGTAAAAAAGTTTTATAATTAATAAAATTTTTTTTGAGAATTTTGGAAAGGCATACACTCTACCCATTTCGAAATTCTACTTGACGTTTTTTAATTCCAAAGCCAGCATATGTGTTTGTTCTATTGTAAAAAATTTTTTTAAATGGTTCCTGTTTCATTGAAAAAATGTCTTATTTTCGATCATCAAACTTCTTGTTACGAATGGCAATTTGATTACAACTAAAAAGTTAATAAGATTAAGACAAGCTCAAAATTCACTGGATACGAATTACTAATATTTTTTGCAATCATTAAATGCGTTCGATAAATCATGAAAATACTTCGTTAATTCAAAAAAACATACTTTATTTATTGCAACTTCCAGGTCATAAACATTTAATTAGTTGTAAGAAGCTTTAAAACTGGTCCAGAATTTTTCAAAAACTCCCATCATATCAAAAATGTGAATTTTATATCATTAAACTAACAATAAAACTTGATAATAAAACAGTTGCATGTGAAAAAAATGTTGAATATTGTAAAAAATTCACAAATTCTACCTTTTTTTAAATTTCGAGGTCATATACATATTTTCTTGGCTGTAAAAAAATGAACAATTTTTAATTTTTTTTTTATCGCTTATCGATTAAATTAAGAAACACTTCCGTGTTTCTTACATTTTTCAAAGCTCCACATTCTGCAAACATTCAGAATTTTTAATGATGAATACCTACGAACAAAATTTGACAATCATTAACAAATTATACTAATAATTTTGGAAATATCCGAAAAATTCGAGAATCATACTTTACTTTTTGAATTTCAAGGTCAGATGTATTTTGTCCAATGTGAATAACTTGAGAATTTATTCCAAATTTTACCAAAACTCACACAATAAATTTGGTATATCGTATAAAAAATGTGTAATTGATGTGGAATGACAAATTTTTCAGCATGCACCGGAGAGGAAATTCCAAGTTTCTCGAGATTACAGAAACATTTAGAAGAGTCTCTGGAATACTTGGACGCCGATGAGCTCGCTAAAACTTACGAGTCTTGCATTCGTAAGGCCGTCAAAAATGAGCTCTACGAGTAATTTTCATCAAGCAGCAATGACGTTTGGAGAACGCCATAATCGCCATAAATTCAAACTAAGAATAATCCGACGTAACAGGACATTATAATTTTTAAATTCATCTACATAGAAAAATATTCCTGTTAACTTAATGTCATTAAAAACCATAAAAATAAAAATTAAATTCATACGCTACCCAACGTTGCGTTTTATTTTTCTTAGGAAACGTCATTATATTTTATTATGATCGTCATTATACATTTTGTATATTGCTTAAAGAACATGAAGCTGGATATAAGAATAAAAATTTGATGTGATTCTGAGAGTTTTTATTTAATTATTAAGTAGTGTAATTTTCCAAGAAATTTGTGAAAATACCAAAAATCCATCAAAATTTCTCAAGTGCTAGAAAGAATTCAAAAAATATTGGAAATTCATCAATTCTAAAAAACTAAGTAGATATATTTTTCTTGAAAAATTATGAAAGTCTGATAACTAATGCATTGAGTCATAAAAATCTATATGCATAGCATTCACTGAAAATGGGAGTAAATTCACTAAATATGAATGCCGAAAAAATACAATAATCCAAGAGATCTAAAAAATTCTGAAAATATGTGTAGATGTATAATAATTTACTTAAAAAAATTAAGCAAATTTTGATAATTTACTACAATTTTGATTCTATAGCATCGAATTTAGGGAATATATAGACCAATCTACAAAACTACTACCAATTTATGTAAGAATGATAATTCATGAAAAATCCTGAAAAATTTCATTATTACTAAAAAAAAATCTATCAATGTACATGCAAATATAGTACGAAAAAATGCAAAAAAAACAAGAATTTTCTAAAATACTTAGAATTTATGCAGACTTAATTTTCACTGAAATCTACAAAAATTCTAAAAATCAATATAACTTAAGATTTCAGAGCATTGAATTCTGGAAAAATATTTAAATGATGAAAAATTTTTCAAAATTTCATTTATAATGAAAAATAATAGTAAATCTAGAAATGTATCAGTACTCGAAAAATGCATTGATACAGTTACCTCAATAATTTAGAAAGCTTTGAAATCCTAGAATTTTTAATTCTAAAAGTTATCAGATCTAATACCTCGAGGTTCATAAAAATATCAGAAAATCTTCCGAGTGATACTGACACTGGATTAATACTGAAAGTAATAGAAATCTTTAAAATAACTGTATTCTAAAAAATATAAATAAATATCAAAGATGTGTGAAACATCGAATTCTAGAGTATTGGTTTTAGAAAAAATTAATTTATTCCAATTTATAAAAATAGAAGAAAAGTATTTCAAGTACTTCAATACACACTAGAAAACTCTACAAAATCTTATAAATACTAAAAAAATTCACAAATCTCATAAATCCATAAAATACAAAATAATTATGTAGATAAAACTTTTCCAGAAGTTCAGAAAAATACTTAACAATTCATCAAAATTTGAATTCCAGAATATCCAATTCTAAAAGTCAAATGAAATACTGGAAAATTCTTAAAAATTTCGCAGATGCTAAAAAATTCGATGTATAATACTAGAAATTTAGTGATTCTTGAAAATAATGTGAATATATTTTTCAAAAATCTATACAACGTAAGTTGTATAAGTAATAAAGAAATTAAAAAAAAAAATCCATGAAATACTTAGAATTCATGAATATTTCAATACTCCAGAAATTTTTCAAAATACTGAAAATCTATCGAAATTAGAATTTCAGAGAATCGAATTCATGATATCTATAAAAATACTAAAAAATCCTTCGAAATTTCATAAATACTAACAAAACGCGAGAAACACTAGAAAACCAGCAATGTTGAAAAAATGTTCAAAAAACTTTCATACTCTGATATATATAAACTACGTAGAAACTATGTAGAAATTTTTTTTACAAAATTTCTTGAACTTTGAATTCTAGAGCATACATCCTTAAAATCTTCATGAAAGTTTATCAGTACTCAAGAAAATTTTCAAAATTATTGTATAAATACTTTATTGAGAAAACACTAAATTCAAAAAATCTTTAAAATTAAAAAAAATATGAAGATGTTATTTCCTCAGCAGTCTTTACAAATATGAAAATCTATTGTTATTTGAATTTCGAAAAAATTAATTCTGAAATCCTAGACATATACTATGTCAATCAACAAAAATACGAGAAATTTATAAAAATACATCTAAAAAATCCTCTAACATTTTGGACACCTTTAAAAAATTTGAAAAATATTTGAAATCTCATAATATTGAAAAAGTATGAAGATATTATTTTCTCAAAAATGTATAGAACTTTAAATCTTAGAGCCCATTAGAATTTTAAAAATATATGTAACAGATATTTTTTCAAATTGTATATATTCGTAAATATATACTGTATTCGAAAAAATTATTCCAATACTCGAAACCGTTCAATTTTTCAATTACATAACATTGAATTCTGAAAAACTAAAGAGCATTCTATAGAAATACTGAGGCAAAATATTTCATTTTGCCACAGTTTCTTCAATTTTTTACTACGAAAAAAATACATATGTCTTTGAAATTCAAAAAGTGAAGTATGATTGAAAATGCGACAACGTATTTTCAAAATTGTTGAGATGTATTTCATCAACTTGATTTTTTGATTTTGTAATTCCAAGTTTGAAATTTTTTCCATAGTTTCTTTCAATTATGTTTTTTTTTATAACAGTTAAAAAGGATGTGGAAACGATAAATAATATAACCGTTAAATTGGATGAAACAAGGTTTATTCAACAGAGTTCAATTTCAATGATGAACTTTGGACATTATTGTTTACATGGGATTGAGGTGCATGATTACAAATTACATAATGATCAGAATAATTATACAAGTTGTTCCAGTGATGTTGAAATGTCCCAACTGCTAGACTTAAATTTCGTGAATCGTTGGTCGATTGATGCGTTCCTCGACGACTCGTCGAGCTTTTTCTTCATAAATCTTACCAGCCTCGTAGATATCCGTCCCTGGATTATCCTTCATAATCCTTAATATGCAATTTTTGATATCTTCAGAGAGTTCTTGGCTCACATCATCTGATGCTGAAAACATAGGTTGCGAGAAAAAACATCAATGTATGGACGAAATTTCTGTCATATACATAAATTTGTTTTTTTCAAGAAAAATAACATTAGGTACATACCATGAGCCACAAGTTTTACAATTCTCATTATACATTTTTCAATAAAATTCTCCCATCTGTTCACGAAGAATGCCATGCGGTAAAATTGTATCAAGAAAAACCAAAACTTACCGACTAAAAAATTTTTAGTAAATGTCGAATCAAGTGGTTCATGTATTAAAGAATCTTGAAGAAGCAGGTATTTTGTGATTTTCTTATTTTTGTACACCAACTTCGACCAATTTAAAAATTATTATTTTGGTAGTATTGAGCTTAAGATATGATGGTACCAAATTATTCTCAAATCAGTATGAAATGAGGACAAAAAAATCGAAATTCGTAATGATTGGCGAAACTTTGAAATAAAAAAAAGCCAGTCGTATTCAATAAATTCTTCTAAGAAGTACTGGAAAAAATTACGTAATTTTCACTTAAAATACCTTGAAATTACGATGTTGAGAATTTCGAAAATACACAAAATATTGCTGATAAAAAAGATCAATAACTCATCCTTAAAAACAAAAAAAAGCTACATGTATGTTCAATCAGAAAATAGCAAATGAAACTTTACAAAGTTCGAGTTGCAAATATCCCGTTTGAAATCCACACAAATTTATTGCCGAAAATTCCCTGCGAGGACATGACGGTAAAAAATGAAAAGCACAATGAATAAAAATGAAATCACGTTCACGTATTATAATGAAACACATTGAAAATTTTCGAGTGCTTACCAAAAGCGAGGGTCGCGAGGGCAAAGATCAAAATAAGGCCCCAAAGTAAGCGTGAGGAACTCATTGTGACACTAGAATTCAGTCGAATGCTTCAACTTGCAAAAGTTAGGACTATATATACATCGAACATTTATTAATTTATAATAATCTCATCGCAAAGTGTTCTACCGCTTCGAAAATGGAAAAAATCAGTTACACTTATCGCTTGAATAATGCTTCTTTGACTGCGTATAAATGGCGTGGTAAATTTTGGTATTTTTCAGAAAGAAGACGCGAAATATTCGCTGAAATGCGTTTCACAAAAATGACAAAAATTATGACTTTAGGTAGATTTTAAATATGTAAAAAAAATGACAATTTTATGAAAATTAGAGTAGATAAGGTAGTTTTTCATCAGTAATTTTTGAAAATTCAGATCTCTGGGAATGAGCAATTCTTCATTACTACATTATAATTGCTGAACGATTTCTCACGAATTTGACTAGGAAACAAACAATAAATTAAAATAGATTCTACGAGAAAATGGCAAAATATGACCATCAAAACAGAAATTCAAAAAATGACAAAAATCTTGATTTTTGGTTTAAATTTGAGGAAATAAAATTATATTTCAAGATAACTATATGTTCAATAAAAGTTCGACTATTTTTTTGAAATATGATTTCTTTTTTCGTAGACTATTACCGTGCTACCGAACTATCAAAATTTGAGGTTTCGCGTAATATTTTTTACTCGACTAGAGCATCAAAAACAGCGGCTTTCACAACCTATAGACCATCACGAAAGTGCCCACATGCAGTCCACTAACAGCTGACAGTCACGAAAGTAAACAAGCACAGGGCAAATCTATTTTCGCCTCTGTGATTGGTCGGAAACGACCAATCACAGAGACGAAAGTAGACTTGCCCTTGTGTTGTTTACTTTCGTGCTCTCAGCTGTTCGTGGGCTTGTGGGCACTTTCGCGGGTCTATAGGCTACTGAAGCCGCCAAAATTCGATGCTCTCGTCGAGCAATAGTATATTATGTACTTAGGACATCAATTTTTTATTTAGTGCGATATTTTACGTACCGAGGGCTGGAAAACGAGTTTGGAGATTTCGAACTGGACGAGAAATGAGTTTTCTATGCCAGAGGTACGTAAAATACGGTACGCACCAGGGGACGGACCTTGTGATGCAAACTCGGCCTACTAATTTTAGCTGCACTCGGGCGCTACGCGCCCTTGTGCAGCCAAAACCGCCCTCGTCTGCAATCACTCGGTTTCGTCCTCTGGTACGTAATATACTATTGGAAACTTTTTGATAGAAAGTGAATTACTGGAAAAGTTTGTCAAAAATCATGATTTCTGTCATATTTGTATTTTATATTTTAATAGTCATATTCTCCCATTTTCTTCGAAAAAAACTTTCATTCATAATCCATTTTCTGTTAATAGAAGCATTATTTGATTTACGAAACTTATTGAACGTCATGAAATATAAAGAACAAGAAAATTTAAATTTGGTCATCAACAACTATTCTTGCAATTATTGTATTTTTCCTCATCATCTTCAAAATTGTATCTTTTAACATTTTCAAATAACTATTTTGCAACCCATCCAAATTCTTCAAAAACTATAATCACAAGTTCAAAATTTATTGATGAAATCCAAAAATTTTGATTCTCTGAAATAATGGGACACGAAAAATTTGTTTCGTCTATCAACTTTTCGAAGTGAAGTATTGTGAAGTATCAAAATAATCGTTGATATACGTTTTTTCCAATTCTTTAATTTTGAACGTGTAACCAAAAAATTGCATTATTTTCAAGAATTATGTATTTTAGATATCTACTTCATTTCGTTTAGTCAAGGCAGTCCGTAAAAGAAAAATCAAAAAACTGAAATTTCAGACAGTATGATATGTGCAGATTTATAAAACTTGTGTTTCAATATCTATTATATTCAAAATCACTTTTTTTAAAAATCGAAGCTTTGAGATTCTCGATTATTTCAGATAAGGAAAATAATATTTTTTTTATCATCTAAGATTTTTTGAATCTAAAAGACTAGAAGATTGATTCTTGAAGAACTTGAAACTCCTGTTTTCTAGAATTCGGAATTACATGATATACTCCATATCCTTTAGCTCTAGAAGTCTCTATATAAAAAAATCTAAATCCCGAATCTTTAGATTCTGCGCTCATCACGTTCTTGTGAAAAGTGCAATTTGAAGTAATCGATTCCTAAATATTGATTGTGTAATTTAAAATTCCGGAATCGAGCATCATAATGCTTAAAACTATAGAATGGCACTTAAAAATAGGCAAGTTTCGAATCTTAATTCTTTGAAACTGCTTTCCCAAAATCCTGAAAATTGAATCAATTATTCTCTGACTCTAATATTACGATTCACATGAATGAAATGATTATTAAACATTAGAATGAGTGTAATGAAAATTTTATGTATGTGAATTCGAAGTACGGAAATAAAACATCCAATTTATTCTATTTTTCTAAATGACGCTCCTGACTGAATTATCTAAAAATAACGACGTGATTCAACTTACTAAAATATGAGATGTCATTACTTGTTTTTGCTCATGCGACGGTAAATAGATTCTTTTACCACGATCATTGAACAGATTGTATATCCCAAGCAATCATCAGGGGACGCGAGGAAAAGCCAAAATTTTCGCACTTAAGAGACTTGAGTTAATGATTCAAGGCATGATATCGAAAGCTGAGGGTTACCCCGACGTCATTCAATTGAGAAAACATAATTTCGTGCTTTGAAACGGCTAGTCGTTTAACACAGCTCGATGTTTTTTTGAAATTCTTCAGTTTCTGCCCAAATTACAGGCATCGATGAAAATTTGATCACGCGGTTTCATGCCATTTTGCAAACAATTTCATGTAGTTTAGATGTCGACGTTTCAAAGTTCCATGAATACGCTTTTAAAACAGCCCGTGAATTTGTAGTGCTATATCCTTGGTATTACATGCCAACCTCTGTACACAAAATCCTGATTCACGGTCATAAAATAATAGAAAACTCGTTGCTGCCTATAGGGAAAATGTCAGAAGAGGCACAAGAATCCTGCAATAAAATAATTAAAAAAAAAAAACCCGGAAAGATTTTGCGAGAAAATGCAGTAGGCAAAAGACAATGGAGGATATTTTGCTACGTCTACTCATTAAATCTGACCACGTCATTTCTGCAGTGAGCAACAAAAATGAAAAGAAAAAGAACCAAAAATTGCCGACAGAGGCACTTTCTTTGTTGAACATGTCCATTGAGGAAAAAAATGCGCAATCATTTGATTATGTTAGTGATTCTGAAGAAATTCAGTAGAGCGATAGCGAATAGTTTTAGTTTCCTGTGTTATTATACATGAGAAAATTGTAAAAATACGAAGGTTTAATGATGTCCCTTACACAAACTTTGATTTTTTTGCATAATTTCAGCAAATTGATATTGTACTGATCTACGTGTAAGAAATAAACAACTTGTTATACTATATAATAAATTTCTTTTTCAAACGTTGAAATATCTTTTCAATGTAACATTTACCTCTTTTGCTACGCTTAAAATAAACATGAAATGACTCAAGCAAACAAAAAGTATTTTTAGTACTTGATTTAACATCAGAGACCTTTAAAATTATTTACAATTCAATTTTGTCCTAATCTGCTTATTTTTCGGAGAATTTTCCGCCATATTCGATGCGCCATTTTCTTTTTTTCTGGAATTTGATTGAAAAATCAAAATCAGCGACATCGAAAACCTCCGAGTACACATTTTCACGAGAATCGAACAATGCTATCACATTTTGACCATCTTTTTCGATTTCTGGACCACTGTGTGGCTGTATTTCAAGTTGAAAAACAGTGGTTTTTGCAGCAAAAACTGGCTCCAGCATGATAGAGAACGGTCGATAGTATATCTTAGGGATGGGAAACTATCGATAATTATCGATAATTATCGATAAACGTTTTGTCGTTCAGTTGTCGATAACTTTTGAGCTTAACGATAATTATCGATAGTTTTCGACCAATGAAAAGAGATTTTTTACTCATTATGTTGGTACCGACCAACTTGTGAAAACTGGCTGAGTGTATGTAAAATCGTCAAAGTGTGACATACGAAACATCAAAACAAAACACTAAACCAAACATTTCGGAAGCATGCAAGTTGTCAGGATTTCGAGTCTAGACGCTGGAACACGACTTTAGTCACAATAAAGTATGTAAATTCCTTCATTTTCAGCCTAAATTTATTATTTGATACTTGAATCGTATTTTTTAACCTTGGATTTTTTTTCTCATCTTCACAAAATCATGATTTTGGGCACTCACTACAACTTTTTATATTATTGTTGCACTTTTCTCCGTTAAATCAATTCATAAAACTACGAGTTTCGTATTTTTTGACATCCTTCAGCAAATTTAAAATGATTTTCAGTAATCAAAAAATTTTGATTCTGTTTTCGCAGAAGACGAAGATCTCTACGTGTCACAAACATCTGTTTACGCCATCATCAAGAAATGAAAATGAAAGAAATACAAAAATTTTAAACTCAACTGATTAATAAAATAAAGTGCAATAAAATTATCGACAATATTATTTTTCCCGTGATACAGTGCCTTGGCTTCAAATTTTTATAAATGAAATAATGGAGGTGGAAGTTATCGATAATTATTGATAACTCATATAAATTATCGATAAGAATTCTCTAACGATTATCCCATCACTAGTATATCTGTATATCTGCATACGTAATATCCCAGCCTCCCACTCCGATGCCGCATGCACCTGATGGGCCTGATGGAGCCTGAAGGCCCGGTCACCCGGCGCGCCAAGCCACTCCGAGCCAAAGCCATTAGTATATCTATGTATAATATATAAATTCAGTACCTGTTGTAGGATTAAAAAAACATTAAACTGTTAATAACTTTCGATTATTATTTTGATGCTGTTTTCAATGCTCGACTTTCCCGAACAAATGTACACAAAATATATCTTTTGAATATTGCTACATTTAGTATACTAATTAACTTTCGTTCATTTATCATAGTAGCAGTTTTTACCGCATATAGAGGCATTTAATATCTAAAACTAAAAGGTATCTCCTCGATTTCTTCTAAATCGACAATCGACTGAAGTATCATTTCTGCAGTCGGCAAATTCCGACGTTCTCAACGCGTGATATCAAGATAAGCTACACGCGTTTTTTTTTCGTTTCTTAAGAAAATCAATAACATAAATATCGAACTGCGTGTCATTGTTGATATAAATACGATATTATTCTAAGTTTTAGTGAAAAATAGCTATAGTGTGATAAAAGTAGATGAAAAATTGCTTTGACTGTGATCCGGCTTTGTTCTGACCGTGTCCCAACTTCAAACCGTCATCACAGTGGAATAGATCCTAAATTAAGGTGGACAAAAATTGAAAATATCTTTTGTTGGAAAAAAATTGATGGAAAATTTAACCTTGAGGTTAGAAAAATCAATTTTGTTGATTTTGAAGTCTAAAACTAAAATTTTGGATCGCCGGCCGTATTCATATTATATTAGTATGTATCTCTGACGAGAACGTTGACAAAATAGTACATTGTGCACCGGGAGAGAAAACGGGCGTTTCCGCTACGAGTACGAAGTTTTCGCACCGAGGCGAAGCCGAGGTGTTAAAATTCCTACGAAGAGCGAACGACCGTTCTCTCTAAGGTGCACATATTATTTTTTGCCTCTCACACATTAAAAATGATCGTATTTAAACACTTTTCGACATACACAAATGAAGTATTTCAGGCCAACACGCAGGCTGTCGACAAATGACTGTCGGCAGGGAAAGGGGGGTCCTTTTAACCCGCCGAGTTAAACCTGGCGGACTAAATGGGCCCTCCCTTACCCCTGCCGACTGTCATTTTCTTCAGCCTCCGTGTTAACCTTCAATACTTCATTTGCCATGTCGAAACAGTTTTAATACGCTCATTTTTTATGTTTTCGAGGCAAAAAGTATCGTCTGTACCTCGGAGCAATAACAGCCGATTAGACCTCGTGTGATTGCCGCCTTCGCTTCGCTCAGGCGGCAAACCTCACACTCGTTCTAAATCGGCTCTTTTTGCCCCTAGCTACAGAATATACTATTTTACAAAAGCGGTGCGAAAAGCGAGTTTCGCGGAGCGTTTGAGGATTGAGAACAGAAGATTCTCGGATCGGTGAAGCTATAACTGGTTAGTGATAGTTTCATTTATCAGTAAAGGCGAAGTCCTGTGGGGGTCCACTTTTACCACAAAGTAAGACGAAAACACAAAATTACATTGCTAAGCTATCCACGGTATCAATCGTTATTTTTTCCAATCTCCTGATACACCGACCGAGAATCGACTGACTTTAATCCACAAATGCGAAGCTAAAATCGCAGTTTTCGCTCCGATTTTGTAAAAAGAAATTGCACTTTTGCATACACGAAAAAAATCGTTTCGTCTTTTAAATTAGCTATATAAGTGCAAACTATTTTATAAAATTACAGATAACTGATATTATTATAATACTAATATAAATTATTATATTTACAAACAATATATTCAAATTTTATGCCTGGTAAAGTTATAAACTCTTGAAAATTGTAACACTTGTATAATTATTATACAACCATAACAATTTTTTTTTTCATATAAATATATATAGATGTATATATATTTATAGTTGGTTGAATAAATCTTGAGTAAATGAAATCTTTTGGATTTTCGATACACCAAATAATGTGATTATCAGGAAACACTCAAATGGAGTCTGAAAAATTGAGTATGGTTGTACTCACCATCGATGTAGTTGGCACTCATCGTACAGTTCATCGTGTCCTAATACCATACTGTTATCTTCATATAGAACAGAATGGAACCTTTTTCATTTTCAAAAAGGTTTTTCAGCTACTACTTTTTGAGAGATAGTCAAAAACGCAAGTTGAAACCCATCGTTAAGCATAGTTCATAGCTTCGGAAAATTCACTATTGTCGTCCAATTATTTAAGTGGCAAAAGTTACTGTGAAGATTATTCAAGTTCACTTGATAAGATTTATGATTTTTGATTATTTTCTAACTCATGTACTTTATTTGAAGAAAAAGTTAGAAAACGAGGATATAAAAAATTTCAAAGTTGACGTGAGAAAAAAACTAAAACAAATTTGTTAAGAACTTCTTGAAGATTTTTTACACTCAGTAGAAAGCAAACTATTTATAAGAAGTAAATGGAATTGAGATAATAACGTAATTCGTACACATAATAATTTTCATGTGATTTTGTAGTAGAAATAATGCATTATGCATAGCTGATAAAAGAACCAAATAATCTTTTTTCAAAATACAGAAAAGACGATAAAAAGTGGTGGCATGACTGACAATCATTCTACAGAGCTGTCATCAGCACTTCAAATTTTCAAAACGCTAAAGGCAAATAAAAGGTAAACTTTCAAATTTTGCATATACGTTCATTCACATTGTGTCATTAAAAATATAAGAAGGTTTTGTTGGTCCAAGCTGGCCCTTTTTTCCGGCTCTGTGGAATAAAGTGTAAAAAATCGTATAACTTTTTCTCACCAAACAAACGGTATATACAGTTTTCAAACTCAAATATCACATCGAAATCAACATGGTTTTCCAACAACAACACTAAACTTCACCTTTAAAACAAATTAAGGTAAAAAAAAGGTTTATTATCCGTTTTTTATTAACTTCTTATTTGACGCCCAACTGTCTCTTCGTTAATAATGCCAAGCGCTATTATGTTTGATAAATTTCCATAACAACAGATTATACAATGGAAAACCATACGTGGCAGAGAACTATTAAACAGGTATGTGGGAATTTATACAAGCGACATTTCAATGAATTCAGCATCTCCGATTTTTAACTTTTAGTCCACCTAGATTCAGGATCTATCCCACTTAGGCGTCAGGACCATTTCTACCAGGGAAGGAAATTATATTATTTTGTTATTTTAACATTCTTTAATATCATTGGGATGATTGGGAGCGACCCCACTTGGCTGACTACGACATTTTTCGTTTTTTTTTTTGACGAACAATTGATGTAAAACTCGATCGACGTTCGCTGATGTTCATCGACGCTCGGAACGTCAACGCTTATTAATGGTCGGCCAAAAGGGGTGTTTATATAGAATGATTCAAGTTTGTTACGGTTATTAGAAAATCGTGTTTGCAAGTAGTTGGCGCCGGAAAACCGCACTTCGAATATGGAAATGGACTTTCACTGTAAAAACGAGCGTGAATTTAATGTAGATTTCTGCAAAGCGTATAAATACGATAGATTTGAAAGGACTTGTATCGATATCAAATACGGTCATGAAATCTAAACATCCTAGAAATATAGAATCGAAAGCAATTTATTGAATACAAAAGTTACTGAAAATATGATACTTTGATTAATTCTTATACATACATGCTATTCACGGAGAAAAAAAGTGTTGTACAGTTTCACAGAATTCCTCTAAAGATTACTACATTGTCCACCAAAAAGATACCAAGATCGTAAATCTTGCATAGTTTCCAATTCATATTCAATACCTTAACAGCCATTTATGAAATTTTGATACGCTATCCGTGTCATAATCACGATACTCGTATTGTGAATAACAGTTTGAGTGTTGCATAAAATATTAGATAGAAAATTTGCAATACGAGTCAGGTTTTCTGTTGTGGTGAAGAGTTAAAAACAAAACACCGTATCAAATGTTCTTTTATTTTGTGAAACAGATTTTACTACACTGGAACGAACAGTATACCGCGCGAAGCAATCTAGTAATAGTATATTTCTCAACGAGTGCAGAATGAGCTTGTTTGGCGAAATTGAAGTTTGCAAGACGAGTCGAAAGCGAGTTTTGCAATCACATTCGCTAAAAAATCCCGTCTGCACAAGTTGAGGACTATATTTTTTCCAACTAAGTGGATGAAATGCGATTTTCGACGAACAAGCCGTGGAGAAAAACGCATTTTCTTCACTTGTTGGGAAAAATTAGTTACGTAATGCTCGAAAGTTTCAAATACGCTTAACAATAAAGCCGATTTCATTCGGTATTTTTCATACGCGCGGGGAGTATAAATGACTTGATATAAGAATTGCTGTATAAACTGTGTATCGTATACTACGTTTACACGTGCTTGTTCATTTTGAAAAATGTTTCGTGAATTATAATGAATGATTTGCTTACTGTCGCAAATACTAATCATTCGTTCAATTTTTTCAACTTTTTTTTTTTTTTTTTTTTGTTGATTTTATCATGAGGGTTGTGAAAAAATTGAAAATGAGAAAAAAGCATGACCAGTGGAAAAAGAAACGAATATAAAAAGTCATCGGAAAAATGTACGTACACGTAAAAATATTCCTAATGTTTTATGAATGCAACAACTAGAAATTTTGAATAATAGGTGTTCTTAATACAATTTTCATTAGAGTTATGTACTTTAAGATAGTCATTAAACGAGTCCGGTAGAATTTTGACTTAGGACGCACCTATAAAATGTTTCCAAATAATTCAAAAAAATTCCATGAGTTTTTCCAGATTCTTAGAACAACGTTAACCTGTGACGGTAGAGTCGTCTTTTTAGCCATTTAATGAACATGAGATTTCGTCTTAAATACAGCCCGGGATAAAAAATCAGAGTATCGTTCCAGTCACCAAGAGTATCTCGAGTCTCGGAATCAGTATCATCGAGTCTCCAAGAGTATCCAAGAGTATCGAAGGAGTCTCCGAGAGTATACAAAATTTTAAAAAAAGGTGACTGTGAGTCTCCGAGAGTAAACTAATTTTTTTTACGAATCTCCAAAAGTCTCCTAAAGTCACCTTTGATCTCTGATTTGAATATTCTATTTCTTGAAAGCAATAACAAGAATATCGTTTGAGTCTCAAGAGTATCTTGAGTATTCCATTTTGCCAAACGGAATACTCTTAATGATCAATTTGGAGAGTCAAAATACTATTGAGACTAAAGGATACTCTGATTTTTTATCCCGGAAGTCTATAATTTTTTGCAGACACACAAAACATTGTAAGAATCGATTCAATACTCTAATTCAACGTTCGTACCTATAGCAAACGATAGAAAAATATAAAGTCTCTTAATTAATACCCCGATCGTGAGTTCGAGGTCGGAGGAGAAAAAATCATACGAATTCCGCATGTTCTCTACATACAGCACACGACTTTTGCAGAAATTCTAACTGCACCTTGCGAAAAACGTAATGATATTACAGGGTTTGGAAAGTTACTTAAAAAAATGTAACGCGTTACGTTACCGTTACAAAGATAAAAAAAGTAAATCGTTAAGTTACTGTTACTTGGAAAGAAATAAAAACTTGTTACCGTTACCATTAAAAAAAAGTGACGTCCTGTTACTTTTACGTTACTTTTTAATATAAACTGAATGTAAATAATAAGACGTCGGAAAACTAAGGCTGAAAAAAATACATTAATGTATGGGTGGTTTTGTTCTATAGAAATTGTTTATTTCAGATATAATAAAAAATGTTAATCCGTTCTTTTTCAACCTGAAAAAAAATCAATCAGCTTGTTCAAATTTTTTTTTTTTTCAAGTTCACAAAATTTATGATAATGACATTTGATTCAGTGTTAGCCACAAGGAAACATTCGCAAATATATTAGATTCTTGAAAGAATCTTAATACCTACCCAGATTTTCCGAATTTTTTAAATTTCTTCATTTCTTAGTATGTATAAAATGTTGCAGGATTTTCTAGTCTATATATATAAAAATGAAATGCTGTGCGTTAGACTTTCCATAACTCAAGAATGGCTGAATGGATTTGCCTAATTTTTTTTCATCTCATTCATATTTCAGGTTCAGGGAAGGTAAAAATTTTCCACGGGATTTTTCCAAGCGCACCTTATTTGTTGCTACACTGTAAAAGTTTGGTAAATTTTTCATGAAAGTATATTGAAGTTTTAAACGTGCACCCTGAGTGGAATTTTTCCCAATGATTGCTTTTGAAATTTTCTATACGTGATAGAAATTATTCCACAAATCTTGGTAAAATTATGATACTTTGTTGTTTTTCCTATGTATATTGAAATAATGTAAAATCATTCTTTCTGCACCATGATACAATACGTGCCATATTAATTCCCAACAAAACAGCTTTGGCAGATGTTATTTAATTTAAATTTTGTGGAAATCACAAATTATTGATTGATCATTAAATATTTATTTGGCGAACACTTATTTGCGAAATCAATTTCAGACACTGTAATGCAATTTTTCCATATTTTAAATGCAATCATCAGATTTTATTGTATGGTTCGATCGCTAATAAATTTAATAGTCCTTCCAAGCAAATCAACAACCTCTCGAGCAAAACTCAAGCGCGCTCTACGCAAATGATATAAAATCAAATGCTCTAATTGTTAGCAGCAACATTTGCTCACTAACCAAACCAGATCGGTCAGCCCGAAACCGCTATTCAATAGTCAGTCATTCTGAAAGTTGATATACTTTTTTTAAGTTCTGTCCAAATGATGTTCTTGTATCGCGCGCCCTACGGGCGCGCTAATTTGATCTAGTTATCTTTAATATGTAAACTACTACTATCACGAAGATTGAAATGTTTTATTATTAGTTATAAATGAATTATTTATACATGTAAATTGAATAGTGTGGATGTTTATTTATTGTTATTAATAATATTATTACTGTTGTCATTGTAATTATTCGTACATTAATGGTTAATTTCATCGTCTCACAGGATGTATGCCACTTGAATGTGTAAAACACACGAAACAGAAAATTACATATTAAAAAAAAGAACCTCTCAGAAATTCATTTATTCATACAACTTTTGTAATAAAACCTTTATAAATATTTTTCTCACGACCAGTACTGATGAAGTTACAACACAAAGTTGAATGATCTTCGATATCAATAAACATAGAAAATTATAATTTTTTAACGTTTTTTGTGGTGTCGTTAGAACTTCTGCAAAAATCGCGTGCTTTATCAAAAAGATGCGGAATTCGTATGATTTTTTTCCTTCGACCTCGAACTCACGTTCAGGGTGTTCTTTGAGACTTTGCATTTTTTTATCGTTTGACATAGGTACGAGCGTTGAATTACAGCAATAAATGGATGTTTAAAGTGTGTCTGCAAAAAATTATATAGACTGTATTTAGGAAGAAATCCCATGTTTTGATGTACATACATCATTTTCTCGAGTTATCATCTTTCTACTGTACGTTATTGAAAATAATGATTGAAGCATTGAATTAATGATTTAGTTCATGATAAAAAAAGTGGCTGATGTTAATTAATTTCCAATGAAATTATTAATGGATTAGCTAAAATTTCATCATGAGCCATATAATTAAACAATCACTAAGTCCCTAAAACAATAAAAAAAAGTTGTAAAAGGATTATTCCAAGATTAAACAATCTCGTATTGTATATTATCGCAAATTACTTAAAAATTAAATTCAAAAGTAATAGATGATAATTTTATGACAAGCCTCGAAAATTCAAGAAGTATAGTGAAAATTGGATTGCACAGTAAATAAAACTTTTTTTTTCAATACGATTAATATTAAAACTTTACAAACTACTACTAAAATTTGTTAGTACCTTTAAAAATTAAAAATCAAAAACAAAAGTTTGAAGGCACTCTGTAGTAATTGCAACATTTTTTCGTTTTTTTATTTTTGGTAGTATATATATTTTTCCATATCTTGGTTTCGATTATCATTACATATTCATTTTTGGATTGAATTTAAAGTATTAAGCATTATCATTTTCACTTTAACGCCATTTTTTTCCTATTAGTATAGAACAAAACTCTCTCGCAAGATGTATCCATACTTTTCACGGGCTTTATATTAAACTTGGAAGTGTTACATTCCCATGTACAGCGTTACAGCGAGCGACAAGACGTGTGTATAGGGGCGAGGAAAAATATGTTTGCGATGTGTTTTTGTGCTTGCGTGCGTGTGCGTGTGTGTTGTGTTGTGTGTGTGTGTTGTGCGGGGTCCGTGATTTTTGATGTTTGGATGATGATGTTGATTGAAGCGCTTGCATAGGGATGCGAAAAAGAAAAAAGAACCATCAAAAACAGAAAAAAAAATAAACAGTGTGCCCCTCAATTGTTTTCTAAATTTTTTGACGCGTGTTGCAATATTTTCAAGCTATGTTTCGCATTTTTCGATAGAGTGGGTCACGTTATCTCAACATGAGTCTAGTAAAATTCAGAACGGCGCATCACAGTACACACAGCGCTGAGAGTAGTTAAATTTAAGAAGCACGCCTCATGACCTTTTAAACACGTGCAGTAAAAAAAGATAAAAAATATCTGCCTCTATACCAAACGCGACAAAACTTTTTTTTACAATGCTTCATTGAGTTTATTACGTTTTTTTGCGAATAATATCTTATTGCTAGCTCGTATGAGAATTAATTCAATATTTTTTCTCTCCGTGTAGATTCTCAAAAACCTTGTATAATTCAAGCAATAAAGAAAATTCAATTTCTTAAGCGTTAAATCTTGTGAACATTTATGAAATTTCACAGACATGAGAGATAATTTTTTAATTTTAATAATCTTTTTTAAAAAAAAAACTAATAAATTCTACAGTATTCCAAGAATGCATTAGAAACTACAAATTAAAGAAAATATACTAGTATACGTGTCAAACATTAAAAATTCATGCAACTCTAATAACTAGAGCATCGAATTCCAGACATTCATATAGAAATATGTGAAAATACTTAACGATCCTTAAAATCGTAGAAAAACTCAAACTCAACAAAAAAAACTGAAAGAAATAAAATTTAGTTGAGGCACTGTTCCATAAAATATCCTCTGAAATAAAAAATTCCATGAATGTCGAATTGCAGAGCATAAAATTCTTGAAATCTACCTAACAATTTCAATGAAAATACTAGAAGTATATAAAAATACGAACAAATCCTGCAACAAAGCAAGTTATACATACAAATACAAATAGTTTTAGAAATACATAACGACCCGAGTCGAAATTTTCAGTGGAAAATATGAGGATAATTTGGAGGATTTGGAGCATCCTCCAAAATTGTAAAAGAAGGACTGTTTGGAGGACAGTATTTCTGTATTTCTAAAAACTCATCAGCTATTTTTATCCTCTTTCTGTCCTCTAACTCCTGATTACTGCCGATTTTAGGAAATTGGAGGACTGGATTCTCCAAATAATCCTTCAATAATACTCCAAATCCTCACTCCTCAACCAGTCCTCCAAATCGTTAAACCTCCTATACTGCTTCAAATTCTCGCTCTTCAATCTTTTCTTAGCCTTAACCCTCCAACATTGCTCAAAGTTATTTTTCATATGTTAAAAATATAAAAAAAAAATTAAAACAACAATTACCCAAAATACACTTCTGGGCCTATGAGTATAAGCCCCCTTCCTTCCTAAACCTTACATTAATAATGTTTCTCCAACCTTATAGTGCGACTATAAACGATATCAATTTACTGTGATGTATTTCCTTTTTAGAATCAACCCACTTTGCCTACGGCGAAATTCGAACCCACGACCTTATACTCCAAAGCCCAGTGGCTTGACCGTTGAGCTACGATGCTATATGTGTTTTATGTAAAAAAATTCTTCCTTCTTTTGTGGCCTAGCTTTACAAAGGATTTTGAGAATCGATGCAGGCTAGCTGCAAACAGTACCAATAAAAAAGGATATGGAGTCTCAATTGATATGCTGAAAGCAAAAGCGAGCTAACGCCAATGTATTTTAAATAGGCGTTAGATCGCTTTTGCTTTCAGCGTATCAATCGAGGAGTATAATAAGGGAAAAAGTAAAAAATAAGGTTGTAGATGACAGATTGTGGATGATATCTCTCGACTTTAGAGTGTTATTTGAGGCTAGCCCAAAATTTCAAACAGTCAATTTTTCTTAACCCTGGCAAATTTTGTGCAACATAAGTGAAACTATATATCTATGCACTAGCGTTGCACGTGCGTTGCACTCGTTATTTCTTTTTTTCAAAGTATTCAATGTGCATTAGTCATAAAAACTCATAGAAATTAGTAGTTGCTAGGATTTATGATCAAAATTACTCAACAATACGATCAAATTTTTGTGGGTTTTTCTTTTTTAAAGGTTCCTGAAGAGGACCTGATGTAAGGTCGAAATATTGATCGTTTTTACCTTCAGTGAATAAAATTCGTTGATACAAAAATTGGCCCCAAGTGATCATTTTTTGACTTTGAATTGAATAATGCTGTTTGGACGGAGTATTTTGAAGATTTTTGATTTATTAATAATAATTCTATTTTCAATAAAACTCGAATAAAATACCTTCCTTACTTACTGCAACTAATGTACTTTCGTTAATGTATTTCGTTCAATTAATTGTGCGCCCCTTCTTGAAACCTATAGAAATTTTTAGCTTTTGGTATTTTTGATCGAGTAATGACCAAAACTCCGTTAGAATCATTCATTTGTTAGGAATAATTAGACAGAAGACCTTTCTCAGTAGGTTGTCTGTATTTTTCACATTTAAAACAAAAGAAGAAATATTGATTGGCAGGCTCTGGATTTCGACATAAATAAGTTGAAAAAATAGTCGCCTTAATTTTATTTCTTTTTCTCAAAATCACACGAACTTCTTTCTTAGTGCATGTTCATAAATAAATGAACGTTTTTCACATAATCAT
The DNA here is from genome assembly GCA_028476575.1 of Platygaster robiniae. Taxonomy (NCBI): domain Eukaryota; kingdom Metazoa; phylum Arthropoda; class Insecta; order Hymenoptera; family Platygastridae; genus Platygaster; species Platygaster robiniae. Next base: position 40,694,934 of record CM052021.1, read on the forward strand.
GAATATGTTTTTCTTTTATTTGCATACAATTGGTTATAATTCGATTAAAAGTAAAAGTGAAGTAAAATGAGCATAATTTTTTTTTTCGCTATTTCTCTAGGTGCAACTTTTTTTAAAAAGTTTTCCCTTCTGATGCCTATTAAAAGAGCTTCTTCTTTATGATTTATTGCATTGTTGTACACGTAAGTTTTGTCGGATGGTTTTAATAGTAATTCAAAATGTGCAACGCAAGTGTAACGCTACAGTGTTGTACATACTTTGCCAGGGAAGAAAAAGATTTCGAGACACAAAAGAAGGATAGTTAGAGTCCAAGAATAATAGAAAGGAGAATTTGGAGGAGCAATTCAGGTTTTTTCATTTTTCATTCAGGAAAAGCGGACAGGTGAGTGACTGCAAATGCTCGAGTCCAGATTTTTTGAAAATGATATTTGCCAGGTATGATAATGTTATAATTTCAATATAGAAACCTTAAAGAAAAATTTTTATGCGAAACAACATCACTTTACTCACTCTAATGGATATTAGCCCTTACTGAGCGTATAGGGAAGATTTGGTTTTTTTTGGTATGCTTTTTAGACGCGACCTCTCACCTCCAAAGTTTTACATTGCAAATGTTTTTTTTGGGGGATATGGATATTTTTTGATAAATCACTGTCAACTGCTACTGATTTACTTTAATTTTGAAGTTGCTTAGCATTAATCCTTTCATCTTACAAAATCTTTTTTCTCAACTTCCATAATTTCAGTTTAATGTAAAATTTCTGTTTCTTTCAAAATACGTATTCACTATTGTGAAACCAACTAATATATTACTTTTTTTTTTTTTGAAGAAACATTTTTCAAATCAAATTCATCTGATTAATCAATTTTATTGAAGTGGAAGTTTTAATAAAATTGAATGAATGATTGTAAATAATCTGTGAAAAATAATTTTACATCATATGTATTGTCAATTTTGACAATATGTTTATTTATCTTAAACGCAAATTAATTTGTTTTAATTTATACACCTATAAAAATTGATTACACATTTCATTCATTGTCAATTTTGACGATACTTTTTTATTGCAAGTGCCAAAATAGTAGACATGTAATTTTGTTAATTTTATTCATCGAATAAGGTTTTTAATTATTCTAAAATTATTATTAAATTATTCAGAAAATTTTTGAAATTGGAGAATTCAAACAATTTCGACTGACAGTCGAACAATGAAGTACAAGAATTATATTGAAGTAATAAAATATATATACATGTCGATTTCTTAGAAAAAGTTTTAAATAAAAAATTGTAAAACTTATTCACATCTGTTTATATTTGAAAATTAAAATTTTTGAAAAATATATATGTATATATTCAAAGAATTTTCAGTTGTTTTCGAAATTGAACAGCTTTACCACTTTTTTAACATCAGTGTGTACAAAAATTCCATGATTAGTACCATAAAACACGTTGAATTTTAGAATCACGAGAAGAAAAAATACTATTAACTAAACTTACAGCATAGATTTTGTAAAATCCAAAAAATTTGTTAAGTACCCTAGCAAACGCGCGTTCACCAAACTTTCACCGAAAGTTGGTGAATGTTTGGTGAACGTTCGGTGAAAGGACGGTGAACTCACCTGATTTCGGATGTTTGGGGTGCTTAAGGTAGTTGTAGCGTTGGCAATTTCAGACTCTTAGGGTTATTTGTCGCAGCTTGGTTCAGACCAGTTCAGACTGTGTAGCAGGTTTTTCGAGAGATTTGGCAACTTCACATCCACCTTGTTTTTTTCCGTGTGCACCCATTCACACACGCGCAATATATACATATTGCTGTCTGCTGCAGCACACTGTTGCCATTTTTCTCATAACTCATAATAAAAAGTGACAGTTCAGTAGATTTTTTGGTTTTTTGAAAAATTTTGTCAGTATCAAGTCCTGTGCTTTGAAAATGCAGAAACTACATGGTTTACTTCATCTAGCTAGATTTTTCCCTTATTTTTTTGATAGAAAATGCCTTTGCTACGACGGAAAATGCAACCGCGTCCATAAGAGCCCATGTTATTTTCAATATTTTTTATAATTAATTGGCACAGTCGATTTGTCTGATTTTTTGAATACAAACTTTTGTAACAATAGAGATTCAGTGAACAAAGTCCCAAAAGAATCGTATAGAAAATTGAATGTCGCAACAACCACCTTAAAAACGTGGAAAAAGCATTCCAAAGCGTAGAATGATTTATTTGATGAATTTAGCAAAAGTCAGGTATACGGTAAGTTGCTTACTTTTTTTATTTAATGCAAAATTGTGATTTGTTGTATTTCGGACACATGAAACTTCAGTCGGTAAAAACAAGTAAAAAGGTGCGAGTATTATTATTATTCTAATTTTATACAGATGAGTTGACACTCTTACATCTGTATAAAGTTAAATTTGCATGAATCGCTACTATGAATTCGTCTGCATGTACATAGTGCATGTAGACTTATTTGAACAAACCCTTTACAAGAGCATGATTCTAAAGTTTACACGAAATTTTCACGAAAATCGTGTCCTACCTTGAATCGCTATATGTATGCTTGCAAGCACATCTTTTCAACCACAATTGTTATATATTATAATTTATTTTAAAATGTTGTTGCTGTTGGTCAGAGCAGGTTGTCGGGTCTTTTTGTTACTTATTTTGTAGGACTAATGTAAATATGAATTCGAGCTATACCATTATGTCCCTCTGTCTTTTATGACATTTTAGTAGGCATGGCAGCATAAATTTTTGCTTCAAAATTTGATAGGGTTTGGCCGACAATTGGATATCAATAATTTTTGTTACACAATTGTTTATAATACTTCTTCGGTCACCATGATACCAATCATGTTTTTTTATTGACATTAGTTTTGTTCTGTATGAACCGACAACATTTTTTTACTTTTTTGAAGTTTTTTTATGGGGATTACAATTCTCTGAAATTCTAATTTCGATAGATTGTAGGTGTTTTAAAAGATTTCTGGAATATTGAAATATATATAAATTGTAATTTTTGATATCGATTTTCAGGATTATATGCTCTAGTATTTTTAAATTTGAAATGATCAACTTTGATATGTATATGTTACGTCCCTGCGACAGTAACATAAATCATAAATTTCCACAGGATGTGAAAAACTAGATATTTTGTCGGTTATCACAGGATGCTCATTTTTGATTTTGCAGAATTATCGTAAACTATCACAGGATGTTCTTCAGATATTATAAATGATAATCACGGTATCACAGGATGTTCGTTTGATTTTGAATTGTCAGTTGTCACAGAATGTAAAGTCAATAACGACAGACGATTATAGATTCTAGTTCTTGCGCAGTTTTTCTGATATAAATAAGTTCGGGCGTTTCGTGCCCTCGGAGTTGCTCAGAGTTCGTTGTAGTTGCTAGGAGTTGCTAGGGGTAGTTCGTAGTAGTTCTTGGTAATTCATAAGTGTTGCTGTTGTGAGTTTTTAGTCAGTTTTAGAAGTTGTTCAAGCGGCCGTTTATGTTGTTAATCGGGACAGTCATTTGTGAATGCGTATTCCGATATTTCCATTTTCATAATTGTGCTATAAAGGAGAATAAAAGTAAATATCTCGCGAGGGTTTGTGTCTTGTTTCCTTCAATCCACCAAGTTTGGGCGAACTCTACGTTCTCCGAAGGGCCACGCTACCCGGCTCGCACATACATATATGCAACAATATACTTTTGAGAAAAATATATCGACAAAGTTTTTGAGCGTGTATAATTAAAAGTTTCTAGTATTTCTTGCATTTTTTATTGTGCTCATGAAATTTTCAAAGATTTTTTTGATGTTACAGTAGACTCATGAATTCGATGATATTTCATTTGAATTTTAATAGAATTAGAGCATTTTTATAGATTACTTGGAAAATTTAAACTACATAGATCTACAGTATTTTATAGATATTTTTCAATTCCATATTTTTTGGTATTTACACATGTCCAAAAATTTTAAGGTATATTAATGAATTTCTATGAAGGTTCTTAGGATAATATAATATGCTTTAGTATGCAAAAGTTTGGGAAATTTTTGAGAAAAATATATCTACATAGTTTTTTCGTAGTTGAAGTTGTAGAGTATATAGGTTTTTTTTTATTCGTTTTTGAGTACTTTTTTTTTTATTTATAGTTTTTTAAGCATTTTCGAGTAGTTATAAAATTCCGTAGGTTTTTTAACTATAAAACATACAACTTGATTCTATGAAATTCTAACTAAAATCGGTTTCCAGTATTTTGAAAAATATTTGAAATATCGAAATCTACATAGATTCTGAGTTTTTTCATGAATTTCTTGTATTTTTTATTCTCTATTACTTATGCAACTTTGGCAAATCTCTTGAAATTGATTATATATTTCTTAATAGGTTTTCAGGATTATTAGTGTTTAGAGTTCATATTTTTATGAGAAAAATGTATCGACACAGTTTTCGAGCATATTCATAGTTTCAATTAAGCCATGGCGAATGAACGAGAAGGAACAACTTTAGCAAATGCGTAAAAATGGCGCTTCCGTGGGCTTATATAGCCTGGGAATCGATTAACTTCATACGATTGTATTGCCTCGTACACGTTGCCCATACATGGAATTCGAAGCTTTTTTTCTGCTCATGATGGCTAATATGCGATGAAAATTTATTGTCATGAAAAATACTTCGGTCAATTGATCGACGTTAAAAGCATCTCCTGGTACTGTTCGTAACTTGAAACTTTTATAGATGACTCAATGATAATCGTCAATGGCAATAATTTTGGTGGTTGTCGAAATAAATTGTTTTTTTTTGTTGAAATAAAATGTTCTATTCTCTGAAAAAAAAACAAAGTTCTTTTTTTGAGTGCATAAAATAGCGTTGCAAAAACTAATTAGAAATATTGAAATAGTTCATGCAAAAATAATTTTTGATCGAGTCATCGATATTGAGAAGTTTCCAGGTCATTGATTCTACATAGATTGAAAAATAAATTTAGGCACGTACAAAGGAATTATCGATTATAAATTACTTTCGTCAATATCGAGATTCATAAATTGTTTTTCGGTATGAAATGTTTTTTGTGGTAGATATTTTCTTGGTTATACCGTAAGTATTATTAATTTTTTTTTTTATTGAAAAGCTTTTTTTTTTATTGGATCAAGAAATATTCTTGTTTAGATTGGCGATCAAATTTTACAAATCATTTTTTCATGATCGAAATAAATAAATTTATTTGAATTTATATGTGAATTTCGATATACAAATATCGACTTTTTTTGGAAATAAAAAGCGTTTCTTGGAAGATAGAAATGGATTTCGTTTTGTCGGGTTTCCAAATATATCAATCAATTCATCAACGTTTTGAATTTTTGGAGTCGTCATTCAAAATTTGAAAAAAAAATTAACGCCACACAAATCATTGACTGGAAAAAAATTTCGTAAGTAGTAAAAGATATGAACTTCATATTTGAAAACTATGTACTGACTCCTTGTCACTGTTATTTCAAAATTTGTAAATTCGGTTTGTTAACCTGTATGATTGAATGTAAATGAATAAATAAACAATGCTTGATTAATCGTAAAAATGGTCTCTATTAAAATATACATTTTTCAATTTAAAAAATACTTTGATCACTTGATCGATTTCAGGAATTTCTCGAGTCACTGATCTCAACTTGAATAAAAAATTTACTCACAATCATCGATAAAAAATGACTTTCGTGAATATCGAGATTCGCGGATTCAAAAAAAAAGTTTCTTCGTGAAATACAGAAATTTTCTTATTTTGACAGTGAAAAATTTTGACCAGAAAAATTTTTCGGCGGAGGGGGGGGGGAGGGGGGGGGTTTCTGAAGCTGTTATTAAGTATTTAATATAGGTATTTTATGTTTTTTCTACACATCCTTCGTTATTTTTTTTTTTTTTTTTTTTTTTAATCTAACTTGAACAAACTAGTCCCTTAATGATAATTTTGTGATTTATTCAAAAATATGTAAGAAAATTATGTGAATATCCTATGTCCAAATCATAGAAGAATGTCTATAATTCTCGATGACTTAGACATTTTATCCAAGATTTCATCGCGCGTCGCTTTTATACATCCGGTCGATGGAACCCTAGTGATTTTGAACCTTATAAAAACCTTATAAGAAAAAGTAATTTTTTCTAAGAATTCAATTTCTTTTAAGGTACACCTTATAAAAACCTTATAAGAAACTTGAATTTCTTCTTAAGAATGGGCCGACAAAATTTTATAAGGTTTTTTTTTCTATAAAATTTTATTACACACATTCATATAAGAAATTTCAGTTTCTTATAAGGTTTTAATAAAGTCGCCTTGTAAGTAATCGAATTCTTGTAAGGTTTTTATGCACGTTATAAGAAATTGAATTCTTATAAAAAAAACTTTTTTCTTATAAGATATTTATAAGGTTTAAAGTCACTGGGTAAATATGTTTAAAAATGGCTTGCGGCATATCCATTAGCAGCGCAGTTGTCTCTTAACTAGCTCTTGTAGAAGTCTTCACTCTAAACTACTCTCAATTGTAACTTTATTCTTGCATCGCTACTTCTCAACTCAGGCTCAAGCTTCATGGAGTTAAGAGATCATCTGTGTCTATCTTAACTGACTCTTGACTGATACGCAGTTTTACAGACTTTCAATCTTCGCTTAACCATTCCTTTACTGAAACACATCGTTCAGTATTCAAACTCTCTATGCGCTATAGAACTAGTCGAAAGAATTAAAATTTAACACTACATGTGCATACACTTCATCGCAAGTTCTATTCAGTACTTGATGCTTTTTTGTGTTAGTAGTTTGTTGAAACTTTTTTCCTAATAGATACTTGTAAAATTGATATTTCTGCAAGATGCGTATCCTTGCCATGGTTTTCAGCGTTCCTGATGATAAATTTGGAATTACCTATATGTAGCATGGAACGACAAAAGGCACCTGAGGACCAAACTCATCTTGGCTTACTTTTTAATGCTTTCGGGTCGGATATTTTTCCAAACCGGTTTTAATCCATAGGTCCCTTTTGTCGTTCCACGACACATGTTTGCAAAATTAATATTTTGAAATATTTTTTGTTAAAACAACTTTTGAATTTAACTTCAATTATTTGCAAAAGACTTGAATGGTTTCCATGATTGTTTGGTAGGCTAATTACGAGTCTGGCATTATGTTCGGAAAACTTATTTATTTAAACCTTATTTTCAACAAATATTTGCACGATTTAAGTTTTAAAAAGATGAATGCGCTGTCTGTAATTTTCTAGGCTGATGATCATGAATTTTTTATGATATATTCATAATCATAACATTCATTTTTAATAACTATTACTTGAAATGATCATGTACAAAAATTAAATTGTTTGGGAAATGCATATGCTCTTAATAGTTGTCTGGTATGCTCATAACAGATCTTGCGCTAGATTTGAAAAATTAATTTGATTTGACTTTTTTGCCCAAATACACTCAGAGAAAGAGTAAACTTCTCGAGCATGGCAGTGCTCCGCGCGTCCGAAGCGCGCGCTGTGACGACCTTCAAACGTTAGAAAGTATCCCCCCCGAGCACGACACGCGCTTCTAAATCAAGCGTCTGCGCAGAGGATGCATCGAATCCATGCTCTCAAGTATCGATGAAGCCATGCCTCGCGCGGCGGACAACATTATGCTCGAGAAGTTCATTTTTTCTCTCAGTGTACTTGGTAAACTGAAGTTTTTGCATATTCTTCTTATGGTTTTCTCTGCTACTGATCATGAAGCGAGTGTCTGATTGGCAAATCCTAAACGTAAAATATTTTCCGAAACGCACCATGCACAAAAATTTAGTTATTTGCAAGATGCACAATTTACATTATGGTTTCTCTGTCTTCGGAAAAATCTGGGAAATTCGGGATTCCGAGAAGTACGGGAATCCAGGCATATTTGTTATTTCGAAATGTTCGGTAGTTTTGAGAAAGCCGGGATTTTACCAACTTCGTCAATTTAGGAAAATTGAAGGTAGAAAAGCTTGAAGAATACTAGATCATTCGAGAGTTGGAGATGTTTAAGAGTATATCTTAGAAAATCTGAGATCTTGAAAAGTAAATCAATTCTCAGTTACTACAAAGGGTCCTGTAGGACCCAGAAAATGATGAGAAATTCGGAGGTTGAAGTGATTGAGGGTGAATACTGTAACATGCTGGAAATCTCGGATTCTTAATGCATTTATGTATATTATAATATTCATACATGAAATTTCAGAATTTCGTTTTTAAGCTTATGTTAGAACTTTACTTTTCAAACCGAATTTATCGCAGAATTTCCGTCTTACATTTACAGTGTCGTGAAGTGCGAAATGATATCGATCTTCGAGATATTCGGAAGTATATCTTTGAAACGAGAAATCGTTGCGATTTCTACGTTAATTTTTAACGAATGATAATTTAAATTTCAAATTATTACTTAAAATATAAAAGCAAATTTTGTAGTAAATTTAAATGTCGCTTAAAAAATCAAGTTATGACCGCAAGAAAAACAAAAGTATCGTTTCAAAAGTAACGTCGATTACGAACGAAAATCTTCTTAAAGTATGTAGAAACAAAACGCATTTGACAGAAAAAACACAGTTTTTTTCAAAAATTCGAATTCATTATCACTTTTATCGAAAATCACACATCTCAAAAAGGGTATTTAACGATATATACATATGTTCAGGAATTTCGGGTCAGGGGAGGGGGTTCGTACCCCAAAAATCATAATTAAATATTCTGAAAAACATGTTTTTGTTTAATTGGCTCGAAAAATACTCTTATTAATTGATGGACGTGAAAAATCTCTTTTAATGATTATAACTTCAAAAATTAATGTATGCCAAGAAAATCATCAATTGAGAATTACTTTTATGAATATCGAAATAAAACTATTTTTTGGAAATATGAATTTGATTTTTTTATATTTCTATTCTGTTGAATGCGAAATTGGTTTTCATTTTTAGAAACTTTTGAGGTTTCGTGTAGCAATTTCGTATAATATTTCAAGAAGAAGAGAAATAATTCTTTTTCGTTAAACCTACGAATGAAATTTATGAAAAAATACGTCCAATTCGACGAACTTGAGTAAAATGATTGTTCTTGAATGTATAATACTCTAATAATACTACTATGTTTCGAAGCCAGCTTTCTCAAACTGATGAATAAAAATTTCTTTAAATTTAAATTAAATGCAAAAAACAGGACTCAACTTTATAATGTCAGTTTCACCAAAATTCGTTGACGTTTCTTGAATTTTTCACTACGAAAGAAATACATTGTAAAAAAAGTTTGTAAATTTCTTATAACGTAGTATAGTAAATTTACTATACCTCGAAATTTACCATACCGCAATATTGACGATGAATACATAAGTTTTTTGAAAATTTCATACTCTGAAATTCAAAGTTTATTATTTCTTTGATATGTCTGAGAAAATTCTTTTACAGAATATCTACTTCAATTTTCAGTATTTTTCAGAGTTTGCAGGTTTAAAAAGATTTTCGGTATTTTTCTAGATTTCTATTGTACATTTCTAAGATTTCATCTATATTACTAGGCAAGAAATATAAAATTCGAAGTTGAAACATAAGAAAAAGCCTTCGTTAATATTCCAAAATTAATAAATATTAGTAACGAAGCTTATCTACTTAATAGTCCAAATAATTAAAAAATAAATATTCTTCGAATAAGCATGCTTTATTAATTTTTCATATTTTATTCGTATATTCTTTATCCTTTGCATTAGAGATGAAACATAAGAAAAAACGAAAAAACGATAAATCGTTCTAAAAAATTTTTGCTATCGAATAATATATATCGTATAACTCTAATAAACAAACGTTTTTTTGCATGTGAATTTCAGTCAAATAATATATCTTTGATGTTTATCCACTAGACTTTTTGATTTCAAGAAAATGAAAAAGCAGAAAGTTGGAGCAGTTTATTTTCTGATTAACATTTTATTTTTTTGTTTACTAGATGACGAACACTGAATTATTTTACATCCTTTTTTTTATTCTTCAGTATAATACGTTTTTGTTTGGATTTTCGAAAAAAAAATTTAATCATTCAACTTAGTATAAAAATATGCTAATATTACTTTTTTTTTGCTTATTTCATTACCAATCATTTCCTTGCCATTATCATTTAGCAGACTATAATAAGTTCATAACGGCGACACTCAGTGAAGTTTTTGAAATAATATCTAAATGAGCAGAGGTGCATAATTGGAAATAAGAGTTAAAATAATATTCGCCAACTCGAACAAAAGCACTTGACAATCGTTCATGAATATATGAACCCTGGATATTTTTTATTGATCTCATACGTGATCGAGCTACTGCTTCAAAATGGTGCTACAATCCAAGATCCTGATATTTTTCTGTGTCTTCTTCATCTATTGTGGTAATCACTAGAAAATAATATTATTAGAATATTGATTGTTTTTTTTTTGAATTTGTTAGTATGAATATATCGGGAAAATTAGAACATCTGAATTGGCTCAGCTTTTGCCGATTTTTTACATCGTACTACGTTGAATGATTTGAAAAAACACTATTTAAAAATGATTTCAAGGTTTGAAGAGGTTGTCATTTTATAGAAAAATTTGGCAGTTTGAAATATTTTTGATTAAAAATTGATTTTGCATTAGAAAATTTATTATTATCGTTTATTTGTCAGAAATTCATCCCATAAAACCAAAACATGCCATGACTTGCCCAAGACTTAAGCAAGAATCTTGAGAGCTCTTGCCTAAGTCTTGGGCAAGATTCTTGTGCAAGATCCTTGACATACTCTTGCTAATGTCTTGTACAAGTATCTTGATCTTGCTAGCCACTTCCAAATCAAGATTCTTGATCAAGTCTTGATGTAGTCTTGCTAAAGATATCAAAAAAAAAAAAAAAAAAAAAACGAAATGAAAAAAATTCACTTTGCCGGGATTTTAACCCGCATAGGCTGGTTGTCAGGCTGACACTTAATCAACCAAGCCATGGTTCTTTTCGTTTGTCTAGAGCATGTGAAGCATCGTATGTCGCGACACTTATTTTAATAAATATTTTTTACAAATTCATGACTATTTTAATGTAACATTTTACACACATTTTTTAAAGGCCTCGCAGAAAAAAGTACCAAGTGTGGCCAAGATCCGCGCTCCGCAACTTTGGTCCTCCCGTTTCAAGTCAATCAGTAAACATGAATGTATAAATATTGAAACAAAATTAATTAAAAATATTTAAGTTTATTCTCAAGCCTTTCCCAAGACTTCCCAAAGATTCTGGCCCAGACTCTTTGGGAAGTCTTGTTCAAGGCTTGACATTGTGTCATTATAACCTCAATCTCTTGGGTAAGACCATGCCAAGTCTAACCCAAGAATCTTGTGTGCATCTGAGAATTTTCTTGACCAAGATATGGTTTTATAGGCGTATGTGTTTTTTAAAATGATATTTCTGTTCAACTTTGTAATATCGATTAAGAATTCTTCTATACGACTTGTTTTCTTTAATAAGAACGATTTCTTCTGATTTATTTTAGTAATGAAATACTATTCGTGCTTGTGAAAAATTTTCATTGATAAAGAGCAAAGTCTAGAGATTAAAATTCCATGTTTTTAAATAAGAAATTTTTGTAACTTGGTTTAATAACTTAAAGATTAAGTGATAACGAATTTTTTTGAAGGAACCTGAATACTAAATGAAAACTATGAAATATTATAAATTTGGTTTAAAATTAAAAACTGAAATACATGTTAAACTCAAAAATAGAATATACAGAAAAAAGATGTCATCCAAAATACTTGTACATTTACAACAATAATGTTATTTTAGTAAAACAATATTATTATTTGTTTTATTAATTTTTTCATTTACTCAAGTAAACGGGATTAGACCCCTTTTCCATTATAAAAACTCATATAAAGTTTTAATGAAATATAGATTTCATTAGAAAATTTTCCATTATAAAACTCATATAAAAATATTATTACTGCTCGTAAAATGTTCTTTATCGTCAAAAATTTTTAAACAAAAATTTTGGTTTCTAAATTTGTCACTATCGAAAAACAATTTAACTGTTAAGAAGCAAAGCTTCAAAACGTGAAATTTCACATTCTAAGAGAAAAAAAATTCTATCAGTTTGCATAGTCCCTTGAATGTAAAATAAGAACGAGTTTAGTTCTACGAAATATAAAAAATTTCCGAGATTCTAAAATTTCTTACAAAGTTTTCGAACATGTTCTATCAAATACACGAGAATACTGCATAATTTAAAAGAAATTTCTCTGAGGAATTATAATTTAACAGATATCCCGATAGCAATGATTAGGTATTTTGAAAATACTTTTGCTTCGAAAGATAAGGGCTCAGTAAAAAATTATTGGAATTTCTTCAATTATAAAATATGCTTTTTTCAGAAACTTTGAGTTTAAAATAAAAAAAAAATTCTCTACTGAATAAAACAGCGAAGAATGAATCTAAAACGAGGAAGTGCATATTTTAAATGAAAACAGAAAATGTAAAAAAAATTAGAGGGGCGAGGGTCCAAATTCTGTTGAATATATGATTCTATAATTAATTTATAAAAGTGTGATGAATTTGAACGATGTATTTCTGCAATACGTATGATATAATATGCAGTAAGATACTGTATCGTGTTAGCTGAAGTATGATATTTTGAGATATGATCGACAGAACATATAATAAAATGCTACATTGTTGACAGCTGGAAAATCTGAACATTTTTCGTCAGCCAACTTGGCATCAGAAAACCATTTGATACAAGGAGATGCTCGCATTTATTTGAGTAAAGTTTTGGGAAAGCAACAACATGCTGGAAACAATGGATTTCGTCAGATTCTAGAAACGTTGATACGAACAATGCATCGAATTGTGAAACAAGATGTCCCAATGGAGCATGTGAAACTACTGATTGATAAAGTTGACGGCGCTGATTTGAAGAAAAACCTTACAGATATTCATGACTATGTGAGAAAGTGCAAGCCAGCAAAGAAAGAGGAAAAAAGTGAAAAAGAAAGCGACGTACACGAGTTGGTGGGAGAAACTGCATCATCTATGAGAGAAAGCTTTCAATTCGGACTTGAGTGTAATGTTAATAGGAAGGAATCCCTCAACGATTTGGTTAATAAATTTCGAGGTAAATATGAAAATTGCACAGTATTTAAGATCAATACAGATTATATATTCGAAAAGAATAATGATGATATTTTCAATACACTCGCCATTATCTTTGCAGAAAATAGATAGAGACATACAGCTGAACTGACAACGCGTCAATTGTACCATTATGAATGATGGTGTAATGGAGTAATTTTCATTCTGAAAGAAGAATATGCAATTCTAAATGACTATTGTTTCAGTTCCAATGGATGCAGTTCTCAAACCTGTAAACTGCAGTGGGACATCGGAGTCTACAACAATACCAGCAGAAGTTTTGACCACGCCTATGTCTGTTACTGAAGGTCCTACAGCAAGAACGTCTATGGCTCCTGAAGAAGATCCAACTACCAGTCTACCGATTACTACAGATTTACCCATTCATAAGGGGAACGATGAAACAACTCCGTGGGTAATTGAGCTATCATCAACTCCAACCACGACGACAACCGAGGTACCTACGACGGAAGTTGTTCGCACGGAAACTCCAACGACCAACGAACCAATTTCTACTATAAGTGATGGAGAAAACAATACCCTGAGCACATCAGACACACCCATAGTAAGCACTGCTCTACCTGAGCCATCATCAGCGCCCACGACAACGTCTACTGAAGTCCCTACAACAGAACGTTCTCCGACTGAAATCCCAACGACCAGCGAACCGATGTCTACTGTAGGGGACGGAGAAAATGGTCACCAGCTCACATCGGAGGCACCTGTAGAAAGCACATCCTTACCTGAAACATCACCAGCCCCAACCACGACGACAACCGAGGTACCTACGACGGAACATCCTCTGACTGAAAGTCCTACAACTGTTACGGTCGACAAGAACTCAGATGGGGATCTTTCTAACCAAACTACAACCCCCAGTACTTGGGAGACAACAGATGTGGTAAGCATTAATATTATAGATTTTTGATGTGAAACTTCTAACGGCTCTTTGGGAGTAGAATTCGTTTGAGAGCGTAACAATGGTTTGGGAACAATGGCTGGCGTGACTACTGCTTCGATATAAAGCGCAGACCATGTAGTGGACTTCCAAAACGCTGACTCTTACAAGATTCTTAGGAAAAAAGTAAATACAAAACCTGCATTTTCAGTTGTCTCTTTTTGATTCATTGAATAATAATTCCAGTTAGAGAAATTATATATTATTCAACTAATGATAGTAGAAAAATATTATAATAACGCTTTTTTCAGACAAATGAAACTGAAATTCAATATCTTTCAATTTTTTCTAACTTTCTTGATATTGTGAAATAAAAGTCGATATCAAATGCTCATTCTAAAATAAAATTTATAGAAATGGTCAATATGAAAGCTGCATTTTTAGTTCCATCTTTTTTTTCTATTTCACAATGCTTACTATTACTGAAATTGATTGCTTCACATAAATTAGACATCATAAAATATCATTTTATACAAAATTATCATCTGAAAAATCAAAGGGAATATCTTCTTTTTTCAGTAACCTTGAAAAAAATAGCAAGTTCATTATTCTGAGATGGAAAAATATAAAATTCTCTTCCTTAAATAAATGCGTTGAAAGTTTAACACGGATAATTCACATTTCTAGTTTTGACTTTTTACACAAATTTCATTATGGATAACATTTGAAAAAAAATGCGTGTGAGTTTTAAAACTCGCGAGGGAAGTGAAACTTCTCACGGCGGACTACTGCAAGTTTACTTGAACAAAAAAGAAGGCTCGTTCAATTTCATGAGAAAAACAACCGCAGAAACCATTGAAACCAAAGCATGAACTGCTTTCATAGCTGTAGCTTGAAACTATTGAAATCGTATGGTATACGTGCAATGAGGGAGAAAAGCGAAACTTTGTCGTCAAACTTTCAATTCAAATTTAAACTTCATCCGTTTAAAATGCCGATTTTAATTTAATCTATTTCAAGCTATAGTTTCGAACGCAGTTCATGCTTTGGGTTCAATGTTTTCTTTGGTTGTTTTTCTCTAAAAATTGAACCAACTTTCTTTTTTGTTCGATTAAACTTGCAGTAGTCCGCCGTGAGAAGTTTCACTACTCTCGTGAGTTTTTAAACGCACGCCAGTTTTTTTTTACCAATTTTATTAATAATAAACATGATATTCTTTGCGCTTCATACACAGTCGACTGTCCTGTTTCCAATGAGACTAGTCAAAAATATAAAACTAGACGCGTTGCAGCAGATTATTGTTTTCCACTTATCGAATATGTTCTTCCTCAAAGTCATCACAGCCTTTGAAACCAATATAAAACTTGTTAATGCATGTCCGACACATGCAAACAGTAAAGTCTTGTATGAATATTGTGATTTGAAGCCTTCTGGATGATTGAAATCAAATTGTTTTCATAGGCAACAATTTTTTGCAACAGCACATTGTCTCGCAACAAAAGAATTTCTGCCAACTTGCTTAAAATTCTGTCAAATACGAAAATTTCTGAAAAAGACTGACTTAACCTAGCCTAACTTAACGTAACTCACGCCTCAAGTAAAACCTTTTTGTTGCAGGAAATTACAATGGCAGAAACCCATCCGCCATGTAATGGTTGTTCAACAAGACTTGTTGACAAGTATTTCGCCTTGTGCGTGAAAGAACTTGGAGAAACAGAAACGCTGCCAACTATCCGAAAGTGTGTTCATGCAAAATTCAAAACCGAAGTCGATAAGACCATTATAAAAATTTTAACGAAATTGGTACGAGATAAATACCTGAAGCCCGAAAATTAATCCATGTTTCCTCGTTGTAAACCATTATTTTCACGATGGTCATCAACAATGTAAAAGAGTTTCTCGCGTTTCTTATGATACATCGGGGCTACTAGTAAATAATCTCAAAATATAAAACTGTTCGTTGGAAATCATTCATTTAATTTTCAACCAGTTCAAAAGGCCTCGATCTGGGAGAGTTGATGGGTTTTTTGATGCTCAATGAACATGGATTCGATTCAGCCGATTTCAATGGACCTTTGGCAGTCGCAGCATAGACGTTGGCACGCTGAAAAACATCTCAACAGTCAGTATGAAAATGAACAGCAGCTCATTTGCGCGAGTGCAAAACGCAGAAATCAAGGGTGGGTGGCAAGGGTAATTCCCGAAGAGGCGAACGCGCCAGTTCGCGGCGAGCTTCCGGACACGAAACTTCAGCTCGTTGATTTGTGAAAAAATTCAAGTTCTGGGACTCGAAACATCATACTCTGACTCGATTATTCTTCTTGCGGACGTTGGCATTAATTCCTTCATTTCGGTGGTTACAATGCTGATCGGAGAGATTTTCAGAAATTGCTTGTAGTAGTTTGTGCTTCTTTGATTATTTCGTGAGTGACAATGTTGACGAGAGAACTTTCTATGGGATTTCTCCGTTTTCTTATCTTGTTCGTTTTCATCGGCACGAAAGGTAGGATTTTGCTGTTGTTTATCCGCACTGATGAGAAAAAGGGCATTCAGTATATACCATTTGTTGAATGAGAAATTTTTTAAAAGAATACATATTTTTTGCACTGCATGATATATTTTTTATGTACATGTAAAGGTTAGAGATAGTCTATATACACTTCGAAAAATTAAAAATTTTCAAACATGCGACGCAAGGTGGGATGAATCCCAAATCTAGGTGGACAAAAAACGAGAATATCTTTTGTTGAGAAAAAAATTGATGGAAAATTGAACCTCAGGGCTATCGAAATTAATATTGAAGATTTTGATGTCTAAAACTTGAAATTTTGAATCGCCGACCGTAATCAGAAAACGTTGCGAAAGAAAATATTTTACTTTTCCATATATGAAAAAAATTGTTTCGTTGTCAGTTCAAAGTAGTGATATACGTGCTAAATATTTCATGAAACTATGGACAAGTGATATTATTACAATACTATTACAAATCATCATATTTATACACGATAGATTTACATTTTAAGCCAAATAAAGTTATAGGCTCTTGAAAATTGTTGTACTCTTGTTGTGCTTATGCAATACTAGAGTGTTTTTATTTTGACAATATCATGCACTTTTACAACCATAATATTTTTGTCATATATATATATATATATATATATATATATATATATATATATATATATATATATATATATATATATATATATATATATATAGTGTGGTCAGATAAATCTTGAGTAAATGAAATCTTTTGTACTTTCGATATATCAAATTTTGTGATTATCGGAAAACACTCGAATGGAGTCTAAAAAATTGAGTATGGTTGTACTCACCATCGATGTAGTTGGCACTCATCGTACAGTTCATCGTGTCCTAATACCATGCTGTTATCTTCATATAGAACAGAATGGAATCTTTTTCATTTTCAAAAAGGTTTTTCAGCTACTACTTTTTGAAAAATAGTCAAAAACGCAATTTGAAATCCATCATTTAACATAGTTCATAGTTTCTAAAAATTTACTAGTGTGGTCGAATTTTTTAAGTGGCAGAATATACTGTGAAGATTATTCAAGTTCACTTGATAAGATTTAATAAGAACTTCTTGAAGATTTTTTACACTCAGTAGAAAGCAAACTATTCATAAGAAGTAAATGCAATTGAGATAATAACGTAATTCATACATAGAATTATTTTCATGTAAATCATAGTAGAAATAATGCATTATTTATAGCCAATAAAAGAACCAAAGAACCTTTTTTTCAAAATACAGAAATTACGATGAAATGCAGTGGCATGTCAGACAATCTTTCTACAGAGCGCGCGCTGTCATCAGCACTTGAAATTTCCAAAACCCTAAAAGTTAACAAACGAAAATTTTAAAATTTCGCATATATGCATTTTGTGGCATTAAAATTGTGGCATTAAAAAATAATAAGGTTTTGTTGGTCCAAGCTGGCCCTTTTTCTTCAGGCTCTGTGGAATAAAGTGTAAAAAATCGTATAACTTTTACTCACCAAGCCAACGGTATGTACA
Organism: Platygaster robiniae; assembly: GCA_028476575.1. Lineage (NCBI taxonomy): Eukaryota > Metazoa > Arthropoda > Insecta > Hymenoptera > Platygastridae > Platygaster > Platygaster robiniae. The sequence continues at coordinate 40,713,049 of CM052021.1, forward strand.
GTTTTCAAACTCAACTATCACATCAAAATCAACATGGTTTTCCACCAATAACACTAAACTTCACTTTTAAAACAAATTAACGTAAAAAAAAGTTTTATTATCGGTTATTCATTAACTTTTCATTTGAATGCTCAACTGTCTCTTTGATTCTAATATGCCAAGCGCTCTTATGTTCAATAAATTTCAATAAGAACAGATTATATAATGAAAAGTAATAGAGGCTGAGAACTTTTAAACAGGTTTCTGGGAATTCACATGAGCGAAATCTAGATGAATTACTCAGTATCTTCGATTTTCAGCTTTTTGTCCACCTAGATACAGGATTTGTCCCAAATCTGATGACGTTCAGATGAAAATAGTTGAAACATTTCTGGACGAAAAAATATTTTGCAACCATCCTGTTAGATTCACCCGGAGAATTTATGTATCACATTTTTCGCCAGATAAAGGAAACGAAGGCATGGAATTTGGGTGCAAGAAAATTATAACCAACGCAATTTGAATGGAAATTCAAGATCGGGTGGCACGATTATTTTATGGATGCATCGGAATAGATCAGTCGTTTTATCGGCTTTTGAAAGCTAATTGACCAAACCACACGTGCTCAGCGTTGTTGCTCGCATCGCGACACACGCAAATTTTATTTCTGATTAGTATCGAATCATTTTATTCACTCGCACTGATTTTTCATTGCGTTTGCAATTCCGAGTTGGCTGATTTACCATTGTGTTTCCGATATGAAACGAAGTAATGAATCGTCCTTGCGAAAGCTTTGTAAACGTAACTGCAAAAATAGCAAAATATGTTTGGTAGTTCTAGGGAATTTACAAATATAATAGTCATTGCAATGTGAAAAATTATGTTGTAATGTTGTTTACAATGATTCTGCAACTATCAGTAATGAATTCTGGATACTGAGAATTTTGAACAGAACAATCAATGTTCATTTTATAAATCTCGGTTTCCATCAAAATCCTTATTACGTGGATTTTATTCTTTCCATGCAAAAAGTTTCTTGACAAACTCGCGATGAAATACAAAATCCTAATAAACTCTTAAAATACTGTGCACGTACTTTGTTGACCTGAAAATTTTTCACTTTAGCTTTTCATTTGAATAGCTACAAAGTCGTGGGCAGCGGCATGTTTCAATTGTAGCAGTGTATACGCTTTGTGGAAAATAATCAATAACGATACTTCCAATTCGCTGAACAGGAAACGAGTCTTTCCCAATAATATTTTCGTACGAATTTTTTTCCCAATAAAAACAATATTTCAAACGCGTTTTTGATTTTAGATTTTACCCAAGCGTCAATTTTTTAAGCGCTAGCTGGTTTTCCCTGCGGTTCGCTGCACTTTTCAATATTTTTGGGGAATGGAATTCTCGATTCTGAAGTATAGATTTCTAAATCAACAGATAGAAACCAAAATCAACAAAAAAACTGCCAAGACTCGAAAATACGCATAATCCTGCAAGTGGGCTTTGAAATTCGATCGTTATGAGTCGAAAAGTCGATGATTCTTTCATTTGAAACTGGCTCCAAGTCGCTGAAGCTTTTGAAAGCGCGCGAATGAATGGGTTTTCCCTTAATTAGCTTTTTTGCGAGTCAAACTTATTGGGGAACACGTAGAGTGCATGAATAACGCGGAATCTTAAACTCCGATTCGCGCCTCGTTTAACCCGAAATGAAAAAAATTATTCAACTCCTCTCAATTTTAACCCCGAGTGCGTCTGAGAATAAGAATGGAAGCTTTTGAAACGTCCGAGTTACGTGCAAACATCCAGAAAAGCCGTGAAGTAAATTCGCCCAGGACCTTCAATCCCTTTGAAGTCGAATCGTTCTTTCCACATTTTCCAGTTCGGGAAAGGGAATAAAAAAACCGGATGTCAGACGAGTTTCGTGTTCTTGTTGCGATGCAGGCGCACTTTCTATAGCGCTGATTACGTTGTGGCGATGTAATTAAAGCATCGTCGACAAGGAAAACCCAAACTTTTCCGTTAATTGCGTTGGAGCGAATCATTGCGAGGGTAGGAAAAAAGTTGTGAAAAATCGTTATGAAAAGCTACGATTTGTTACCTATTAAAGCAACTGGAACCTTTCCTGGCAATTTTCATCGAGAAAAGTCGCTTTTCACATCAAATTTAGCCCGGCCAATCCGCTCATAGAGGTAAACTCCATGCAAAGAACTTTTTTGAAGTGAAACTTCTAATGGCTCGTTGGGAGTAAAATCCGTTCGAGAGTGTAACGACGCTGGGTCCACTTTCGTGTGCTGTCGGGATCGTTCGTGATCGCTCGGCATGGCGCGCATGGCTGCGGTCAGGGTACGTAGTTTGGAAACGTTTTTGCTCGCACACTTTGAAAATTAGTATCTATGAGCTCTCATAGACGCTACTTTTCGTAGTGTGCGAGCAAAAACGTTTCCAAACTACGTACCCTGGCTGCGGTATATCAACAACTGATCAGCTGGACGAGCTTGTTGACATTTGGCTTGGAGTAAAGTGACGTCATGGCAGTTTTTAACAATGCCCAACAAGTCCTCTCAAGCGTTACTGTTGTGTGTGAGATTTTTCTATTTTGTTTAACAATGCCCAAAAATGCCTTACAAACGCTATTGTTGTGTGCGAGGATGCTCTGATTTGGAGAATAATGCGGATGGTAAAGAAAACGTTTCTAATAATCGACTTGATATTAAGGTAAGAAAATAATACATTTAAAATAACAATTCTTACATAAATTTTAGGAAATTAGTAAATTTTAAACCTGCATTACAGTCAGATCTTTTTCGATACATTTTATAATAATAATTAAATAAATTATTTCTAATAAAATTATAAATAGTAAAAAAGTATTATGAAAACATTGTTTTCAGACAAATGAAACTGAAATTCAATATCTTCTCATTTTTTTTCAACTTTCTTGATATTGTGAAAAAAAAATTAGTAAAACATGTTCATTTTTAAATCAGAGAAATGTTCATGAAACCTAAATTTTAAGCTCTATCTTTTGATTTATTTTATAATGATTATTATTACAGAAATTCGTTGCTTCACATAAATTACTACGATCTCAAATCGTATGGTATACATGCAATGTGGAAGAAGAGTGAAATTTGTATTCCATTCGTTTGAAATTCCAATTTCAATTCAATCAGTTTCAAGCTACAGTTTTGAACGCAGTTCATGCTTTGGTTTTAATGGTTTCTGTGGTTCTTTTTCTCATAAAATTGAACCAAATTTCTGTTTTGTTTAATTGAACTTGTAGTAGTTCGCCCTGAGAAGTTTCACTTCTCTCGCGACTTTTTAAACTCACGCCAGTTTTTTTTCGGCCTGACAGTTTGTTCCATTGAGATAACTTTTTTTGAAGCTATCAAATTTTGAGGACTGGGTGTTTTTATTTTTCAGTAGGGTCCACTAAGTTTTACTATTTTAATATAGAAAGTTTGACAGCAAAAACGCTTACAAATTGATATTTTTCACATTTTTCAAAAATATTTCTGAATAGAAGTTAGGGTTGAAATTGATTTCATAAATGTTTATGATTTTAATGGTTGTCTGAATATATATTTTAAATATTTTCAGCATTAGAGAAATTCGGTGATTTTTGAAATTATGAAATAGATTTCCGTAATTTCTTGCTATAGAATCTTGAATTTAGGACATTTTGAAAATTTTAATACATCTTTTAGAAAACAGTGTCTTTATAGATTTCAGGTCTTTCACAGGTTTCTGAAACTTTATAACATTCTGTATTTTTTCAATTTTCGTAAATTTTCTTGACTATTTCTAGCAATTTGAAAATTTTTCATGTAGATTTTCAGAATTCGGTGCTTCAGGATTGAGATTTTCACGAATTTGTCTAGATTTTCGATGAAAATTCTTAGTATTTGGTGTATGTTTGAATTTTTGATAAATTCGTGGGATTCTCTATAAAAGTCTTACATATCTTCCGTAATTTTTTAGATGCCTCTGAAGATTTAGAATTTTCTAGGCATTGGGTATTTGATTCGATTTTTTAGGGAACAGTATCTTTATAGATTTCAAATGTTTCATATAATTCTAGTGTTTTTGAGAATTTTCGTAATGTTTGATATTTCTACAGTTCGTAAGATTTTCTCTTTTGAAATTTATAAATAGATTTTTTGAATTCGATATTCTTGGATAGACAGTCACTTCTATACTATATTTTTCAATAGCTTCTGCAGAAAATAATACCGTTACATATTTTGAGTATTTGAGTAGTTTTTCAGTATTCATAGAATTGACTGATTTTCCAGTGTTTGCTTGCAGATTCAAAATGTTCTAGATTATAAAAGTTAAACCTGCTCGATTTTTTTGAAAATTTCATCAGAACTTTGTCTTAGAATATTTCTATTGTTTGAAGTATTTTTCGTATTACTGGAAATAAAAGAATTTTGCAGGATTCGAGAGTGATTTTCTTGTTTTCTAGTATTCATACCAACTTTTTCCATATCGCAATAGAATGACATGGTCCCAAATTTAATTTTTTTATAAGATGTTACAATCGTTTTGATGGATATATCAGAGAACAGTTTTTTCATGTTCCTAGTATTTTAAACATTTCTAATTATATGACTTTTTTTTCATATTCCTTCAGTTGCATTGATGGTTGAATGATTTTCTCATATTTTCATAGATTTCCAAACAAATTACAGAATCAGATGCTGTGCGATTTTCAAGTTGTTGAGATTTTTAGTGTTTTTTCTTTTTATCTGTTTTAATATTTAATAAAGATAGTTCAATTTTCTAGTGTACTAGAACTAGAAGACTACTGAAAATATTTCTGACATTTTATGCTCTAAAGTTTCAAGTTTCACAAATATTGATTATTTTATTTGATTTCTCAGTGAACAGTATTAAAATTAATTTCTTACATTTCCGTTGCTTTTGACAATTTTCCTATTTTTTTCATCTTCATAGAGCTGGAAAGATTTTCTCTTTAAAGATTTCTACATAGACATTGCCATTTTGATATTTAAAGATTGAAAGTAACATGGAGTATGGGTTTCAAAATGCATTCTTCAGGAAAGAAATCCTTCACATATTTCAAGTATTCTATAGATTTCTAGTTTTACAGTATTTTCTCTGTATTCATTGAATGAGAAGGATTTATCGCTTTTTTTTTTATCAATTTTCATTTAGCTTTCTAGAAATGGATATAAGAAGATGCAAAACATCCTAGATCATAAGTGATGTACCTCCTAAATTATTAAGAAAATTATGCATGCATTGGATGGTAGAATATTTCTATTACTTCTAGTATTTTTGTTTTTTCAGTAACAAAAAAATTGTCCTCGGTTTTTTAGCCGTTGCATTTTTTCAATTTTTACTCATTTTCACATATATTTATAAAATTTAATACTCCATCGTACAAAAATTAGAAACATTACCAGCATTTTAATAGTAGATATTTCAGAAAATATTATTTTAAGATCCATCTAGTATTTCAATAGTAAGTAAAGTGGACGTCCCAAAATTGATGACCATGTAAGATTTAAACGATGTTTAACATTCACCAATGTTGGAGAAATTGGTTTTCTATGATGATTGCAGAGTTGCAAGTTGGTAATTAGTTGTTCAAAGTTGAAATTCGTAAATCAACCAAGTAGTTTGCTGCAAAATGTCATGCAATTTTTAAAAACACTTGATGTGCAAAAAAGTTGAATAAACTGTAGCTAAAGAAAGTGTGACTTTCTTTAGCATGCATGGAGTATGATGAAATTAAACATTCAACGTTTAATAATATCAACATTGCACAAAGCTTTTTTTCATTACCAATTTACAATTTTTTTTTTCCTTTTGCTACTGAATTTTGGATAAGATTGAACTGCTTTTTTTATCTTCGTTTCTTCCCTCAATCTTGCTTTAGTTTATTTTCTGGCACGTTATTCTTCATAAAAAAATCTGATTACTAACTGGAACTTCTATCTTTACATTTTTAGTATATCATATACTTTATATTTTTTTTTTTTTTAGATTGATAAAATGTGGCAGAACATTCCAGTATTTTCATGAATTTTTATACTATTTTGTGAATATTATCGATAAGATATTGGACCTATCAAATGGACATAGATCCGTAATATTTTATAACTTAATAATATGAAATCAATGACAGTAGAAAATTACTTTCACTGGTATTGTACAATAACTTTCTAACGTTTCTTGAAGAAAATATGCAGATGCTCCTGAAAAAACACACTGTTTCGAAAAAATAACAACACAAAGTAACGAGTACGCGCAAAAATGGGCGTGCCATGTCATTTCTAATCCAAGCGACCTCAAACGACATCTCGATGTTTCGCAAATACGAACTGCTCTTGAAGTTTAATCAAACTTTTGAAAGTCTTTTTGCGGTGTAAAAGCACGAGCCGGAAGATGGCCGCCCGAAAGCCTCGAACGTGAATCAGGAATTCACTTTTACGAGCTTTTCATCCCTGTTCTCGATTTGATTTTTTTTCTCCGCGGAAATAAAAACCACTGCGGGATATTCTTCATTTGCATTATCGAATATGTGCGGCGCTATTCCATTGTTTTCCATACTCGCGAATCCAAGGCAAGAAGAAAAAAATGGTCGTAAAATTCTTCAACGAAGTGCAATTTCCCCCAACTTTACGTATTCGTAATTTTTGCAGTCGCAACTTGAAATTGTGCAGATATGATCAAAAGTGGAATAAATAGCGAGTGGACGTAACTGGGACGAGTTAAAAGCTGGGCTGTGACAAAAGTAACATTTCGAAGGCATGTGGGACTGATGGTGGAATCGATAACGAATCGAGAGTTTCTCAAATGACCAATAGCCTTTTTTCCTCGTGAAATGTACATCGGGTCGTCCGATGAAATACGGGAAAAGTTGTCAACTTTTGCCAGTATTATCAGCATTCGCATGGAGTTATCGTGGGTGACGTTCCGGGGCAACTTGTACCGATGTCGATGACTTTTGTGATGCTATTTAAGTTATCAGAGCCGACATCGATGTCGGCGGCTGCACGAGCGCGGAAAAAGTGATAAGATTTATGCTTCGAAAGGCTCTTGACGCATTTCGCTTCTTACATACAAATCGAACGTTATTTTAGATCGTGAAACATGTCGGGAATCCTGGATCGATCTTTTATGGCAACTGGATTTTGATCAATCAACATTTTTGGGAAGCTGATGATATTGATTTCAGCAGTGAAAAATTCTGTCTCTGTCACTTCTGAATTACAAGCTGTAAGATACTGATAATTTGATTAAGGATTGCTGTAGCAAAATGAGGGATCGGAATCTCAAGGAAACATACTAATATTAGCTCATCTGACTTTTACGTTCGAGCTAATCAAGGCTCGCGAGTTCGAAACGATATGCAGGGACCCGGTTGATAAATAAAGCCTTTGAGACTTTTTTCCACAAACAGCAATACATTCTTTATTAAACACAATTTTATAACCCGACAGTAAAATGTTCGAATACAGTTTCACTTTATATTGGCGGATCCAAAAGAGACAATCCAATTTATATTGGCTTCTAACAAATAGGCGGAGACGCCGAAAATATGACCATATATTCCGAGTCACGTACTTGCGATTAGTATTTCTGGCTCCACGAGTAACAATAAGACGACCAATCAATGAATTTCAATCGCTTCTAGTTATTTTCCACTGTTGGTGAGTTCTAAAGCAGTAGAATTATATCTAGAATCCCATGTCACAGAGACGTGACACTGACATACTGGAATCATCCGACATTCGATAGGTATAGAATTTTACAAAGAAAATATCGATGTGGTTTGAATTTCCAAATTATGAATATATAACCTAATATATAAATAATATATAGCCTAAATTGACACGAAAAATGAAGCCGTGTGTCTATCGGTTGCTAGGTATAATTAATAAATTACAAAAACCGTCCTGAAGGCTGCCAAAAACGTGCCAACTGTGATTTCCAGAAAAAGTTTAGCAAACGCCGTAAGCACCCGAGACTAAGAATGTTTTTTGTTTTTTCGTAAGTACATACGATCCAGAATAGTCCTTCAAAAAACTTTTTACGAAAAAAAATATTTTAGATGTGAAACGCATTCGAAATTCCGTTGATTATTTCGAGGCTACTTCGATCAACATATTCGTAAGAGATATTTTCTTATTCATCGTCTTTTTCAATTTATTTCAATCCACATGAAACGTAATTGATTTCAGATTCATAAACATATATTTCAAGCGGTACACTTTGTTATGGGATGCTTTGAATTGATTGTTTCAGATGATTTTCGTTGGAATTTTGAGTCATATTTTTCGCTATTTTATTCAACTTGAACCTCGAATATTTTCTATAAGCTTTTCGACAAATCGAACGAGTTGCTGAAATCTGTTTATTTCGTACACAGACTTTCAGACAACGCGGTAGGAGCATTATCGCTACAGACACGCCAGTGAAAAAAAGCGAGAACGGAAGAATTTGAAGAATAAATCGAAAAAAGAACTGAAACTGAAAAACAACAGAAAATGAAAAAAATAATTGGAAAACTATATGTAATTATAACCTCATACATATTACGTAAGGATTTCCAAAATCAGACGATTTTTTCTGAAAATGTTCATTTAACTGTTGAATGAAAGTTTTGTTTGAGTGTTAATATTAAATAAAAATATATGGGAATACTCTGTGAATATCAATTTATCGCTACAGTAAGTCTACAAATATCATTTTCCACGAACGCAATCGCTTTGAAACATTATTGTCTTCTGATCGAAATGGCCCCACCCATGGAGCTACCTCGATCAAACGAGAAGTTGTAAGCACTAAAATTTTTATTCAACATTATCATAAAAATGTTCAGCAATTTTTTATTATGTGAAAGGAAATAATAACCCTTTCCTTTGACAACAAATACATACAAACATTCGTTCATTTTTTGAAAAAAATTCTTGTTAGGAAAAAAATTGATCGAAATATCCTCCTCTATTGCTCTTACTTTTGAGTTCTTGTGCAGTTTAGAGAGATTTTATGGTATTTTTGTATTTCCACATAGATATCTAGAATACGGTACGGTAGGAAGAGATTTTCGAGACAATTTTATCGTATGTACACTGTAAAATAAAAATACGCAAATTTACTGTACTATCGTACTGCAAATTTACTATTTTTTCATGTTTCACATACTTGAATGGGAAAATTTCATTAAAATATGGAATATTAGTCTAAAGAAACTGGAAAAGTTCAACTGCGTATAGTAATTTTATAGTAGAATCATAGTGAAATTTCACCACAAGGTGACTTTCGTATCGGCACAGTAAAATTACCACAAATTTTTTTTAGAGTGTACTTGATTGTTGACAATATTCAAAAGTTTTTGCATTTGTTAATATTCATGAAATGTATCAAGAGAGTATTCTTACAGATTTTCGGTACTCTAGTCTCTTATGGATTGCATGATTTAAATTTATAGAAATATGAGTTTTGCAATTCAAAATATTCGGATTTTCTTTATTCAAATAAATTTTCCAGGAAACATTTTATCCTTAGACTCAAACTTTTTGGATATTTTTTGATTTTTTTAAAATTACTCATACGGTAATAGTAGTTTTTCTATATTCTCATGAATAAATGCAAAAATTACAAGGCTTTGGCTAGTGAAGTTCAAGTAAGTATTTAGAATTTTCTATATTCTTTGAAATTCGATACTTTTTTTGTAATTCACAATATTAATAAAATATTGCAAGATTTGCTAGATTTTTTTGGGATACTTCCTCAAATTTCTAAAAAGCTATTTCCTTGAATTCAAAGAATATAATATTTCATTTTTTTTTTAATAAATTTGTCAGAAACCATCGAAGATTTCAAGGACTTGCAGCATTTTGAGTATCTATGAATAAATTACACTCTCCGAAATTTTTTTTTTAAATTTATAAATATATATTTTGATTTATAGAATTCAATCATCTAGAAATCAGATTCATTGATTTTTATATTTTTTTATGGAAATTTGAAAAAGTTCAATCAGTGCTTATACATTTTGAATTAAATTTTGGTGTTTTCAGTATATTTCGTTTTTTTTTTTTTGTATTTATTGAATTTCGTAAAATTCTCAAAAGATAGAGTTTTCTGTTTTTTTTTTTTTCTCATGAATTATATAGATTTCTATTATTTAATGCTCTAGGAATGAAAGTTTTTTTCATGTAAAACTTCTTCACAGCCTGCCTGTCGCATGGGAAATCCCTATTTCAAAACTTTTCTGAGAACTCTGTTTTCTCCATAAGTCTCATTAACAATGATTTTCAATGGATTTCTTTCATTATAACAGGCCGACGCCCATCATTAGAAGCTTTTCTTTGACGAGGCGTAACCCTTTCGGAGCAACGAGCTTTCTTTATGCGAGCACGTTCGTGCAGCACGTGCACTAAACATTCGCATGGGAAACTGGGAAAGTTCTAAACAGCGTTTTCCAAGCAGAGGGACGAAATCGACCGGGAGGTACACGATATGAAAAACAAGGATCCCCGCGTAAAGCTTCGTCTGGCCTTTTCGTTTTTGTTTCGCGGCGTCATTTTTTCCCCGTTTTTACTCCCCACCCGCGTTTCGCGAATGTGTGCATGAATATGCAAAACGCGCAAGCGAACGAGGAACGGAGCGGAAATCGCGCACTACCGTGATTTCGCTTTGAGGAATTTACTTTAAATTCAGTTGCGTGGACACATTTACTTTGAGTTTACATATTTTTGGCCTCCGCGACATTATGTGGGATGTGTGCAAACATATGGCGCAGAGGCACGTTTCTGTGCACTTCATGGGTCGAATTGTGGACCTGAAGGAATTCGACTTCATCAGGAGCTTGGGCTCCTATCTAAAGGTTGCATCTAAGTGTCTTCGGATGGAAATGGAAAGCTTGACAACTTGATGAGACCTGTACGCGCAATTCAACGATGCTTGTTGTCTGCTTATGTTGATATTCTGGATAACGAAGTGATGAAACTTTGATAGGATATGCCATTCAAATACAGTTGGTAGCCTGGTCGAGCGAGTCAAAGCGAGTCAAAGCGAGTCAGAGCGAGTCGACAGTGAGTCACAAAGCTTTTACACTAGAATATGCCCTAGTCCAGTTCTATGGTTTTCAATGCCAGGAAGATTTTCAAAAAATCACAATATTTCACAAACTGCTCAACTCACAATCCCAAGAGACAAATACAATCGAAAAGCTCATATTCCGAATATTAACAGACCGAAAAAGCTCCGTCTTCGTTCACTGAGTGAATGCATTACCCACAATACATCATTAATTTCACCACGATACACTTTCAAGCTTTAAATGACGCCGAGAATGGAAAGCATTTTTCTCAATCAGAAAATTTCTCTTCGTAATGAGAGCGCGAATTACAATACAAGGCCGGGAACAATGCGGGCTCATTGTACAGCTGAACAAAAGAACAAAGATGGAAAAGTAAAAGCAGGGAAAAAACGCACGCGTAATGCGGAAGCGGATTGTGTACACACGATTGATTCTTGGTTATTAAAAGCTCACCTCGCATTCATCCAGTCACGTGGACGCTAAGTCGAAATTCCAATTCTACAAATAAATGTAGAAACTCGTGAAAATACCGAGATCGAAATTGAAAATGCCGAAGAGAAATTTAATGTACCCTTTGAGAGAGGAAAACATTGCGAGAATTTCCTATCGCTCTACAATGCGAAAGACCCTAAATCTAGGTGGACAAAAATCAAAAATATCATTCGTTGAAGAAAACATTGTTGGAAAATTGAACTTTAGGGCAAGCGAAATCGTTATTGATGATTTCGATGCCTAGAACTTGAAATTTCTAATCGCCGACGGTAATCATATGTGGTTAGTAGGTAGAGAAAGAAAATATTTCACTTTTCCACGTATGAAACAAATGGTTTCGTTGTCACAGTTGAAAGTAGTAATACAAATGCTAACCATTTCATGGAACTATAGACAACTGATATTACAATTATACTATTATAAATTATTATATTTAATCACAATAGATTTACATGTTATGCCTGATAAAGTTAAGAGCTCTTGAAAATCATTGTACTCTTGTTGTACTTATGCAATACTATAGTGTTTTACTGTGACAATATCATAAACCACTATTACAACTATAACAAATTTTTTAGTTACATACATATAAATAGATATATATATATATACCATATATTTACGGTTGGTTGAATGAATCTAGAGTAAATGAAATCTCGTGGATTTCCGATGCATCAAATAATGTGATTATCAGGAAACACTCAAATGGAGTCTAATAAATTCACTATCGACATGGCTGGCACTCATCGTACAGTTCATCATGTCCTAATACTATACTGTTATCTTCGTGCAGAGTTAAGACATGTGAGAATAGTATACCAAAAGGATTTTGCTGGATTTGAAAAGGAAAATGGGTTTTAGGCAAGTTTTGCCACGCTTCCCACGGAGTTGCTGCGGCGCGGCGTATTCGGGCCTGGCGTGAATTATCTGTATTTAATTACCCAGTTAATAAACGATGATTCTGACTTCAGAATCTTGTAGAGCGACCTTTATTACATAAGCATGGCACAATTCAAAGATGTACGACTAGTTTAACTACGTCAGGCCCGTGCGTGTGGGCACTTACTTCATTTTGTTATTTTCTACATGGCAACAAAGCTTTCTAAATTACGTCAAAGAATTGTAAAAATCTGTAAGCAGATATATTTTCGTCTCTATCCTCAGAAGGTATAGTCAAAAAGTATCAGTAAACGGGTTTTTTTTACTTTAATTACAGAGAAACAGACTTTTATTTGCATATTTTGTAATTTAAAATAGGTACTCCTGCAATCAAGTTGTAAAGGACACTTTTAATTACAATACCGAGAAATCGAGGAAAAAATATATCCATACCCAAAATTTCACAGTTCTGCTTTGAAGTTTAAACAATTTTTTCTGCAGTGCGAAAACGATCAAAATGTAATTGACACCCATCTCAAGTAGTAATAATAGATTTCTATTTCAAGCAATGTTCAGCGATTCAGAGAGTTCTTAGGCTCATGTCTATTTTCGGTTTATCTGTGCAAGTGAATTTATTTACATCTCCTTATACATATAAAAAAATTACTGTTAATTAAAAAAAAGGTGTTAGAATAGAGGTAGTCAAGTTACAATATTTGACAGTCGCGACACACAGTGTTTTGATCCAAAAAGCTGGTGGAAGTGGTACAAACGTCCATCAAGTTGATTTGTTGTAAGGGGCCATCCACATATTACGTCATCATATTTTATGCATGTGTCTTTTTCTCTTGAATGTCAAATGTTTTGTGTCTGCTTCTAATCTGTTAAAGTCATTGCGTGATTCTTACTATTATCGTTTTATAATTTGTCAAATGCCAAAAGTTACTGATGAAGAGGATAACTCGTTTTTACTGTGTTAATGGAAAAAAAAACTATATTGATACTTTTCCTTGTTTTATTCGTATGTTTGAATTTGTTTATACGTTATTTGTTTATTCATTTAATTATACGTTAGAGCAGCTAACACAATTATTCAAAGTTATACATACAGTAGGTACAATAGATAAAACAATATCAGTGGTATACATTTTTTTGTGATACATAATTTGTTTTATCGAAGCTGGTTTCACAAATAAGTAAAATGTAATTATTCAAAAGCGAATATAGTGATATGAGTTTTGTCATAGTCGTTTTAGGAGGTCCAACGGTGTGAAATTTTCAAAAATTCAACTTTTTATTCTTTGTTTTTCGGATTTTCATTTTTTCCATTCCGGCAGTTTTAGCAACAAACAGCACTGAAAAAATTTATCAAAATAGTATATTATTGACAGTTCTTGGGAACGCCTGGTTTGTAAATGACGAGTAAAACGTGAATTTGTATTTCCAGATTACCGGAAATTCATCGTTTTCTCGTAGTTTACAGATAAAACTTATTTTTTGACAAAGATAGAGAGACTGATAACACGACGAGATTTACTGCATAAACATAAAAAAAATCATTGTTTGCGAAAAAATGTCATGAAATTATGAAAAAGACGTAAAACTTTGAAAAGCGTAGAGTAAGGAAAATCATTCGAGTTGACTTTGCAAAATATTTTTTCATCAGAAGTATGAACAAAAATTAAAACATCAAACGCTTTATCTTTTTACTTTTGAATGCCGTCAACAAATAGATGATTCGCCAAAAAATCATAGAGTAAGAACTTTTTCAGAGCGTGAAATGAATGATTGAGGGTTTAAAACAATAACTTGAAAACTATATAGAGGGTGTTAGGCTATTTTGGAACACCGTTTTATATTGTACCTAGTAAACAAAACTCACAACCCATATTAATGGCAAGTAGCTTGAAATATGGTCAACTTTTTTTTTGCTTCTAGGACAGTGTAATTTACAACTAAGCATACCTTTAAGTGTCCTACGATTGCCCATTCTCAGGGCAACCAAAAACATTTTTTGAAGAAAAAATATTCAAATTAATTTTTCGGCTGCAAATGGCGATAAATAAATGATATATTTACAATACATATTTCGTCAATATTCCAGTTTTTGAAAAATATTTTTGACTCTTTTGCCCTCGAATTTGTATGAATTTCGTGTTTCGACAAACAAAAAGTAAGAAATGAACGTCATTTGATGCTGTTTTTTTTTTTTTTTTTTTTCAAATTCTGACAAAAATTTTGAAAAAATTAGAACTCCGATCGACACAAAATGCCGAAAATTAAAGGAAGTCCTTCAAATCTGATCAAACGTGTTGTGGCTAATAAATATCTAAAATAAATGATACTTGATGATCTACGAAGATTATTAATTTCCGAAAACATTTTTCAGTAGGTAATATTGTATTGTAAATAATCAATAAAAAGACCAAAGTGTACAATGGTTCATTCAATTAGAGTATCTATAAATTCCAAAAATAATCAATAAATATTTAACATCTTTCATAAATGTTAATACCTTTTTTTCGTAAAGATTAAATAAATATTTTGCTTTTTTACGTATATATTTTTGGCTGCCCTGCTCATTATCTTCTTCTTTAAAATAATGAACCACATGTCAATCTTCGAAAAAGATTCCTTTTATTCATTTTACTCATGATCAGTCTTAATCCTTGACATATGTATTATAGTTTTTGCCTGCAAGGCTGGTCCAAATATGTAGGGGAGAAGTGTCGGTTGTGGGCGCCCTTTCGTTTTGGGCTTATAACTTTTGAACAAGTGCACATTTTCCGGAAATGTGGGTATCTATGGAAAGCTAAAAACCTTACCTAACTACTTATGGATAAACCAAATCAATCCTCTCAAGCAGAAAAATTTTTTTTGCGATGTGGTAAAGTAGTCATTTTTGGTCGAAATTTTTTTTCTGTTCGGTTTTGGGCACCCTCGGAAAATCTGTGCCAAATGGAAGGATGTGAAGAAAATCTACCATGAATATGAAGAAAAACAAAATTTATGAATTTCAAAGACCTTCATTGGCATAATTTGTGGTCTGTTCGCATGTGAAGTATCTGGCGCGCATGCAAACACAAATATAGGAGAAATTAGCACCGTGATCTTCATTGGCCATTTGATGGTTAATTAGTGAATAAAATATATGGAAATTCGTGTTAATATTATTTCCAAACAAGTTTCACTTAAAAAAAAGGTTTTCAATAACCATTTTACTGTGGGTGCCCACAGCCAAATTTTGAGGCCAAACTAGACAAATTTTTAAATGAAATTTTCATGTATTTTGTTGCCTAAGGGTTAATAAAACTATAACGAAAAACCTCCTTAACATAGTTCATAAGTTGAAAAATTCAATATTGCGGTCCAATTTTTTAAGTGGCAGAATTCACTGTGAAGATTGTTGATTATTCTCCAACTCATGTAGTTTATTGAAAGAAAAATTTAGATAACAAGGATACGAAAAATTTCAAAGTTGTCGTTAGAAACAAACTAAAACGAATTCGTAATAAACTTGTTGAACATTTCTTGCACTCTGTAGAAAGCAAACTGTTCATAAAAAGTAAATGGAATTTTCATTTTTTAGAATAATATTTATCAATTTATTTCATTTAAAATAATAGAGGAAAAATAGAATTTTAGAAAAACTACCAATTTTGATAAATTACACACAACAGGAAAATTCAAGAAACAGCACTGTAATGCTCAAAACTTGTAAAGATATTATTTTTCAAAAAGTTTGATAAAAATTGTTGAAAATTGTTAGATATCTGATTTCTTTAACATCGAATTCTGGGAATCTATGTAAAAATCTATAAAAATATCATAGGATTCTTCAACTTGTGCGGAATATAAAAAAACTCAAAAAAGATACGAAAAATTCTGTAATCATGTCTGTGGCTTCCAGCCATAACCGAGAAAGTCACACATGCCATAACGTTCGAAATTTTATCAGAATATCATGCAACCTGAGCCTTATGGCACAAGTGACTTTCTCGATTATGACGGTAAGCCATAGATGTATTATAGAAGATAGTGTATCCTGGAAAATCAAATAAAATACTGGAAATGATTAAAATTTAAAATGACCTCGCACGAAATCCTGGAAGTCTATTGAATTGAAAATTTTTAAGTTACTAAAAATATGACTAGACATTATTTTCCCAAGAATCTATGAATATATTACGAATTTGTGCAGCTTCTAGAAATCTATGGCGAAATTCATGATAAAGGATACTCCGAATCGTGCCAATATATAATATGTAAATGCAAGAGACGACGAAAAAATGCAGGAAACCTTTAAAAAAGGTTCTGCCTCTAAGAAATAAATTGAAAAACTTAAAATCTGTGTGGATATTATTTTCTCAAAAATCTTTCCGCGAAATTACAAATTTTTCAAACTTTAACTGCTTCAATTCCAAACTCTAATTTAAAACCATCGAGCGCTAGAAATCTACTTGAAAATCTGTAGAAATACCAAACGATTCTCCATCTCGTGAAAATTTGATTATTATACGATACGAAAAACACTGGAAATCTATGTACATGAAAGATAAAGTTTTTTAAAAAATCATTTTAAATACTCAAAATCGGAGAAATTTTCGGAATCTTTGCCGCATTAATACTACAAATCTTTAGAAATATTAGACAATATAACGGAATATAATTATTTACATATGCAAAAAGACAGTTCTGAAAATTTATGAGATGCTTAAGATCTTTGGAGGTATGATTTTTTCAAGTATCTATAACAATATTAAAAATTGTCATGACAATGGTTTTTAAAGCATTGGATTTTATAAATCGACGTGACAATCAATGGGAAAAATTGTGAATTTTATTCAACTCGGAAAATATGAAAAAAAAAAACTGGACACCTGTATGAATGATACTCTGAAATTCGCTATAAATGCTCGAATGAAGTTATTTTATAACTATTGCGTCAGATTCTAGGAATCTTTCAAAATATCAAAAACCCTACAAAATTTTGTAAATAACGTACTTCAAGACTTTTTTGAATTAAAATAGTACTCAGAACTGTGAAAATATTATTTTCTAAAATTCATAAAATTATCAAAATTTGTGAATAATATACACGCATAACGTATAATTATTCAAAAATATTGAATCATGACTGAATGTGCAAATTTATACTCCAAAACTTGTATAACTGAAAAATCCCAAAATTCAAAGAAATGGAAAACTGCTCTTCTCCATCGCCGAAGTTACTCTTATGAACTTTCCGAAAATCATTCCCATCATTACATGGGCGTTTTGCGAGAAATAGTGCACAATCAGGAGCAGTCAGATTATGTGGCATTTGCTCTGTGGCGCTGATTCGAAGGGGAAGAAAACGTGGGCAAAAACGAGCAGAGCCCTGGAATGGGGGGAAAATTGAGTCCGTAAAATCCAAGGATGAGTCGGGAAAGAAGCGACGCAAAAAATGTGATCGCAATTCCCCCTCCCCCGAAACCCTCGCTCTTTTTTCCCACTCTTTTGTGCGCTCACCTTCATAGCCCATGAACGTTAAGAGAAAAGGGTCCCGGCCAACTTCATTGTGAGCCGTCGAGCTCAATCTGGTCGAGATTGCATAACGAAGTCAAGGAATCAACGGAATACTTGCTGGCGCTAACAAGTTACTAGAGCCCATAGACTCCGG
This sequence comes from Platygaster robiniae, assembly GCA_028476575.1. Classification (NCBI taxonomy): domain Eukaryota; kingdom Metazoa; phylum Arthropoda; class Insecta; order Hymenoptera; family Platygastridae; genus Platygaster; species Platygaster robiniae. The sequence goes on from CM052021.1 coordinate 40,731,144, forward strand.
ATTTGTCCTTTAGGTTTCATCGATTTTAGATGTCTTATCGTGAAATGAGCGCCAGAAAATCGCGAAGCTGAAAGTCTGAGGAATGCGTCGCATGAGATTTACGCGTAAACATCATTTATTCAACGCCGCACAATGAGATGGATCCTGAATCTAGGCGAACGAAAAGCTGAAAATCGAAGATGCTGAATTCATCTAAATTTCGCGTGTACAAATTCCCATAAACCTGTTCAATAGCTTTCAGCCCCCTTTTTTTTAGGTTCGTTTGTTTTAGAAGTTAAATTTAGTGTTGATGTTGGAAAACCATGTTGATTTCGATGTGCAGTCTGTCTCATTAATGCCTTCGCTTTTTCGAACGCGAACCCATGTTTTCGAATGCAATGCAAGTGAATTGGAAAACTGTACATACCGTTTGTTTGGCGAGTAAAAGTTATACGATTTTTTACACTTCATTCCACAGAGCCGGAAAAAAGGGCCAGCTTGGACCATCAAAACCTACTTATATTTTTAATGTCACAATGTTAATGAACATATATGCAACATTTTTAGATTTTTGCTAGTTCACTCTTAGGGTTTGTTGATATTGAGGGTTGTTGATTTTAGGGGTTGATTGATATATGCATCTATATATATGTATATGAAAAAAAATTATTATAGTTGTAATAGTGTATGATATTGTCACAACAAAAACACTATAGTATTGCACAAGTAAGACGATAGTATAATAATTTTCAAGAGTTGATAACTTTGTCAAGCATAAAATGTAAATCTATTGTGTATAAACAATACCATTCATAATCGTACTATAATTATATCAGTTGCCAATAGTTTCATGAAATAGTTAGCACTTATATCACTACTTGAAACTGTGACGACGAAACCATTTTTTTCATGTATGGAAAAGTGAAATAATTGCTTTCTCAATGTTCTCGTGAGAGATACCTACTGATATATGACAGGCTGAGAAGAAAAACCGAACAAGCAGAGCAGAAAACATGGAGCTTCACATTCATTCGTCTCTTACTAGTTCGGTTTTTACTCTCAGCCTTTCATATATAAATACGGTCGGCGATTTGGAATTTTCTGAGAACAAAATTCGGAAATTTCTATTAGTATTTGAGTATCTAAGAAAATTATAGTGTCTTGGGTATTTTTTCTTTACAATATAAAGAAATTTTGTAATATTTCAGACCAGAGCCATTGATTTTTCCTTTTTTTTCTAAGATTCCTTTCTAGATTTTAAAAAGTAGATGCTCAAAGAAGAAAAAATAAATTGTTCCAAGAATTATTCATAGATTTAAAAAAATGATATTAGTAGTTTGATATACGAGAAAATGTACCCGGGATAAAAAATCAGAGTATCGTTCCAGTCACCAAGAGTATCTCGAGTCTCGGAATCAGTATCATCGAGTCTCCAAGAGTATCCAAGAGTATCGAAGGAGTCTCCGAGAGTATACAAAATTTAAAAAAAAAGGCCACTGTCAGTCTCCGAGAGTAAACTAATTTTTATTACGAATCTCCAAAAGTCTCCTAAAGTCACCTTTGAACTCTGATTTGAATATTCTATTTTTTGAAAGCAACAACAAGAGTATCGTTTGAGTCTCAAGAGCAACTTGAGTATTCCATTTTGCCAAACGGAATACTCATTTGGAGACTCAATGATACAAATCGGTTTGTCGATCTCCCAGTCAAATTTTCAAACAAATGTTCAATGAAACAAATTCAAATTCAAATATTTAAATTAATTAATATTCGAATTCAATATGATAATATTCAAATTCAAATATTCAATGATATACACAGTTGATCTGTGGATGGATCATATTACAATAAATCATTCGGAGACTCAAAATACTCTTGAGACTAAAGGATACTCTGATTTTTTATCCCTGGTACGTATTCTGCCTATTTTCTTTTATATTCATTGTATTTCGTAGCGTATTCCAAAAGTTTCCAAAATTTCAGTATTTTTTACAATGTTTACGTGGTCTTGTTGTTTCACAAGTTCAAAATGAATAAAACTGATACACAACTTTCCTATAAGGTTTGCAGTTCGTCTCCCGCGAACATCTGAATAATCCGTCACTCAAAGTTGGGAAAAAAAATAAGCTTCCTTTGCGTCTAACTGAAAGCAACGTCGGAAATTTCAATAGTGCACCACTGGGGTACTTTAGCACAGAGCATTAACGGCTGTCCTCGCGGTCCTTTCATGCTTCGGAAAAGCGTTACTCTCGAGGAATCGAACATCAGGAAAAAGGGAAAAACGTGTCTCTCAAAGATTTGTTTCTACCAAAAAGGTCGGCTGCATGCGGGCTCTCCCCTTCACCGGCGAACCCGGGGATAAAACCTTTTACCGCTTGATTTACTGTGCGCGAGGCAAAGTTCACGCGACGGCTGAAATCGCCAACTTTACCTTTTTTTTCCCCGAGTAACAAAACACCATTTTCAGGACGTTCAAAAGCCCAGTGTGAAAGATTCACGTTCAACTAAGCATACATTATGTCATTGTGTGTGGCACGTGAGTCCTATGCAAACGGTTTCTTTTGGCTGTCATCATGTTGCCATGAAAACATTTGTACGCGATGCAGAAGTAAGTGCGAATTCAATGATTCATCGATTGTATAGATTGGAGATTTTGAATGAAATTCGATGGATGAAAACGATTCAAAATATTTACTCTCTCGAATTGCTACAGTATAATATTATGCATCAAATGCATGGCAATTTAATTCTTCACATTTAGTAAAACTTTAAATTTTCAAGTTAGGGTTAGGTTACGTTAAGTTACGTTAGGTTAGGTTAGTTAAAGTGTTATCTATATGGGTAAAGTTCGAGGGTCTCCGCCCTGTGGACCCTTGTGCTGGTAGCGCGAGTATACTACCGGTTTTGGCAAAGATTTTTATGACAAGTTTTCATCGAACTGTCCAATAGTTGTGAAATCCAATTTTCCGAGGTAATATTTTCGCTTAAACTAATTTTTGAATTCCCCATTATTCCTCAATAGTAGGGGTTGTGATTATGGTTTCTTTTCAAGATTTTTTCGACCTATCAAGTCACTTGCAAAAAAAAGATGTAGACACTGATGTTGCAAAAGCATGGTAGTATATTATTTCTCCTCACTTTTGGCTTCTTTTGCAGTCATCAGTTTCGTCAAAAAGAATTTTCCACGCTGGTCAAGAATGATACTTTTTTCAACAATGTGTGTAAATGCGAGTTTCGCATTGCCCAAGCGTGTAGAAAAGTAGCTTTGTCCATACGGTGCCACATTAGGATAGATTCTAAAACTAGGTAGACGAAAATCGAGAATATCTTTCGTTCGAGAAAAAATTGATGTCAAATTTAAAGTCAGAGCCAGCGTTCAAAGCTAGCGTTTTTAGCCAGCATTTCCATGCATTTTACAGATTCAAAATCCGTAAAATGCATGGAAATCTGTGAAAACACTATTTTCTGGTAAATTTATTGAAATACTGAACCTTTCTGAAATTTCGGATTCTACAGTATCAAGTCCTGGACGTTTATATGGTAAATTTGAAAAAATACTTTATTTCTATATAGGAACCACTAAAATCCTACTCGATTTTTAGAAATTTGCTCACAATATGCTCACACAATGTGCTCCCTGTGTAATGTATATAAAATTAAATCCATCCATCTCTCGAAACCAAATTCCAGTCCATAGATTAATGAATACCCATGTCAAAAGTGGAAAAATTATTATTAAAAAAAAAAAATAGTTTTTTATGGTTTTATTCTTTGACGCATGTTTTTTGCAACTGAAGAAGTGTTTATTATGATTGACAACAATCGTTAACGGATACTTTTGCAATTATCATTATTGTGAGTATAGAAACGTTTGGGTTTCTGTTTCAGTACTAAGATTTGTATTTAATAAGAATTTCGTTGTTTTTTCAATAAAGCTTCTGAAGAGGGCCTGATGGGGGCTGAAATAAAAAGTTTTTTTTTTTTCACTTTTGACATGGGTATTTATTAACCTATGGACTGGAATTTGGCTCCGAGAGATCATGGATGGATTTAATAATAATAACAAGTATAATAACGCCAACAACAACAACAACAACAACAACAACAACAACAATAATAATAATAATAATAGCGCTAAAGTATAAAAAATCTATGTAGAAATCGTTTCCTTGAGTGACTATAAAATTACCAAGTGCCCATAAAACATTGACATTCCATCAAGGATAATCATAAGTAGTTTTGACATAAGTTTCTTGAAATACCCAATGTTATAGAATAAATTGAAAATATTTTCATTTTTTTTTCTCTCAAAACATGCTTTTTAATTGAAACTCTTAAAAAACTGTATGAAATGCTGATAAAATACGATAAACATGTATAGTTGTTTTTCTAGTTTTCTAAAGTTTCCCAAATAAAATTATTTACAGAATACCTTCAGAGTTCGTTTATTATGTTTTTCTCAGAACTTACCCAAACCCAAGTTTCTCCTACGGCACCTCAAAATACTCGTGAAAAAAGGACGCTTCTGACATTATTACTTGTTTTCACACGTGATAAACGCCATGCTGTCTAACAACCTGTTTACATACGAGCCCTCGTAGCTCTCGCGAAAAATTCTCAAGTCTAAATTGCATTCCATAAGTTTGAATAACGCGGTGAACTTGTGTAAAATGCTTTCGAACGTTCCTCGCGCGAACGTTCCCTTTTATAAATGCCTTCGATGCGCTCGTAAAATATTCCGGCATTGCTTCAACGAAGCGTGTCAGAATATTGAAACAAATGTTAAACGCCTTTCATAGGACTTACAGACATGCCAATGTAATTTGGAGTTACAGCCGCGCATTTGTTTGCAATGTTTGCATTTTTGGAATTTACGATCGGAGATGCGAGAAATGGGGAAACGCGTGGAAAAGCAATTTTTTACGCCAGCAACTTTTCACCCTGCGTTTTACGATTTCATTCGAGCCTTCGCGTGAAATTTAAAAGTGAGGTTCGGGAAAAATGAGAGGAAAATGGAGAAGTTTTGGGACTTTTATTTAATGTAAAAAGAATTGAGGTGTGCAACAGAGTCAGGGTGGTTGTTACGAAATTTTCCATAAAAAGGGGCTAAATTTTTAAAATTTCTTTATGTAGAAATATGCATTCATCGAAACGTATCGATGAATTTTCATTCCAGTGTCTTTAAATTTAAAAAAATTGACAAGTCTTTATGTTATTCTGCTATAAAATGTGAATATCTTATTTTTCAAATCCCTCTGTATAGATAGTTTTTCACGAATCCATGTAAAAACTTGTAGTATTTAGATATTTCTTTCTATTATCATGGATATTAATTTTTCAGAGTCACATCTATATGGATTCCCAGAATTTTTTCATTCAATGTACAACGATATTATACATTCACTCACATATTCACAACTCTTGCAAAACTTATGATTTATGCTTGAAACTTGGCAGAGTTCAAATACATACTGTAACGTTCAAAACCAAAATCTTTTAGATTTTTCTATTGCTGTTATCATTATTTTTTTACAAGCAATGAATTTATTTCCTATACATATTTACAACTTCTAAAAAACTTATGATATGATTTTGTGATTGGGTAGAATAAAAGTACATATTTAAACGCCAAATTCATTGAACCCTAAGTTGGGGCGAAATTAACATAGTTTAGCACCAATGAAATTCAAATTCGCATTTTCTAGTATATTCATTCCATAGAACCCATAGAAAGAACCCATACTAATTCCATAGAAAGAATAGAGATTACAAAAAAAAGGTGTCTTGCCAGGAGACACTTTTTAACGCCGTTTTTAAGACGTTTAAAGGTGTCTTTAAAACACATCTTTTTGACCCATAAAAGTAAGACACTTGATGACTGAAGACATGGATTTCGCGTCTTCGTGTCTTCTACGGAGACATGTCTCATTTATGCTTTTTTGCGGTTTACTTTATGCACAAAAGAAATATTTAGATATCAAGAAGGGTTTTACACAGAGAACAGTCGAGTATTTCTATTCAAACTTACAGAAGGAATTAGACCGGTTAGACAAAAAGTTTTATAGAACAGGAATATTGCCAACATTGTGATTCGCAAAATCACTTTATAGTAGATCTTTTTGTTGCGTGAAATACCGAATTTTCAATAAATTATCGACTTGGATGACGAAATGAAACCATATTTTTCTTAAGACCAAGATAGAGAATTGGCTTCTGAGTCTTGACGAAGGGACCATCAAACAAATTTTTTATGTGTAGTGTCAGGAATTTGTTTATAATAATAATTCCATGCAATGTTTTTTTTTTTTTTCACAACGAGAGATGTGTCGAATGGCAGTACACGCGTTTCACATTGCAACATTGATCTATACATAAAAATTTTTGCATAGGAATACGGCATTTAAATTGTATAGTACTATGAAGAATTTTCTTTCAGGCGACGATTCCCTGGAATTTTGTCGAACGCCGATACGGCGTTTAATTCTGAATATCCATTTTTGTACTGTAATTTTTTCACGTCTTGGCGGTCGTCAGTGGGATGGATCCTGAATCTGGGTGGACCAAAAGCTGAAAATCGAAGATACTGAGTAATTCATCAAGATCTCGCTTACATGAATTCCCAGAAACCTGTTCATCAGTTCTCAGCCACCAATTACTTTTCATTGTATAATCTGTTCTTATTGAAATTTATTGAACATTCGAGCGCTTGGCATTAGGATCAAAGAGACAGTTATGCATTCAAATGAAAGTTAATTAATAACGGATGATCAACTTTTTTTTGTAGGTTCGTTTGTTTTGAAAATGCAGTTTAGTGTTAATGTTGGAAAACCATGTTGATTTTGATGTGATAGTTGAGTTTGAAAACTGTACATACAGGTTGTTCGGTGAGTAAAAGTTATACGATTTTTTACACTTCATTCCACAGAGCCGGAAAAAAGGGCCAGCTTGGACCAACGAAGCCTTCTTATGTTTTTATTTTCACAATGTCAATGAACGTATATGCAAAATTTGAGAATTGTTGTTTGTGAACTTTTAGGGTTTTGGAAATTTCAAGTGCTGACGACAGCGCGCGCTCTGTAAAAAAATTGTCAGTCATACCACCACAATTCATCGTATTTTCTGTATTAAAAAAAAAAGATTATTGAGTTCATGTATTATCAATTCCATTTACTTCTTCTGAATAGTTTGCTTTCTAGTGAACGTAAAAAATGTTCAAGAACGTTTATTACAAATTCGTTTTAGTTTGTTTTTCACATTAGCTTTGAAATTATTTACATCCTTGTTTTCTAATTTCTTCTTCAAATAAACTACGTGAGTTGGAAAATAATAAAAAATCATGAATCTCATCGAGTAACATTGAACAATGTTCACAGTAAATTCTGCCACTTAAAAAATTCGACTACAATAGTGAATTTTCCGAATCTATAAACTATGTTCAACGGTGGATTGTAAATTGATTTTTCGTCTATTTTTCAAAAAGTAGTAGCTGAAAAATCTTTTCAAGAATGAAAAAGATTCCATTCTATTCTACATGAAGATAATAGTATGGCATTAGCACATGATGAACTGTACGATGTGTGCCAGCTATGTCGATAGTGAGTTCAGACTCCATTTGAGTGTTTTTTCATAATCACATAATTTGATTTATCGAAAATCCACGAGATATCATTTACTCAAGACTTATTTAAGTAACCATTAATATATTTATACATCTATATAAATGTATATGACAAAAATGTGTTACATTTGTAGCTGTATATGATATTGTCACAACAAAAACACTATAGTAATGCATAAGGACAGCAATAATATTATAATTTTCAAGAGTTCATAACTTCATCAGGCATAAAATGTAAATCTAATGTGTGTAAATATAATAATTTTCAAAAGTGTTATATTTATATCAATTTTCTATAGTTTCATGAAAAAGTTAGCACCACTTGTATTACTAGTTTAAACTGTGACGACGAAACCTTTTTTTTTATATATGAGGAGTGGCGGTTCTACATGTGGTAACTGACATTTTTTCGCAAAATCGTTTTTTTGCATTTGTTGAAGTATTAGGCCCAGGAGCGCACCATGTCATGAAAATGTTTATAAAATTCGATTTTTTAATTTCACTTTCGATTTTAGACAATCGAAATGAGGTAACTGCATGCCCCTTGATCGTTCTAAATGTGGCAACTGTACATTTGGATACACGTGAGGATCGTGCTTTTTCCTGTAACCGGTCGGTTCCTACGTTTGTTTTTTCTGAAAACTGCCATCTATGAGCTTAAATGAGTCATCATTGGTCGTGAAAACGTGACTGTGAAAAAATTGTCCTTGCGTCATTTCCAGTTCGTCTACAAAGCGAAAGTATGTTAAGAACTCGAGGTGTCCTCTGAGGATTATCGTCGTTTTTAGGTAAGAATTATTGTGATAACAAAAAAAGTGCGCCCAGTTTTTCATCACTATATATGTAACAAGTGCAAAACTGCAAGAATTTTCCATTCAACGATAATATTGTAATAGATATGCCGAGGGAAAAAGGGAAGCGTTTGTTGCATCGCCGGAGCGGCTCGAACTACGCAACGAAATCGGGGAGATCTTTCACTGATGTTTCTTTCGTGTTACACTGGAAACTCACTTATTTTCGGATTAGGTTGGGTTGAGGGGAGCGCGCTTGAACCCCCTCTCTACTACTTCGAGATCGATCTGGACCGCGATATATTTTGATACTATTGATGGTATCGATTCGTGGCGTGGCGCGAAAAAATACATGGTGTACATACGTTGTGTTTTGATGAAATTGTCATACGTGTATTGAAAAAAACGCGATTTTTGACATCGTTATCATTGTTATTTATTTATTCAATCATTTTATATTTTTTTTCGAAACAGAAAATTTTTATATTTACTAAAAAAGGAAGGAATGAGCTACATTATACCGATATTCATTAATGTATTTTCATTGTTATGTATTCATGTCATCAAAAGTATTGCCAATTAAATGGAAATTATGACGTCGAGTTATTATTATTTTATTTTTCCTATGAAACCATCATTATCATTTCTAAATAGTTTTTTGGTTAATCAAGCAAAAGCTTCGACAGCAAAACATGTATTAATTGTCGTTGAATTTGAATTTAAGCCGTTCCCGCGCGAAAGTGGGAGTCGCGCAGTGTGAGAGAGTGGGGGTGGAGGGGCAGCGTCAGACCCGAAAATAACTGAGAAAGGCATCCGAAAATAAGTGGAGCCGAAAATAAGTGCATACCGAAAATAAGTGAGTTTCCAGTGTATAATATCTTCAAGAGGGGTAAGTTAAAGGCAGTGTGATATGGGTTTGTTCGAACGAATCGTTAAAAAAAATTTGTCTCGCAAAAAAATGTCAAATTCTCGTTCTGGAAGCCAGAAAACTACGAGAAACACATATTTTGTAGAAACTAAATTCTGTAATAATTTATTAATAGAAATTGTTTGAATGTATATTGATTTTTTATAATTCATGTTGATTTTTTGATCAGCGAGTAACAGACCCATGGAAAGCATATACATATTTTTTCAACAAAAATTTGCAGTAATTTGTTAAAAAAAATTGTTCAAACATAGTAATTTTGCAAAAATAATATTGAATTTTTATTCAGTATCCCTAAAAACCATGAAAAACACATATCTTTTGTTAAATAAGAACCTGCAATAATAAGTTGGAACTAATTGTTTAAACATTATTATTCGAAATTCATATACTGTAGTAGAAGTAGTTTGTAGAAAACTCCTAATGTTTCCATTTTTTTGTACAATCTCATCCACGTTACGAGCGAAATAATTTTTTTTCGACAAGAAAATCGATGAAAAACCTGAAAGACCTAGAAATCTCACTTGCCTCGAAAAAGGATCTGAGTGACGAAAAAAACGAAGACCTTCAAAAAATTATCACTTACATTCCCCCAGAACGAGGTTCTTATTTGCAAGATATTGTAAATTGAATGAAATAAAAAATTTTTGACTCGAAGAATGCAGCTAGAGTTTTTGTACCTGGGTTCTATGTCACTTACCACTTATAGAACGAACACTATCCCTGCAGTTACCACGGTTCTTACTTTAAACGGTAGCAAAGTCTCATTTTTTTCATCATAGGTTTCTCAAACTTTCATAGTTTATTGGAATCTGTGTAAGCAACTTATTTTCATTTCTCGGATGTTTATTTTCCAAATTTTCGAAATGATAACGTTTTTTCCTCCTCCGGAAAAATGTCTAAAATGTCAGTTACCACATATAGAACCGCCACCCCTCGTACGGAAAAGTGTGAAATATTTTCTTTCCCAACGTTCTCGTCAGAGATACCTACCAACATACATATATAATTACGGTCGGCGATTCGGAATTTTAAGTTTTTAGTCTCCGTTTCGGGTTTGGTGTACTGATACCATGAACCACTCGAGCCAAGCCGTCAGGAAATAAAAAAAAATAAAAAAGGAAACCCGAATTTCCTCGCGAATTCGCACTGAAAGTCGGCGGACGAAAAAAGCCTCGGGGCATCGGAAGAAGCGGCATAATGAGCCGCGGGCGAAACTGACGGAATGGCAGTGCTTGAACGAGGTCCATCCGTAGGTCCGCGGGATCGCGCATCGCTCGGGGGCGGAAGTGAACGCACGAGGCGTCGAGATACGCGCAGAGCGAGCTCAAGTTTAATGAGCGCGAGAGCGTACACTGCGCTCGGCATACGCGCAAAGTTTCGAGTTATGCCCGCATGACTTTGGCGTGTGTATTCCCCGGTCTCGGGCAAACACACGGCCCGAAAACATTATACACAGCCGCGGCCTCCGGGCGCATAAACACGGCCCCCAAGTGCCAGAAAGAAGTGGGAAAACAAAAGGGGAATAGAGGAGGTGAAATTATGCTGCAGCGAGAGCAGAAGGGACGAACGAAAAAATTGCACGAAAGAAAGGAACGGGAGGGAAATAAAAAAAAAGAATGTGGAAAAGGCCAGCGGGGAAAAAAGTGCACGTGCGAGAGAGCGGTACATTTTTCGCGGCACCTTTTCCCCCGGACGCCGGAGCTTTGGACTTGCTGCTGAAATTTATTCGTCTGCTCGGCCCCTTAAATCACGGCCCGTTCCCCGTGCGCTTTCTCGTGCCGCTTGCGGGTAACGGCAGTGCATATTTTATTTTTCAAAAAGCCGCCGCCGCATTGACAATTTGCAGCGGCGTTATGTAAATGCGTCGTCACGTACCGAACGGGAAAAAAGGGGACGACTCCAAGGGTTCGAATAAGGTACAGGGGAAACCCGAGTGTCGTCACTGCCCCCTCCAACGGATGTGACGCTGCGCGGGAAGGAGGGGGCGGGAGGCGAGAAAACTACCGCCCGACGAGAGTGAAACTTCTTTTTTCACGTCAGCTGGGCGAAAAATGGACGAAACGCGGGGTGGGAGGTGCTGCGAAAGGTGTACCGAATAACCCAGTGAACCAGTGGCTTCATGGAGCATTCGGACGGGTCATTTTTTATTATTAGTCTAGTTGTGACGTGTGCCGCGTTCAAGTCTTGTTGAATTGGCTGTATGGCAATGAAAAAGGGATTTTGTCTGCGTGGCATGGAAATGTTTTTTTTTTTTTTTTCAAACCAAGTCTATAAATAAATAAAACATGCTTGGAAGTAATTAATTTGTGTGGAGTGTTTTTGGTTACTTCTGAAGAGAACCGTAAACAATGATGGTCGAAAGCTTGGGAACTGAATAAAGTGATGATGATATGAAGAGAAATAAATGGTAATTAGTTATTGAGTTTTTGAAAAGAAATTAGCACCGATGATCATTTTAGAGACTTTCTATTGATTTTTTGCAATTACTTTCGCTTGGAGGGCGGTGATTCTGTGGGTGAGAAGTAGGTTAAAGTAAGTGAAAATTTTAGAAGAAAAAATGCTCTCTTGGTAAAAAAATATTCGTGGCCGTTTTCCATTTTGATATTTTTTATTCCTCTTATAGTAGGGAGAACAATTATGTTCAGACTTTAGATTTTTCTCACACTTGTTTTAGCTTGACATCGCCATTGCAGATTCAATCTTACGAAAATTCTATGGAAAGTCTTGGAAAATATTTCAAGTTACAGCTACAATAAGTTAGTGACCATGTAAGGTTATAAAAATTGGTTTTCTATTGAAATTTTCAAGTTCAAAGGTCAGTCGAAGTGTGATAGTTGTATTATAAACTAATTTTCACCACCATAACTTTGATATTGATAGAAACCATTGGTTACGATCGACATATGCATGGCCTCATTTGTGACCGTTATTTTGTTTTTTGTTGAGAATGATTTTGCGCAAAACACTCAATGCAAAAATTTAAAACTTTTCATTTTAGATCATTATATTCTGGAAATCAACACATAAATCCATGAAAATACTGAAAATTCTTGTATATGCTACAACATTCTACGAAATTCAATAAATACTAAATAAAATATGAAGCATTTTTAAACCTAGTTGAATACTTGAATACTGATTTAATTTTTACAAAAAATAGCGAAAATTCGAAAAATATATCAAGTTTTTTTCTCCGAACAGTAAATTTAGAAAATCTAAATAGAAATGTTTATGCAAAAAAGAAATCTTTAAATCTGAAAAAAAATCTTACGAATATTGATATACAACGAAAAATACCTAAAACACTAAAAATGCTAGAATATTAATATATAATAATAGAAGCTAACTCAATATTAATAACAATCTACAGAAATTTTGGACAACGTCCAAACTCTGATTCTCAGACCATAGAGTTGAAGAATTCTACATACAAATCTATAGAATACAAAAAATCTTTCAATCTGCTGGAATAACCTACGAAATTCAGCAAAAACAAAAAAGTTACATAAATTATATAATTTTTTTGGATACTTGGATATCGATTTCATTTTTACAAAAACTCAAGAAAATGCTGAAAACTTGACTTTTTGGAGATGAAAAATTCAATTATTTACATAAATATTTTTAAGAATGCGGTGAATCTTTAGCGCTGCTAAAAAATCTTACCAAGTTTAATGAATACTAAGAAAAGCAAAAAACACTCTAAATACAAAAATTTTATTACATACATACTAATAAATGCTGGTTAAAATTTTTTTAAATCGATAGAAATTTTGGGAAACAATAAAACTTGGATTTCGAAAGAATTTAATTCTAGTTATCTTATACATGGACAACTATGAAAATATTATAAAATTGTACAAATTGTTCCAATCTTCGAAAAAGACACGAAATAGTATAAGTATTAGAAATATGCGGGAATACTATTTTGTGGAATATTTGTGTCATAGAATATTTGTCGAATATTTATTATATTGAAAATGTAAAACTTCCAAGTTTTTATAAAAAAAAACAAAGTGATCCCTCAAAATTTTCTGAGTACTGAAGAAAAAAAAAGATAACAATTTAAAATATTAAAAAATTCATCAAAATTCAATATTAACTAGAGCATGAGCTTGGAGAAGTCTATAGAGCTATATACTTGAAAAATCGAATTTATACTGAATAAATACAAAAATACTGAAAGAACTAATATAAACCTATTTAGATCTTTTTGTCTTGCAAATCCATGCAGATACGGAAAATTGAATGAACTTGAAATTGTTTCTCTGTTTTGAAAAATGTAATTAGTGATTAATATCTGAATGACTGTTAAAAAAAGGAAGATTTCTAAACTTATGAATTGTACACAATTTCTAATGCATACATGAATCATCTTTATTTTTCAAAGTAATTACCTCAAATATCTTCAAGTTTATTTAACTTTGAAAAATAGCCTACATTCAAATATTCTTTGTACGATAAATTCGAGAAAAACAAACTAATTTCATACAAGCAGCTATACTTACATTTAATTCTATCCCTAGATATATATTCGTTTTTATCCAGTTTCCAGCAGTTTCACGAATTTTTCAATTTTTCTGACTTTATTTCAGCCAATATCATAATTTGACTTCAAGAATTTCAAAGTTCTTTCAAAATGAAACGCTTAGCCTTTCATTTTCAAACCGTTCATGTTTGAAAATGGAAAGTTTCGAAACTGAATCCCTTTCAACTGTACGTGGGAGTTTTCTGAGTGTAGCCCATTATCTTTCTATTCCGTATTTTTCCTCACATTTTTCTACAATAGTATTTCTGTCAGCATTGCCTACACTCAGAAAAATCCCAATCCAGTCATAAACGGAAAAAATTTCAAAGCCATATCCTTTCAAAAAAAAAAAAAAAAAAAAAAAAAACTGGTGTGAGCTTGAAAACTCGCGAGAAAAGTGAAACTTCCCACGGCGGACTACGGCGAGTCAAATTAAACCAAAAAAAAAGTTAGTTCAATTTTATGAGAAAAACAACTAAAGAAACCATTGAAACCAAAGCATGACCTGCTTTCAAAACCGTAGCTTGAAACAGATTATATTAAAATCGGCATTTTAAACGAATGAAATTCAAATTTGAATTGAAAGTTTGACGACAGAGTTTCACTTTTCTTCCACATTGCACGTATACCATACTATTTGAGCTGTGCAAAAAAGTAAATCTTTGTCGTCAACTTTCAAATTTCTATTTAAATTTCATTCGTTTCAAATTCCGATTTGAGTGTAACCAGTTTCAAGCTACAGTTTTGAAAGCAGTTCAAGTTTTGGAGAAAGTTGATGCTTTGGTTTTAATGATTTCTTTGGTTGTTTTTCTTATGAAATTGAAAGAGGCTTCTTTTCTGTTTAATTAAACTTGCAGTAGTCCGCCGTAAGAAGTTTCACTTCCCTTGCGAGTTTTAATACTCACACGCATTTTTTTTTCAAATGTTATCCACAATTTGATTAGTGTAAAAAATTAAAACTAGAAATGTGGATTTTGCGTTTCAAATTCTCACCACATTTATTTAAGAAACAAAATTATATATTTTTTCGTTTCAAAATAATTAACTTGATATTCTTTTCATTTCAGAATAATGAATTTGATATTTTTTTTTGAGTTAATTATTACTGAAAAAATGAGATGTTAAGTCTGATTTTTCAAATGATAAATTTTTCATATAATAATATTTTTTGATGTCTAATTTATGTGAAGCAATCAATTTCAGTAATAGTAACTCTTACAAAACATATGAAAACGATGGAACTGAAAATGTAGGTTTCATGTTGACCATTTCTCTGAAATTCATTCTAGAATGAGCATTTTATATTAGTTTTAATTTCAAAATATCAAGAAAGTTGAAAAAATTATCATAATATATCGAACATGAGTTTCATTTGTCTGAAAATAATATTTTTCTACTTTTATTAATTGAATAACAAATAATGTCTTTAATTGTAATTATCATAAAATGAAAAAAAAGATACAACTAAAAATTTAGGTTTATTTACTACATATTTTCATAAAATTCTTGGAAGAATTAGCGTTTTGAATGCCTATTATATGGTGTAAGCTTTGCTACCAATCCTTTGTTCCCAAGCCATTGTTACGCACTCAAACGAATTCTACTCTCAACGAGCCATTAGAAGTTTCACTTCAATAAAACGCGTAGCCTTACATTTTGCAACAGTCGATGTTTAAAAGTTAAACGGAATCCTTTTCAACTGTACCTGTAACTTGAGAAAATTTCAGAGTTGATTAGTATCATAAAAGCATAGAGATTGCTTTTGTTGCATCAAAATAAACTACCTGAACAATCGAAAATGTCGCGAGAGCGTACATTAGTCGACCAATAGTGCAAGCAATTAACTGCAACGAGATATGGCCATAATTTCGAAGCCTTGCGCTGGGCGGACGCAACGTTGAGCTCCTCCACTGTGATTTACTGACTTCACTTACCGCGGATTGCAATCAACTTCATTGCGCAATGATTCCGCAAACTGAATCGCCGGTGGATTTTGAATCCACATCGAGGCACAATTGTATTACCAACAACTGAAATTTACTCGGGATTCGCTAAATAAATTCCGTTGTGCTCGCAGCTGATAGAACTTTTTTTTCCTTCCGGCAGAATCGATTCGCTTCAGAGTATTTGGTACGGTTTACTGGGGAACTTTTTTCCTTCCCAACTTGGAAGTTTTACGAGACTTGGGAGAATTCAGTACACGAATTTACTGAATCGGGGAAATTTTTGATACTTTTAGGGTCATGATGACTACGAATGATTATATATTCAATATAACAACAACAAAGAAAGAAAAAAAAAAGAAAAAAAAAAAAATACTCGGGATTCCAGAATTCGATGAGTTTCAGGTTATTTGATTCTTTAAAAATTCTGTGAATATATGTTTTGAAATTTAGAAAAATTATTCAAAACGCGTAACTCTGTAAAAAATACGAAAAATATTGAGGGCACTCTAAATCTATGAAGAAACTTTTTTCTGCGAAATCGATCCAAATACTTCAGAAATTTCGAACGTTCAATTTTATCTCACTTTAGAAATTGGAAGAGATATCTTTAAAAAGACTTGAATACTCCACAACATTCTATGAATATTTACAAATACAGAAAGAACATACGTAAAGAAAAATTCGTGCATATATAAAACATTGAAACTCTTTCGAATTCTCGAAATTCTGACAGCAATATATAAAAATAATGAACGATCCTTGAAATCATAGAAAAATTGAAGGAATACGAAAAGTACTGGACTAAGCGAAAATCGATTGAGACACTGTTTTCTGGAAAATCCTGTAAAACACGAAAATGCTAGAGTTCGAAATTCTCGAAATGTATATAACAATGTATATGATAGAAGTACTAAAGTCACGTAAAAGTACTAGAGAATTCCGCAACATTCTATCATCCTCGAAAATACGAATAGTTTCAGAAATACCGAACAATCCTTCGAATCGTAGAAGAATTGAAAAAATATCAAAAATACCAGAGGAAATGAAAATCTTTAGAAACACTATTTACTGAAAAATCCTCTAAAATACATGTAATTTAATGAACTTTGAATTATAGAGCATGAAGATCTTGAAAACTATACATCAATGTACAGAAGAATGGTGAAAATTTATAAAAATACAAGAAAATCCTGCAACATCTTATGCACACTGAAGAATACGGAAAAATTGAAAAATTCTGAAAATCTGGGTAGGTATCAGGATTCTCTCGAAAATCTATAAAATTTGTGAATGTTTCCTCGTGGCCCGCAACATTGAGTCAAATGTCATTTGCAGAAATTTTGTGAGCTTGAAAAATTTACAAAAATTTGAACAAGCTAATTTAAATTTATTCCAAAACGTAACGTGGAAGTAATGGGACGATACTTTTTTTGAGTGGTAACGGCATCGAGTAACTATTTCTTTTCAAGTAACGGTAACGTAACGAATTACTTTTGTCACTTTTGTAACGGTAACGTAACGCGTTACATTTTTTAAGGTAACTTACCGAACCCTAACAACAATCGACATGAAGGAATTCTTAGAAAATATGAAGTTGGAAATTATTCTCAAACTATCGAATAACGAAGGAAAATTTAAATGTACTAAAATGCTAAAAATATGTAGATTTTCAGCATATTAGTTTAGCATAGAAAATTTCTATAGAAACTTTAAATCTCAGATCATCAAACGCGAAAAATTTATATGGAATCCATACGAAAGTATTGAAAAATCTTTCGGACCATTAAAACTTTAAAAAGATACAAAAAGTAGTAGAAATATTTTCAAAAACTGTTTTCTGAAAATCTTAACAAATGCCTACAATCTATCAAATTTAGAATTCCGGAGCATCAAATTCTGAAAAGCATAGAAAGCAGTTCATAGGTCATACTATGAATTCATAAAAGTTATAGAAAACACGAGAAATTCTTTTAAGTACTAAGAAATACGAAAAACAAGTACCTACTAAAACCTAAAACATTTGTAAAAAAGTAAGTTTTTCTCTATCTATAAAATTACAGATCATAGACAGGAATTCGTATTCTCAAGCATGGAATTTTTAAAGCTATAAAGCAATCTACAAAAATATTAGAAATCTATGGAAACGCTCCAAGGTTTTGAGTATACTAGAAAAATGCACAAAAAAATAGCAATCTTCTAATGTGAGGCTCCGCGAGGAAAGGTGACTTGCCCGAAAAAGCTAAGGTCTATTTTCGATTGATAGGGATTATTATATCAATATAACTCCCGAAACCATTCCAGAAAGTCATCTCTAAAATAATAAAAATACACACCATTCGATTGATTGAGTTAAACATTCTCTTATTTGCATAAATAATAAAAAAAAAATCATTATCAAAGAAACTGTATTTTGAAAAATCAAGTTGACTACTCAAAATCGTTGAAAGTTGCTTGACTAAAGCATCTAATTCAAGAAATCTAATAAGTGACCATAGAAACACGAGAAATCTATGAAAATACAAGTAAATACTGCATAATTTGATAAGTAACACTATACGAATGTTTTAGAATCTGAGTCGTTGAATTCCTTCAAAAATGTATCAAGATATCAAAATTTTGTTAAATTTTGACGCCTAGAGTATCAAATTCTAGGAATCTATATAAATATCCATAGTAATATCAAAAAATCCTTCAAGGTGTATACAAATGTCAAAAATATATATCCGAAAATGATGAATAATGATGTTAATCATTAAATGAATCACGAGCATATATGAAAGACATAGAACAAACAAAAACGATGAAACTTTTTCGCATGTTTCATTTTCCACTGCGTTACTTAATAAAATGTGATCATACTTTTCGAGAACATATTTATAATGAGTTTAAATTTTTTCCATAACCTTCGGCAGTGTCAAAAACTTTTGTTTCTACAACGGTAATCGTACATTTTCGAAATACATTGCATATTTTAAGGTGACATGGAAACATGGTGGAAAAAAAGACTATTTCTTCCATGATGCCCATATTTTCATTTATACATGACCGAAGATATGACCATATATGGGCATGTCCGAAAATCATACGTTGTCCGGCATGATTCGAGTCATGTACTCGCAATCAGTATTTCTGGCTCCGCGCGCAACAATCAGTAGTCATTTGGTATTTCATGACGAATAAATGACTTTCAATCGCTTCGAGTTATTATTTTTTTTACTATTGGAAAGTTTCAAGGCGACACTGAGGTCTCTTTCTCCGCCCCCTCCTTCCACTCATTCGTTTTCCGTTCTATGCGTCTTTCTCGTCCTTCAGTAGCCTCAAGCGGACAAATCATACCTCAAATCCTGTCACTCGGACGTGGCAGTGCTTTTACCTCAAGCTAATATTTTAACTAGAAGAAATGAAAAGACAAAGCTCGAGAAACAACAACCCTATTGTCCGCGATCGAACAATACATCTTACTCCCTTGATGTACGTACTTTCGTTTTTAAAGATGCTGTAAAAAAAGCTAGGATTCACAGTGGGTGTGCTGGTTTTCGTTAAATGTCATCTGCACTGGCTGCTAAATAAAACGAGAGCCAGGTAAAGTCTTCCATTCCCACACAATGCCCTATCTTTCTAAACCACCCTCGAAATCACAATCATCCCGTGAATTTCTGCCGGCGTTCCTCGCACGAGTCCCGTGGATCATAGTATGTTTCCATGCGCAGCTGACGATGCGAGTAATTGAACCGTCTGTCGCCCGTCTCTTTGTATTGTTCCTCGGCTTAAAAAGCTTTATACATCGTCTGCTTGGACTAAGTTCTCGTTTTCGCACTAGGCATGCAACTGCAGCGTCAGCGATAAAAAAAGGAAAAAAACAAGCACTCGCTTGTTACTATTTTTCGAAGTGAAACTTTCCACGTGGTCGCTCGGGGCTGCACAATTTGGATGGCGGGCACTTTTTGTGGGAAAATTAACAAAGTCCATTTGACTCGGAGAGAACATATTTTTTCGTCGATTCTCAGCATTTCTTCAGAGTTTCGAAGATTCAAAAGATTTTTTTGTACTTTCCTGAATTTTTGTTGCAGATTATATTGATAGATTTTGGTGCTTCGGGGTTCGATTTTCCCAGATTTCCAAGTTTTCGTAAATTTCACAGTGTTTGGAAAGTTACTTTGAAAAATGTAACGCGTTACGTTACAGTTACAAAGGTGAAAAAAGTAATTCGTTACGTTACCGTGACTTGAAAAGAAATAGTTACTCGTTGCCGGTACTAGTCGAAAAAAGTAACGTCCCGTTACTTTCACGTTACTTTTTGGAATGAATTGAATGTAAATAACAAGAATCGAAAAACTGAAGCTGAAAAAAACAATATTCGCGTACTTGTGGTTTTGTTCTATAGAAATCGTTTATTTCAGATGACATGGAAAATGTTGATCCGTACTTTTTTACCCTGAGAAAAAAATGAATCAGCTTGTTCAAATTTTTATATTTTTTTCACGTTGGCAAAATTTCTGCATATGACATTTGACTCAATGTTGCGGGCCACGAGGAAACATTCACAAATTTAATAGATTTTTGAGAAAATCCTCACACCTACCCTGATTTTCAGAATTTTTCAATTTTTTCTTATTTTTTAGTTTGCATAAGATGTTGCAGGATTTTCTTGTATTTTTATAAATTTTCACCATTTTTCTGTACATTGATGTATAGTTTTCAAGATCTTCATGCTCTATAATTCAAAGTTCATTAAATTACGTGTATTTTAGAGGATTTTTCAGTAAATAGTGTTTGTAAAGATTTTCATTTCCTCTGGTATTTTTGATATTTTTTCAATTGTTCTACGATTCGAAGAATCAGTATTTCTGAAACTATTCGTATTTTCGAGAATGATAGAATGTTGCGGAATTCTCTAGTACTTTTACGTGACTTTAGTACTTCTATCATATAAATTGTTATATACATTTCGAGAATTGCGAACTCTAGCATTTTCGTGTTTTACAGGATTTTCCAGAAAACAGTGTCTCAATCGATTTTCGCTTAGTCCAGTACTTTTCGTATTCCTTCAATTTTTCTATGATTTCAAGGATCGTTCGTTATTTTTATATATTGCTGTCAGAATTTCGAGAATTCGAAAGAGTTTCAATGTTTTATATATGCACGAATTTTTCTTTACGTATGTTCTTTCTGTATTTGTAAATATTCATAGAATGTTGTGGAGTATTCAAGTCTTTTTAAAGATATCTCTTCCAATTTCTAAAGTGAGATAAAATTGAACGTTCGAAATTTCTGAAGTATTTGGATCGATTTCGCAGAAAAAAGTTTCTTCATAGATTTAGAGTGCCCTCAATATTTTTCGTATTTTTTACAGAGTTACGCGTTTTGAATAATTTTTCTAAATTTCAAAACATATGTTCACAGAATTCAAAGATCGAGAAATCCAAGTTTTTCGATTCCTGGAATTACATAAATTTTTAAAGAATCAAATATCATGAAACTTATCGAATTCTGGAATTCCGAGTATTTTTATTTCCTTTTTTTGTTGCTGTTATATTGATTATATTCCATACGATATTATAGCAAGATCTCCAAATATTACAGATCGTGCTATAGATTTTGAGATCTATAGATTTTAAGTATTTGAATATATTTTTATGCGACTTTCTCAACTTCAACGCTTCGACTTGTGGAAGTTTTTATAAAAAGTGAAAAAGCATACTCTTCGTTTATATTTCAACACAGATACTGATACTTCACGTTGTTTCATTAAAAATTATAAATATCGAATTTTTTATTCGAAAATGAGAAAGTCAAAAATTTTTCACATCTAAATATAGAACATTACTCAAAAAGTTACCAATTGTGCTAAAAAACTTGATGAGACAGATAAAAGTAACGTGAAATAACGGGATTTTCGTTACTCGTTACCAAAAAAAGTTACTTGCTCTCGTTTTCGCTACTTGTTGATTAATCTTACGCGTTACGTTATTGTTAAAGTAAAAAAATGTAACTTTTAAGAGTAACGCGTTACTTCTAAACCCTGATAATTGTCACTTTTTATTAAATATATGTGGCTTGGAACGAAGAAATATAGCTTACAGCACCGGGCGCTTTGAGAATGAAACGAGTTTGAAAATACAAAGTCACTATGATTTCTACGAGCAGGTCAACTTTAAAGCTCAAATTTTTATGCAATACAATAATCTTACAATGTCGAGAGTAGGCTCAATCGATAGACAAAGTATTCCATATCCAGAATTATTGGTAATCTCATTTTTGGTTTTTCGTGCTGTAAGGTACGTTTCCTCGTTCCACGCCACATATTTTACTTACATTTTCATGCATTTTTTTGAAGTTGAATTTTTATGGTTCATTGATGTGACCATTTTAAGGTTTATGAATAATTACAGTAATGATCTAGTAAAAATAGTAATAATTCAGTAATAATAGTAATAATTTTATGGTTTACTATTGAAACCATTTTTCATTTCCTTTAGGTTTCATTAGGTACATTAAAAATTACTCACTTATGGTTTATTATTCATTATGATGCCTATTATTATTTCATTTCAATCATTATTGGTACTTTTGTGCATCAATATGTCATTATTTGTATGTTTATTATTTTTGTTGAGTACGAATCCGAGTTGCCTTTATCGTCGTAAAAATACATAACAGGATTTTTCCACGCGTTCCAAAACATGATCCAAAAAGGCGGTCTTGTCGCTTCTTATCCAGTAAACATCGAAAACGCGCGTATTAATGTTCGAGATATGAAAATGGTTTTTTTCCTTTCCAAATCGGACATATTCGTCTGATTTTCACATTTTTTCTTATTATTGTAAGGAATTATGTAAAACGGTGTCGGTGATCAAAACCCTTTTGTGGATCGTTTATTGAAGACTTCGGACATCAGTTTTTGCAAAAATGTTGCCAGAAAGTTTTTTGTGTTGAACTGTGTATTCTACCTTTAATGAAAGTCGTGAATTTTTTTGCTCGTTAGGATTTTTTCAGCTTTTGATTTTCAACTCAAATTAAAGATAGTACAGAAACTTTTGACCAGTATTAAATTTTTCATATTCAATAGAAAAGAACAACTAATTTGACCTTCTTTTTACTTTACATATTGATGTGATGATATATAATGAAAAATATGAACTATAAATACCTATTAAAGTATTAGAAAATCTTTCAAATTATAATTAATCCAAAGGGATACAAAAAGTAATAGAAATTCATGGAAAAACTGTTTCATGAAAAATCTCAACAAATGTCCAAGATTCATAAAATTCTGAATTCTAAAGTTTCAGATTCTAAAAAGCCTATAAAGCAACAAATAGTTATACTGTAAATCTGTAATAATTCAGAAAACGCGACATTTTTAAAATACGTAAGGAATACTTAAAAAAACATAAAATTTCTATAAAAATGTGATTTTTTGTAAAACTATAGAAAACCGTGTACAGATCGAAATTCGCATTCTAGAGCATCGAATTTTTCAAATATATTTAGCAATCTACAAAAATATTTTAAATCTATGAATATGTTGACAAATTTTCCTAAATTACGTATGTACGTACTTAAAAAATGCGAAAAAAACTAGAAATATTTGACTACATGAAAACTATGTTGATATAACGTTCTTGAAAATTTATAAATCTTTGAATCTTTATATTGATATAACGCTATACTTGAATACATATGTAATAATATATAATTAAATAAAAATATAGAAAAAAAGGATTTAAAAGTTATACGACTTTCCAAGTCCAGAGTTAGTGCATTTTTCATGTTTATATTTAATATAATAATAATAGTAGGATTTTATTTTTGTGATTTCCATGCCAGTCATTAAGATTCGGATTTCTTTTATATGATTTTCAGTATTTTTATTAATTATTTTTCGTTTTATTATAAATATATATATATATACTCGAAGGATTTTCAAATATTTAATGAATTTTTACATAGCTTTCTAGAATTCGATACGCCAAAAATGAAAGTTGTCAAAATTTTTATCATTTGTTTGTTTATTTCTTAATCACTTTATTTACAATAAGGTTTCAAATAATGTTAAATGTTAAAAATATTTCTAGATTTAAAAAAAATTTATAAGTAAAAGATTTTCAGTATTTTATAGACTTGCAGAATTTTCCTTTGTAAATATATTTCTTTAATTTTGTAATATTTCCTGGCATTTATTAAAATATTTCGTATTTGATGCTATAAAATTGCCAATTTCAGCCAACTTTAGTACCTTAAATAATTTGAAGAACACAGTATCTATCACATAGATTTCTCATACATTTTTCTCGTATTTTTATAGTAGATACTAAAACCATGCGAAGAACTTTCTATTATATTTCCTAATTTTTCTATAGGTTTCTAGAACTGTATACACTAGAACTAAAGTTTTATAAATGTTACAAATACATATTTATATAATTTTCGAGTATTCAATAATTTCGAATATTACTCGCGTTTTTGTTTGTTATTTAAGAAATCTGGAGAATTTTTGAGTACAGATCACGATTTTTGGTATTTTTGTACATATATTTCTTGAATTCTATGTTCTATAATCCAAAGAAAAATCGAAAAATTTTGCAAAATTTTCTAGCTGATTCAGAGATTTGTCGTATTTCTGAAAATTTCAATATACTTTTCAATAATATCATTGAACTATAATCATCATAGATTTCTATTGATCCAAATCATTTTTTTATGAATTACTTCACAAATTTTTAAAAAATAAGAAGAGTATCAAAGACATTTCCTTTCAAAATGAAACGCTAAGCGTTTCAATTAAAAACGGTGCATGTGTAAAAGTGAAAGGACTCATTAACAGTGAAAGGTAATCTTCTTTACTTTGAAAGGTAATCCCATTCAACTGTACACGAGAGTTGTTCAAAGGGTAAATATTTCCAAAGTTTTTTAAATAATATTCTTATAATTTAAAAAAAACTGGCGCGAGTTTAAAAACTCGCGAGAGAAGTGAGACTTCTCACGGCGAACTACTGCAAGTTTATAATAAAACAATGAAGAAAGTTGGTTCAATTTTATGAGAAAAACAACTAAAGAAGCCATTGAAACCAAAGCATGAACTGCGTTCGAAACTATAGCTTGGAATAGATTAAATTAAAATCGGCATTTTAAACGAATGAAGTTTAAATTTGAATTGAAAGTTTGACGACAAAGTTTCGCTTTTCTCCCTCATTGCACGTATACCATATTAAGAAAAATAAATCTTTGTCGTCAACTTTCAAATTTCTATTTAAATTTCATTCGTTTCAAATTCCGATTTTAATATAATAAGTTTCAAGATACAGCTATGAAAGCAGTTCATGCTTTGGTTTCAATGGTTTCTGCGGTTGTTTTTCTCATGAAATTGAACGAGCCTTCTTTTTTGTTTAAGTAAACTTGCAGTAGTCCACCGTGAGAAGTTTCACTTCCCTCGCGAGTTTTGAAAACTCAGCCTAGTTTTTATTCAAATGTTATCCATAATGAAAAAAGTGTAAAGTGTTAAAACTAAAAATGTGAATATTAATTTTCAAATTTTTACCTAATTTATTTAAAAAGAGAATTATATATTTTTTCGTTTCAGAATAATTAACTTGATATCCTTTTCATTTCAGAGTAATGAATTTTTTTTAAGTTTATTATTACCGGAAAAAATAAGATATATACTTTGATTTTTCAGATTATAGTTATTTCATTGAATAATATTTTTTAATGTCTAATGTATGTGAAGCAATCTATTTCAGTAATAGTGACCCCAGGTGAAAAAAGTAGATATACATAGATCTCGAGTAGATCTCACTCGTCGTGATCTTTGCAGATCTCCATTCTGACAAGATCTACATAGATCTATGAAAATCTTTGTTGATCTATATAGAGTAGATCTTTGTAGATCTCTGTAGATCTGTTTGCTGCAATTTCAAGAAAATTAAGAGTGACTTGTAGATCTCCCCGAGATCAATGTTGACCTACCCGAGATCTATGTAGATATACTTTTTTTAACCTGGTACCATTATAAAATAGACGATAAAAGATGAAACTAAAAATGTTATAGGTTTCACGTTGATCATTTCTCAAAAGTTCATTATAGAATGAGCATTTTATATCTATTTTCATGTTTCCCGACACAAAGAAAGTTAAAAAAATTGTAAGGTGATGAATTTCAGTTTTATTTGTCTGAAAAAAATGTTTTCATAATATTTTTCTACTATTTTTAATTGAACGTAAAATAAAATGTTAATTTGTAATTAACATAGAATGAATTAAAAAAGATGCAACTAAAAATGTAGGTTTTATATTTACTATTTTCCTGAAATTCTTGTAAGAATTAGCGTTTCAAATGTCTATCATATGGTCTAAGCTTTGTTCCTAAGCCTCAGTTACGCCAGCCTTTGTTCCCAAACCATTGTTGCGCTCTCAAACGGATTTCACTCCCAACGAGCCATTAGAAGTTTCACTTTAAAAATCGAGTATAGCAAGATTCGTTGATGACGGTGTATAATTGACCGCAGTTTCTACTGGTTTTCAATCGTCACTGTCTCAATAGTACACGCGATCTGCGTAAAATCACTGTGCACCAGATACCTCTATGACGGCAAATGACTGTCATCAATTCGGCCATTGCAGGATGAAAAAAGGCATCTACATCGCCGGTAAATACCGTGGCAATTCGAGTCAAAGCGCGGCATGAATCGAGGTCGGTATCGATAAACCTACCACGGAATGTTGTGGCTAATTCGCCGCATGTATATGAATATATGAACGCGGGGCGCTAATACACAGCGGGGAAAGTGGACCCGCTGCTAGAATTCAACCTCCTTGGCACAGAAGCGAATTCCCGCATCCCATTTGTGTGCATTTCGTATACATGCAGCGCGGTGTCACGGCAATCAGCCCAGGAAATATGGGGCGCGTGTCCGGAAATTGATTTCAGTCTTCACCTCCCATTTTTTGAAATCACCGCTCGATTTGTCTCCCCGTTCGTCGCCGACGCGAAGCTTTTGCACAGGCCCACGTGCGTAGTCTCGCCAACAAGAAATTTTAGTGAAGCCCGTAATCTGCGCTAGTCGATGTATGTAGGCAAAATTGTGTGTACGCGGCAGATAAAAATCAAGCATCGTTTTTCAAAAGGGAAACTGCAAAAGAGACAAACGAACACTTCGATCAACGTTCGGAGGGAACATCACAGTGGTCGACCAAAAGAGGCTACAAGTGATGGAATGAATGCGAAAACTCACGATTATGTATCAGAAGAAGATTCGTCGAAGGTGCGTCAGCGAAAGCCCGTAGGGCTATACGTGATCTTGCATGCATCGCGAATGCGCTTTGTGACGTCGCCAATGTTACAGCAACAATACAACATCGTCGACAAGAAGAACGAACATTCACGTTGTATTGATTGCGACAGAGTGTCTCAAACGAAGCAGTCGTTTTTGATGCTGCTTCGATGTCGCAACGTGGAGTCATTTCTGACTGTTATTTAGCAGGATAAGACGTCACCATGAACGACCTGAGGAGTTTGTGAATTACGAGAACTCTCGAAAACGAGAGGACAGGGCAAAATTTGCCCACTTGTTGAGTGAAAGGCCATTTTTTAATGATACAGTCGCCCGCGAGGTTGCTCGAAGTTGGCGTGTAAATCCATACACGCTCCCCTCGAAGCGCGAGTCCCGCAGATGCGAGTAATTAAACCGACTGTCGCTCGTCTCTTGGCATTGTTTGCCGAGCTTGAAAAGTTGTGTCCCGAACCGACGTCCCATTGTGAAGCTCGAGTCTTGTTTGCGCATCGGGCTTTCCAAAGAGATGGCAATGGCCCGCCATTTGTTGCTCATTTGCCAGTTTACGGGGACGTATCAATGCTCATGACTACCACCATACGCACCGACGTTGCTCCAGCCATAGCAGTCATTCACGAAACGTCACACAACCCTAGACATAATATTTCCATCAAGTGGAATCATCCGAGACAGCCAACTGTCATTATTCCCGTCATTACTTTTGGATATGGTTTTTTAAAAAGTAGGAAACTGACTATCACATTCAAGAATTGACAAAAAAAATAAGGGAACCAATGGACATCCAAAGTTCCAGACATTTTAAAGCGTTAAATAAAAAAAGAAAGTTTTTGATAGTCATATTGAAAGTCGAAAAAGAATAGTTCTATCGTGCTTTAAAGCTACTTTTCCAACTTGCAATATAAAACTCCCAAGTCAGAGCTGTAGTGCTTCGACGCAATAAAAAGTTCTTTACGAGACATCGACATGCTATTCCCGATCCGAAGCACAACCCTTTTTTTGTTATGCATTGAAGAAGCTCATTATTTATTGAGCCGAAATTCATCAAGTTGAAATTTTCATGAATGCTATATTATCTCAAATCTCTGTAAATATTTTGAACAACTACGACAATCAAGCTTTTCAGGTTTTGAAAATGAATTTCCAAATACTACGTATTTCGTTTTGTGATTTTATATTACGGATTGAGAACGTGCAGATTCAATCGAGTAATTTCATGAAAAAACTGCTCACCCATCTGCTACAACTTGACCTTCATTTCAAGCTACATAATTCCCAGAAAATCGCTTTTTTTTCTTTGTTTCCAAAAGAGCAAACTCGATAAATATTTATAACCGAGATTATACTTGCAGTGGAAATGTGGGATGCTGTTAAAGCAGAGAGTGAAACATTCGACTTGGACTCCGCGAAACTAGATTTCGGATTCAACACTGAGTTTCCGAAACTTCAACTCCACAAAATCCCTTTGAATTTCATCAAAAGAGATGATTCGACCTAAGTTATATTCAGTTTAAAAAATATCGTGATTCGGTACAGGAGCTGTCGCGAATTTCGTTAACGAGATTGAATGTTCACTAACTGTAATTTGTTGCTGTCATGTTGCTTTATGTAAATTGGGAATATTAGTAAGGCATCCTACAGGTGATTTCAAGTTGTTGTTCGGAAATTCCAGAATGGTTTCTTTCTTCCATTTCCTAAGATAAGCCTAATTTTATATTCATAAGAAAATCAACTACAGACAAGAGATAGTTTCCTAAATTCTGAGCAGTTCTCTGGAAAGCTTGTAGGAAATGCATTTATTCAATAAATAGATCAACTTGAGATAAATATGTACATAATAAATGCTAAAATTTAATATTGACATGAATTGATATTTCCCGAATGTGAAGGTTTAATCCTCTAATAGAGGTTTCAGTGTAGAAGGGCTGATGTCTTACATCAATGTTCTAGTGTACAGAGAGGGATAACCCTTGAATTCAAGTTTCCAGTGCATAAGAGAATAAAACATTTCACAAAATGTCGCACTGTTAAAAAAAGATACAAAAGACAAAATCAAAAATGTCAAAAAAACAAATTGCGAGATGTCAAAAAATCACGAAATCGGCCTTATGTCAGTCATCAATCAAGGGTCGAAAATTGGGCCAAAAATTCACCAATATCGACTTAATTTCCCACAATTTCGAGACGTCATCGCCTAATATCGAGCTGATAGTGGCGAAAAATTTAGCCGCCTTATTAATTTTGATTCTCATAAAAAATGGCAATATTCTTAAAAGAATCAGAAATTTCTTATAATAATTCCGTTCTTCGTAGGCTCGGCCTCAGTAAAATTTCTATAAATAAATTTTTTTCTCATAAAGTTAGCTCATAAAAACCTTATAAGACAAATTTTTCTTATAAAAACTAGTGACAATTTTATAAGAAATTAGTGTTTTTACGAAAGTCAGTGACTACGCCTGTGCTCGCTAGGTGGCTACTCCGAATTTATTCTCAAACGCGGATTCATTATTGTGAAAACCTTTTAAAAATGAGTGAAAATCATTTATATATATATATATATATATATATATATTCAAAGAAAAGTAACAAAAAAAAACGGAAAATATTAAGTATCTTTGAAAATATTTTCTGTAACTGAGATAGGAAAATACAAATAACCTGAAAATAAAAAAAATTAAACTTGAATAAAAAAAATTTTCTAATGATGAAATTTCTACTGGAACGAATTTTTTATAAGAATTTATTCAGAAAAAAAATTTTATAAGAAAAATTTTTCTTATTAGGTTTTTATAAGGTTCACAATCACTAGGGCGACATTATGTGCGATACAGAATTTTTATTTATCTTTATATCAAAATAATATAAAATATGTCAAAATTAAGGATTCATTTACATGCCCACTTGACCTCGTTTTGACTACTCATTCCTACAGGTATTCTCATTTTATATTTATACAGTGTTGTTTTAACAGGTACTGTAAATTGATCCAATTAAGGATGATGTCATAATTTCGATAGATTCATCGATTGAATAATTGATTATTTTCAATCATTTGTTAAGGTTTGTTCGCTGAAGAGGGCTTAAATTTTTGAGCCAGAAGATTAAAAAAAGAATAAAGAATATAGAAATGTAAAGGATTCTAGAAGAATTTGTTATTTTTGCTTCGAGGGATTGATATGGGTTTGAAATTTCAAGGAACTATCTTCCCTAATTCATGGTTCTTTCGATATTCAGACTTTTTTATCTAGAAATTTATCTAGAAATAGAAATTTATCTAGAAATTTTCTAGATTTCGAGGCTCCAGTTTGTGAAATTTTATACCTAAGGCTCTAGTATTTCATAAATTAGTAGTACTTTTATAAACTTTTATCCATACTTGTTGGTATGCATTGAACGGTGAAAAATGTACTAGTTTTCTGAAAGATACCTCTTGAAATTTCTAGGATATGATTGCCTTAAATTCAGTGTTTGAAATACACTCACTCTTGCATCCAACGAGCAGCTCGGGACCGGGACCTTCGTAGCGTCAAATGGCGTGAAGGGCGCCCACTCTCGGGCGAACTGCGCGAAACGAGATGCGCTAGAGTCAGTCGCAGCCAGACCGTCGAACGCGTCGGAATATAAGAAAGCCATAGACTTGCGGTTGCGGGACGCGCGAGAGAAGGGAGAGAAGGGAGAGTTCCCTCTCCATCGCCGCATGCCATGGGTGGGAGCAAACGCGCTTATTCGATTCGCTGGGTATGCTCGTTAGACGCATGTTCGTTGGATGCAAGAGCGAGTGTATTTCAATATTTCGATATAGTTCGTCCAAGAGAATCAAGGATTTTCGCTACTTTGAATATTTTGCACATTCATAAAGGATCGATAAAATTCAAGGGATGTATCAATTTACGCTGGTCCGATGAAGAAAACCGAATTTAAAATTAAATACGAAGAAAACTTGGAAAAACATGAATTCGATGTGATCCAGAAATTCTTCAAAATTGTTGAAACTCCATCACAGACGGTTTCTTAACGAACGAGTGCAATGTTTTGGCAAAAATGTAGGATGCTCGAGGGGAGAGGAATCATAAAAATTGCCAGTTATAAATTTTGTTGTTGCACAAATGGTAAATAAGTGCGACGTGGGAAAGAGAAAGAAAAGGATCCCCGGTGGCTCGTCGGGGTTTCGAAGGGCGTGAAAATAAATATTCATTAGCCTTCGCCAACTTTCTCGGCGCTGCCGGAGAAATAACGAGAGCCGCCCGCTGTGTTTCTGCGAGAGCTTCGGTGGCATTGGTTTTCTTATCGATTTGGGAGCCCGCTCGCTCGGATTCGTACTTTTATTTTCGCGTCCGCTAAAGCGGTAAATCTTGTCCGCCAGCTAGGTGGCTGGTGACTAAAGTTGATAGCGGTCGGGGATGGAACGAACCGGGGGCCGGAGTTTCCAACTTGGCCGGTACATCTCGATCGAAGCCAAGAGCCCGATTTCAGCAGCGTATGTGCGCACCACCTCGCTGCGGCAGCTACCCCCGGCGCCATACATAAGGCGGGATACATAATGCAAACAGTTTGCGCTGGTCACAAGTTTAACTTAGTTTCCCGGCTAGGTACAGGTAATTACATTTGCTCTGACGTCTGTAGGTTTCGCGCGCGATTCACTAGTTTCGAGCTCGAAATGAAGATGCACTCCGTCAAGTGAATCGGATTAAGGCGCAATCGCTATACACATACAAGAAGCCAACGGGCAGTTTCCAGATGCCAAATTTCACAGCAGCTGTGTCATCGTCCGAGTTGCGCTTGAGTTTATCAATTCATCCTTTCCGGCAAATCTCGAATGTGGCATTTCATTTTGCCACGATGTCACTTCCTTGGAGGTGCTTTTCGAAGCTCAGCATTTTCGTCAATTCTTGAGGTACGATGATAGGAAAAAAATAACCTATCCAATATTTTTCGATAAACAATGAGTATGAGCTTTAGGGCAATTTATGGAGGTATAATGTCCGAGTTTTAATGTTTCCTAATAGTTTTATCTATCGAAGACCTTAATTTGGGTATCGTTCAAGCGATCATTGCATCATTGGGAAGCATTCACGCAAAAATCATACGAGTCCCGCATTTTTTCGATAGATTACATGGTTTTTACGGAACTTTGATCGACTCAGTGCAAAAAACGTTAAAAAATTACGATATTCTATGTTTATTGATACAAAAGATTATTCTGTTACTGTAGCAACTTCGGTGCCGGTTGTTGAACAAATACCCATTCAAGTTATTATACAATTTAATGAATAAATGAGTTTCTACTATCGGAGAAATTAGAGTCATTTGAATGTACTGTAAACTATTGTTCCAACTAAATTTTATTCGTAAAATTGTTTTTTTCAATCGAAATAACTGAAAATTCGAAAGGAATTGCTGAAACGTCGTGTTAGGTATATTTGACTGATCTTCATTATTTCTTAATATTGGTGAGAGTTTTTGTTACAAACTAAAGAATTGATGCTCTATTTTTTCCAGATTATTCCTACCTTGAAAAATCGAATTTACTTTTTTGTCAGTCATAAATAACGTTAACGAGATTCTGTTCTTTGATTATACTAAATTTAGTATAATCAAAGAACAGAATCTCGTCATTTCGAAGAATTCGTTATGTTTTGGCAAATTGATGATAATAGTTCCTACTACATACAGATCAGTGGAAACAACAGTCTTTTTTTTATTCTTGCTGAAAAGGAACAATCTCGTTCGGTTAAATATACTAAAAATTTTTCTTGGTGTGAAAGGTTCTATTTTTGAACAAGTTTTACACATGTAAGTTGCATAAATCCTCTAAAACAATAATAACAACGATCAATATCTTAATAATAATAATAATAATAATAATAATAATAATAATAATAATAACTATTATTAACGTAGAACATTCGGTTAATCCGATACTAATTCTGTGGCTTCCCGGAATAACAGACAAAGCCACTTCTGCCACAAGGCTCATTTTACATGATATTCTCGTATAATCTTAAACGTTACGGAATGTCTGACTTTGTCTATTATGCCGAGAAGCCACAGAATTATATCACTATTTATTGCTTGTATAATATTATATATCTTAATTATTTATGAAACTAAAGATAAGAATAATTCATGAAAAATGCTACATATTATCTTATTGTTACTATGGCAATTATTTTATTTATCTTCAATTATGAATCGATATTATCACGAATATCTTTAATTTTAACCTCAAATAATTATAAATAAATTAAATAATATCTACAATTTATCAAATTTTCCACGTATATTCAATCATATCGATGTAAACTATTGTTGTTTCTAATAGTAGTAATAATAAAAATAAAAGTGATAATATAAACAGTAATATTTACTGTTACTATCCATTTATTGTTCGTTTGTCTTCATAACATCAACAAATAAAAATATGTTGATGGAATATTTTCAATGGTAAAAAGAGTGTCATAAAGACTACACAATATGCTATTTTTTTCAAAATTCGGTTATGTAATAGAATTTTCTTGGCACTCTTTACGTGGCTTGACTCACTAACTAAAAAAAAATTTATTGAAAACAAATTTTTCACCAAACCATAACCATACATATAATGCAAAATGTTTTGCAAGTTATATTTTTCGACGCACAATAATCACCATGGTGTGATTTTGTACTGAATATTATTTTCTTAACTGGCACCGTGCATGGCTCACTAATTATGTTTAATGTCTAAATCTGGAAAAATATTAGGAGATACTAAATTTCTTCTTCACAGTTTCAAACAAGAGGGTATTGCAAAATAATAATCGTTTTTCTTTTTGTCGGACTGAAATCGAAGCTCCAAAAGTAACAAATAAAATGATTTGTTTAGAAAAAATGAATTTTTTATAAAAAAATTTTTTTTCCACGTTCACATGAATTAATATGATCTGTTAACCAAATATTTTCCCGCTTCTTGGTATAAGCCACATCCCATTCTATCAAACCATTCGAAAGATACAAATTTTTTGTAAAAAGCAATAATGAAAAACAATTGTATTTATCTGTTGTAATTTTCCATTTTGGGGAAAAGTTTTTATGGAGTATAGTCACTATCGAAAAATGTCATTATTGTCTCAATATGTTGACTTTCATTTTTGGGGGGTTCACTTGAAAAATTTTCACTCAAGATGATGAAACCTCATTATAGAGAGGAATGCGGGCGATAAAAAAAGAGAATAGAAATTACCATGTAAGAAAGATCAAGACCCATCATAATAAGTTTAAAAGTAACCAGTATTCGAAGAATTAGTTTTTCCTGGGCCTGTCCTTAATTGAAGTTTGAAGCTTCGATCGAATAAATTCATAAATCTAAACACTAGAGTAATCCAAATTGTAATGCCAATGCATGTAATTCCCTACGTGGTAATCCCAGTTCGAGCAATCCGTCATTTCCTCGTACAGAATAATATTTATTTCACCATATCCAGTCACAAATTTATTTATTGCAAAGCAACTTTTCCCTCATTGCAGAATTTCTGCCTCCTAAACTTCATATGAAGTGAAATGTTCCTGTTTCATTTTGTACGAACCAACGAGAAATCTTGGTCGGAACTGTGATTTTTCATCACTGTAAATAAACATGCCGTCAGCTCTGGATAAATAAATGTAGCTGGGTGAAAACCGCGATCGATGGGAAAACTTGTTTTCTTTTTTCGCCTGCAGGTATTTGCTTCAGATTGGTAAAGTTGCTTTTACGTCCGAGCTTGGAAAACGGATTCATATTCATATTTCGTTCTGATTGAACGCATCGCTACGTGGACGCAATTAACTGTGTAATTCTATACACCTGCGTTCACAAATCGACTCACCGCTAATGACCAACAAATATTTGAACATCCTAGAGTACACGAGTAGCCATTCGCATTTTTCAAAGAAAAAAATTCACATTGACGTTTTCGCGGGCTAATTATAAAAAATGTAGAGAACATTCAGGATATAATTGAGCGTGTGGATTTCATAATGTGTTCTACGCGCGGGACGGTTAGAGAATGAAGGAATGAGTGAACGGGCCCAGCGCGAGTAGTCGAATACTTGAATCCGTTTTCAAAAACTAAACTCGCGAGATCTCCGAAACTATTTGTCCAATTTACGCCAAATTTTCACAAGTATCGCTCCTTGCTTCAGTTCCGTCTCAAAATACAAGAAAAATTACAGCTTTTGGTAAAAAAAACAATACTAACAGAGCAACAATCTTTTCTTTGGCATATGATCGCTATTCATGCAAAATTTTTAAATTATAAATCTAGAGCGTTTTTCAACTCATAGAAAAAAAGGTTCTTGTTCGAAACTGCGAAAATATTTTTCATAAATAGCGATTATATGCCAAAGAAATGATTGTTGTCTAGTTCTTATCTCTAATAAATTATCTTTAAATCTGCAATATTTGTTTTACTTATTCCAACATTATACAGTGAAACCGGTATTAATACACAAATTACAATATGCATGCCATGTTCCACTGTATAATTGAGGAAAATTTAAAATCTCAAAATGCAAATTCCACTATAAAAACTGTAATTTTTACCATACATGTCGAAAGAAATTAACTACATTACTTTTATCCAGCTTTTTCGAAAACTGTATCATATTACTTACAATATGGTACACTTGAGACCTAGAAAGTACACAAAAATGTTGCAAAAAGAACCTATACAGATCTGCATACTGAAAAAGCTGTATGGAATTTTTAATATTCTGGATTAATAGGAATTACAACATGATATTGCAAAAAGTACAAGAAGTATAGTGGAAAACGGAAGATGTAGAGGAGTTTTTACAACAAAATATGTCTATAATTACAATATCATTTGATAATATGTGCAATATGTTGTTTCAAAAATTGATATACTATCTAGCAAAAAGGGCAATATGTCAGAGTGATTCCCGTTCACTATACAGTATTGTGATAATAACTATATTTTTTTCTCAGTGATCTAAATATCTGGGGTAAATCGGATAATCAGTTTCGGAGATCTCGCGAGTTTAGTTTTTGTAAACGGATTCGAGTATTCGACTACTCGCGCTGGGCCCGTTCACGCATTCCTTCATTCTCTAACTGTCCCGCGCGTGGAACACATCATGGAATCCGCATGTACGCTAAATTAAAACCTGTAAGGGATTTGTGGGAGGAGGACGTAAATATGATCCGTTTGTTGATATTTCATTCATTTTCCCAAACGTACTAGCTTTACAGTTGCAAGAAAAATGTATGTACTTTTGTTGTACTTTAACGACGTGTTGAAAAATCGAAAAAAACAACTAACGGAATAAGAATTCAACCTTGTTTTTTTTACGAACAAATTCACGGCATTAAATTACACATTGAAGTGTGAGTTTCGAATTGTTATTGTGTAATTTGCATTTATGAATTAGTATTTAAACTAATTAGAAAACTTGAATGATCTACGTAGTTTAATTGCGGTGCTCGTATGGTTCGCGTCACAGATACGAGGGAAAATCGTTGTTCCAGTTATGTTAGAAACACTAATGAACTTCCCTCCTCGCAGTTTGTTTTAATAAACTTTCTCGACCAAAACTCACTTTTGCGACCAAACTAATGAAACTACAAAGCCCATGCCGTAACCTGCGTTCACGTGCATTGTTTCAGCAGAGAGTATTGAAATTGATTTCGTTGTTTCGAGAGCTTTAACAAGTGAAAAAAAGTCGGAAAGAATTCACGCTGAAATGAACAATTTATGGAAAAGCGAGATAAAGTTCCATATTTTTCGATTGTTCAGTTTGCTTGGATTCGCGGGATGAAATTTTACATTGTTCCGGATTTGAGGAAAATTTTGAAATCGTAAAAATTTAGAAAACGTGAATGACGAATTTCGAATTTTGCAGGATCTAATAAATTTTTTAAATCATCAGATTCCAGTCACTGAAATACATTTTAGGGATCAGCAATACGCAGGATGCCAACAATTCTTCCAGAAAACCGAAAGAAAAGTATTTAAAGCAAAGTGGAACGAAGGTCATGGGACGAACCGCTTTTATCGCTTCCATAAAAATGATATTAAAACAATCGCGAGGCAAAATGGTATTTTTTATGCCGGAATTATCAAAACGTGTCGTATATTCATGAAATTTCATCCCATTTTCGCAAGCAATTTCCTGCTTGCGTTGCTAGCTTTAATCCCGCAGTATAAAATCGCGGTAAATCGCACTTTTT
This sequence comes from Platygaster robiniae, assembly GCA_028476575.1. Taxonomy (NCBI): domain Eukaryota; kingdom Metazoa; phylum Arthropoda; class Insecta; order Hymenoptera; family Platygastridae; genus Platygaster; species Platygaster robiniae. Next base: position 40,768,432 of record CM052021.1, read on the forward strand.
ATCGTCTCGTTCATAAGCACTATTCCGCAGTGCTCGACTTGGGCAGCGCTGTTTCCCTTCGTCAAAAGTCTATGATTTCGCGCATAGGCAAGTGCGAACTCCGAGTTTATGCGAAAACCAACGTTCGTGCAAAGCTCTGACTGGTCGTAAATTGTCCTAACGTTGTTTCCAAGTTTTACCCTCGCTGTTCAATCGTCAAAATTTTGATTCCCGTTCGTATGAGCGGAGAGTTTGTAAAATTTGTAAGAGGATTTTACTCATCACTCAGGAATCAAGTTCATCAAATGATACTAATTCGGAGAATATTTATTCAATCATTATTTTGATCCAGAGAACTGGAACGAAAATTTAAAAAGATGAAGCAAAAAACAAAATGTAAAGTATTTAAAGTAAATTAGGTATTTAATCATAAGTTTGCTGTCTTTCAGAAAAAGCTAATATTTTTTTTATTTTTTTAGTAGGCAAAAAAAAAATATGATTTTCTTATACTTAAATATATTTCTAGTATTTCTGAGAAAATGAACTTGATACTCGGAGTTCAAAGTTTAATAGGTATCGGGCAATTAAACAAAATTTTAAGAAACAGTAATGTCATCAATTCATATATATATATATATAGATATAGATTGTCAGTATTTCTGGAGTTTTTATTGAAAAGTCCTTCAACATATTTTGAATACTTTTTAAACATTTTGCCAATATGAGGACAATTTCAAAAATTTTCCAATTTCAATTCTACGGATTTATTAAGTAGTTTATTTTGAATAAAATTTTAGAATATGACGCCTAAGTGGAAAAATTTTCATGAATTTCTGAGAGTTTTCGAGTTTTCTGAAGAAATTACAGCTGTAGAGATATATTGTTACATTTGTGAAATTTTCTAGCGTTATCTAGTATTCTAAGATCCTCAGTATTAAAAAAGATTATAATATACAGATTTCTAAATCATAAGGCTCCAAAATCCAAGTATTCATGGATTTTTAACGCTGTGATAAATTTTTCAAAAACAACAATTTAGAAAATTGCGAATTTTTGATGCTCTCCGTATTTTACCAGTATGTTCGGAACTTGAATGATTTTTTGTTGATATACTGGATTTCTCAATAGATTTTTAGGATTTGATATTCGTAAACAAAAATTGATCACAATTAGTTTTATTTACTTTTTTTTCAACTTTTAAAATGCAGTATTCTTACATTCACGAAAGTTTGCTAGTATTTTTATAATCTCTAGAACTCTTAACTGTAGAATCAATAAATTTAGAAATATCTGTTATTTACATTGATTTTTAAGACAATCATACTAACATAAATAATATAAGTATATGCCCCCCCCCCCCACTCCAAATAAAAAATCTAGGTCACAAAATTCGAATGCGGATTTTCACCTTTCATTCAACGATTTAACTACGAAAAATTTGTAAAATTCGATAAAATTTGATAAATATTTACTGTTGACCGATTTCATTTCGATTCGACAAAGCTTTACGGGTCGTCATTTTATTTTCACTTGAAATTCATGAATTTTGTGCCTTTCATCATTTTATTCGACACGTATATATTTTTTATTTCCCACAGAAAATTTTTTTCCTTAATTTTAAGGTAATTGTTTAGGGCTGTCAGAATTTACTTTACAGGTTACCCTATGAAAAATTTTTTTTACATCTCTACAGCTTGAACAAATGTTGACCGTTTTTCATGATTTTTGTATCAAAATGCGTATAAGGGCTTGAATTTTTAGTAATATATAGTATCGAATAAAAATTTTTCAATGATACAATTTTTTTAAATGTTCTACAGCCTTAACAAATGTTGACCGATTTTAATAATTTTTATGTCAAAATGCGTGGAAAAGTTTGAATTTTTAATAATTTGAAAATTTATAAAATATTTACATATTACCTCGTTTAAATCGTGACAAAGCAAAAACTGAAAATTTTTTTCAAAATTCATTTTCTCGGAACGTACTTTTTTTCGTAATGGATTTTTTTTGTATGTTAGAACAATGTTTGAATAATTCCATTTTGAAATTTTTGGGGAGCGAAAATATTTTGTTTCAAAGATATATGAATTCTAGAAGAAAATGTTCAATTTCTTCGTGTAACATCATCTGCGTTTACTCATTTTTGTCTTTCATTCCATTTTCGCAGTCTCGAAATGATTATTCTAATAGGAAAAGTTACGAAGTACTATATCAGCAATAAGCGATCGAACTTATAATCACAAATAACAGTGTCACTCATATATCTATGAAATTCTACCTATTCATATTTAGATGGATTACTAATCATTGATATATTAACTGGATTTGACGTTACACCATTGTTAATTGGGAAACTCCACCTTATGCATTTCTGGATTTGCAATTAAAATGTGTATTTATGTTTTCTATGAGGTACAAAAAAGGCTGGGTAAAAAACCATATGCAAGGAATAATAATAAGGTTTTCAACCTAATTTAGTATCATAATATCATGATCATTTTCAATGATGCAGCTAGATATTCTTGGAGTCGTTTCATAATAGTGAAAAAAAATACTCGAAGAAAAATTAGACTCTTTGCCACCGGTCACAGAAAAAAAAGAAGTATGGGATGACATCGAAAGGTTTGACATAAAAATCATCAAAATCGGTCAACATTTGTCAAAGCTGTAGAATACTTAACAATTTTTTTATTGAATATATGAGCATTCGAATTGAATTTTTCTCTCATATTTATATAATATCTCCTTTAAAACTGGATCGGATTTCCTAATTCTGTGGCTTCCCGGCATAACTGACAAAGTCATACTTGCCATAAGGTTCATTTTACATGGTATTCTGATAAAATTTTGACCGTTATGGCATGTGTGACTTTTTCGGTTGTGCCGGGAAGCCATGAAATTGTATGCTAAAAAAATTTAAAAACCGATGTCCCCCCCCCCAAACTTACCCCTAGATGCGCCACTAAATATGTTTCATGTATTTTTTTTGTATTCTTTGTATTTTTAAGTATTTATGAAATTTCATTTAAATCTGTCCTAAAAATTTCACAAATTTTTCGAAATGTTTTCCAAAAAATCTTGTTTTCGGTCTTGGAATATTTTGAGTATTTACATTGTTAAATTTCTGCTATTAATAATACGATTTGTTTATGCTTTCCGTAAGTTCATTCAAAATTCAAATAATAAGCCCTATGATCCTCTTTTCGAAAAAAAAAATATTATAACAAGTTTGATTTACTATAATTCTAACTCAACTTTCTTTCTTCGGCACATGATCGCTATTTATGAAAATAATTTTCGAATTCTCGATCAAGGATCTTTTTTCTTATGATATGAAAAAGGCTGTTGAACTAAAATTAAAATTTTTTTGTTGATAGCGATTATATGCCTAAGAAAAGATTGTTGTTCAGTTATTATTTATTTTCTACTAAAAATTATAATTTTTCTTGTAATTAGAGACGGGGCTGAAGCAAGGAGCGATACTTGTGAAAATTTGGCGTAAATCGAATAAATAGTTTCGGAGATCTCGCGAGTTTAGTTTTTGAAAACGGATTCAAGTATTCGACTACTCGCGCTGGGCCCGTTCACTCATTCCTTCATTCTCTAACCGTCCCGCGCGTAGAACACATAATGGAATCTGCACGCTCAATTACAACACATTTCGGCTAGTGCATGAAAGAAAGACAGATTATTCTTTAATAAGAGCACGGACGCAAACTGGTACCTTACATAAAATATTGTCGAATTCCGTAGTATTTTTTAAAGTTCTCAGTACTTGAATGGACTTCTACATAGATTCATAAACAATTATATTCTTCCTCTATCCATTCAGAAATACGACACAAATATTCTTTATTCATTTATAAATCTTCCTAAGCACAATAAAAATTTTCCCATGCAATGCTACAGAAATTTATTCACCCATGTATCCGAGGAAAATAACTAAATTCGTTTTTAGTTCTGCCTTACAGCATTTTTATGCACTTTTACAGTTTGTCGCTCTATTTAACAGCCACTTCTTCCTCCCTCACACATCGTTCGACCTTTTCGTATAATTTTTTCCTTCTTCTTCATACCTTCTTGCTTTTCTCCATGGCACATCATATTTATCCCAAACTTTTTCCGAGGCTTACAGGAATTTCCCAGCAGTGTTTCCTAACTTGTAACGTTTTTTTCGGCCAAAGACTTCGAAGCTCAAGTCCCGCATTTTCCGCTTTCGTTTTCCCCGTGTTATTAATTGAAAAAAAGGGGAAAAAAGCCTTTACCAACTGGGCGGAGTGCTTCGAGCCCAGAAAAGTGAGCTCATTAAAGCGATAAAATTAATTTAAACCTCGGGGGCGCGATCTAATTATTTTTATCGACTTACGGTTGCGCCAGGCACCCGTAATTTCGACTTTTTCTCCCGCAGATTAGAACCGGAAGATAACGACGTTACGATATGTCAATTATGCCCGGGGAGCAACAAAGTTACCGGGTTGGCGGTTCAGATATTTTAGCCAAGTTGGGGCATTTTCCGGAAAAAATAATTAGCTCGTTGATTAGTGCATGCTTAGGACGCCAGGGGCTGGATTTAGGGGGGTGAAGGGTGGACTTTTGACACTTGGGAGCCCATATCAGAGGGCTTGCTGAGATTGTGGCCAAGTTTTGGATGAGGTTAGGGAAGGGGGATTGGCTTTCCATCAAGTTCAGTTTTACAGAGTTCCTTGGAAAACTGGAGGTAGAATTTATGGGTATTGTTGAGCAAGGAAAGTATAAATATCGATGAATAATAAGTTCAATTTGATAATTTTTTCTAGAACATGAAAAAAATACTCAGGTTTATTAAATTTTGAAAGATTGAATATTATTATTGAAATTCTAACAATAATGTAATAATGACAATGCACCTCAATATAGTCATGATGTTTATATAATTGAACAAATAATGAAATTTCTTTTCGGTTCATAAGATTGACTTATAATTTATTAGATTCTACAGAAATATTGTTGGATTCATAGATGACACGGAAAATATATACGTAAATTTTTCATAACCGATCGACGTAGATTTATTGATTCAAATTATAGCGAAAGAATTGATTTTATACAACTTACGAATTGTTGAGTTGACTTTAATTACATTCCATGATGAACGATTTGCTTTTATTCAATATTATGTATTATTTTCCAAATCCCTCTGAAGAAGGTCAGAAATTATCGGTCGAAAGCTCGAAAAATAAAGAATGTATGATATATTTACGAAAAAATTCTTATGATATTATCATCGTGAGTTTTTAAATATAAGAAAGCTGGACCCAAGAGCCCGTAAAGTTAATAGAATAATAAATAAGTTTCTGAAGTTAGGTTGAATAACTTCTGTAAACTTTAATAGTTTACAGAAGCTGTTTTCTGAAGAAACATCTTTCCTTCAGGATCTTATAATTTTTTATCTTTGTCGATCCATTGACAAAGGTACGATTTTTTTACTTTCGATTTCCGATTGGAAATTCGATACTCTAGTGATCAAAGTTAGAACAAATTTAAATATTTTCCTTCATTTCTGAGAAAATATTATATACTTATAGATTTACCATTTTTTACAAATTTCAAGAATTTTCGTATTTATTGCTCAAATTTAAAATTCTGTTTTCTACAGTTTCTAGCTGAAGATTTCTAGCATTTACATGGTTCGTTTTATAGATCTTTAGAATACGATGCCCTAGTATTGGAAATTTCAATGATTTCGAGTATGTACATTGATTATTCAAAATTTATCTTTTATACAGATTTATATTGCAGTGCTTTTGGTTCTTTTAATTTTTAATTCGTTTTCTTTTCACATAAATTCAATTTAGAGATACTAATCCTATTTCAAAAGATTTTTTAGTCTTTTTTGGATTTTTGGTATTTTTGTAAATTGCTATGTAGATTTCGAGAATTTGATCTTTCAGAATTAAAATTTATAATAATTTCTAGAAAATTGTATCGATGTTTGGGAGGACACCTAATTTCCGTATTTTTTTGTTATTTTTAGGATTTAAAAGAGTGTTTTGGTATTTTATAGATATCTATTATTTCAATGAAACTTTCTATATATTTCGAGAATCTAATTATATAGTACTAAAAATTTCAGTGATTTCGAGTAATTTCTCTTTTCAGAAAACATCTTTTGCAAATTTCCAGTGTTATTTGTTTGTTTGTTTATCTATGTTTTTTTTTTTATGAATACAATTCAGAAGATTTCATAGCACCTATTTTTATGAATTTTTAAACAGGTTTTGAGAATTGCATGCTTTTTTTTGCTTCGTTTTGTTTTTTGTTTGTTTGTTTGTTTTTTTTTTTCTTTTTTTGAGACTTTCATATATCAGTATAAGAAGAGCCTGAATGATAATTAACTGTAGAGCTTAAGAATTTTCGATCAACTCTTATGGATATCTCAATATATTGAAAATCCACGTAAGGTTCCTGAATTTTTTAGATATCACATCAGTGAACAGTCCTCAAATCCCGAAAAAAATTTATCCTAATTCCTGTAATCGTGACCTTTAAAAAAAACAATTTTTCAAAAACGTAACATCAAAATGAATAGAGTGACAAACAGGTTTGTGAAGAAATTGGATTTCTTCAACGTACCCTATCTTGGGATATTTTTCAAAAATTATCATTTATAGCCCCAGCGTCCAGGAAAATTTTAGTTGCTTGAGTTAATAATATCTTTAAAATCGTAAGAATTATAATTTTTTAGTAGAGTGGTGCGCGTGGGCTAGTTACGAGACCAATATGAATTTTCGTAAGTCGAAGTTCTGAACATAGGGGAGAGTCCCCCAAGGTCAAAGACACCAATCTTTTAAACAATTGTAGAATCCAAACAACATTACATATCTTGTACAATTATATATTTCCTGAATCCTTATTTCATTAACTTACTATTTATGAAACACAATTTCGATATCATCAAAATAACTATAATTTTAGATAATTTTAAAGATAGGCGAATATTTCAACTTTAAAAAAAGGTCCCCCAAGGTGGACACTTTGGAGAAATCCACTCAAAAAGTTGTAAAAATATTCCGAAAATTCACATTTTGATTCTTTTCATCAATTTTCATTGTAAGCTCTCGAAATGACATCAAATGTTGGCGAAGAAATATTATTTCTAAAAAAATGAATACCAAGCGTAAAAAAGCGAAATAAAAGGTTTCAATCAGAACCATCGGAGTTACACCGAGGACAAGTGTACCAATAGGTGCGAATTTTTATCTATTTTAACTGCACTACTCTTTTACATTCGTTGCACGCAATCGAATCGAATTTTTATAAGAAAAGCAAATGTCCACCTTGTGGTACAAAAAGTGTTGTATGAAGCGTCCTCGAAAATTTGAGAGTGACTTTTTCGTAATGAGTGGTACAGCGGACAAACAGCCATGACTTTCCACTTGATGATATAACTAAAAACTGCGTTTTCACAAACTGTAATACTGACACGAAGCGCAAAGTGCTATCACTTAATGCAAAAAAAAATTCCCGGGGTGTCCACCTTGGGAGACTCTCCCCTACTTTGAACATTTCATGACTAATGCAACAGTAACACGACCACATTGTAAAAAAGTGTTTTATTTTAATCCTAAATCGGTTATACATGATTCGCGAAACAATACTCAAAAATGCTTTTGCAAAGTTATCTCTCGTTTACGAGTTACATGATTATATACATCATAATTCTTGACTGTCACTCGATTCTTGAAAAGAGGCAAAAATTAAAATTAACGGTCGAAACTCGAAGAATATAAAAGAAATGTAATGAGTATTTAAGAAAATGACCCCATCACTCATTACCAATGACTTTTTGACAAAAATGGCTCCAACGTATCTGAGGAGCTGAAAAGATTCAATCATCAAGTACTCACATTTCCCTCAAAAGCATCAACAGTCCTTAGATAAAATACCGATAAAATTGACGCAAAAATCGATAAATAATCACTGCGAGCGACGTTGATTCGTTTAAGCATTTTAAGTTCCAGCGTGTCCCTTGGTAAAATTCCAATCTTCGCGTTCCATTGTTGCGAGGGCAGACAGCTGCAATTATCGGTCAATTAAGCCATTTTCCAAGCCCGACCCAGGACACGTTGAGACTTGCCCCAGCGTGCCGTAACTGCACGACGAGCTTATAATTTCATTTGGCCGTTATTCCGTTCGAACAATTGGCATCTTTCATAACGAGCGCGAAAAAATCGTCAGCTCACGTTGAGGAAAAAAGGAAAAAAAAGCATGGAAAGTCCCAACGATTCCCAAGAAAATCTCGAAAGACATTGGAATAACTGTCGAGTAGATCTTTTGACATAACATATTTCAGAATACATTACATATGAAATGAATCGAGTGATTATTTAGAAAAAAATTTTCGAATTTTCGATCAAGAATCTTTTTTTCCATGAAACGAAAAAGGCTATTGGTGTAAGATTTCAAATTTTTTCATGAATAGCGATCATATACGAAGAAAAGATTTCAAAAAAAATTCTCTCGATCTCCCAGTCAATTGTCTTTATTAAAAATACGTCGACGTTTCGAGTCGGTTTTGACTCCTTTTCAAGACCTAGTAAGTATGCATCAATCAACAATCATCAAGCGGGCAAAATACAATAATCACAATAAATACAATAATTAGTTACATGTTCTCACTTAGGTCATAATGGGATATGATTAATAATCATGTCGAAACATTATCAGAAGACTGCCCGTCACTTAAAAAACAAAATCTCCAAACAGTTTCAACAATATGTCTCGTCGGAGTTATAAAATTACTTCAGAATTATAAAAGTCACAATCTTGAGAAAGGCCTCCATCACGATTGGCCGTGGTTCCGATACTAACTCTGACTAACTCTATGTACAAATCATGTCTACTAGGTCTGAAAGTGAAGTGAGTCATCCATAATCAATGTATATAGTCAATCAAAGAATCGTAAATATTATCCCAGTATTCTAGATCTTTCTGTTTATTAAGGACAATGTCCTGATGTTTTTTAATATAAGCCATCTCCGTGAACAATCTTTTACGATAATTGTGTTCTTTGTTCAATATTTCTATATTCTCCCAATCAAAATCATAGGTAAAATTCATTCTATGTTGACTGATCATCACTCCTATTTTATGTGAAAGGTGATGTGACGAGAAATTATTCAATGTTCTACCAGAAGCCGTGGGTTTTTCATACCGATTCGTGATCAACAAACAATTTTTGTAAGTAACGGGCAGTCTTCTGATAATGTTCCGACATGATTATTAATTATATCCAATTATGACGTAAGTGAGAACTTGAAACTAATTATTGTAATTCTCGTGATTACTGTATTTTGCCTGCTTGATGATTGTTGATTGATGCATACTTACTAGGTCTTGAAAAGGAGTCAAAACCGACTCGAAACGTCGACGTATTTGTAATAAACACAATCGACTAGGAAATCGAGAGAATTTTTTTTCGAAATAAATAACCACCCAGTGATAAACTACGTATATTATTGAAGAAAAGATTGTTGTTCAGTATTATTTATTTATTTAATAAAAAAGATGATTTCTCTTGTATTCGAAGACGTCGCTGAAGCAAGGAGCTGTACTTCTGAGAATTTAACGTAAATCGGATAAGTAGTTTCTGAGATCTCGCGAGTTTAGTTTTTGAAAACGGATTCAAGTATTCTACTACTCGCGCTGGGCCCGTTCACTCATTCCTTCATTCTCTAACTGTCCCGCGCGTATAAAGAGCACATTATGGAATCCGCGCGCTCAAATGGCGCTCTGAAAAAAATGTATGTGTGTGTTTTTTTAATAGAGATAATAGTAGAAATTAATATGTTGAAAAATTCTTTATAATGATTAGAAAAAAAAACTCTTCTTTGGAAAGAATGACCAGAGCACCACTCATTCACATCTACACATTCTTCTTGTAAAAGGGTTGTGCCAAATACAGTTAATTGGAGATCTGGCATTATTATAACTATTTGAGCTGGCGAGGGCAGTGACGATACAGGAGGCGCCTGGTTTGCGATAAACGAGGTTCTGCTGTATATTGATAGTTTCAAACTGCTCTCCTCAGAAGGTCTCTCTTTCCGAGCTTTGAGTGTACACCATAAAAAGAAATCCATCCCCCGGTGCGTCAATTTTTCCTTTCAGCGTGGTAAAAACATCCGGCCAGCCCTGAAAAATGAGCGGGGCAAGTTCAAGACGGGGCGATTATCCCATGAAAGTAATGAAAAAAGTTGGGTAATTCGTGCCTCGGCGGGACGTAATTTCAGGCGGAGCGTGAAACGCCACGACGGAAGTTGGTAACGGCCCGATTGTAAATCATGCCTTTAGTTTAATTATAGCGAAATACGCGGGGTCGAGGATCGATGCCCGAAAATGTGTCGTTGGCGCGAAAACTGGAAGCGATCCATTCTACTTTTCTCGGTACCATTATGCCGGGGCCGGAAAGCTTTCCACGCCGCGGGATTGTCTCTTTGCAAAACGACGGAGGTCTTCATGGGCAGGAGGTCCGGGGGGGTTCGAGGGGCGTAGACCCGGCCGGAATGAAATGAGGTTTAATGAGCCACTAGCGACCCTTCTGTTTCAGCGGAGTATTTTATCGTTTACTTTGCACTTATTACTAACCGCGGCTCTGTGAAACCGCCTCCCCCCCCCCCCCGCACCGATATTCTTTTCCCGCGATTCCATTATTCACGTACCTTCGACCGTCATTAAACGCGTTCGTCGAATTAGCGCTACTCATTTCGACAATTACGCGGTTCGCCTGTTATCGCACGCCTCGATTTTTTAGGGAACTCGTGTGCGAGTTTCGAGTGGAATCTTACGGGACCCGCGATTTTGAAATTTATGGAGCATGCCCCGCGAATGGTGCATTGTCATCATAACGAAAATATCATGTTATGAACGATATTGTGAGCTCATCGTCGGATTCTCACTGGATGCTGCTACACACAATATCAAATTGCTGCGGCACCGATACGCGTATTCTTGCGAGTACATTGTCACGTGAACTATTTCTTACTCTTATGTGAACTTAATTGAATCGTCACTCCTTTACTGTACTGTGGCATAACCTTCTATGGACAATCTTGTATCGTTCCCTCGAGGATACGCGATGATCATTACAGTAATGGGAACAATGCATCCACTTATTGTAGTAATGCAGTGCATTGTCAAAGATTATCGCCGTCACAAAAATCTCGACTTTTCAGTGTGAGGTTTGTATGAGTAATTATAAATTTCCGAATCGTCCTAAGATAGGATCATAGATATCAGGATTAAGTGGTAGTATTGGATTTTTTGCTTTAATTGTAAGATCAGAAAACCAGATGAGTTTGCTGTCTCATTCGCACCTCGTATAAGAGTGCAAGTTGGAAAGAGCGCGCGAATGATTTTTCGAGTTATATATACTATGGCGTTTAACGGCGTATGTGATGCGATGGTCGCAATCCGCCCGGATCATGAAACCACGCCTAATTCTGACAAATTATATGTTATATCAAATTGATATAACATGAAATATAATTAATTGATGTGTCAATAATGTTATTTATTCTATGAAGTATGACTGTCAGAGTATAGTAAATAGGAAAGAGTTTGGAAGAGGGGATTTAGAAGATATATTTCCTTCGGAGTTTTATTATTTTTAATATTTGACCATCTAGTAACGTGACCAAGGTTTTCAAATTTTGTCAACTCTGGTATTTTTTAGTTGTATATTTTTTGGAGCGTCAAGTCACACATTTTGCATATATTTAATATAATGGAATTTTATTTTCGTGATTTCAAAATCACATAAGTTGACATTTTTTTTGCTGATTATACTTTAAGGATTTTCGTATTTTTTCGGTATTTGTAAAATTCAAGGGAATTCTGCTATTACAATAGTTTTCCCTACAGATTTTACGATTTGATGCTTTAAAAAACAAAAATGAAAAAAATTTTTATATCTTTATAAATATATTTCCGCAAATATAATATCAACACATATTTTAAGTGTGTGACGAGCCAGATCAATGGAATCTAACAATTACACTTTCTTTATAATGAGGTAACTTGAGTGTTAGGCAAGACGCCCAGGAATACAGATTCCTTAGTCTCGTCGAACACAGAAAGGACCCTCTGTAGACAACGGCCTACAGTGGCCCTTGATCCGACTTTTCAAAGGGAGTCGGGAAATCGTTTTAAGGATTAAAATAACGATACAATTGAAATACAGTTTGAATGCCACAACGTGACGTTATTATTATAAACAATTCGCTACACATGAATTCATTCCGATTACAACTAACTCCCATCGATTACGCGTATACAAAGTGACATTTAGTCCGATATGAACTGATTCAAAACACTCTCGATGTAATTTATCTCCGTTTTCATTTCACATACTCTTGGCTCTGGCAACATTCTGTTAATTTAATAACGATCTTATTATTTTCCTCAGAAATTGCAATTCTTCCGTTACTTATTCGTACTTCGTTTCCATTTTAATCCATTATTCCCTTCCTTCGCATAAATTCTATCGTGGCTTTGCAATTCTATTTATTATCTTGCAACTCTAAATCCCATTTCAGTTTACTCCACAATCCGAATCATCACGATTTTTATTCACAATTCTATTCATTGATTTTATATTCATTTTAGTTCACAAGTTCCTTTTAATTCGCAAAATATTAATCTTTTACTCGTTATGGATTCGTAATCTATATATTCTTTATATGCTATTCAAGTAGTTTCATCTTCTGTTCGGATTTACAATTCTTGTTATACATTCGCCACATCTTTAAATATTGATTGCTAGTTCATGTTAACTTCGTTTATGACAACAATAATAGCCCCATTTCCTCGGGTTGAGTCTGGATGAAATCTCCCCTTCTGAGTAAAAAGGCTCGTCATTTGATCGTAAACTCCTTCCTTTATTTACGAGAGAGCAGTGAATATATGAGAAGAAATGAGCGACAACTGTGATTGGCTATTCTGTTCCAACGGCTTGGGGACCTCGGGTACGACCCGGGTGATTTGGGCCAGGTGGCTTCAGGCAACAAAAATTCAGGCTATAGCGCTGTCGTCAGGTCAAGCCCGTGGACCTTGGTTGGAAGTGTTCTCAGCCATGGGACCATGTTTGGAGTAGTTTGGACTACCTCCAGAGAGGAGCTCACAGGCTGGAAGCCCGAGAACAACTTCGATTCTACTGCAAAATGCGCGGGTTTATGTATGGTTCCGAGAGGAAGTATTCGGACCTTTTTCGGTTCGTTTACGTCCGGTTGCGAAATTACTCCGGATAATCGCTTGTCGTTGAGTAAAAATAGAAAATCGTTGTCATTTGTTAAATCGTTTCATCACCGAATAGTATAGATAACAAGTTTGAAGAGTAGAAAATCATTGTCATTTGTTAAATCGTTTTGTTTTCCCTGCTTCGGCATTTCTTATCAAATCAAACATAGAAAATTGATTTTTGGTTGCTATTCTTCAGCGTTGGCGAAATCGTCGTGATTTAGATACCGCCGCGTGCTATCTTAATGTTTGTAAGAATAGTTTTTATTCAGACTTCAAAAAAAAAAAGAAATGTTAATATTTCTTTGAATATGAATATAAATTTTAGACGAGTGGAGAAAAGGCCCGCTCGTCACAAGTGTTAATTCGATTTCTAGAATTTTCGTATTGAATATGATTTATAGAATATTTGATGTTTTGTTGTATTTTCATGATCTCTAGATTTATATAGATCACCTATAAGATTTATAGAATTTGATTTTGTAGCATTAATATTAATTTCAATGAATTTAAGTAGTATTATTGTTATTTTACGGGAGCATATTTTTTATGCAGATTTTTCTTTTTTTTTTCTCTTTTATTTTTATAGATATGAAGATTTTTGGAACTATACGCTCAAGGAGTTTTTGGAGAAGTTTCATAAATTTCAAGAGAACATATATCTATGCAGTTTTTAAGTTTTAATATACTTCCAGTATGTCTTTGATTTTTCAGTATTCATGAAATAACAAACAACTTTCTGGTGGTTTTACTGATTTCTATTATATTTGTAGATTATTGCATAAATATCTAAGACTTGGCGCTATATAACGGTGATTTTGAAAATTTGAGTATTTACATAGATTTTAGAAGAACGTGCAACATCTGCTTTAGATTTTAAGTGTCCATGAAATTTTACAGAATTTTCTAAATTTTTTTCGATTTCCAACTCTTTTCCGGGTTTCTCGATAGATGTCCAAAATTTAATACCATGCATAGTATTAAGCTTTTCCGGAAATCTGTGGTATTTTTATAGATTTCTAAAAAAATAACACTTACATAGATTTTTACTATTTACAAAATTCTTTGTGGTTAACCGCACAGAATTTTCCAATATTTTCTGCATTTACGTGAAATTCTATATAGATCTCGAAAATTCGATTCTACACAATTGTAAGTGCTTAGTTTTTTTCATATATTTACGAGAAGAAAACATCTTCAAAGATGTTTAATATTCATGAAATATTATAAAGAATTTCCTAGTATTCCTTTAATTTTCGGTATTTTTTTCATATTTCTGTATAGATGTGTGAAATTTAATGCCACGAACTTCAATTTTTTATGAATTTACAGTATTTCCATAGATTCCTTAGAAAACAACATCCCAAGTGTCCCACATCTTGCCCAGAACACTCGAAGAGGCTAGGGCCGCGGCGAGATTCTTCGGAGTGCGTCCAGGAGGTGGATTCCAGGAGTTCGACGGGGCGGGAATACCCGAGGTCTGGGTTTTCTCGAAGTATTCAGCGGGGAAAAACCCGGGTGTGGAAGAGCTGCCCCAGGATTTGACCTCGAACCTGTCAGACGTCACCCTCGCCCCAGCTTGGACGATCGGATCGCCCAGTTGTTAGGCCACCCTGGCCCGTCCACTTCTGCTCCTCCAGTCCTCTCCGATACCGTAATAATCTCTCTCTCTGAGAAGACCAGACCCACGGCCAAACCAGGACCGCCGGCGGCGGAGCCGTCCTGTTGGACCCAGCAGCGCCAACCTCCCCGTGGCCGTGGATCTTACGGGGGACGCTCCCAGGGAGCCGCCTAGGATAAGGGAAGAGCGGGAGATCCTCACCAGCGAGTTGCCCGAGGAATTTCGGCGGGCCCTGAGTCGTCGACGTCGGAGACCGAGCATCCGGCCCTACGTTCGCCCAGTCGTGACTCGGCCGGAATCAACCCCCGTCTCTCCTAATACCGAAGCACGACTCCTGGAGGAGGATCTTCAACCTGGGGAAGCGACGCAGAAGATTTGTGATTATGCAATTTTGTGTTTCATGGATCTACTGAACTTGTAAAGACTCCGAATTGTACTTGAATAAACCGAGGCATGGTTCTTCCTGCAAATTAGGAGAAGCCTTATTATTGACAACGCCCTCTCTCCTCGAGAGTCTCTATTAATGAAGACACCTGTGTACTATTAATACATAACAATAGGTATGTCTAGAATTTTATGCCATCAAATAAAATTTTTCATCAATTTACAGTATTTTCATAAATTTCCAAGGAATCATCCACAGAGTTTTTTACCATATTATGTCTCCTATGTTTTGATTTTTTTTTAAATTTATGTAAAATAAACAAGTGTTTCCAAGTAATGATAACTCTACAGATTACTTATGTTTTGAGGGATTCATTCTACAATAATATAACTAATTCATACGATTATATTCTACAGAAAACAGAATAGTTATAAATTTTGATTATTCTTAGTATTAATTTTTCAAGTTTTGAAAACGTAAGAATATTTTCCAATCATTAAAATGATTTTAAAATTATCTAATTAATTATTCTGTTCAAAAAAAAAATTTTTTAGAGTTCAAGATGATTATTCTTGAGTTAATAAAATGGAGAGTTTAAAAAAAACTTACATGTAGTTATAATAGTTATATCCTCCTAAGTATAGTAAATACATTTTGAATGATCATTTTTTTCAAAATTCTTCATAAGTATTATTTATATCAATTTTTTTTTTTCATGTATCATACAGTGCTTTTATTCTTAAGTATTCATTATTATTACTTTTCCTACAAATATTTTTTTCTCAAATGAACTGAGAGAAAGTCAAGATTTAATAGGCATCCAGTTTGTGAGAACAAATATTCCCAAAATGTAAAAATCTTTATCTCAAACCTGTAATCCCCAAACGCTTCAGTATATATAATTAAAAAGATCACAAACCGAAAATTTTCCAAATTGAAAATCAATTTTCCTAAACTTTTCCCAACTCCGTAAACTTATTCTTATGATTCCAATCATCCCGAGTATTCACACCAAAAAAAAAAACAAAATACCCAGTGGAGATCAAACGCTATAAAAGTCCTCCAAATCAAATCAAGAAATTGATTTGATTACTCCCAAACAACAGCACTCTCTCCCAAAAGTTCACATCATCCCAAGTTGGCTGATGAATTTTTTGCAATCAGCTCGGTTATGAAAAAAAATAACGGCACTCCACGCTGATTATTACATCGGCAGCCGATATCGCTTGCATATATTGCTTCTACTCTGCGTGATGAGTTACGTAATTTGAAGCTTAATGGGTGATATTTGTACACCCCCCCCCCCTTCCCGACCCAACCCTACCACCGCCACCCGCATTTTCCCAGAAGGTTCGCTCGAATATTCAAACATAAATCATCCATTTTGACATGGAGTCGATGTATTTTCAATAAATGGATTACTATGGTTACGTAGCATCGTTTCCGAAACGAATAATTCAACTGTTTGCAACAAATCGTCAACAAATCAAAAATCTATGAAATACTAGAAATCTATGAAGTGATTGCTGAACGAAAGATTAATGAATGTATTACAAGTCTTTGTTACTTTAGATTCTTTGAAATTCTAGAAATATTGTATAGGAATCTATTCAAATACTGCTTATTTTGAAGCCTGAAAAAAATTTAACGATATTCAATAAATACTCAAAATATTGGAGTTTTAAAATATTCTGCTAAATTCTGTTTACATTTTTTCGAAAATAAAATTCTTATTCTTAGCAATGATTTTTGGATTTAATATACTCTGAATCTTGGAATCTTACTGAAAAATATATGTAATATGCTGAAATTACATTAGATACTTGTAAAAATGAATTATATTTTTTCGAATCTCGATACAAAAAATAAAAGTTATTATCAAAAGTTTGATTCCTAAGATTTCTAGCAATTCATATATAAATCCTTAACAATATTGAAAATTTCTTCGGTTTGATGATGTTTTTAATAAATACGAAAAATAGTTTAAGTATTTTACAACCATAATAATATCTGACAAATGATTCTAGAGAATGAAAATTTTCGAGTATATACCCCGCGTCTTACGAATTTCTGTCTACGACGCGACGGTCGTAATCCGCCCGGATTTCGAAATATTTCAAAATTTGAATGCACAAAATCGCATGCATTATATCTGAAGAAGTAGCTTTAAAAAAAATTAAATTGTACATTTTATTAAAACCGAAAAATGGAAAAAATTAGTTACATAAATCCTAAAAATACATGATGTACCAATTCTTTATAAAATTTCACGAACTAGAACATGAAGGTTTAGAAAATTTCTTTAGCAATTCATGAGAAAACCGCAAAATTATACAAATCTAATAAATATTGAAAAAGCACGTCAAATTTCGATAGAGCTATAAATCTTGGAAAATAAGCCCTAATAATTTTATAAAAATCCTATAAGAAAATGAAATCTTGTATCGTATAAGAATTTATTTTCTAATGAGGTGACCTTATAAAAACCTTTTAGGAAACTGAAATATCTTATCAGAATGTATTTGATAAAATCTTCAAAATTACCACGAGAGTTGCCATCAAGGTCCATTTAAATACATGAAAATTTATGAAACTTCAATTTCTGAAGCACAAAGTTCGAGAAATCTAAATCTAAAAATTTTGTGATTTCTTCACAAAAGATTCTTACAAATACATATTTAATCTTCTCGATAATTTAGAAATGTTGAAGAACTCAATAAACCTTGTTAACTTTAGAGCTTTTATTTTCAAAATGCCATAAAATACTCAAAATTTCAAAATTCCCTAGAAAATTTTACCAAATTCGATGCATAGAGAGAATTACGAAAAATATCGAAAATATATTGACTTTTTATTAGAATTGTGAATACTGAATAGATTTTTTCAAAAATCTTTGCCGAATTTGTGACTCAATTAGACTTTTTGGTTCCCAGAGCATAAAACTCTAGAAATCTATGTATAACAAGATAAAAATATAAAATCTTTAGTATCGTAGAGATACCAAAAAAAAAAAAAAAAAAAAAAATACCTTAAATACAAAAAAAACTTGAAATCTGTCATTTTTTCCGACAAATTTGTCGGATTTATTAGAATATTTCAAACTTTGATTACAAGTTTATTGCATTCTCGAAATCTGAGAAGGTATATCTAAAAAAAACTAGGATATCCTGAAAAAATTTTTTTTTAATCCAAAAGTAAAAAAATATCTCAAAGTACTAAAAATTCATGGAAATACTGCTTCTACATTAAATTCCACTAACTAGAATAAAGAAGTCTAGAAAATCTCTACAAAAATTCATAAAAGTACCGAAAAATCCTCCAAATCGTATAAATACTGAAGAATAACAAAAAATTTTAACAAAACAATAAATGCAGAAACATACTGTTTTCTAAAAAATAATTCAAATACAACAAATTCGATCAACTTCGATTTTTAAAGCGTATATTTCTAGAAATCTAAATCACAGCAATACATTAGAATACTAAAAATATAAAAGACTGCCTGAAAATCCTGTAACATGTTATCAATTCTGAAAAATACTAAAAATCTTAAATATGCTGGAAAATCCTACGAAATTCAATGGATAGTCAAAAATACTATAAATACTGAAACTCCAAAAGATACTTACAAATGTAACTTGAAATTTTTCGGAAATATCTGAAATGTAAAGAACTTTGAATATTGGAGCATCTAAATCGTGAAATCTACGAGAATACTGAAAATCTTATAATTTCCTAGGATTATCTTAGAAAATATAATGCATATATACAAATCAACGAAAAAAAATAAAAATAATGACATTTCATTGATTACTTTAAAATACTTGATGAATTCTTTAATTAGTTACGCGAAATTTGGAAATCAGTAAAGTTTTAATTTAATGCTTCCTGAGATATTTCTTAAAACAATTGAAATACTCGAAATTTTTGATTGAAGACAGAAGAATTTTTGAAATCTGAAGAAATATCTTTAAAGAACTAGAAAGTCGTCAAAATTTTATACAAATAACACACAAAAAGTAAAAAAATATTAGAAATTTATGAAAATATCCATTCATAAAATTTCATTAACTAGAGCTTCGAAATATAGGAAATCTGTACAACAATTTATGAATACCAAAAAAATCCTCCAAATAATCTAAAAAATTAAATAATCATTTCAAGCATAAGTTACTAGTAATCTAAATCAAATCAATCCATTAGAACACCGAAAATTCAAAAGAATGCTGAAAAATTCTTCAACATCTAATGAAAAGGTTGAAAAAAATACTATAAAATTTAAAGATTAGGCGTATATCATTGTCTCAAAAATTTATCAATGTACTAAAAATCTTAAAAATTTTGCACAAGTTAATCAAAATACCAAAAAACTCTTTCAATTTTCTACTATGAAAAACTTACAATTAAAAAAACTACTGAAAGTACTCGAATTCTTCAAACAAGCTGTTTTCTGAAAAATTCATCAAAATCTACGCCATATGTCTTGTATTGATATGTTCTTTTTAATGTATGGACGTTAAATTTCGCACGCATCCAATACTTTGCTATATTTTGCAAAAATTTCGTGTTCCGATTCCCATCCTTCACATAGCAAAAAAAAGGAAGGGGAAGGGAACAGCGTGAAAAATAAAATTATCTAACAGAAGCTGCGAATTTCTCGATCCAGTTTTTGCAACTTGTGAGGAAACTGGTGAAGGAAAAAAAGGCTGCATGGAGGGTGAAAAAAGGGTTCGGAGTTTGGCGCGATCTGGAAAGCTTTTCTGCTGTTTGCTTTACAGTCGCGTGGGATGGCATTTTTCATGAAAGCTTTTACGCTTTCACTGTTATCTCGGCGAAAATATAGCAAGCGATTTTCACGTACTACCTTATTCGACACGTGTGTCTACATTTTTTACTTTGAATTTACGGTTTGAATTTTCGGTCTGTCGTACAATTTGATGTTTGACATGTTCGTAAGTGAATGTATGATATGTATAGCATGATATTTAAATGATTATATACAATGATATACATCAAATCTTACGATTCGGCAATGTTCTAAATTAAAAGAAATTTATAAATGAGCGTGTGGATTCCGTAACGTGTTCTATATACCCTCGGGACAATCAGAGAATGGAGGAATGAGTGAACGGACCCAGCGCGAGTAGTCGAATACTTGAATCCGTTTTCAAAAACTAAACTCGCGAGATCTCTGAAGTTATTTTATTTATCCGATTTACACCAAGTTTTCAGAGATATCGCTCCTTGCTTCAGTGCCGTCTCCGAATACAAGAAAAATTACCACTTTTGGTAAAAAATAAATAATAACTGAATAACAGCATTTTCTTTGGTATACTATTTATGGGAAAAATTCGAATTTTCGATGAAGAATCTTTTTTTCTATGAAATGAAGAAGGCTATGGTTATAAAATTTCAAATTTTTTCAAAAAAAACGTTCATGTGCCAAAGAAAAGATTAGTGTCTAGTTCTTATTCATTTTTTATAAAAATTAAAATTTTTCTTGTATCCCGACACGGCACTGAAGCAAGGAGCGATATCTCTAAAAATTTGACGTAAATCGGATAAGTAGTTTCTGAGATCTCGCGAGTTTAGTTTTTGAAAACGGATTCAAGTATTCGACTACTCGCGCTGGGTCCGTTCACTCATTCCTTCATTCTCTAACTGTCCCGCGCGTATATAGAACACATTATGGAATCCGTTCAAATGTAGTCTACTAAAAAAATACTGCAACTTCCAAGCAAGTCATATGAATATTGAAGAGGCCTGACTGTTGAATTATTTTTCTACTCAAAACTCAAATTATCTACGTAATTCTCCAGATAGATATAATGAGTTCTGAAGATGTAAAAACAAAAATGAAATAAACAAGTTTCAGAAGACTTGAGAGTGCTCATAAACTTTGAAGAAAATTTATACTTTTTCAAAGTTTTCCATTTGTTGAAAAAGTTTTAAACATGAAGTGCGCAATGTTAGAGCTCTTTTAGATTTGTTTGATAAATTCCACATATCGACAAATTTCGCGAATTTTATGATTGAAAAAATATTGCGAGTTTTAACCGACATATATGAATACTAGAAAAATGTCAGACTATTGACTTATATTTCTACTGCATGAATTTAAGTGAAACGTACATTGATGCCAAAAGTAGTGCACATCTTTACGATTTTAAGATATTTTTATAAGGAATTGAAATAAATAATTTAGTAAAAAATTTTTTAAATGTTATTATAATATAATACACAAGTTTTATGAGGTCAATATACTATACATCGTGTGTACAATATACGAAATCATTTTTTTACACGTGGCAATATTTTCATTTCTAAGAAAACATAAAAAAATTAAAGAAATCGTGAAAAGCAAATAGAATGAAGAATATGTGACATAAGACTTAAAATATTTATACCTATTTCGAAACCAGATGAAAATTATTAGATAGGAGACTTTTGAAATGTTCGAATGAAATTGTACTCTTATTTAAAAGCAAATTATGTATTTTAACTCAGAGTTATCGTCTCCAATGTTTCAGTTTGTCGAGGGGTGCAGACGTTCATAGAAACACCAAAATACACAGAGGTCAATCCCAATGAAGACGCAAAACTCATTTGCCTAGTCCGAGAAAAAAGGGGCCACTGTATTTGGCAGAAAGATCAAAAGGTGAGGAAATGCATTATCATATCTCTTTCTTACAAATAATCGAAAGTACTACAGAATCAACAAATCAATTATTTCAAGTCAACTTGATAAGCAATGCACATTACATAACATTATTTTTTCACGTGGAAAAATTCTTCACGCATGATCAAAATTTACCAGAAACTACGGTAATTCAAAAAATTTCGTTCAAAATTTCACAACTCGTTTGAATTTGTTGATTTTTTATTACTGCTCCATTTTACAATTACAAAAACACCAATTACACGATATTAACATGGAAAGTCTTATCTTACAAACTTAATTATCAGGCATCGAAAGTGTATATTATTCCGATACAGCAAGGTTTTACGTTGTTCGGTTCAACTTGTTAGGCCTGGCATCTACGGCTTTTTGCAACAAGTTATTGAACTTTTCCACTGCTTTTTCAACAGCGCACGTACTAATCTTTTTTTTCGACTTGTATGTCTTGCAACACTCATCTACGTAATACTTTGATAGTTCACTCACGCATTCGCTGCATACTTCCGGTTTTTTGATTGTGGCAGTTTCCTGAAATTCATTTTATACTCAGTACGATTCTCAACAGTTGACACAAAAATGTTAGGTTCTTTAACAAGAAAATGTCAAATAAACGGGATTTGCATCCTAGCAAATACTTCAATTTTCTTTAGATGAATGCTTTTTTTGAGAATCTCTTATTTTTTATAGTTTAATTGGAATTCTGTAGAACTATTGCACATTTTAAAACACGATAAAAAACGTCTGTCCTAATGAAATTTTCATCTTTTTTTAATTCTCTTTTAGTATTTCAGTTCTTTATAAAAGAAAAAAGAAAAAAAAACATGATAGTAATATGGAAAAATATGATCATAAAGACAATGTTCATAATGTATGAAAATCTCCCAAATTCTACCATTTTTTCGAAACGTCAAGAATCACTATCAGTCATTGAAAATGTACATCATTCAAAGTTTTACAACTTTTAATATTATATTTAATTACAGACATTATTTTAAATTTTCAATATTTTTTATTTCATTTATTGAAATTCCTGGAACTACAAACTTAATAATAAATATTTTAAGAGTTCCACATAAACCAGAAACTTTCCCAACTCTTCTAGATTCCTCGTAATTTTTATATGTATCTTTAACTTTTCAAATGATAAATATTCAAGGTAAAAAAAAATTATCAAGAATATTTCGAAGAAATAAGATAATGAACGCAATCTACAATATTTATGAACATGTCATGAAATATTCTATAAATTCTTCAAGTTATGTATAATTATTGTCAATGTTCGAATTATGAATTTTTTCCACTTTTAAAAAAGTTGGAAATTTCTTAGTTATTACAAAGAATCGAAAATTTTCTGAACTGTACGAAAATAATGGAACTCATTAAAACTTTTAGTGGTTTTTCATAACACCTCAAGTTTACCGAATTTATACTAAAAAAAAAAAAAACATAATGTTGCATATTTCAAAAAAATATGATGATAAACATAAATAATCTACGAATGTGATAAATATTTTTTAAGGCTATCAAATTTTTCTAATTCTTGGAATTTATATTGACAATTTTGAAATTATTGCAATTCGTTCAATTTTTGATCTCAATAAATAATTTGGACGAAATTTGTCAAATTTTTTAAAAATTTGTCTGACTCGCACATTTTTGTCGTAATTCTTCAATGTTTATCAAGGTATGCAGATTTTCAATAAAAATTTAAAGAACAACATGCATATTTGAAAAATATAGAAATGCTTAT
Organism: Platygaster robiniae; assembly: GCA_028476575.1. Classification (NCBI taxonomy): domain Eukaryota; kingdom Metazoa; phylum Arthropoda; class Insecta; order Hymenoptera; family Platygastridae; genus Platygaster; species Platygaster robiniae. The sequence goes on from CM052021.1 coordinate 40,792,121, forward strand.
GAAATCTATAAAATTACGAACATTTAAATAGCATATATTACAAAAAAAAATGTATTGAATTATTGACAATTAATAATAGTTAAATAATTTTTCAAAATTTTCAAGTTCGTATAAAAGTTGAAAATATGTCAAACTGCACAAATTCGATAATAATTTTTCCAACTCTTTTTTTGCAATTTTTGAAAATTCTTAAAGTTTATCAGATTTCTTTGAAAAAATTATTTTGCGTATTTCGAAAAATATCATAATCCAATCCATCTACGAAATTACGATCATTTCCCTAACTTAAAATTTACAAAATTATTGGCAATCATACAAATTCGCAAAATATCTCATTTATTTTAATACTTTTCGAAAGCTATGAAATTTGCGTCACTCAGTAATTTTTGTTTGTGATTTTGAAATACTGTCCAGGTTTTTCAGATCTGTAAAAAAAATACTTTGAATATGTCAAAACACATGAAAATGTACGTAGTCCAGAAAATTATAAACATTTTTAAATTGTGTAGATTTTGAGAGAATCATAAAATTATTGTGAAATATGAGAAACCTTAAGATTTAATAATTTTACAGAATTTATATAGTTCCTCAAGTGCATTCAAACTCGTTACAACTTCTCGGAAAAAAAAAATTGTGTCCAAATTAGTTATTTTTTTTTTTTTTTTTTGAATTTTCAACTACCTACCAATTTCATCAGATTTGTTTAAAAAATTATGTTGCATATTTCAAGAAATATAATAATCCACACAATCTACAAAATCACAAACATTTCCTTCAATTTTACACACAGATTTTCAAACATTTAAAATATTATTAGCAATCATAAAGTTCTAAAAATTATAATTTTTTGTAACTTTTATAATCTTCTAACTACTATTCAGATTTTTAATATTTGTTGGTAAAATTATTTCGCACTTTAAAAAAAGTATAAAAATAAACTCAATGTACAAAGTTGCAAACATTTTAAAAAAATTATAGAATTCTCGCCAACCACTGAAACTCTGAAAGATTCAATAATTGTTTCAAATTTTCATAATTTCATAGATGAATCTAAACTTGTTAAAACTTGTCAAATTCAAAAAAAAAATCGGCAAACTTACTTTTTCTTCAACTACATTCCAAGTTTTTATAATATAAGTTTAAAAAAAAAATTTCTTTCTATATCTCAAAGTTACTAATATCACAACCCACTCAAAAACCTAACATTCTGCCGTCCCTGTCAAGTACATAATCCAAAAACTCATCTATCCTGACGAATACTTACAGTCGAGCCTGCCAGAGTGGTCACAACCACTGGCTCAGTTGTTTCGTTACTAGACGTGTAATGCACGATTTTCTCTAAACTTTCCTCAAACGTCAGTTGTGACTTTTCCTGAATACAATTTACGACGTGCCGGATGTTATCATGTAGTTTCGAGCAGTCCGCTAAGTATTGTTGTACCAATTCGTCCATGCAGTCAATGTATACTTCAGGTTCAATCATGGTCGAACTTTCCTGCAATAGATTGTCAGTTGAGTCAGTAACAGCGAGCGCAACGTGCATGGAAGGATCAGGGCCGGATTAACAAGTAGGCAGAATAGGCAGTTGCCTGGGGCCCCCGATTTTAGGGGGCCCCCGAAAAATGAAAAAGACTTCTAAAATTTTCTTACAAACATACAATTCTAGAGAGTGAAAGAAAAATATAATCAGAACTGAAAATAATTGAAAAAATACGAAATAATAAAACAAACAAAGTGAAATCACAATTGACTTGAATAGAAGCCTTCAAGCGGAAATTTCAACGTGAATGATGAATGAGTGAATGATGGATGACAAAGGACAAATAAATTAATGTATCATTTGACAGGCTCAGAGGCAAAACGACACAAGAATTCCCGAAAGAAAGACCGACTTATGTGAGTCAGCATATTTTTTATCCTTTCTTGGAAATTCTTGTGTCGTTTTGCCTCTGAGCCTGTCATTTGGTATCATTTAACAAATACGTTTTCGTGAATGTTCGAGAATAGAAATCAATGAAAAGGTCGAGAATATTCGAGAACAATAAATGACTGGAATTTTCTGTAATATTCTGGAACACTTGAATTTGTATATAAGACGAAGAATTCGCTGTACGGGGATAGTCACGTCTGAGAATACTCACCGTGAACAATAACATAGTGTAAAGTGAATAAGTGAATGAAATATCCTTGTTATTATCTCGTAAATGTCCGCGTTTTTTTCTTTACCGTAGTGAGACCATCATTTTTCGGGAGTGATAGTTTAAGTGCAATACACTAGTAAATACTAAAACCATCGTTTGTGTCTTAAGTTGTTATTTTGTAAAAAAATGTCTCGTTCATATTTAAGTGGTGCGCAAAAAAGAAAGGTTGCCGAAGAAAAACGATCACGAACAAGTGCAGTGTTAGAAAAAGTTCCAAAACTCGACAATTATTTTCATCGGAACGTAAAAACACCAAATTCATCAGGCAGTCAAGGACTTGCAACTAGTCCTGAATTGAACGATGATCCAGTCAACTCAACACCTGAATCTTCAAACCAATTTCTTGTGGGCGAAAGTGTACATAAAAATCAAGGTGTAGAAATTTCCAACCGTTCCAACGATCCAGGAAAATGGGAAAAATTTACTAGTGAAGATGTAAGATTTTGGATTGAACATGGGCCATCCACATGTCAAAATTCGACTGGACCATTCGAATCATCTAAGCGTTGGTATGAAAACGAATCAACATCGAGATATTGTTCGCCCAACGTATTTTTTGGGACTAAACCAAATGGAGAAAAAACAAACCGAGATTGGCTTATTTATTCACCAATTAAAGGTGATGTATGATTTGAATCAATTTCTTTCACGAAATTCACTCTCTTTTTTGAGAAAGAATCAGGTTTTTTTCTAGCAAGAAAAAAAAATCCTTAAAAAATAAAACTTGAGGTTAAACGAATTCGCTTAAAAAGTAACTTCTAATTTCTTACTTGAAAATTTATGAGTAACTTGTAGTATAACCAAGTTACATTAACTTAAACAAGTTACATTAACTCAACCAAGTTTCTTTTAAAAAGTAACTCACCCACCCTTAATTCATAGTTTGTGTATCATTCACATAATTTGTAACACTGTGTGACCTCAAAAATTACAAAAAAAAAAAAAAAAAAAAAAAAATACGAAACCTGTCTACAATGGCTGGTGATGATTCTTTAAATACTTCCATTACATTTTTTTTTCAAATTTAGCCCTCGTTTTCGATTTACTCATTAAATTAATTTTTTTTAAAAGCATGCTTTTGATCACGTAATATTGGTCCTTTTTTTCGAACAAAAGACTAGTTGTGTCCTCTTATTAACCTGATCACGTTTCTGGAATAAAATAGGTCAAAAACTGCACGGGAAAAAATTTGAAATAGCGGTCAATGAGTCTTTTTTTTATATTCTCTGACCTTGAAAAAACATTCAGAGAAAAGAAAACGGAAAATGACAGAAAACCGGAAAGCCGGTCGAATAAATAGACTTAACATTAAAAAAACCTGTAAAGAAAGTATTCAGGGGGTCATTACCAACCATTCTAGACAGGTTTCGTTTTTTTATAATTTTCAAAATTATTTTTAGGCACACAGTGTAATTGATAATAATAATTTTTGGTTTTTATTCACAGGGTCTGTCTATTGTTTTTATTGCAAGCTATTTCTACCACCCGACCAATCGATAAAACTTTCTCGTGAAGGATATGATGACTGGAAAAACATCGGAAGTCATTTACAACAGCATGAAAAAAATCCAAAACATCGGGAGTGTTTGCTGATTTACCGGCAAAAACGAAAGGACGAAAATAATCTGCCAGAACTACTCGAGAATGAACTACTAAATGAAAAAAAATACTGGCGCGACGTTTTAAAACGGGTAGTTGCTGTCATTACCACATTAGCAGAGCGAGGTTTGTCATTCAGAGGTTCGAACGAGCAATTCGGGGTGCCGGGCAACGGAAATTATCTAGGGTTACTTGAACTCGTTGCGAAATTCGATCCTTTTTTGCAAGGTCATATTGTTAGATACGGCAATGCTGGGACAGGTGTAACTTCTTACTTATCGAAGACGATCTGCGAGGAGTTCATTAACATTATGGGTAAAAAAGTCAGATCATACATTTTAAAAGAGGTTACTTCGGCTAGGTATTTTAGCTTATCTGTCGATTCGACTCCTGATGTATCGCATGTTGATCAATTGTCTATTATTTCAAGATATGTTTCTCCGAACGATTTTCAACCAGTCGAAAGGTTTATAACTTTTCTTCAGTTGGAAGGTCATACTGGTGAAAGTCTAGCGAATCAAACTTTAAACTTTCTTACTGAAGACTGTGGTTTAGATATTCAAAATTGTAGATGACAATCATATGACAACGCATTCAACATGTCCGGAAAGTATAAAGGTGTGCAAGCAAGAATATTGAGTTTGAATGAGAATGCGATCTATGTTCCCTGTTCCGCGCATTCCCTTAATTTGGTTGGAGAGCATGCTGTGAAGTGCTGTTTTTATGCAGTAGATTTTTTCGCCATTATGCAGGCATTATATAATTTTTTTCCGCTTCCACCTATCGTTGGGGCGTATTAAAAAATAAAATAAACAATGAGAAAACTTTGAAGACATTGTCAACTACACGCTGGGAAGCACATTCGAATGCGACGAATGCAGTTTACGATTGATTTGATATCATATTAGAGGCTCTAGAAATCATTGCTGATGATGAATCACAAAATACTGATACTCGTTATGAGGCGACGTGTATCGCGAATAAAATGCAAAAATTCGAATTTGGTTCCATGTTGATTTTATGGAACTCTATTTTGACTGCTATGCGTTCAGTGAGTAAGTCATTACAAAGTGAAAAAGCAGATTTGCAAACGTGTGCTTCTTTGTACGGATCGTTAGAAGAGAGTTTAGCTTCATTCCGTGAAAAGTTCAATGATTTCGAGGAAAAAACAAAACGATTATTACCTGGTGTAGGTTATACAGAAATCGTAAAACGTACTCGTCGTAGAAAAAAACAACCTAATGACGGAAATGCTCCAGAAGTAGAATTTTCGCCTCGCGATGATTTTAGAACAAAAGGTTTCCTCGAAATCATCGACAATCTTCACAGTGAAATCAAACGGCGTGCGAAAGTGTATATGGAAGTTTCAGAGAGATTTGCATTTCTCATCAACTTTTCTCTAAGTGATGGAGACCTCCACGAAGCTATAAATAACTTAGTTCATTTTTATCCTAGAGATTTGGAAGAATTTTTCATTGAAATGAAACAATTCCAAAGTTACGTGAACTCCAGATACACCGATGCACAAAAAAATCATAGTCATTTGTATAAGATTCTAATGGAAGATCAATTAGCCGAAGTATTTCCTAACACAGAAATAGCTCTTCGAATTTTTTTAACATTAATGATCACAAATTGTTCTGCCGAACGATCCTTCTCGCAATTAAAAAGAATCAAAGCTGCTGAAAGAGCTACAACGCGACAAGAGCGACTCGAGATGTTAGGTATACTTTGCATTGAGTCAGATTTATTGAACAAAATCGATATTGATGATATAATTGATGAATTTGCCGAAAACAAATGTAGAAAACGACATGTTTAAAATGTAGATAGTAATTTTATTGATATTATTACATTGTGACAATAAAATTTTTATGAAAGATATAAGTTTGTATTTTTTAATCGAAAAAAGAAGGGAACGGACGTAAAAAAAGGGCCCTCAAATTGATGGTTGCCTAGGGCCCCGTTGAGGGTTAATCCGGCCCTGGGAAGGATGTATTCATATTTATCATACTTACTGGAGCTAGGGTAGTCATAGGTCCCTCAGTGGTTGATGGAGCAGAGACTGTTGAAGGCGCAATGGTGGAACCTTCAGTGATGGGTGGCAGCGTAGTTGGGGAATCAGTTGGTGCAGCAGTTTCTGTGTGATCAGTTACTTCTGGACGAACTGTACTCAACAATGTTTCCGTTGTTGACTTGATCGAAAAAGCATCCTCAATTTCAGTCGTCCCGATAGGTTCTGCATCAGTGACAGTTTCAGTGGTTGGTTCCAATGTAGTCGTCACGACACTTTCTGCAGTTGTAGGTGGCAATGTAGTTGGAGTCATTGTTGTGGGTTCAGGGGCAATCGTCGTTGGCTCTTGTTGTGTCCTAGGAATAGAGGTAGATCCGATGGTAGTTGGGCTTTCAGTTTCAATCTTCAATGTAGTCGCAACTTCGGCCTCGGTCGAAGTAGGCTCAAAAGTTGATGTTGTGGTGCTGGGTGCCCCTTCAGTTGACACTGGTTCAAGAGTTGTCGAGCCGACGATTTTCGGTCTGATGATCAAGTCCAAATCATCTGCAAAGGCAGTCAAGTTAGAAAAATAAATAGAATATCATGACTTGTGACACACTTGTCTTTCATACCTCTGATTTCTAGCAGCATTCGATCGTAGGGTTTGTTTCCATAAGAGGTGCAATCGACTAATTGTCCAAGTGCACGGTAGAAACCCTCGATGGATCCTATGGTTCTTTCAAAGGGACAATCATCCGGGAGGGGAGTTGCTGATTTCGGTTTCTGGCAACTTTCCAAGTGGCTGAAGATATGTGTCATCTTGGATTTCATTGGTTCAGGCACATTTTTTGAAAGCAAGTACAGGCCTCTGAAAGAAACGTCGCTTTGAACCAAGTCGTACATGAAGTCTACCATGAATTCCAGGGTCAGCTGTAAGACATTTTTTTTCACTTGTGATTGTGCCCATTGTGATGACAGGTTACCATGTCTCGAAAAATCAACCATCAATGCGTTTGTAAGCTTCGGTTGTGCGTTTTGTGCATTTTCATTTGTCGCTGCAAAAAAATTGGTAGATTAGGCGTGTTCATTTTTTAGTATGAATTCGGTGAAAATGACAAGCAAAGTAAACAGAAATATTGTTTTTCCTATTGAGAATAAAACTAGACGAAACATATCGAAAATCTAACTATATTCGTATGTTTAAGACTTCAATTTCGGACGGTATCGTGTGAACGGGAAAAAGTCTTATAACTTCGGGAAATGCTCAATATGAAATGAAAAACGACTATTTTTTTGTGGGGTTTCATATAGTGCCCGCCTAAAGTTAGAGATTGTAGTCTGTCGATTCCAATGTTGAGTTTTTTAAATCTAAAATTCAAAAAGTTTTACAAATATCATAATTCATTAATCAGTTAATTTTTCCAGTCATGAGTACTTGTATCAAAACAATGTAAACAGGGTTTATCGAAAACTACGGGGAATAATTGGCCTGATTTTTCCTCATATTTTTCTGAGTCGAAAAGTACTCTGCCACTTTTTACTCAACTCAAAAACAAAAAAGATATTTAGGCCACGTGTATAAACCAATAAACGCGTTGCTTTGACAGGTGGGGACGAAAACCTCGGAATCGGATTAACTCAAATTCTCTCCATATTTTTCTGAATAAAAAAATCCTCTTCCACTTTTCTGAAACTCAAAATCAAAAAAGATATTGGAGGGACAGTTTTGAAACAATCAGATTCGTTCCACTTGCTCTTCGAATATCTTTTTTGATTTTGAGTTTTCAGCAGGGACGTTGAGCCGCTCCGTTAAACGGTCCGGTCCGGGTCCAAAAACGGTTCGGACCGCTTTTCGAGTTAAACGGTCCGCGTCTTCATATGTTTTTATTGTATACTAAATTTTCTTCTTGCACTTATTTTCGATTTCTATCGAATTTACTATGGGCTTTCCACGCCAAACCCCTCCCCCTCCCTCCATATTCTCCCCATCACTCCTAACCAGCGCCTTAATGCATACAACCCTAATTAACCATTTATCACATGAGTAACTATCAAGTTGAAAATTATTGAGCACAAATACATCGTAGGGTAAGTGGAGGAGCGATGAACTTTTAGTCGCCATTTACATAATGCTTAACTGATTAGCTCGTTTTTTCCGTAAAACAAATCTTGACATTTGTACGGGAATCCAGGAGCTCGCCATTCTTTCGTTACTTGATGCAATATAATATCAGGTTCGTTCCGCGTGTCATTGCAAAAAGTGCCAGAAATTTTTTCATTTCATTTATTCTTATCATAAATTGCTAATGAAAAATTGATCTTTTGAAGGCCTACTGCATTTTTTTCAATAATTTCAGAAGAAAACGATTCTTCGGAGCCAATATAATAAGTTTGGGTTTTAGAAATAAAACACCTACTCAATTATTCCTTTCAAGCTTTCGGCTATTTATTCAGCCCTCTTCAGGAACTATCTAATAATAAGAAAAACAAAATAATCAAATAATATTCAAACATCTGAAATCTAGGTAATACAACATTTCTTACTTACAGAGATCACGGTATTGTAAAAAAATCACATTATTGGAACATCAGGAGATACATCGTCGTTATAAATATAATTTACATCAATGAACACTATAGACACTTCCTCGTCAACTTGCTACGCGACAATGAAATACGAATCATGACATGGACTAACACAGGAAATGAAATGATAAAGAATATTATGAAATTTCATCGATAAACCTATCATACATCGAACTGAGGAATCTCGTGTCCTCTTGTTTACTTAGAGTGTCAATATTTCTCTTTATGTGAATCATTTCAAAACGGATCTTTTCCCATAATCCTTTTCCTTATCTAAAATCCTAACCTCACCCAATCAAAATCGTGACCCTTCTCTATCCTATGTTCGGTCAACACTGAATGATTTTTTGCTAAATGTCTAATATTGTCTCTACGTTCCTTCACTCTAGTTCCCAAACATCGTTTCGTTTGACCCACATATTTACAATCACAATCAGTGCAAGAAATTTTTGCACTGATTGTGCAAAAACTGGTTTTAAGAAAAGTGGTAAAGAACTTTTTTCTTCAAAAAAATATGAAGAAAATTTTAGTGAATTTCGTTCTCAGGTTTCTGTCCCCACTTGTTGAAGGATAGCGTTTATGAGTTAAAATTTGTAGCTTCAGTATTTCTTTGTTTTTGAGTTTTGTAAAAAGTAGCGGAGGACTTTTCGACTCAAAAAAATATGAAGAAGAATCAGGCCAGTAATTTTCTGTAGTTTTTTCTAAACTCTGTATTCCACGATTTAAAATTTCAGATACTATCATAGTAAAATCCTCCAACTTCAAGTACTCGAAAAGTTTCTAAATTCAGAAAAAAAATGTGATTAGCTAATTTGAAGATTTAAGTAGTCAACAATATACTTTAAAGCGTTTTCTAATTTGAAACGGTATTTTCAAAATTTTAAATTCCAACAATATCATACTTTAAGTCCAAAGCATTCAAAATTATTCGAATAATTTTGAATTGAAACTTGGAAGCAAAGAATAAAATATCTTAGATGACCTACAGCAAACTCAAAATGTAAAAATTTTCAAAACATTCTTCATTGTACATCACACGTTTTTTGATTAAAAGTGTCAAGTTACAAATGTCTGCAATTTTTCGAATTCGTTCAACTTCTAGTTTCATGGATCACAATTTTTTAACATTGAATACTAGAAACGAAAACTTGAAAAACAAGTTTTACGACCCATCGGATGCATTTTATTTTGAATTAACAATTCATGTTTCAAGATTTAATAGTTCTCAAAGTTCTTTTTTGACGATTTTAAATCGTGAATTACAGGTTCGATTGTTTCTTATCGTGAAAAAAAAAGTGCATTAATAAGCACTATCTAATACTTACAATCAGTACATTCATCGATCATAAAAACTTTTTCTAAACGATGTTTGAACGAACCAGAATTCATAGAAATCCTAAATAGTGGAAATTCCAATTTTCAAAAATGAAAACTAAGAAAAATGGAGTTTTTTATACTTTCAACATTCGAGCAGCATAAAATACGAGTTTCCAATTTTAGATTTAAAGTAACAAGAAGATTAAATATTAGACATATTTGTTCGACAATTACAAGATTTAATATTTCTTAGCTGAAAACGAGAAATTTTAGAATCATTACGTATTATAACGACAAATTTTCATCACAAAAATATATTTTACAAATTGAAGCTCATCGGAATTTCAGATATTAGGTTTATCAACTCTCAAATTTTTAAGAATTTTCACATACATAATATTCAATTTTAAAATGTGAACTTCGAAAATTTTGGGAGTTTTTAATATTTTCCAACTGGCGTTTTCTAGTTTGAAAACTACCCATTCAGAAAATACAAATTTCCACAAAACACTTTTTTTACAACTTTATCATTCAAAAATTTGGAATTAAAAATTTGAAAGTTCATATTTAATATTCCAGAAAATCTATGATTCAAAATTCTTCGATATTCACTTATCATGAATCTTTATTTCAGAATGAAATATTTCATAAATCAGGGTTTTCAAAAATATCACACTAAGAAATCGAATCCATCCATAGAAACGAAAAAAATTGAATGTCAAAATTTTGAATTCTTCACATTCATACACAGATTTCCAAGTTTTTTTAGCTAAAAATTCGGTGGATTTCAAGCTGTAAAAATTCTCAATAAAGACATTTCCAAAATTTATATTTCACGTTTTGGAATTACTTAAAATTCCGAAAAATCAAGTTTCATAAAATTTTTCATCTGCGGGCTCAAACTCAAAATGTTCATTACAAAAATCCAAAATCATCAAACTGCATAAAATTATCACAATCAGAAAAAAGCGTTTAATTAATTTCTTAAGTATTCATCAATCAGCAACAATTCAAAAGATAATTTATTTGGGGACCACGTGCCTCGCTCTTTTTCCCAACTCCAAAATCGCTCTTTCTCATACGTTTTCACACCCTTCCTAACTCGAATATCACATTTTTCATTCACCCTGAATTCGCGAGAACGAAAAAATATTAAGATTCAAAAATAATATTCTCACCAAAAGTCGAAGCGAGGACGAAAAGAAGCCCCAATAACGAGACCTGAACTCCCATAGTGGATACTGCAAAAAAACGGAACGAAAAAAGTTGCGTGCCTTTATATAGCCCGAGTCGTACGTGACGATGGTTCAACCCCTCTTAAAAATCATCATTATTATCGCTTGAAAAATAAACGAAGTCAATGTTCCGATTGGAAACATTTCGCGATTACGATCATTTATTTTTCATATATTTACATGCTCGAAAGCGAAAGATTCCAAGCCTACGTGATGTAAAATTATCCGCATGAAATGACGAATTATAAAAAATAAGTTCAGTCTTCTGTGATTCTCCAACGAACAATAGAAAAATGAAGTATTAATTGAACTGATGAATAAAAGTTATTTTTTAAGGCTCCTGATAGAATTTAATCGAGAATCGTATGAAACTTGAACATCGTGGAAGCACAAAACGAGCTTATAAATTTTCGTCGTAAAATAAGAGAGAAAGTATTTATTGTTGAAAATTCTAGGTTTTTTCATGGGAATTTTGACATCATGTGCAATTATTTACAACTAAATAAATGTTGTCAATAATTGCAAAACAAATTTTTAAAGAGCAAGACATTCCAGATCAAAAAGTTGTACGGTTTAGAAAAAGTAATAGAAGCGTTACTCAAAATATTGATATTATTATGTTATAAAAAATAAACTATTTACAAGAATAGTTTTTCTTATGAATTAACAAATTTGTTTTCAGATGAATAATATTCTTCAAGGTAAATGAAAAAATAATCATAAAATTTTGACATACATAAAAATTCGATAGTTATTAAAATTCCAAAATTGTTTACATTGATTTGAGTGTAAAATATAGCTTTGACAAAAAAAAAGCGAAATGACGATGTATTTTTCCATTCATGTAAATACAAATTGTGAAAGCACGTGTAAAAATATTTCGTTGCCTTATAAGACAACAAAAAAACGTCAAACTGAAAGTCATGCACTTTCGTTAAATGAGACATTAAGTTTTATCGACATCGATAACTATTCTCCAAATTGATTGAAATAAAAGTATATTTATTGGACGTCTTTATCATTCAGGAATACTAATCAACTGTGTAAAAAACGTTTTTTTGTTATCCGTGCATTTTATTTATTCATATTTTCAATTTTTCAAGTTTTGAAACTTTCAAACTCACTTTAATTTTTTACAATGAAATTTCAGCTTGGGATTCAAATTTTTTTGAAGATCTAAGTATACTAAAGTTGATTGATTTGACAGATAAATTTATGAATATATTGATTTTAATGTTCTCTACGTGCAATTTTTCATATATATTAATTATATTGTACATAATGTAGAGCAGGTTTTTGCTTTATTTTTCGAAATAAATTGAAAAGGCTGAATACCTCATAACTGGGGGTATCTAATTTTAAAAAAAAATTGACATGTATTTAAAATATTCAAACTATTACATGATGACCAACTTGTTTGAACTTTGAGATAAGTGTTTTTGTATGTTTCTCAAATATGTGACATAAAAATATTTTTCAGACAAATGAAATTGGAAACCAATATCTTACAGTTTTTTTAACTTTCTTGATACTGTGAAATGAAAATTAATACAAAATGCTCATTCTTAAATAAATTTCAGAAAAATGGTCAACATGAAACCTACATTTTTAGTTCAGTCTTTTTTATATATTTCATAAGAGTTACTATTACTGAAATTGATTGCTTCAGGTAAATAAGACATCAAAAAAAAAAGAATGTTATGAAAAAATTATCATCTGAAAAATCAAAGTGAATATCTTATTTTTTCAGAAATAATTACCTTCAAAAAAATATCAAGTTAATTATTCTGAAATGAAAAAATTTATGATTCTCTTTCTTAACTAAAGGTGTTAAAAATTTGAAACGGCAAATTCACATTATTAGTTTTAACTTTTTACATTAATGTCATTATGGACAACATTCGAAAGAAAACTGTTGTGAGCTTAAAAACTCGCGATAGAAGTGAAACTTCTCATGGTAGACTACTGCAAGTTTAATTAAACAAAAAAGAAAGTTGGTTCAATTTTATGAGTAAAACAACTAAAGAAACCATTAAAACCAAAGCATGAACTGCTTTCATAGCTGTATCTTGAAACTTATTATATTAAAATCGGAATTTGAAACGAATGAAATTTAAATAGAAATTTGACAGTTGACGACAAAGATTTATTTTTCTTGCACAGCTCAAATAATATGGTATACGTGCAATGAGGGAGAAAAGCGAAACTCTATCGTCAAACTTTCAATTCAAATCTGAATTTCGTTCGTTTAAAATGCCGATTTCAATTTAATCCGTTTCAAGCTACAGTTTTGACCGCAGTTCATATGCTTTGGTTTTAATGATTTACTCAGTTGTTTCTCTCATAAAATTGAACCAACTTTCTTTTTTGTTTAATTATAAACTTTCAGTAGTTCGCCGTGAGAAGTTTCACTTCTCTCGCGAGTTTTTAAACTCGCGCCAGTTTTTTTCTATCGCACTTGACTGGCTATACGTTGAAAACAACATTTTTCATTTTTTTTTCGTAACTTCAAGAACGCTCATTATGACGGATATTCAACAATTAGTAATTTCGTCCTTTCATGGTGATATAACGTAAGCTCCTTCAATATCGCCGGCCAACTCTTAGCTTTTATTCGTGCCTACAATTTTCCTCCTTTATCACATTATGCCTCGTACCATAAAAGACTCAGACTTTACCTTTTCTCCTTAATTAAGTCCTCTCAAGCGGGGTCGCAATATGCGCTGGTGCGGAGATCAACGGCTCTTTCAATTCATTTTCAAAATCTCTCGATAATCCTGTGTATTATAAATTTTCGCCTAATAATCATTCATAATGATTTTAAATGTTTCCGAGTATTATTGAGTGTCAGGAATTATGAAAAATCACGTTTAGGAAGTGTAATTGACAAGATTTTATGTTCGGGCAATGTTTATAATCAATGTTGCCTTATTATCTTTATTTCGTGTAAAAATGACAAAGACAAATCATTTGAAAAAATTTTGAGTAGTTATAAAATGAATAAACAATCAAACCTGTTATTACTGAAATTTATAGTGAATGAGAAATTGTTTTATCTTTATTCTTAGAGTCAAACAATGTTCAAGATTGTGAAATTTACTTACTCAACGGGAAAGGTCATTTAGGTTTTGCGAGAATTGTCTTCTAAACCAAATTAGAATAATTAATGTTTGGCTGGAAATGCGTGGATTCGAAAATGTAGAAAATCATGTCAACTAATTGATTTATGTAAAGAAAAATTGGTGCCTAAAAGAATGTTGAAATCTAAAAAACTTTGAACCCTGAAGCATTGAATGCTAGACATCTGAAGAAGTATCTGGAAAATATTAGAAACCTTTTCGAATTACACATATTTTGAGGAAATATTGAAAGTAATCGAATGCCTTCAAAGGACTTGAAACTAGAAATCTTTGAAAACACGAGAAAACGCCACAAAATCCTATATATACTGAAAAAATTCGGAAACATAAGAAATCTATAAAACACAAAAAATCTGAAAAGATGCAATTTTTTCGTAATTCTATAAAATGACTCAAAGTCGATAAAAATTTGAATATAAAAACATCAAATTCTTAGAAATCAATACAGTGATTCTCAGTAATTCAAAAAATCTTGAAAATTACCAAACATTCTACAAAGTTTCGTAAACACTGAAAAAAGCGAGGAATACGGAAAGTAATAGAATTCTGTGAAAGTGATGTTTTCTGAAAAATCTACAAATTTTCCAACTCTAAAAAAAGTACACAGCGATCTATAAAAATACTCAAAATCTCAAAAAACACGCGAGAGAAAGCTACAAAATTTTATGTATAGGAAAAAAACAAAACAAAAATGCGAGAAATCTGTAAAGCATGAAAAAAACATGTGAATTTCCCAGAAATCTATAAAATTACCCAGAATCCATCGATATTTAAATTCTGGCCATCGAATTCTTGAAACATATATCGGAGCGAATAACAAAAATTTTATAAACTCGAAAAAGTATTAAAACATCCTTCGAAATATCATTGATAAAAAAAAAAGAAGCAAGAAATACCAAAAATATGAATGAACTGTCTTTGAAGAATATCAAAAATACCCATGATCTATGAAACCTTGAATTCCATAATTTTCATAAACGTAAACAGCAAGCTATATGAATACATACTAAAAATTTATGGTAAAAGGACGTAACGCTACAAAATCTTATGAATACGATAAAAATTCTGATGTACATGCGTATGTACAATAAATCCATGAAGCACAAAATCTGATTGAAGATGAAATTTTCAAAAAAATCTATAACATTACTAAGAATCAATTGTAATTAAATAAAAAATCGATTGAAATCTTTTTAAACATATAAAACTCTAAAGAAATTCTAAAAGTAACTGAATGAGTAACTTTTATGAGAGTACTTTTTAGTTAACTATTTTTTGAAAGATCTGAAAAAATACCCACAATCTATAAAACTTTCAATTCTAGAGCATCTGATTCGAAGGAAAGTGTAAACCAATCTATAGAAATGCTAGAAAAAATTATCAGAAACATCTACGAAATCCTTTGAATAAGGAAAAAATACGAAAATTCAAAAAACCTACATAGCACTCAAAGTCTATACAAATTTGATTTTCCCAGTAATTAATTAAATTACCGAAAGGAATCTGGAATTTTAATTCTAGAATATTGAATTCTAGAAATCTACACAGCGACTTACAAAAACACTAAAAATGAAACATACTAACAAATCCTTAACAACTCCATTTATAATAAATACGTATATGCGAGAAACACTGGAAATCTTGCAATACTGGAAAGTCGTGTTAATATAATTACCTCTAAAATTTATGAAAAACATCATGTCCTAAAGCATTTTATTATAAAACTCTACATAAAAGACAGAAACTTACTATACAATATTCTTCAAATTGTATGAATACTAAATATATACAAAAAAATCAATAAATATTTATAATCTATAAGAAAGAAACTTTTTCTAAAAAATTAATTTAAATACATATCCAAAATCGTTCAAATTTTCAATAGTACTATACTATACTAAACACTATACTTCTATATAATATGTCATATACTATATAATATACTTATCCTACTAAATATAATCAATATATACGAATATAATAGTATTACATATATCCTATACAAACGAATATTTCTAAGCCTTGATAATACATATACTGCATTATATACTGTTTTACTAAACATACTATACTAAAAAATTATGACAATTTATAGAGTGATCAATAAATTTACTATAGAAAATTAAAAAATATTACGATATACTACTATATATCAGGGTTTGGAAAGTTACTCAAAAAAATGTAACGCATTTCGTTACCGTTACTTGAACAGAAATAATAACTCGTTATCGTTACTACTAAAAAAAGTAACATTCCGTTACTTTCACGTTACTTTTTGGAATAAATTGAATTTAAATCATAAGACAATGAAAAACTGAGGATATAAAAACAGTATCAACATACTCATGGTTTTCTCCTATTACAGAAACTGTTTATTACAAATGTGAAAAAATAGTTTCCGACGAAAAAGGATTAGACGTGTTAATTTTTTTTTTTTAGTTTCAACCAAACGATTTGCTCGAACGAAACATCGGTTTTTCAAGATCTATTTGTTAGGACGAGCCCTCCTGGAATGATTTTTTCATGCGAGGAAAATTATGAAGCATTTGTTAATCTTTACTTTTCGACACTGAGGAAAAAATCAGGTAGCTTGTTTAAATTTTTTTTTTTCGAGTTCGAAAAATTTCTGAGTTTGACATTTTATTCTATGTTAGCCGCATGAAAAAATTTGCAAATTTGCTAAATTTTTGAGAGAATCTTTTCTACCCAGACTTTGAGAATTTTCGACACTTTCTGTATTTTTCAGTATGTATAAAATGTTGCAGGATGTTCTAGTATTTTTATAAATTCGTACTATTTTTCTGTACATTCATATATAAATTTCGAGCATTTCATGCTGTGAAATCTAGAGCTGATTAAATTATTTGTATTTGAGAGGATTTTTCAGCAAATAGTGTCAATGAAGATTTTTATTTTCTTTGATTTTTGGGTACTTTTCCACGATCGGAAGGATTGTTCAATATTTCTCAATCTATTCATATGTTTCAGGACAATAGAATATTGCAGAATTTTCTAGTATTTTTTACTTCTTGCAGTACTTATCGTATTACTTCCGTTTTCCTATGATTTCAAGGATCACTCATTATTTTCATACATTTTATTATTTTATTATTATCATTATTTTTCTTTTTACTACGTATTTTCTTCCTGTATTTTTAGGTATTCATAGAATCTTGTGGAATTTTATGGTTTTTTCAAATACATCTCTTTGAATTTCCAGAATAAGATTTTCTAGAGTTGAATTTTTGATAAATGTGAAGTATTTCAATAGATTTTGTAGAAAACAGTTTCTTTATAGATTTATGGATATTATTTTTTCTTTTCACAGTACTTTTACAATTTGAAAAACTTTCTATATATTTTTGTAGATTTCTATTCACATATTTTTAGAATTCAATGCTCGAGAAATTAAAGTTTCTTGATTTCTGGAATCGCATAAATTTTTTGAAGAATCTAATAACGTATAACTAATTTAAATCTTTTTTTTCGTATTCATTTTTATTCATAAAATCCATAAGATTTTCTGGCAATATCTGTAGATCTTAAAGATCCGATATAGATTTTGAAACCATTTGATTTTTAGTATTTTCATATATTTTCATGCGAATTTCTAAAATTTAACGCTTTGAATTGTGGAAGTTTATAAAAAAAAGTAGAAATGCATAATATTCTTTGTCGATATTTATACACAAATGACTAATATTCCACACTGTTGCATTCTATTCAAAAACAAGGAAGTTAAAAATTACTTATATCTCCGTTCCAGAAGGGTCCTCAGAAAGTTACATATTGTTCTGAAGACTTAATGTGGCTGATAAAAGTAACGTAAAATAACGGAATTTTCGTTACTCGTTACCGAAAAAAAGTGACTCGTGCCTGTTATCGTTACTCGTTAATTAATGTAACACGTTACTTCCAAACCCTGCTATACATACTAAACTATATGCCAATATTATTTATAATATATGTACTATATGTACCTATACTAATATAATACAACTATATATGTTATCTACACTAACACTTGTATATTGTATACCATTTTACTACACTATAAACATACTACTGTAACACATACGATACTAATATACTCCTATACTAAAACTACTATATTATACTAATACTAGTGCGATACATGCTATACTTATACTACTCTACTACATAATATATTAATAGTTCTGTACCATGATTCTATACTACTATTATGCGTATAATCATACTTCTGTAGTACTATACTATAATTCTAAAAAACCATAGTGTGATCTAAAGAAATACTAGAAATCTATGATAATGATAGAAAATATGAATGGCAAAATCTTATAAACAACTTACAAGACAAAAATTCTGGAAATGTATGGAAGACTTAAAATTTTGTTGGATATATTTTCTTTCAACATCTGTTAAATTATTATAAAATTCCACAACTTTGTCTCCTGAGGCGTTAAATTGTAGAAATCTATATAAAGTTTTATATCAGCAATCAAGGTATCTAAGTACCAAAGAATCATGAAAAATATCAAAAGAGTAAGGAAAAAAGATGTATGATTCTAATCTTTAAAAGTTAGAAAACTTTGAAATCATGTAATTCGAAAAGTATAAAATTCGTACCCACTGAACTGGATCGTGAGTAATTGAACATTCTCAAATCTTGAACGAGAAATTCAGCTCACAATAAATTTTAGTAAAATCTTTCGCAAAAAATTAATTGATAATGGGGAAACTCCAGTGTCAGAATTAAAAGTTTTTTTTATATATTAATAGTTGGTTTAAACCTAAGGTATATCAATCTACCTCAACTTCCCATACAAAGGTCCTGATGTCAAAAAAGATAGTCCAAATGTAAAAGCATCTTCTCGTTACAATTTTTAACGAGTGTTTCTAATGTAATTGATACTGATTTTGTTATAAAATTTTAACAAAAAACAAAAAGTGGCTCTAATATGGTAGAAAATTCTTTGAGAAAAGAATATATTAACACAAAATTTGAGTACCAAATATGTGTCTAGCTACGTTTTTGAAGCAAGTGCAAATAAATTTTGTTATATTTTTGGTTAGTACATCGTCTTTAGCAGGAGAGAGTTATAACAGATTCGCTGAACTTGGACTTGCCAGAAGTTTTGCAAAGGTGTTGAAGCAATATAATCGCTGTTTCCAATTATCTGATCAAAACTTTTTGATGCTCAAATCAAAAAAAGAGATTTTTTTACCAATTACAGGAAAATTGGTTCACACAAAGGTAACTTTATTAACTGTTTGCCGGCTGCAGAAGCAGAAGCATGAGAATCGTTCAAAAGAATTTTCGTAATAGAGATGAGCGATACGTGGAGATATATCAGAATATCGTTATTTCTTTCTGATATATCAGATTTTTTATATCGATAAATTCATGAACCAATTATCGTATTTTCGTTGTGATATCAAACTATGTATATCGCAAGCTTTCATTGGACAAAAAATCAAAAATTTTCGTTTTTTTTCTTTCCAATAACTCATTCAAAATTTAGGGTAGTGATTTCTTCCAACATCGATTTCATTCTTCATTTTCAAATTTTTCAACTTTCAAAATATAATAGTGAGGTTCATACGAAGGACAGTCTGCTGTTGTCATTTCAGAATTTTGTCAGTTTCAAAAATATGATTTCAAGAATATTTAGTGTACGATTGAATACTTCTACAACGATACTCGCGTGTATCTTGGAATAAGAAAAGGGTACTACGGTTAGAAACGAGCGAACCTTGAGAAAATGAAGAGAAACCTTTCTCTTTCTCCTATTCTCAACAGCTTGTTCGTATTTTTAAAAAAACTATTCTACGGCCATTAATTATCGTAGCGACTCGTGACGTAGCTCATTAGTTAGGCAATTTTTTTAACTATTTTTTCAAGTCAAAAACTTAAATTTGATACTTGTGACTATAGGTCCTTTTCTTATTCCAAGTCACAGATGTCTTTTTAGTAAATGAATATTATTTAGAATCGATGATATCAAGTAAACGGATAAAAATCTTAAAAAATTTATCAAATACTAGGAAACTACGAAAAAATTGTTTTGTGAACAATTCATTAATACGCTAAAAAATCTGAGTAACTTTAGATTCTGAAGTATAGAATTCTAGGAATTAACATCAAAATCTATAAGAATATACTGAATCTTTGAGTATACTGGTATTCATAACAAAATTCAATAAATACAAAACTATAATACTAACATTACTAGAATTTTCTTAGATGAATGGGGCTGATTCCATTGTTCTAAAAAACTATAGAAAATTCTGGAAACTGATGAAACTTCGATTCCTTAAACATCGAATTTTGAAAATCTCCATTGAAATCAATGAAAATACGAAAAATACTCACAATCTCTAAATCTGTTGAAAAATCTTATGAAATTCAGTTGATAAAACATAGTAAATTTTATAAAATATATGTAAAAACTATTTGAATTTTTTTGAGTAACCATACAAAATTTAGAAATTAAGTATACTTCGAACTCTATAGTATTGAACTCTAGGAACCTACACAAAAATCTGTAGAAATACTAAAAATTTTTGAATTTGCTAGAATATTTACACACAACGAAATTCCATAGATACCTGAAAAATATACTTAAAATACTATAGTGTTTCGAAAGTCTCAAAAAATTGTGAATTTTTTATTTCTTGAGTTAAAAATTGACAAATCTACAACAAAATTTTTGAAAATTGGAAAAATTTCGAAAAGTGCTAGGAAATCTAACAAAATTCAAAAAATACATTCAAGTATGAAGAATACAAAAAAACATACCAAATTTTTATTTTACACTAGTACATACTGATGGAATTTCTACGAAAATTTATACAAAATTTTTAAAATCACGTACAAAAATTTGATTTGTCTAGAGCGTCGAAATCTATAAATCTGCATAGAAATCTATCAAAATACTTAAAATCTATGTATATGTTGGAGTATCTTACGACATTCAAAATGTACAAAAAAAAATAAATATGAAAAATACTAGGATTCTTTTAGATGTTTGAATACCGATTCAATTTTTTCAGAATACTATGAAAAATACTGATAATCAATATAACCACCATTTTCCAAGCATTAAATTTTTGAATTCAACATAGAAATTTATGATCAATTGATTTGATCAATTTCTGGTAAAATGATCAATATACCAGAAAATGTTACAAAATTCAATAAATACGTAAAAAACTCAAGTTTAAGAACCTACAAGTGTAAAAGCTGATAGAATTTTTTTTTTTAATCTACACCAAATTTGAAAATTAAAAAACTTTGTACCTTTAAGAGATCGAATTCTCTTAATCTATTTATTAATCTGTATAATGTCAAAAAGCCTTTTGCATCGTATAAATTATTGATACATTCAAAAATACTTCAAGTACTTGAAAACTATCATGTTTTTTCACTAATTTATCGAAAGAATTGAAATATTTCATACTTTGAAATGAAGAAAATACCCAGAAAGCCAAACGCAGTCAATTTTTAGGTCATATTTGCTGCATGCTCTTTGACATGCATGGCGCAAAGTTGGCAGCAATTGCAGATGCAATAGGTCGGCAGTTTGTCGACAAGCGTTTGTCACAACGAAACAGCTACAAATATGATTCAAGCTAGCTCAATGTCATGCCTTTACTGCCCATGGGCAAAATATTAATTTTAACGTCATATTGTCGCAGTCATATGCTCCTGAAGTAAATATAATAATATAATGTATAATAATAATAATAATAATAATAATAATAATAATAATAATAATAAAATAGAATATATAATATAATGAACTCAAAAAATTAAATGCCGCAAATTTATGCTCAAGTTGTGTCTAACATAACGTAGAAGATTAACAATAAGCTCCACCGACAATCATTCTATATTGCGTCAGACAAAAACACGAGGACGGAAATCTAACCTACCACAACGTGGCCAGGTCTTAATATTTGCACCTTGCACTCAAATCAACGCGCCATACTTATAAACAATGACAGAAATAAAAAAAATGTATAAATGAACGACCACAAAAATATATGCATATTATTAGTAATTTTTACGTGTTCCGAATAGCGTTGCCGTGCAGTCAACGCACAAAAATCACAGCTGACTGCAGCTGATAGTAGTTATTACGTAAGGAGGGGATACCTCCCCTCCACATCTTTCTTGAAAATTGTTTAAACAATCGTTTATAAACAATTATCATGAACCAATCCTTCGAGTCTTAATTAATTCATTGTTTGTAATTTGTTATAAATAATTCGTTATGGATAAATAATAATTTGACTAAATTATTTAACACATTTTGCAAAACGATCAGATTTATTTATCCATATAACCACGATCAATAATTTTTCTATTGTAAAAAAATTTATGATTGAAGAAAATTTTGGTCGACAAATTTCTGTTAGTTTATCAGTTAGTTTATGACCAAATGTTTATCACTAACAGTTTCCCCTCAAATTGGCAGCAGATAAACAAAAATATTAATACGAAAAACATTTCCGAAAAACTTGAGTCATTTTGAAGTTACGCATTTGCTATAACAGTTTGTACCCAAATTTGCAGCAGTTGCATTACAATTTTGGGTCGTTAATAACGGCAAGACATTGTCTATTTTTGATGCAAACATTTCACAAAGATTGAGGAATGAAAATGGATATGAATATTCTTAGCTGCATAATAGGGGCAAAGTAGCTGCACGATATTGACGCCATGACATTGTGCTGATTTGGGTGTGCACGCTTGGCTTACTGGGTATTGTATCTTTGAATACGAATAGGTGGCTTAAGAAATCTAGGAAATTTTACAACATTTCATGAATATCAAAAAATACAAATACTAGAAATGTATAAAATACTTCAACTTTATTAAACTTTACCCTAGTAATTTTCATTCTTATAAAAACCTTATAAGAAAATTGAATTTCTTATTAAAATGGGATTTCTTATAAGGTGCACCCTATGAAAACCTTGTGAAATTTTAATCTCTTACAAAGTGACCTTATAAAAAACCTTATAAGAAACTGCGATTTCTCATAAAGAATTGATCGAAAAAATTTTGAGAGGTTTATTTCTTTTTTTAATTCTAATAGATCCCATCTTATAAGACACTCCTTATTCCGATAAGGTTTTTGGAAGGACCAAAATTACTAGTGAAGTAACTGAAGCATCGAAATTTTGCACATTCTTACAAAAAAACCATAAGAGTACAAAGAAATCTTTTGAATCGTGTAAGTACTGAAAACATCCGGAAGATATTCAAACACGTTAGAATCTAGGAAGATGCTGTTTCCTTAAAAATATATTTTAATTAAAAAATGTTCTTCATTAGTGATTCTGAAGCAGAAACTTCTAGAAATATATATTAT
Organism: Platygaster robiniae; assembly: GCA_028476575.1. Taxonomy (NCBI): domain Eukaryota; kingdom Metazoa; phylum Arthropoda; class Insecta; order Hymenoptera; family Platygastridae; genus Platygaster; species Platygaster robiniae. Next base: position 40,815,554 of record CM052021.1, read on the forward strand.
TGCAGTCCATAAGAGTACTAAGAATGTATAACAATATTAGAAAAACTTGTAACATTTTGAAAAATAAGGAATACATGCTTGCCTCAAAAACGTTTCGAATCACCAAAAATCTACAAAATTTTGAATCCTATTCGACCAATTGGTAGATATCTACGTAGAAATCCATAAAAATATAAGGAAATCCTTATAAGTGTATAAGTATTTACAAGTTAGAAAAATACTGAGAGTAAAATAATTCTTTAAACTTTTGTTTTCTGCAAAACCCATCGAAACTTATGCGATCCTACGACATATCGATATTTTCTTTCCAATATATTCTCATGCATAAATATCAGCTGATTCCAATATATTGGACAAGTTAGTGTTTTTTCTTTTTTTTTTTTATTCAATGATACATAAGTCCAACAGTACATACATACACAGAACAGTAATAATGACAATAATTTCACAGTAAAAGTGAGAAAATTAAAGTTAAAGGGGACATCTAAATTCGTGAATGGAAGAAAAATTAAACAATAGTTTCATCAACAAAAAACGAAGTCCCAGCTGATGCGAATTCATTCAATGAAGTAAAAAACAAATCATTCGATTAATTAACAAAACAGGTCTAAAAATAGGGTAATTTGTATAATAATTAGTACGCAGAAGATGGATATTCGGATAAAAAATGGATTGACTCAACTATAAATAGCATCAATTAAAGAACAATACTGGCCCTTTGAAACAGAAGAAGGGATGTATACTAAAATCATCAATAATCTGGTATGTCGAACATTCAAAGTGATCGCGATAGCTCCGAAAATGCCCAAAAAGAATCGCTCACAGAAAGAATATCAAATAAACATGGTTTAAAATACGATTCGATAGCTAGAAAAACGCTGATATTTTTTATTTTTATTTCCGAAATTCGTTGACTACAACACCATTATAACGTTAAAAAAAAACCAAGAAACATTGTACTAACACTTTATACATCAAATTAACATTGTTGTCGCCAAAAAATCCTCACCATCAGCACGAAAAAAAAAATACGTAAACAAACCAAAGCCCCCAATGAAAATCCACCCTCGACGCACTCGAAGCGAACCCGTTCTGCTTTGTTGTGCCAAAGATATTGCTAATGAAACGGCAACATAATCGCGGATCGGGCGTTATTATAATCGATCACGCCCGCGCATTCGCCGTTCCTCGAGCACAATAATTATCCCTGCTAATGTTAACACAATCACGACGCAAGTATTGATATGCAAAATTATACTTGCATGTATGTAAACCCGGGCGTACGCGCATCCATCGGCGTTGTTCAAGGAAGCACATGCTAAGCGCATTGTGTTCATCTTTCGAATGCATTTCGCAGAAAGTAAAGTGACTCCGACGGGGCGGCGATGGTTTATGTAATAATCGAAAGACACAATGAGGCCGGGAATGTGTGCGTTTGATCGCTCGGTGGCACATAAAAGCCCCTCGGGCTCTCATGAGCACTCGGGCGCCGGGGGTGAATCACGAGTGCCTTCTTATCTCAACTTTGCAATCTTCGCTTTCCTGTACTTCGCTGCCCTCTATTGTTTCCCGCGTCCGCGAGTCTCGAATGCATTTTGTTCTAACTCGAATATATAGACTGTAGGCGCTTTCGGGGCTCGCGTCACGTACTCGCGTCGTCTGCCTTCGTTTGGAAGAAGTAAAAGTTGATGCTTCTAGTCATCGCGATTTTTACGTAATTTGTTTGTTGGTAATTGAAGAGAAGTTTCCCTCATCCGGTCAAAAAATTGACCATCTTGTCGTTTACATTCGTTTGCGTGAGAAACTATGGGAAATGAAGACACGCCTTGCCTCAAATGAGCGCGCGAATACCATACAATGTGTTCTACGCGCGGGACGGTTAGAGAATGAAGGAATGAGGGAACGGACCCAGCGCGAGTAGTCGAATACTTGGATTCGTTTTCAAAAACCAAACTCTCGATATCTCAGAAACTATTTATCCTACTTACGCCAAATTCTCAGACGTATCGCTCCTTGCTTCAGCACCGTCTCCGAATACAAGAAAAATCATCATTTTTAGTAGAAAATAATTAATAACTGAACAACAATCTTTTCTTCGGCATGCGATCGCTATTTATGAAAAAATTTTTCGAATTTTCGATCAAGAGCCTTTTCATTGTACAGAAAAGAAGATTCTTGATCAAAAACTCGAAAATTTTTTCTCATAAATAGCGATCACTTGCCGAAGAAAAGATTGTTGTTCAGTTGTTATTTATTTTCTTTTGAAAACGTTAATTTTTCTTGTATTCGGAGACGGTGCTGAAGCAAGGAGCGATACGTCTGAAAATTTGGCGCAAGTCGGATAAATAGGTTCTGAGATCTCGCGAGTTTACTTTTTAAAAACGGATTCAAGTATGCGACTACTCGCGCTGGGTCCATTCACTCATTCCTTCATTCTCTAACTGTCCCGCGCGTAGAACACATTATGGAATCTGCACGCTCAATTGCCTGAATTGTAGTACTTTTAGTACATTACCTGGTTTTTAATACCTGAATTAGTTTAAAGATTTTCTGGTATTTCTACGGTTTTCTACATAGATATCTAGAACTCATGAAAAAAGGACACAAAACTTGGAAGATTTTTACATTTGGACAAATTTCCATTCATGCATTGAACAGTATGACTTTCAAAGCCATTCCGTTTCAAAATAAAACCCTACTTATTTATTTCAAAACAGTCTATATTCAACAGTGTAAGGTACCATCGGAAATTGAAAAGAATCTCGTTTTTTTCAAAGTGAAAAGTTTTGAAATGCGATCCTTTTCAACAATATTCGGGAGTTTTCTGGGTGCAGTAATTGAATAGATTTTTTTAATCGACGTAAATTCTTCGATTTCCAAAATTTTTCGTATTTTTCCAGCGTAACTACTTAGAATGTTACACAGTTGTTTAGAATTTAAATGGTTATCTTTATGGACTGCTTTCATTAAGATTTCTAGAAGTTCATGCTTTATGATTATAAGCTAATTCAAATGTTCGTATTTGAGTGGATATTTCATAAAACGTAATCTTTTTTGATATATAAATTTTTGAATTTTCGTATTTTTCCAGTATTTCCAAGTTTTGACAAATTTTTCAGTATTCTTATGTATTGCTGCAGAAATTTTTTAGATTTCGATGTTTTAATCAGTAAAGTTTCACCAAAAGTTTTAGTGTTTGATATATTTATGGTAGATATATATAGCAGGTAGCAATCTATATTTTAGTTTGTATATTTTGGTAAAAATTAAATGTACAAGTTTATAGTTTTTTTTTTTGCATTGACACGTCTCCAGATTTCAAGGATATGATATCTTTGAATCCTAAATTTGGAACATTTGTATTCATTTCGATAAATTTGTTACAAAACGTTCAAGTTTTCAAGTAACTTAGTATTTTACGGATTTATTGAAAATTTATGCAGTGTAAAAGATTTTTCGATATTTTTATGAATTCATACGAAGATTTATAGAATTAATTATGCTTGGAAACAAAGTTTTCAAAATTTCCTCAATATTTATAGATATTTGGGAAAGTATTTTTTGAAGTTGTAGTATTTTTCGTATTTTGCGTATTTATAAGGAGTTTTTACGATCCAAACAAGTTTTTGATTTTTTTTCAGACTTGTGTGTATAAGATCTTTAGAATTTAATGCTGTAAGAGTAAATATTTTTCTAGGTAGGAATTTTTTTATAAATAGCGATCATATGCTGAAGAAAAAATTATTGTTGCTTAGTAATTAGTCATTTTATCAAAAAAAGTAATTTTTCTTGTATTTGGAGATGGCAGTGAAGCAAGGAGCGAAACGACTGAATAATTAGCGTAAATCAGAAAAATAGTTTCGGAGATTTGGCGAGTTTAGTTTTTGCTAACGGATTTAAGTATTCGAATACTCGCGCTGGGCCCGTTCACTTACTCCTTCATTCTCTAACTATCCTGCGCGTAGAACACATTATGGAATCCTCCGCACCCTCAATTATTCTATGAACAAACTTTTTTCCGTAAATTCCATCAAAATCAATATTACGTATCGTACGATTCTAATATACCAGTGTAACGAAAAAGTTGGTGACTTTTATTGTTGGGTTGTATGGGCCTGAGTCTGAGAAAGGACATGGTAGCGTGGTCCTTCGAGAGCGTTGGTCCGCCCGGGTTTCGATGGACTTGATGGATCCGGGGCTCGTTTTAAATTCAAATAATACTCGCGAGTCTCGTACTTTGGAAATATTTATTATAAATTAACCCGAAGTGTCGCGTATAAAAGAGAACCGTCCAAAATAATCTTAAATCTAACCGAATGCTATTCGAAAGCCATCTGCAATTTTATCAAGACCCGAAAATAAACTGAAGTAATCGTACAAGGAGAAAGAAGCTGAAACAATCTCAAGCGAACGGTACCAAACTTGAACTGAGAATGGACAACGGGCTCCGCAATCTCCCGTATTTATACAACTCGGTATGAATCATAGAAAAATGCTCGAAGGAGGCCTGAATGCCTCCTGCGAGAAAATTCATACCTGCCGAAAAAATCATTCGAGCTCGTGTTATCATAGATATTATGATAAAACAATTTTCTAAGCTACGTAAAAACGGTGGATCATTATGGAACGTGATCGGGTCGTGACAACCAGATGAACCGATATAAGTATTTTTCGTTTCGATTCCTATCACTAACATCAATGATAACAAGGCAATTCTTACAATTTTTTTATTCAATAACAAACTTATTATCAGATCCATAAATAAGGACGTGAAATTCACCTTTTTTTAACACGAATAACAAATTTCGAATAACACACAAGATGTAACGATCATAAAAGTTTCTCGCTTTTTTTTTAAATTCGTTTAATTTTTTTTTTTTTTTTTTTCCTTTCTTCATACGTTCATTGAAGTTTTTTCTAATTTCGTTCGTGCCTTCCCCAGACCCCACTAGGCCCCCGATCCTTTCGAAACATGAAAAAAGTCATCGACACGCGAACATCGCGATCCATAAAACGTAACGCAGTCATCGTCCTCGCCGACTCGAAGGGCCATAAATCCGTGAGTTTTTTGGCCCTTGGCGCCCAACTATTTGGAACGTGTACATTCGCGGGGCGCGCTTTAATTTACTTTTCAACAGCTCTCGAGCTCCGCCGCGGCATCCGTGGAAATGACATTACACTTCCCTTTTCAGATCCGAAAGATTACCGGGCTTTCATTCCGCCTACGCAAAGCTCTTAATGACCTTCCGAGTGTTCTCTGTAGCGTTCTTTTTAATTCCGCGCCAGCTTTCGCCGTCCCCGCTTCTGCTCCGAGCGCTTACCACGCGTCGTCATGTTTAGACCGGGTTGTTAAGATTTTCCACCAAAGGCGTTCTAGCGTTCGAAACCTTTGCCGCGCACTTAGCTGCACTCCTAAACTTGACACCCGCCACGACCGCTCCCCGAGACTCGCAAATCGTTAGCAGTCCACCGTTTACACGCGCTTCAAAACACAGTATCGAGCATCTCGGTGCATTTTTGCAGAATACTTTTTTCCTTTTTCACTGCCAATCTTTTTTTTTCATCCTAATAATTGGGACTTGCAGAGTTTTTGATTTGTAGTACATGGAAATCCTGATGAGGACCCAATTGAGCGTGTGGATTCCGTAATGTGTTCTATATACGCGCGGGACAGTTAGAGAATGAAGGAATGAGTGAACGGACCCAGCGCGAGAAGTCGAAAACTTGAATCCATTTACAAAAACTGAACTCTCGATATCTCCGAAATTATTTATCCGATTCACGCCGAATTTTCAGACGTATCCCTCCTTGCTTCACTGCCATCTCCAAATACAAGAATAATTACTATTTTTGATAAAAAGAAGAATAACTGAGCAACAATTTTTTCTAGAGTTTTTCAATCTAGCATCTCTTTTTCCATTGAATGAAAAAGACTCTTGATATAAAATTTTTAATTTTTGCATGAATAGCGATCATATCCTGAAGAAAAGATTCTTATTGAATTCTTATTTATTTTTTATCAAAACTGATAATTTTTCTTGTACTTGTAGACGGGGCTGAAGCAAGGAGCGATATCTCTGATAATCGGGCGTAAATCGGATAAAGAGTTTCGGAGATCTCGCGAGTTTAGTTTTTGAATACGGATTCAAGTATTCGACTACTCGCGCTGGGTCCGTTCACCCATTCCTTCATTCTCTAACTGTCCCGCGCGTGGGCACATTAGGGAATCCGCACGGTCAATTAGGGTCGAAATATTGATGAGTTACGAACAGAATGAAAATAAAGTTGATTCCCTGAGATCGGTGACTATTTATTACATGAAAATTGGAAAAGAAAAAGGGAACATTTATAATTATTAACAATAAAATTGGCAATCTCATTTCAAACAAAACAAATAAATAATTAGTCTCCGCCAGTCATCTTTTTATAATTTTTTTTTATTTTCCTCAAATTTCGGACCCTCAATTTGATTTAGGTCCCTCTTCAGGAGCTATAAGCATTTTAGACATGTAACAAAGACAATTCTCAAGAAAATCCCATTTAGATCATTATTATAATTTATGATAAATCATTTCCCTTTCTACTTAACCCATGTAACTGTCTCTTTTCAATATAAATTCACATTCGATCACTTTAGTAATAAATAACGATGTTACTGAGGTTTTGTTGAGAATTCTCTTTGTTAATATGTCTAAAATATTTATAGATCCTGAGGAGGGACCCAAATCGAGGATCCAAAGCGTTGAGGAAAAAAAAAAGAATATTTTCAAAAAGTTGACTGGCAGAGACTGATTATTTATTTGTTTCATTTTTTGCAGAATTTAAGTCTTTTTCTAGGGCTTGAAAATTTGTAAATTACATGTAATAGTATTATGTAGAGTATTTTGAAAATAGTAAGAGCAAGTGAATTAAGACTTTTTGTACGAAGCAGACACATTTTTGACGGGATGGAAATCGGATAGAAAAATCCGTATGAAATACCAATATTTCAATATTCGAATACCAATCACTTATTCAGGCGAATAGGGAGTGAGGTGTTTTGGGGGTTCAAACCCATACCGAAATTGATATAAAATTACTTTTTCATGTTAAAATGAAAATAATAATAAATGAGAAAAATACAAATTATAAAGAATAACTCGGTAATAATGAATCAAGTAGAAATCATCTTAAAAGTACTTTGTAAATGTTGAGAAAATAACAAAAAGTTTCATGTGCGTACTCAAAGTTAACAATATTCAGGATACTCAATTATTTTAACACAAACATATAAATAATTTTTGCTGAAAATGAATTTTTTTTCAATTGAAATTGTAGTAATCAAATTTGGATAAGAATAACTTACTCTACAAAAATTTTAAAAATTGTTACAACTTGATGAAAATAAACAAAAAAATTGAAATTTACAAGAGTGTTCGAAACCTGTGAAAATTTCAACCTTAGAGCATCGGATTATATAAATCTACAATGGAAATCCAGAAAAATACCAGAAAATCTTTTTAATTCTACAAACTCTGAAGAATAAATACTAAAAGTTGAAGTAGATATTCTTTGACAGAATTTTCTCAAACATCTAAAAAAATAAGTAATTTTGAATTCTAGAGCATCAAATTTGAAAAAAACTTATGTATCAGTCTTCAATCTATATAAATACTTGAAATCTATGAAAATACAAGAAAGTCACAAAACCGTGTAAGTGCTATATAAATGAAAATATACGAAATGCAGTATTACGAAAAATCTATGTAAGTGTAATTTTTCCAAAAATCTATAAAATTACGAAAAATCAATTTGAATGAAAATTCAAGAAACTCGAACTCTGGAAATGTAAGTACTTTTACAAAATTTTTTAAAATACACGCGATTTCTATGAAAATACAAGGTATAGCTATAAAATCTTGTCAATACTAAAAAAATACGAAAGTATCAGAAATCTATTAACACCGAAAATCAATATACATGTAGTTTTCCCAAAAATCTATAAAACTACTGGGAATCGGGTGAAATTTTCATTCTAAAATATCTAAATCTATCAACTTACATGTACTTTTGAAAAATCTAAAAAACAACACCAACTCTCTTACCAGAAGAAGCTACAAAACACTATTAATACTCAACAAAATACGAAAATAAAAATAATCTATGAAACACAGAAAATCTACAAAAATGTAATTTTTTTAGCAATTTATAAAATTATTGAAAATCGAAGTTAGTTTGAATTCTAGAACATTAAATCATATAAATTTTTAACACAAAAATACTAGAAATCGTAAAATATACTGGAAAATCCTTCAAGTTTGATAAATAATAGAAAAACATGAAAAATACTAGAAATCATTTAATAATCAAAAAATAATTTTCTAGAAAATTTATAAAACTTTGAATTCTGGAGCGTACAAATCTGGGAGCCTATAATAAAATTCAAAAATTTAATAGAAATTTGTTGAAAAAGTTTGAATACTAAAGAAATATCAAAGCAATCGAAAAACTATTGGAAACGTAGGTGAGACATACTGTGGATTCTAAAAAATTAATTAAAATACTCAAGAATGTCGAAATTTTCAATTAAATAGCATCAAATACAAAAACTGTATGAAAATTACAAAAAATATTACAAAATTTTATGGAAATATATCCAATACGAAAATTCTGGTAATTCATTTAATACTGAAAATGTTTTACGTATAATTTCCTTTGAAATCTAGAAATATATTAGAAATTTTTTGGAACTTACATTCCTAGAGTAATATAAAAACTCATTTAATCATTTATGAAAATCCTTCATTTTACATTTATAAACGTACGATGAAAAACCATAAAAAAAAAAAATTATTGAAATAATAAATCTGAATCTAAATTACTTTAATGGAAATCACAAAAATCGAACCCTATTATACGAACATAAGAAATACACTTCTCTAGACTTGAAAAATTGCGTAACTTTTCAATCCTGAAATCCGAAAAATTGAAATCCTGAAAGAAATAGTATAGTTTTTCGAAAAACAGCTCACAAACATTTTATTTTTTTTTTTGTTTGTTTACGCCCCCGGCCTTCATTCTAGAGAACTTGAGAAAATGATCAATAGTCTTCTATGCAAAGTATAAAAATTCTAAGGAAGTGCTCTCTCGAGGGTCGAAAGTAGATAACCTGGTTTGCCCTGATTTCCTTTTCATGACACGTGGATGAGAAAAACCGATAGGAATGATTTCCGTATGTATGGTCGAGCTTTTTTCTATTCATGCGATATTCTTTCCAAGCGTTCCACGGCAATCCGATACGAATGGATTGACGCACCGCGCGCGACGTTCTGAATGGAATGTTAATGCATTTGCGTATCAGGCACGTGCGCCGAGATATTCGCGTTCGGACCTTCCTGGAGAACACTTTTCGATTCTCCATGACAAGGTCTCGTTAAATCTGCGTCCGAATGACGGATGCGACGCGACTTTTTTACATTCATTTGAACAATTCGAACGCGACCTACATTTTTTCGGCACATTTATGCATGTGCCGTACTGCGATAGTTTGCGAGCTGACGAAAAGGTTCACTCGGATTTCCGAGCCGAAAAAAAAGCACGAATTTTTTGAATTGCGTTGTGACGAGCGAGATTAATGGAAATTAAGGACTTCTTAATAGGAGATTTGTTCGGATACGCGCCCAGGAACGTGTGTATTCCTTAATCTCGTCGAACACGGAAGGGACCCTCTGTAGACAACGGCCTACAGTGGCCCTTGATCCGACTTTTCAAAGGGAGTCGGGAAATCGTTTTAAGGATTAAAATAACGATACAATTGAAATACAGTTTGAATGCCACAACGTGACGTTATTATTATAAACAATTCGCTACACATGAATTCATTCCGATTACAACTAACTCCCATCGATTACGCGTATACAAAGTGACATTTAGTCCGATATGAACTGATTCAAAACACTCTCGATGTAATTTATCTCCGTTTTCATTTCACATACTCTTGGCTCTGGCAACATTCTGTTAATTTAATAACGATCTTATTATTTTCCTCAGAAATTGCAATTCTTCCGTTACTTATTCGTACTTCGTTTCCATTTTAATCCATTATTCCCTTCCTTCGCATAAATTCTATCGTGGCTTTGCAATTCTATTTATTATCTTGCAACTCTAAATCCCATTTCAGTTTACTCCACAATCCGAATCATCACGATTTTTATTCACAATTCTATTCATTGATTTTATATTCATTTTAGTTCACAAGTTCCTTTTAATTCGCAAAATATTAATCTTTTACTCGTTATGGATTCGTAATCTATATATTCTTTATATGCTATTCAAGTAGTTTCATCTTCTGTTCGGATTTACAATTCTTGTTATACATTCGCCACATCTTTAAATATTGATTGCTAGTTCATGTTAACTTCGTTTATGACAACAATAATAGCCCCATTTCCTCGGGTTGAGTCTGGATGAAATCTCCCCTTCTGAGTAAAAAGGCTCGTCATTTGATCGTAAACTCCTTCCTTTATTTACGAGAGAGCAGTGAATATATGAGAAGAAATGAGCGACAACTGTGATTGGCTATTCTGTTCCAACGGCTTGGGGACCTCGGGTACGACCCGGGTGATTTGGGCCAGGTGGCTTCAGGCAACAAAAATTCAGGCTATAGCGCTGTCGTCAGGTCAAGCCCGTGGACCTTGGTTGGAAGTGTTCTCAGCCATGGGACCATGTTTGGAGTAGTTTGGACTACCTCCAGAGAGGAGCTCACAGGCTGGAAGCCCGAGAACAACTTCGATTCTACTGCAAAATGCGCGGGTTTATGTATGGTTCCGAGAGGAAGTATTCGGACCTTTTTCGGTTCGTTTACGTCCGGTTGCGAAATTACTCCGGATAATCGCTTGTCGTTGAGTAAAAATAGAAAATCGTTGTCATTTGTTAAATCGTTTCATCACCGAATAGTATAGATAACAAGTTTGAAGAGTAGAAAATCATTGTCATTTGTTAAATCGTTTTGTTTTCCCTGCTTCGGCATTTCTTATCAAATCAAACATAGAAAATTGATTTTTGGTTGCTATTCTTCAGCGTTGGCGAAATCGTCGTGATTTAGATACCGCCGCGTGCTATCTTAATGTTTGTAAGAATAGTTTTTATTCAGACTTCAAAAAAAAAAAGAAATGTTAATATTTCTTTGAATATGAATATAAATTTTAGACGAGTGGAGAAAAGGCCCGCTCGTCACACGTAGTTTTCGAGAAATATTTTGTGAGGAATATAAAAGAAAACAATTATAACTATTGGAAATCCTCATTTATTATTGAATAATATGGTACTTTCATGATTGAGCGCACGAATACCATACAATGTGTTCTACGCGCGGGACAGTCAGAGAATGGAGGAATGAGTGAACGGACCCAGCGCGAGTAGTCGCATACTTGAATCCGTTTACAAAAACTAAACTCGCGAGATCTCCGAACCTATTTATCTTATTTATGCCAAATTTTCAGACGTATCGCTCCTTGCTTCAGCACCTTCGTCAAATATAAGAAAAATTATCATTTTGATGAACAATGAACAATAACTGAACAACAATCTTTTATTCGGCATATGATTGCTATTTATGAAAAAAAGTCGAATTTTTCATCTAGAATCTTTTTTTTTGTGAAATTAAAAAAGCTCTTGGTATGAAATGTAAAAATTGTTCCATAAATAGCGATCACATGCCAGAAAAAAGATTGCTGTCCAGTTATTATTCATTTTTTATCAAAAATCATAATTTTTCTAGTGTTAGTAGTTGGCGCTGGAGCAAGGAGCGATACGTCTGAAAATTTGGCGTTTATAAGATAAATAGTTTCGGAGATCTCGCGAGTTTAGTTTTTGTAAACGGATTCAAGTATGCGACTACTCGCGCTGGGTCCGTTCACTCATTCCTCCATTCTCTGACTGTCCCGCGCGTAGAACACATTATGGAATCCGCATGCTCTATTTTTGAGTACATCTATGAAGCAATCTATGGATTTCTAAAATTTATGTTATAATACTGAAAGTTTCTAGAAACTCCAACATTCAATCTAATTATGTACAAACCAGTTTGTACGTAATTCAGTCAGTTGAAATTATCACGCTATGAAGACATTTTTTTAAACAAAATTCAGTAGTAACTCTAGTCACCTGCAAATTACATGAAATTTCATAAATAAAATATACTGTCTATCAAGTAAAAGCATGTTCTAATATACTGTATGAAAAAGCAATTCCACTGAGTGACCTTAAAAGCAACAGAGGGAACCTTTGTCTTTGACGCATTCTTGAAAAAGTTATAGTTAACATTGAACCTTTAGACGATGACACATCAAATCCACAACGAGCAATTGGTTTCAAGACATCTTTACTTTGTTTTCATCCTAAAGAACCGAAAATGACGAAATTCGTGACATTTTAAGGATTTTACCTGGACAAATCTTCTATACTTGCAGAATTGCTTCGTTCAGCAGAAGCTAAATCACCAAATAAAAAGGCACAAATGAGGTCACTTATCTTATGAAGAAAGGTTAACCATATTGCATCTTTTCACGTGTAACTGAAACACTTGCAAATGCGTGTTATTTACGTGAATGTGTCGTTGAACGAAGACTGGATACTTCAAGAAGAAAACAACTCAAAACATCATAGCAAGTTGTACAGTAGCTAGAAGAAGAAAATGGTAGTCAAAACACCTGACTAGCCTTCTCAGTCAATTCGTCATTTTCGAAACGAATGGTCGTTAATGAAGCGGAAACTCCATCAAAAGGTTGTAGGGACTTTGAATGAGTTGATTCGCAAAATTGAAGAAATTTAGATATCCCAGCCACGCGAATTTGCTGAAAATACATATGCCTGGACGATTTTAGCCCATCATCGATGCCAATATTGATTGGACAACATACTGCAGTACAAACTGCAAAAACAAGTGATTGGCGAATTTCCATCACTGTGAGTTGAAATTGTCATGGTGACGATAAGATACTGCAGGGGACAATACTTTTTAGTTGCCCTAGAGATCTGGGCAGATGCTGCAAGGAACGATATCAGATACCTACCAAGACAATATGATTTCGTTTCAATACGAACACATATCTCTGTAACAGGCAGATGCATTCTTATGTCAGGTGTTGAATAGAAATTGAAAAGCTTCTCAGTGATTGATTCAGTATGAACCAGCAATGCATTCCTTCCATGAAAACTATTAGAAAAAAGCCATTTGAAACATCTTCAACGCGGTTCAAATAGCCGAAATTTAACCTTTCAAGACAAGATCACTGAATACCATTTGGCTCTAATATCAGGACAAGCGGACCAACACGTACCATTGTCCCAGTAAAGCTCGCAGGTCACAAACGGCCCGCATTGGGCGATATCATTCGTTTTGGAAGATTAAAATTCATGGTGGCGCTTGTCTCGCGGCAATGCGCGAGGGCTCACTTGAGAGCCGGGGCAAGAAAGGCTCTTATTTCCTCTTTCCAAGCTTTATTAATCTGGCCTTTCGTCCGCCCTGCCTCGCGGGTGGGGTCACGGGCTTCTTCCTCCCCGCTCGCGACCAGCAATCAGCGTAATGCACCGACTACTCCACTGAAATACACACCGACGTACACTGCTCCCTTTCAGCGACCCTGATGGAACATCCACCCCCAACCCCAACCCAACCCCAACCCCGCGCGATAGCGGCGTAATGCAGTCGTGGCGGCAATTCCCATGAGAGCATCCACGAGATAGATCGAGACATTGGTTCCTTATACGGCCCTCTGATTCCAGCCCTGCATCTTTTGTCGCTGCAGCTTGGCCCCCAGAGATCCTATCGCTTTTCGAGGGGCTCTTTTTGCGCGCCGCTCCCGTGATTTCGTAGCCCCGCGTTATTTTATTCTCCTTCCCCCCTTTTTTTTATTTTCTAATATGCGCGTACCCCGTAATTTTCCCTTTCTTTTTCCCTGCGTAGCAGATGTCGGCCGTGTATGGAGTATTCATCATCGCCTGCTGCACCAGCGGACGATGCCCGCCAAGCGTCCATCAGGGCTGCTGGGAAATTCGCGTTTTTAGCGCGGAATAAAAAAGTCACGGGGCGGAGAAAAGTCGCGGAAATTGCGGATCGCTGCGGAATTCAGGCGAGGAGATCGCGTATGCTTTTGCGATAAATTGTGGCGTTTGGATAGGCGAATGGGGGGAGGGGGGATTCCGGGGGTTTAAACCCTTCGTGAAATTTAGATGAAATTACTGTTTCACGGGAAAGCGATAAAAATTATAACAGTAAATGAGGAAAACAAATTATAGAGAATAATGCAGAAATAATGAAATAAGAGCGTGTTATCAAAAATGTACCTACTGAAATCTTGAGAAAATTACAAATGGTTTCATGTAAGTACTCAAAGTTAACAATATTCAGGATCATCAATTGTACTATCATAAACGTTGCAATTATTTTGTCTCCAGAGAAATTTTTCCATCAACAAAATTCTAATCATGAATAATGTTTGGTAAGTATAATAACTCCAAAGTTATATGCCATTAAATGACGACTAAAGTAATTTGTAAACGAATAAGTGGTTTCCCTCCTTTTGACCAGGAGATTATTGGTGTACAATTTTTAAGGAGATGGCTTCTATTATAAATATCCTAATGAGGACCTAATGTAAGGTGGAAATATTGGTACAATAAAGGATTTTGGATTTCTATCAAGTGGCTCCGAGACATCATTGATTGATTCATTTACTCAATGTTTGATAAGGATAACGTAGTAGACAAAGATTTGAATTATTATTCCATTTCATAGAAATTATATGATAGAAGAATTGCAATTTACGAAAATCGTAGAAATCTAGGAAAATTCGAACCCTCAAGCATCGAATTTGAGAAATCTACAAGAGAAATCCAGAAAAAAACCAGAAAATCTTTGAAATCCCGAAAACTCTGAAGAAATGCTAAAAATTAAAGCACATGTTCTGTGAAAGAATTTTCCAAAACATCAAAAAACATTATTAACTTTTAACTCTAGAGCGTCATATTTAAAAAAAAGAAACTTTAAAATTTTTTTTTAAATCAACCTTCAATCTATATAAATACTCAATGTCTATAAAAATTCAGAAAATTTTACAATATAGTGTAAATACTATGAAAACGAAAAAATATGAAAAATCTAGATTGACGAGTGACCTGGGAAGGAAAGATTCTTAAGAAGTAGAAATGAGTTTATTGTACATTGAAATTTGCCTGAGAATTATTATTGAGTTACTCTCATGATTGCGTACAACTTTACTGACAACAAGATGTCTTGAAAAGAACCCGAAAAGGACCGAAACGTCGACGATTGTCATGAAATAAAACACGTTCGACTGCAAGTTCGGCAAGAATTTTTATTATCAAGAAAGAAATCGAGAAATGCTCAATAAATCTATAAAAGTATGATTTTTCCGAAAATCTATGAAATTAATGAAAATCGTTCGGAATTTTAATTATAGAACCCAGAATTCTAGAAATGTAGGTACTTCTGACAAATTTGAAAAAATACACACGATCTATGAAAATGCAAAAAAAAGGTACAAAATTTGATAAATACCATAAAAATACGAAGGTACAAGAAATATAAAAACACAGAAAATCGATATACATGTGGTTTACTCAAGAATCTATAAAATGTCTGAAAATTGGCCAAAATTTTAACTCTACACTATCGAATTTTGTAAATTAACATCCTCCTAAAAATCGAGAAAAACAACAACGATCTCCAAAAATACAAGAAAAAGCTATAAAATCCTATGCGTATTGAGAAAATATGAAAATACTAGAAATCTATGAAACACGAAGAATCTTAAGAAATGTAATTTTTTCACGAAAATTTGTAAAATTTTGAAAATCAATTTAAATTTGGATTCTAGAATATCAAATTCTACAGAAAGATATGTACGAAAACACTAAAAATCGTGAAATATATAAAAAAATCCTCCAGATTACGTAAATAATAAATAAAAACGCGAGAAATAATGGAAGTTTTTGATTACCCAAAAAGTATGTTGGTATGATTTTGTGAAAAATTTAGTAAACTTTCGGTTCGAGTGAACACGATTCTAGAAACTTATAGAGAAATTCATTAACATAATAGAAAGTTTTTCAAATGGTTTGAATATTATAAAAATACGAAAAAATCCAAAAACTATTAGAAATCTGTGTGAAAAATACTGTATTTTTCAAAATTAACTCAGGTACTCGAGTTTGTTAAAATTCGCAAAACTATAGCATCAAATACTAAAAATCTATTAAAACGCCAGAAAATATTACGAAACTTTGTAAAAATAATATACAACACAAAAATTTTATTCTGGGAGTCCATGAAATACTGAAAATCTTTAAGGTATAATTTTCTCAAAAATCTAGAAATGAAAAATTTTCAGAACTTTCATATCTAGAGTATCGAATTCTAGACAGCTGTATAAAAATTTATTATATATTTGAAAATCCTTCGAGTATATATTTATGTAAAAACAAAAAAAAAATGAAATATACCAAAAGTGAGTCGTAAAAATTGAATCCTAGTATATTTTATATTAAATACAAACACGAATAAATGCACTACTCTGGACTTGAAAAATTGTATAACTTTCAAATCCTGAAATCCGAGTGACTGAAAAATTTTGAAGGAAATAATTCTTTTTGGAAAACCCCTCCCGAAATTTTGTTCGCCTACGCCCCTGCATTTGACTGATGATTACGGATTCACAGTAGTTGCTGTAAAAGTTGATTTTCGAAAAGCTCGGGATGGCAAAATTTCGATTACATATGAATTTTTTTCATATATAAGATTGCATCGCAATATTATTCAGTCAAAACAATTGTATACTGTTTGAAACACTTACTTGGCATTCAAATTCCAAAATTCTGTCATTGAAATACATCTTGATTAACCAATACCTTTCATTTCATACATGACTTCAGGAATATCAGCATTTAATTTCATCTACTTGGATCAACGAAAAAAATTTGATCGCCTTTAGGTCATCCAAAATATAAAATCATGGCTTATCAAAGTGTCATTCTTATCTCGGGATTAGGTAGTGATTGCCCTGAAGAAACTCGACAAAATCCAGACGTGAGTTCTCGGAGTACTCAATCGTGCAGACGTAGATAAGTGTGACAGCTTTCTAAACGTTTTCTTGGAAAATTCACTTCTCGCGACGTGAAGCATTTTCCTGTGGGTAGGTGCGAATATGGAATTCATTTTCCCCGCTTTTACTCGAAAAATGTCACACCACCAACTCAATTTAAATAGCGCATTTCGAATTTAATGCTTCGGGGAAACCAATTCAGTATTCTGACGAAAAATATGCTGATGGAAAGCAAAAATGCTAAATCCTGAAAAGGATTGATGCAGTGATTTGAGACACTTAGATTACAGAATAATGACATTTTCTGAATCGTTTACATTCGAGCTACAGATTTTTTTTATCGTAGTTTTCGATATCATTGGGATGGTTATGTAACTTCATGAAAATAATGATCGTTTCTTGTTTTTTTGTTTCAGCCCATTGGCATGCAGTTAAACAAATACGAATGGGTGTCGTCTCCAGATTTGGGGGACTGCTCATTGTGGGTGCGATCGGCAGCCCTCGAATTTGATGACGGTCTTTGGCAGTGTCAAGTGACAGCAAGTGATTTCACGACTCAAGATGCACTTGCCTCGGAGCCTGCTAAGCTAGTAGTAAGAGGTAATTTTCCAACATTTTTACACATTTTCGAAACACTACATTTTTCAAACATCTTCACTGGTAACCCTTTTTCTTCTTTTTTACATTTTTTCATAAAATACCTAGTTATTTCACCTAGGCAAGATTTTCTTCAATACGTTCGATATTTTTGTCTTCAGAATATTCAAAAAATTAGTTGGACATTTTTTTATGATACTACGGTATTTTTTATAATAATTTTCGAAATTCCAGAACTTGGAGCGTTAAATATTAATGAATGAAAAAATTTACAATAATATTATTTTATCATTGAACTGAAACATACTAATTGAGCGTGCGGATTTCATATTGTGTTCTATATACGCGCGGGACAGTTAGAGAATGAAGGAATGAGTGAACGGACCCAGCGCGAGTAGTCGAAACTTGAATCCGTTTTCAAAAACTAAACTTGCGAGATCTCCGAAACTATTTATCCGATTTACGCCCGATTATCAGAGATATCGCTCGTTGCTTCAGCGCCATCTCCAAATACAAGAAAAATTACTATTTTTGATAGAAAATAGTAACTGAAAAACAATCTTTTCTTTGGCAAATGATCGCTATTCATGAAAAAATTTGAAATTTTAGATAAAGAGCCTTTTTATTTACATGAAATATCAAGATTCTTGGTCGAAAATTCGGATTTTTTTTCATAAATAACGATCATATGCGAAAAAAAAGATTGTGGTTCAGTTATTATATATTTTTTGTTGAAACTAGCAATTTTTTTTTTTTTTTGGAGACAGCGTTAAAGCAAGGAACGATAGGTCTGAAAATTTGGCGTGAATCGGACAAATAGTTTCGAAAATCTCTCGAGTTTATTTTTTGAAAACGAATCGAAATTTTCGACTACTCGCGCTGGGTCCGTTCACTCATTCCTCCATTCTCTAACTGTCCCGCGCGTAGAACACATTATGGGAATCGCATTATTAATTTCCTAATATAGCATAGATTTTTTAAAATATCAAATCAGTTTCTTACAGTTTTTTGTTGTGTTTCCCTATTTTGTTGAATCTATCGAATTTTGCAAAATTTTTCATAGAATGTAGTGATTTTCAGTATTCTGATAGATTTCGTTACAGATTTCCTAAAATGGGACACTCTCGGAATCTCAGTTCATAAAAAATGATTAAATTTCGTAAGTTTGTCTTGCCAACTTTAAGATTTTTAGAATTTTTATAGATTATCATATAGATTCCTAGAATTTCATAGAATATAATGTTTTATATATTGTAAGTTTATTCATAAATCATGAATGTAAACCAATAACTTGATAGATTTATAGTACCTTATAGATTATTGATTTTGAATCGCGGTCGCGTTTTATCCGTCGCTCAGGCAGAAACTTGCAGAAAACCGGCCGCGTCTATATTTACAGGAACAATCTAGTCTTCTCTCTTTCTGATGCGCACGCACAAACAAAGCTCTGGGCAAACCAGATACGATCGATAACTTATCACAACAATTTTCGTAGATTAAATTCATAATATCGGTTTAAAGGTTTAATCATTTTTTTAGAAGGGAATCATGAGAATATCTAACCTAGTAATTTTAATCCTTTTAAAAACCTAGTATAAAGATAAAATTTCTTATAAGAATTCCATTTTTTATATGAAGGTGCACATGATAAAAACCTTGTAAGAAACCGAATTATGATGAAAAATTTGATTTTCTTATAAGGTTTTTTTATAGTGATCAAATGTATTGTGGTAATGAACGGATCTCAGCGTCTACTGAATGTTCCTTCAATCGTGTTTCTGAAACTGACTATAGCAGACTGCCCTCAACATGAACCACGTCACTGTGATGTTTTAAAAATTGAAACATCTAAAAAATAACAATGAAATTAATTTTGGAATAAATCAATACCAATCTAAATGCTAAATGAAATAAATTAGAAAAAAAAATTATTCACAAATTTTCGTCTTAATTTTATTCCACACAAAAAGCTTCTGATATTGTTTCAAATATCGCACCAAAAATATCGAAATAACAACTATCATTCAATGAATGTGTCAATAAAAAAAGTCTGATATATCGGAAACAAATGAATATCGATATTCTGATGTATCGTTACCTATCGCTCGATCATGAATTGAATAATAATTCAATTATTCACCTGTTGTCGAGGTAGCAAAGGAAGGTCATAACTGATGTACAGAAGTAGAATATGCAACTCGGAGAATCCATGATTCAAAGTCCCTTACTGTTATGGCACGTTGGGGTGGAAGGCAATTTGAAAGCGACAATGGAGTCATGAATTAATTTTCATGAATTGTCTCTTATTACAGTGAGCCCTCAACAACCGCAAATAGAGTATGCCAATGGAAACTCGCCATTAGTAGGCAACGTGACGGCTCGCGCAGGTGAGCAGGTGACGCTTACCTGCGTCTCGCATTACGGCAACCCCCCGCCAATAATTAAATGGTTTGTATTCATCGACTGTTAATTAGCGTTGCAATCAGGTGGACACATATTCATGCGTTGGATCAATTTACGGCGTATTTGTTCAACTCCGTTGCGTGTTTATTTTCATGAAAAATGTGGGAAAAACGCTCCACCGAACCAATAATTACGATATTCTCCTTATTATTAGAATCAATTACAAGGCAGTTATGTTAAAAGGTTCTCAAAATAATAGAGTAGTATTTACAAAACGTTTTGAAAGGGTTTTGTGTCGAATTTCGGAGAGAGTCATTTATTGACGGTTAGCTTTCAGATGTTAGTTCATTTTTTGAAAGAAACAGTAAAAATGTGTGATTTCAGTATCACAGATTTTCAGTAAAATTATGTGGAAAAAGTTTTGTCAATGATCAACTCTCGATCAAAATTTAAAAAAAATAATGCAGTTAAGTCTTGCAATTTGTCGAGTGAATGCACTGGATACTTGAAAAAACTCTTTTTTCACAATAAGTTCAATATTGATATTTTTTGGCAACAATCAACAAACGCAAAAAACAATTACTAAAATAGTTTTTAATACAGTCGACTCTACGTATGTGTCTTTCTGAACACATTGAACTCTCAATAAATGTCGTTCTCATTAAGTGAAATTCTGTTTGTGGTTTTTCAAATACAGTAAATTCTCGATAAGTGTCACTAAAGCAATAATCTACTCTGCTTGTGTATCCATTCAATGCAAGTTATTTTTGACATAACTTCTTTGGATACAGTCAACGTTCGAAGTAAAGTCTTGATGAAACTTGTTAACTTTTGTTTGTTTTCTGGATAATCACAGTAGCTATTGATATAATGGTGGATCTCGAGTAAAAGCTTTAGAAATAATGAAAAGAAATGCGATGAAAAATTAGTTTAGTACAGTGGTATGTCCATGAAAATTCTGCAAATACAGTAAACTCCTTGCAAGTGTCCTAGAAATGTATTTCGTTAATTCAGTATATGAAATAAAAATTTCTTTACCTTGGAGTTAGAATCGAACTTTGGAGAAAATACTTTGTCAACAGTCAACTCTTCCTAAGGATTCTGAAAAATACAGTATCGTCTCGATATCGAACGTGTGAATGGACTAGATTCTCGCAAAATTCCTTTTTTGACAATAATTCGCTCGAGGTTAATATTCTTAGGGAACATTGAATCAACACAACAAACTATCTATGAAATAGCTTTTAATGCAGTCAACTTTACAGATGTGTTTTACAAAATACATTCAACTTTTATTAAATGTCGTTCCTAGTTAAATGAATTCTGTTTCAAGTTTTTCACATACAGTTCATTCTCAATAATTATCACTAAATTGATAATAAACTCTGAGTGAACGTTCTTTCCAAGCAATTCATTTTCGACATTTCTTCTTTAAAAACAGTCAACTTTTGATATGTATTATTTAGATATCTTCAATTCGATATTTAACTCTATTACTATTGAAGGTGTGGATTCCATAATGTGTTCTATATATGCTTAGGACAGTTAGAGAATGAAGGAATGAGTGAACGGACCCAGCGCGAGTTTCTTTAGAGACAGTAACGTATTTTACTGTAAAAATGAAATATTTAACATTGAACACAAAACATAAAACAGTGAACATTTTTATTTATTTATTTATTTTTTTTTTAAAGATAAAGTTGATTTTGTGAACAGCAGTTAATAAATTAATAATGACAGTCAACGCGTCAACAAAATTCTATCAATACAGTCGACTCTCTGTATGTGTCCTCAGAATGTTCCTCTTGTTGAATTGCATACCTTTGATTCTTATTTAAAGTCACTTTAACCTCCACCAAAGTGTCATTCAAATACAATAAACTCTCAATACGTGTCCTCGAGAAACAGTAGACTATCCATATTATTTATACTTATAATACAAATACATTCAACTCTCAAAAAGTGTCTATTGTATTATAAAAATCTTTGTAACATCTTGACAAACCATTATAAGAAACTTTGAGCAGCTTCTGGAAATATTAAATCATTATCATGACCATATAACTGAAACTAACCATAGACCTAACATCCTTAATTATTCCGCAAAGAGCGGCGAAACGATAATACCAAAACTTTCGTTTTTGTGCCTGAAACTTTTGGAAACTGTAAAACCTGCAGCAGGAAATTGCGACTAACGAGGGAAAAAGATGTCTCGAGCGATCAGAACTTTCTTTTGATTCCTTTGAAACTAACCAATGGCAAGTTTTGTAAAGTACGGTCAGAAATTTTCAGGTCTATGAAAATCATTCGCTTGCAATTAACTCGAACGTACAATGCTACGTGACTTAGTTGGGGAAATCATGTAACTAATTTTGATTTTTGACCGTCTGCAAGCCGGAAAATTCTCTAACATTGAAAATAAAAAAATACTCAATGTATCGCGATTCTTTAATTTTAACGATTTCTGCAATTATACATCTTCACTGAAAAAACGTATTCTATCGTTCCTTGGGATTTTTCGTAGTAAAAGATTAACTCATAGTTTGCAACATTTTGTTTGTCACGATGAAATTGTTTTTAAATTTACTTATTCAATATTGGCTTCAAAAAAGCATTTAGATGTTGTAGAATTAAAATTTCAGCCAATTTTCAGTAATTTTATAGATTTTTGAGTAGACTACATGTATAACGATTTTCGATGTTTATGCATTTCTTTTAGTTTCGTATTTTTATAGTGTTTATAAGATTTTATACCTTTTCTTTGTATTTTGATGGATAGTGTGTATTTTTTCAGATTTTTTACGAGTACCTACAATTCTAGAATATTCGATGTTCTAAAATTTGAATATGAATATATTTTTAATAATTTCATATATTTTCGGAAAAATCACACCTACATGGATTTTTGTGATTTCTAGATATCTTATATTTTTGTTTTATTAGTATTTATACGATTTTGTAAATTTTTTGTATTTTTATTGATTTCAAGTATTTATATAGATTGAAGATTGATACAGAGGTTTTTTTTAAATTTGATGCTCTAGAATTAAAAATCGGTTATTCTTTTCAGATGTTTTATAAAATTCTTTCACAGAATACTTGCTACAATTTTTAGCATTTCTTCAAAGTTTGCAGGATTTAAAAAATTTTCTGGGATTTTTCTGGATTTCTATTGTAGGTTTCAAGAATTCATTGCTTAAGGGTTTGAATTTTCCCAGATTTTTAAGATTTTCGTACAGTACAATTTTTCTATAGCATGATTCTATTCAATTGGAAAAGTTTTTCAAATGTTTGTTTACTGCGTTAACCTCACCAAACATTATAATTGATTAGAATTTCGTTTATGCAAAAATTCTTCTAGAGGCAAAATAATTGCAATTTTCATGTCAGTGTAACCGAGAATCCTAAACATTATCAACTTCGAGTTCTTACATGAAACCATTTGTTATTTCCTCAAGATTTCAGTGGGTACATTTTTGATAGCACGCACTTATTTCATTTTTTCTGCATTACTCTATATAATTTGTATTCTTCTCATTGACTGTTATAATTTTTATCATTTTCCCATAAGGCAGTAATTTCACCTAAATTTTAAGAAGGGTTTGACCCCCCTAAACCCCCCTTTGCCGACCCACCTGTCTAAAACTCAGTATTTTGAAAATCTTGAAAATCTATTCCTCTGATCGAAGTCCATCAATGAAAACTGAATCGCAAAAATAAAAAAATGTCCTACTTTTGAGCGACAATTGTTACATTGCTCGAAAAGTAAAAAAATGGAAAGGTCGCTCATTTCAGGCTAAATCCCTAAAGATAAAAAAATATGAAATCCCACTGAAAGTACATGTATTTTTCTTACAAAACTTTCGCCAAATTTTCTTTCACCTGCACCCTTATTTTTATCAAAATATTATGATCGTGAGAAGAAAACGAATGAAAATGAAAATTGGTAATAAATTTTCACCAGGTACCTAGCTGATAAGGAACTCGTTCCACGGGGACAACAAATAAACAAGACTGAAAATGACAATTCCCGAACTTGGTCTGCGAGAAGCTTGTGCGACATTCAAGCTACTCGAGCGCGCTATGGAAAAACCATAAGATGCACTGCTTTTCACCCAGCATACACGAGTCTGGATAAGTCATCTAGCACCCAAGTTCGATTTAACGTTCAGTGTGAGTAAATCATGAAATTCATTTCCCGTCTGTAATCAAATCAACATTGAAATCATTCGAAAAATTCCTTCAGTATATACAGAAACAGAAAATGTTCAAGGCAGTTACGTAAATGAATACATACCTCGAAATAATAGAACTGTATTAGTGTATATTCCTTACGATTCCAGAACTAACTTTTTCAGAAAAAAAGTAATGAGCATATTACTGTGAAGAGAAAAGTTATACAGCAACTTGAATTAATTAATCTTCTCGAAGTTCCTATAGCCATATTTTTAATAAAACCCAAGTAATAACAACTACACAATCATCGCAGTACTTTTACAGTAAGAAACCAGCCACAATATTTCGTGACCCGACTGAAGCCGCAGCAAAAATACGGTTATAAACTTCTCTATCTCGATTATATTCAATTCACATATTACAAGTAATATCGTAATCATCATTTTACAGTCATAACACAAATGTATGCATCAATAGACAGTAATGAATTCATAGCGGAAAAGCACCAGCTCGGCAACAGGAGTAAGAACACATTTTCTTCGAGCCACGTTACCACCCTCAGCGAAATGTTACAAGAACTCGAACGATCCCTACCCACTAAAATGATTTGCATACAGTGTATACAGCTGATCCGAAATTCGAATCCGAAACGGTTCGAGTAATTATCCCACGGCGATAAATTCAGCCGAGCAACTTGCCTACAGGGGGAGAAGTTTGTATTGTAATCCGAGCCATTAGTCGCAGGCCAAACTCCATCTTAAGAATGCGTTATACCGCAGGATTCTCATCGATCAGCTCCGCTATCGGGCACACGTTTCTCGCTTCATATCGCTAGCCCCGGATTAACATTTACCCTCGTGATATCGGAAACGTCAGGAATACTTTCCAAGGCTTCAATCGTTTGAACGCACTCGCGGCATCTTGACAGTGGCTCACATTAAAAGCGTCACATCCTCGAATTCTATTTCATTTTCATAACATATAATGACAGGGGCGCCACAGTGGCATATATCCTGAATCTAGGTGGACGAAAAGCTGAAAATCGAAGATGCTGCATTCGTCTGGATTTTGTTTGCATGAATTCCCATTCACCTGTTTAAAAGTTCTCAGCCCCTTATTACCATTGCAACTCACTGAACATAATAGCGCTTGGCATTACTATCAAAGAGATAGTTGAGCGTTCAAATGAAAAGTTGATAGAAAACGGACAACGAACCTTTTTTTTGCGTTTGTTTGCTTTGAAATGAAGTTTGGTGTTCATGTTGTGAAACCATGCTGATTTCGATGTACTAATTGAATTCGAAAACTGTATATACCGTTTGTTTTGTGAGTAAAAATTATACAACAATTTTTTCATACAATTTATTCCACAGAGCCTGAAGAAAAAGGGCCAGCTGGGACCAACATTTTCTTCTTATATTTTGAGTGTCACAATGTTAATGAACGTATACGCAAAATTTGGAAGTTTACTTATGTTTACTTTTAGCGTTTTGAAAATTTTGAAGAGCTGACGACAGCGCGCGCTCTGTAGAAAAATTGTCAGTCATACCACCACAATTCATCGTAATTTCTGTATTAAAGAAAAAGATTATTGAGTTCATTTATTAGCTAGACATAATGCATTTTTCTTCTATAAAATTACATGAAAATAATTCTATGTATGAATTACGTCATTATCTCAATTACATTTACTTTTCATGAATTGTTTGCTTTCTACCGAGTGTAAAAAATGTTCAAGAAGTTCATTACCAATTTGTTTTAGTTTTTTTCTCACGTCTACTTTGAAATTTTTTATATCCTCGTTTCCTAACTTTTTCTTCAAATAAACTACATGAGTTGGAAAATAATCGAAAATCATGAATCTTATCAAGTGAACTCGAACAATCTTCACAGTAACTTTTGCCACTTAAACAATTGGACCACAGTAGTGAATTTTCCGAAGCTATGAACTATGCTTAACGATGGGTTTCAACTTGCGTTTTTGACTATCTCTTAAAAAGTAGTAGCTGAAAAACCTTTTTGAAAATGAAAAAGATTCCATTCTGTTCTGAATGAAGATAACAGTATGGTATTAGGACACGATGAACTGTACGATGAGTGCCAACTACATCGATGGTGAGTACAACCATACTCAATTTTTCAGACTCCATTTGAGTGTTTCCTGATAATCACATAATTTGATGTATCGGAAGTACAAAAGATTTCATTTACTCAAGACTTATTCCACCAACCATACATATATGTATATATATATAGTAGGGGGGCTTCACCCCCCTGCGCGCTTCGCGCCCCAACCCCCATGTAGTATTTGATTAAGGTATAGTTTTTTGTTCAACAAAATTTTCCCAAAATACAATGACATCATTTAATCATGACCTTAGCGTTAGTAAATAGGAATAAATCATTCATAAGACTTTGGGCAGTATAAGCCCGATGTTCGGGAATATTGTCTAATAGTCAGTATTCTGACCTATTCGTGGAAATATTTGCAGAACATTTGTAAAATATTTTGCAGTTGATGGATAACTAATGTTCAACAGATAAAACCAATATTTGTCTTATGTTGGCCTTTATTGAGGCAATACTGCAAGTCGATAATTGATGGCCTATATTGCCAAAAATAGGCAAACTATGGCCTGTCATTAGGAAAATAATTTTGTAATTTTCATACATTTTGTTTGCGTAACATATTGTAATCATGTAAATTTCATGATTTTTCTATATTTGGTCATTCTTGAGACTTTGGTGACATTGTTGAACCTTCCGGAATTTCGGGATTTTAGGAAATTTCGTAATTTCGTGGAATAATGTTATTTTGAGATTTTGTGAGATTTCATGGTTTTCTGTCCTTTTTTTATTTGTTGACAATAAGTAATTTTTTAGTTTTTAAATTCGCAAATTCGGAAAATTTCGCAACTTTTTAAAATGATGTCATTTTATCAAATAATGGAAAAAGTAAAACATCGGATTTATTTTGTTGTAAGACGAATGGAGTTCTATTTCGTGGTGGGATATTAGAAGTCCGAATTCAGATATTAAATTACACTTGATTTTGGAGCTTGAGAAATACTTGGTTCGCTATACATATAATGGTAAGACAGTAGAAGTTTCACTTTGTTTTTATATTGTGTAGTTACATTGTATAGTAGCCTACTAGAAATATCACGTAAGATCTGAAATTTTTATTTTATTGTTGTACATAAGAAACTGCTTTTTTTGCTATAAATAGCAGCAACCTACTATAAAGTGAAACCTCTGATGGCCCACTCTAAAGTGAAACTTTTGCATCAGCAAAGGATTGAAATCTCTTGTGGTGAAAGGTGTAGTAAAATTTCTAATGTCTCGCGATAGAAGTGAAACCGTAACTGGCAACCTACGCGTATTTTCTATTTAGAAAAGATTTGAACATGATTGCTATTTAGACATAAGAAATTCTACAAACTGAAACTTGTTCCGTCTAAAAATGGTAGGTACTATGGTAGGGCAAAAAAAGTTTCATAAAGTGAGACTTGATTTGTATGGTTCTTGACATAGCTGAGGCGTCGCGCAAGAGCATCTGCTGACACGGTAGCGAGGTGGCGGAAAATTTTTTTTCTACAACATAAAAAAACTTAATCCCCCTGTCACCACCACCGTATCAACTGATGATTCTCGGCTTCACCTCGGCTAAGTCGAGAAGCATACATGAGAAGTTTCACGAAGCGTAATTTCTTATGTCCAACATTAGTGCAACATAACAAGTTTCACATAGTGAAACCTATCATGTATGCTTTTTAACCAAGCCGAGGATCATCGGTTGATGTGTTGGCGGCATTAGAGGGATCAAGTTTTTTTTATTATGTTGGAAAAAGACTTCCAGCCTTCCAGCTACCGTGTCAGCAGACTCCACGGCTTCACTTTGGTTAAGTCGAGAAGCATACATAAGAAGTCGCACATTGTGGAACTTGCGATGTTCTGCCATAGTACCGCTTTTGGACATAACAAATTTCACAATGTGGGACTTGCTATGTATGCTTCTCGGCTTAGTCGAAGAGTTTCGGCTGACATGGCGACGGGGGCAGCGGGGATCAAGTTTTTTTATAATACAGAGAGATGTAGATCAATTAATCTCGATTTTATTATATAAATTATGTGATATTGAATCTTTGTACAATAGTTAATGGGAAAGATTATCAGGTGATGGGGGTTAATGGAAGAAATAGGAAATACTTGGAAGTTTATAGTAGTTAATGGTTAATTGTGGAAGATAATGGAATTTTTTGTAGAATTTAAAATTTTCAAATTTCGAAGGAGAAATGTGAACTGTTTGTCGAATGTTAAACAGTCAGGTCGAAAGTTTTGAATTTCAATAAATTAATCAAAGTTAATAGAAGTTGATGGGAATCAATGGGATTGAATAGGAACTATTAAGGGGTAATAAAATTTCATGGTAGTTGATAGGAGTTAATATAAGGTAATGGGGGTTAATGGAAGGAATAGGAAAAATTTGTAAGTTGATAGGAGTTAATAGAAGTCAATGGAAATTATGGTGGAGTTGCTGACACGGCGGGGTGACGATCAACTTCTTTTTATTATATAAGGCGATATCTATACATATGTATACAAAAAAAATTAATATAGTTGTAATAGTTTATTATATTGTCACAATAAAAACACTATGGTAGTGCATAAGCACAACAAGAGTACAACAATTTTCAAGAGCTCATAACTTTATTTGGCATAAAATGTAAATCTATCGTGTGTAAATATAATGATTTATAATAGTATTATAATAATATCACTTGTCTATAGTTTCATAAAATATTTAGCACGTATGTCACTACTTTGAACTGTGACAACGAAACAATTTTTTCATATATGGAAAAGTGAAATATTTTCTTTCTCAACGTTTACGTCAGAGATGCCTGCTAATAATATAATTACGGTCGGCGATTTGAAATTTCAAGTTTTAAACATCAAACTCATCAAAATTGATTTTGCTGGCCCTGAGATTCAATTTTCAATCAATTTTTTCTCTAACAAAAGATATTCTCGATTTTTGCCGGCCTAGATGTAGGATCTATCCCATTGTAGGGCGTAGGCAGAAAAAATTTTCGTTAGAGGTTTTTCTGAAAAGTATTTTTCCATCGATATTTCATAATTTTCTATCTTTGACAATATGGTTACAAGAGAGCGATTTTTAAATATTTAAATTTCTGAATATAAAAGTTATACAACTTTTGGAATCCAGAGTTGCACATTTTTCATGTTCGTAAATAATGGAATTCGATTTTTGTGATTTTTAATTAGTAAATGAGGTTTCAAATTTCTTAACCAATACTTTTTGTATTTATACCACGTTGAGGATTGTTTTATATAAAGTTATATGGGTTTCTATAAAGCTTTACAAAGTTCGATGCTCTAGGAATCAAACTTGTGAAAAATTAAAATATTTGAATTGATTTTTGAGCAAATTTTAACCACGAAGATAAAAGGTAGATCATAAATTTTAATTTTTTTCGCATGCTATACTATTCATCAAATTTTGTAGTATTTTCTGGTAATACCAAAATATATAAAAATTTATATATTTCTAATTTTTTTATGAATGACTCAATAGATTTTTAGAAATTGATCTTATAGTATTGAAACTTTCAACGATTTTGAGAATTTAAATTGATATTTCAAACGACAGTTTCTTGTATGATGATTTTCAATACTTTTATCCCATATTTTTTTAGTACTTCTACAATGCAAAGTATGTTTAATTGTATTAATTGAATCAATCGAATTGGATGCACTTTTATTGTTTTCTATAAGAATTTCTAGAATTATTTCAAAAATTGTATATAATTATAGTATTATAATAATAAATAGACTCCAAGACGGAAAGTTTTATAAATTTCTAAGAAAAATTTTTTACATAATTTTTATGTATTGAAAAGTTTCTAGTAAACTAGTAAATTTTTAAGCTAGTAAACTAGTAAACTGCATAAATTGTAAAATTGTAAGCAATTGAAAATAAAGTAAAATAGTAAACTAGGAAACTCGTTAACAAGTAAATTAGTTATTTAGTAAACTAGTAAACTTGTCGAATTCGTAAAGTAAACTGGTAAACTAGAAACTACTAGTAAACTAGTCAACTCATTTTACACATTTTTTGAGTCTATCATACGAAAAATTGTAGGATTCCTAAGTATTTTTATAGATTACTTATATTTTTGTAGATTGCTGCAGCGATTTAAAAAAAACTTGATGCTTTTAAATGCGAATGTCACAACCTATAATCAGTAATTTCAAGAATTAATATTAACATCATATTCATATAGATTTTTCTTGTTTTGTATCGTTTTTTTTTTTTTTTCGTATTTTTGAACTATTTAAAAGATGTTGTTGCGTTTTCTAGAATTTTTTATAGATTTATATGTAGTATATTTAGAATTGGATGCTTTGGAATCCCAAAATTTTTTGATCGTAGAGGCATTTATCGAGATTTTTCAGAAAAGAGCTTTTTCATTGAATTCAATTAATTCCAAGTCCAATAAATTTCCTCGATTTCCCAGTCAATGATGTTTATTCCTAATTGCAAATATCTCGACGTTTCAAGTCAGTTTTGACTTCTTTTACAATTCCATTTTTTACCATTCTGACGAGACATATTGTTTAAACTGTTTTGTTTTGATACTTTTAGATCATTTTATATTGATTTTATTACTTTTACAGAGATTTTATACAGACTTATAGAATTCGATGATCTAAGATTCAAAGTTTTGTAAATTTTTAGCATTTTCGTAGATTTTTATGTTTATTTTTTATTCATCTTTTCTACGTAATTCTACGTTTCAGTAATTTTTACTTTTCTATGAAATATATACTGCTAACCTTTTCACACATTTTTTTGTAACTTATATTTCATTGTTTATCGATGAAACTTTTTTCGTTTTTAGTAAAATATTGATTGATTTTATTAGAATCTCGGGAGGCGTTTGAACCTCCAAAACCCCCCTCTGCCTACGCGCCGACATTATAATTACGTTTGTATTGCACAATCTACATCATATTATACAATATAATACATTATTTTATTATAATTATACATACACGTAATAACATTATACTATTTATATGATTTATAAATTGTATACACCGCATTTTCTGAATGAATGGATCATTTTTTTTCAAAATTTTGAAATAAATAATGCTTCTGCAGCCTTAGATTGAGGGCCTAAGTGACCCTTTTTGAACGTTGAATGTAGGTCTTTCGTTGTAGCATACAAGATTGAATACTTTCATGTCCTAGGACTTGGAAGTAAACTTTTCTCAAAATGAAAAACTTTCGCCCAGGAAAATAAAGCCATAAGTATAGAGGAACAATTCACAATGACTCTTAGAATGCAACACAGGGCCGATATGAAGAGTACTATGCATCACGAAATTGACGATCAACCAATCGCGAAATGATTGTTAAAAAACTCCAATTAGCCCGACTTCCAAAATTGTTGAAAACAATGGATCACGGGTTTCTTCGGAGCTAAGTTCGCGAGAATGGCTGAAAGTGCAAAAACGCTCAGGAAGGTGAAAAGTTGTTCAAAGATCGCCCGAGTGAAGGAAGAAAAAAAACCTCGGATTTTCCACCGAATACTTGGCACAATACGGGTCGTCGGGGATCGCTTTAATGTATTTTTCTTGCCCCAAAACGAGTGAGATCTTGAGCGATTGGAGTAATGTATTTACCCTTCGTCGAAAACCAACTTAAATCGGGCGCTTTTTGTTTAGCTGGCTGACAGCCAGAGGAAATGAACAATAAGGCGTAAACGTGTCGGTCAGAGTGGTGAAATTTATTTCTGCCGAGCAACTGTGGAATTTTAGAAAACTGCACAATTTTGTTAGATGTGGTGTCAGATATCGAGGATTCTGCTATTGCTTAGAACTTGAAGATTTGCAACATTCGTTATTAATCCAATAACGCTTGCAAATCTGCATCTTCAAACTTTTCCGGTTGGCCTGGACGCTTCCTGTCTTCCACCTCGAAAGCAGCGCCACAGTGGGATAGATCCTAAATCTAGGTGGACAAAAATCGAGAATATCTTTTGTTGAAAAAGAAATTGATGGAAAATTGAATCTCAGGGCCAGCGAAATCAATTTTGATGGTGTTGATGTCTAAAACTTGAAATTTAAAATCGCCGACCGTAATCATATATTATTAGTACACTGTAAAAAAAGTTTCTAAATTTCCCATAACGTAGTGCAATAAATTTCCTATACCTCGAAATTTACTATACCGCAATAGAATTTTTCCTCGACCATAGGACTTTTACTACTCTTATCATGAATTCTTTCTATGTCTGTTATGTGAAAGATATATATAGTAATTTTACTATGGAGCAATATTATTTTTACCTTCTCGCTGTACTAAAAATATCTTACCCAAGCACAAAAAACTTGTCAATAATTTTTTTTACTATCTGATAAAAAAGCTGGTAAATTTTCCCATGCCTGGAATAGTAAATTTCCGAAAATCTGCATTTTTCTATACTTCATTCGACACTTTTCTACGACCATTGCTTATTCACTATATTTTGCTCTTGCATTTTTTGAATGTCTCGTACAGTGTACATTAATATATTAATTTTACTAGACGGAAAAGAATTTTCGGGTCAAATTTGCATAAAAAACTGGAATGGGAGGACGAGGGTCGAATTTTGATTTTTGTCCTTAGCTCACTGTAGGTAATACGAAATTTTATTCCTTCGTGCCATTAGAAAATGCTATAAGTCCAATATTTATGGGACAAAAGTAATTAAACATCATTTCATATTTAAATGCCTACTATTTACTGTGAGCCCACGATATCTTCTCAGACGTTTGGTAAAAATTGACGAGTCGAAAGTCACGTGATACGTGGGTGTTTGAAGTGGCCCCAAAACGCTCTCGTATTGTAAAGGACCTCGTGGTCCTTTACAATACGAGGTGGTAAAATTGATTCAAACTTTGATCGCACTCGAGCGGATCTGAGTGATTCAAGCTTGTACTAGTTCAGAATCAGCAGAATCAACAGTGTACAAGTTTTGGAATCAGGCTCCAAATATATTGAACCATTCTAAATAAATCAAGATCAATGAGAAATAAGCCACTCAGTTCGATGGAATCCATTTTCGAGTGGATGGCCCCTCGTGGAGTTGTCGCATCGCGATCAGTCGCGATGCGACGAATCAGTCGCAAAGTTAAGCGCCAATAACTGGGGCCACATCTGCGACGAGGAATAACACTGACTCCAGGATTCAAGGAAAAGGATTTCCTACTTAGGGATAATGGCTCATAGGACAAAAATTAATTAAAATACCCCAAGTAACCAATGTCGTTACAACGAGGGTAGGAGAGGGAGGAGAGAGGGGGGGGGGCTAAAATATTTTTGCTTTATTTTAATTTCACACATTTCAAAATCCCATACTCGGATGAGACAAAAATACTATACACTCGTACAGGAAAATTACTATCCCTGGAATGGGTTAATTGCTTCCAACACCGGTATGGAAAAAATACCATAAATTTTTTTTACAGTGTAGGTATCTCTGACGAGGAAATTAAGAAAGAAAATATTTCACTTTTCCATAT
This sequence comes from Platygaster robiniae, assembly GCA_028476575.1. Lineage (NCBI taxonomy): Eukaryota > Metazoa > Arthropoda > Insecta > Hymenoptera > Platygastridae > Platygaster > Platygaster robiniae. Next base: position 40,849,426 of record CM052021.1, read on the forward strand.
ATGACAAAAATGGTTTCGTTGTCACAGTTCAAAGTAGTAATATAAGTGCTAACTATTTCATAGAACTATAGAGAACTAATATTATTATATTACTATTATAATTCATTATATATTTACACACGATAGATTTACATTTTATGCCTGATGAAGTATGATCTCTTGAAAATTATGATATTATTGTTATCCTTATGCAATACTATAGTGTTTTTATTTTTACAATATCATATACTATTACAACTATAATAATTTTTTTTCATATATATAGATAGATAGATAGATAGATAGAGAGAGAGAGAGAGAGAGAGAGAGAGAGAGAGATGTATGGTTGGTTGAATAAATCTTGAGTAAATGAAACCCTTTATGAAATCCTTTGGATTTCATAAATCTTTTGGATGAAAAGATTCATTATGTTTGATTATTTTCCAACTCATGTACATTAATTTAGGAAAAAGTTAGAAAACAAGGATATAAAAGATTTCAAAGTTGATGTGAGAAACAAACTAAAACAAATTGGTAATGAACTTCTTGAACATTTTTTACACTCGGTAGAAAGCAAACAATTCATGAAAAGTAAATGTAATTGAGATAATGACGTAATTCATACATAGAATTATTTTCATGTAATTTTATAGAAGAAAAATGCATTATGTCTAGCTAATAAATGAACTCAATAATCTTTTTTTTTTAATACAGAAAATACGATGAAATGTGGTGGTATGACTGACAATTTTTCTACAGAGCGCGCGCTGTCATCAGCTCTTCAAAATTTTCAAAACGCTAAAAGTAAACATAAGTAAACTTCCAAATTTTGCGTATACGTTCATTAACATTGTGATACTCAAAATATAAGAAGGTTTCGCTGGTCCAAGCTGGCCCTATTTTCCGGCTCTTTGGAACAATGTGTAGAAAATCGTACAACTTTTACTCACCAAACAAACGTTATATACAATTTTTGAATTCGATTAGTACATCGAAATCAGCATGGTTTCACAACATGAACAACAAACTTCACTTTTAAAACAAATAACCGTAAAAAAAAAGATTCATTATCCGTTTTCTTTTAACTTTTCATTTGAACGCTCAACTATCTCTTTGACAGTAATGCCAAAAGGTATTATGTTTAATAAATTTCCATAACGACAGATTCTATAATGAAAAGTCATAGGGGGCTGAGAACTTTCAAACAGGTTTCTGAGGATTTATATAAGCAAAATCTAGATGAATCATTCAGCATCTTCGATTTTGAACTTTTTGTCCACCTAGATTCAGGATCTACCCCACTGTGCCTTGAAAATCATCGTTCATAAGTTTTTCGGGTTAGAGCATATTCACCATCAGCTTGAACCAATAATCTATAACTTCCAGCAGCCGTTTTCTTTATGTAAAATACTTGGTTTTTTCGACACAAGAGATATTTTTTCAAATATGAGAAGAACGAAAATTTCGAAACACGAAACAAGAACAATCGTATTCATGTGAATTGTGTGGCATTGCGAAATGTTCACGTTCTCCAATTAAAGCTACTTTTCATAGCTCGCCTTCAGAATTGCTCATTCAGGTGCAATCAGGCCGTGCGTAAGCATTGGCGTTGGAGCATTATATTCAGTACATGGAGTCTGAAATGTTGAATGGGTCAGTTCATGTCCATTCGCGCGCATTTTGGGATCATTGTTACGTGAAATGAACAACAATATGGATTAGAACAGATGTTCCATGACATTATAATTTTTTCATTACATAGTTTTCTCTACATTTTTTCATAAAAAATAAGAACACTTTTGATTAGCCACAAAGACAAGTTGATCTGGACCTTTTTTTCTGACCCATCCGTCTTAACTAAACACTTTTTTCAATGTTTTTTTGAGTATAAGGAAATTTTTTGCTGGGTTCAGTTTTGTTTATTTAATTGTAGGATTTTTATTCTTTCTATGATGTATGACGAAACATGCGTTTCAAAAGAAACGCACTGCAGCTAGTTTTACGTGAACGTTAGACACATACAAAGCTTTCATTGTATTTAATAGACACCTACTGAAAGTTGAGTGTATTTCAGAGTGAACTAGCCCAAAATTGCCTGTATGTGAGCAATTCCGATAAGCATTTTAAAGTAATTAAAAGTTCCATGATTTTCATAACGAATTCATAATAAGAAGAACAGTAAAATCTAAAGATTTTATTTTGCGAAGATTACATTACTACTGTAAAAGATTCTAATGTACTCGAAAACATATGAAATCGATATAACACATGTAAAATATCATATTGGGTAACTAATCTAAGATAACTGTAACCAAAGATCGTAAAACAGAAGTTTACTGTATTTCAAGACCTAATACCAAGAATTTCCTGTACTTAAAAAGCACTCATGAAAAACAAATCACTAACCTCCATTTTGATTATTTCCTCGAATTATTGTTTTCTATTTATTTTACCATTTTTTGGGATCGTTCTTTCAAAGATTTTAGTAACACTCAAAGTTCCATAGTAAGAGGCAGTAAAAATTGAAATTTTTTCTCCGAGTAAAATGTAACATGACTCGTTCACCTTCGACTGTGTCGAGTACGAGCTACTCTCTTGCATCTAACGAGTCTGATTGTTCTGAGACTTTCCGCGTTTTAATGGCTTTTGTTTAATCAAGTCTTTACAAAATTGAAACAGCCGCTAAACAAAGGCAGAAAATTGCAAACTACAATCGAGCCACAATCTTTGGAAAAAAAAACTCAACTGTCGTAAGTAATGGCAAACTCGAAATTGAAGGAAGACGAAAAAACAAACAACTGGTAATTGAATTCGAAAAAAAGAAAAGGGGAGATCTCAGAAATTTGAACATTGTAATAAATATGTGAATGTCTCTTAAAAAAGGTAAAGTTTTTTTACATAGTTGATAACAAATTTTGACATATAATAAAGAAGAATTTTGAAACTGTCAAGTTATTCAAGTGAGACTTCTAATGGCTCGTTGGGAGTGAAATCCGTTTGAGAGCGTAACAATGGTTTAGGAACAAAGCTTAGACCATATAATAGACATTTAAAACGTTGATTCTTACGAGAGTCTTAGAAAAATAGTAAATATAAAACCTACATTTTTAGTTGCATCTTTTTGATTTATTTTATGATAATTACAATTAGAGATATGTTTTGTTATTCAGTTAATAATAGTAGAAAAATGTTATGAAAACTTTTTTTTCAGATTAACGAAAGCGGAAATCAATATCTTGCATTTTTTTCAAACTTTCTTGATATTGCGAAATAAAAATAAATATAAAATGCTCATTCTCAAATGAATTTCAGAGAAATGGTCAACATGAAACATACATTTTTAGTTCCATCTTTTGTATCTATTTTATAAGAGTTACTATTACTGAAATTGATTGCTTCACATAAATAAGAAATCAAAAAAAATCCTTTTATGAAAAAATTATCATTTAAAAAATCAAAGTTCTTATTCTTTCTTTAGTATCTTATTTTTTCAAGTTCATTATTCTGAAATTAAAAGAATGTCAAGTTAATTATTCTGAATTGAAGAATATATATTTCTCTTTCTTAACTAAATGTGTTGAAAGTTTGAAACGGCAAATTCACATTATTAGTTTTAACTTTTTACACTGATGTCATTATGGACGACCTTTGAAAGAAAACTGGCGTGAGATTAAAAACTCGCGAGGGAAGTGAAACTTCTCACGGCGGACTACTGCAAGTTTACTTAAACAAAAAAGAAGGCTCGTTCAATTTCATGAGAAAAACAACCACAGAAACCATTGAAACCAAAGCATGAACTGCTTTCATAGCTGTATCTTGAAACTTATTATATTAAAATCGGAATTTGAAACGAATGAAATTTAAATAGAAATTTGAAAGTTGACGACAAAGATTTATTTTTCTTGCACAGCTCAAATAATATGGTATACGTGCAATGAGGGAGAAAAGCGAAACTTTGTTGTCAAACTTTCAATTCAAATTTGAATTTCATTCGTTTAAAATGCCGATTTCAATTAAACCTGTTTCAAGCTACGGTTTTGAACGCAGTTCATGCTTTGGTTTCAATGGTTTCTTTAGTTGTTTTCTCATAAAATTGAACCAACTTTCTTCTTTGTCTCATTAAACTTGCAGTAGTTCGCCGTGAGAAGTTTCACTTCTCTCGCGAGTTTTTAAACTCACTCCAGTTTTTTGTTATTGTTGTATGATGTTATGTTATTATCAACCATAATATAATTACATTACATTGCATCTATTATAACATCCATTTGTGTCTTATTTATCGTACTGACACTGAGTAAGTTTACCATCTGGCTAGAGTTTTATAGATTGCAGTAGAGGAATAGAAACTCAAAAGAGAATGTGATACGAAGTACAGACTTTCAGAAATTGTAGTGTCAGAAAACTTCTTTCATGAAGACTCGCACTTTTCTTCGCACTGTCGCGTCATGTTTTCCCGTTTTCTAAAGGCAGTGGGAAAACTTGTTCCTTGCAACGAAAGGAACCTCGTTAAAGCCTCGATCCTCTCGATCCGAGAGGCAACGAAAAAAGCGATGGACGAAGAAAGGAAAAAAAAGAGTATAAATTGTGTGCATTTAACAGACGCTCCAGAGACGCGATTGGATGGGTTGCCCCCTGGTCAACTGGAAGAGGGTCGAGATAGTTTGGAGATCCGCTGTGTGGCGGACGCGAACCCCCCGGCGAAAATACGCTGGAGGCGTTCGAAGAGCACTTTGGAAATCGCCAGCACGAGCGAGAGCTTGATTTTATCGCCAATCGACAGGAGCCAGGCGGGAATCTATATTTGCGATGCTTCCAATATCGAAGGCGAAAGCAGCCCCGTGTCCGTTCAGATCCACGTTAACTGTAAGTGTCGCGAAACTGAAAATAACCCAGCAGTTGTTTCCATGTTTCTTCTGTGTTACTTTCATCCTCGTAAAGCGTTTTATCAAGTGTCTCGAAAGTTCCTCGACACCACTGATGTCGAAGCTGTCTCATTCTTTACATCTAACTTTGGAAAATTTTAAATTGAGGGAACAAGACGTAAATGGAAGACGGATACATGCGGGGTATACAGCTATAACTCCCCACATCAATTTTTCTTTCGAACAACTCCAGTATGCATCGGTAATTGGAAATTGAGTATCTCAGAATTCATTCGTTGACTGAATAATTACAAGTATTTAGGAAATGAATCTCACAAACTTGATTGTTTTGAGAATTTTTCATTTAACGATATCCAACTCAGAATCTGTAATTCCAGGATAAACATTTTTAAATCTTCATTCTTTGATATGAAATTCAGGATTTCCCAAATTGGTAACTTTAATAATTCTTGGGTTCAAAATTTTAGTATCTAAAATTCTGGTATTTTAGATTATACGATGCATATTTCGTAGATAACACTAGTTCCCACATTTTTCGATAATTACGACTACCTCGGCAATGAAGAGTTTTTTACACCAATTTGAGATCTCTAAGTATGAAAATAACAGTCATTTATTTTTCCAATAGGGAATTTTCAAAATTTGAATAAAATATCATGTTTTTGGGCTTTTTTTATCTTACAACATTACATGAATATAATCCGAAAGGTATACTTATTAGCTTCTCGGCAAAACGCTGTTATAATTGTTCGAAATAGTAGTTTATGAGTTACAGGTGTTGAAAGCCGAAAAAAGTACACAAACATAAGTAGTTTTCAAAAAAGCCTAAAAAACACAATTTTCTTCAACTTTCAACGCCTCTAACTTAATTATTACTTTTTCGATTGACAAAAACAATACATCTTACTAAAGCCAGCAGGTACACATTTCGATTGATGTCAATATTATCAATATAGCAACAACTAATAAAAAGTATTGTCGATTATCCCCATTATTTTTTCCATTATTTTCAAGAAGATTTTTTTAAGTATTTGTTAAATTGAGCGCGCGGGTTCCATAATGTGTTCTACGCGCGGGACAGTTAGAGAATGAAGGAATGAGTGAACGGGCTCAGCGCGAGTAGTCGAATACTTGAATCCATTTACAAAAACTGAACTCTCGATATCTCCGAAATTATTTATCCGATTTACGCCGAATTTTCAGACGTATCCCTCCTTGCTTCACTGCCATCTCCAAATACAAGAAAAATTATCATTTTTCATTAAAAAAAATAATGACTGAACAACGATCTTTTCTTTGGCATATGATCCCTATTCATGGAAAAATATTCGAATTATTGATCAAGAATCTTTTTTCTAGGAAATAAAAAATGCTCTTGATGAAAAATTAAAAATTTTCATGAATAGCGATCATTTGCCAAAGATAAGATTGTTTTTCAGTTACTATTTTCTATTGAAAGTAGTAATTTTTCTTGTATTTGGAGATGGCGCTGAAGCAAGGAGCGATATCTCTGATAATCGGGCGCAAGTCGGATAAATAGTTTCGGAGATCTCGCGAGTTTAGTTTTTGAAAACGGATTCAAGTTTCGACTACTCGCGCTGGGTCCGTTCACTCATTCCTTCATTCTCTAACTGTCCCGCGCGTAGAACACATTATGAAATCCACACGCTCAATTTTTATAACTTTCAACTAACAAGTGTCCGAAAATGAAACAATTTTTAGATCCACCAAAAATCACCTCGGTCGGACCCGACCGCCTCACGACTGCCTTACTTTACACTGGGGCTTCATTCGAATGCCATGCCGATGCTATGCCACCAGCTGAATACAAGTAAGTGTGGAAAGTTAAGTATTTCGAGTTGATCATTTGTGTATTATAAGTTCATCATAGCTTATATTCTGGTGGACCAGAATATAAGCCATGTTTTGCCACGAAACATGGCTACATCTCATGCACGATTCTCACTCAAAACATTGACCCGTAACTTTCGAAGAACCCATGTAAAAAAAACGTTACTTTTTACGACTTCCCCAACCCGGAAATAAGACTAAATGATAAGTCACCAATAAACGCGAGATTGAATATCCGCGAACGCGCTACAGATTTCCCGCATTTTCGATATGTTTGGCATGAAAATCTCGTGAATTCGTGATCGAAATACGCGATGCATCATTCGCGAATGTACATATTCTGGGATGGCGGGATGTGTATAATATTAATGCATAATAGACGGGAAAATCGATATGTTTGATCAGATGGGCTCAAATATTTTCCGACGGTCGCATGCCGATGGAATGCGGCACGGGGCTGCGATTGATCTTGACGAACGTGACCTATGATCAACAAGGCCAATATATCTGCGTCGCCTGGAATAAGATAAATGACCGAGTCAGGGAGGTCCAGAGCGATCCAGTTTCCCTGCAAGTCGTCGGGGCGCCGAGGGTAAAGATTTCCACAATTTCGTCCCTTCGTCCCTTTGCTAAAACCCTCGCGAAATTCGAGAAATATTCATTATTCATGATATCTGTCGATTTCTTACCAATCCATCATATTCTCAAGCTCCTGATGATTCGAATCTTCGGTCATAAATTCTGTCTAAGGCGTAACAACCAAATTTTACATAGAGGTTCGAATGCTCAAAGGTTCAATGTATATTTATTTTAGTGTGTCAGTAAATATTTTAATATCATAATATATCTTACATATCGATTCGAACAGGGCCGGATTAAAGCAGCGGCAAAATTATATCGAAATAAAGAAAAATATCGGCAAATGAGATGAGTTACGAATAGAATGATGATAAAGTTGATTCCTAGAGATCAGTGACTATGTACTACATGAAAATATCGACAAATTTATCGAAATTATGAAAACATTTCAAATTTTCGATTAAACGAAATCGCGTCTTAGAAATCGATAGAGGCATCTTTTCGTTTCATGTTATTCCCATTTTCAATTTGATGGTGACGGTGATGAAAATATTTCCAATCAAAATTTTTCGATCGACAATTAATCCGACTGTGGATACATGGAGGACCCGGCGAATGAATGCATGAAATCACCTAAAGTCTCATCAATTCTCAAAACATAGCTAGCGTCGTTACGAGACAAGACATCGCCCCGCAATATTGCTCACGATAATTAATTGCATGCTCAGGTAGTGAAACCTTCGAGCACAGAGAAGTTGATCGTCACGACAACGGAAGGCAGCCCCGCTCGCTTGGAAATCAGGCTCTGTTCCGATCCTAAGCCACAACTAGTTGCCTGGGAATGGGGTAGCACGAGGCTACACGCTGGTTAGATATTATCTGTCACTTCCTTCATGAACTCGAGCATTTATGTTTCCAACATATCAAGATTGATGCTAGAGGGAGAAACGAAGAAAACAGTTTTTTCACTTCTTTCTACCAGGGACGTAGGGAGATGAAACTCTTATGCAATTTTTTCGATCAATTCTTAATGAGAAGTTTCAATTTCTCGTAAGGTTTCAGCAAGGATCAAAATTACGAGGGAAGTACTGAAATAGGCGAAGATAAAAGATATCTAATAAAAAATACCTAATAAACACTTGAAATACTCTAATATATCGATGTTACAATTTTCGAGCATTCGATCCTAGAATTCTGCAAAGAAATCTATTGAAATTCAGAAAATCTTTCGAATCCTCCGAACACGAAAGGGGTAATGAGAGGAGGGATATGAATCTATAAAAACACTTAAGGTCTGGAAAACTTTGCATTATAGAACATCAAATTCTAAAATACATACATACACCAGTCTGAGGAAAACTAGAAATCTTTAAATATATGTATTAGAAAATGTTACAAATCATATAAATACTAAAAGTACACAAAAGTACTATAAAATACTATAAAAGTCTATAAAAATACTCAACTATCCAAATTTTTACTCTAGATTTTCTCATTTTGACAAATTATAAAGCTTTCTTGAAAATTCAAGAAAATTTTGAAAGTATGAGAAAATCTTTCAAAATTAATGAATACTAAATGAATTTAGGAAATGCTAGAAATTTATTATTTCTTAAAAAAACTAGGTTGTGGATATCATTTTTTTTTTAATAACTTACAAAATTTTAAACTCTATAGAACTTACGATTCAAGAATACTATACACAGAAATCTATCAAAATACCATAAAATTCTTCATAATCTATATAAATACTAGGAAAAAAGGAAATACTGGATATCTGTAAAAAAATGCTTCCTAAAAGATCAATTGAAATGCTAACTATAGCAATAAATTTAAGGAATCTGTGGAAATTTCAGAAAAAGCTACAAAACTCTATAAATCACATACGATTTGAAAATTCTAAAAATCTATCAATTTTTGAAAGTATTTATACATATAATTTTCTCAAAAATCTATAAAAATATCAAAAATATTTGTACAACTTTGATTCCTAGAGTATTGAATTCCAGCAAGCTTTAAAGAATCAATTATAATATCTCAAAATCCCTCGAGTTTCATTTAAAGTAAATGAATATCGAAAATACCAAAAGTATGACAGAAAAATCAAAAACTTTGACCTCAGTGACTCAAAAATCACAAAAATCGAATTCTATAACACTTTACACGTATATGTGAAATGTGTGACTTTCGACTACAAACATTGAGGGACTTTCAAACTGCGAAATATGAAAATCTTATAAATGCAACCAGATTATCAAAGATGCAAAATACTATTATCCTTAAAGGAATATATTTTTTTTAAAAACGCTCCCAAAATCTTTTTCTGTCTACGTCCCTGCCTTCTACAACAAAAAATGAAAATATGTAGCTATAGTTAGACAATAATTGAGAGTGCGGATTCCATAATGTGTTCTACGCTCGGGACAGTTAGAGAATGAAGGAATGAGTGAACGGGCCCAGCGCGAGTAGTCGAATACTTGAATCCATTTTCAAAAAGTAAACTCGCGAGATCTCCAAAATTATTTATCCGATTTACGCTAAATTTTCACAAGTATCGCTCCTTGCTTCAGTTCCGTCTCAAAATACAAGAAAAATTGCAGCTTTTGGTAAAAAAAAAAATACTTACAGAGCAACAATCTTTTCTTTGGCTATGATCGTTATTCCTGAAAAATTTTTAAATCATAAATCTAGAGCGTTTTTCAATTCATAGAAAAAAAGATTCTTGATCGAAACTGCGAAAATATTTTTCATAAATAGCGATCATATGCCTTAGGAAAGATTGTTGTTCAGTTATTATCTATTTTTCATCAGAAACGATAATTTTTCTTCTTATACTTGTAGACGACGCTGAAGCAAGGAGCGATAGTCTGAAAATTTGGCGTAAATCGGATACACAGTTTCGGAGATCTCGCGAGTTTAGTTTTTGAAAACGGATTCAAGTATTCGACTACTCGCGCTCGGTCCGTTCACGCATTCCTCCATTCTCTGACTGTCCCGCGCGTGGAACACATTATGAAATCAGCGCGCTTAATTGTTTGAAAAACTTTGTAACATCGCCGCCTGGTCGATACCGATCGTAACAAGTTACGTAACACAAGAGTAAAACTATCATTTAACAATGTTACTGATGAGCAACGTTAAAGTTACTTGATGTTATAGTCACGTTGAAAGGTAACTGCTACGTAACATTGACGTGCTTGTGTGATCTAACGATATTTCCGTATCATTACGAAACTGCTACGTAACACTAATACGTATATATTACATCACAGTGTCACGGATGAATAACGTTGTATTTACCAGTATTTACGTTACTATCCGATGACATTGTGACATTGCGACATAATGTTAGAACAATGCAACAAAAAAACTCACGCAAAGTATGTAACATTTGATTAATTTACTTGTTCCGTAAATGCGATGTTTCACATTCTACATTTTTGTAAAATTACATAGTATTATGTATCATTAACGTAATAGCGATGCAATTCTGAGATGTACAAAATTATTACGTAATGCCCAACGTGAATGTAACTGCATCTTAATAGTGTTACGTAACATTGTAAAATTATCATTATAAAAAACATTAACTATCTGTCAATCTTTGTAACTTTAATTCCATGATATAGCACTGTTATATAACAGTTTCGTTAATGTTGCGTCACATGGTAGATCGTGCGGCGAGCATAACGGTAGCTTACACATTTTCTGATGTTGCGACAATCTCAGGATAAAAATTATTTAGGCTAATTTGGGATCGCTGAGTACGAAAACAACTGTCGTTTATGTTCTTGATGAAGTGTTTTCAAAATATTAATGAAAAAACATGTTTTTCAGCTTTTTTCACTTATTTCCAGCAATATCAAAAACCATCGATTCTATTCACATGAAATATTTATCATTCGAAAGATATATTTGTTAGTTTTCCGGCAACATACTGTTATTAATCATCAAAATAGTAGTCTAGGGAGATGCTGCAAAATGGTGTCACGGTCCTGGGGGGGGGGGGGTGCTCGAAAATTCTTGAAATTTGCATGACATCATTAATAGATAGCCTCTCATGAGCTATAGATATTAAAAGTAAAAAAAATTACATAAATATGAATAGTTTTCGAAAAATGCTAAAAAATTCACTTTTCTTCAACTTTGAATCCTTGTAGCTAAAAAACTACTTTCTCGATTGACAAAAACAATACATTTCTGTAAAGCTCACCAAGTGCACCTTTGAAAAGATACAGTTTTCATAAAAATAGAACCGATCGTTTATTTCTGGCACTAACTGAGAAAAGGCCCGAGAAACACGTTTATTGCTAATATTTTGATAACGCTTCGTTGAAAAAATAAGCGACGGTTACTTTTGTATTCAGCGATCCAAAATCAGTCAAAAAATACACTTTTCCACGAGTTAAATTTTCCACGTAAAGTGGGGTAAGCAATCGTGAATGAATGGCGCAGTATCCGTATTTCTGGTAACGGTATACGGAGTTACAGGATTTTTTCTGTTTCAAATTCCATCTCAAGGGTTTGAAACTTGGGGAACATTGTTTCACCGAGATTTAAATCCGGCATGTTTTCGTTCGCCACGATGTTGGCTCGACGCATTTCCATTGAATTCAAAGCGGGCTCTTTCTTTCCCGATAGATGCCCGCGTAATTTGAATGTACACGTCATTTCTCTTGCATAATGGATTTCCAGGGGAAGTACTGGAATCTCGTTACCGCGCGTTGGACTTGGAGCCCCTCCCCTCGGAAGATTGTTACGTAGCTACCCTGGAACTGACGAGCGCCGTCAAAACGGATCAACGGCTCTATCACGTCATCGTGGAGAATGATCGTGGCAGTGATCGACGCGTTCTCCTTTTGAGGGTCACAGAGCCGGGGCAGGTAAAGTTTCCTCTCATCGAAAATATCGAGTTATGTTTCCTCGACGTTCTCAGGCCATTGTCGAGCGATCCGATTCAGCACATTCTCCACGCGTGGGTTACGAGTTTAGGTCTTTTTCCCAGTCATTTTTCCAACTCAATAGACCAATTCAATTCCCAAGTAAATATGCGATTAATCTCCTAATCACCCCAACGAACTGAAAACTAATTGAAAAATAAGCCATTTTTGCGTTCAACAAACCAGTTGGATTTCTAAATGGATATTCGAATGATTTTCCAGTTGAAAAAACCAATCGAAACTCTAATTGGTTTCCCGATTGATCAAACTAATTAGGAAACCGTCCAGAAAAACAGCAAGTTTTCCAGTTAGTTTTCCAATTGAAGGAACCAATTGGATTCTCAAGCTACAATCCAATTAATTTTCTTTCAATACTAACGAACTGGAAAACCAATTTGAAAACCGATTGGAAGTAGGCTTTTTTCCCAATCGGGAAACCGATTGGATTTCTTAATAGACGTCAAGTAATTTTCCAATTGGACAAGCCAACTGGACAACCAATTGGTTTTCCTATTGAACAAACCAATTAGAAAAACGACGATTTTTCTAGTTTAATTTTCAATTGGAAAATCCAATCATATATACAAGTATATATCCAATGAATTTCTCAATTACACAAACGAATTGGAAAACCAATTGAAGAACAAGCCATTTTTGGATTCGACAAACCAGTTGCATTTCTAAGTGGGTATTCAAATAATTTTCCAATTGGAAAAACCGATTGGAAATCTAATTGGTTTCCTGATTTAGCAATCTAATTAGGAAACCATCCAGAAAAACAGCAAGTTTTCCAATTGAAGGAACCAATTGAATTTTCAAGCTACAATCCAATTAATTTTCTTTCAATACTAACGAACTGGAAAACCAATTCGAAAACCGATTGGAAAGTAGGCTTTTTTCCCGATTGGAAAATCAATTGGATTTCTTTATAGACGTCAAGTAATTTTCCAATTGGACAAGCCGACTGGACAACCAATTGGTTTTCCTATTGAACAAACCAATTAGAAAAACGACAATTTTTCTAGTTACAAGTATATATCCATTGAATTTTTCAATTACACAAACGAATTGGAAAATCAATCGGATGTCTAAGTAGACATTCAATGAATTTCTTAATTAATCAAGTCAAGTGAAAAACATATTGGAATACCAATTAGTTTCCTGATTGATCAAAATAATTAGAAAACAATTTAGAAAAACAGAAAGTTTTCCAGTCAATTTTCCAATTGAAATACCAACTGGGTTCAAGCTAAAATCCAATTCATTTTCTTTCAATACTGACGAATTGGAAAACCAATTCAAACACCAATTGAAAAGTAGGCTTTTTTCGAACTTACCAACTGGAAAACTGATTTCAAAACAGGTCGCTTTTCCGATTGGAAAACCAATCTGATGTCTGAATAGACATTCAATGAATTTTCCGATTGATCAAGCCACATGGCAAACCCATTGGAATACTAATAGGTTTTCCGATTTAACAAACCAATTGGAAAACCAATTGGTAAAATGGCTATTTTACAGTAAGTTTTCCAATTGAAAAAACCAGTTAGATTTCCGAGTAAATATTCAATGAAATTCCCAATCACACAAAGAAACTGAAAAACCAGTTGAAAAACTGATAGAAAAAGAGGCTATTTTTCATATCGAAAACCTAACTGGATTTTCAAGTAGGTATCCGAAAAATTTACTATTGGTCAAACCAATAATATAACCAATTAGTTTTCCGATTAGACAAACAGATTAGGAAACCCATTACGAAAACGGCAATTTTCACAGTTAGTTTCACAATTGAAATATCAATTGGGTTTATAAGTAATATTTTACTTAGACGAAACAACTGGACGACCAATTATAAATCCAGATGGTTTTCCGATTGAACAAACCAATTGTAAAATCAATAAGAAAAATGGCCTATTTACCAATTAGTTTTCTAATCAGAACACCAATTAGATTTTAAACTAGATATTCAATGCAATGAATTTCACAATCGTACAAATGAACTGGACAACCAATCCGAAAACCGATTGAATAATAGGTTATGCTTAAAACTGGAAAACCAATTAGATTTCTGAGTATATATCCAAATAATTTTTATTTGGATAGGTCAACTTAAAAATCAATTGGAAAACCAATTGGTTTTCTTATTGAACAAACCAACTGGAAAAACGATAAGAAAAACGGAAATTTTAGCAGTCTGTTTGCCAATAAATTTTGCAATTACACAAACGAACTGGATAACCAATTGGAAAACCACTTAGAAAATAGACCTTTTTCCAATTGGAAGTCCATTTGATTTCCGAGTACATATACAATTTTTTTTCCAGTTGGACTAGCCAACTGAAAACCCAATTGAAAATCTATTCGATTTTTCAACTGAAAAACCGATTGCACTTCTGAGTACATATGTAATAAATTTTCCAATTAGACAAGCCAACTGAAGACCAATTAAAATCCGATTGGTTTTTCGATTTAACAAACCATTTGAAAAACTAATGAAAAGAACAGCAATTTTTCTAGTTCATTTTCCAATTAGAAAACCTAATTGGAGATCCAAGTAAATATTTAATTAATTTTTAAATACGCGAACGAACTGGAAAACCAATTGGTAAATCGATTGGGAAATAAGCCATCTTTCCAATTGGAAAACTAATTAGATTTATAAGTAAATATCTTATACATTTTCCAATTGGACGAACCAACTGAGGAACCAATAATAAATCCAATTGGTTTTCCGGTTGAACAGACCATTCGGAAATACGATCAGAAAAATGGTGATTTTTCCAGTTGATTCTTCAATTGGACAAACCGATTAGATTTTCAAGTAAATATCCAATGAATTTTTCAGTAACACAAACGAACTTGGAAACGGCTTGGAAAACAGGCAATTTTACAAATCTAAAAACCAATCAGATTTCTTAGTAGATATCCAAATAATTATCCAATTGGACAAGCCACCTGGAAAACGAATTATAAATTAAATGGGCTTCCAGATTGAACAGACGAATTGGAAAATCAATTTGAAAAATGCGGATTTTTAAGTTGGTTTTCTATATAGAAAACCAATTGGATTTATAAGTAGATATTAAAATAATTTTATAATCGAACAAATTAATCGGAAAAAAGATTAGAAAAATGACACTTTTTCTAGTTAGTCTTTCAACTGGAAAAATCAATTGGATATCCAAGTAAAAATCCAACGAATTTATAATTGCGCAACCCAACTAGATAAACGATTGGAAAACCGATTGAAGAATAGATCATTTTTCTAATTCGTCTTTCATTCAAAAAACTAATCATATTTCTGAGTTGACTTCCAATAAATAAACCCAGCTGTATATCCCATGGATTTTCCAATTGAAGGAACCGATTGGAAAAATAAGCATTTCTCTGGTTGGTTTTTGAATCAGAAATCCATCAATTGGAAATTTATTCAATCGGATCTAACAGATTTATTTTTACCCTCTTAACTGACCGAATCGCAAATAAATATAGCATTCATATATTCGAAACTGGTTCATCAAGCTTTCGCGTCATCAATAATTCGCAATTCCTCAACTTTTTATTTGTGGAATTCCGCAACATTTCCGTAAGGAAGCGAGATTATTTGCTGCGATTTGTAATTCAATTTCAGATCCCACTCGTTATCGGCGCCGTAGCCGGATTCACGGTGCTTTCAATTCTGATAATGGGCTTCGCGTGCTTTTTACGCTCCGACAGATGTTGCGTACCGAGAAATACCGTACCAGCCCTACAGCAAGTGCACTGGTAAATATTATACGCAAATTTCCACGCGCAAATTAGTGCATGCAAAAATAAACAGACCATATTAACTAGCCTCGATGTTAATAACAGATTTCAATTTCGCTTCGCTAAATTTAATGACTGGACAATGGTGAAGATTTCCATTTGGTTTTTCAATTGGAAATTTTCAGCAGGAAAATCACGAAACATCAAAGTACTTCCAAACTTCTCTAAATAAGAAAAATACAGGAATCATGATAATTTTTCCAAGGTTTTTGTTTCGTGGTGATATCGGTGAGTAGGAGTGAAAATCAATGGTGAGATCGAATAAAATATACGACTTTTCAATTAAACGTATGAAAAGTTGGATACGTTGGAGTCGAGGCCTCTGGGGGAAAAAAGCTCTTTCATTGCAGCACAAAAGCTTCGAACGCGATGATAGAAGACCCGAGATTATCCATCGACACAATGGAACGGGCGAGTCAACAATTCGTGTCAGAAAAGCGACAAAATCAAGTATTAAAACCGGTACCTTCTCAACAATACCCGCACGAGTGCTACCAACCTGAGCCGCAACAACATTACCAAAGGCATCATCATCATCACCATCACCACAGTCAGTCGCACGTGCCACAATACACGATACAAGTAAGTTGAATCAAGCATTCGTCACTCACATTCGGAGGTGACAATCGTTTCCTCGTCATCTTATTGAGATTGTTGCATTGAGAAAAAAAACTCATACTTTCTGATATATACAGGGTGCGCCATTTCTTATGTCGGCATGTAAACATTGAATAACTTGAAAAAAAAACAACCGATTTCTGTAAATGAGGTATTTTTATTTAGTTTGGTCCTTTACAATTTATTTAGACTAGTTTTTGAACACAACATCAATCAAGTGGCCGCCCTTATTGTTCACAGCAAAATATGCCCTTTTTGCGGCGTTTTCCATTACCTTTTCGAGCATCTCGGGTGGTATAGCAATGATTTCGGCACGAATATTTTCCTTAAGCTCTTCAATGGTCTGCGGCTTGCTGGCGTACACTTTACTTTTCAAATAACCCCACAAAAAGAAGTCTGGAGGGGTCAAATCTGGAGATCTGGGTGGCCATTCAATGTCGCCTCTTTTTGACATCAGACGTCCAGGGAATTTTCGTTGCAGAAACTGGATTGTTTGATTCGCAGTGTGGCAGGTCGCACCATCTTGTTGAAACCAGTAATCTTCAAGACCTTTTTCACGCATTTGTGGGCAGACATAGTGAGCCAACATCCACCGATATCGGTTTCCATCGATCGTTTGGTTCTCTTTGAAAAAATAAGGACCAATGATGGTTTTGGCGCAAACGCCGGCCCAAACAGTAACTTTTTGCTCATGCAATGGCGTTTCATGGATCTCGTGTGGATTCTGCGTTCCCCAAATGCGGCAATTTTGCTTATTAACGCCTCCAGAAAGTTTGAAATGTGCCTCGTCGGTCATTAAAATTCGCTTCCAAAAATCAGGTTCAGTATCAACTATTCGAGCGATTGTTTGTCCATATTCCAAGCGACGTGGATGATCTGTAGGCAATATTCTTTGTGTTAATTGCATTTTGTACGGAAACAAATGCAAATCATCTTTCAAAATGCGCCGTAGAGTGGTTCCACTGATGCCGAGATGCTGAGCGCGGTGACGATATGAAACTTTTGGGTTTTGGGCAACGCTCTCTCTGACAGCTTCAATCAGTTCATTTGAACGTCTTGGTCGTTGATGAACGGGTTGTTCGCGATCTTTCACTGTCCCGTGGTCACAAAAATTCGACACCAAACGACGAATAGTGTTGTCAGATGGTGCCTGTTTGCCAAGATATTTTCGACGATATGCTCGTTGAGTTAACACAACTGAACGACTATTTTCAATGTACAAAGTAACTATTTCAGCGCGTTCTTTTGGTGTGAAGCGATACATGGTTGAAATTGTACTGAATTGACGTTTCCAAAACAAGTGAAGTCAAGTAAATCGGTTGTCAAATGTTTAAGTTATTCAATGTTACAATACCGACATAAGAAATGGCGCACCCTGTATATGGTTAAAAATTCTACAATACTGTAAGTTGTACAGTTTCATGAGAGGTTTTGCAATATTTTCACAAATTTTTTAAATTTTCATTTCACTTGTTGCAAAAATTCAGTTCCAATATTAGGGGAGACCGCGGCTGGTTAGCCAGCTTTTACTTTATAATTTTTTATGCCTTCCTTTTTTGAATAAATATAAGTTCGTTTTCACTGTATGAAAGTGTACACTTTCAGTTTGTGCTGTGAATTTTTTCATGCGTTTATATTTATTTTCTAAAAAACGACAGATTTTCTTATACTGACGTGAGGGATTGGCCAAGCTATCCCAGATATAGGGCAGGTTAGCCAAGTGGGTCAAAGTCTTTCAATATTCTAATCAACGGAAAATAAAAATATTCTAAAAACGGAAAATATGGCCCAACGCTTAAGACCTCATTTTACAAACCTAAAAAATTTTGTGGACATGACAGGCGTGTAAACAGTGCACAGCAATTATTTATACATGCTACTATACCAACATTATCTTTGCTTTTCAGCAGTAAACTTATGTACCAGAAATGTTTAAAATGTGTAAATGCATACAAAAACAATTAGATCTACTGATTTGGTTACAAAACATTGGCCAACCAGTCCTGGTCATCTTTTAAAAAGTTAGAATAATCTATCGATTCGGAGTTGTAAACAATCAGTGCAACCGATACCTTTTTTTGAAGCTCATGGTATGGACCATTGAAAACCGTACTCAGTGTATTTAAAATTCGAAACGAGGATTCCACTCAACATAGACGAGAACAGTATTTTGGTTACAATTGAGCGTGTGGATACCATAATGTGTTCCACGCGCGGGACAGTTAGAGAATGAAGGAATGAGTGAACGGACCCAGCGCGAGTAGTCGAAACTTGAATCCGTTTTCAAAAACTAAACTCGCGAGATCTCCGAAACTATTTATCCGACTTGCGCCCGATTATCAGAGATATCGCTCCTTGCTTCAGCGCCATTTCCAAATACAAGAAAAATTACTATTTTCAATAGAAAATAGTAACTGAAAAACAATCTTTTCTTCGGCAAATGATCGCTATTCATGAAAATTTTTAATTTTTCATAAGAGCATTTTTTATTTCCTAGAAAAAAGATTCTTGATCAATAATTCGAACATTTTTCCATGAATATGGATCATATGCCAAAGAAAAGATTGTTGTTCAGTTGTTATTTATTTTCTATTGAAAACGGTAATTTTTCTTGTATTCGGAGACGGTGCTGAAGCAAGGAGCGATACGTCTGAAAATTTGGCGCAAGTCGGATAAATAGTTTCTGAGATCTCGCGAGTTTACTTTTTAAAAACGGATTCAAGTATGCGACTACTCGCGCTGGGTCCATTCACTCATTCCTTCATTCTCTAACTGTCCCGCGCGTGGAACACATTATGGAATCCTCGCACGTTATGTAAAATTACACTGGTAGTCTTATCATTGAATTGCACACTCATATTAAATCAAAAACTTAAGTTATCGAAAAAAAAGCATCGGTCTCTACATATTCCAATTTGCCACCTAAAGTTTCCATGTTTTTTTCTGAACTCACCTTCGAGGTGACGGAAAAAAATCAAGGAAAATATTTGCGATTAGTCGAATTCGTTATGACATGAGTTCTACCCTAGAAAAACAAATTATAACTTTAACAGACTGAAAATATGAACGATGTTTTTTCGCAGAGAAAAAGCGTCAGGAAATAAAAACTCGGGCATGGGGGATATTTTCGTTCGGGTCGCTGAAAACATGTTTTGCACTCGCCTTACAATTAATGCAACGAAAGCCCATTATAATTACCGCAAGCAACAAACTTGTTCACGCGCGACTCGTTTCGCCAAAACGACGTTTTATGTGCTTCTCTTCGACAGATCTTAATTGGGATTTCGAATATCATTAATTTACGTTTATTCAAATTGAGCTGGAATGCAGATCTTTATCATGTAACCATTTTAAAAATCTTACGTTGGTTATTGAAATTAAGAATTTAGTAAAAGATCATTCAGAGATATCATAGACCTTATAGTACGTGGACTGCTAGTCGAGGGAAAAAAGTGAGGCAAACATCGAGTCCAGTGTGTGACGTAGTGGGTCTAGCCGAATCGAGCCGACATATTGCGATCAGTAACGAATGGTCTGCTATCGTGTCATATTGTGACATATTGGTTTGTTACTGTTTAGTTAAAAATTTTACACTCAGTTTTTCAGTGCGCGAAATGTAAAATATATGAATAATGCCCTCATGTAAGAGGTATCATTTAATTTGTGGACGAATTCTAGCGTCTCAAACCCAGGGAATATCTTATCACAGGTATACGTCCCAGGCGCTAAATGGCTTGATACGGTCATGGCTTAGACTCACTGCGCGTCCCACTGGACTTGATGTTTGCCTCACTTTTATTTGCTGGGAGCATAGCAGGACTAATAGTCCATGTACTATAAGGTCTATGAGAGACATGCATTCACTGCATGGCTGACTGCAGGCTGACTTTGACTACTAGAACATCGAGAAGCTGTAACTATAGGAATTTTTCGCAGTATCTCGATACAGAATATAATAATGTATAAAAAAACTAAAGAAAATTCCATATCCAAATGATACTAAGAATTTAATTTCAAAAAAATACACACACAGGCACATAAGTAGAGGGAGGTTATAGGGGTTCAAACCCTTCTCAATATTCGTACGCAATTAATTTTTCTTTCATGAAAAAATGGAAAAAGGCGAAATAATAAACGATGAAAACGAAAAACATTGTAAATAATGCATGAAAATAAGGAGAGAAATGATAAAATGCGTAGAAATTATTTATCGAAAATATACTGAAGGGTATAAAAAATGGTTTCATGTAAATTCTTAAAGTTAAACCGAATTCAGAAGTTTTCATACTACTCACTCGAAAACAACAGTATTCTTGGCATTAAAAAATTTTTTCCTAAACAAAATTTCTGTTGGGAATATTTGTCTAATGGAATGACGTTAAAATAGAAATTCGAAAAATTGTTACAATCCATAAATTTTGAACAAAAAAATTTAATTGATACATGATATAAAAAATGAATTCGAAAAATATGTTTGAAATCTACGTAGAAACTTATAAAAGTACCAGAAAATCTTTCAAATCATATAAATTCTGAAAAAAAAACTGAAAGTTTCAGAGTTCTATGAAAAAAAAACCTAGGCGAATACCTGCAATGTATGAAACTTTGAATTCTAGAAGATCAATTAAAAAAATACGAAAATATTAAAAATTTTTGTTACACGAAAAATCGATATAAATAAATAAAAAAAACAAATATGTATATTAAATAACGCTTAATTTAAAAAAATTAACAATTCGAACAATTTTCAAATAAAATATAAATTAAAAAAATATAAAAAATTTTTGGCATCTATCAAATTTTTGAAAATCGATTGAAATTTTAATTCTAAAGTATGGAACTTTAGAAATCTGTACAGCAACTTGCAAAAATGCAAGAAAAAAAATAGTAAAAAATCTTCTTCAGTTACAAAAATATTTAAAAATGCAAGAAAAACTGGAAATCTTCTAGGACGCAAAAACTTTATAGAGATGATTTTCTGAAAAATTTGTAAAACTGTGAATCATAAAATATATAATTCGAGAATTTCATTCGTAAAATAAAAAAAATACAGTTGAATATCCTTCAACTTGTATAAATATTTAAAAAATACGAGAGACATGTACTAAAAATCGAAATAAAAGATACCATTTACCGAAAAATCAATTTCAATTGTTAAAATCGTTGAAATTCTCAGTACTATAGCATGAATTTCTGGAAATCTATGCTGATCCTTAAAAAAACTATAAATCCATAAAAAGACCAGAAGACACAACAAGTACTTAACAACAACATTCAATGATGAAATTTTTAAAATATTATAGTTACAATATGTGTGCATATTTTGAATTATCTCAAAAGTCTATGCAAATATTTAAATTTCAAAACCCAGATTCTTAGAACGTCAAATTCTAGAAAGTCTTTCAAGTTGTATGTATACTGAAGGAATATGCAAAAATAACGAAAATAATATTTCAAAAAATTCAAACCTGTGTGACTTGAAAATGAAAAGAATCAAACTCTCTTATATTGATACCTTTTAACAAATTGTGCGACTCTGGACAAGTTCCATAACTTGAAACTCTCAAAATTGTAAGAAATGAAAAATCGTAATCCAGTAATCAGACTTTCAATGACTAAAAATTATTTAATCACGAAAAATATACATATTTTTGAAAAACCCCTCCCGAAAATTTGTTCTACCAACGTCTTTGGATTATAGCTTTTATTTTATACTACACCTTATACATTAGTATAAATTGTCCAATTAACTTTTATCAAAGTTTTAAGACGAATTTCGTAACTGCCTTTTGAAAAGTTATGATTACAAGTTTCAATTACATTTAATTCATTAAATTCAAATGTAGCCTTAAAGCAGATACAAATTTTATTTAGACTCAAAAAACCTCAGCACGGTTACAGAAATAAAGAGTTTTTAAACTGCTGTCAGTACTGAATTAGAATTGATGTCATAGCAGATCATCCAGAGAGATGCATTAAGTGCATGGCTGACTAAAAACTGGCTTTGACTACTAGAGCATTACTAAACCGTTGCCACTGGAATTTTTCTCCAGTGTAGAGAAACAGAATGATATTACACATAATAGGTAAAGAAATTTTATTGAAACATTATGCCCCATCTTTTTAATATCACTGTACAATAATAATATATATTTTTTACCATCGAATTATACATTAGAATACAAATGAATACTATAAAATAATATACATTATTAAACTCATTTTAGTTATAAGTTATTAGACAAAATAAGGTTCTTAAACACGTCAAATTCAGAATTTAGAATACCATAGAATCATAAAAATAGCCATAATAAATACATTTAAAGAGATACATTATTTTTATGGCCGATTGAATACTGACTTTGACTACTAAAGCATCACTAACCGCTATAATTGGAATTTTACCTCAGTATAAAGATAGAATGTATTATTAATTATAATAATATTTTAACAAATTTCATTTAAACATTAAGGCCATGCTTTCATGAGATCACTGTACGAGCATTTTAATATGAACGTTACACTAAACACCGAACTTGATTTTATACTATTTAACTTTAATTGTGAAAAATATTACAAACATAATTCATCCAAAATAATAATGACCATAAAAATTTTGGTTGAACAAGATAACTTACAATACCAAGGGCGTAGGCAGAAAAAATTTTCGGGAGGATTCATAAAAAAAGTAGGATTAAGTATCTTCGGGATTTTATAATTTTGAACCATTCAACGTTATGTTGAAAAGATGCGATTTTTTAATTTTTTCAAATTCTGAAATTCATTTATTTTCTTTAATTTTAACTTAATTTTTTTTAAATTTATTTCTTTAATTTTTTAATTCATAAAACTTGGATGGATTTCTGATTTTCTAAAGTTGTCAAAATTTTGAATATTTTGATAGATTTCTGAGGATACTACCTCTACAAAGATTTCATACTAATGAATAAATTTTCGTTTTTTCTGGTATTTGCAAGATTGAGTAATCTCCATTGGTATTTTTTTAGATTTTTGGGATTTCGACGAATCGCTCTAGAGATTTGCTCCGATTATCTAGGAATCAAAGTACTAAAAAGCCAAAATGTTTTAATGAATTTTTGAGAAAATTATTTATAACCAGATTTTCATGGTTTCAGAATATTCGTGCTTTTTGCAATAGTTGATAACATTTTGAAGTGATTTATGATATTTTTTGGGAACACTTTATGGAATTCTAGAATTTGATATTCTGAAATAAAAAGTTACGTGAATTTCAAGTATTCAAACATATTTTTCAAAAAAAGTGCCTTTTATACAGATTCCAGTATATTTAGCATTTACTGTATTTTTTGTAATGTTTTTATAATTTGAAAAAACCTCTGGTATTTTTATGGCATTCTATGCAAATTTCTAGAATTTAGATTTCCTGAGATACAGTTTTAAAAATTTTTGAAAAAATTACACCAACTAATTTTAAACTATAAATAAATACATATACTTCTTTGTCTGACTAAACACAGATGTCAACTACTAAATATTTGCCAAACTGTTATTGTACTATTTTCATCAAAAGTAGACTAATATATCATTTTTATTTAATATAGAAAGAAACAATAGTTGCAGAAAATGACAATATGTACTTACATGCAATGAATTCACAGTTATAAAATATAAAAGCTTATATCATCCAAAACAAATTTATACATTTTTATTAGCTCGTATGCTCACTGCTAAAATTCCTCGATATGTATACGTAAAAAAAATTAAAGTGAAGAAAATCAAAGCAACTCCGTATGTATTTTTGTACGGCATTCAGATAAACTGCTTTTCCAGCTGCAACAGTGGAGATCGAGATTGAAAGAATGAATTAAAAATACGTTTACCGTTTCGCTCGCGAAACAAAGAAAATTCAGTATCCGCTTTGGATCACTGAACAGCCATATCAGAGAAAACCACAGCGATATAAAATACAATGTTACACCTTGATTGAATTTTCCGAGGAAAAGTCTTTCTCCTCAGGTTCATTTCTCGAAGCACACGCACGGGAAAGAGAAAAAAGAAAAACGTTCAATTGTTATGTACTTGGATCGTTTTATAAAATGGAATCACGTTTCTCTTAGATTCTGGATTCGTATAGATTTCAGGGAAGATGCAGTTGAAATCAAAAACTTAGATTCATGCACCATAAGTTTTGATATAATTTTTATAGAAAAAGTTTTATTGAGTTTTGGACCAATGTTCAGATTATTTATGACATTTATTATATAAATGTAACCGACATTTACGAAAAAAATAATCAACACGTGTAATATCCTTAAAAAGGGCTTAAAAAGGTGTATTCATGTTTTTCGACCGACCTTTGCTGCGCCGAATAGTCGGTAGAGGCGCTGACGGTCTAAGTGAAAATCACGTAATTCGCTCTTGATTGGACGCTTGACTCACGTGACTTCTCCAATGGTACTTGATTGGACGTTTGATTCGCGTGATCTTTCCAATGGCACTGCCAACGCTCCACGTGAGCAAACTGAGAAACTGCGACTAGTTACGAAACCATAGTACACTTTTTACCCGAGCGTCACCCCCGTGGTTTTTACAAAGCGTCTACGAAAATACTCAAATTTTTATGAAATTCCTCTGTGAATGATGTGAAAACGTAACTTGAAAAAAACATTTTTATTCCATAAAAAACAATTCTCATGAAACGGCTGAATCTCAATGTAAAGCTCTTTGAATTTTTATCAAAGCTTTACAAAATTGAATCAATTTTCATAAATTTGACAAATTTATGAAACAAAATACTAATAACTTTCAAAAATTAAAACTAACAAAGCACAAAAAACTTGGAAAATAAGAAGGAAAAGTAGGAAAGTCACTTTGTAAGATTTTAAATTGAATTAAAATTCAAATTTAAATTTCTGATTCTTTTCCCAATCACAATGACGAGCTCACTGATTCACAAATACTGTGTTTTTTTTTGCAGGGGGAACAATTATTCCTGAAACCCGATCGTCTAGCAACGTTAAAACAACCGCACTGCAAAATCGACAAACCACCCCAATACACCACGTTCAAGCCAAGTTCGAATTAAAAACTCGACTCAAAACTTTTAGAAATATTTTTACAAATGTTGCGATTCTTAGTTATTAGCCCGTTACCTTCGATATACATATGTACATGAACTTACGTAAAGGACTAACGAGAGGCCCATTATTTCCATGCTTTCCCAATTTACAAAGATGTCGCGACATTTCTACAACTCCTGCGAAAATTGATTATTTTAAAGGTTCCTAAAGTCTTGTATGGGCTTACACATTTATATCTTGTTTTACTTTTTTCGTACCCATTATTATATACTCGATCCCACATTTCAGAATATTTACAAACTTTCCTATCATATCAGTTTTTGCTACGTCTTTTGTAAGGGAAATCAGCATCTTTGAACGACGCACTTACACTGAAAAAACGGTATTGTTGTCATGATCATATTAATGACAAGATTCGCTTCAACTATTTACATGGTCGGAGCAACCATATTTATAGTTGTTGCGACAGAACTTGAAATTCCTGCAATCTCTTCAATGAAAAACCAGAAAATGCAACCCGTATATGCAGTTGGCATGAATTTTACTATTTATATGGTTGTGACAACCAAAACATTTTGTCCGTGTGACTATGGAAATGTACCAGTATTTCTTAGCACTGCCAAATATAATGTAACTTCATCAAAGCGATACAGGAAACGTCAAATTTTATAAGGTACAATAATTATCATTTCAATGATACTGATGTCGATGTTACTCGTTATTCCGTCACTCGTTGGGTGAAGTCCAATATTGTAGGTCTGGGTACAATAAGGAAACGCTCCGAGCCTTGCGAAAAAGTTCTAATGCATGTTTCTAAAAAAACTTTCATTTAACTCAAATTGTAGGTAAAATTGAATCTAAATCTTCTTATTTAACAAGTTATCTTTACAACTTAGGACTTGTTGAATATTTAAAGAATGGGCTTTAAGTGTTTGAATCCTTATTATATCAAGACTTATAACTGTAATGTAAATCGATAAATAGCTCAAATTTGAACGTAATGATTATTGCGATGTCGAGCTGATAGGGATGGGCACTACGTATGCATTTATCGGAATATCGATATTTATTCACGATATATCAATTGTATCGATACATTTATCGATCGCCGATGAAACGATATTTCCGTTGCGATATTAAACGATATCGCGACCTTTCTATGTAGAAAACAATTTAGACCAAAATTTTTGTTTTTATGCTCTCTGAAAATTGACTCATTCGCAATTGAGGTTAGTGGCTTGTGGTATCGATATTTCCTTCCTGATATACCGATATTGAATATCGAAAAATTGCAGTCCATCGGATAAGCCGATATTGGGATATTTTTCGTTACGGTTCCCATCCCTAATCTAGCAATCAATGCCGCGATCGGAATTTTCATCACTGTACTGATAATTAATAGTTATAGGAACGGCCCAAGTATGGCAGTCCGTGCACTGAGAAAAAATGTATTGTAATGTTTGCCAAACTTATTTCCATACTTGAAACTTTCGTTAGAATTCCAAAATAGAGCATTTTGCCAACTCAAAATTAGTATCCCTTGTAACTACGGACCATATGTGTGACTTATGGAAAATATGTGACTTGGAATCAAGAAATGAGGTTTGAGAGGCAAAGCCGTAAGGTCCATATGTGACGCTCCGCGAGAGAAGGCGCCTTATGCTTAAAAACAGAATTTTACAGGACGAACGATAGAAGGTGACGCGCTCCAAAAAGAATGCATTGTTAGCGCTTCTAAACACATTCACTGTATCCACACCTGACAAGATAGAATTTTTATTTTTTTTGCAAAAGGAAGAGGAAGTCAAATACTATCAGTTTAGGTAGAAACCTGAAAGTCGATTTTTTTTGCATAAGGGTCCTTCTCTCGCGGAGCGTCACATGAATATGCGTCTCGCTTCTTTCTCAGACACATAGGAATACTAGAAAGTGTCACGTAGGAACGAGCGGGGGCCCATCATATGAGCCTTACGGTTTTGCCTCTCAAACCTCATTTCTAGATTCCAAGTCACATATAAGCTCTTCAAGTCAACATGTAAGAACGGGCTTACATGTTTCCGAGTAACAAAGGATTGTACTGTCTAAAAAAAGTTTGGAAAATATCATCACAACTCATTTCTCAGTGGGATTAACGTGTTAAAAATAACAATATTACAAAAAATCAAAGAAGAAAAAAAAATTAAGATATGACAGATGAAGAAAGTTTTTCAGAAATTTTCGGCGACTTTCTACTATCTTCATCATTTCCTCTTCGCACGCTTTTGGGAAATTTAAATCCGATACGTCATATTTACAAGTTGTGAAAAATCCTTCTGTTAATTAAACTCTTAGAGCCGACTGATTAACTTGTCAGTTCGCGAAACGCTGAGTAAAGACTTGGAGAAATTGGTTTTTACGAAGTAATTACAAGTATTGATCGATTGCTATTGAAAGACTTTTGATAAAAATATGAAACAAGTTTATTGAATCTTGCTGAAGAAATCTCATCAAGATCAATCTACTAATAGACATAAAAGGAGCTTGTTTTTTTTTTATTCTGAACCGATACAAAAAAACATGCTATTCGCAATTTATTAATTTTATCTTGCATGGAAACGAAGAAAGTCATGAAAATGTACATAGTGAACATTCACTTCGAATGAGAAAAACAATTGCACTGATAACCAGAGATGCAAAAAGAGTTCGTGAAGAAAATTCCATGTTTTTGAAGTAAGTGATGATTTATGAGTATCGACGACTGAAAATATAATACCGTATTATTTTTCTTCTCTAAAAACCTGAGACTTTTTCCGGAACTTTTCTCGCAACTCTGACAGTAATTAAAATGGGTATTATGTGTATAAAGAAAATGTGTAAATAGGTATTCTACCAAGTCAGAATCAAAACTAGCACTGAAATCAAAATTATGTTGCGAGCTAGTGAGACTAATTTCATTCGCTGAGACTAAAAATTATTAGCTAGTCAGCCACAGTCATAACGTTATTAACTTTAGTCAAGCAATGAAGACGTGAATGAATTGTTTCATAGCATGAAATTTTATACGGCAAAGTTTAGTCATCTGTTTACTAATACGTGACGTGCCAGGAGAAAAGGGACACATCGCTCCAAAAATCGAAAACCGGTTCTTTGTATCTTTTGAGTTTTTGAGTTGCTCTATCCAACACAAAAATCAGGAAAGTTCTACGGACATTATTTCCTATCAAAAAAAAGGGGGGAGCATTTTCGGGAGTCGCCTTTCACTACAGAATTGATTGACTTCTATCGCTCGCCCTGTAAAATTCTCGTTTGGAGCGATGTGTCCCTTTTCCCCTGGCACGTCACATATGATCACAGTATGAAAGAGAGCTTGATTTGTTAATTTCGATTATGTCAAGTTGGAATTTTTGTCTGCATCTACAGCTGTAATGAGCGATACGATAGTGAAGTTATAAAAAAAGGAATATAACACCATTAAAGACATTCGAATGTGGTTTTTTTCGAGACCGTATAGATCCTTTTTGTTCATGTCCTCTGAGTGTTTTATATAGAATTTCAAAAACTATAATCTTGGAATTCTAGGAGGATTATTGGGTTCATATTTTTATTAAATCTTTTTTCTTCCATTAAAACCTTTTCAGGAATCTTAAAACAGCCACACCAGATTGAACCGAAGAAAATGTTTGAGGTGCGATTTCCGGATAGGTATACATATCGTAAAATTCGTAAAAATCATCATAGTGACATGTGTAATACGTCATTTTCAGCGGAAAAAAAATTACGAATCGATGTAGATATGACAAACTAACGGTAAATCCGTAGTTTTTATGAAATTTTGCGTTAAAGCTGGTAAATATTATGTATTTTTAGGGATGTAAACAACGCGGTTTACGTTAATTATATCCATTTGTCGTATTCCCTGGTGTTCCTATATTGTTCCTACAACTCGTGCCACTTGAACAATCACGATTTTACGTTCGTTAAATTCGAAAATACCAAAAATCTAACCAAAGTTGAATTTAAAAATTAAATAAATACCTCTTCAGGGATAAAGCAACAGAGGCCACGGCCGTAGGTAACTTGCAGCTTTATCTAGATTTCAAATCATTCTAGAACATTCTCACAGCTTCCACATCTTTACCTATTTAATATCCCGCATAATCTGTTTTATTAACGATTTTCAAGTTTTATTGTACGAAAATACTCAAATTAAAAAAATAAAAACTTTTCGTCTCCTGGAGTCCGATTCCTCACAAAGCTGTCCAGATAACATTATAAGGATCATATATAGCGCATATTGCAATGACTGTAAATCCACACTTCCACACACGTGTCACATAACTCGTGAATTGAGGCTCATATAACCAGCCATAATTTTTTGGGGTTTCAATTGAAACGACTAAATTTAAATGACTATGCAATCAATCTCTTTAAATTATTTACAATTCATGTACAGACCACAAATAGAAACAAATAACAAAAAAAATAACAATAAAATCGGCATTTAACTACACGTTTATCATAATACACATATTCAAATTAAAAAAACATAATCTCAATTTGAAACATCCAAAAACTCGCAATTCCGTACAAAATCACTTTCAAAACTCGTTTAGAACCATCGCGATTTTGAAAAATCCCATTAAAACACCATAATGTCTAAATAAAAAATCTTCGAAATGCTCCATCCAAACAGCATTATTCAATTCAAAATAAAAAAATGATCACTCGGAGCCAGTTCTTGTGTCAACGAGTTTTATTCACTGAAGATAAAAACGATCAATATTTTGACCTTACTTCGGGTCCTCTTCAGGATCCTTTAAAAAAAAAAACCCTCAAAAATATTTTTACAAAAAACGATCGAGGATAAATTCAAACATGAATCTCAAGAATTTACTTACAATCATATATAACATTCCCAAACTCAAACATGTGACTTACGCCAAAAAAATTTCTGGTCCAGACTAACCACCCCCATTAGCCACAGAAGGTTCTATAAACGTTCAAAAAATGTTTTTAGAAAGGTTCTACAAACGATTCAGGAACCTTTGAAACGTTTATGAAACGTTTATAGAACCCTGAAATGTCCGCCTATAAACGTTCATGAAATCATTTCACAAACGTTTGAGAACATTTATATAACGTTCATGAGAACCTTATTCGAACGATTTCATGCTTATGTTTTACATAACTTTTTGATAACCTTACTTAACGAATTGTACATTTTCTTAAGAACATTCCTAGAACGTTCTCAATCGTTTGTAAAACGTTACAGTAACCATTTTTGGAACCTTTCAAAACGAATTTTATTTTAATTTATTTTCATTGTAATCGTTCCTGGAACATTCTTAAACATTTACGAAACACTCCAGGTAACATTTCTGAAGCCTTCCCAAACGAAAATAGAATGAACTGCTTCAAAATGAGTAAAAGAATTTTTACTTCTTTTCTCTGACAGTAGCAGGTGTACTCCTAAGTAATTTCCGGTTTTTTCAATGGATGGCGTTCTGTTTTGTACCGCTGTTGGTAACACATACCATATGTCATTTTGTTCAGTCATATCGAGTGCTTGAACTGCGTTGACATTTTCTCGAAAAAATCTTCCAGTAAGTTTTTATTGCGCTTCAAAAATGTCGAATTTTGTACCGAATTTTGAGCATATGCGCCATGCATTGCTTTTCATGTTCAATCAGGGGAAAAAAGTGTCCGAGAGCCACTGTGCGCTTGTGGAAGTTTATGGTGATCGTGCATTAACACTTCGAACATGTGAAACGTGGTTTCGACAGTTCAAAAATGGAGATTTCGACCTGAACGACGCCGCACGCTCCGGCAAGCGAAAATCGTTCGATGACGCCGAATTGCAAGCATTATTAGATGAAGACAACACGCAAACGCAACGACAGCTTGCAGATGCGTTGGGAGTTCAACAGCAAGCAATTTCCAAACGTCTGCGAGCCATGGGAAAAATTCAGAAGTGTGGAAAGTGGGTGCCCCATGAACTGACCGAGAGACAAATGGAGAATCGAAAAGTGACCTGTGAAATGCTGCTTCAACGATACAAAAGAAAGTCTTTCCTGTATCGTATTGTTACTGGTGATGAAAAGTGGATTTTCCTGGAGAACCCTAAGCGCAACAAATCGTGGGTGAGTCCAGGTGAAGCATCGACATCGACGGCACGGCCAAATCGTTACGGTCGGAAGGTCATGCTGTGTGTGTGGTGGGACCAATCCGGTGTTATATACTTTGAACTGCTGAAACCTGGTGAAACTGTGAATGCCGTTCGCTACAAACAGCAAATGAAAGATTTGAGCCGAGCCATTGTGGAAAACCGACCAGAATATCAATAACGACAGAAGAAGGTGATTTTGCTCCACGACAATGCGCCGTCGCATAAGTCGAAAGTCGTTCGTGACACGCTGGAAAGGCTCAAGTGGGAAGTGCTTGATCATGCGGCTTACTCACCAGACCTGGCGCCATCCGACTACCACCTCTTTGCCTCGTTGGGTCATGCCCTTTCTGAGCAGCGCTTCGACTCGTACGAAAATGTACGAAAATGGCTCACCGAGTGGTTCACCTCCAAAGGCAATGATTTTTACTGGCGTGGAATCCACAATTTACCAGAAAGGTGGGAAAAATGTGTAGAAAGCGATGGAAAATACTTTGAATAAAATAAAGGTTACGGTTTTTTTGGAATAATGTGTTTTATTTGCAAAAAAACCGGAAATTAGAGTACACATGGTAGTTGGCAAAATTTCAAAAACTCCACTCAAGTTTAACAAAAATGCTATAAGTTTTAGCAAATTGGACTTACGACCTGTTACGACTAATACTGATATTGATATTCATCACTTATATAGATTCAGAGCAAAATATGAGTTGTGGGTAAAAGTT
The DNA here is from genome assembly GCA_028476575.1 of Platygaster robiniae. Lineage (NCBI taxonomy): Eukaryota > Metazoa > Arthropoda > Insecta > Hymenoptera > Platygastridae > Platygaster > Platygaster robiniae. The sequence continues at coordinate 40,882,012 of CM052021.1, forward strand.
TTTGATCTCCATCTGGTAGTGAAAATATAAGGTACATATCTTATATAATCACCACCAGATGGAAATCAAAAACTTTTACCCACAACTCATATTTTGCTCTGAATCTATATAAGTGATGAATAACAATATCTGTATTACTTGTAAGTCCAATTTGCTAGAACTTGTAGCATATTTTTTAAACTTGAGTGGAATTTTTGAAATTTTGCCAAGTACTGTCAGAGAAAAGAAGTAACAATTCTTTTACTCATTCTGAAGCAGTTCGTTCTATTTTCATTTAAGAAGGCTTCAGAAATGTTCCCTGGAATATTTCGTAAACCTTCAAGAACGTTCCAGGAACGTTTACAATGAAAATCATTCAAAATAAAATTCATTTCAGAAGGTTCCAAAAATGGTTACTGTAACGTTTTACAAACGATTTAGAACGTTCTAGAAAAGTTCTTAAGAAAATGAACAATTTGTTAAGTAAGGTTATCAAAAAGTTATGTAAAACGTTTTTAAAACTTCGAGAAACATTCTATAAACGTTTCATAAATACGTTCCATGAACGCATGAAATCGTTCAAATAAGGTTCTCATGAACATTCTATAAATGTTCTCAAACGTTTGTGAAATTATTTCACGAACGTTTATAGGCGGACATTTCAGGGTTCTATACACGTTTCATGAACGTTTCAAAGGTTCCTGAATCGTTTGTAGAACCTTTCTAAAAACGTTTTTTAAACGTTTCTAGAACCTTCTGTGGCTAATGGGGTCGTTAAAATCACCAATTCACAATAACAAATCAATAATCAGAACAAAAAATCGTCATCTTATTAAATTACACATGCATTAAACAGTAAGACCGTGTGCCTAATATGCGAACAGCACCACATACTTATGACGACTGACTAAGAAATATGGTCACAAAGAAAGAAACTCTAATCATCAAAACACACTAAAAGCTCAAATCGAAAAAACCCCGACCCCTCAATACAAACCCAATTTCAAATCAAATCCAAATACTGGTCATACATATCATTTAAATTCTTTGTATCCTCCTGTTTATTAAGGGTATTATCAGTCTTCTTAATAAAAATCATCTCCGAAAAACTCCTTTGAAATGGATTTACCTCTTTATCTAAAATTTCAACTTTCTCCCAGTCAAATAGACCATTTTACTCTTTTCATGCGCAAGCGTAGAACGTATCGCTATCCTTCTTTTCGGGCAACGCCAGTTAACATGTGATTCAGATGGAAAGTGCCCGAAAATCAGACGAAGATGCACTGATGTTCACGTGACCCTCTTTTCGATGAAAGTAAAATGGTCTATTCATGACCTGTATCAATCCTATGATTCGTTAAAACACTATGTCTGGATGGAATCAATTAAATATTGTTTCTATGTTCCTTTATCCTCGTTCCCAAATTCCTCTTTGTTTGTCCAACGTAGCAAAACCCACAATCCATACAATTAATTCTATACACTACTCCTTGTTGTTCAAAAAAATCTAATCTATCTTTCCCTCTCTTTATAATCTGTGTTCAATTTATTAGTTGTACTATTAATAACCTGAATATTATGTTTATCTAAAATCTTTCTCAATTAATAAACGTTAAAATTTTCTACAAATGGTAATATTACTCTCGTCCTATCAGAATCACTCTTCTTTCGATTGTTATTCTCATTATTCTTCAAAAAGTGGACTCTTTTCTGAATATGCTTATTAATAAACCATTCCGGGTAATTATTCATTTTTAAGATATTCATAATCCTCCGAAAATTCTTTCTGTGAAATTCTCTATCTGCTAATTTTATATTTTTATCAACTAGATCAATAACTGCACCTATCTTCTGATGTAAAGGATATTTAAATAAAAAATTAATAAGTCTTTCCGAGGACGTCGGCTTTTAATACCAATCAATATTCGTGTCAGCACCATTCCCAAATATACTCAATTCTAAGAAATTTATATTCCGATCCTCCTCTAATTCATAAGTAAATTTCAATCTTGGATGATAAGAGTTGAACACTGAAAGAACCTCGAAAATCCTATCTCTCGGTATCAGTGCCAAATATCATCAACATATCACACGAATAACGGGAAAACAAACTTAAGGGACCCCACTCATGCAACCTCCAAATCTTGCATCACCAAATCCGCTAATATAGGCGATGATGGTGAACCCATAGGCGTTCCAAAAGTTTGTTCATATAATTGTCCGTCAAAAGAGAAACATGTGGACTCCATCAAAAAAAAATACAGTCAATGAATTCAACTTCAGGGATTTTAGTGACTTGACTCAGTAAACCGTTAAATCTCTTACTCAACGACAAACGAACTAAATCCTTCGGCACATTAGAAAATAGATTCACATATCAAAAGAAACAAAAACATGATCAGAACGAATCTTTAAATTCTTTATCAAATTTCTCAGTTCTAAATAATCCTTTACATACGTCTTAGGTTTCGGTACATTTTTTATCGATAAATCTTGTAAGAACTGGCTCAGTTTGTACGTTGGATTTTCAATAGAAGAAACTATGATCCTCAATAACCATAATGTCATAAAATTCACCTCAAAAACATGTTTTGACATTCGTCAAAACTCCACACCAAACCTGTACACTCACATTGTAAATAACTTTTGGAATAAATACTAGGAGTGTAAAAAACGGTAAAACGAGAAATCCCATTTTCCACTACTGTTGTGTGCGCCGAAAAAGACTGAAAAAAGCACGAATGCCAACATCGACATATGTTGATGATGATTGATGACAACAATGCAATCATGCCGTACACTCATACTGCAATCACATGCGTTTTTTCTAATCGGCACGATCGGCACTAAAATGAGTATCATATGCTTGGGTTTTAACCATCACGCATGATCACGCATACGTGAAGGTAATATGCCTTTTAATGCGTCTCATGAATGTTATCTGGATGTCTTATGAAATTATGAAATTTTCATTTTCTTATACGGTAACCTGATAAAGTTCTTATGAGATTTTTTTTTAAAAAGGCGAACTTATACTATCTATATAAGAAACGAGTGAAAAGTCCTTATAAGAATTATAGTATAAGGCCAAAATTAAACCTGTTATAAATAAAAATTTTGGATTAGTTACATGTTTGAACTTGCTGAATTAATTTTACAGAAATCTTAAACATTGTTTTTTTTATTCCTTTTTTATTAAAACTTTATCATCGACAATACCTAAGATGTAAACATTTCCAGGTCGCAAAAAGTCATTAACTCTCGACAAGTTAAAAAAATGTATTTCATAATAATCTTACATACACCTAGAATCTTCCACTTCTCTTCCTTCCTGTGTATTTGGTATCGTCTCTGACTGATTTATGACTGCTGCCAGCCGCAATCTGTCGCCTTCTCCTTTCTTTTTTTTCGAGGATCCACGCCTTTGTATTTTTTAAGGGCTTTCCTCGCGCTTTATTCAATCGCTCCCTGTTAAAACGATATATTCATTTTTGGTAATATTGTAGGTGCACATATAAATGATGCCACATCAGCTTATTATTTGTAATATTTAGCGGTAGAGTGTGTATTCAACAGAAAAAAATTGATATTATTTTTTTTATAATGTAACGTGTCACAAAAATGTAAAACAGAGTCTGCGAATTTGTAATAGAGGAAGAGGAAACCTCAAAGAAACGTTCTGTGAAATAATTTATGAAAGCGTTAATAAAAAGCAATTAATTTATTACAGGGTGTCCCAAAGTTCACGATGCAACAAAACCATGGATTTCTTATTCAATTTCAAGTCGAAAAGTCCTTTACCACTTTTTGAAAAACTCAAAATTAAAAAATTTTTTTAAGTCTAATATCGCAATGCAACAAGATATTCCAGCCCAAATAAGTCCAACGTAAAATGAAAGTAGACCAACAAACTAAGAAAACCCTAAAATGGTTTGGTGATATAAGTTCGCATTTTTTTTATGGTCCCTTGAAGTTCTTATTCTTTGTAGCCAATTTCTTGATACAGTCGCCTCCGAATATATTGCCGTTCCCCTTCATTCGCTTACGCTCAAACTTTGCCCCGCCCTTAGTGCGTTTACTCAGAGCCCTCAGAGCCCTCAGAGCCCTAGAAATGTTTCACACGCCATTTATATTGCCGGCGGTGTGCCATTGCTACCTAATGCGAACAGTGCTGAACAGTTCAGCGTATAAATAGAGGACGAAGAGAATCCTAAAAAGCCTTGGTTAGGTCGGAAAGTGGTGGAACACCGGTTCCATGGAACTTCCCCGTTTCCAGTACCAACCAGGGCAATATATTTAGAGGCGACTGTAGTTTTTTATATGTAGATCAAAAAAGTGAACAGAAAAATAATTTAAACAAGTCGAATTTTGTTTCTTATAATTAAAAAAAGTGAAAAAATTAAGTAATTTGCCTTTAATAACGCAATTCCCTTTTTGAGGTTATGTTCGAAAAATTGTCAGTTTTACTTTGGATTTCATCTTTGTTTTTATTAAAAAATACTACTATATCTTGACGATGAAAAAAACAAGAATGGCCACTTTTCACTCCTACCAGTACGAAAAAAATTCGAATGAGGTGGATGATATTTTTGTGATTTATAGAGTCTTTCGTTACATTGAAATAAATATAATTTTAAACGAATTTCTTTCTCTCATATGTGTACATTGATAATTTTTTTTTAAAAACATGTTGCAATGGTTACAACTACAGCACCTAAAAGGCGAAAAAATTGACTGAAACATTTACGGAAATGACCTAAAAACTGCCTTTGCAACTACTATTCGTGCAAATGATGTGAGATATTCCCGTTTTTTAATGAATCACTGTATTTTTTTTTATTCGTTGTTCATTTTTTAAAGTACTATGTCAACTCAAACATTGCCAACAGTTGAAAAAATAGCCAAAAAGAATATATCCCTCCAGGATGCCATAAAAAAAAAGGAGAGCTAACATAATCAAACCCTGCGAGGGTTTCTTTGGTTTGTTCCCCTGCTTTAATATGGCGTTGTTCTTATTTGGGCTGGAAGAGATGACCTAAAAATTGTTGCACAGTCTATTTAAACAATAAATGCACTCTCACGGCTAGTGGGGGTAGACTTCAGGGACTTAACTTTTTTCAAATTTTCTTCATATTTTTCTGAGTTAAAAAGTCCTTTGCCACTTTTCACGAAACTCAAAATCAAAAAAGACGTTTAAGTCACAAGTTTTAGCCAATCAGATTTCTTAGATTTTATGCTCGCATATCTTTTTTTATTTTGAGTTTTGTGCAAAGTAGCAAAAGATTTCGACTCAGAAAATGATGAAAAAAATTTAGGAAGTTTGATTGAAGTCGAGCCCAGGGGGGTGCAACTCCATGTTAAGAGTTTGTACCGTTAAAGTATATGGCTGCTAGAGGTGCTGCGATCTTGCCAGGCGATTTTTTGCAAGACTTTGTGGGCGACTGTTTGTGTTGTTGATAATTTCGGAAGATATGGAACATATGGAACGACGGCGAGTGGCGGGAACCAATAAAAAAAGCCTGGCAAGACTGCAGCGCCTCTAGCGGCCATATACTTTAGCGGTACAAACTACCCCATTTAAAAAGGCCGAAGTTGCACCCCCCTGGTCGACCCCCACTAGTCGAGAGAACACATTTATAATTTAAATTTTGAGCTACAAGAACCCTTTTGATTTTGAGTATTTTAAGAAATGGTAGAGGAGTTTTCGACTAGAAATTGAATAAGGAATGCATTGTTTTTTTTCCTTTTTTTTTGTATCAAAGACTTTAAGACACCCTGTATATTTTGAACAAGTAACCGAAGTATCCGTCTGATAAATATAAATGAATTCTTAAGTGTAATAATCAATTAATAAATGCTCTATACCGTAATTTTGTTCAAATTCCTATATAATGCCCTAAATAACTTCAGAGGGAGATAATGAAAAAATACCTGAATAGCTAAAATAACACATCCAAGAAAACAAATCACCTTTTTTTACTATAACTTATAGAATTGCTTTCTTCAGTTCCTAAGGCTTGAGGCATTGGCATTGCACCTCCAGTCATAAGCACGAGAAAATACTTCTTGGCCTTGGTACTATTGGGGAAATCAACTACTACTCCCCCAAAAAATCCAGCTTTCGTTGCTTGCGTCGTCACCAGTTCTACTTGCAATGGGTTTTCCGGGTAAAATTGGAAGACTGCCCTAGCGGACCTCGACAGGCAGGCGAACAAGCTTGAGAAAAATTTGTTTAACCTTTTGACAGGATTGTGGGTCTTTTTGTCGGCGTTGCACAGCCATTGCAAGGCTGAAATGCTAACGGCTCCATCAAAAGCGCCTGCTCTGAAGGGCATACCTTCGCCCATGTCTCCCAGAATAAGGTCACCTGTGACTTCTCTTTCTACAGCGACATCTGGAATATGAAATTACACGATACTATTTTATACCACACTAGGAATATGAACATTCAATTTACATCAAAATCCCTGCAGGAAAAATAGACCAAGGAGCGAAAGATCGATCATTTTGTAATCAAAAAACTATCAATCATGTTTATTTACCACAATTAACTCATGTATGTAAAACTCCTATATGGCCAGCATTGTTCTTTGTATGCTGAACGAAAGACTTTTACATTTTATTGTCTCCTTGATATCATAGTACAATTTATCCTGATATTAAAATGAAAAAGAGAGTACAAAAATAGATGATAAAATTATATTTTTTTTAGTTCCAAAGCCATAAGTTCCTGTAAATCAAAAAATTGTTTTCGAGTTCAACTTAAGTATTTTTCTCACCAAGCATGGCTTGAGAAATATCGACTCCAACCCAAAGATGTCCATTCTCTTCCAAGACGTTGCCGCTCAATCCAGAACCGCAACCAATGTCAAGTAACAAACACGGTTGATCTTCAGGGAGCAACAACAACTCCACGGCTCGCTCGCACATTTGCTCTTGAATTTCTATAATTCGAGAACTAAAAAAAAATTGATACATTATTTTGCCATGTGATTCATCCAAAACATACTAATGTTGGTCAAAACCTATTACGTATGGAAATTAAGGTGGTTTTTGTAAGTGAGCACTTGAAAGGAATTGAAGTTAATCACACAGTCTTGTATGGCCAATGTCATTCGGCTCGGCCATTTTGTTGGTACACTTGGCAACATTGCGACTGTTTTTTTATATTATGCTTATTTATGTCTGTTTCATGTCTGTACACATATGCAGCCGCAGACACATGTAGTGTTTTTGTGACTTAACTCAAATTTTAAAATAATATAAATATGAAGGAAAGATTGTCATCGTGTCAATAGCGTCTTTCAAAATGCAGCGTTGCGTCTGTGGAAAAGTGACAGTTGTAGCCTACAACTAGTAGGTTTTTTTTTTTTTTTTTTTTGTAAATTTCTCAAAAAATCGTTCGGTAACCCTTGCTGACATTTTTCAGTGTTAATACTTATAATAAAAGTAATTTTCAGGAATTTTCCCAGAGTCAAATATCGAAAAGTTTTTGAAATATGAGCGAAAATGCACAATTTTAAAAATCTGTGCAGTGAACAATTATGGAATTAATACCATAGATTAGGTGCAATATCAAGATCAAATTCTCAAAAGTTCAGGAAAATCTATAGAAAATTGCCCAAGAACTACTACTACCTCAAACCACCGTTTTATGTTTTTATGAATTTCATACAAGAGCAGGGACGTAGGCAGAAAAAATTTCAGGAAGAGTTTCTTCCAAAATTCTGAATTGTATAATTTTTAATTTTTGACGACGTGGTTTTGCAAGAACAGTATTCCAATTTTTCAAACTTCTTGAAATATTTACTTATTCATTGTAGAATTCTATATATTTTTTTATAATTCAACGCTCTAGAAATTAGAATTTCAAAATCTAATGTTTTAACATTTCTGAATAAGGAATATTTGCAAAGATTGTGAATATTTCATGACTTTTGAGAATTATGTGTTTTATAAAATTTTGTAGTGCTATCAAGTACTCACATAGTATTATTGTTATTGTATAATTTTTATAGATTACTTTACGATTTACTACAAATGCTTTGTATTGAAACTGCAATGATTTTCATTATTTAAGTCTATTTTAAAACAGTACAGTATTTTATACAGATCTTCATTACTCTTTGCTTTTGGTTTTTTTTTTTTTTTTTTTTGTATTTTTTAGAATTTATAAAATTCAAAGAACTTGCTGGTATTTTTATGGATTCCTATATAGATATGTAAAATGATGTGTTCTATAATTTAAATTTTTGCAAATTTTTGATGAAACTATACCTACATAGTTTTTAGTTATTATTAGATTTCAAGTACTTCTCCAATTTTTTTTTATTTTTTATGAAATTTGAAAATATTTTCTAATATTTTAAAAAATTTCTAGTATTTTTGTAGATTGCTGTATAGATTTTTAGAATTTGATGCTCTAGGATTCAAAGTTTTGTATGTCTTCAGTATTTGTTTCGATTTTTCTGGAAACAGTATTTCCACAAATTTATATAACTTTTTATTAGATTTGTTTAGTATTAGTATGATTTAAAAATTTTCTTATCTTTTCATGGATTCAAATAAAAAAAATTCGTACAGAATTGATATTAATAGATGTTTAAAATTTTTGAAGATTCTGATTTATTCTGTATGAAATAAATTTTTGTATACTTTATTTTATACTTTATTCGATAACCAATAATTTATACTTAGAATCGTGTAAAATGAAAAATTATTTTAATGCCAGGATTGTTATTTTCGAGTTTAAAAAATGGATATCTTAAATTTTGTTTCATTTCGAGAACTAACATCTAACCATATGTTATGTAGTTTAGATAACTTGAATAAATTTATTTATTTACTTAACTAGTTATTGTTTTTATTAGTTATTTCGTTTTTACGAACCTTTTTATTTTATTTTTTTCTTATTTTTGAATAAAATGATTATTTATTTTCCCGAAATTTTGGAAAAGCTTTGAACCCCGAAAACTATCCTGCGTATGCCCTTGTTCAGAGTTAATTAATTATGATTAATTCATGTTACTCATCAAAGATTTGTGTATAGAATTCAAAGTATCCCTATGGAAAAAAGGAATAAGATTAAAATTGCATTAAAATTGATACAGAATAACTATGTCATTATATTAATTATTATTATAAAGTAAATTTTGAAAAAGTGAGAACCACAGTGCAGACAATTCCAAAATTTATAATTTTTGAATTCCAAATTTTTTAATTTTTGAATTCAAAATTTTATGGTCAATTTGTGAATAGTTTGGAAATTTTTAATTGAACATTCAACAATTCAAAAAACAAGCATTGAAAAAATTAATTTAGGAAAAAAATCTTTATTTGAACATTAAATAAAATGCACATCACTACTATCGACAAACAAAATTATTCGAAACTTAAGATCTCAATGATTTTTTTTATTAAATGTTAGTCAAAAAAGAGGCAATAGATAAAAAAATTAAAAGTAGTATTTGTTATATATGAAATAATAATAGAAATTCAGATATCAGAAAAATGCCAAAACTTTGACACTTTAAAGTAAGATATTTAAAAAATTCTCAATTTATTGCATGACACAAACTTACTCGACTGTTTTGCATTAAAAATATTTAGAAAAAATTTCTACCATATTTACTAATTTCATTGTATTTTTATTTTAATAAATCAAATGAAAAAATGTATAAATATTCAAATCATTTTATTAAATTTAATAAATCAATATTTATAGTTTTTAATTGTTACTCACAACAGTACGATTTTTAATTTAGTGATTTTGGTTTGCATGCCAGAATACTAGTTTATTATGATCCTAGGATATTAAAGTACATTCACAAGTAAATCAACAAAGTTAATTTGAAGTGTAACATTCTTACTTTTTTGTGTATTTTTGGGCCTCCTCGGCGTTGTAGTACTGAAAATATAAACAAAAAAGTTATGAACTACCACATGTTCAAAGCCTTACGTCAAAGACTACAAAATATGTACGAATATTTATTACCCAGTATCATATTTTATTTTAACAATTAACTTACAATTTCTGGAGGGGCGGCATATTCAGGTCGCCGAGACATTTTGATTCTGAACAAAATTTGATTCTGAATAAAATACTTGTATGCACCTGTATGAATTGAATACTATTTAGAGCAATTCAGAACAATTAAGAGAATAGAAAGTATGGAAATTGATACCAATTGATACAAATACGTATCAAAACAAAACACAAAATATACACATATGTATCCCAAAGTCCCAAACAGCTGACAAACATCTGTCTTGACGGTTGGAACAGCGCACAGCCAGTTCAAACAAGTTCAAAAACAAGAATAAGCAAATAAACGACTTGCAGATTTTCTAAAAGTTGTGAAAATCAAAACCTTAAACTAGAGTAACCCAAGTTGTAATAAAATTTTCGAAATTATGAGGCGTTTTTTTTACAATTAAAACTTTAAAACACCCTCATTTGAAGTTTGAACGCTGTGAAATTGGCGCCATTTTGTCTGCCTAATTAATGTTAACATTAACAAGGATACTACTATATGGTAGGTAGATATTCAGGAGCCAGTGACATATATGCCACCGTTCATTCAGGCCAGGGTTCCCAGTATTGGCTATTTCTAGCCATTTTGGCTATCTTCGGCCTTATTTTTGGCGATGAAAAGTTTAATGTGGCTACTATGGTTCATGGCTAGTAATTTTGGCTATCTTTGATTCTGCTTGGCTACATGTAGGCTAAATGGCACAATGAGAGAAAAATATGATATGTAGGTACAACACTGGGTAGCAGCAGCTGGTAGCAATGTTCGTAAGTATCGATTTCCGTGATTTTCGTTTAAGCGCATATTTTGTTGGTACACACTACACACGTTTGTTTTGACAAATACATGTGTACCAACGTAGAAATCCAATAACCCTAAACCTCGATCAGAATAAAATTCTCGCCATTGTGACCATTGTGACTCCCTGTACTGAACAAATGGTATTTTAGCGAAGCTCTTCGTACATTTTTATGGCTGGCCGTTGAATCAGTTTTTTTTGCGCGTGGCATCATCCAAAGGGATGATGCCAAAAAAACAGTATGATCGTCAATATAAAACGTGTTGGGAAAAAGAAGTTTGGGCACCCTAACGTAACTGACCCGACCGCCATAGTCGGGTAACGTTCGGAAATTGGTCGCCTTACATTTTTAATACATTATTAACGATATCTATTGCAATTAATTTTTGCAGGATGTTTTAATAACTGTTTTTCGTAATATTCAATGAAAAAATTATGTATATCTTAAGTCAATTATTTTGAAGTGACGAAAATCTAGAGGTATGTTCTTCACAGTTTTCAGTGAAATAACTGCGATTTTTGTGCTTTTTTTTAACCTAATGGTAGCGAAAACAGTCCATTACTCATTTAAGACTGAAATTTACAGCCACAGTGGTTTAGGTTGCTATATTTCTACCACCCGACCAATATTCCTCTGAAATCCGAATACTACCCGACCGCAGTGGTCGGGTAACACTCGAAAGTCGGTCGGGTACGTTCCGTTAGGGCAAAAGGTGAGTAATTTAAAGATTTTTTTTAGCTGCGAAAAATTGTTTCATGCACAATTGATTCGAGAACGTAGAAAAATAACATTTTTCCGCCAAATAATAAAAGCGGTAGATTTTCCAACAAGTGTGATATTGTAGAACATCGCGAAAAAATAATTAATACTACTTAAATTGCGTTTTGGATCTGTGGATGGCATTGATTGAGATATCTTTGTAATTCGTGAAACAAAAGATCGTTTCAAATTACGGAGATGAAAATTCCGCAAAATAATGGGTAACGACCCTGAAAAAATACTGCCAAAAGATTTTAGCGAGTTCAATATCAAGTGTTGAGTAATAAACATTCTGTGTTTTGTTTTTTTTCTGCAAGTTAACTTCCGGCATTATGGGCGCGGGCTCATTTTTTTCTGGCTGCAAGAAACGAAAACATATTTTTAGATGCGTAGGCACAGGGGGACATCACCCCCCCCCCCTTCCAAATTCTGACGAATAAAAACTGTTTGGCATGTCATTGCGGGTCATTAACTATCAGTTTTCGGGATTTTTTTCTCCGTAATTTTTTGAGTGTAAACATATTATAGTGGGAGAAAAAAGGAATAGCGAGTGTTTTTTTTATTTGTAGGATGGTTATGCGAACCCGATCCGAACGAATTTCAAAGAGCCTATTGCAAAGCGTGCAGAACACCTCTGCGAGCTCACGCCAGTGATTTGAAATTACACGCTCGAACAAAAGGCCATAAAGACTACATGGCTAGAAATGATCCACCGCCAAAACAATCAAAACTTCCGGACAGTTTTCAAGTAGTTGGAACAGAAGCAGACAAGATCCGGGATCTGAAGTTGGCGTTGCACGTTGCAGCCCATTCGTCCATCAGATCTATAGACCATTTATGTGATCTTCTCAACGCGCTGGGAATCGAGGGTGGAAAACTAAGAATCCATCAAACGAAATGCGGAAATCTCATAAAGCACGTAATTTCGCCAACTTTGCTCGAAGAACTCGTCAACGATGTTGGTGATATGCCCTTTTCCCTTCTGGTGGATGAATCAACCGGGGTTTCTGTTGTCCAGTATTTGTGTGTTTGTATAAAATATTACAGCGTCAGTCAAAAAAAGGTCACAGCTTCATTTTTGGGAATTATTAGCGTTGAGGGTACAAAAGCAGTTCAATTAACTCAATATTTACAAAATTTCGTGGAAGAGGTCAAACTTGATTTAAAAAAATTAATGTCGATTGGAACAGATGAGGCGAAAAATTTGTGCGGGAAAAATCATTCGGTTTTCGCACTTTTGAAGCAGAATATTTGTCCTGATTTACTTTTAATGCGTTGTGTATGTCACTCTTTGCATAATGCTAGTTCAAAAGCTGCAGAGCATCTTCCAGCATGTATAGATTTTTTATGCCATGAAATTCATAATTTTTTTAGCAAAAGTCCATCTCGAAGATGCGAGTATGAAAAGGTCATATATCGTGAACTTTCTAAAATTCCAGTATCAAGTAAAGAAGAGATTATTACTGAACGAAAAAAAGGATTTCATAAATTTGTTCAAGTTTCTGATACAAGATGGCTTTGCAGATATAATTCTGTAAAAATAATTCGAGAACAATGGAAGTACTTAAAAATTTATTTCAGAGAATTCGTTGAAATGAAAGAAAAAAATTACATGGCCCGACAACTGAATCAAATGCTACATGACAATATGAATTTCTTATTTCTTACATTTCTTGAGCCATTGCTTTTGGAAATAAATCAAGTTAATTTACTTTTCCAACAAAACAATATCGATCCCGGAAAAGCCTACGAAGATTTGGAAAATTTATTTTTGCTTTTGGCGCGCAAAATAATGAAACCGATTTTTCTCACAAAGAATAATACTAATGTAGTTATCGAAGCTGTTGAGAATGAAGGAGCTTTTTTGTCAGAACATGAAGCTGACTTTGGCATTCAGTTCTTTACTGCTCTACAAGAGTATAAAATATCCGTATCTGACAGAGCTTCGTTCAACTCGAAAGCTTTTTCATATCTAAAATCTCTTTGCGCTGAAGTTGCCAAGCGTTTGCCGAAACATTTAGAAAATTTCAAAAAAATTCGACTCATATCTCCACTCAGTTGCCTTGACCCATTAAAACGGGCGAATTTCGCGAATTTGCCATTTTTGAATTTGTACGTGTCACAAAATAAAATGGGGAATGTTGAAAATCAGTGGAATAAAATTCTCAATCTTAATTGGGTTTCCATCGCGGGTGATCCCGAAGCAGTGAAAAACGGTTATAAATTTTGGCCTATAGTATACGAGTAAACTAACGCGGGAGGCGTGCACGTTTTTCGGGAAATAGCCGAATATGCTTTGAAAATCTTATGCTTGCCAACCAGCAACGCTGTCGTTGAGCGGGCTTTTTCGGTAATGAATGCGGTCATGACTAAATCGAGAAATATAATGAAAACTCCTTTGCTTGACTCGCTGATGCGTATCCGCCTTTGTTTTTTTGAACGAGGAATATGTTGCCGGGATTTTGTACCAACGAAAATGATGATAGAAAAATTTAAGTACAAAGTCGTCTATCCAGAAAAACAAGTAGAAGAAGATGGCATGGAAGAAATGTTGGAAATTTTAAAAGAGTTTGAGATTTCGTTCCCCCTTTAATTTAGGGTAATTTTTGTAAACGTCGAAAAAGAAAAAGATGTGACACGCGAGACCCTGGAATAGGGAGAAACCAACGTTGTCCCGCGGTGTACAAAAAAAATGGCGACCACGGCAGGACTTTTTCGGGTCTGGTTTGAGGCCGTCTTGGGTAATTTGGTGTCCCAAGAAAATCGCATCTCGTCTCAGAAACTCGCATTTATCTGGTTGCAGTTTGAGGTTGGCTTGCCGCAATCTTTCAACTAGCAATTTGAATTTCCTTCTATGCTCGCTTAGATCTCTTGCGTAAATTACAATGTCATCCATGTATACAAAAAGTTCCGTTCCTTGCAAACCTGACAACACTACGTCCATTAGCCTTTGAAATGTTGCTGGCGCATTCTTGAGACCGAATGGCATTCTCATAAATTCCCAATGACCATGAGGGCTGGAAAAGGCGGTTTTAGATGAATCTTCTTCCTTCATTCTGATCTGGTGAAACCCAGAAGCGAGATCGAAAATTGAGAAATATTTTGCTCCTCCTAACTGGTCCAATATCTCGACAATATTGGGCAATGGGTAAGAGTCTCCCACAGTTTTCTCGTTGAGTGCTCTGAAATCTAGTACCATTCTCCCCCGAAGATTTCCCTGGCTATCTGCTTTCTTTGGGGCGATCCAAACGGGTGTATTGTAAGGGGAATGTGACGGTCTGATTATATCATTCTCTAGAAGTTCTTTTACCTGATTATTTAGTTCTTCCTTCAAAACCGGCGGAAAGCGATATTGTCTGGTGTTGATAGGTTTATCATCTTCCGTGTGAATGGAATGTTGATGCAAAGGTGTGCTAGTTAATTTCTCATCAGGTAGGTGAAAACAGTCGGCTGAATTTTCAATGAGGTTATATATCTCTTCTTTCTCTGTGTGACTCAAATCATCTAGTCTAAGAAGCTCCTTGATTTTATCTAAACGGGATCGAGTCTCTATTCTAAAAATTTTTTTGGAGTTTTTCTTTCTTCTTCCTGGATGCTTGATTTTTCCTTTTGGATTAATAATTCTGGTAGTTTCTTCAATTTCTTTTATCTCGTGAATTTCTGGTTGAGGAATTTTGATTCTCATATTTTCTTTAGTGGTATTCGTAAAAGGTAAATATATCTTGTTGTTAAAATTGTGTATGATGGCGTTACCAGCGTACAAACCTCTTTTTACGTTGATCGGTTCAATTATTACAATTTTCAATTTGGTTGGTTTAATGTTGATACAAAAGATTTGCTTTGATCTAGCAGGTATGTTTATTATTTGTTCATCGGTTTTGTTATGCGTATTCTCATTGCATAGAGGGACTTTCGAATCTTTAATTTCAAAACATTTTTCTGCCCAATTAATTCTTGTTTTATTTTTTTGAAAGAATGAATTTCCAATTAATCCATCGCAGGATGCAATTGGGAATGAATCCGGTACAACGAAAAATTTAGTTGGGATCTTAAAAAGGTCCAATATCACTGCTCCGAACGTAGGAATATGTCCATTCGTAATTCCTGTTAGATCAATTTTTTCGTTTTCATTTACAAGGTGATTCTTTGTGAATTTCTGTTTGATAAGGCATACGCTGGCTCCCGAATCCAACATAAGCTTGATTTTCTCATTATTTACCTTTGTTATGATGCATGGGGGTTCGATACCTTCCGAAATGTTTGTGGGTATATTATGGATTCTCACATGCGTTGTTGGTCTCGAGAGGCTGTTCCTCCCCCATGCTGGAGGCGCTCTTCGTTTTTTGGCTGAATGTTCACATTCCTGTTCCTATGTGGGTCCTCGTTTCTCCGGAAGTCTTGAGAGTTTCCCCTATATTGATTAGTTTGTTGCTGGAAATTACGATTGTTGTCTCGGTGCTGATCATTGGTCCTAAAATTCTGGTAGATTTGATTGGGTTGGCGCCAATTTTGCTGATGAGTGCCTGAATACCCGTTGTTCCTGGATTGGTTGTTGCCAAAGTTGTTATTGGAATAAAATCGTGAATTTGGTCCAGAATTGTTCTATCGCATCGCTTGGCGGTCATTGTAGAATCTCGATGCGTTGTTATTCTGATTCTGGAATGGGGCACGCTTGTAGTTCATTGGTTGATCCGCTTGGATTACCCTTATAGTTCCATATCGACAATTTTCCGTAGTGTGGTTTGTTCGGCGGCAAATAGAACAACTGTTTCGTTTTAGAGAAGGGCACGCAGGAGCCATATGTCCAGAATTCTTGCATATTTGACAATTCTCCAATGCGAGGCTCTCTATTTTCGCGATTCGCGGGCAGTCGCTTAATTCGTGGTCAAATGATTTGCAAAGGCTGCAACTGGAAGAATTATTGTTCAAATTATCTCTTCGTGCCAGAGTTTTTTCTATTTGAATGGCTTTTGGTCCAGCGATAGTCAAGTCTTGGGTATCTGGCATCAAGGCTCGAATTTCGGTTTTCAACCCATTCATAAAGGCTCTACAAGCCTCTTGAGAAATCTCGTCTTTCCTTTCATTGGAAATCTGCCCATCGTTTTCATTTTTTATGGTTTCAATTATCCGGTTACCCAAGTCTTGTATTTTAAAGAAAAATGACGTCACATCTTCATATTTTCCCTGCACTGTACGTGCCATATTTCCACATAACTCGAACGTACTTTCTAGAGGGGAAAACGTTTTCAAAGTCTTTAATAATGAGTCTATTGTGCCTGGGATTTCATTTTCGAGTGCTCTAGCTGCACTTCCAATAAGTCTGGCGCTAATTAAACTGGCAAGGCTACTTTCAGCCGCAGCTGGTAGCATTTTCTTTGCTCGATGACATGCTAAGGAAAATTCCCTGAAACCAGGTCCCGTAGACCCCCCTGAAAACCTGGGTACGATGTCCACTACGTCTCTCAATCGAATATTGTTTTCGGCCATATTGACTATCTGAGTGTCTTCTTTTTCGTTTTTCTGAGGCTGCTCTTTTGGTTTCGGTTGTGTGGAGTTTAGTAATTCACGACTAAAATATTCTTTCTTTTCCTCTTCTGTAAGTTTATTGAGAGCGCTCCTAGTAGTGGGAGTCGGTTCGTAACTTGGGTTGAAATTTAGGTTAGACATGAAAAGAGGTTTTATTCCAAGGTAATTATTTCGATGGTAGGTCTCCTTTTTAGGTTGTCTCGGATTCTTTTCAATAATGGGTACATTGGATCTTGTTTTTCAAAGGTTTCATCCTTTATTATGATACATTTGGCTTTCAAATTCTTTTTCAAAACTGCAACCCTTTTCTTATATCTTTTCTGATTTTTTTTCATTAATCTTTGTGCATTCCTAGGTGATTTTTCAAATTCTTGTGTGACGGTTCTGAATTCTTGTAATCTTTGTAATTTATAATATGTCTTGAGCCAGGACTGCCTTAGTTCAGAAGCGGTTCTCATTATATTTCACGTGATAAAATGAGCATTTTTGATTGCTCCAGCAGCATTATATGGTGATAACTAATACACTCCTATCTATTCGCGTTGTTATTCTATCTCACCCTGTCAATAATTTACATCTGTATTTAAGAATTATTCTGTGTTACTGTCATACTCTCATATTGCCTAAGCAGTGCTGTCAAACGAGCGCGTTCCCGTTGGATGTCCTGCTCAGCTTGAAGCAAACGCTGGTATTGCTCTACTATCCTATTAATTTCTCTATTTCTCACAGGGATTTCGTCCTTTACTTGAATGCGTGCACAAGCACCGAAAAACAAAAATAAAACGCCAAATGTCATAATAAAGATATTGCCAGGGCCTCTGATCTATTGAATATTCATCAATCAAATCTGAGGAATCTTTTCACATCCATAATGTCTCCAAAACGGAAAAATATTTCATAAAATATTTAACCTTGAAGGAGCCTTTCTGAGAAGGTTAAGAGCAGGTTATGGAAGCTACACCTTGGGGAACGAATTCCACTCTCTTTTCCCTCTCAAAAATTGTCCACGTTTGTTTTGAAGAGACAATCATAGACCGTTTCGAGAGAATGTCCCGTATATCTTTCCTTATATTCTGATTTTATTGCTAAATTCGTAAGATACCTTGCCAGACTCTAAATTTTTTTGACCTCAAAACAATTCAACGACTCTGTTCGCAGCGCCATTTTTTTTTCTGTGACACGCGAGACCCCGGAATAGGGAGAAACCAACGTTGTCCCGCGGTGTACAAAAAGGACCAATGTAGAACGACGGCTCTACCTGACCCTTGGGTTGCGTTGAATTGTTTTGAGGGTGTAAATAAGAACAAAAGGTTTATTTTGTGCTAGAAAATGCTGACAGTCAGCGTTATTATTGAAAAAGAAATAAACTTACAAGTTACTGACAACATTCATCATTTCATCAATTCGCGTACATCGATTCCTTAACATATATTTATTCAAGCTCTGGCAGGGAGGGGTATACAGGCAATAAGGGTTTGGGGGGGGGGGGTTCCCAATATTCTTATTATTTCTTGGTATTCTTTCTCTTCTTCAATCTCATCTATCCTAGTCCTTTTTACTTCTTCAAAATCTTTTTTACTGTCTAAAGATCTCTTGTCTCCCGTCTTGCTTGTTGGCAAGACTGTGTTAGTATCGCTTGTAAGCGACAAGGCTCTCCTACTAGCGATCCTCTCTGGGGTCCAAAATCTTTCCTGAGGACCTAGATCGATCTTAAAATGTTGGAAAGCCCGTGTCCCGTCTCTAGCTATAAGCTCATCTCTTTTAAAATTATCGTGAAACTTATTGAAGTTGGGATTATTTTTACACGGAGGGTTTTGTAAACGCCTGGTATTCCTATCCCTTGCGGCACAACCGCGCTGATAGGCCTCAAATCTCGAAATCTGTTTGTACACTAAAGAAAGGAAATCATACAATTATAATAAAATTCAATGATTCGTACGATAAAAATCAATTACTTTTGCTGGAAGAATGGTGACGTTAATCTGTAGCAGAGCAGTAGGAGCGATGTTATGGTGCAATGTTGCCGGAAGGCGCAGATTTGTCGTTCAGACGCAAGGTTATCGAAAATGGCGCAGTTAGGCGAAATGCCGCAGGTTTTACCGTGAAGGTGCAGTTCTTGCCGAAGTGGCGTGGTTAGGCGAAAATGCGAATATTCGTCAAAAATCGGGGTCTTTTATACCCGAAAAATTGACTCATTTTTAGAGAGGGGAAAAAAAAATGATTCATGAAGAGAATAGAAAATTCATTTCTTAAATTGTTCATTCATTGTCATTATATTACTGTAAATAGCAGTATAGAGGAAATTATGAAATTCTGAATCATATTTGTCCAATGTTCGACGTGAAGTAAGTGATTAAGAAGTATTCGACACTAATGATGTTTATTACCCGATCGTTAGGCTGTCATTAGATAAGCTTAATTGTTACCTTTGGTTCGGAATTTTGAAGACTTAATAAGAAAAAATGTTTCCAGGAAAAAAAAAGAATATATGAAATGTAAAACGAAAAAAAATATCAAACACGACAGGGGCGTGTTACAAAGATGTTAATAAAAAATTGTTTATGTAGTTATAAAAAATTTGTGAAATTCATAATAAATCATTTTGATCCATGAAATGTGTGTATTTAGTTTTTTTCAACTTCGTGGGTGAGATTCTAAGTGGTGGCCGGCGTGGTGGGGGTAAAGTTGGCGAGTTTGGCTATAATCCGTCCTGCAGATGGCGGGCCGGACCCGATTTTTACTGGGAACCCTGATTTAGGCGATCAGTGACATCAAGAAGCTATAGAAGGTGGAATCACTCAACTGATTTCATGCTCCCGTATACCGGAGTAATTTCCCCTCATCTCGATATGCGCAAAGCGCGTAAATTCAAAATAGCCTTCTGCGCACTCAGCGCACTCCAAACAAAAAGGAAGAGAGGGGAAATTACTCCGGTATACGGGAGCACGCTTTATGCAGAGCTAGATAGGAAGGGATCTCTCCTTCTACGACTTCTTGAGTGACATATAGCCATAGACCTATAGTACATGGACTGTTAGTATACCGTAAGCTCAATAGAAACAGCCCGGAGACATTGGAGGCATTGGAGCTGGCGGAGTTGCGGGCTAATTCGACGGAACGAACCGACCGTACCAGAAGATGTCCAATCGTCGTACGAATGTATACGATCGGGCACCTTCGGGAATTTTCGGTTTATTTCGTACGATACGGATTAAAACGACAGCAGCCTAAGGGCTACTACCTTCGGATACGGTCGGTTGGTTCCGTCGAATTAGCCTGCAACTCTGCCAAATTTAAGTGCTCCTATGTCCAACCGGCAAATGGGGGACTACTAAAAATCCATGTACTATATGGTCTAAGCATATAGCATTTTCATTCGGGCCTATTTGTACCTACCACGTATCTACCATGTTAGGTATAGATAATATATTTGTATATTTACGTATATAAACGGTAGCTACAACGTACGTACCTGGTAGGACCAAATGAAAAACTAATATATAGGAGAAATTGCTCGCTTTCCGCGAGAAAATTTTAATTTGTTGGAACGAAATATTGAGAAAATAAAAATGTTACATTTTATGCTAAACACATGTATGGTGTACACTTATATGGCATTTTGGCAAAGTTTTACTTATAATAAGCAATCGTACTATCATAAACGTTAATACTAATCTCAAAATGTTAAGAATACAGCTGACTACAGCGCTCTAAGAGGATCCCGCCCCTGGCGGGCGAGTTACCACGCTATAGTGTGGTAAAAAGTGTGGTAGATTTGATTTTGGTAATTAATCGTTTTTTCAATATATTTAACAGTTGTATGCTTGTATGTCAAAGAAAATTTCATAATTTCAATTTCACGTGGGTTGTTTTTAACACACGTAATGCGCCATGAGTTAATTCCATTCGTGGCACAGCCACTGAAGGAGCTACAGAGGGACCCAAGGGCGCTCTTCCATATCTGAATTTTGAATGTGAAATCCAATTAAAATTGAATTCTAATGTAATAGTATTAAAATATTTTTATTTTAATAATTTTTATGTTTATTTCCAGGGTGATGTACCAAATAATGCTTATACTAGTTTTTTCTGCCATTCTTATACAACCTATCTTGAAACTCATTTTCTGATAATTTGCTTGAAGATCATAAGTTCGCTGTGTTAAGAATGTACTTAAGGACCGTTATTACAACCTACAAAAGTTTTTTATAACATATGTAACATTTTTAACACTTATAAATACCGAACAATGATTTCATTTATGATATTTAATTTACATTTCATTATTATCTATACATGCGTAATTATTATGTTTTTTATAATTAATCATTGTAATTAATGTTACATCATAATCAAAATACACAATATTAGATATATTATTTTTTTTATTTCTTAAAGGTCAGAATTTTTTAACGGATCACCTGAACCTAGTGATTTGGGTTTTTATAAAGTTTTTATGAAACTCGTTATAAAATTTAGGTCTTTTTCATAAAATTCCGATTCTTTTTGAAGCCATTTTATTAAAAGAGCAATTTTTCATAAAGTTTTTATTATTTTTTATAAAGTCACTTCATAAAAACTTCATAAAATCTTTATAAAAAGACAAAATCTTTATAAAGTAGATTTTAAAATCCACTATATAACAATTTCGTCATTTTATGAAGATTTTGTCAAGTTTTTAAAAAGTGGCTTTATTGAAACTAATAAAAACTTCATAGAAAATTGCTCTTTTTATGCAGTAACTTCATAAAAAAAGCGAAATTATATTAAAAATACCCAAATTTTTTAAGGATTTTTACAAAAACTTTATAAAAACTCAAATTACTAGGGGAATTTAGTTGCAGAACCATGGCGGGGATAATTGCATAAATAATAATAAAAAGTACATTTATAAACATGAATGGAATTATAGCTGAGTATTTTATAAAAAAATTGTATAGGCTGTCATAACAGTCATAACGTATATTCCAAAGACAGCAAAGTTATAGTCTTCAAGTAAATTACATACTCAGGAAATGAGTTTCAAGGTATAGGTGTAAGAATGGCAGAAAAAACTGCTATAAGCATAATTTGGTACATAAAATTTATCGTAAAACAGTGTACTTATACATTTATAAGATTTTAACTAGAAAATAGTTAGAAAAATTATTATCAAAAAAAATTTATATTATTTCTAAATTATTATTCAATCTTAATTAGATTTCACATTCAAAATTCAAATATGCAGGAGCACCTTTTGGCCCCTTGGTAACTATTTCAGTGGCCATGCCACGAAAGGAATGTACTCATGGCGCATGCGCAAAAGCTACTCGCCACCAAGTTTTCATTAAACTTTTACAGGCTTATTTATCATGACCGGAAACATTTATTGCTTTCAAATATATTTCCACGTAAACAGAGTATCTTTTTTTACCTTAGAAGCATTATTTCATGTTACAATTGTTGACTTAAATAGAAAAAAAATCTAACACACTTTTACCACACTTTTACCACAGTTAAGTGTGATGAAAGTGCGGTAACTCGTTTGCCAGGGTTGGAAATAACGAAATAACATTATTTCAATACTTTGGGAGTTCTGAAGTAAATGTATTTTAGTATTTCACTCTTTTAAAATACTCAAATACATTCAATCAAATAATTTTTGACCATTCGATTAAAAGTATTTTGCATTTTAAATCTATTTGATTAAAAAAACTAACTCCACGGAGGTAGGTGTCAAATCAATATCGGTATAATCCGACCGACATCGGATACTATCGGATACATTATTGTCGAATGTAATATTATTGAAAATCAATTATTGAAGAGCAAATTACGATTTAAACCAATTTATAGTCCAAGCAAATCATAATGAACGTAAACTTTGATAAAAAATATAAATTTGTAAGTTTAATATGCATAAGAAAATATTGCTCGAAATCCCGAGTGGCCGAGAGCCATCGAGGCATTTCCGAGATGGATCGAGACAGTTCCGAGAGCCACCGAGAGCGTTGCTTTCGAAACTGTCTCGAAACCGTCTCGGACCGCCGTTGCTAGGGTATATTAAAGTGTATTTAATTGTTTTATTAAGTATGATAATATATTAAATAACCGCATATTTTAAAATAACTTTTTTATCTTCTGAATTATTCTTTTTATATTTTATTTACCAAAAATATATTCCAAGATTAAAAAATTTTAAATGAGAAAAAAAAACACATTTTCGTTTAAATCTGTTCTGCACATGCTGCTGTATATGTAAAATAATGTTAGTGATGTCAAATAATATAATTTTCATAAATAATGTTTACAGGGTTTTCAAGCCTTGACTCCCAACTCGATGGCTCGAACCATGGAGACAGTCGAAGGTGGCGGAATAATTGTTTTTTTTTTTTTTTTTGCTGGAAAGCATGTCTTCGTTGAAACAATTGTTCGCAATGAGCATGGACGTATACCAGCGATATCGCACCGAAACTCACCAGATTCGTTTTTTCATATACAAATTTAATTCGATATTTTTTGTACAACCATCATGAATTAAAATTATAACAATAATCAGAAATGAATCACATGAGAAATCATTTCTTAGTCTTTAAAGTAAAATCACAGAAAGCTAATCAGTTTACTGAAGCGTAGGACGAATATTCGTGTTAGATATTTTTTCTTCATGCAACTTGGTCTCCAATCGTTCTTGAATTTGGATAAAAAGTTCAGTATCTCTTTCTGTACAAATGTCCAGCATTTCGTATTTTTTTCTAAAATCCAGGAGAGAACGCCTTGCTCCTTTTAATTTTTCTATAGTGTTTCCTGAAGTTTTTTCGACATTTTCTTCAGGTACATCATCCAAATTACCGCTATCAGATTCATTTTCACATTTTATGCTCTGAAATAATGCATTCTTCAGTAGTTTTTGATTGTCATTAATAAATTCTGTTTTGGAACAAATTGTTAATTTGTGTTCGAGTCATCTCGTTTTTTAATGAAGAAAGTATTATTTTTTCCACGATGTTGAAGGATTCCCACAAAAATACAATTTTTTCCAATGGTGGATCACTGCTCGTACATACAATATTAGGTTCTTCAATCAAGGCTTTTTCAATCAATTCCTGGTCGTTCTGTATTTTACAGGTGGGCTCCACAGCATCATTTTGTACCCAATCTTCCATATCTGTGATTGGGTAAGAATTTCTTCAATTTATTTTTGTCATATTGATATTGAGAATATCTAATACTTTTTTTCATAAACATTGGTTATGCATCATTTTTCAAATATTATGTACCTATATATAGGTATATAATATTATAATAATTAGTATAATAATAACCCTAACAGTCATAATAACGTGTAAACATCTGTACTCGCGAGTAGCAGAAGAAGTTGAAATTTCCATGGTAGACTGGTACCATACAATGTTATGTCCAAGACAGGGCTCGTCGACTCTTATGGGAGACTTTGGCAAGGGATTTCCAAGATGGCACTTAGGCTGTGTGTGTGTGTGTGTGTGTGTGTGTGTGTGTGTGTGTGTGTGTGTGTGTGTGTGTGTGTGTGTGTGTGTGTGTGTGTGTGTGTGTGTGTGTGTGTGTGTGTGTGTGTGTGTGTGTAATATATATAGTGATACAACAAATAGATTTCTTTAGTTCCAGAGAGAATTCTCAGACAGCGCTTTTTGCCAAAAAAATAACACTGAGTCGACTAGCCCTGGTCCAAGGACAAAGTGTGTAATGTTGGAGGAAAATTTTCATCTCCATGTCAGAGTGAAATCAAAATGTGTAGTGTGCACAGTGGTGTAGATAGCTTTTTGCTATGGGGGGGGGATAAGTCCCCTCCCCATAGACGTCATGGATATGTTTTTTTACAATTACTGATGATATAATGAAACATTAAGGCCATGGGGGGGGGGATTAATCCCTCTGACCCCCACCCCTCCTATCTAGGCCACTGAATGTGCAGTATGTTTGTCACAGAGTGAAATTGAAATATGCAATGTTCAAAGATGTTCACCTCTATCAGTCCAACTACCACCTAGATTGGTGGTAACTAGGTGGTAAATTTTTTCTCACCCAAAATCAATGTTGATGTTTCCAAACTACTAGAAATCATTGCATTTGGTTATTTTTCACTTATTTTGAGACAAATTACTGAAAAACAACCAGAAATAAGGCAACATTCGAAAATTTTCGTATGACATTTGTACACAATACAGTATGGCATGATAAGTGATCATTGAAATCTACCCTACCAACAGTGGAGTTAAAAAAAATGCTGGCTAGAACTATTATTCTAAATCTTATTTGATTGCATTGTAAACAACCTTATAAACATGTTTCTTAGAAGAAAATAGTATATTGTGGATATGTTGGGAAGATTGTTTACAATGCGATCAAATACGATTTAGAACAGTAATTGTAGCCAAAATTTTTTAAATTGCAACATTGGTAATATCGATTTCAATGATCACTTACTATGCCATACTGCATTATGTACAAATGTCATACAAAAATTTTCGAATGTTGCCTTATTCCTGGTTGTTTTTCAGTAATTTGTCTCAGAACAACTGAAAAATAACCAAATGCAATAATTTCTAGTAGTTTGGAAACATCAAAATCGATTTTTGGATGAGCAAAAATTTACCACCTAGTTACCACTTAATTACCACTTAACTACCACCTAATTACCATCGATCTAGGTGGTAGTTGGACTGCTAGGGACACATTGTAGGACGAGCACACGCACTCTCGTTTTTATTATGATTAATTACCATTCGTAGGTGAAGATTTGTCAATCAGCCCTAGCTCTCTCTCGTTATAAATATCATCAGGATCATACTTAGCTACATTTATAAATTCAACCAATTTTTCTGGAAATTCAGATTCCGTTTCTTCGTCTTCTGGCATTTTCTCTTCTTTAGAATTCCTTAGTCTCAATCCATTTCTTTTTTTGAATTTTCCAAGCCAACCGTTACTCGCTTTGAATGTGCTAGGCCTTAAGGTTTTACTGCCAGTTGTTTCTTTCTCTTTCAACCTTAACTCTTTCTCTATGGCCAGGGCTTTTTGTTGAATTATCGGCCCTGTCGTGGTGACACCCATTTTTTGGCTTTGTTTGATCCACAATGAAAGCATTTCTTCGAGTAACTTATTTCTTGATTCATCAACCCTTGTGCGATTGTTGAATTCTTTCTTATCAGCTACTGCTTTGTATTTATCCTTATTTTTTAAAATGTAACTTACAGCCGGGCTACTCAATTGAAATTGTTTTGCAGTCTGAGCCAATGTATGACCTTCTTCTGAAAAGACTATGAGGTTATGTTTCTCCCTCAATGTCAATCGTCGCATCGGTGTTTTTTTGATTTCTGAAGAAAATAGAAAACATTTTAAGTACTAATAACAATATTATAGCATACTTATAATAATACTTTCATTTATTTTTGCTATTTTATTTCACTTTAGTTCATTCTGCAATTTATCATTAAAAATTCCTTATTTTCAGTCGTACATTCCCTATCGCGCATCTTCTAATAACAGAGCTATTAAAACTATTAGAATCATGGGGGGAAAGCCAATGATCGAGCGGAGCCGTCCCCACGCTTAGGTCAGAGGCGAATAGGAATTCCCTTTCCCCCACGATTCTAATAGTTCTAATAGCTCTAATATTAGAAGATGCACGATAGGGTTTTATTCCATTCCAATTAATTATTTCTTGTGACATATTGAACCATACATTATGAAATTTTCAAAAATGATACATTTCTTAGTTCAGAATATTCAGATTATTTAAAATATAATTATTATTAAATTCCCATTTATACTCGATAATCCCAGTCAATATTCAACATCGAAGTTCCATGTGAGAAAAAATTCACCAGAAGCCGGGAACCGAACCCGGGACCTCTCAATTTGCGCTCGAGTGCTCTTCCAACTGAGCTACTTCTGAACGTACTTTGTCTCACATAGAACCCACGTCAAGTCCCCCAATCTGTTCCCTATCCCCTTTCCCTACATTATCGCTATTTTAACAGCATCATCTAACTCGGTCTGGATTCTCAAACATTTCCCGTTAGATGTCCGTACAATGATAATGAAAAACCCAACCCAAACAATCAACAATGATTTGAATGAACAATGAAACGAATTTTTTCTCACATGGAACTTCGATGTTGAATATTGACTGGGATTATCGAGTATAAATGGGAATTTAATAATAATTTTAACCCAGTGAAAAAATAACGAATAATTTATTGAAATATAATTATGTTCCCATATTTTTAATATTCCGATGTGTATATGAAGTTTCGGCATCAAAAAAAAAAATTTTTTTTTTTAATTTCCAATTACCTGTAACTATGCAATCTTTAACATTTCAAGAATCAGTAGAATATCTTTTGCAATTAAGCTACTTAAGATATTTTAAAAAGAAGCACACACAGATTTTACTAGTTAGATACTAATTTAAAAATTTAGGAAAACTTTTTCATGTTTTCAAGAATTCCGAAGATTTTGTTTTTGTACAAATTTTGATTTTCAAAACTTTTTTTTATCGAATTTTCGTATTTTTTTTATTAGATATCAAAATTCATAAATTTAAATTAGATTGAAAAATTCTTTATCTTCAGTCACAAATTTTTTCTATTTTGGTTGGTTACTTTTTGTGATTTACAATACAATACTTTTCACAAATTCATATTAAATTTCCATCTAACCATATACCTTCTGTTCTATTTGAAAGTGGCTAACTTTATGAACAAAAATAAAAAAAATCTATCAAAATTCGTTGATTTGGGCCATCACAGTCCATTGGTGGAAACTGTTTTTTGTAACTTTTTTCATCTTCTAAAATGTCTCACATAATAAAAAAAAATCAATTACATCTATTACTTTTACAATAAGATACATAGAATAATATCTATTACTTTTTATCACAAAATCACACAATTTTATAAAATAATATACTTGCATATATTATTGTTATTATTATATAACAAACAATAAGAAATCGTTTAATTTTTGTAATATACTAGCTGCCACCAGCGGGCTTTGCTGTGCGGTTACATGTTGTTACACACAATTTGATTAGGAAGTCAATTGTTTAGTTAAAAAACGAAAATTATGAAAAAATTATCTGAATCCAAAGGTTCAGTCTTTTTTTTTTTTTTTCTTCAACAAATACTAAATTTTTCAAGAAATATGAATCACTACGAAAAAATATTCCACCAATATAATGAATTATATTCGTCACAAAAATGTTATAAGTATTTTAGAAAATTAGTTTCTAATGATAATCTTTTATGATAAAAGTAAACAGTATAATTGATTAAAGTTTATTTTTTAATCAGGCTAAGATGGTCATGATGAGGATCATAATAATAATTTTATTGTGACTTTTCATGATTTTTGACAATGTATGGTTTTGAGATTCATGGAATTTTGTGATGATTTACCATTGTGAAATTTGGTGACTTTTTTAATAATTTGTTATATTTTCTGTCATTTTTTATATAGACTTTCCGAAAGTGGGCAGATCATTGGAAGGCCATCGATGACTCGTGAAATTCTAAGAAACTTTTTCCGTTACAATTTTTCAAAATTCACAAAATTTAAAGAGTTTTTAATCATTCAGTTTTGTCCACTCACCATTTGGCACAGCAGGGCTTTTAATTGAAGCTCCAATGATATAAAGAATACCAGGTTTATTCTAGAAGTGAACAAAAATACAACCCGTTCTGCACCTTCCCAAAATGCCACTAATCATAAAATAGTTTTGAATTCAATTTTGATTGATTTACATTCCAACATGGCATCTTTTGGGAAGAAATGTGATTGGTCTTGCTGCTTAACAATGCGCATGTCTTGCGAAAGAACATACCTGGTATTATTTATATCATGGAAGCTTCTACTCCCTTCACCCATTCTCCTCATAAGTTGACTCTAATAAAAAAGTGGGGGTAATTGAGGTATGTTATGAAATGTAGAATTATGACGTGTCTTATCTTGAAAGTAAATTTTTAGACAAAAAATCTAGGAATTTAAGTTTTTGTCGACTTTGTTTTAGTAATAATATTCTTTTGTCTGTCACTTTTACAATGCAGTATCTTGTAATTTTTTTTAAAGAGAGATAAGAGAATCCATTAATCTACATTCCATTATACACGCCTCTGTGATCCCAGTATTTCCATGAGAGTGAGCTAAGAAAAAGGAGGAGTCTCTTTTATGAAAGGCCCCGCCTCTCCAAAAGTTAGTAGACGAAATTGAATTATCAATAGCTGTTCAAATGTTGCAAATTTTCAGAAAATGCAAAGAAAAAAGTGTCTTAGAATTTTATGAGGAATTGATGATTTTCAAATGATCTGCTGACTTTAGGACACTCTGTATTTCATGGTTTCGTAAATTTTTATGAGTTTTTGTGATTTGTAACCTTTTGTGGTTTTGTGACTTTTTGTTATTTTTCCCATAATTTTATGATTTAATGACTTTGCGATTTTTGTGACTCTTCGCAACTTTTGTAAAATTTTATAATTTTCTGACTATTTGTGATTTCTGTGCGTGATATTTCAACAGTGCAACAGAGGTTTAGATGGGGGAGTAGGCCGTTAAGTTTGTTGAGAAAAACGTCTTTCACCTTCTCAGGAACATGGTTAGTAACTGTGCAAAATTTCAGGACTTTTGTATGATTGTGAAATTTTTAATTTTAACATTTTCTAACTAAACTTTTCGTTTTCTTTGATGACAAAATTTATAATTCGACTGACGTTGAAAAAAGGAATAATTTTATGTAAATTTTTTCTAAATTATATAAGTATAGAATTCTTTATCACTAATCAAATGCTCATTATTATTTTGATTACATATTTTTAGTGATACATTATATGATAGTAATAATATGAGCTCAAGTAAATGTACAATCGAATGAAAATTAAGTTCTATATAACAAGAAATTTCTAATGAAAATAACATTTTATGTTTTTACAAAATTTTTCAAACTAATTGAAATTTGAAATTGTTTTTGACTCACGAATGTCATTTACTTCTGAATTTTATTGAAAAAAAAAATATCATTTTCTAAGTTTAAGGATTTACATTATTTTCATAAAAAAACTTGAAAATAAAATATATATATATATATGTACACGTGGATATATAAAACATAAATATACAAGTTAACAAATAAAAATAATAAGTAAAATTAGATATAATGAGTAAACATTAATTACAATAAAGTTTACATGTTTTACATTTTTTTTACCTTAAATTTTCTGTATTTTTTTAACAACATAAAAATTCAGCTTTCAACATTGCCTAAATAAGAATTCTTGAATAGTATACAATATAAAATTTGAACATTTTGTGAAATTTTATCAATTCACAAAATATTAAAAATTTCCTTACACACATTTTTAAATTTCAAAAACATTCTTCAATTAAATAATATATACATTTTCTTTAAGTCCTACATTTTGAAATCACATATTATAAAATTTTCGTCTTCAAGTACAATGACTTGTTTCTTCAATAAAATATTTGCAAAAAGTTTGTAGCCAAACAAAATGACCCAACTTAATCTGACCATATTAAACAATTTTTCGAAAAATAACCAAAATGGAATGTGTACTTTTTTCTGGTGAATCATCATACTCCATTGGTATTTTGCTCAATTTCGCTTTTTGCAGCTTTTTGAAACTGATGAATCTACGACCAAGGACCAAATCTCTATATTTTTTTGTTGTTAAAGATAATCTGTAAAAACCAGTAAAAGCAACAAAATGCAACAAAAAATGGCCCAGGAAAACAGTGTTTTTATTGTCAGTTGTCATTAACATGCCGGACACATGAAACTGCATGAAACTACAGTCGATAAAAACTCGCGCCTTTTTATGTATCTGTTTTCACCGACTGTAGTTGCATGTACCCGGAATACAACAAACCACAATTTTGCATTTAATAAAAAAAGTAAGCAACTTCAAATTTGCTTACTTCTTAAGTCAGGTATACGGAATTCCGTATACAAGGTTTTTGCTTAATTCATCAAATAAATCATTCTACGCTTTGGAACGCCTTTCCCACGTTTTTAAGCATTTTTAAGCGCTCCAAACATCTGAGTCAGATGGGTTCACCGTTCTTTCACCAAACTGTACCAAACATTCACCACCAACTTTCGGTGAACGTTTGGTGAACGTTTAGTGAACGCGTACGCGCGTTTGCTAGGGCGGGGCTGTTCATAATATGAAAATATATTATATAAATATTATATTTTATATAACTATTACATAAATATATTATATAATGACTGTAAGAGACACCTTCTTGCACCTTTTTCTCTTTCACAGCTTACTCTCATGGGAATACTGGGATCACTGAAGTGCACCACAGCACAAACGAGAAAATATTGGATGATCAAATCCTTAATTCAAACTCGATGACTTTGAATACTTTCCATAAAAGATCAAAGTGCCGACATGAAAAGTATTCAAAGTTATCGAGTTTGAATTGAGGATTTGATCATCCAATATTTTCTCGTTGAGGTGTGTATCATATGAATGTATTATGTTCATGTCTTCTCTTATCTCTCTTTAAAAAAAAATTAGAAAATACTGCATTGTTGTAAAGGTGACAGTTGGATATCCAATTTTGCAATTATATCTTAAAAATTCCTTATTTAGAAGGCTTAAAAAATTTTGAAAAATACAGAAAGTTAGGTTTTAAAGTTGAAAATCACAAACTCAAAGTAAATATTGTACTTCCGGTGCATTGTATAAAAAAATGTTCGTTCGTAATTTTCAGATTTGAATATTTTATGTTACATGTTTAATATAGGGATGGAATTTTTCATACATAAATAAAATTCAAGATTGCAAAAATTAGAAATCTAAAGTTTAAAAATGGAAAGATCGATTTCTCATTTAGTCATTTTGCACGGCCGGCCAGCAAATCATTGGGACGTCACCTACTCACAAAAAATTGCGTTCCGACGCCACTGTGTGTCAATGTGGAACAATGTAGGTCTTATCAAATTTTATTTTTGTGGAGCCGGCCGGGTAAAAATAAAAATTAGTAGATTGTGAAAATACGCGAGTGAATATACGCTCTCTACATCATTGCTCATCAAGTACCGGTTTTATCGTATGCCAAAATTGCGTAAATTTCGGGGTGAATCATCATTTTAATTATATCTCATTCCGGTCTGTTCCGGTCTATTAACCATCAAAGCCGCAACCTGTTGTTAACAGACCATATTCGCCTGGCGAATCGAGCGTATCATTTCATTTTTCGGAAATAAATTTGCCAAAACAATTACAAAATGATGTGGTTTTTGGGACTTGTCGCTTTGATCTACTATTTGGTGTATTTGATAGTGCCATGGTTTTTGGACTGCGATTTGATGCTGGCTTTCAAAGAAAAATATGGAAAACCGATAGGTAAGAATAGTACATTGTTTACCGCGGCGCACTATTGCTGTTCCGACCCTGGCGGACGAGTTACCACGCTATAGTGTAGTAAAAGTGTGGTAGATTTTATTTTAGTAATTAATCGTTTTTTCATCAATATATTTAACAGTTGTATGCTTCTATGTCAAAGAAAACTTCAAAATTTCAATTTCGCGTGGGTTTTTTTATCAATTGTTGGCTTTCAAATCGTTTTACAAAACATGTCGAGGTCATGGAATAACGCTCCAATATGTTTTTGAAAACAACAATAAATTTTTTTTGACAAATTTTTGTTAACATGCTCTAAAAATATAATTTAGACCAATAGTACTTTTTTAAGTGTAAATTTTAGGGGAAAATATTTCTAGTCAAGTTAAATAATAAACCTAATGTATGTAAAAGTTTGAGTAGTTTTTGGGCATGCGCCATGAGTAAATTCCATTCGTGGCACGGCCATTGAAGGAGCTACCGAGGGGCCCAAGGGCGCTCTTGCATATTTGAACTTTGAATGTGAAATCCAATCAAAATCGAATTATAATTTAATAATAATAAAATTTTTTCATTATAATAATTTTTATATTTATTTCCAAGTTGATATACAAAATAAAGCTTACAGTAGTTTTTTTCTGCCATACTTACACCTACCTTAAAACTCATTTTCTGGGAATTTGCTTGGAGATCATTACTTTGCTGTGTTTGGAATGTTCATTATGACCGTTATGACAACCTATACAATTTTTATGAAATTTGCTAAATTTTTAACACTTATTCCGATTCTTTTAAAAAGTCGCTTTATAAAAAGAGCAATGTTTT
Organism: Platygaster robiniae; assembly: GCA_028476575.1. Classification (NCBI taxonomy): domain Eukaryota; kingdom Metazoa; phylum Arthropoda; class Insecta; order Hymenoptera; family Platygastridae; genus Platygaster; species Platygaster robiniae. The sequence continues at coordinate 40,915,315 of CM052021.1, forward strand.
ATGAAGTTTTTAATAGTTTTTATAAAGTCACTCCATAAAAACTTTATAAAATCTTTATAAGACAAAATCTTTATGAAGTAGATTTTAAAATCCACTATAAAAAAATGTCGTCATTTTATGAAGATTTTGTAAAGTTTTTGATAAGTGACTTTATTCACCCTGTCAGGCAGAGGACAATACTCAAGCAATAGACAATAGTCATAAAATAGTCAGATAGATGTCAGAATACATTCCTGGCATCTATCTGACTATTTTATGACTATTGTCTATTGCGTGAGTATTGTCCCCTGCCTGACAGGGTAAATTAATAAAAACATTATAAACAATTGGAGGGTCAGCGGTCAAAAGGGGCTAGCCCACTTTTCAATAAGTCTCTTTTTCTTTTACGTTTCCAATAAAAATGCACCTTATCGATAAGCGGGTTAACCCCTTTTGACCGCCGACCATTCAATTGCTCTTTGTACGAAGTAGCTTTATAAAAAAAGAAGAATTTTATCTAAACATGCCTAAATTTTATAGGGAGTTTGATAACAACTTTATAAAAATAACCCAAATTACTAGTGGAATTTTGTTTCGGAACCACGACGGGGATGATTGCATAAATAGTAATAAAAAGTAAATTTATAAACATGAATGGAATTGTAGTTGAGTATTTTATAAATATGAAAATTTTACATATTTCATATAAAATTTGTACAAATTGACGTAACAGTCATAATGTACATTCCAAACACAGCTAAGTTATAGTCTTCAAGTAAATTACATACTCAGAAAATGAGTTTTAAAATAGTCGTAAGAATGGCAGAAGAAACTGCTATAAGCATTATTGGGTACTTAAAATTTTGCGTAAAACAAAGTACTTAGACATTTATAAGATATCAACTTGAAAATACATAGAAAAAACATTATTATAAAAAATTTATTTTATTTTAAAATTATTATTCAATTCTGACTAGATTTCACATTAAAAATTCAAATATGCAAGAGCGCCCTTGGGCCCCTCGGTAACTACTTCAGTGGCTGTGCCACGAATGGAATGTACTCATGGCGCATGCGCAAAAGCTACTCGCCACTTAGACCATATTCTATATGGTCCAAGACTCGCCACCAAGTTTTCATTGACCTTTTACAGGTTTATTCACCACGACCGGAAACATTTATTACTTTCAAATACATTTCGACGTAAACAAAGTATCTTTTTTATACCTTGAGAACATTATTTTATCTAACAATTTTTGATTTTTATAAAAAAAAATCTACCACACTTTTACCACACTTAAGTGTGGTAAAAGTGTCGTAACTCGTCCGCCAGGGGAAGACAAGGACGATAATTTTTCGTCCGAAGCGCTCCACTGAAAAAAAGGTTTCGCTGGTTCAGCCAAAAAATGTTCTCCTCCAGCTAATCAAACTGGTTGATATAGGCAAAGCACAACTTTTGAGGCGCGACAGCACAATTTTTGCGCTAGAATTAGCTAAGAGCAACTTGCTGCCCTAGCACAAATTTCTTGGTGCCGTAGCATTTTCTTGTACTGGAATGACGGGAGTTATTGAGTGTCTCAGCCTAACGAAATGTGTTTTTTGAACTAGAACTTTTTCTCGTTCTGCATTATAAAGTAGTTGAGTCAATCAGACTTATGCGCTGTTGTAGCACAATAAATTAGGTAATACAACCTATAAATTTTTGAGCATGTACAATAATTTTTATCTCCTTCAGCCTTCCCGACAAGTTCGAGTAAAAAATTGGTATTGCTGGAGTGTTGAATATTTCTAACTGTTCCAGCTGAAGTTATTTGCTAAACTCTAGAAACCGTTACAAAAATTTTTTTAACATTTAACAGGTTTTTTCATTCAGAAGTAACCTCTATTATTTTAGTGATGTCTATAACATAATTCATATCAATTTTCTGAACTGGTGAAATTCCTCGCGTTGCTGGGATTTGATCTCGGGTCGCTCACGTGGAAAACTGGTACTCTGCCAGTGAGCTATCGGGTCCACTTACCAATATCTTGAAAATATTCAACTCAAGAATCTTGTACTGAATGAGCAGCAGTTTGACTTAAACTAAACATGTTGCGTTAGCTAATTATTTGTTGGCTCTAGTGAATTTGTATTGGGGATGACAAAAAAAATCAAAATCAAGAAATCTTGCTTTTTTTCTTAGCAAGATTCCTTGGGTCAGATTTTTCTTAGAATACCCACTTTAGTTCTGCTCAGCAAGCAACTTCAGTCTGAGGACTTTTGTACCCGTGCCCGTCCGTCGTCGTGGCGTTTGAAAGAGACAGAACTGCTCAGCATTATCCATTTCTTTCCCACAAAAATGAGAAACTGCTCTACCTTGTTTGTTTGACATGGGTTAAAAGGAGATAGAAATTCGAGTGTTCTCTCTTTTTAATTCACACTAAAGAATACTCGGAGAGCAGTCACTTAAAAATGCCGATAGAAAAAATGTAAAATTAATTTCTTTTATATATGACCGTTGAAGTTACTTGCTTTGAAACATTACTAAATTAATATATTTCATTTATTTATTTTTTTGTAAAGTTGAAAAATTTATAGATCACAACGTTTGATTCCACATAAATTTTTTTTCAAGATTCCCTGAAAGGACAAGTCATTTGGATAACTGGCGCATCTAGTGGAATTGGGGAACATTTGGCTTACGCTCTAGCAAAAGCAGGCTGCAAACTAGTGCTATCAGCTAGGAGAGAAAAAGAATTGCAAAGAGTCAAAGAAAAATGTTTAGCTGGTATTCACAAAAAATAATTTTATCGTTCTTCTACATAACTGTGTGTCCGAATGGAATGCACTCGCTTTGAATACAATGGTATGATGTAAAGTTCTTTCTCTTCACACTCACAAGACCGTTTGAGTACAGTAAAAGTGAGCGCATTCAATACTGATACACTGCTACATAACACTCAGTTCAGTTTGTTTCGCCCAATATCATCCTTATCATGTCAACTTTCATTGCATGGGGATGGAATAGTGTCATTTTTAGACCATGAAAAAATCTATACCTGACTCGAGTGTTTTTTCAGGTTTTTGATGACTTAGAGATGATAATAACATCGCCTTAACATTTTGAAAACTTTGTATAAATGTAACATGCACATTCACATACACATACACATATACAATGTAACATACATCGTGAAGTTTAATTTTGCAAAATATTTTTCTATCTCAACAGAAAACTCGCATTTGAACAATGATGATGTACTTGTGCTGACACTTGATATTTGTAAAATCGATGACCACGAGAAGGCTTTCAATCACGTGATCGATCATTTTGGGAAGGTAAATATTGGATCTTGGAACTGAGAATGTCGGCAGGGCTCCTGCACTCATTTGTTAAAAAAAGTTCCCTAAAATTCAGAAATGACCAGGTTCAAAGATGTCGCTAGTTTAAAATAAAAATTTTCTTTATCGATGTGTTTTCATGTATTTTACATGACATATATGTATAAGTGTATAAATGTCAAATTGCAATACCAACCACAGAACCTAGTCGATAGATGGCGTTGATTCAGGGGCGTTACACTCTTATGGGAAAATTTTGTCATTATTTTTTAAGTTCTGTTCCTGCCCAAACATGTCACCACTGCTGTAATAAATCTGACTTACCGATTATGAGGCATGTGTGTCAATACATGTGAACGTTTGTGTTTCAGTGTATTAGTAGAATTTCATTGTCGTCTTGTCGTCGGTAAAACAGCGAATGCCACCAGGACTTTGCCGAGAAATGGTGTTGAAATCAGTGAATTCTATAAGGACCAAATTTTTAACAAGGGAGTGCGACCCCCCTGCGTCGATTTCAGTAGAACTTTTTTGTAACAAAGGAGTGTAGGAGCTCTGGGTGTCGGCGCAACAAGCACAGATTTCCTTCGAAAACAAAAGAGACTCACAACGCTTCTGTGCGTCAGAGGTGGTTGTTGCACGGACACCCTCAATTCATGATTCTTATGACCATTTTTTTTTTGTAAAGGATTTTGCATGAGAATTCATGATTTTTATTGTCCTGTAGCTTAATATTCTTGTCAATAATGCGGGGAGAAGTCAAAGGGCATCTTGGGAGAACATAAACCTGCAAGTGGACAAGGACATGTTCGACCTGAACGTCTTCTCGGTTCTGGCTTTGACTCGCAGAGTTGTAAAGTATTTTATGAAAACCGGGGGAGGCCATGTTGTAGTGAACTCTAGTGTAGCAGGACTTTTTGGACTACCGTTTTCAGCATCTTACTGTGGAAGTAAACACGCTCTTCATGTATGTATATATCATAATAGCAAAGGTTCATTTACACCCGCATGAGGCCTTTGAATTTTTTTGGATAGTCTATACATCAATATACGTTTACATCCACGGGCGGACGCACTGGCATGCAAACTTTACATATATAGTGTACATGATGTTTGCATGAAGTTTATTTAAAATTTTCCACAAGGAGTTAGTGGTACAATGATGTAAATATCATAATGCCCCCCCCCCTCCCCGCCCCAAAAATATATAAATGGATAAAATTTTTGACAAAATTTTATCTACATATTTTGGTTATTTGAATCGTTTTTGTATTTTAGTATTTACACAGAAATCTCTCTTATAAGTCCGCACGTGTTCTCGAGCCATTCTTTTATGCGGCCGAAAAAAAGAGGAGCACATCATTCCGTACTTGATAAATTTGCATGAGCACCTGCACACAGGCTGCAGTGATTCCCTCGCTAACAAAATTTAGACGTCATTTTAAATTCTGACAAGGATTCGTATCGAAGTCATTTTGTTGGCATAACAATAATGAAACTATTATATTATAATGATGTAATATTGTGATTTTGCAGTCAGTTACCCTAAAGATTGGCAGATAGTTACTATTAGTTACGTAACAATATTTTACACGCCAAAAAGTTGCATTGCTGTTATGGTAATGCAACATAATATAACATTGAAAAATATTGAACGGTACCACACTCTCGAAATTTGTTCGAGTGAAATTAAAAGAGCATGAAAGTTATGAAACAAGTAAACATAAATGTTACATACATCACAATTTTACTCCTGCGTTACATAATGTGTTAATTTCGGTGACCACTAGAACAGGGTCATTATAGTCATTTTCAGGGCTATTTCGCAAGCTTGCGATCCGAAAAGCTGGATTCCAACATCAAGGTGTCGCTTGTGTGCCCTGGGCCCATACAAACCAATTTCTTGGAGGAAGCTTTCACTGAAAATCCAAACGAGGTCAGAACTACGATGCGAATTCGTGGAAGAACGTATGACATGACAATTGAATAATTGAATTTTCAGAAATTTGGACAGAAAACAGCTGTCTCATCCAACAAACTGAGCGCTGAAAGATGCGGGCATTTAATGGCCATTGCCATGGCCAATAAGTTACCTGAAGTTTGGATTAGCTTCCCTCTAGCTCTCCAACTCAGTTACTTGAACAAATATTACCCTAATGTTTCTCCTCTGTGAGTTTAATATTTATAAATAATAAGTATAGTGATGATACTAAAAATCGGAACAACGAGTATACCTTTTTTTTAAATTTTATTTTAATGATTTTAACTTGGCATTTCAGGATTATGAAATTTCTGGGACAGAAATTCATGCAGCGTTTGAGAGACAGCAAAGTTACTCGTGAAGAATCTTCAAAAAAGGACTAGTTCTTCAAAAAACAATCAAAACTTAAATTTTTCGTCCTTACATACTACCAGTGTGCATTTACTTACATTTATAAGTACTAACTTTAAAGTCGGAAAATTAATAAATCCGCCCTTTTCGGGTGGATTCATTTTGCCTTTCGTTTTTCTGTGATTCATTTTCAGAAATTCTAAGTGTATGAATATATCACATACTGTGACCTTTTGTGATGCCAACTTGAAAAATTTCTATACAGAAATTGTAACACTTTACATACTACTTTTCTAAATAAATACTCATACAATACAGAAAATGATGGATCTGCAATGGATAATATTTACAAAAATGGAAAATAAAAAACATAAAAATCTGAATATGAGAATACCCCATTTTGAACACCATTATTCCTGAGACTTATCACATTCCTGAAACCGAATCATCAAACACTTAAAGTTATAAAATCTCCAGGGAACAGTATCTTGTGTAACTAGGGCATGAATTTTATATCTACAACTGTACACAAGTTAGCGAGTGAATATAAAATTTTTACCCTAGTTACATACGATATTTTACATGCCAATAAAACGAGTTTGAAGATTCCAACATGGACGAAAAAAATTTGGGATCTTGGGTATCAGCAACAGATAAGAATAATTCCTGACATTGTTCTTTCCGTGGCTTTAATTTGTACAACTTTAAATGCTCTCAAACAATCGTGTCCTAATCTATAAAAAAGAAACCACGCCGTGGCTTGTCCCTGGCAAAACGCAGAGCCTACCAGAATCCTCACGACTGCTCCTCCTTTTTGAGCTTCAACCTTGCCTGTTTGCCTCGAAGGATGGCCTCCTTCAGCAATTTGCAGTAAAATTCAATAGTGATAGGGGTGTCGTCATTTCCGGGAACAGGGTAGGTCACCAGGTTGGGGTTGCTGTTGGTGTCCACAAAGGCAACAGTGGGAATGCACATTTTGGCGGAGCTTATGATTCCCTGATGCGGGCGAAGATCCCGCTCAAAAGTACTCAGAAAAATGCAAAGGTCTGGTAACCGAGTCGCGATCTTGAACTCTCTGTCGGAGTTGGTGAATATTCCCTCTTTCCACTTGCGTGTGTGCGAGTATTCACCGACTTCTTTGGCCAGCTTGTCGACAAAATGAGACGTCTGCGGGTCTCTTGTTATAAACAAGATTATGCCTTCGCGGTACGCTATGTGGGCCACAAAATTCAGGGCCTCTCTTAGCAACTCCGCCGTCTGATCCAGGTCTATGATTAGGTGCCCCAGCCTCGAGCCAAATATAAAGGGCGTCATGTTCTTGTGCATGGAGCCTTCCTTGTGGCCCAAGTGCACCCTCGCGTCAAACAAGTCCTTCACAGTGAAAAGGGTACTCACGTTAAAGTAGTCTGGATGGTTGAGAGGGTCCAGAATCGTTTCTAAAATACAAGACAGTCCAGGATACATAAAAAATACAGGACATTCTATTTAGATCTATAAAGTTTTATTTCAAGGTCACCAAATCATTAGGAAACAATGTATTATTTATGCAATTTCAAGACAATTTTTCTTTTGCATTTTTTCGAAATTTGCAATATTCAACGAGTTATCGGCAATAAATTTTGGCGGTTTGTAATCTCATACGTTCCCTGATAAAATCCTGTCACGAAACAAATTTTGAACAAGGTGGCACTACTATTATGACTTCATAATGCGCGCAGTATCTTTGAAACTTTGAATGTGTCTTAAGGGTCATATACACAATATGTCACGCTCTGGGGGGTGGAGGGGAGGGGTCAGACCGAGTGTGACAAACCCATCGACATATAGTTCTGGACCGCCAGTGACTACTGCGAATCCAGTTTGCGATAGAAAGAAAAGGAGATAGGCACTTTCCCGTTCCTCTCTTTGTCTGTCTCTTTTTAATTGGTTCTCGCAATCGCACCTCACGGAGTCCAGTACTGTAGAGTAAACAGCTGGAGCCCTAATTATGAATTCTAAGTTTTTTTTTCAGAACTTCGTCATTTAAAAAAATTTTTCTTTTCGGAAATTCATAATTGAGGATTTTTTTTGGCAAAATTACCATAAAAAACTTTATGAATTAAAAATTCAGAGTTTTTTTAGAGTTTCATCAAAAATAATGATTATGGAATTAAAACGATATCAATTTGCAATTTCCTCTGCAAATTTAACAGAAAAAAATGTTTACATTCCGTATTCAATGGTTTTTTTGGTAGTTTCATGAAAATCCATGATACAAAATGTATATACTAAAAATTTGCAATTTTTTTGGCATCAATCATTCTGTGAGGATTTTACGTTTTTGTATATTACAAATTAAGTGCAAATAAATTATCTTTCAAAAAAATCGTATACTCATTTTCCATAAAACACACTATCTCAACTATAAATCGTACGTTTATTACATTTATTAACGAACGATATCAATAGCCATTCAAGAAGTTAAAATAGCTCATTAAAGAAAGCCATTTCTGGCTAGTGTTGTTCAATTCTATTATTTTCAAGCAACTTTGAAAACAAGAAAAGCAAAACTTGAAATGAACATAGAAAAGCCCCTGCTGTACAATTACACTAGGGCCCTGAGAGAGCGCGGGCCATTACTGCGTAAAAAGAGGCGGAGACATTCTCCTTTTATTTCTACTACGCTCTCCGAGCTCGCGCATCCTCAATGGCGGTCCAGAACTAAAATGTCGATGTGACTACGGATGGTAGAAGGAGGATATGAAACTCGGCCATAATCAGTGTTCTCGAATCCGTCGAAAGCTCTATAGTCCGAAAACGTTGCACATTTAACTACTGCGACGATTTGCTATAGTACGATTACGTTGCGCTCTTTGCTACTACGCCGGCCGCGTGTTATTTGTAAGGTACGGGGTGGAGAATGGTAGCGTGGTGGGACAGGCAGCTTTCGACGGGTTTCAGAACACCGAGCTACATGGGGTGAGATAGGGAGTTTCATATCCTCCTTCTACCATCCGTAGATGTGACGAACCATGTTAGCTCTTATAGAGAAATGGATGATGAAAGGGGATAGGGAGGGGGGGGGGGGCTAGGATCTCGTAAAAACGCGTGACGTAATATGTGCAATGTGCACGACCCCTTAATACACGGGGAAAAAAGAAATGCCGATCCAGCATGGAAAACTGCTATATCGGCCGGGAATCGTAAGCGCGTTAACATGGGCAGCCAATGCTGATATTTCAGAGTTGCTACAGCATGAATCCAAAAGAGCGGCAACACCAGAACCCCTTTTAACATGTGACCATTGTTCGTTAGCAGCGATGCCCATGTTGAGAGAACATTGATGTCGCGTTTCGTGAATGCCGCACACATATATGCGTGTGCGTATGCGTGCGTATACGTATATTTTCAGGAGGAATAGCCCATGCTGTATCAGCATTGACTCGGAGCTGCTGCAGCCGAGGTAGGGTCAGCATTGGTCCGCCATGCTGATACGTGATTTCTTTTTTCCCCGTGTATATCCGATGTCACGACTTGTATTAAGATTTCGAGATTATCGACGATCTCCCAACGGCGACAAATCTTTTGATTTTTGAAAATTTTATGATCAATACAGCTTTTCTGTTGTTTCACACAATTTCTGGAATTTACTAAAATCTAAAAATTTTGTCGACATTTTCGTAGATTTTCGAGTTTTTTGAATTCATTCATTAAATTATTGACAATCCTTACAGTGTATGTATTTTTAATAATTCGAAATTATTATCATTTGCATGTTTTTTATTTAAATCCTCTAAATTCTCCACACGTTTAAACATTTATTCTTTTTTCAAAAAATTGTAAATTATTACATTATCTGTCGTTTTACGGAATTTTCGAAATTTTTTGAAATCTAGGTTATTTTTAAATTGTTGAATTCTTACGAATTTTTTTATTTCGAGTTATTAAATACATTTTTCATTTTCAGCATTTTCCGATTTCTCCAAATTTTCTATATTTCTAAATAATGATTGGAATTTCTAAAAAAATCGAGCGTAATCGTACAAAAAAACATTTAGGTTCCAATATTTTCAAATTCTTTGGAACTTGACACAGTAGCTGTAATTTTAGGAAACATTACACATTTTTGCACAATCTATAAAATTGATCATCAATTCTCATAGTAGTCTGTTTTTCAAATTTTTTAGAATCGCTGACAGTTATCCAAATTTTTAATGTCACACATTTAAAAATTTTTTTCGAAATTTCTAGTTTTTTATTTATTTTTTACAGTAATTGACGGTCCTTGTAGAGAATATATTTTGAATTTTAAAAAATTTTCTGAATACTGCTGTTTTGTAGAGTTTCAAAGAATTATTATAATTGTTTACAATAATCCCTCCTTTATCGAAATTTTATAAAATGCAGGATCAATATATCCTAGAATCCTAGAAATTTCTCGAATTCGTCAGATTAATTAAAGGTCTTTAATATTTTCAACATATTTCGTTTTTTTCAAATTTCAAAACTTCTGAATTGTTATTAAAATTTTTACAACAGTCAAAGATTGCTGCACGATTAAACATTTTTATTTTTATTGAAGAATGTTGAGAATATATAACAGTTTATGTAATTTTAGAGAAATATTCAAAATTTTCATAATCTACGAAATTATTCAACATTTCAGAATAACTCGAAAAACTTTTCAGATGGCTTAGGCAATATATACCATCGTGAACGTTTTAAATGTTTCTGAATTTTTCCAAATTTTTTAAATTCTTAGATTCGTCTCGACAATTTCGACAATCTTTGTAAGACAAAAACTTTTTTTTCTAAAATATAGATATTTACTGTCTGTACTTTTTTACGGAATGTATAAAATTTTCCCAAATCTTCAATATGTTTAGTATCTTTTGAAATCCTACAAATTCCTTGAATTTATAAAATTATTAATTATCTTTAGAATCGTATAATATTAGGGATAGTTAAAAACAGACATTTTAGACTCTCATCGACGTTTACAAAATTATCGATCATCTCCGTACAAAATAAAGCATTTTTAGTCACTCTAACCTCAAAACTGACATTTTGAAGTGACTTTTCGGCCATCGTGATGAAAAATGGCAAAACGGGTTACAAACCTTGCCTTCGGCTCCGTCCGTAATTACCCCGTTTTGCCAAATTCGCACATCTGTAACTGCTAGGTAATATACTATTTCATGGTAGCCGCTTTAAATGAATGTGTTATGCGGCTCGCGGATTGAGCGTAAGGATTCCCTTTTCGAACGGTGAAGAAAGAAAAAACGCTATGACGCACGAGGTCACCAGTTATATTCCACCTAGTTGAAAAGAGGAACCTACGCCCACTCCGCTGCACGCATAACACACTCATTTACGCGCCTATCAAGGAAAGTACAGTGCATATCACGTATCACGGGGCAAAGCCTTTTCACGCGCGATGGCAACACTGTTGAAACTCGTGGAATTACCTCGGGCCTACGGCCCTTGGTATTCCCTCATTCCTACAGCGTTGTGCCATCGCGCATGAAAAGACGTTGCTTTGCCTCTTATTATGCAATATACTATTTTTAATTTCATACAATTTTCTAAGTATTTAATAGATTTTTGATTTTACGGAATGCTCATGATTTTTTACAATCTTTAAATTTTATCAACATTCTCTTAAGTCATACAAATCTTTAGAATTTTCGGAACTATTGAAAATCCTTTTAATTTTCAGTTTTTCATCATTTCACTAATTTTATCGATTTCTATTCAAATTTCCGAAATTATTAAAGATCGTCGTAAGTGATAAAATTTTTTTTACTTCTTTACAAATTTTCCAAGTATTCAACAATTCTGTATAACTTTACGAAATTTTCATAATTTTTCGAAATCTTCAAATCAAAATTTTTGTATTTTTCAAAGTTTGATAAATTTAAAATTTTTGAAACTTTTAAATTGCGAACGATTTTCAGAACTTGTTTGAATTATAAAAGATTTTTTAATTTTTTTGAATCTGCTTTACCCTAGATTTTGATAAGTTTAGATGATTTTTCACAACTTCAAACTTTGTATGAAAATCCAAAATTTACATGAAGTCACCAGATAATTTATGAATTCTTAAATTTTTCAGGATTCGAAAAAAACTACAAAACTAACAAGAAATGTTTGAAAAAGTACAAAATGTAAAGAAAATTTAAAATTATTTCATTTTTCGAAAACCTACTGATCACTACGAAAAATTACAGAAAATCACGAAAATAAAATACTGTTGAATGATCACAAATATTACAAAACGTCTAGAGTAAATCACTAAAAATTTATAGTTTTTAATTAAATACGTTGCGCCATTTTCGAGAAAGTGAAAAAATTTGATAATTACAATGCTATAAGTAAACGCGGTATATTCTAATATCCTTGATGGTTTAAAGATTACGAGATTATTTACATAATATAATTTTCATGGTACTCGAAGAAATTTGAAAAGTATTTGCACACTTTTTGTAATATTTTCATACACAGTACAACAAACTAATTTTGTTTCAAATAAAATTTTTAGAATATCCTAGTATTTTTTAAATTATTATTTGTATTAATTTATATTCTAATAATGGTATTTTTTTAAATAACACTTTGAGTTGTTTGAATTTTCATTAATATTTTTTTTATTGACTTTTGTTTTTCTAGTGATTTTTTTCTTTGCATTTTTTATTTGCTTTTGTTATTATTTTACATTATGATTAGGCGCAACTTTATTCATTCTAACATGTAATAAAAATTTTGATTGATAATAAACTGCCGAAATGCAACTGCAAGTTATTCATCGAATTTATTGAATTTTCGAAAATGTCAAAGGAAAAATTGTCTTGGCTTAGTCTCAATTCAGCAAAATTTTTTCGTGCAGCGTACTTTTGTGCACCAGTCAATTGTAAAAAATGCCACAAAACTTGTATGTAGGTTAATATAGGGAATTAATTCTCAGTACCAATTTTACAATTTAGAAGTTTTTCTTTATAAATTCATTGAATTTAGGACCTCAGCGATGAAATTTTTGTAAATTTGCACAATCGTCCAGTACACAATTAAAACGTTGAACAAAAAAATTTTGCTCAATTGAGACCAAGCCATTGTCTTGACATTGCACTTGCTTCTGTTCAAATGGTTTCTCCAAAACTTTATATTTATCCAACTTGTTCAAAAATGGGATTCAACAATTGATTTTATCATCTTCTAATTTGAAAATTAGTATTTCAATTCTTGATTCTTATAAAAGTTTTTCAAAAGTTATCAAGAAAAAAAAAATATCTATTAAAAAATTTTAATTTAGTCTAATAAAAATATAAAAACTTAATTGCTTATGCATTTGAATGCACTGAGAAGTTGATTTTAATTTTTATGTATTAATATTCATTAAAATCATATAAAATGACTTTTTTAATGCATTGTGAAATTCTAAAATTATTCTCGATTAAGCCAATAAAAATTTTTACGATTTGACGAATTTAAAATTTCAAAATTTGTATTTTACTAAGATATATTTTTTTTCTGTCATGTAATACAAATATACTTAGAAAATTAACAACAATCGCCTTTGAATTCTGAAATGTAAACAAGCTGAATTAAAACTGCACATAATGTGAAAAGAATTGTTTTCTCACAAAAAAATATCCTACCATCTGACTTATCAAAAGCTGGTTGTACATTTGTAGAAAAAGCCTTCCTTTGAAGATTCGGCAATCTTGACAACTTCTTGACACCTGCAAATTTGTTTTAATAAAAAACGACATTTTTAACTAACTCGACGTTTACAACAGAAAATGAAATCTTACTGTGTCCATTCAAAAAACGTCTAATCGAGCAGTTCATTTTAATGATTGTGTTGCAGTCAATTGGAAAAATATATTAGCACTTTTCGGCAAATACCGTTGAGGTTTGTTTTGTTAATTGTTATTATTAATAATAAGCAGCTGATTTGTGTGTATTTTGTCTACCATGTTGGCCGTGTTGCCATGTTTATTGGTGCAACTGGCAACACCGCTTCAGCCTTCGGAAGTTTGAATTTAAAACTTTAAAATTTCGAATGAAAGTTTCTCTTTACGGTTTACTGTATGAAGTCCAAAATATTGCGCAAAATGCGTTATTTTTCTTAATTTGCAGGTAGAGACAACAGTATGTATTTCATTAGAAAGTTATCTGATGTTGCCGATTTTGCCAATTTTTTAAATGAAAGTTTCTTTTCATTTTTTTGTGAGGTAAATCCGAGAGGAAATAAAATCATACACAAAATAAATAATTGTTTTTAATTTGCAAGTATGTAAACACAACAAAAATTATTCGAAACCAAATAACTCCCACATAAAGGAGGCATGTGATTGGTTGTGGCTGACCAATGCGTTCGTCCAACATGGATGTTGACCATGTTGACCAATGATAACTTCGTTTAGCGAACATGTAATTGTCATTCCAACATGTTCATTGTTGTTGGCTTGTTCGTGAACGTCGTGGACAGATGCACCGCGTAAAATGGCGGACGGTGATATTGATTTGTACGCGGATGACATCGAGCAAGATTTTGCACAGGTAAGTCATTAAAAATCGCCTATTCTACCTTTTATCTATGCTGTCAAAATGCCGGTTGAATTTTCCTATGTGTTTTCGAACCGTTAAAACACTTCACTCGGAGGTACTTGAGCGTGAATGTTTGGCGTCTCTAACGTGGAACAATCGCGATAAATCATGGATTTTATGATAAAAAAGTCTCTTAGCATAAATTTTGAATGAATTATATAAAACCGCTGAGATCTGCATGCCTTATAATTATTACTGTAATTTGTTTTTTGCAATACACATAATGTATATTACTCTTGTCACAAAATGTCAGTGAGGTGGATTGAAGGTGTATGTGTGTACATATTTTCGGGACATTTTGATTCAAGTCAAGTTAAGCCACTTTCGTTAAAAATGTAAAAATTAAAAAAAATTGAGATTTTTGTGCTCTCAAAGGTTTGAAAGTGTAAGAAGAAATTATTTATTGTATATGGGTCGTTCTACCTCTTTCTTACACTCAAATTTAAAATTTTCTTGGCATTATTTTTTTCGTTTTGATTCTACATCCAAAAACACGAAATATGTGTATTACTTTTTTTTTTAAGCTTTTTGTAAGAAATATGATTTTTTGAAAATCTGAAGGATTTTAAATCCTTTAATTTTTTTGTGCGCCTTGCTTGAAACCTATCAATCGCAGAAAAAATTCGCCGAGTAATGAAAATTAGGATTTTTTCTCTAGTTTTAGATAATGATAAGTTTTTTCATCATGATGCAAAAAATCATTACCAATTTTGGAATTAAATGACAAGAAGTGAAATCTTTAAACAAAAGGAAGTTTTGATTTTTTTCTTCTATTTACCAAGTAATCTGCAAACGATTGCGAAGATGTAGCAGTTTTTTATTCGAGGTTATCTATAATAGTTTGCGAATAATGAATTTATTCATTGCCGAGTTCAGAGCCGTGGCATAAGCAAACCAAAAGATATTTTAGACTGATTCATTGTTACCATGAAGAAAACATAATAACCGATTTTCTTAATCCATTTTTCATAGGCGTCAAGTGCAATCTTGTTTTGCAAGTGCGAGGGCTCTGAACGCGGCAATGAATAAATTCATTATTCGCAAACTATTATAGATACCATCGAATAAAAAACTGCTAAATCTTCGTAATTGTTCGCAGATGACTTGGTAAAAAAAAGAAAAAAATCAAAACTTCCTTTTGTTTGAAAATTTCACTTTCTGTCGTATTATTGCAAAATTGGTAATAATTTTTTGCACCATGATGAAAAAACTTATCATTATCTAAAACTATAGAAAAAATCCTAATTTTCATTACTCGGCGAATTTTTTCTGCGATTGATAGGTTTCAAGCAAGGCGCACAAAAAAATTAAAGGATTTAAAATCCTTCAGATTTTCAAAAAATCATATTTCTTACAAAAAGCTTTAAAAAAAAAGTAATACACATATCTTGTGTTTTTGGATGTAGAATCGAAATAAAAAAAATTAATGCCAAGAAAATTTTAAATTTGAGTGTAAAAAAACAGGTAGAATGACCCATATTATAGTTTGTCTTTATTTTTGAAAAATTGTAAATAAATAATATAAGTGATGACTTTGTTAGTTATTTAGATTTTCTCACTCGAGTTATTTGAAGTAAAAATTATAAATGCATTTAAAGCAAAGTGTAATTAAAGGTATATAGTTCTGAATACAATAGTTTAAAATAAGAAAATTATTCAGATATTTAGGCGTAGAAGAATATTCTTTTCACTGTTGAAATATAATCATTTGTACTTAGCTACTGACGAAAAATTTATTTACATAGTTAAGTTAATCGAGTATTGAGAAAAACAAAAATTCCGGTAAAAATGTTTTAAGGCTTGCAGAATAAAAAATATAAATATTCTTAGTAAACATCACTCTGGAAACTCACAATTGAGAATATCATAATCTTAAATAATGCTAGATATCGAAAACAACAATTTTGTAATAAAATTGAGAAAAATCCAAATTTTCTCAAAAACTTGTGATATTGCATAATAAAACTTTCAAAAGCAAGGCACACTCGAGTCGCATTATAGCCACATCGTCCTGTTATAGTCATCACTTCAGCGCGGAATGTACTGGTCCTTACTTTCGATTAGCTGAGACTCTGAGCAAGCCCAGTTGCACGAAATTGAAACTTGGCTTTCATTCATATGCAATACAAGTTGTACAAACTCTTTATTTCTAGGATTTGTGAAGGTTGCGTATTATTTATCATCAAAGTTTAAATATTTATATTTTTAGATTCAAGCGCTGTACATTTTTATAGTATGTTTGCTACTTATTATTACATTTAAAAAATTGTAATGCCGTTTCTGTAGTCAGTTTGTTTTGAAATATGAAAAATCTGAGGTTTTAAATGTATTGTATCTTTAAAGCGTAATTTTATTGCCGATCAATTTTTAAACCATTCGAAATATTATAGTTATGAAAATTATTATTGTCAAAGACAAATTCGTCAGCAAGAAAAAATTATTCTTTGTTGATATGAAAATTATATGTGACGCGGTTTCTAGAAAGTGACTCAACGACCAAAACCTCGATTTTGAGATTTTTGCATGGGTCAATGGAGTAAATAATTATCTTTCATTTGCAGCCAGTCTCACGTTTCTACGATAAAAATTGAGATCAGGATAAATTTTTTTCTGAATGTATATTCCAATAAAATTTTTGGTAAAATCTGGCTAAAACATCGCTCTCTCGCTCTACTTGCTACTACAATATTAGGTGTCTGTACCTAATGGTCCCTCGGGGACTGGTCCCTTTCTATTTTCATTGTGTCGAATCATTAATGACATCTTCTAGTTCACGCCTATTTCGTCCTAGAATGGAGTAGAAAATAGAAAAGGAAGGTACGAATCTGCATCTTTTACCTGCTTCCGAGACTGAAACTTTTAATGCTGTTTTGGTCATAACGTCCCTTTCTATAAACCGTGTCACATATGTAATCGTATCTCATAGAATATAATAAATTAAAAAGCTTTCCAACAACCTTGACTGAATTTTCTCAATGTAATTGGAGTCTATAAATTAAAATTAAATTTTTATTAATTTTTATTAAAGAATTTATGATACATTTGACAACACGCTTTCTCATATTCCTGTCGCTGGAAATTTTGTGGCTCTACTCATCACTCACGTCTCGAGAAAACATGTGTTATAGTATATTATTGACAGTTTTTGGGAAGTCCTGGCCAAAAAACTATCGACGAAACGAAAAAGGCATTTCCAAAACTTTCGATATGTTATTTGATCTGTAAATGACCAGTACAATGTGAATTTGTAATTGCAGACTAACGGCAATTCATAGTTTTCTTATAGTTTACAGATGTTAATTATTTTCTCTGGTGTTTTATAACAGAATTCGCGATGAAATAAAAATTTAAACAATATGTGACACTGGTCAATGTATATTGTGCTTGCGTTTTCGAGGCAACCAATAAAAATTAGGAGCCAAATTCCTTCGTTTCCTGTCCCGCAACTACTGTCAGCCCGCTGGCTTACCTTTCGTTTCTTTATTACACTGAGAAAAAAATCCGCTTCTCCCAACACGGGCTTTATGTTGTGAGTACATGAATACTGCTCTTGAATCTTAATAACACAACCATCGTGTTGGCTCAACACAATCGATCGTTTTGGACCGGACGTGTTGTCCTAACACGATTTTTGTGTTGGACCAAGAATAAATTGTGTTGGCGTAAACCTTATTTTTCTTGGGATGGGAAAAATTCTTTTGGTTTGTCACAGTTCATCATCAATTCCCTGGCAAGTGAAAGTATCCCGAAATGTGGTTTCAAGCTGAAGAGAACCACTGATACATTACACTGTGCGACAAATTTCAGATAAAATTTTGATCTGGGAAAATATGAATGAAAATGGGATCTACACTGAATTTGAAGACATACGTGTTCCAGGGTTTCGCTGGATTAGCTCAAAAAAGCTTTTCATTTTAACCTTGAGGTGCGAGAAGGACACACCTACTAAAGTAATGCGCTAGAAAGTGATGAAAGATGAAACATATTGTTAAATATGGCAATTTTGCGACCTAACTTATAAAAATCATAAGACACGTGTATCTTCATATTAGGTGTAGATTTCATTTTTGCTTTCATTTTCCGAGATCAAAAGATTGCCCAGCGTGAATATATGAAAAAATCCAGTCACCTTTTATCTGAAACTCGATGTTTATTTATTTATATTTTTTTTTCGCTTTTCCAGTTATTTAGTGATACGAGGTCAAGATTTTTAACGATTATTTTAAACATCTCACATATTATATTTGCGTACCGGTTTGACTTAATTCCATTTGAGTGAAATGAGTATATTTGTAGTCTCGCCTATTTTAGGAATTTGACTAAAAATGTAGCCAAACCGACACAGAAGAAACCTCTGATAAAAAGTATACAAAATCGGTAATGCGGCGACAATTTGCTAGATAAAAAAAGTTGGTATATGGTAATAACTTTCAAATCAGTCTGTTGAAAAATTTAACCGTATTTAGAAAAAATTGTGAAACTTGAAGGTTTTACTGGACTTACGAGTTTTCAACTGATCAAATTGCAGTTTTTACTACAGTAACTTTAACTTTTCGTTATACGAGCAAGTTGTCTCTGCGTTGCCGAGCTAACACATGTAAAACTTTTTATCAGAAGTTAAAAGGTTTTTACTACATCTCGTTTTGAAGGAAAGTGACAAAAAATTGACGTACTTTTATGATTTTTATTTGTATTTTTCCAAGGACTAAATTTCTGAATTTTCCATTCTTTCAATTTTGAATTATGTATCTGCCACTAGGTGTGAAATATTTCATGGGAAAAAACATAGCCCGATTCCCGGTCAATTATTATTATTTTTTTGGAGGGGGGGGGGGGCGTTTGTAGATTGTAAAAGATTTTTCAATTTCTTGCGTATATGAAACTGGGTTGATTCAGAAAGCTTTTATACTAGAAGCATTGTCTACATGATATTGCTTTATTTTCAAATTTATGCAAAATCGACTCAAATGCATGCATATTAGGGTGGTCCTTATTTGGGCAAAGCTGGAAAACGTTACAGGACCAGCCGAGAATTTATTCAAGTAAAAAAAAAATTTTTTTTCAAAGTTTGAGCAAAATCGAACGATAATAACACGTGTCTCATGGCAACTGAAATTTTAAATGAGATATACATGTAATTTTTTACTAAAATTAGTCAAGATTTTTTGTAGCTCATATGAATTTGTTTGAAAACTGAACCTTCACTTTTATTGTTGTGCATTATGTCAGGTTTCAACTGTAATTTTTCTTCGAAAATTCTCCCTCTACTATTCAGCCAAGTGAATATGGCTATGTCACAATATCTTGAAGCCGGCTGTAATATCGTGGAAAAAAGAGAAAAATGACAAGAAAGAGTTAATCCCCAATGATTTTGATGCACTGAATCCAAATACGCAATAGTTTTCAAAACTCGTGGTTACACTCATTACTCTCGATGTTCACCACCGAAATGTGCACATGATTGGCTTTCACAATTAAACAGGTTATGTTTACATTGAAGGCACATACGCTTAACATTTTCATATTGCGCACGCGCTGCCGACTTTCAGAGCGGAGCCCCTACTCCAATGAGGTGCAGAATGCGAGCTTTCTAGTATTTTTTTGTGGTGCACATCGCGAGTTATGAGTGTATGAACAATTTTATAAATGATTGTTTTAAACAATAATTCCAAATAATTGTTGCTACATCCTAAGGATTTTGAATCCGAATATGCAATAAGGTTTATTCATAAATATATAATAAATAAATATAATAATTGCTGTCAATTAACCAAAACATTTTTTTGTTTGCATATAATTTTTTTTCTTCTAATAGAACATATCATTTCATGGGAATTGTGAAAAGCAATTTCTTCGTGATATTACCTGTTTTCAACGTGTGGTTAAAAAAAACGTATACAAATCAAAAATTCCAAGACTGCAAATACATACCTATTGTTTGTATACGCTTTTGAATCATTAGACACTTTTTGCACCAAACTCCTTGTTAACAAAATTACTATGATACAACAGTTAATAAATGAAAACGAGCGTATTTTCAGTGTAAACGCATAAAAATGTGATTTTTAGAACTAATTTTGACTATCAGTAAATAAAAAAAATTATCGTCTTATAAAATTTGAATTTCATTTTGCATTTGAACCCTCTATCTACTCTGTCTTATCCCTTTTTTACCACCTTATCAGCGACACTATTGCTGCATTTAACCGACACAATTCAGTTCCATCACTTTCAAGCCCTATATATGGCTTGAAATTGTACACTTGTATTTAAGTATTAGTGAATAATCAGTTATGGCATTCTCAACAAAAACGCTCATACTCACAATAATAAAAATAACAATTGTAATGCAATACTGATAAATAAATTGATAAATCGCTAGTGAATACAAATTTTTATTTATAATCGAGAAATTTTCAATAAAATCCACATTCGTTGGCCTTAAAATAAGTAAATATACAATATTCAAAAATGTCGATTATCAAAATTTACATGAAACTTTTTCGTTTGATCGTACATTGTACACGATGTTAATAACAAACTTCTAAGTAATAATATACATCTCTTTGCTAATCAAGAAATTTGGTCGATTTGGTGCAAAGTGTCAAATGATTCAAAAGCGTATACAAACAAAAGATATCTGCAGGCTTG
Source organism: Platygaster robiniae (assembly GCA_028476575.1). Lineage (NCBI taxonomy): Eukaryota > Metazoa > Arthropoda > Insecta > Hymenoptera > Platygastridae > Platygaster > Platygaster robiniae. Next base: position 40,936,185 of record CM052021.1, read on the forward strand.
GAATTTCCGATTTGTACACGTTTTTTTTCAGCCGCACGTCGAAAACACTTAAGGGAATCGTCTAGTGTGAAGGCCGTATTTTTATGCTTTTTTTTTTTGAGAATTTTCTTTAGAAAAACCGTTGACGTACAGTAGTTTCTGAATTTTATTTTTTTTTTGAGTACATTTGAACAAACTTTTTTTATTTTTTTGAGGCCAATATATTAAATAATATCGGAGATATACCACCCAACAGAAAGATACATGTAAAAAAAAGTTGCTCAACTGCTGCCATGATTCTGGGTGTTCTGGTTATCTGAAATCAAAAAACCAATTGCCATTTTATTCCTAAGACTTGAGGCTATAAATTGACCTGAAGGAAAGTTTGAATTTCAAAAAATGAAAGTTTTTTTTTTTTCGTACAAAAAGTAAATCAATTTTTCAGACCTATAAAAAACACTTTTCCTTGGAATGCAAACTTTCCTTCAGGTTAATTTATAGCCTCAAGTCTTAGGAATAAAATGGCATTTGGTTTTTTGATTTCAGATAACCAGAACGCCCAGAATCATGGCAGCAGTTAAACAACTTTTTTTTACATGTCTTTCTGTTGGGCGGTGTATCTCTGATATTATACAATATATTGGCTATCAAATTGAAAAAAGTTTGTTCAAATGTACTCAAAAAAGAAATACAATTCAAAAATAACTCAACTCGAAAGGGTTTTCTAAAAAAATAATCTTTAAAAAAAGCATAAAAATACGACCTACGCACTAAGTTAAATAAGTAGGTTTTTAATGAGTAAATTATGAAAATTTCTTTTCACAATTTCCGTGAAATTTTATGTTCTATAGGAAGAAAAAAATTCTATGTAAACACAAGGACGTTTTGGTTAATTGACAACAATTGTTTTGAAAAAATTGCTTATAACAATGGTTTATAACTGCAATTATTTTTGAAAAAAAATTATTGCATATTCAGAAAGTGTATCAAAATCCTTAAGAATCAACTCTTGCTTGTCATTTTTCTCTTTTTTTCCACGATACTACAGTCGGCTTCAAGATATTGTGCGACAGAGCCATATTCACTTGGCTGAATAGTAGAGGGAGAATTTTCGAAGAAAAATTACAAAATTTCTTGAGTTGAAACCTGACATCATGCACAACAATGAAAGTAAAGGTTTAATTTTTAAACAAATTCATATGAGCTACAAAAAATCTTGGCTAATTTTAGTAAAAAATTAGATGTATATCTCATTTAAAATTTCAGTTCAGCCATGAGACACGTGTTATTATCGTTCGATTTTGCTCAAACTTTGAAAAAAAATTTTTTTTCACTTGATTGAATTTCCAGCCGGTCCTGTAACATTTTCCAGCTTTGCCCAAATAAGTACCACTCCAATGCATGTACTCAAAAACGTAATTACCCTCGAAGCTTATTTGAAATTACTTTTTCAGTTAAAATTTTAAAAATTCAAAGTTGGTTGTTTTTTTTAAGATTCTGGTTCTTCAATTTGTTATATTTTAACTGACAGTGAGCTGTAAACTTTGTTAGTTCTAAGTATGAAGTAAGACATTATATGTTAGGAAAAGACGTATACAATATAAACGAGCTACAGATTCAACTGCATCATGCAAATCACGAAACCAGAAAAACGGTGACTGACAACTTGCTTCAGGTGAAAAAAAATATCTTTTGGGAGATCTCCGGACAATCATTTCCTGGAGGTGGCTCATTCTTATTGAGCACAATGGGCACAAGAATGCAGTCATCTCAGAAAAGAAGTGGTTCTCTTTTTAAAAATGAACCATTAATTCAAAACATTGACGCAACACGATGATCGTGTTGAGCCAAAACTTTAGCGCTCAACATGATAGATTGTCTTGGGACAAGCGGATTTTTTTCTCAGTGTACTATGTCTGTGATTCATAATCGAATGTGCACATATTCTTATTGAAGACAGGAAAAATCAATTTACAATTTACTTGTAATAAAAGTTGTGAATATGCCATTAGCTGAAACGTCTCCTAGTCCTTATATTTATCAATATTTTTCCTTATTTTACAATCTTTTTGAAATTGATTTAGTCGCAAGATGAATTTGCCAGTGACGGCGTCGACTTGTATGACGACGTTATAGCTGCGCCTGGTGGAAATGGCGGTGTTACCACCAACAACAGTAACAACGCAGATGGGGAACCAAGTTCCCCAAGTGAGGAGACAAACGGCAATGCCCCCTACCATCAGATGGGCAACAACATACAGCCCAATCAAATTGGAAGGCGACACCAATTATACATCGGAAATTTGACATGGGTAAATTATTGCATGACTTGCATTTAGAAATTGAAAAAAAATTTATTAAATATCATTGTAATTGAGTTATCGGTGAATTGGTAAATTTTGTTTCCAGTGGACCAGCGACCAAGACATTTCAGAAGCAGTGCAAAATATCGGCATATCAGATTTTCTTGAGGTCAAGTTTTTTGAAAATCGAGCCAATGGGCAGTCTAAAGGATTTTGTGTGATTTCTTTGGGTTCAGAACAAAGCGTCAGACTATGTATGGATAGACTTCAGAAGAAAGAGCTGCACGGACAGATTCCAGCAGTGACGTATCCAACGAAACAAGCTCTAAGTCAAGTGAGTTTACAACATATCTTGACTTCAAATGTTTCATTAGATTATTGACACGAATGCAGGTTACTCAGTGTTTTGAAGAAGAGGTTCATAATTGTTGTAATTTTAATATGTCCAACAGCAAATACCATCTAATACAGGTCTCTATATTACATGAAAGGTTAAGTACAGACGAAAGTATTTACATTGTTCATTTACAGAATTATAAAAAGACTGTTAAACTTGTGGTACACTGTGAGTTAAAATTGTCGTGGTAACGATAAGATACTGCAATGGACAATACTTTTTAGTTGCCCCAGAAATCTGGGCAGATGCTTCAAGGAATGATATCAGATACCTACCACGACAATAACACTATGATTTCGTTTCTATACAAATACATATCTTTGTAACAGGCAGATGTATTCTTATGTCGGGTGTTGAATAGAAATTGATGGCTCCACTTCTTAGTGTACCGTCTAACTAAATGATAATTTTTTTTTTTTTTTTTGAATGGTTCATACTAGACAGCTGGAATAAATTTTGTTTCTAGTTTGAATCCCAGTGTAAATCAAGACCGGCGTCTTCGCCTTCGAATACGGGCTCGCGGCCGCACAACGCGCCTCCGCAAGGGCATCCCCAACACCCTCCGCAGCACGGGGGCCACCCCATGCATTCGCAGCACTCACCTCAAAACTCTAGGATGATGATGGGCCCGCCGCAGGGCTCTCGGCCAGGCTCGAGAATGGGACCTGGCCCTCCAGGACCCCCTGGCATGGGTGGCCCCCCTGGGCCTGGTCAACAAGGCCCCCCGCGAATGCACGGCTCGCAAATGGGTCCCGGCATGGTACCCGGTGGACATCATTCCATGCCACATCCCAATCAGGGCCCACTGCCACCTTCTTACCAGCAAGGTCCCTGGAACGGGCCCAGGCCTAACTGCCCACCTGGGCCTCCGTCTCGGGGCCCATCTGGGCCTGGTGGACCCCAGCAAGGCCCGCCTGGTCCCGGGCCTCAGCATCGACCTCCTGGAATGGTAAATGTTTTTCCTCTAAGTTTATAACATTTGCATGCGCGCGCGTGTGTGTGTGTGCGTGTGTGTGTGTGTCACTAGTGAGGTTAGGTGAGACGATATTAATACCTTGGAATATTGATATTTCTTCCAATAGATCGAGACTATCGATATATTTGTCAACCAATAAACATTACATGGATACTTGCGATATTAAATGATATTGCAAGCTTTTTATGCAAAAAAAATTGTTTAAAGAAAATATTCGTTTGGATTTTTGAAAAATTTCTCAAACATTTAGCATTAAAGTCGGAGATTTGTTCCAACATCAATTTTATTCTTTTTTTTTTTTTTTGCCTTCAAAGTATTATAGTTAAACGACCCACACAGAGGACAGCCTGTGATTATTAATTTCCAAAATATAATTGCAGGAATATTCGAAAGATAGTTACATTCTCTAAAAGTATTACTCTCATTGTGTTCTTATAATAATATCAATACAATTTAGGATTATTGTTATTTATTTATCCACAAAAGTTTGTGGAAAAAGATGTTGAAAAATGTGCAAAATTTGAGAATATCTAAACTGTTCTATGAATAGTTTGTAAATATACTTTAAATCAATGAAATTCCAGAAATTTGATGTCTCCAAAGTTAGCATTACCACTTTCGAAAAATAACTTTTTTTGAATAATAATTTGTTGTAATTTTGTTGTGAAGAGAAAATTCAAAAAAATTAAAATCTTCTCTATTGTATATAAACAATAAGTACTGATCGTACTTATGGTGCTGAGTCGGAAGTATTAGCCTGAAATACTCTGTGTGATCGTTAAAATTTCGTTTGCAATATAAGTTTTGTTACTGTCATGTACTGGTTTTGACAAACAGAAGACCAAAGAAAAAGTTATTTTCAACATAAATTGATGCTCATGCGACCCTCTAAAAGAATCTACCCTGTAATCATGAGAGTTTGTGGTTTTTTTTATTTTAAGTTTAGTAAGTAAGTTTAGTTAGTAAGCCAGAGGTGCGAAAATACCCTGTTTTCAAAAAATAAAAAGTGATAATGCCATCTTGAAGTTGAAAAAAAATGTAATTGGAGATATCTGTACTTCACTATCTGAAAAAGTCACAACTTTTTTTTTATTTTAACATCAAAATATATCAAACATAAAACATTTGGTTATTTGAGCCAAACAAATTATGAATTCTTTTTTATGAAAAATCAGATATTTTTGAATTCGAATACTTGAAACTTGAAAAATAAATTGATTCTTGGATTCATAAATTAAAAGATTAATGCCCTCGTAAATGGAAAATTTCTATTTTCAGTTTGCGAATTCTCACGATTCGAAATGTGAATTCTTAGAATTCTAATCATAATAGAAATTTTGAAATTTGTAAGTCTGCATCACTTTAGAAATTATAAAATGGAAAATATATACATAATTACATTATTTGATAAATAATTGATTTTTTATCATAGCGGTCTAAAAAACCGTTCGCACCACGGAAAAAAATTCTCCTTCGGGTGAATATATCCCTTGCCTTCGGCTCGGGATATAACTTACGCCCTCGTGGGAAATATATGTTTTCCCTAGATGCGAAATGTACTATTGTTTAATTTATAAAATTTGGGAATTGGAGCACTAAAAAGTTGTAAAATGAATAATCAATTAAATAAAATTATGAAACAAATAACTCACTTAACACTTTTTCGAAATTCTAAAGTGGTAATGATAACTTGAAAGAAATAGGAATCTGTGTAGAAATATGCACTTAAATTACACTATCTGTTAATCTGCTAAAATTTTACAAAATTTAATGTGTACATAAAGATACTATGAATTACGAAGATTAAAAAGTTATGTATAAATGCTGATTAAATTTTTCCAAAAATCTATAAAAATTTTAAAAATTAAAACTCTAATTCCTAAAGGAAGGAATTTTAGAGATCTATAGAAATACTAACAATCTCTAAATCTTCCAAGAAATCTTTGGTGATTAAATAAACACAAAAAAATATAGAAATTGCCAAAAATACCAAAATATTATTAGATACTTATTAATATTGATTGAATTTTTCCAAAAGTCTTTATAAAAATCTGGAGATCGATAAAAATTTATGTGCATTAAGTTCCAAACGTTTAAAATTGAACGAAAAATAAAAAAAGAGAAGTATTCAATGAAAAAAAATTTTCTTGTTGCTTTCAAGGATATTTCGGTTGAAACTACAAACTTTATGCTCACTGACAAAATATTTGAGTAAATCCTGTCCTTAAGAGAGATGAAATATTCATTCAATTTTTCTTTTCGTTTAATTTTACACGTTTGGAACTTCAGGTACATAAAAATTTTGATTCCTAGAGCATTGAATTTTAGAAGTCTGTATAGAAATTCATAAAAATACCAGAAAATCCTTCAAATCTCATAAAAACCTTCAAATACATGCAAAATACTTGAAGTAATAGAAACCATCAATGTTTTCTACAAAATTTATCGGAATAATTCAAATATTTTTAACTTTGAACTCCAAAAAATCGCAGCGTAGAAATTGAACGGAATATATTGAAAAACAAGGAAATCCTACAACATTTTATAAAGATAAAAAAATGTAAAAGAGAGTAAAACACTAGAAATACATGAAATTTTCCAAATCCTTTGGCAAATTTTTTCAAACATTATGAACACTGAAGCGGAATGAAAAATACTAAAAGATGACATTTCCAGAGAAAATCATAAAATTGTAGGTACTTATTTGTTATAGGATATCTGATATGATATTTTAGCGAGTTTAAACCTGTTTTACTTGAATTTTCCACAGTTCCACGGAGGTCCTCCTGGCCCACCTGGACAAATTCCACCCAGAGGCCCTCCTGTCCATCCGGGAGGCGATCCTAGAGGAGGTGCTCAACCACGGCCAGACTGGAACAGGCCACCTGGTAAAATTGCTGTTTTATTTTGTGTTTTCTTTGCACGAATGTTACTTTGGATCAACTTGAATTATTTTTCGTAAAAGTTTCACACTTTCTTTATTTTAAATGTGCAGTTATGCAAGACCTTCCCCCTATCCCTCCTTTTTTTCTTTCGACTTTCGCGACCATAATCTTGACGGTTTTATTTTTACGCCTCGACTTTTTCGTATATTCTTTTCTAGCGCGATATTATTTTTTGTTTTTCGTCATTATTTAATGATTTTATTTTTGTTTATTTCTCATTCTATTGTCCATGGTCAAAGATTTATGTTAGAAAAACAATTAATGGTTTTTGTTGTACTGTTTACTGTGCTTTATGATATTATTTTCTTATTTTAATGCAAAAGAGGTGATTTCTTGATAATATTGTCTATATGTAGTTATTTGTGTTTTTTAAATCTTACACTCATAGAATTGTAGATTTTATTTGTAGCGGCATTGTTAGTTGAAATTGTCATGGTGACGATAAGATACTGCAAGGGACAATACTTTTTAGTTGCCCTAGAAATCTGGGCAGATGCTGCAAAGAACGATATCAGATACCTACCAAGACAATAACACTATGATTTCGTTCCGATACGGATATATATCTTTGTAACAGGCAGATATATTCTTATGTCAGGTGTTGAATATAAATTGAAAACGTATTGTCATCGTGACGATTTCCACTTCTCAGCGTGGTAATATTACACTGATATATATAATACACTGGATAGCGAATGGGTACGGGCATGCTGACCAGATTAGAAGCCATGTCAAGTCGAACTTGCGCGCAGACCGCACTATAGCAAGTAGGCACAAACTGTAGCAAATGCGATCAGCTGGTACTCACGTCCTGCACAGAATGCTTGTTGACGACAAAACATTTTGCATATTTTTATAAATTGTAAGTGCAAAAAAGTAAATTAAAGTGGGAAATCAGAAGTTGTTTATCGCTGTGAACGTGCACATGAGAAAACAAGATTTAAAAATCTGACTTAGAGAGAATCCTTGTAAAAAAGATTTGAAAATCTTTTCAAAAGTAATTTAAAAATGAAATTTTTCATATGCGAAGTTTATTTAAATATAAGAAAATTCAATATAGGGATATCAAAATGATTCAAGCAGAATAGTTATTTGACAACAATAAATAAAATATCATGATGCACCTTTTGATTTACTCAACATTTTACTGTGCTTAAAGTTGTTTAAAAAACTATTAATTTAAATAAAAACACTTCCACGCCGAAAATACTTATTAAGGTTCGCCTCTATTGCTTTCGACATTAATTTTTTAGACGAATTTGTAGAAAAAACAAGGTTTCTAGATTTGAATTGCTCGCCGGAAACTGCGCAGAGGTTCGACTTGACATGGCTTCTAATGTGGTCAGCGAGCGCCTATACAGGAGCATACCCATCTACTATCCGGTGTATTATACATATCGATGTAATATTATTTTATAGGCGCCAGTGCACTAGTATTATTGACGTTCACTTGCACAAAATTCATGGTACAAAACCATTTTTAGTTATTTATGAATTATATACATACATTTCTATGTATTTTATCTTTTTTTATTTCCTTAATGGAAACGCAACCATTATGTCTGAATTGTCGGAGTACAGCAAGTTTTAGGATTGAAATTTTAGCATTTTAGAAATATTTTCTATTTTTCAGTTTTTGGTATTTTTGACCCTTCTCCCCTCTGCTCCTCCAACATTTGATGTAACGAACAAGTTTAAAATGAACAAAATTGTTTTTAATGTGCAATATTTTGTTATGAAAAAACAAATAACACGATGATTGTCGTGTTATTTCTCCAAGTTTGTAAGTTTTTTTTTTTTTTTAAATAATAATTGAATAGTTTTTATACTCGAAACTTTTTTACAGTTGGCAATTGAAAAACGGTTTTACCTGATTACTGAATTTCAAACTACCATAATTCAAGTTTATTGAGTATTACTTTGAAATATAAAAATACTTATCGATTATTTTTGGGCAAAAAAGGGTTTCTTGTAAGAAAAATTTTTCATGTGTTCATCTTGTATGAAATTACCTATAAATATTTTCAATATCTATTTGTTGATTATTCAGCTATTTACATTCAATTTTTGAATATAGATTTATATTTTTAAAATATTTAGTACTAAAGTTGAAAACTACAACGAATTAGGAAATGTGTTATTGATTTTCAGATATTTTGTTTTCTTTATGGAATTTATAATTGAAGTAGTGCAAGTTTGAGTTCATGTGTACAAAATTGCAAAAAATTCGTCACGTTTTTGATTTTTATCGATTTTGTCTACATTTTGTAATCGGAAGTTTAATACTCACATTTTCAGTTCGGAAGTTGAAAATCTTGAAAGAATAAAAACTGCGCTGTTTCTGAAGATTTTGTTTCTTTCTTAAAATTTAGATTCAAATTAGAGTTCAGAAATTTAGAATTTCTGAAAAAATCATGTTTCGATAGCTAAATGAAAATAAAAATTTTAGGCTGAAAAGTACATTAAAATTAATTGTTCGAAATTTTCTTTATTTTCGAATTTTTCGTGTCATTTTCTAAATTTAGGATTGAGAATTAATGAACCAGAAATTTCCGTTTTAAATTTGATACCATTACATATTTTAAATCTTGCTGCTTTTTTCTGTATTCTTTTGAATTTCGAATGAAGCTAAAGATTAGGCTTAAAAAAACCTCAAATTTTTGATTACGTAGATTATTTTTGAATATTTTTTTTTTTTTTTCTGAAACTCAGAAATAAACTGCTTGACGTTTGATTTCGAAAGTAACAAAAAAAATTGTGGAGTTTCGTTCGACCTTTTTTTCTTTTGTGGAAAAATGAAAGTAAGTTTAAAACTTCTACCCAAAAGTCAATAATTACAATGAAGTTAAAACTGACTTGATTATTGAAGAGTTTGTTTCTTTTGTGAATCAGAATCAAATCAGTACAAGTTTAATTTCAGAAATACAGAATCATGAAAAACTAACAATTTGTTGAAATTATTTGTTCATTTTTGGTTTTAATTTTTAAATCCAGAATTAAATCAGTTAGAGAGAAAAATCAAAAGTTTAGAATAATTTTCAATTTAAAATAAAGTTAATTTCTTTATTTATCATTCCATTTACAAGTTTAGAATAAATAATCGACATACAATAAATTTTATTTTTAAAGTTTGAAACTACTAGAGATCCCACATGTTTTTGCTTACGTTTTTTAATATTTTGTACAGTTCTGGAGTGAATTACAGAAAAATCGGGTTTAAAAATGGTGATAATTTTGAATCTTTTACATAATTCAAATTTTTTTGTAACCAAGAAACAAATCCCAGATAGCCACCACAAACCATAAAACTTACTTGATTATTTCCTAATTTCAAGTTTAATTCATTTTTTCAAAAAATAATTACTTCCCTTTAGAGTCGAATAGCTTAAAATACAATGAATTTTTTTAATATGGTTATTATTTTGGAATTCGAAAACATATTGTTGAATTTTGGTAATTATTTTATAATTCTTGCCCTATGAATCGAATTTTAAAATAAGTTACGTAAAATTTCATTTGAATTATTTAAAATGTGAAATATGAACTGTTTTTCAGTATATTAGAATATTTGTTGTATCCTTCAAATTCTATGATATGATGGTGATTCAAAAAATGTTAAGTAAGAAATTTCGAGTTAAATAATCCTTTTCCAAATTCAATAGAATGTTACTAACGATTTCAAAAAATTATTATCTTCATTGTTGATAAATGAATTCATGTAATGCCTGAAATTTCTCTAAAATTTCAAATTAAAGCTGTGTGTTTAGTTTTTATTATATATTTACGTTGTTGTATTATTATTTATGTTAATTTTAACTCCAAAATATTTTAATAACCTTATGTGCTTCTTATGGCCAATTGATACCCCCCCCCCCCCCACCCCTCATGAGCCACAAGTACTTTATAGGCAGCCCCAAGGAAACCAACAAACATGCATGAGTTCGAAAATGGTTTTTTTTTTTTTTATCATTCTTACCTCTACACAAAAAACAGGACGTAATGTTTGGGCTATTGTGATAAAAAATTCCTCACGCAATGGACACGGAAATGTTACTAACCCCGCCTTCAGCTCAGGCCTTCATTTCCAGTGTCGCCAAATTGAGGCATCCATTCCCATCGTGTTATGTAGCATTTTGTTGTATGAAAGTAGATGTGAAAAAGTAGCTTGCTTTGTGTATAAAAAGGGAAAAGAATAAGAACAAAAAAGAAATTGAAAAACGGCACACCTCTATGTGCCGTTATGTAGAACTACATCTTTTTGTAACATGCTGAATTTAAATATATAATAATTTTATTTATTAAATAAAAAGAGAAATTTAATAATAGACTATGTTAAATAATTCCTCACTTTTTTTAATAAGGAAGAAAATATGTCCCTTTCGTTACATATTTTCGTGACATTCTACCACTCCCAAATATATGTCTAAATCGCGGAGAAAGAAGTAGTTCTACGTCAAAAACTTGAAAGATAAGAAAAAAAAAGGTATATAAAGACATTTGATATGCATAGGAATGCATCACGGGCCTCAGGGACCACCAGGTTTCCCTCAGCATCAACACATGCAAGGCCCGCAGCCTGGCCAAGGTCCGCCTCAGAGAGGACCGCCCCCAGGTTCTATGGGTGGTGAGCTCGTCATAACCGTGCCCTTTAAAAAAAAAAACCTTCTTCAAACATGAAACAAAAATATATACGTACAATTTCTCAAAAATTATTAGGATGCCAGTGGCAATGATCATTCCTTAATTTGAAAAAATAGTCTTTTTAACGTACCATGTCCCTTGATTCGTGAATTACGCTTGAAATTTTCATCGACGTGAAGGAAAAATTGGAGAAATTTTCCATAAAAAGTAATAAGAAAAAGCCGAGGCGCGAAAAATATATACCTGATTCAATGACGTTTTTAACGTCAATGAAAGTTTGGCAATACAATGAGTTGATTCTTCTGTTTATTTTGTTTTTATTCTAGGGGGTCTCAAGTACTACGTCGCGTTGAGTAATACTTAAAGGACCCTTTATCAGGCGCATGTTAGCAAAATTTTAAGGACACGCTCATCTTCGGCATTTTCTCATCCGCATCTTTCGTATTTATTACAATTTAAATAATTTTCTAGTTTTTTTTACATTGATAACATTTCTCTACATGAAAAAGTTCGAATAATTTGATCATCAGGAGTTTGAAGTTTTTACAGCATTTAAAAGTATTATTAAGGGAAAAAAGTACTCAAAAGAATAACTGGTACGTCACTGATTTGCAACACTGTTTTTTCATGAATTCCTTATTTTCTATATAATCATAAATATTTAGGTATTTGTAAGATTTTTTCAATACTAATAAAATTTAAATTATTTTCTGATATCTATCAAGCTTTTTACATTAGTTTTCAGGATTTGATGCTCTAGGATTTGAAGTTCTATAAATTTCAGATAAAGAAATAGATTGTTGAGATTTTTTCATCTTCATACATTTCGTATATGTATTTATAGATTTGTTGTATTTTTCAGCACTCATAAAATTTTGTATGATTCTTTAGTTATTTTGTGGAATCTTGTATAGATTTTTAGAATTAATAATAAATATACTGTCCCTCCCCTTTAAAATTCTTATAGGGCAAGTATCCCCTTAGCCCCGCCCCTGGTTGCGACATAACTGAAAACAAAGAATGTGCGGAACATGCGGATTGTGGGATAGAGCCGAAGACGAGTTTTGTTCAAGGAATATAAAAAATGTTGAAAATTTTCAGGTATGATTCCTGGACCCGGAGGTCCTCCACCGGGACATGGCGTTCCACAGCAAGGTCCACCTCAGGGACCACCAGGAGGCCCAGCGCCACATGTAAATCCCGCATTTTTCCCTCAAGGGCCCCCGCACCAGCACCCAGGGCAGCATCCGGGAGCACCTCCTCCAGGGCCTCCTCATGGACCCCCGCATGGCCCTCCTCATGGTGCTCCTCATGGACCTCCGCATGGGCCCCCTCATCCTCCACCTCACGTGAGTCACGCTTACGGGCCACCCGCAGCACAGGTAAAAAAACAACACACAGAAGTGTGTCGTTACGTAGAACTACGTCTTTATGCAACATACGAATGTCATATATTTGATAATTTAATTTAATTTAATAAATATGAGAATTTAATAATAAACAATGTCAAATAATTCCTTGCTTATTTTGAAATTTTATTCAATAACATTCGTTAACGAGTATCTTTAACAGTTGAATATATTCAATTTTAATGGTCTCATCCTGTCCCCCTTTTAATCCCCCCCCCCTCCCTTTCAGATAACCTTTCGTGACATTCTACTCCACCATATACATGTCCAAACAGAGGAGAAAGACGTAATTCTACGTCAATATAATTCTGAATCTGCGAGAAAAATCCACCAATTTAACTTGATGATTTACTTTCACACTAGCGGTTAGCCAGTGAAACTAACTACTTGATTGAATTGTAGCCACCATACGGAGCACCAGGACCAGACCACCGCTCCGAGGGCCCGCCACCACTCTCAGAGCAGGAGTTCGAAGAAATCATGGGGCGTAATCGCACCGTTTCTTCCTCCGCAATTGCCAGAGCAGTGTCGGACGCAGCAGCGGGTGAATACGCCAGCGCCATTGAAACCCTCGTAACGGCTGTTTCGCTCATCAAACAGTCCAAGGTTGCTAGTGATGACAGGTGTAAAATTCTGATCAGTTCACTGCAAGACACACTGCGTGGGGTTGAGACTAAGAGCTATGGCTCCAATCGACGTGGTACGAAAATTTTTCTTCTACTTATTCCTGCCTTATTTAAAAATTATATGTGAAGTTATATAAAATTGATTGAATATCGCGACATAAACATGTATATGTTTCTTGTTTTAAAGAACGTTCGAGATCACGCGATCGCGACCGTAGCCATAGAAGGCGCCGCGACAGATCCAGGAGCCGTGACCGCGAGTACAGGGAGCGCAGCAGGGACAGAGACCGTGACAGGGAAAGGGATCGCGAGCGTTATCGGGATTACAACGAAACGTACACAAGGGAGCGCTCTCGCAGCCGGGATCGCGATCGCGATCGCGAGAGGGATCGTGAGTACCGAGAGCGAAGCCGAGAAGAAAGGTAAGGCTCACATGCTCAACATGTAAGAAAATGCGGGAGCTGCGATGCTTCAGACAACTTGACTGTGATTCTGCTCGCGATTGGATGAGCAACCAATTTTAGTTGTAGATATAAGCTTATTGGATGAGGTGTCAGCCTCCTGATGACGTGTACAAAATGATACAAAGACTGACAAGCGACGCCTATTGTTGTTTAATGACTTGTGTAAACAACGAAAGCGACCACAGGTTGTCTGATGGCTTATACGTTTTCGAAACTTGCAGATGGGATTCAGAATTTCAGGAGATGATTCAAAAATAGGGATGGGTGATACATATTGGAATATCGATATATCAGACTTTTTATATTGGCACATCAATTAACCGACTGTCAGTGTTTCCATGTATCGATTGTCGTCCCCGTATAGTGGTGGTGTACAGTGCTGCCAGATTGGGCGATTTATCGCCAACTAGGTGATTGTGAAAATTTCGTCTTTAAATATCAGTGTTGGATTTTTGTCATTACCGGACAAAATTTTCTATTACTCATTGATACATAATTTAAATTTCGCGCGTTTGGATGTTTCTAGACTGCGTTCCAATGTCACGTTTTAAAAGAACGCAACATGAGTCGCGAGTTGTATCGGCCAATCGAAGCTCCGTTTTCCTCTCGAGACCTCGAATCGGCTAACTCGGTTAAACTAATGTTTTTTTATCGATTTAAATCTTTCGTCTACAAATATGTGGTTGTTTTGTATAAAGGTTTTTTTTTTTTTTTTTTTTTTCAGGTTTTTACAACAATGATTTTCTCATTCATATTTTTACTGAATTCTTACATTTTTCTTTTGAATTGTTATTGAAAAATCCTCTTGACTTACTGTACATAAGACCCCTGCATTAAAAAATGGGTAATTAGTGCAAATCACACTACACTAGAAACTCGCTTATTTTCGGGTGTCAGAAAGTGAACAAACTCACTTATTTCCACCAACCACAACCACTAGGTTGGGTTGAGGGGAGAGCGCTTGAACCCCCCCTCTACACTGAGAAAAAACGCAGTCTAGCAGCGGGTGGACAGCAATAGTTACTGTCCAAAGGGAAAACTTTGAATCAAGCGTAGCTCACTGCGCGCTGGACAGGAACCATTCCTGCCTAGAACGCACTTATGAATATCTTCGACATTAATGGAACGGAGAGGTCTCAGCACTGCCCAGCCAGCACCTATTCCTGTCCCTCGCGCACGTAAAAACACGCCCGCGACATTTTTGACAAGTTTGACGTACATTATTGCAGGTTAAAATTTTCATGCATCTGGTATAAGTTATAAATTAAACTGAATAAATATTACTTTATAATATAACATATTTTATAGAAAAATATAAACTTTTGAAATTTAAAGAAATAGGTAAGTAATTCAATCAAATTTGACAAATAATAATGAAATTATTTTCTATCGATTATTTCATTTGTTTCAAATAATATAAATAGTAGGGTTTATTAAATGATATAAGCTTTTGATATTCTTTGCACTGATAGTCATATACTTATACCAGATGCATGAAAATTTTAACCTGCAATAATGTACGTCAAACTTGTCAAAAATGTCGCGGGCGCGTGTTTACGTGCACGCGGGACAGGAATAGGTGCTGGCTGGGCAGTGCTGAGACCTCTCCGTTCCATTAATGTCGAAGATATTCATAAGTGCGTTCTAGGCAGGAATGGTTCCTGTCCAGCGCGCAGTGAGCTACGCTTGATTCAAAGTTTTCCCTTTGGACAGTAACTATTGCTGTCCAGTCGCTGCTAGACTGCGTTTTTTTATCTCAGTGTACTACTCCGAGATCGATCTGGATCGCGATACATATCGATACTATTGACGGTATCGATTCGTATCGTGGGTGCGAAAAAATACATGCTGTACGTGCGTTGTATTTTGATGAAACTGTCATATATATATATATATATTGAAAAAAATGCAGTTTTTGACATCGTCGTGCATTTATTTAATCATTTTTGATGCATTTTTTAATATAATTTTTTTTATAATAACTGAAAAAGATACGAGTGTGCTAAATTATACAGATATTCATTAATGTATATACATTTATTGTTATGCATTCATTTCATCAAAAGTATTTCCGATTGAACAAAATTTACGAAGTTGAGTTATCATTATTTTTATTATTGAAACCATTATTATTATTTCTAAATAGCTTTTTGGTTAATCAAGCAAAAACTTCGAAAACGAAATATCCATTGATGTTGAATTTGAATTCATGCCGTTCCCGGGCGAAAGTGGGAATCGCACAGTGTGAGAGAGTGGGGATAGAGGCGCAGCACCAGACCCGAAAATAACTGAGAAAGGCATCCGGAAATAAGTAAGTTTCCAGTGTACTTGATTGTTAGGCGATTTAAAAATATTTTAATGTGTACTCTTTCAATATTCAGGTTTGTGATTTCTACATCAATTTCATTTTCTTTTTATATAAAAAACTAAGAAAAAATAGTCAAAGTACTATAATTCTATGAACAAACTGTTTACTGAGAAACCCATCAAAATCAATACGATACATCGATATTGAATATCGAATGAGTCGATATCGGTATTTTTCGTTTCGATTCCCATCCCTATTTAAGAATACATGAAAACATAGGCACTAGAAGATTATTTTTTTACAATGCAGTAAAGAGGGGATAGTTCGGCTTTTTTTAAAGAAGAAACAGAGGGTTGGATGATATAATTTTGACATGGACTGATTGAACGAATGAGAAGAACACAATTATTTGATAACTGAATGTGAAAAAGCGAGTACAAAAAGGAACAAAGATCAAAAAATAGGAATCTTGGTATGCTAGCCGTGCGTTTGCTTTAAGAAAGAATACAGAAGTTGGCAAGCAAGGTCAGAAATCGATTCTGAACTTTGATAACATGTTATAGCTGTCTAGAAGTCGTGAAAAGCTGGTTTAAGATAAGTATTGTTGACAGAAAGGATACATTCGTTGTATATTAGGAAAAGAAAAAAGCCATCAATTGTAATGGGGATTATTCAGACACCCTGGAAACTGACTGTTTTTCTTCTTGCCAAATCATGTGATTCATATGTTTAGGGATGTAAGGAAAATGTAATTTACGTGTATCATATGGGGATAGAATATTTTTTTCCACGTATCTAAATTTACACGTTTTCAAAATTTTGGCGTGAAGTATACAGAAAAAAAAATGTTTCATGGCGAATGCGACCGTTGTGATATATTGCGAAAAATAATTAATTCGCATGGTCTAATATAGTATTTACTTTTTGGCATAGGTATTGGCCAATGAACGTGCATAGTCAATACAAAAATAAATAAGTCGAGCTCAATTAATTTTAAACAAATTAAATCCATACATAAAATAAATATTTTTGAACATTATATCCGATGCAAAATTGTAATAAAATATGATTAATCGGTAAGATGCATTTAATTGTTTTGAAAATGAGATTTACATAGAGAAATTTAAGTAATTTTTTGCAAGTATTACTCATTTTTTTTTACCCGATTATTAACAGCTTGAAAATGTCGCAAATAATATACAAAAAAACTGTGATAGAAAGTTGGAGAAGAGGGCATGTTGTATCCAAAAAGGAATAGGTTTTTTTTTTTTTTTAATATGAAAACTCGTTTTTTCCTCTTGATACGAAAAAAAATATGTCCATCGAATCTGATTAGTTCCCAAAAAAAGTATCCTTATTCATTGAGGAACATAACATTCTTTTATATACATTTTTGGTGAAAAATTTATGTATATGAAAAAGAAAACTACAGTCAGTGATAAATGTCATGTTTCTATTATTTAAAATTAAGAATTAAGGTCAACGAATTTCCTTTGGGGAGATAACATTTTTCGATGCGACGGAAAAACATGAAATGTGCTTATTTGTAAATTCAGGATGTCCACGGATAATTGATCAGCGAATGATAATTTGCTGATGATGAATTTGATTTTTCACCTCGCAACATTTTCTTGGACATTCTGGAAATTTACCAAGTTCTTACAGATTTTAAAATCACACTTTTCGGCATTTATTTTGTAGTATTTTTATATGCTACTGATATTATTTGTTTACAATGCAAGATATAAGAAAAATGATGTGTCTACTATGTAGTAAATGCATTTCATAAAAGTGAAATATACTGATTTTAAACTAACTATTTGAAATTTTTAATACACATGATTGTCAGGGAATCACACATTATGCTTTTCTTAAATTATCAGCAACTTATAGAAATACTGTTTTATAACTTTGGTTTTTGACATGCCAAAATTTGCGTACTTGAGAAGGGGCAGGGTGTAAAATTTAATGTGTTTATTTTTATACGATATTTTAAAAACTTATTTTTATTTGGTTTGAGAAACATTGTAGCATGGCCATAGTTTTTTTTATTGTTTGTACAAAAATTTGCTGAGACAATGAAATGACAAGTCGTTGTAATTAAGGGGACAGGAAAGTTTTAGCCGGTTTCGTGTCCCCTTAATCAAAAATAATGCCGAAAGATGATTCGATGGCATTATTGATACTGAAAATGTTGATAATAGATAAGTAGGAAATGCGCGCGAGAAATGAAATAGGGTTGGAAAATGTTTTATTTGAATAGAATGTGTATGTGATGAATGGGTTAATATTAGTTTTTGGATATATATATATATATATATATATATATATATAAGGATTTTTAGGATGGTAGCGAAATTCGGAAATTTTTTACCATTGTAACAGCTATGAATTTTTCAATATGAATTTTAGGAATAAGGAGAAAAAAGACAGAATTATTAAAATTTTAAAGTCTAACTTGTTGACTTTTTAGGTTAGGTTAGGTTTTGTAAGAAATTCATGCACAATTCTTTTATAAAATAAACCTTTAAACCTTGGAAAATCTGTGAAATTTGGAAAACTTCAATGGCAACGAGAAATGAATTTCATTTGACTTGCAGCAGTGAAAAAGTTGCAAATCATGAATTTTGATTCATGATTTGATTTAAATTGATTGAAAAATTGAATTATCATGTAAGATATTGACAATCAAAATAATATTTTCTGAATTTTGCCACCATTCTGAGCTTGCTTCTTGCTGTAAAGTTGAAAAATAGTTTGATGTAGAAATAAGAAGAAAATGTAACAAATTGTGAATTTTTCCATCAGTTCTTCTCGACAAACAGCCAGACCAAGAGTTAAGGAAGAACAAGCAGAGGCAGCTCCCGTCACATCTTCCAAGAGTTCTAGGTAACTAACTATTTTCTTACATTGTGATTATCAAAATGCATGTAAAGAACTGTATACATACAATGCGTGAAAATTACTTTACCAACTTTCTGTAAAATCCAGCGATGTTGCGTTTTTTTTAAACATATATTTTGATATAAATTCTATATTCGCTTGTGTAATTATAGACCTCGACTTTGCCTCGATCTACAAACTTTTTACTCGTTCATATGAAATTTATGCCCTAGCGTAATATGCTATTTATTTTCAAGTCCCGAGTTAAGAAAGTCACATAAATTATGCAAGTAACATTTTTTTAAATATATTATTCGTATAATATTTTCTTTATTACTTCAATTTATTTCGAATGCTAGAACTACCTTCATAGCGTTTCGTAATTTATGGATGACCATCTAAGTTATTTGTGGACAGGGGCGTCGCAACAAAATTTTACATGAAGAGTCAAACTCAAATGTTGAAAGAGTCAATATGTGACGGGTGGATATTCAAAGTCCTATAACCGCCAATTTTTCAAAATTAAAAAAATTTTTTTTTCGTAACTCTAAGCTGATGCCGTCATTGCTGCGATAAAAGCAAGTCAAAATTCGCAATAGTTTCGTTGTGAGAATTTTTCAAACATTGCATTTTGGTAACTGGCGACCTATCAGCGATTCAAAGTCGTATAACAACCAATAGAAACTTATGTAATATTATACAAAAAAGTATTTAATATTGAAAACCGTCAAACCGTGCGTTTGGTAATATTGTTACATACATTCACAAACATTTTGATACAAGAAGAAATTTTATGAACACTGTTGTTAACAATAAAAACTACGAATAAAAGTAGAAAACAAATTTGTTTATTATATATCTATTTACAACCACAAACGATGACTATAATAAACGGAAGGTGAAAATTTATTCAAGTATTTCGGTTATATAATTGCAAAAAACGTAATAAAACCTTCGCGGAGCTTGTTTCTCTTACTTTCATTTAGTTAGGCTAATGGTGGTTGATATAAGACTTTGAACTGCCAGACTCCCTCGATTTATACGTGGCGAAATTTCAAGTGGTCGTGTCTTTCTCAATTTTAATCGAAATCGTTTCAAACCTAAATAAGTGTCATGTTACCTCATAATGAACAAACGATGGTGAGTTTTTTAAAAAAATTTTAAAATACAAGCGTTTTTCCCCTTGTCTGTAGAAAAATGGAAATGGCGCTTATACGACTTTGAATATCCACCCTTCAATTATTCAATATATATATATATGAATATGTTATTTTAAGGATTATCTCGTATTTGTAGGAATAATCTACGTTGATTCCTAGAACTGAATGTTTTATAAATTTCGATTTTTTTTCATAGATTTTTGAACAAAATATGTCTGCCTATATTTAACGTAAGTCATATTCTGACATTCTTTTTTAAGGTTTTTTATGAAGTACTAGTATTCTAAAGATTTTTCATGCGTAATATATTGTTTTAAAAATAATAAGGTATATTCTAGTTTTTTAATATAATTTCTAGCATTGTTGTAGATTGTCATTGTAAGTTTTAGGAATTTGACGATCTAAAATTCGAAAATAATAGACTTTCTGTATCATGAAAAATTTTTCAGGAAAAAGTTTTCATAAAAATAACCGTTAGTTCATGTGTTTAGTATTTATTTAACTTTTTCAATATTTTTGCAGTTCAGACCATTTTCTGGCATTATTGTGAATTTAATGTAGATGTCTAGAATTCAGTACTTGAGGACTAATGTCTTATTGATACTTGGTAATTTTATAGTTGTTTGAGGAAATTACATCGTCTTGGATTTTCTGTATTCGATTGATATATAGTATATTTTAAATATTTTTTAGTATTTTAGAAATTTAGTAGCATTTTTCTAGGATTTTTTTTTAAAAAGCTATCTAGTATTTTTATAAACTTCAATATATTTTTCTAGAATTTGATACCTTTGAATTTTCATAAATTTTCAGCATTTCGCTAAATTTGTCAGAAAACAGTATCTCCATAGATTTCAAGTATTTCGCATGTTTTTCAAACTTATTGGTGCATTTAATCCTGCATTTTTATAATATTCATAAATTTCATGAAAATCTCTAGTATTCCGATGAATTATGTAGATTTTTAGTTTTGAATAAATTAAGATTGAGAGTGTTATCAATTTCTATTATTAACATAAATTTTTGAAAAAATATCTGTAGAGAATTTCAGTTTTTTTAAGATTTCTATATGAGTAATCTTGTCCATATTTTTATGCATTCAGGAAATTTCGTAGTATTTTTCATTATTATTCCAGATTTCTAATATTTTTTGGATTGATATGTAAATTTTGAGAATTAAATCATGTTTTAAACTTAAATGTTTTATATATCCTTAGTATTTAAAACGATTTATAGATACTTTTAATATGCATAACATTTTCTCAATATTTATAGAGTTAGGATTATTTCCTGACATTTTCATTAATTTTTATATTATACAGGGTGTACCAGACTCCCCGCGCCAAAAAGAAACCCAATATTCCTCGTACAATTTCGAGTTGAAAAGTCCTTTACCACTTTTTATAAAACTCAAAATTTAAAAAGTTATTCAAGTCTCAAATTTAAACAATAAATGCGCTCTCACGACAAGTGGGCGTAGCCTTCGCAGACCAAACTTCTCCCAAATTTTCTTCATATTTTTCCGAGTCGAAAAGTCCTTTACTACTTTTCACAAATCTCAAAATCAAAAAAGATATTCCAGCATAAAATCTGAGAAATTTGATTGGTTGAAACTTTTGACCCGAATATCTTTTTTGATTTGGAGATTTGTGAAAAGTAGCACAGGACTTTTCGACTCGGAAAAATATGAAGAAAATTTGGGAGAAGTTTAGTCTGTGAAGGCTACACCCACTTGTCGTGAGAGCGCATTTATTGTTTAAATTTTGGGCTTAAATAACTTTTTAAATTCTGAGTTTTATAAAAAGTGGTAAAGGACTTTTCAACTCGAAATTGGATGTGGAATATTGGGTTTCTTTTTGGCGCGGGGAGTTGAGTACACCCTGTATATTTAGAAATCTGTTATTCAAGAATCGAGGTATTATCGATAATATTAAGTAATATTTTATAGTTTTTTGAGGATATTATATGTAAATGAATTTTCAGCATTTTACTGATTTCCAGTATTTTTCATACTTTTATGAGAATGATAAAAAATTATAAGGATTATCTGGGTTTTTTAAATAGATAAGTTGATATTCTAGAATCTAAAATTTTAGAGATACTTGGTATTTTAATAAAATATTTAGAAAACAATATATAAATAGATTTTACATATTTTGAAAACTGTTAGTTAATTTTGTATTTTTTCAATATTCTTAAATTTTATCAAATTTTTTAGTATTTAATGCTTTAGGACTGAAAGTTTTGTAGACTCATTATTTCCATAAATTTTTTATAAAATAATATCTATGTAGATTTTTAGTTTTTAAGGGATTTCCATGTTTTGTTATAATTTTTAGCATTGCAGAAATTAAGCAGTATTTTCAAATAATCTAGACTTCTAGTATTTTCATGGACATGTATGTCAATTTCGAAAAAAAGTTTTAATGTTTCATAGATTCTTTGAATTTCAAACGATTTTTTAGAACACAGTTTTTCGCGAATTCACAGTGCTTAGTTTTCGTTATCCCAGTATTTCTCATACAGAATTCGAATGATTTTCTGATTTATTTTCGTTGATTTCTACATTAATGTTTAGAATAAGATGCTCCATAATTTATAGTTGTATGCATTGCAGGTAAATAAATACACCGAGTAAATTTTATTTTCATACATTTGGTATATTTATGGATTCGTTGAATTTTCTTATTGTTCAGGACTTAAAAATTTTGCAGAATTTTCTATTTTTTTTTTTTTTTTTTTTTTTTTTTTTTCTCTAAAATTCTGTAAAGATAGCTAAAATTTAATGATTAGAAACTAGAAGAGAATGAATATGCTGGCTGCCCCCCCCCCTTCGAAATTCCCAGGGGGCAGCTGCACCCTTCGCCCTCCCTTGTTGCGACGTCCCTGTTCACAAACAGCTTGCACCCCTATGACAATCTGCGTTGCGCCCTATAAGAAATGTAGCTCCTTATGTTCCACTATCGCTTATGAATTGGCGAAGGCGCCACAGGTCATGGCAACTCCTCGTGCTTCACACATGCACAGAAAATACAAACAGGGAAAGGAAATGCTTGGTGGTGTGCACGCTCTTGGAGTTGCCTTTACTACTAGCGCCTCCCCGATTTTTGAGCCTCTAATTTTCACAGTGTAACTACGGATCGTCATAGGGGTGACAAAAAGAAGACTGGAAACAGGAAAGGGAACTTGCTATATCGACCCACGTAAAATGATGAAGCTGATTTTGTCGGCAGGAAAGGTAATCTTATTATATTCAGCTAGAAGTAGGGTGCGCGTAGTTTTGGTGCGCATACCATCATATATTCACACGATCCTGAGTATGCGCCATGTAAACGTCAAAACCACATGCTCGAAATGCGCAGAACGCCGAAAATCGTTCTCACGCACACCAAACTGAGGCGGATTACCCCACTGATCTATATTCTAACTGGACGCAATACTCCCCACTCCAGCCACTCCGTCCCACTTGAACGCCGCCATTATATGCTAACTCATCAACTTCTTCGTCTTACACGATACGAACCCATGGAACCAGCGGAACCAGCTGTGATTATTTATTTTGGTTCTTTCGTATGTGCTTTTTGTACATATTCTTTATCTCGCAATGTGTGCATGATTATTGTTTCAATGTCGTCAAATTGTAAATTTTGCGATTTCTACTATGAAAAAATTGTGGGCGTACATTTCACGGGTAAAAGTTGATGTTATTTTGAATCTCAAATTTTCTTCTATGTAATACTCATACATACTATGCATATGATCAATAGAATTATTAATCTTATCATTATTCATTATCCATGGATTCAACACTTTTTCAATGTTTTACTGCAATTTTTACCTTCCATTGAGATTTTCTAGTGCTAAAATCTCGAAATTTACAACTTGAAATCATCTCCCTAATAACTGCGATTTGAAAATAAACTTTTCTGCGCGTCGCACAATGCGATTTCAAACCTCTTTGTGGTCTCCGTGTCGACTCCATCATAGATGCTCTCTGTGCAGGTTGATGAGTTTGCATACAATGGCGGCGATTGACAGTTTTCCCCCACTCCAGTCCTATTGCCTATCCAGGTAAAATATAGATCAATGGATTACCCACCTTGACGACATATTTGGCTTCCCTTATTTTGACGAGTTCCCTCTCCTGTCTCCAGTCTTCTTGAGTGACAGCTTGTAAGCTAAATGTTGTGTATTAAATTATGTCATTTAGGATAAGAAATCTAGAGTGCATAGAGGCGTTTAAAGAAGAAAAAATGGCAAAATGATGTTAACTGTGTAGGTATTACGACGAGCGTTACCGAGAGCGCGATCGGGGTGAGCGGGAACGTGAAGCTAGTAGAAGACCGGCGGAACGTGAAAGGGAAGCACCGGAACGCGACCGTGAACGCGAAAGGGAACGTCGTGACGAGCGCGCCGATTCATCTCATCGCTCTCGGCACTGAAGACAGTCAACACCATCGTCATAAGAACAACGCCCCTTCACGCAGGAAACAAGCAAACTCCTTCACCGTTGCCGTCTACAGCGATAATCCACATGAATCTATACATGTTACGTACATGATATTCCACGCATTGGCAACTACTTTGAACGAGTTTTTATAGTGTACCTTTGTTTAGCAATACTTGTGCATATAATTGACATTGTACTGTAGAGCTTAGGTTTTTCATGCAGCACTTGATTTTTCTGCGTCGAAGAATTATCACATGCATAAACGTAATGTATTCTTTTTTGTTGGTTTATTTTCTCCTCATTTGTAATCGACATTTTTTATATTTCATGTACAATCTTGCGTGGGCTTATGTTCTTGGCTTTCCAGGGAAACTGGTTTTCTACTTTTTAGCGACTGGCAAGGCTGAAACAGTTGTTTTGGATTTTCATTTACATTCAATGACAAGCTAATTATTAATAAAGACAAATATAAGGAATATTCAAAAACGTCGATTCAAGATTGTATCCCTACAATATTGATGTTCGATTTAAAAAATATATGCGATTATAACGGCTTTCATTCATTGTTCTGTGCACACCGTATCCTATGAATATTACTTTTCGTTTGGTTTCGGTTATTTACACTTTAGTTTAGTATGTACAGTACTGTATTTTTGATGTATATTTTGTTTCGTAGAATTTTCGATCGCAATTGGTTTATTCAAAGGGTTTTTATTGTTAAAATCATGGGCTTAGTTTTTATGGCGATGATGAAAAAGAGAACAAAAGGTAAGCCGCTTTTAGAGGACTTTCCTTCCTGTAATTTTGATTCACTTCTTGTGAGGTCAAACTTCCACGGGGATTTTTAGTGACAAAAATAAATAGTAAAAATATATAATTTGTTTGCTATAAGCGCCTTCGGAGTCAGTAATCACATCAAAAACTAATGTTATGGAGCTCGTAATCAGCTAATAAATGGACCAGATAGAAAATGATTTCTCGCATCACGAAACTGGTATGTAACACTATTACATATATATTATATTACAATTTTAAGGATAAAGAATGTAATTAGGTTACAATACAATAGTACTGTGATGTAACGATATGATGTTGAAACAATGAAACAATGAGTTCCCGACAATATGTGACACATTTACAGTAGGCACTCATGCATTTGTAAAGCTCGGGTGATAATTATAAACGGGTTAATCTATTAAAGCATGGATAATAAATGGATAAATATATTAAAGCATGAAGAACAGCACTACTAACAATGACGATTCTGAGGCCAGAGGTTCGATGGTCAACTCAAAAATTTCTAGAACAGTCTTTCTGCTGTTCCACTTCGTTAGGTTACAAGTGAATGGTTTATAAATGGAAGGGCGTCTACTGTACTTGTTTCATAACTGTAATGTTGTGTATTATACATTTTTGATACGTAGCATTATATTATGTTGCATTAACGTAACTGCAACATAACAGTGTCACATAACCTAGATAGCACAATGCACGTGGTTTCGACGTCTTCTTGATGTTCTACAATTGTGACAATACGACTGATTTGCATCAACTTTGATGCAGCAAGGTACTGACACATTAGACTTTGGTTATGTTGGCAACGAATTATATTACTTGTTCTCGTTTTGGCATCACACACTCAAAAATTACAAGCAACAAGTTGTGTTATTCTTACCTCACGTCATTCTGACGTTAAAATCACACAATTAGTTCACGTTTGTCCATGGCGTTTAAATTTGAGTGAAACTATTGTGCAAAGGTAGAATCTACAACAGGAAAACTCCTGCGTATATTTGAAAGGGATCCCCTTTCACTAATCAAGTTTTTTTGCGTTCGTCAGCAACATTTCCAGTCACATCGATTTGAAACGCGTTTCCCTTTCGATCACATAACGAGATACGATGGAAGGGAGAAAAGTGCGGTCTGAAGAAGGAATGAGAACATTGAAAGGGAAATCCCTTTCAAAATACCATCTCTGTGGCGACTTTGAAAAACGGACCATTTAAAAATGAAAGGTTAGCGTTTCATTTTAAAAGGTAATAGCTTTGAAATTCTTTCATTTTTAAACTCAAACGAAAATTTCTCTGAATGTATCTGTCAACCTGCAGGTTGCGTAACTGCAATGCCACAATATAGCATCGTTACATAACAGTTCTGCCAATGTTACGTCACATTGTCAACCAGGATGGAGATGAATAATCCTAATAATTGCATGTCTGTCAGTAGTACTTTCACATTCATCATTTCATTGTGAGCTAAATAACACTTATTATTAATTCAAGTGTCATCACTGACTCCGAAAACTTTTACTGTGAAAATGAATATTTAGTATGATAGGAGCTTTGTCTTGGGTTTGTCATCGATATGTCTGCATCCCGTGAAGACGTCGGCTTGTTAAAGTGTCAATTTCGAGTTTCAAGAAAAATGGTAGAGAGCTTTCCAACTTGAAAAAATCAAGTGAAAGGATTAAGGGGAGGGGGACTCTGAACTGTGAAACAAGTTAAGATTCTACTGTTTAGAATGTGTGGAAGTTCGACCTTAAGTTAATACTAGCACTTGGGCAGTTTTCTATAGATTTTCCTGAAATATTAAAAACTTAATCTTGATATTGCACCTAATCTATGGTAAAAATTACATTGTTGCTTACCGCACAGATTTTTGAGATACAATTTTTTAAAATTACCGTGTATATACCCTGGCGAACGAGTTACCACACTTAACTGTGGTAAAAGTGTCGTAGATTTTTTTCTATTTAAAAATTGTAACATGAAATAATGCTTTTAAGGTAAAAAAAGACACTCTGTTTACGTGGAAATGTATTTGAAAGCAATTAATGTTCCCGCTCATGGTAAATAAGCCTGTAAAAGTTGAAAGAAAACTTGGTGGCAAGTAGCTTTTGCGCATGCGTCATGAATACATTCCTTTCGTGGCACGGCCACTGAAGTATTTACCGAGGGGCCAAAAGGCGCTCTTGCATATTTGAATTTTGAATGTAAAATCTAATTAAGATTGAATAATAATTTAGAAATAATATAAGTTTTTTTTGATACTAATTTCTCTAACTATTTTATAGTTAAAATCTTATAAATGTCTAAGTACACTGTTTAACGATAAATTTGATGTACCAAATAATGCTTATAGCAGTTTTTTTCTGCCATTCTTACACCTATACCTTGAAACTCATTTCCTGAGTATGTAATTTACTTGAAGACTATAACTTTGCTGTCTTTGGAATGTACGTTATGACTGTTGACAGCCTATACAAATTTTCTATAAAATACTCAACTATAATTCCATTCATGTTTATAAATGTACTTTTTATTATTATTTATACAATCATCCCCGCCGTGGATCCGCATCTAAATTCCCCTAGTAATTTGAGTTTTTATAAAGTTTTTGTAAAAATCCTTAGAAAATTTGGGTATTTTTAATAAAATTCTGCTTTTTTTATAAAGTTACTTCATAAAAAGAGCAATTTTCTATAAAGTTCTTATTAGTTTTAATAAAACCACTTTTAAAAACTTAAAAAAATCTTCATAAAATGACGAAATTGTTATATAGTGGATTTTAAAATCCACTTTATAAAGATTTTGTCTGTTTATGAAGTTTTTATGAAGTAACTTTATAAAAAATAATAAAAACTTTATGAAACATTGCTCGTTTGATAAAATGGCTTAAAAAAGAATTGGAATTTTATGAAAAATACCTAAATTCTATAAGGAGTTTCATAAAAACTTTATTAAAACCCAAATCACTAGGGTCAGGTGATCCGTTCAAAAAATTCTGACCTTTAAGAAATAAAATAATATATCTAATATTGTGTATTTTGATTATGATGTGTAACATTAATTACAATGATTGATTATAAAAAAACATAATAATACACGCATGTATATATAGTAATGAAAAGTAAATTGAATATTATAAATGAAATCATTGTTCGGTATTTTATAAGTGCTAAAAATTTTACATATGTTATAAAAAAAACTTTTATAGGTTGTCATAACGGTCCTTAAGTACATTCTAAACACAGCGAAGTTATGATCTTCAAACAAATAAACAGAAAATAAGTTTTAAGGTAGGTCGTATAAGAATAGTAGAAAAAAAACTAGTATAAGCATTATTTGATACATCACCTTGGAAATAAACATAAAAATTATTATAATAAAAATATTTTAATACTATTACATTAATATTCAATTTTAATTGGATTTCGCATTCAAAATTCAGATACGGAAGAGCGCCCTTGGGCCCCTCCGTAGCTCCTTCAGTGGCTGTGCCACGAATGGAATTTACTCATGGCACATGCGCAAAAGCTACTCGAACTTTTACATCCGGTTTATTATTCAACTTGACTAGAAATATTTTCACTCAAAATTTGCACTTAAAAACAGTACTTTTGGTTAAACTTATATTTTTAGAGCATGTTAACAAAAATATGTCAAGAATATGTTGTTTTCGAAAACATGTTGGAGAGTTATTTCATGACCTCGACATGTTTTACAAAACATTTTATAGGCAACAATTTTTACAAAAACCCCCGCGAGATTGAAATTATGAAATTTTCTTTGACATACAAGCATACAACTGTTAAATATTGATGAAAAAACGATTAATTACTAAAATAAAATCTACCACACTATAGCGTGGTAACTCGTCCGCCAGGGTATATATATATAATATATATATGGGGAATCGTTCACTTCCGTTCATATTTCAAAAACTTTTCTATATTTAATTCTGAAAAAATTCCTGAAAAGATATTGTAAATATTAACCTTGAAAATTTCCAACAAAAATTACTGAACCATTTTTTGTGAAATTCACAAAAAGAAAAAAGAATAACATCGTCATTCTTTCACGGACCATGCCACTAAAGTGGTACCCTTGGCAACGCCGCATTTTGAAAGACGCAATGATAATATTTCCGACATATTTATATTACTTCAAACTTTGAAGCAGATCACAAAAAACAGTTCATGTGCGAATTGTGGTCACGGCTACGCATGTAAACACGTTTACATTTTTACTTACGCTGCGCGAGATATAAAAAAAATAGTTGCAATGTTGCCAAGTGTACCAAAAAAATGGCAGAGCCGAATGAAGTTGGCCACGAAATACTGTGTGTCTAACTTCAATTCCTTTCGAGTACTAGAACTACCTTAGTGGTAAGTTTGGCCCGAATCTTGATTTACGCTCGTTGCACCAAAATTCTCGGCTCCCAAGTTTCTTGTACGGAGGTTCCAATGTACGAATCGGTTTTGTAACAACCCATGTCCCTGATGGCTGTAGTTGAAATTTAAGGCAAACTGGTGACTTTCATCTGTCTCGTATTATATGCTCACATCGAAACATTAACCGAGTTTGGTTTAATTTTCATCGAAACATCAGAAAAATATACTCCTACTTTAACTACAGCAGAATGTGGACAAATAAGCCAAACAGTATTGTCTGCATTTGATAAAACTTGATCTCAAACCTATGAAGAATGTATCATATTTCCACCATGTTCCTCGCGGTTATTTAGTATAAAATATTGTGTGCAACCATTGGTTGAAGGACAACATTCCACTTACCATCGCGAATCTTCTCCTATTACACCTTAAGGGCAGTAAACAGCTGTTTATCGGTCTTTGCATGTAAACCCGTAGAAAAAAGTCTGACTTTTTCATGGTGCAATAGCTGCGTAATCTACTATTATTCCCGATTTCTAATAGAGTCTTCCATCGAATACCCGAAAAAAACTGCGAGTGACCGATCACTTCTGCAAATTTTATGCAAACGCGTTTGCGTGGAATTTGAAAAAATATTGTGCAGATTGATCTCTATCCAAGACCCGCGGGATGTGGAGTCAATGCTCTACACCTTTCATGTAAATTAGAGTACAATTCCATTTTATGGTAAATATACGTACGAAAGTGTCCCTAATCGCACGAGGTGCACATCAGAAATCATGTTGTAATCCAGAATATTGGCATCCGATTCGCTGCGATATAGTTGGCATTGTTTATTTGTAAAATTCTAGAAAAAGTTTTTTTTTTTTTTTTTCAACTTCATGCTTGGGCCATTAGTAATTGATGGAATCATGTACAAAATATGGCGTTGAAAGATTGTGACGACAATCTAGATTTTCTGAAGAATTAGATGACAAATAACATGGTTTTGAAAATTGAGTAGTTGCAACAGTATTTTATGTAGCACGAGTGGGAAATGTAATGCCAAAAAAGTGCTTAGAAATTGTCTACCTTTGTAGTCCATCATTTACAATTCAAACGTTTGAGTGAATTGTGACGCTGGGGATATCGCGGAATTTGTTTTAGACTTATCAAAAATTTTGTAAATACCGCTGTGTCAAAATGGAAGTAATTGAGCAAATATGTGATAGTACGATAAGTACAGCCGCCTCCAAATATATTGCCGTTCCTCTTCATTCGCTTGCGCTCGAACTTTGCCCCACCCTTAGTGCGTTTACTCAGAGCCTAAGAAATGTTTCACACGCCATTTATACTGCCGGCGGTGTGCCATTACTACCTAATGCGAACGGTACTGAACGGTGCGGCAATATAAATAGAGGACGAATAGAAACCTATAATAAATACTGTCCGCCAAAGCTCATCTCTCGGTTTATATACTTCCGCACTTGAGTAGAGAATGTAGGGATCAGTAGGGGACGCGCTTTGACGGCGCGTACTATACAAAGCCTCGGTTGCGTCGGAAAGTGGGGGAACGCCGGTTCCACGAAACTTGCCCGTTTCCCGTCCCCACCGCGACAGTATATTTAGAGGCGACTGTATTAATCTAAGATGATATGTGGCTACGGTTGAAAACGATATGACTAACAGTTTTTTTGAAACATGGCGATTATGTATTGAAGTAGCATACGTTCAACGTGTGTAAAACTTATTATTTTCATAAACTTTTTCATCAAGTAAGCATGTATATACAAAATCTTCTATTTTTTATTGAAAAGGATTGACGAATCGCTTACTGTAGACCTTCTCAGATACTTTTCATTTTAACTGTAAAATCGTACACGTACCGACGGGCTGCGATTCGTGCCTTCATCTGCGCTATTGTAATCTTCAATTCGCAACAAGTTCCTACTGTTTTTTATTGCTGTCGGGGTAAGTCAAAGGAATCATATGTCGTATCACAGAAAAATGTCGGATTTTTGTTCTGGACGTAAATGGAATTCATAGGGTAAGTCGCATCAGTGGTATACCTTCATTGAAAACGTTGAATTTTTGAGTCACCCTCATTACGCTCGGGGGATAATTGTAGCCTCGCGCCCTTCTCATATATGTCTCGTTTTTTTATCTTGTTTTGTAAAATTTTGAATTTTAAGTGATGATATATATATATATATATATATATATATATAGGAGAAACTGCGAGCCTAAAATGAAAAAATATTATTCGTACCCGGGAGCTATCGTCGATTGAGGGCGTGGATTGCAGGATGCTGAACCGATGCGGATGCTTGAAGAAGGTGTAGGTACAAATCGAAAATTTCAAGACTGCAAATAAGTATTGTTTGTATACACTTTTGAATCATCAGTTACTTATTCCACCGAACCCCTTCATTACCAAAGAAATGTATAGTACCAATTAAAATTGTTATCAATATCGTATACAATGTACCATTATAAAAAAAAGTTTTATTTAATTTTAATAACTGAAAATTTTGAATATTATATATTTACTTATTTTGAATACAACGAATGTGGATTTTTTTGTTAATTTATCGATTATGAATAAATATTAGTATTGAACAGTAATTTGAAGTTACACTGGAAACTCCTCATTACGTCTTTCTCTTCTACGTCCGCTGTCTATTACGGCGAAAGATCGTTCCGCTTTACGGCGGTATAGCCCGCCTACCTTATCCCCACCGTTTGAGACAATCTCTCTCGCAATTCTTGCGAAAGCATGTAAACATTGTGAAAACTGTGCGACTTTCGTCTGCATCGTAGATCAACTGGCCCTCAAGGTCAGCTGAGAGTGGGGAGTCATGAGGAGTAGTTCGCTCCCCTTTTTCCGGCCGTGTAGAGAATGGCTGGAGCACGCGCGCGGACGTTATATGGAGAGTCCTGTGTATTTACTTATTTGTATTGCATTACTGTTGTTTTTTTCATTGTTGTGGGTATGAACATTATTTTTGAGATTGCCATAAGTAATTAGTCCAAAATACTTAAATACTAGTGCATAAGTTGAAGCCATAATTAAGGATTGTACACATTTTTTTAACCGCACGTCCAAAACAGTTAAAAATGCAAAGACATTTTGGTTAATTGACAACAATTGTTTTATTGAGACTCTGCAAGTAAAAATTTGGAGTCATTTAATGCATATTTGCTAAAGAGAAATCGGGAGTTGATGATGAAGAATCATTGAATTTCATACAGCCCAAAAATCCCATTGTTTAATATTTATTCAAAAAACAAAAGTCACGGAAAAAACTTGTATGGTGAAAAAAGATGTGTTTCAACATCCTCTACTTTCGCATAAATTTTTTTTAGTTTTAAAAAGATTTTATAAACTTCAGGTACCTTCGTACTTCAGCAAGAAAGAGACAGTCGCGAGCTCTGAGCATCAGTGTCGATTCTGCAATCCACACCTTCAATTTTTGCAAAGCCGAAGGTTTCCGTCCGAGCCGGAGGCGAGGGGTGAAATCGGCCGAGATTTCACTGAAAATGACTCACACATCCGTACCTGTTGCATAATATACTATTATCTGTTAATAAAAAAAACTCGCAAATCGTGAAAAAATGTTTTCATGAAAAATATGCAACCTTGGCACTTACCTTTATAAACATACATTTTTTGATTATTACCCTGGTAGCCGCTCTGCTTCGTACTTGTAAATTCATTACGGTGCTTTTTTTTCCTTTCTGAATTTACTGAAGAGACTTTTTTATAACCCTATTTGATTGTATTTAAGTACTGTTTCACGGTTTTCATCAGTGAAATTTTTAAGAAACGTGTCAAAACTATAAAAAAAAAAAAAACTAAATTTTTGTTAATTGACGTTATGATTATACGTAGAAATATCGAGATATCTTGGATACAGCCCTGAATGCAAAATAATGAAAAATTTATTAAAAAATAACGAGTTCACCAACGTTTCTCCAAAAGCTTGATTGTTCGCAATTATTTTGTATTTGTAGTTTTTTTTAGAGAAAGTTTCTTTACATACATTAATAGTGTCATCAGGGTTATACTATTAAAAGACAAAAACGGATCTGATTCTAGAAGTGGATCAGAAATACACTCGACTTCCAAGCGAAGAGCAAGTCCAGCAGGCATGCTCTTAACTCGGACCCGCTTAGCAAGCTCTTTCAAGTCAGTGCTGGACATCAAGTTTACCGCGCTCGGAGAGCGCCTCGTTGGCACCCAACATGCATAGGTGGTAGCGTCGGCACTGTTCTCTCGCTCTCGAGACGAGCACGGGTGAGCGAATTCCGAAAAATTGCTCTTCGCTTGGAACTCGAGTGTGGATCATTTTTTGGTTCTCTTTCAAGGATTAGTTTTCGCGGCACATGCGTTAATAGTCCAGGAATCTAAACTGTAAACAAAAGACTGCAATAACTAAAAAAGGCTTTGTAAATAATGTGTAAACGCATTGTTATCCTAGGATAAATACATTTAATAATACTCATATCTGACAATAAAAAAAATTTATTGTCCAAAAGTCATAAATTCACAGCACGAATATGTACATACAGAGATGGGATAAAATCTACTGAAATTAAACAAATTGTTTATACATGAAATGTACCAATGGCAATAAAAAAACATGTGATACAGTCGTCCATGTCACGTTTGTTACTTTAATATAAACTCGGTTACTCATTTACAGGGGGACCAAGCTCGAGCAAAATATGTTGACAGTTTATTTTCTCTCACTCTGATCCGCTTCTCAGAAGTAGAAAAAGTGAGCGATTTTTGAAGAGCAGGGGCAGAGGGGAACAATGTTACAATTCGTTGCATTCTCCTCGCTTGCTCCCTTCACTCGGGTTGAGCTGGGTGAAATGGAGAAGAGGTCGGGTAGAGAGCTGGTGAAACGACAGTGGGCGCCACTCAGTTTTCATCAGTGTCTGCATGCTGTATCCCAAACCGAACAAAGAAAATCTAGAAGTACTCACCAGTGTTCTCAGATCGTGGGATATTTCATCTCCCACCACTTGGCCCGTGTGGGCTACCGGGGCGAGGAGAAAAAAGAAATTTGAATTCTGCCCGTTACATTCTTTATTCCTTTCTCAGAAACGCAGGCTGGAAGGGGCCACTCTCCTGGCCCCGGTATCCCCCACGGGCCGAGTGGTAGGAGGCGAAATATCCCATGATCAATTAAACTTTATTAGGCTAAGAGGACGGAACTGGACATAAACACGATTAAAATAAGGTTATTTGCCATGTTGTTTGTATACCTACAGCTATAATTTTTTACTGGTTTTTATTAACTGATTATTATTGTTAAACTGTGATAATTTTCAATTATTTCCGATTAGACGATGGTGCTTACTGATTTGACAAACGTTCCTTTAATTGTAAATTGGACACATATACGACACATATTATTTCAATTAATTAAGAAAATTCATCTTATTGACTAATTAACCGTTTTAATAGATTTCCTTGATCTTCAAGGAATAATTTTCATCATGACAATAGTTAATGAAAAAATAAGCATTAATGTTTTAATGTTACATTTTTCTATTTTCACTGTACGAAAATTTCATAGCTTACAAAATTATAAATTTAATCCGAACATCCGATACTTATGACCGTTGAAAAATATAACACAACTTTTATTTGGTTCATTTTAGATTGCCAAGCCAAAAATTAATCATGCACCCACTCGCAAATAAACGACTTTTCAGAAAAGTTACATTTTCAACATTATATTATTGACTAAGTTTGGGAAAAATATACAATTGCCAGTATTATACATATTTTTCACTATTTCACACGGACTAGATATGCTCCTGTAAACAACAGCAAAAATTCTTAAGCAATAAATCAGTTTTTTTTTATCATGAAACTTAGCAGGAAATATAAAAAAAATTAAATACAATCAATCGAACAAAAATAAAGTCCCAGAAAAACGTGATTCATTCGTTTCTAATAGTTGTATATTTATTCGTTTATTTTCAGATAAATGATGTCCTCCGACGTTTACTAGCGTATACCCTAATCGCTGAAATAATTAAGCATAAATCCTACGATTTCAGTGCATCTTTAAAAAATATTCACGATTGCACTTTCGAAATAATTCGTGTATCGACTTTCAAAATTAAAAGTACGCAAATTTGCTCAAAGGTGTACATTAATTTGATAATCTTCTAAACAACAAAATTTCAAAGATCAAATTGTCTGAATGTTATACAAAATAAACTGTGTAAACAACTTGTAAGTACATACTTCTATTATTCGACAACCCTCAAATAACCAAATTGAACTCTCGGTTAATTTCGTATACTTTGAGGTAATTTCCACGTCACCCAGGAGGTAAAGTCGAGGCGCACTTTTTTGGTAACGATGGTCTCCCTAATCGCAATGTTTATTATCCATCTAAGAAAATGTTTTTCATCAAAGAATCATAATAGCAATAATAATAATAGTAATAATAATAATAATAATAATAATAATAATAATATTCTACGATCGATAATATCCATTGTAATAAGGCATACTCCACCGCCTGTTTAAGGTCTACTGATTGATCTGTAATTTGCTGAAAGTAAAATTGTTCGGGAAAAATTAATATGTGATGGGAAAAAATAAATTAGAAGATAAGTGAGGACTCTAATTATATGATTTTTGGATGGTTTTCGAAATGATTTATTCAAAATCATAGATAGAACCTGGTGCAACCGTTATCTACTTAGTCGTTTTTTTCGAATTTACTGTGGGATTCATCTTCAAGGTATATTAGGGCGAGTAGAATGATTTTACGGAAAGTTCGGTATTTTTTCCTAAAACTTGCCTACCCAACATTCCTTCTCCTTATACATGTAGCAACCTTTCTGAAATACTCGGGATTATTTTCTAATGACTGACCGAGTCACTGAGGAGCTTTAAAGCCGTTAAATCTCAGTTTTCCACCGGCTTTTCGTGCGATCAGATCGATTTCGTTCCCGCGTTCATTTTTCAATAATTCGAATTTTTTTGAGTATTTAAGTGAGTTTTCGCGAGTGTTTTGAATAATCACTTATTCACGTTTCTTTCCATTTAAACTGTTTAGTTATAAATTAATCTCCATGTTTTAAAAAACGTACTTTAGAGTATATTTTTACGAATTTTCGCGAGTTTACAAGTGAGTTGACTAGAGTGTTTTTATCAGTGCTTTGTAGTGTTTTTTCTTTATATTGTAGTTTTTGTGGAAAGTAAAAATGCCGAAGGATACAAATTCATCGGTTGAAAAAGGTAAAAATTTTCAGCCAAAGTGGAAATCGGATGTCATACGGCCCGTCCAGAATGACCTAAAGCGTTTTTGGTGTGCGATTTGTAAAAAATCATTGGCGTGCGGTGTGAAAGAGGTAGAGCGACATTTAGTTAGTGCGATCCACAAGCGGGTCGAACGCCTCCAACTTGCATGTCCTTATGTTCGCGTTAGTAACGTTATGGAAAACACCCTGCAACCTCTCTCTCCTTCACCCGTACCCGTTATACCAAATCTTGAACAAGTCCGTCTTTCTCAGATTTCAACTGCGTTTCCTGAAAATTCTCTGCTATTTTCCTTAGATCTTTCGTCACCAGTGAATGTTTGAAAAAAGGCGAAATACCTGCCCGCTATTGATTCATTTCCAGTTTCAGAAATGAATTTCGAGCCGTCAAATGAACCTTAATTTTCCGCGGCACGTCCGTATCCGTCAGCCAGTTTCCAAACCCCAGTTTTACCTGCACCTTACGTGCAGTCGCAAAGTTTTTTGGAAAATTCACAGGAAAATTTCACGACTCAAGAAGAAATTCAAATCGCGACAATTCGAATTGCATTGCTTCTTGTTTTATTTAATATTCCACCTTTCATTGTCGGCAAAATTGCGGAACTGATTTCAAGTCTCGCGCTCGAACCAGCAGTGTTATCTGGAATTAAATTAGGATGAACGAAGGCCTCACTCATCATCAAAAATGTACTTGGGAAATCAGAAATTCAGAATCTTGTCGACATTCTGCAACAGGTCAAATTTTCCATTCAGCCCGACGAAACAACAGATATCACGAATAAAAAATGGCTCGCTGTGATGGTTAGGTTTGTTCATCCGGCGTCATTAAGAACAGAGGTAGCAATTTCAAGCATGCTCACTGTAAATTCAGTACAGGGAACAGCCAAAAACCTTTTTGAAATATTTAGGAACTTCATGTGGAGCAAGGTTATTCCAATTAATAATATTATCTCTGTTTCAACCGACAATGAAAATTTGATGCTCGGGAAACAAAACTCGTTCGTGTCTCATTTGAAACAGCGGAATCCATCGGTCATTTCTTTTCCTTGTATTTGTCATTTGCTCGCACTTCTTGCCACTCATGGTTGTCGAGCTTTGTCTCCCGGCATCGAAACTCTTTTGACAGATATTCCGGCGTTGTTAGGTTTAAGTGCGAAACGAACTTCGATTTACCGCGATGTTCTTATGAGTCATTTTGGTCGAGTTTTTAAAGTTTCAAAGTACGCTTCAACTCGCTGGCTGTCCCGATTTAAAGCAATAGAGATCATTTTGCTAGTGGATTTGGCACTTCTAGATTTTTTTGGGGAACTTGATTCAAAAACTGTACCGAAAATCAGTTGAAATTTTCGATCTTTTGACTGATGTAGAAATAAAAGCAACTTTGTTCTTCATGAAATTCGCCTTGAAAAAGATAAATGATATGAATATTAACTTTCAATCTCGAAAAACACTTATTCATGAGCTTTACTCAGAAAAAATTCAATTACTGAAATGGTACATTCAACAATTAGTAAAATCTGAGAAACTTGATGATAAGAATTTAATTTCTACTGATGTTGATTCTAAGGAAAATTTGTTGGAAAATGTTAAATTGGGAAAAGAACGTGAAGATTTTTTACACGAAAAACTTTCAAATGACATAACCATACTTGAAAAAATTGCATCTTTCAGATTGAAATGTCGAAATTTTTATATTCAAATAGTCAAAAAAATCGCCAAAGATTTTTATTTGGATGATTCTTTTTTGCGTAACGTTTCAGTGCTAAATGGAAAAACAACTTTATTTGATCCAGATAAAGATTCAACTTTTCATGGAGTTTTCCAAACTCGCAAACAATTCAATGATTTTGATAGAGCTTCGCAACTTATGCCTTTGTACGATGAATGGATTAAAATTTTCAACGAAGACGGTACAGAGAAACAGAAATGGTTAAAAATCGAATTTGATGAAATGTGGGCCGCGATTTGTTCAAAAAAAAATGACGCTGGCGAGTTGATGTACCCTCAATTACGGGAGTTGACAGTTAGAGTTAGGGATGTTCCCCATTCACAAGGCGATTCCGAACGAGCTTTTTCCTTGCTTCCAATTATTAAAGATAAGAAAAGTTCCACAATGAGTGACGAAATGGTCAACGCGAAATGTTTGTTGAAATTTAACTATACAGCGAGGGGTGAATCGCCTGTGGATGCTCAAATAACGCGTGAACATTTGAATTTGATGGCTAACATTTACTACGCGAAAGATACAATAAATAATATTAAAGAAAACATTGTAACGCTGCACGCCGATGAAAACATGGAAAACAATGAAAAAAGCGACGATGTTAACAACAGTTCTATCTATGATTTTGAATAAATCATTTCGAAAACCATCCAAAAATCATATAACTAGAGTCCTCACTTATCTTCTAATTTATTTTTTCCCATCACATATTAATTTTTCCCGAACAATTTTACTTTCAGCAAATTACAGATCAATCAGTAGACCTTAAACAGGCGGTGGAGTATGCCTTATTACAATGGATATTATCGATCGTAGAATATTATTATTATTATTATTATTATTATTATTACTATTATTATTATTGCTATTATGATTATTGCTATTATGATTCTTTGATGAAAAACATTTTCTTAGATGGATAATAAACATTGCGATTAGGGAGACCATCGTTACCAAAAAAGTGCGCCTCGACTTTACCTCCTGGGTGACGTGGAAATTACCTCAAAGTATACGAAATTAACCGAGAGTTCAATTTGGTTATTTGAGGGTTGTCGAATAATAGAAGTATGTACTTACAAGTTGTTTACACAGTTTATTTTGTATAACATTCAGACAATTTGATCTTTGAAATTTTGTTGTTTAGAAGATTATCAAATTAATGTACACCTTTGAGCAAATTTGCGTACTTTTAATTTTGAAAGTCGATACACGAATTATTTCGAAAGTGCAATCGTGAATATTTTTTAAAGATGCACTGAAATCGTAGGATTTATGCTTAATTATTTCAGCGATTAGGGTATACGCTAGTAAACGTCGGAGGACATCATTTATCTGAAAATAAACGAATAAATATACAACTATTAGAAACGAATGAATCACGTTTTTCTGGGACTTTATTTTTGTTCGATTGATTGTATTTAATTTTTTTTATATTTCCTGCTAAGTTTCATGATAAAAAAAAACTGATTTATTGCTTAAGAATTTTTGCTGTTGTTTACAGGAGCATATCTAGTCCGTGTGAAATAGTGAAAAATATGTATAATACTGGCAATTGTATATTTTTCCCAAACTTAGTCAATAATATAATGTTGAAAATGTAACTTTTCTGAAAAGTCGTTTATTTGCGAGTGGGTGCATGATTAATTTTTGGCTTGGCAATCTAAAATGAACCAAATAAAAGTTGTGTTATATTTTTCAACGGTCATAAGTATCGGATGTTCGGATTAAATTTATAATTTTGTAAGCTATGAAATTTTCGTACAGTGAAAATAGAAAAATGTAACATTAAAACATTAATGCTTATTTTTTCATTAACTATTGTCATGATGAAAATTATTCCTTGAAGATCAAGGAAATCTATTAAAACGGTTAATTAGTCAATAAGATGAATTTTGTAAATTAATTGAAATAATAAGTAACATCGCGCCAAAAACCCTGACCACGGAAAATATTCGGACGGCATTTAAACTTGAAATAATTTAACTCGAGGCCAGTGGCTGCGATGTACTAGAAGGAACAGGTTTTTTTTTCTCAAGCGAGCCCGGCCCCGGCGAGCGATCACGAAAAATCTCAATTTCGGTAAGAAATTAGAAAGCATAATAGAAACAAGGAGAGAGGTAAGCGGGGGCAGTGACGCGCCAGGTGAGGAGAGAGGGAAAATCGCTCGCTCTCCGAGTCTCCGAGGCTGTGGAGAAAGGTAAAAATATCGCATTCTGGCACCTCTGCTTCTCCCACTCTTTCATGCCCCCACTTACTCCGACTACGCTACCTCTCTTCTTCCCTCCGCATCTACTTTCTCCCTCTATCCATCTCACAGAGCTCAATCTTCATGGGTACAGAGAGCATAGGGAGTTGCACGACACTGCTTCGCAGGGTGGTTTAACTTCGATGAAAAATTTAGCCTATGTTAGTTCACCAAGTAATTCATAACGTCCTAGGCGGCGCCACAGTCACCGCGCATTTGACATTTTCGAAAAACAAAACAAAACTATGCAAAACTACGATGCCTTAGGGTGAAGTTTCTCTATTAATATTTTAATTTTATTATAAAACTGCGAAATGTCGTATCGAAAGTGCCTAGTGAAAAACTGTACGAGTTCGTATGTGGAACTCGTACAGTTTTTCACATTTACTGAATCGTGAATGTGAAAAAATTGTGGGTACGGGAAAGAAATATTCTAATGAATAGAAAGGGCAAAATGGAAGGGAAGAAGACACAGAGTATGTTAAAGCATTTCTGTTAAACATTCAACGTCGAAGGCAGGGCCAAAAACCGTTGAAAATTAAAAAAAAGGAAATTTCGAAAGAAGTGAAATGCACTCGGAAATCAAAAGTTCAAAAATACAATTGTTTGAAATTGTAATTAGATTTTTGACAAAGAATGATTACTTGGTTTTATTTGTAAATTTTTGAACATATTTTGTTATTATTCATAAAAATTATTTTTTTGAAATCTTACGATGAGCAAACAAAATTTTTATTGTAAAAAGTTATTTAATTTTACGCATAATCCCCGAAACCGCAATTTTCTCAACGTTTGTATTGTAATTATTGATATCCATAAGTCAATATATCATTATAAAGTGAAAAATGAGACTAGACGTTACGCATGCATTTTGAATTTGCCGCCTTATCCCCATCCTCGTACGTTGGTTCCCTTGCATTTTCTAACGTCGCAGAGGGCGTGGAAGCTAATAATAAAGTTATATTGGCTCTTATGGGAGTTAAACCACCCTGCTGCTTCGTCAGATAGAATCAATTGATTCATGGTTACTGGGTCAGCGCTCTGGAACTACATTTAAAATTGAAAAAGGCGTTGTGTATTCGTTGACCGGTCCCTTCAACCCCACCTTCCATTGCTTTCTCTCTTGCTTCTCTGGATCTCTCTTCAATTTAGTTCCTTCAAACATGGGTACTTCTAGATGGTGCAGCGAATACATCTCGCTACACAAGTATATGGAAGCTTGCAGACCCTGGTTTTCGGATAAACGATGCCTTATGGAAGCTTAGCCCTCCTGCTCATTTACGTATTCTTATCGAGAATCGCTTTGGCACAATCACAGTTTTTATTCAGTCTATTTTTGAGTAAAAAAATGGGCCATGTTATTTTGTTGCGTGGAGGTGGCATTTTGTAATTTTCTTTTTTGCGAGGCAATTTGTGTGGTACGCATGGCCACATTTGAAGAGAGCAAGGCCATTTTTGCCTAGCAGAACGGGAGTGTGCAAGGACAATGTGCAGCACGGACAAGTCGACGATTCCGGCTTGTAAAGCATCCCCCAGTCATGTGGGCCCGAGCCAAGGGCGCTTTCGTCCACTATTCGTTTCATGTCTTTCGACAGAGTGTCGACCAAATCCTCTTTCATCTGAAAAATGAACACAACCGAAATAGTAAATGACTAGTTCTTATGTAAGCAAGTAGTTTGTTAAACTCCGTGGGAAAAATGCTCGTTTTTCTCACGCTTGTATCCCGTAAAACTCGCACTTTTCCACGTTATTGAACAAAAAATCTTCCTTAACCAGCGTGGTCAAGTTACTATTTTTAAGTCATTATTTTTACTCATCTGATTACAATCTTATCACCACCCTCAGATTCGTTAGAACAAACTTTTCCCCACTAGTTTAGGAATGTACTATACCTTTTCCGAACATATCGAATGTTGTCCTGAGTTTTTCACACGCTCAAAGTCCACCACGTGAGGGACGTTGTGCCCGTGATGTTTCAGGATTTTGGAAAATACTATTTTCTGGAAGACACTGGAAAAAGCATGAATTTTCTAATTTACTCTCATTGTCAGCAGTGAAAAGTGATTCCCTACTAACTGTAATTCTTATAAAAAGCAGTTAAGAATCAACATTTATGTGTAAAATTTTCAACTTGTAAAGATTTTGAAAAGGGAACCATATAAAAAACTTATTAAAAATTAGGATTTTTTGAAGCGATCTTATGACAGATCAGATTCTTAAAAGGTTCAAGATTTCTTTGTTAGGATTCCACGTTTTTTTAGAAGAAATTTCAATTGAGCGGCTCACAGCGAAACCGGACGAGTAGAGACAGAAAAATGCACCGAGAAATTCGT
The DNA here is from genome assembly GCA_028476575.1 of Platygaster robiniae. NCBI lineage: Eukaryota > Metazoa > Arthropoda > Insecta > Hymenoptera > Platygastridae > Platygaster > Platygaster robiniae. The sequence continues at coordinate 40,979,472 of CM052021.1, forward strand.
AGGGCTGCGACAACAACAATATTGCTTAAGCAAAAATAATTTACAGGTTACGGCAGGATTTTGGCGAGATTGCTTAAGCAACAACAGCTTATGCTTGTCACAGGCATAAGCAAGTGCTGCAGCAAGCTTAAAAAACCTGTCATAGGGACAAGTATCGTAACGACAACAGTAGATGGCGTTACAGGTAAAGCACGAATAGAGACCCTTAAAAATGAGAGGCTGGCAATGAATGTTCCCACCTTCTTATTGGTCCAGTCAATGTAGGACTACAATATGGCTGCGCTAATGAGAGAGCTTTGAGCTAGGTAAAGCAAGTCGTACATATTCTGTTTACTTTTCTTGTTTTGTATTGACAATTGACAGCTGAACTGGCTGATGGCTGCTGCTGGCTGACACCCATTGTCGACCATATTGTAGCCCCATTGCCAGTCTCTCTTTTTTAAGGGTCTCTAAGCACGAATGCATGCGATCATTCGTGGACGATTTATGCTCGCATCAGCTGTAAGAGTTTCTCGGTGTGGAGTTTGACATTTATCTGTCTCTTTCTTATTCGATTTTTGCTCTCAGCCACTCAATTTCTTTATTGGTAATTGTGATTTAGTCAATAATAATTGCGATTTCCATCCAAAAAATTGCAATTCCTTTATGAGGAATTAGATTCTAAGAAGGAATTACGATTCCCCTATGAGGAATCACATGCTTTTAAGGAATTGTGATTTCCATATGAAAAATTCAATGCTTATAAGGAATTGCGGTTTTCTTATGAGGAATTAAATGCTTACAAGGAATTACGATAATCCTATTGGTGATTGCGAAATCTTTTTGAGAACTCGCGATTTCCTCGTGATAAATCAGAAAACTCTTTCTCAAATCAAAAAATCCAAGTTTCATCAATTTTAAGAATTTTTAAAGATTTTTGAAAAAATTTAACCAGCATATGTGGCGCAGAACGACAAAAGGGACCTAAGGACCAAACTCGTCTTGGCCTACTTTCTAATGCTTTCGAGTCAGACACTGTGCCTAACTGATTTTGGTCCTTGCGTCCCTTTTGTCTAGTGTTCACCAAGAATCAATTTGAATTCGATGTTGGCGATGTTAACATCGATGGAGGAAAAACTGTTAAATTTGAAATGTAACGGTCAACCATTGCCGTATTCTTTAAACGAATTTTTCTCAAAAATCATATGACAATTATGGAAAATTCTAGACAATTGTAGCATCTTTGATGAAAAATTTGTGATGAAAATCAAAATTTTCTAATGAGCGATATATTCGGGTGATAAATAAATCCATATGAAAAAATTCAAATTTCGATGTACTCCATTTACATTTAAAAAATCGGGAACCAACAATATCGATTAATAATTGGCTACATCGACAACATCGAATAATAAACGGTTGCACCGATTACTCGACTCGAGTATTCGACCCGAAAAAAATCGCCAACATCGACAACACCGATTAATAATCGGCAACATCGATTATAACCGGCAACATCGACAACGCGATTAATAATCGGCTGCACCGATTATAACATCGATTATAATCTATTTTGAAAAAAACCGATTTTTAGCTTTAGAACACTGCTTTTGTCGTTCCACCGTGGAATGAAGAAAGGTACCTTACAGCACCTGGGCGCTTTAAGAACAAAACGAGTTTAAAAATAGCAAGTCCCTATGATTTCTACGAGTAGGTCAACTTTGAAGCTCAAATTTTTATACAATACAATAGTGGTGTGCGGGATCCCGAATTCTCCCGATTCCCGGGGCCAGGACGGGACGGGAAAGGCCTCGGGACGGGAATGATCGTTTCTCGAAAAAATCGGGATCCCGAACTAACGGGAAATTCCCGAATTTTCGGGAATTCCTGAGACATCTCGGGATCCCGAATCGTCTGGAATTCCCGGGACATCTCGGGATCCCGAATCGTCTGGAATTCCCCAAACATTTCGTGATACCGAATTTTATAGAACTTGTGGTGGGCTGGTGAAGTTCATTAAAAAAGCTCTTCCGGAAAAGATTGCTATCATTTTTCGCTTCACAGGTATTCTACCCCGAATTTTATTCGCTCTGCATTCCGTATCCCTCACGTTTACATTCTAGAGGTCCACATAATGTACGTAGATACAGAAAACATGAATCATTAATATATATAACCCTGAATTAATTGTGGATCCACATTATGAGTTCTTTTGAAAAATGTACTGATGAAAACTGAGAAAATAGATTTCAAATTGAAAATATAAATATATATTCAAAATAATATATTATTTTGTAAAAAAATACTTTGAAAACTTAAGACATACATACTTAATACTCCAGAAAGAACTAATGTTTCACGATCTTATATTTTATATCACTTTTCCAATTATTGAATACTTTGAGATTCATAGAGCATTTGTTAATGCACAAACTTCTTGAAATTTTCGATATCCCAAAATTTTCAAACTTTTCGGGTTCACGAATTTCCTAGAGTTCCCGAAATTTTCAAGATTCTCGAACATTTCGAGATTCCCGAACATTCCGGGATTCCCGAACGATTCTGGAATTCCCGAACTTTTCGGAATCCCGTCCCGACGCACCTAAAAAATTCCCGTCCCGTCCCGGCCCCCAAAATTTCCTATCCCGCACACCTCTACAATACAATAATCTTACAATTTCGAGAGTAGGCTCCGTCGATAGACAAAGTTTTCAATATTCAGAATTATGGATAATCTCACTTTCAATTTTTGGTGCTGTAAGGTACGTTTCCTCGATCCACGCCACATATAATTATCCAATAAAATTCTAGTATCATGGTATTCCTACTATACTTTTATGTTCATTGAATTCCGAAAGAATTTTTAAATTTCTTTATGGAGCTCTAAATTTCACAGCTCAAGAAATCAAAATTTTATTAAATTCGATTTTCGAACAAATTAAATGAGCATATAAGTATCTAAAAGTGTTATTATTTTCGGTACGTTCTTATATTTATTCAAGTTTTTAACATTTTCTAGCCAATTCTAATATTTGTATAGGTTTATTTATAGATTTATAGAATTCAATGCTTTCAAATCTAAAATTTTATAGATTATTAATATATTTATATATCGTTCATAGAGCAGTTACTTCACAGATTTCTAGTATATGTTTTATAAGGTTTCCGATATAATTTCTTCCAAAAAATATTGAAGATTAACAATATAATCTTGATCCCGAATTATATTCATTTTACAAAAAGAAAGTCATGAATATCTCGTTACGAAAGAATTTCACGTCTATTGCATATTCCTGCAAGCATATTTCTGAAACTGACAACCAAAAACTGTCCTCTATATGGACAATACCACTTTGATATTTCGAAAGTAAAAAGATTTGGAAAAGAAAAATGTAATTGATTTTGGTAAAAATTACTGGCTTGAATGCCTAACGTTAAAATACATTTAAAAAAATTTCTGGTCCAATTTTTTTCACACAAAAAAATTGCGATGTCGTATAGTATCACAACACAAATATCGATAGAAAACTCCGATGTATTGGAAAGAAATACCGATATTTCGATATTATCGAATCATACGCCCGTCCCTAAGGTACGGTGAAAGGGATAAACATGATATAAAGACTACCAAGTAAATCCTTGCACATCATTAGTAGAGACCAATCAAATAACTTCGCAAAAGCTGCCATTTTGGGAGAATGCACTAATCAATTTTCAATCGAATTCAAAACTATTTAATAATTAATAAATTTTCATCAAGACTAAAAACTTTCGAAACTATTCTACATGAGAAAATATATTAAATAGTTATTAAAATTTTGTCAATAAATTAAAATATTCATTAATTTTTAATAAAATGGAAATTTTTTTTTTACAAAACTATGAGTAAAAACTATTTACTGGAAACCCTATGGCTGATATACGTTCTTCATAGATGCAAATGAGTTTTTCGCAATACGGTAAAACCCAACAGCTTTTCGAAAAACCTCGATGTGCCGTTTTGCTACCCTTCTGGCACCTCCTTTATATTCTATTGAAAATCAATCATCAGGTCCTTATAAGTACTTTATAAAATACTCGCTTCAACAAGATTTCTATGAGCACTCAAGCATTTATGGACTTTTTTTTACGTATGGTATAACATGGCACACTGAGAAGTGGAAATCGTCACGATGACAATACGTTTTCAATTTCTATTCAACACCTGACATAAGAATATATCTGCTTGTTACAAAGATATGTATCACTATCGGAACGAAATCATATTGTGTTATTGTCCTGGTAGGTATCTGATATCGTTCCTTGCAGCATCTGCCCAAATTTCTAGGGCAACTAAAAAGTATTGTCCCTTGCAGTATCTTATCGTCACCATGACAATTTCAACTCACAGTGCAGGAGCTTTTAAAACTTTCACGTACTAACATAGTAGTTTTTGGGAAGCAGTAACATTCTGGTTCACGGGAAGAACATACACTACAAACTCGGATAACACAGGCCGACAAGATTTCAGAACCAGAAACCAAAGTATACTTATCCGAAGGTTTTTGGTGCGCTGAACAAGAATCGGACCTCAAAATTGCTCCATCGCCTCTGGTTTTCGAGATATCTTAAGCTAAAAGTACGAAAATCGCGGTTTTTGCCAATATTTGAGGTTATGTAGCATAAAGATTTTAACTCTTATTGTAAAATCACTGCCAGCATCTTAAAGTACAAGCCTTTCCCTTTCAAATGCGCTTTAGTTTGCTCAAATACCATTTTTTCCCTTTGAGATATTAAATATTTAAGTTTGGAATACACATCAATTTCTCAAGTTTTGTACACCTTCACGTTTAGTAAACACAAGATGTAGAGTGACAATTCTGAGAAACGATAGATGTTTTACGGGTATTGAGGCATCGCGGAATCAGAATTAGCTATCAGTTTTGCAGAATTTATTAGTTAAACCAATTTGTTTAAACAATTTATTGCACAACTTATGGTGTTGGCGAAACAAACACCGACATCAGATCCTTTGCAAGAAATATGTTCAAAATAGTATTGGTCTGTAATGCATTAAGGTTGTTGTAAACAAATTATATTAAATAAAATAAATGTATCAGTCTTAATGAGACCTTCGAAGTTCAACAGCTCTAATCTCTTACAACTGTTACTTACGACTCTCGGCTGGGTCCAGAGTCATGAAACGTGTACGGAGCGTTATCGACTCTTTTTTTTTAAATAATTACCTGATGCACATGATGTTCTCGATACTTTTAGACTATTTCTAATTTCGGAGTATGTCTTATAACTTGCCGATCACTTTAATTTTCGTCAAAATGAAATGAACTTTTCTCAATTATATTTTGTTTTTTTTTTATGAAAACGTTCTCGTTTACAATCGAAAGATCGTTTTTGAGACTTTCGAGAATGATGTTGTAATACATCATTCCTTTTCAAAGACCAGCAATAGTCCGCCATAATTGTTGTATTCCACCTACCTTGGTAATGTCGTTCTTTTTCTTTCAAGTCCTGATGGAATCTCTCCCCCATCTCTCCACTAAAAGCTCCAACGTTTTCTGGGAAGTAGTCCAAGTGAGAAAATAAATAATGTAATTTCAAACTCATTAAGCACCCCAATTTTTGAAAATGAGATAACATTGTTGAAACAATAGCTTTATATTCTTTATCCCGATGGTTTCCTAAAAAGTTGTATACAACCTTTTTAAAACTAAGCCAAGCATTTTTCTCTGTTTTCGTCATAGACTTCTCGAACTCATCATCTTTCATGAGTTTTCTGATATCAGGCCCTACAAAAACACCTTCTTTAGTTTTAGCGTCACTCAAGTTTGGAAATGTAGTTTTGATATATTTGTAGCAGTTACCATCCTTATCTAAAGCTTTCACAAATTGCTTCATCAATCCCAGTTTTATGTGAAGTGGTGGCAAAAAAATTTTTTCGAGATCGACAAGACTTTTGAGTATGACATTTTGTGAACCAAGCTTCCACTCTGACCTTTTTGGCCAATCCTTTCGTATCCAATGTGAGTGTCGATCACGACTATCCCAAAGACATAAAAAACATGGATATTTTACATTACCAGATTGCAAACCAACTAAAAGATTGATCATTTTAAAGTCACCACTAATACGCCATTGATGCAAATTGTAGTTAACTGAATCCAAAAGATATTTCAAGCTTTCATAGGGTTCTTTTAAAATAGTTGAATGAGCTATAGGAACTGCTGCATACTCATTGCCATCGTGGGGTAATACAGCTTTAAGGCTTTCTTTTAAAGAATCTATGAAAAGCCTCCAATTTGCTGGCTCATACATATCTGTTTTGTAAAAATTTACAAGTCCTTTGATATCGTTGCAGTAAACCATAGAATTATCACTTGCAAAATATTTCAAAAATTCCTCATGTCTTTTTCTGTAAATAGTGATTTTTGTTCCAGGTAATAATAAATTTCTTTCTTTCAGCCTTGAAGCTAGTAATTCGGATGAATCTTTAAGAAGATTAAGATGACGAATAAGATCGTCTAAATCATTTTGGTCAAAAAGTATTTCTAAAGTAATTTCTTCAAAATCACTTTGATCAGAATCTGTATTTTTTGAAATCTCTATTTTTACTTTTACGGCTGGGGTTACACTTTCGACGGAAGGATAAACAATGTTATGTTTATTTTTTTTATTGTGGCCCGTGACACTACATGCACAAAAGTAACAGTCATCATGGTGATTCTTAGGCTCACGCCAAACAGCTGGTTGAATAATTGCATTTTTTTTGCCTCTTTCCATTTAAAGAAATTCATTCGACAAAAATTACAAATAGATCGAGGTACCCATAGTTTATCTAAGTTTTTCATAGGTATATTGTAACATTCTAAGTACTTAGCTTTTGCCCAATCATTGATACTCCTACGACAATCAGAAGTATCAAATTTTCCGCAAACATAACAAAACATGTCAGTTTTATCTGAACAAGACGTTCGTGAAGTCTGGCTTTCGTTAGACATTTTATTTTTTGTTGAATTGCAACTTGAACGTATAAAACGATGCAGTATAAGCCTACCTTGTAAAAATAGCAAACCGTGAAATGGTTATGTGAAGCGAGATAAAGCTCTCTAACACCCCGAACCCACAACTTCTCCCACCATTCGATTTGCCGTGCGGTAAAAGAGCGAGAGAACCCCACCAAGGTGCCTACAATTCTTATGGAGCCTCTCCGTCCCTTACAAGATGAGACCGCATTGGTCCTTATCTGATTAGACAAGTGAGAAAATTTGGCGCCGAAAAAAAATATCCAGTCAAGTACGACGCTAAAACGAGACATAAGATAAGTTTTCTATTACCAGGTGTACTCCTAAGTAATTTCCGGTTTTTTCAATGGATGGCGTTCTGTTTTGTACCGCTGTTGGTAACACATACCATATGTCATTTTGTTCAGTCATATCGAGTGCTTGAACTGCGTTGACATTTTCTCGAAAAAATCTTCCAGTAAGTTTTTATTGCGCTTCAAAAATGTCGAATTTTGTACCGAATTTTGAGCATATGCGCCATGCATTGCTTTTCATGTTCAATCAGGGGAAAAAAGTGTCCGAGAGCCACTGTGCGCTTGTGGAAGTTTATGGTGATCGTGCATTAACACTTCGAACATGTGAAACGTGGTTTCGACAGTTCAAAAATGGAGATTTCGACCTGAACGACGCCGCACGCTCCGGCAAGCGAAAATCGTTCGATGACGCCGAATTGCAAGCATTATTAGATGAAGACAACACGCAAACGCAACGACAGCTTGCAGATGCGTTGGGAGTTCAACAGCAAGCAATTTCCATTCAAATTCAGAAGTGTGGAAAGTGGGTGCCCCATGAACTGACCGAGAGACAAATGGAGAATCGAAAAGTGACCTGTGAAATGCTGCTTCAACGATACAAAAGAAAGTCTTTCCTGCATCGTATTGTTACTGGTGATGAAAAGTGGATTTTCCTGGAGAACCCTAAGCGCAACAAATCGTGGGTGAGTCCAGGTGAAGCATCGACATCGACGGCACGGCCAAATCGTTACGGTCGGAAGGTCATGCTGTGTGTGTGGTGGGACCAGTCCGGTGTTATATACTTTGAACTGCTGAAACCTGGTGAAACTGTGAATGCCGTTCGCTACAAACAGCAAATGAAAGATTTGAGCCGAGCCATTGTGGAAAACCGACCAGAATATCAATAACGACAGAAGAAGGTGATTTTGCTCCACGACAATGCGCCGTCGCATAAGTCGAAAGTCGTTCGTGACACGCTGGAAAGGCTCAAGTGGGAAGTGCTTGATCATGCGGCTTACTCACCAGACCTAACGCCATCCGACTACCACCTCTTTGCCTCGTTGGGCCATGCCCTTTCTGAGCAGCGCTTCGACTCGTACGAAAATGTACGAAAATGGCTCACCGAGTGGTTCACCTCGAAAGGCAATGATTTTTACTTGCGTGGTATCCACAATTTACCAGAAAGGTGGGAAAAATGTGTAGAAAGCGATGGAAAATACTTTGAATAAAATAAAGGTTACGGTTTTTTTGGAATTATGTGTTTTATTTGCAAAAAAACCGGAAATTAATTAGGAGTACACCTGGTAGATAAATGATCGTTTATCATCGAATGATCATTTCTTTTTGATAAATGATCATTTCTTTTTGATAAATGATCATTTCTAAATGATCATTTTAGTTTCGTACTTTACTGGACATCTTTTCGGGCACCAAATTTTCCCACTTGACTGATCATATGTATAAGGACTGATGCAGTCTTATCTTGTCGCAGTGATTAAGCATTCGCTTAGGCGACATTCGGCTGTATTGTATAATTTTGTTAATGACTTTTCGATGCCTTTTATCAGGTTTTTGAGACATAGAAAGATGTTTTTGTAGGGCCTGATATCAGAAAACACATGAAAGATGATGAGTTCAAGAAATCTATGACGAAAACAGAGAAAAATGCTTGACTTAGTTTTAAAAAAGTTGTATACAACTTTTCAGGAAACCATCGCGATAAAGAATATAAAGCTATTGTTTCAACAGTGTTATCTCATTTTCAAAAATTAGGGTGCTTAATGAGTTTGAAATTGCATTCTTTATTTTCTCACTTAGAATACTTACCAGAAAACGTTGGAGCTTTTAGTGCAGAAATAGGGAGAGAGATTCAAAATTATAAAGAGTTCGAAAGAATCGAGAACATCATTAAGGGTATCATAAAGATTAGTTTGAATGAATAAAAAAACTGAAAAAATTAAATACAGTAAAGAAAAAAAAGAATAAAGAAGCACATAATCAATAAAACGATGTGCATCAGGTAATTATTTAAAAAAAAAGAGTCGATAACGCTCCGTACACGTTTCATGACTCTGGACCCAGCCGAGAGCCGTAAGTAACAGTTGTAAGAGATTAGAGCTGTTGAACTTCGAAGGTCTCATTAAGACTGATACATTTATTTTATTTAATATAATTTGTTTACAACAACCTTAATGCATTACAGACCAATACTATTTTGAACATATTTCTTGCAAAGGATCTGATGTCGGTGTTTGTTTCGCCAACACCATAAGTTGTGCAATAAATTGTTTAAACAAATTGGTTTAACTAATAAATTCTGCAAAACTGATAGCTAATTCTGATTCCGCGATGCCTCAATACCCGTAAAACATCTATCGTTTCTCAGAATTGTCACTCTACATCTTGTGTTTACTAAACGTGAAGGTGTACAAAACTTGAGAAATTGATGTGTATTCCAAACTTAAATATTTAATATCTCAAAGGGAAAAAATGGTATTTGAGCAAACTAAAGCGCATTTGAAAGGGAAAGGCTTGTACTTTAAGATGCTGGCAGTGATTTTACAATAAGAGTTAAAATCTTTATGCTACATAACCTCAAATATTGGCAAAAACCGCGATTTTCGTACTTTTAGCTTAAGATATCTCGAAAACCAGAGGCGATGGAGCAATTTTGAGGTCAGATTCTTGTTCAGCGCACCAAAAACTTTCGGAAAAGTATGCTTCGGTTTCTGGTTCTGAAATTTGTTCAAATTTTGACGGCCTGTGTAATCTTGCACTAGGTATTTTTCGTACCCGGAATCTCCTGCTGACTTTGACTTGTTTATTCTCTTCCTTTTCCTAGTTTTTTACCCTTGATAACGTGAAACTAGCGAGAGAAAAGTAATTCTTGTGAGCAAGAAATTCCGAGTTTTGAGTATACCTGGTAGTCATGATATCATGGGGATAAATATCACGACAAATTTTTTCACCTATTGCCAATCGAAGCATCGGTAAAGGCCTCGTTGAGATGCGTCGAGAATTGCAGTGCGGCTTCGGGGCCATCGAGTTTCACGACCTCGGTCGCCACTTCGCCCCAATCGACGATCAGACGAATTTCAGCTTGGGTGTTCTTCAGTACTTGCGCCACCACTGACCAGCGTTTCTTGTCCAACCCGGACAGCAAAGCTGCGAAAACCACCGCGTCGTTTGTCCTAAGAATCGACTTCAAGAGCTCCTCGGACGCAAAAACACGTTGCTTGTCGCAAATCGTCACGTAGGTTCTCCAAAGTATCGGCATCCTCAAACATAATTCGGCGCATTTTTCGTCGTCTCCTCGACGAGCGAATTTTTCGATCAGCACTATGCCGATTTCGAGAAATCTCGGTTTTGTGGGATTGAATGTTTCGCCGCGGCGTTCTTTGCACGTTGGATAAGTGAGGTCGAGGAAAATTTGGTATACTTGATTGACGAAGGGCGCCGTCAGGTCGGATTGTCTAAGAGCGTTCTGGAAAGCAATGAATGACAATAAGGATTTTGCAAAAAAAATTGTTTGAGAAAGGGGAGGGTGTTTGAATGCGAAAAGGGTCAATACTCAATGTATTTAATTTAAGGTTGTCCTGCAACTAGGTTTAGCTTTATCATGGTGGTACAATTGCGCCCTTTGCTGAAGCGTTAGAATTTGAATTCGCTGTCAACTTCATGCAATGAAAATTCATATGGCTTATAACTCTTGTTGTAAGTCATATTTTTATCATTTTATAACGTTATACAGTCGCCCCTAAATATACTGCCGCGGTCGGGACCGGAAACGGGCAAGTTTTGTGGAACCGGCGTTCTCCCACTTTTCGACGAAACCAAGGCTTTGTGGGATTCTCTTCGTCCTCTATTTATATTGCCGCACCGTTCGCATTACGTGGGAATGCCACACCGCCGGCAATATAAATGGCGTGTGAAACATTTCTCGGGCTCTGAGTAAACCTACTAAGGGAGGGAGCAGAGTTGAAGTTCGAGCTCGAGCAAATGAAGGGGAACGGCAATATATTTAGCGGCAACATATTTGAAGGTGACTGTAATGCTGTAAATTTATTAAATAATTTTGTAGAACGTGAGAATCAATAATATTTCACAATATCAATCGTACGCGTACGCTTGGCAACGTCGCTTTCGCTGTCTTATTGATAACCATCTGCGCACGGTTTTCACTCACGATCACGTGAGTGACAGTGCGACGTTGCCGCTTTTCTCGAGTGCAAGCGTTAAATTTCGTGAATTCGCCGACGAAATGCAGTATCCCATTGTTTTCGCAGACAAAATCTTTTTGAAACATTGCATAGTACTTTTGTAAGGCTATGTTTTATGATATATTCGTTTGTATTGGCAATCTCCATTTCTGCAAGTAATTGTTTTTGGAAAAAAAAAGAGTAAAAATTCACGCGCTCTCACAAGAGCCCATGTATTTTTTCTCAACTTTGAGCACTTATTGCTTGAAAACCTAGGATAAGACCACTTTGAAATTTTCGCGAGGTGATGTAAGGTGCCATAAACTATCTGCGGGTATGTGTAATTTGATCAAATTATCATTATTCGACCCTAGCTGCAGGACAACCTCAATCGCTTGAATCAATTATGAAATGGGATTTATTAGAAGGATATTTACATATTTATAAAATAAAAGTTTTATACAAGTTTCATTAAACTTTTGTTGAGCCACTATAAAAAACTGAGTAATTTTATAATAATTTGCGCATTTTCGAAGACACTTTATAAAAAATATAGTTAGTGTGCCTCATCAAATAATTCACATTTCCTTATAAAGAAATTGCGAATCTTCATAAGGAACTGTAAAATTCATAACCTTATAAAGACTTGCTCACTTATTAGTGAATTGCTATTCCTTTTAAGGAAATTTGAAATACTCATAAAGAATCTCAAAATTCTAACAAGGAAATTTAATCTCATCAAAAATTGATCCCTTATAAGGGTGTTATAAGGCCACCTTAGAGAATTTTCAATCCTTATAAGGTTTTTTATAAGGTTGCCTCATGAGGAATCGACAATCTTAGAAGGAAGCTAAAATCCTCATAAGGAATTAATAAGGTTTTATAGGGTTCGCAGTAACTATTGGTATATGATGTTGTAAAAGAAAAATTTTTATTAAAAGAAAGATTTATACTAACTGTACTCTCTTAATCCAGTAAAGTGAAACTTTACTGTTTCGCAGTGCATATTCACTGTCTAGTAGTGAAAAATCTTCCACGTTGAAAACAGTGCTTCTGCACTGATTCAACAGTGAATATTCACTCTAAGAACAGTGAAATTATAAATTTAAGTGGTGAATTAGTGGAATTCCACTAATTCACCAGTGCATATTCACTTTTTTTGAAAGAGTGGAAGATACTTCACTGTTTCCAAGTTTAGAGGGTATAAATATTGAATTAAGTAACTAATAAATGAAAAACAGCATAAAAATACTAAAAATTCACAAGAAATACCAGAAGATAGTAGAAAAATATATAAATATGATAAAATACTCAAATAGACATTTTGCACAATTTTGAAAAATATTTTAAAATAAAAGTTGATGCTTTGAAAACATACTACTTTTTTCCCCGATTTTTTTCAAGTCTCTAAGACCGAGAAAAAAATTAATGAAAATCGTAGAAATCCAAATAGCCAAAAACGATCCGGAAACTCCCGAAGTGCGATGTGACGTCAATTCTGAAATGTGCGATGATGTGCGTAACGTCTGTGTAAGTATACATAACTTCAGAACTGACGTCACACAGCGCGTGAGTAATGGCGCCATATCGAAATCGCTTGAAAGCAATTCACAAAGAGCGACTTTTTCAAAAAAATTTTGACATCGTTCTTATCGTTTGTGATGCATAATTTTTAAACTACGTTTTCTTCTCGGTCAATATTGTTATCTGAAAGCGTCAAAAGATATTTTTGTTTTTCTCGCAAAAGGTCTATTCTGGAAACCCATAAAATTAAAAATTTGATATTATTTACTAAATAATATATTAAAACATTAAGAACTTTTGTATTTTAGATTCCTTGAGCATCGAGTTCGAGAAATTCATAGAGCGATCCATAAAAACTGGAAATCTAAAAAAAAATACCAGAAAATACAAGAGAATTGTGTGGTAATTTTAAAATACGAAAATCTTGAAATTTGTTATGCTAGATTATTCTTGCACGCCTGTCAGACGCGCCATTGCATTTTTCATTTTTTCGTCATTGCCCCCTGATAGTCAAATCATGACGAACATCATTTGAAATCCCCGCATTTTTGTGTGATGCGCGCGCATTTTATTTCTACATAACAGCCAACTTAAGGCAGCGATGAACATTGTGAGAAAGCATTTAAAATATTCCTATCTTTTATTTCTCAAGAAACTATTGCATGAAAACTTTTAATTCCTAAATTATAGAATTCTAGAAAGCTGTATAGAAACCCATAATAATATCCTTGAACTTGTATATATGAATACCAAAAAAATATGAATGATGTCAAAGATCTTAGAAAAAAAAACTTGACCTCATTGATTCAAGAATCACAAAAATCGAAATCTATTATAATTAATAGCTAAATGAAAAATGTGCGACTCTCGACTCTAAAAGTTGTGTCAGATAAATGTACTAATTTGCGTCCGTGTAAGGTTAGCAGGCAAATCGTGCATTGATAATATTACATTGATAATTTCACTGATATATTATATCAGCGAAATCTAATCTGATTAAGTAAAAACTGTGCACCGACGATCGAATAAGCATGTTTTTATAAGAGAAGGGTTGGCTTCACATTAGATCGAGAAATTCTAAATTTATGAGGTATCATTCTACCTATTTGCATCCGCTTAATCAGTTTTGGAACATATGAGCGTCCATTGTTTGGCCTTATTTGCGTCAGGACGCAAACTAGTGCAAGATTTAGCAGTACCATTTTGCGCCCGGACGCAAAGTGGTACGTGATTTTATTGTACCATTTTGCGCCCACCATGGATAAATCATATATTTACAAAATTGATCAAGCAGTCTGCATTTATAATTTAATATTATTGAATAATGTTTTTTACATTATTCGAATGAATTTTGAGCACAAATATGCTTGTAAAACAAGCATATTGGTAGTTACAAAACCATGAACGCACGCATTTACACCATAATACTGCTGCTATGATTAGCAACCATAGTCTCTCGAAATTAATTTGGCAGATTGTGATTTTAGGCGGCTGTAAACATTTAACTCGATACGTAATATTGATTCTTTGCATTTCTAGCAGCAACCAAATTGACAGCTACGCTCACGGTCTAATTTGTCAAGAATTCGCTCTTTCTCCATGCGTGAAACTAAATCGCCGCTCATAGCGCACATTATGAAACTGCGATCATACTATATTTTTAAATTACAATACAACATTACGTTCAATGTATCAAAGTATGGTTGATTTTTTACAGAAAATGCCTGATATTTTCTTTTGCACAACCATGAAAAATATTTATTAATTTATACCTACTTCAATCAGGTCCGGACGCAAACTGGCACATTTACCTTATAATGAACTGTAAAATTGAGATTTTTATAAAGAAATTTCAATATCTTATAAGAAACTGTAAAATCTACGTATATATAGAAATTAAACACTTCATAAGGATTTTCCTTGTAGGTAGTGTTCACTAAAAATCGATTATAATCGATGTTATAATCGGTACAATCGATTATTAATGTCGATGTTGCCGTTATCGATGTTAAAATCGATATTATTGTTGTCGATGTTGCCGAATAATAATCGATGTTGTCAGTTGCCAATTTTTTTTGAAAAAAATCGAGTACATCGAAGTTTTAATTTTTCATGTGTATATTTTTATCACTCGAAGATATCGCTCATTGAAAAATTTTGATTTCAATTACAAATTATTTGTCAAAAATGCTTCAATTGTCTAGAATTTTCCATAATTGTCGCATGATTTTTGAGAAAAATTCATTCAAGGAATAATCAACGGCAGTAAGTAATTTGAATGACGGTTGATGGTTACATTTTAATTTAACGGTTTTCCGTACATCGATGTTAACATCGAATGAAAATCGATTTTTAGTGAACAACCACTTGTAGGGTTTCAACAGGTTTACCTTCAATGGGATCGAAAATCTTATGAGGAAATAAGAAACTTGGATTCTCATAAGGAATTTTCAAGACTCTTCAAGATCCACAGTTCGGGTACCCTTGAAAAAAAAGAACAGTATAAATAACGATAAAAATCATAAAAAGGTATAATACTTTGACATCCTGAGACTCCACGCTTTCGAGAAACGCCTTGTCGCAATCCAACTCCGCGGATCGGAAAACCTCAAACAACGAATCTCGCATTTCCAGTTTGTCCTCAAATTTGTTCTTGATTTCATCCACGCTTTCCCTGAGCTTCGAGATTGCCCGCGAAAATTCCACCTCCGTCGCACTCACGTTCAGATCATTCATGAAAGTCAATGTTGCCCTGTCAAGATCGACTTGAACCTGACAAAAGACGTCCCGAATCTCGGTTTGGCGGCTTTCTTCGTTTCCCATGTCGCTCAACGAACACGTCGAAGACGGCGTCGACGACGCCGAAAACATTGACGATGACGAAGACGAGTTTTCCTCGATTGCGTAATGTTGCCGCTGCGAAAGTGGGATTCCCTGAATGAAAACAAATGTTTCCATTGAAACAAGAAAATGATGGAAACACTTTGACATATACTCACTGGAGAGTTGACCGAAACGATGCCTGATTTTTTCCTCGTATCCTCGTTGCATTTCACTCTGAGATATTTCATAAGATGAGCTAGCTCCTCGTTTTCAAGTTGATCGATCAGCTCGGGCTTGAAAACCTGAACTGCTCGTAGACATGGTTGGCTCAGTTTACATTCATACAATTTGAGTATGAAATCTTCGACGGTGGTGAAGTGTATGCAGTGAAAAGACGCCGAACGCAACATCAAATAAATTTTATCGTCAACGACGTGAGCCGAGCCGATGTTGGCAAATTCGTTGCTCCAGAGAACGACGAGGGCGTTCATCGGGTCGAGGATGTACAGTCCATTCGTCGAATAGGAGAAAATGAACCTTCCTCCTATGACGTGTAATCTGGGAAAATTCCTGACTTGGTCAGTCAGCCAATTCGACACTGAACATAACTTGCGACGTAACGCAGTGATCAAATCGTGATGTAATGAGCAACGTTCAAGTTTCGTAATATTATAGTAACGTTGTTAAGTTGAAAATTACTGATATAAAACGTAACAGCCACATAACGTTGAGATGCTTGTGTGGTGTAACAGTATTACTGTATCATTACGAAACTGTTATGCAGCGCTATCACATATACATTGTATTACAATGTTATAGATGAAGAACGCTGTTCCAACGTTACAATACGATAACATCGTGACATCACGAAATGATATTAAAACCATGTAAGAATAACTTGCTCCCAGTATATAACATTTACATTTACTTGTCTCATAACTGCGATGTTGCAGACTTGATATTATTGCAATATAACATTATATTGTGTTGCATTAACGTAACAGCAATGCAACTTTCAGAAGTATAAAATTGTTACGTAACCTGGATAATACCTAGCATACATGTAACTGCGTAACAGTGTTACGTAACATTGTTTCGGTACGTTGCAGAAAATAGTAACTATCTGTCAACCTTCAAGTTACGTAACTAAAATGTCACTTTATAACACCGTTATGTAACAGTTTAATGTAAAACATTTTCATTTCATGCGAAAGAAACAAAAGTGGTAATAATAAGTCATAATTGATGAAATTATAATTAATGAAAAAGGCGTACTGATCATAAAAAGGAAATATTCACTGAAAAATAAAAATGAGTAAAAATCTGCAAAAATGTCTTTACAGAAGACATAGGTTTTTGTGATTTCTCGAAATTAAATTTTATTCAGAATATCGGGAATAATTTTGTCTAAATATAATTCTAATTATAAATGTTTGGCTAGGACAACAAAAAATGAGAATAAATTGCGGAATAGTTTCAACCGAGTAAATAATAAAGAGAAATGAAAATTTACGAAAATTTTAAAAATCTAAACACTCTAAATCCTGGAGCATTGAATTCTAGAAATCTACATGGAAATGTAAAAAATAGCAGAAAACCTTTCTAATCATGTATGCAGTAAAAAAATACTTAAAGTTATAGAAACCTATGACGGTAATGCTTTTTTCAAAGTCTATTTAAATACTCAAGATTAGGAAAACTTGGAATTTAAAAAAAATGTATATAATAATCCAATAAAGTACTTATAATTTCCAATAATAAAAGAAAAAAATGATAATAAAAGTAAGAAATCTTTGAAAATACTAGAAAACGCCACAAAATGTTATAAATACAAAAAAGTACTAAAACACAACAAGTCTATAAAATACTTTGTTTGAAATTTTACTCAGCAACTTTTATAAATATTAAAAATTTATATAAATTTGAATGTTATGGCATGAAATTCTATGAATATATAAATCAACCCACGAAAATAACAGGAATATATAAATACATTAAAAAAT
Organism: Platygaster robiniae; assembly: GCA_028476575.1. Lineage (NCBI taxonomy): Eukaryota > Metazoa > Arthropoda > Insecta > Hymenoptera > Platygastridae > Platygaster > Platygaster robiniae. The sequence continues at coordinate 40,997,291 of CM052021.1, forward strand.
CTTCCGAAATTTATAAATATTAAAAAGTATGAATAATACTAAATAAAATTAATACTTGAAATTTATAGAGATATAATTTTCCCTAACATTTATAAAACTTGAAAGTTGAAGGCATTGAATCCTACGAATTCATACAGAAAACTATAAAATTATTAAAAAATAATTCGAATTTTAGAAACACTGGAAACATCCGGAATATTTAAGGGGGTCCATCTGTGTGAGCGCGGTATTTCGAGCACTTTTTCGGGAATTTTCGTGGGGAAAACTAATCCGAAGGTTTATACGAGTTATACGTTATTTTAAAGGATTATATTCCCATTTGGTTCATCAACTTTTTCAAGAGTATAATTTGAAGCCTCGTATTAATTTAGGGCGTCGAAAGGGACCTTCTTAAAATAACATAGTGAATTTTCGGACGCGATTCCACTCGAACCACTGATCTTTAACATAAAAAAAAAAGAATCTTCTTTGTTTCCGTATTGCTGAGGTACTGACATGGCATTTTTCTAAAATTCCGGAAACTGAATTAATGGTAGTATGTTTCGTAAAAAAGGCCATTTTTACCCTTTTTTTCAATACAATGTACGCTGCTTAAGTGCAACAAATTAAAATTTCAAGAAACCCCTACATGGTTACCTCAGGTCACCTCTATAGAATAATATTTTTAAATTCTTTTACATTTGCAGAACAATGATGTATGCAACCGCCTTTTTAGCCGAGTGGTTACGCCACCAGGTTGCAAAAGAGGAGGTTGCCGGTTCGAATCCTGCCTGGGGCCCAGGATTTTTTCTCAGGAAATAATTTCTTGGGAGTCAAGGCGTCCAGATTTACAAATATTGGCGCCTCTCAGGTGGATTCGAGCTCACAACCGCTTGCTTGCGAAAGGGGTTTTCCATGGTTTCTCTTATGGGTCGATAGTGGGCATCATGCTTAAGTCGGCGTGAATACCACGTACAGTTTGGGATTCGGGAAAGGTCAGCCCATGGCCGCAGAGCATGGGATGAGAAAAAAGAATTCGGATAAGGAAAAGAAGGCCTACTTTGAGGTATACTAGGCCCAGGACCTGGTGATTTGGGGAATGAGTATTGGAAATTTTCTAAAAAAACGAAACAATGATATACCGTATTTACTCGAATATAAGCCGCACACGATTATAAGCCGCACTCCACTTGTGGAACCCCAAATCAGTGAAAAACCATTTATACTCGAATGTAAGCCGCATATCAAAAGTTCGTGATTCACTATGTTCGCGAAATCGATTTTACAACTTCTCAAGATGATAAAGTTAGTATAACTGCCCTTAGGTGCTATTATGAGAAAATTCAATCAAAAAATGATTCATTTTCGAGTCTGTGCAGACTCCTCAAAAATACTGTACGAATACAAAAATACGACGCGAGTTCCACTACATCAGGAAGCGAGTTGGAAATCGATAACGAAGACAGTTCTGAAGATTACAGTAATGACGAATAATTTTCAAGACATCTTGAATTGATTGTGCCTTTTATATTGTTTGTATTTTTGTATTGGGCTTTGCTCGTGAATTTTTCGCAATAAACAATAATCAATAAATAGAACGATAATCAACGTTATGCTCGCAGTATTTGCAAATGAATGTTGTGAAATATTTGTTGAATTTTACGAGATGAAACTTTCCTCATCTTCTACTAACACTCAAAGTATGTACATAAAGATTATGTTTTAAACAATTTTCCACATAAGTATCCTTTTCAAATTCTTTCCAGACAAGAGGCGTATATTTCTCATTGCATAAAATGATTAATTTTTATTTTCACTTTTTGTACCCGAATGTAAGCCGCGCACGATTATAAGCCGCACCGTGATTTTAGAGCTCTAAAAAACCGAAAAAGGGTGCGGCTTACATTTGAGTAAATACGGTATGCCAAATTTCTTTAGTATTCAAGTGTGTCATTTTCTACTTTACACTATGTCCCATACTCTCTGACAATAATTTGAATCTGAATTAGCAATTGCTTCCATTTTTTTTTTTTTTTTTGTTTTCCATTGGCAGTACCTCAAAAACTGAGTAGATTTTGGTGGCCACGTTACGTTTTCTTCCTCGCACTCGAACCTCAAGCTCTTGGGGCAATGGATTTTGTAGACACTCCTCGGGGCCACCGCGAGGGCATCTTTGAACTGATGCGTTTTCACGACAGTTCCTTCGGAATCGACTTCCCAGAGCCTCGAGCTTGGCCGGGCGCAAAAAATTTTCACCATGCTCTCATCCAAACTTTTGGCCCCGGCGTAGTCATTGGTCTCGGCGATCAAGTCGAAGGCTCGTTTCACGCTGCTTCTCTCTTTTCCCCCGGAGGCTTCTTTATCTTCGAGGGCTCTTGTATTGGCAATTTTGTAAAAACATGCGCCAAACTCGCCATCACGGAACTGATTTCCAATTTGTTTGTGCCACTCCAAATTCGTGTTGCACAAGTAGCAGCGAGTGCGAGTGGAAATCAGGAGCATGGGGGATTCGAAGCTCATCTGAACGATGCTAGAGTCGAGGTCCATCAGCCTATAGGAGGACGCTTTGAATATCCCGTTGACCTACACTGACCAAAATAATACACTCAAAACTCGGAAGTTCTTGCTCACGCGGAAATAATTTTTTCTTGAATTCTAGAATTTTTTTTTTTTTTTTGAGGAGTTGCATGATAGAGAGTGCAAAATCAGGAAAACAGGAAAAATGAGCGAGTCAAAATATGCAAGAGTTTCTTATAGAAAAAGAAACTGAGCAAGAGTATTCGAGTTTGCAGTGTCGTGTCAAGAACATCATTATGTAGATGGGTCAACTGAAGTCAAATGTACTCAGGGGCGTAGGTAAAGAGAGGTTTTGGAAGTTCAAGCCCTTTCTGAAATACTGGTGAAGTTGATTATTATTAAATGAAAGAAAAAGGAATACTACTAGGAATATTATTGAAAAATAGCAAAATAATGATAAGGATAACGAAAAAGATAATAACGATAATAAAAAAGAAATAATCAATGAAAATGTAAAAAATGAGTTAAATTTATCAAAAATGTACTAACGAATCTGGAGGATATAACAAATGGTTTTAAATTGTGTTTTCAATAAAATCTTTGTGGCATTGACTAAGAGTAACAGAAATGCATAAAAACACTTATTTCTACAAAATGTTAGCAAATACTTAAAATATACATACAAAACTTTGAATTATAGAGCATCAAACTCTAAAAAACGTATATAGCAATCTTTTGAAATACGAGAAATCTGTGAAAGTAATAGAAAATGCTGCAAAATCTTATAAACACAAAAAACATAGAAGAATAAAAAAAATCTATAGAATAATGCAAATCGCTGTAGGTGTGATTTTCCCAAAAATCTATAAAAATTTGAATTTTCGAGGTTTAAATCAGCCCCATGCAACTCTCAAGCTTCGCGAAACCATTAGCTGGCATAAAATCGCGGCGGCGCCACCAGTGTTCGAGGTAGCGAAATACATATGTCACATCGCGTCCACCTCTACTCACACTACTCTAGATTCGTATGAGGTTGCAGCCCGGAGCAGGGTACGTAGTTTGGAAACGTTTTTGCTCGCACACTACGAAAAGTAGCGTCTATGAGAGCTCATAGACACTAATTTTCAAAGTGTGCGAGCAAAAACGTTCCCAAACTACGTACCCTGGCCCGAAGCGGTCTGCTGCTGCTTTCGGGATGCTTGGCTCCTTTCGATAGTGGTCGGTTCAATTCGGCTACGGCCCAATCTATTTCCGTTCCGAATTTGTTTCGCGACTGCGGCTCGAGCACTCGAGCGCGCTAAGAAACTAATCATTGCTAACCATCGTCAACTACGCGAGCTGACGGCTGATACAATTGATTTGTTTAGTTTAGGAAAAAAACCTGTGCAGCAGGTCAATTTTGATAAATTATTTTTATCTCAACGTTTTGGAATCAATGTGTGACCCCCTTTTCAGGGAAAATTTAACATACATTCAAGGATATAACGTCGGAATAAAAATAATTTATCAGAATTGACAACTGCACCAGTTTTTTTTCTAAACTTGCAAAATCTGGACCAGTGGTAGAATATCAAATAATTTTTCATTGATTGATTTTCTCCATCTTTCCTGTTTAAAATGCGACGAACCTAGTAATTTAGATTTAAAGTTTTCATAAAACTCCTTAGGAAATTTGGGCATTTTTTATAAAATCCAGCTTCTTTATAAAGTCACTTTATAAGAAGAGCAATGTTTTATAAAGATTTTATGAGTTTCTAAAAAGTCACCTTACAAAAACTTCATAAAATCTTTATAAAATGACGGCATTTCTATAAAGTGTATTTTAAAAAATACTTTATAAAGATTCTGTCTTTTTATGAGGATTTTAAGTTTTTATAACGTGACTTTATAAAAACTAATAAAAACTTTATGAAACGTTTCTCTGTTTATAAAGCGACTAAAAAAAAGCGCAATTTTATAAAAAAAAACACCGAAATTTTATGAACAGTTTTATAAAAACTTGATAAAAACTCAAATTACTAGGGGAAACCTTCAAAACAGCTGAAGCAGCTTGTTGCTCAAATATTTTTTAGCGTTAAGGGCATCATTGAGTTCGTATTTTTTTTTAAATGAAATTTTCCCCGGATAAACATGATTTTTTAAAAAAAATCCGTGAAGGAGTTGGCAAGCAATGATAAATTGAAAATGATTTCAAAAATTATTCGAATTCCATAGTCCTTGAAAAAATTCTAACAATATGTTGTGAATAATAATATTGTCATATATATCTGTGGTTTCTCGCCATAACAGAGAAAGTCACTTCTGCCATAATAAGGCTCATTTTACATGATATTCTGATAAAATTTTAAACGTTATGGAAGAAGTGAGTTTCTCTGTTAGGGCGGGAAGCCACAGATATATTCCGAATATATATATTTTTTTAAATCGTATAAATTTCTGAATTATCTATGATTTAGACTAATACAAGATTTTCTTAATCACTTCTTTGAATCGTCTTCAGATGTGAAAAACACATAGAAAAGAAATTTTTTCGAACTTATCAAAATTGTAGAAATCCTCGAAATTCCGCAATGTTTCGCAATCGTCAAACGTTTCGATGTTTTTAAAAATTGTGAATTAGGAAGCGTTGAACTACTACACCTCGTTGAATTTAATGACATAAAATAAAAGCAAAACTGTCATACATTGACAAATTGTAGGCACTATGCAAGAATTGAGACATTGTAATGATGACTTGAGTCATAATTAGGAAATATATGTATATGCAATCTACACAATTGTGACTTAAAAATAATAAAAAATTCGCACATCCGTACCTACTACGTAATATACTGATTTCGTGTCTCGAACATTAAAACGCGCGTTTTCGTGTTTACGCGTAGAAACCCTACGACCGCCTTTTCGAACGATGTTTGAAAGAGTGTTGAAAAATCGCATGTTTTGTGTTTAGTAATATGAAAAAGCACGAAACCATGGGTAAACAACGGTGTTAGGGCGCGAGGTCGCTATTTTCATGTCAGTTTTTAGGGACGGCCGATTCATCGATTCGGAAAGATGGCTTTGGGTTTCTACACATAAACAACGAAAACGCTTGTTCAGTGTTCTCGTTAAAAAAATTACTGTTCGTATCAAGGTGCATACTCGTGTTTTAATTCGTGCAATTTGCTCACACGCTTCGCTCGTTCGAAAAATCTTGCACTCGTAAAAACGCTCGTTTTTGCCCCTTGATTCGAAAAAATACTATTATATACTCGCGATCACAAACTTTTCAATTTTTTCAGTAATCAAATAGAGCTAGAAGTTCTTTTACAGTCGACCTTCCACACTGAAAATTGAGCAATGTCGAAATGCCCGAATTCCATATTATTTATCTTGATATTTGATTTAAACTTTATTTTAACGTTATACAGAAACTATTTAATTTATTTCCATAAAATTATTGATTTTGAGTTACTTTTTTATTGGAACTTTTTTCCACATTTGAAAGTTATAGTTGAAGGCGCATTTACAAGTCAAGAGTATTTAATGTTCATGTTTCAGAGTAGAAATTTTTTAATTTTATCGGTCTCTAATTATTTATTTCTAATCCATAAATTTTCATGTAGCTGAGCAGGAATATTGAAGTACGAAGTTTGTTATTTTCGGGACTTAAATAAATAAATTATTGATATTTCGTTTTTTTTCAGTGGAAAAATATTTGAATTTCTCATTAAATTATCAATTTTTTGCTGTTTTTTACTCTATCGAAAAAAAAAGGGTCAGACAATAATATTGATTAACATTTTCATTATTTTCAAAAATATACATTATTAGATTTTTAAAATTAAGATGTTTTCACGACGAACTTCACTAATTTTAAAATTTTTCTATCATCATTATAATCATTATTTTTTAACTTTTTGTTTTGCAGCAAACAAATTTTCTTCGTTTGATGTTTGAAAACATCAAGTAGAAAATTTGAACTTGGTATTTATTGCACAGCCACACAAAAAAAAATTTTTTTTCGGGTCTGGAGGTCAGACCATGTTTACTATAAGTTTTCGGGGTCCCTGAATCCGAATCTGAGGCCCAAAAAACCCCAGCACGTCAGGGTTCTGACATAACCTCAAAAACTTCATAAAACTTTTTTTCCGAGTCCGGGAGTCAGACTATGTTTACCATATGTTTTTGGGGTCGCTGAATCCGAATCCACTGTCTAAAAAACTGCAGTACGTCAGGATTTTGATTTGTAAAGAAACTCGCGAAATTTGTTCATCCGACTTACGGCGTGTGTTTGCATCCAGGGCACCTCCTCGCGGTGACGGCGGGCAACGGAGTGTGCCTGTGATCCGGCTTAGTCCCTGGATTACGTCTTTCATGCCGTCATGGCAGGCGCACGCAAGCGTTTTACGATGCAGAGAGTCGAATCCTCAGTATCGGCGGCTGGTCAGGGTGAAAAAGCGGGCCCACAGGCGTCGTCATCAAGCGACCGCAATTTCACATTAGTTGGTGACTTGGCTAATGTGGAATTTAATGCTACAAGAAAGCGGCCCGAAGTTTCGCAATCACATGATTGTCATGCGAATCATGACAATTTTTGTTACGTTTGTTCCAAGTATCAAGTTTCATCTTTGCAAAAAACGATTGACAGTAATATTTGCAACTTATACGAAGAAATTTTCAATTCAAAGATGGATCAACATAATAGCTGGGTTCCGCGTGCCATTTGTAACATGTGCAAAAAGATGTTGTATCGATGGAAGGCGGACAAAAATAAAGAGAACATCAAATTCATCACTCCAACAATTTGGAGGAAACCTAGTAGCGCAGAGGACTGTTACTTTTGCTTAAATTATATTAAAGGCATCAACATAAAAAAAAAAAAAAAAAATTGTATATAACAATGCTCCATCAATGACGGCTCCCGTTATAGTTGATCAAGTTAAATGCCAATCCAATATTGATCGTGTTACTGAAGGTATCGAATCTGGAGAACTAGATGAAGAAAGTGATTTTTCGAGCGACGACAACGATAGCAGGGGCTCAGAGTACACATCAAATGAAAAAGTACCTTCAATTCCTTCATCGGTATCGCAGTTTGAGTTAAATGATCTCGTTAGAGATTTAAGTTTACCAAAAGATGGTTTTGAGCTTTTGGCTTCATTTCTGAAAAAGAAAAATCTTCTAGAACCTAAAACAAAAGTTTCTACTTATCGAAACCGAGACTTCGAATTCCGTAAATTTTTTACGAAGGAGGAAGATTCATCTTTAGTATTTTGTACCGATGTCGAGGGTCTCATAAATCAGCTGAAAAAGAATTCTTACAAAGCTTCTGATTGGCGACTCTTTATAGACTCTTCGGAACGAAGTATAAAGGCGGTCTTACTTCACAATACGAACGTTTATGCTCCTGTACCGATTGCTCATTCTACTGTCATGGAAGAGAAATATGACAATATGCAAATCCTTTTACAGAAAATTCAATATGAAAAGCATTTATGGCTAATATGCGGAGATTTGAAAATAATAACCATGCTGCTTGGACAACAGTCAGGATTCACTAAATATCCTTGCTATTTGTGTTTGTGGGATAGTAGAAATAGAGAAACTCACTACAGCAAGACGAAACAATGGCCAGTAAGATCATCGCTAACTATAGGTTCTAATAACATCATCAATGAGTCTCTTGTGGGTCCATCGAAAATTCTCATTCCTCCGTTGCATATAAAGCTTGGTCTCATGAAACAATTCGTCAAAGCCCTTGATAAATCAGGGGCATGTTTTCAATACCTTCAATCCAAATTTCCGAAACTTTCTGAGGCTAAGTTGAAAGAAGGAGTATTCGACGGACCACAAATTCGAACTATGTTCAAAGATATAAATTTTATTGGTACAATGAATCGACTTGAGAAAGCAGCCTGGCTTAGTTTTAAAGATGTGGCACAGAACTTTTTAGGAAATAACAAAAGTCCGAAGTATAGAAAGATTGTTGGCAAAACGGTTTAAGATTTTAGAAAGCTAGGATGCCTGATTAATTTGAAATTACATTTTTTGCATGCACATCTAGACAAATTTCCAAATAATCTAGGTGATTTTAGTGAAGAGCAAGGCGAACGCTTTCACCAAGATATCAAAGTCATGGAAACTCAATATCAAGGAAGGTGGGATGCAAATATGATGGCAGATTTCTGTTGGATGTTGAAGCGAGATACACCGAAAGAAGATAGAAAGCGTAAATCACTGCACAGATCTTTTGATGAGAAAAGAACCCGCTATAATAGCAAACAAGAGTCTGACATTTGATTTATGCGTCTGGTTTTTAGATCGTCTATTCCAATTGTTTAATTTTTGAGTTCGTATACTTAAGTCATTCGATTCCTATTGTAGTCATGTAACTAGTCATTTATTCTAGTAGTTAAGAATTCTACACATCATTTTTCATATTGTAGATGTATACAATTCATTTATCTAATAATTTATTTATTCTTGGTAATCATTTCACAAATTTAAATTTTTGTTGCCAAAAGCCCTTATAGGAACTATATGATGTACAAAATCCGATCGTGCAACCTCCTCGCGGTGTACATCGGGTAGAGCTGATGCCGACGGTCCTATATACCTTTGTTTTGTGGAGTAAATAGGGTTTATGGGTTGAACTGATTTTTGTTCAATATACGGCTAAAGTCAAAACGTTGAAGCTTTAAATAGCTTAGATAACGGGATATTTTGAAGGTTATGTCAACAACCTGACATGCTATTGTTTTTTGGACGACGGATTCGGATTCAGCGGCCCCAAAAACATATGGTAAACATGGTCTGACCTCTGGACTCGAAGAAAAAATTTTATGAAGTTTTTGAGGTTATGTCGAAACCATAACATTCTGGAGTTTTTTGGACCTTGGATTCGGATTCAGCGACCAAAAAAACATGTAATAAACATGGTCTGACCCCCGGACTCGAATAAAATTTTGTATGAGATTTTTTGAGGTTATGTCAGAACCCTAACGTGCTGGGGTTTTTTGGGCCTCGGATTCGGATTCAGCGACCCCGTAAACATATAGTAAACATTGTCTGACCTCCAGACCCGAAAAAATATTTTTTTTTTGTGTAGCTGTGTTATTCATTGAAGCATAGATTTTTATTGTATCGCTTTGAAATTACAATGTTCTTTATGATAGATTGTCGGAAAATTTTTTCTGTTCAGAATTCTCCAGTTTTAATTTTTAGTTGAAACCCACGTTTTTGAGAATTCTTAACTTTTAACAGCATTTTTCATTTTAATAAAATGCATCAATTTGAGATCTCAAAATCAAATGGCATTAACCGAATTATAATTATTTCCGTTAATTTTCGATCATGGACATTAACATTATTATATATATTCTATCTCAAGAAATTATTTATTATATTCAAAATTTCAGAAAATTATCACATTTCAAAATAAATGCATAACAATGTGAAAAATTTTTAGATTGAGGAGTGTAAACTTACAAAAATTATATAATTATTTTTATTGTTTTTTTTTGCGCGATCGGCATTCTAAAATGATACACGTCTATATCTTAACGATAAAATAGCAGCTCGGAGAGACTGATTGAAACCATTGAAATGCATGGAAATGATCAGAAACGATGTAAATACATAAACACAAATCAGTTAATAGGTTCGGTCTCGTCCGTCAGCTTTCGGTTTTCGCTCGGATTATGGGCCGGAGCGGAGCGAAATGAACCGGAGCAGTTGACCACAGTCGACGCTAACGAATGATCACATAGACGCGAGTTTCGATGTGTGTGAGTTCGAGGTACAGCGTATGGCATATAAATTGCGCTACCTCGAGCATAAGTAGCGCCCACAGGGCAGCTCGGCTTTCTCCGAGCATCGCAGCTCCCATTGAAAGCATAGGCAGTTGCACGGAGCTGGTTTAAATTCTATAACTTTATTAAGTACTCTTCGAAAAACACAAGAATTTATATAAACTAAAAAATCCTTAAAAATTTTACGAACACAAACTAATAAATATGTGAGGAATATTCTAAATATATCGGTAATAAAAAACCATGCGAATGAAAGTTTCTCGAAAATTGATACAACTTTAAATCATGGAGCTTGTTTGAATTATAGGAATCTATCTAAAAATCCATAAGAAATCTACAAAATTTTTTAAATTGCATAGGTAAATTTATGCTAAAAAAATATGAAATAACAACGCACAGTACTAATAATATGTAGACAAGATACGGTGATTCGTAGAAATACTAGAAATATATAAAAATAACTGAAAATACTAGAGGAATATATAAATGTAAGAAAATTCGAAAATTCTAAAAAAATTCAAAATCTATGTAGATACCTATTCTTATCTCTAAAATCTATAAAAATATAAACCTTTTCAGGTTTTTGATTTCTAGAGAATCCAATTCTAGAAATTTATAAAAATACTAGAAAATACTAGAAAATTATATATTAATACCAAAACTCTAAATATCCATAGAATGTATAAAAATCTTCAGGGTTATTCGTAGGAATATATACTAGAAATCTTTAAATATGCCAAAAAATGCTAGTAAAAATTTCCTATCGTGCATCTTCTAATATTAGAGCTATTAGAACTATTAGAATCGTGGGGGAAAGGGAATTCCTATTCGCCTCTGACCTAAGGGTGGGGACGGCTCCGCTCGATCATTGGCTTTCTTCCCGCGATTCTAATAGTTCTAATAGCTCTAATATGAGAAGATGCACGATAGGTTTTATACATTTCGATATCTGTGTGAATATTGTTTTCTCGAAAATCTATAAAAATCAAAAAACTTTTTAGAATCTTGATTGCTAGAGTATGGAAGTATGGAAATCAATGAAGCGATTCACACATATACAAGAAATCTTCAAAAATACTAGAAAACAATATTATATCAATATCATAAAATACAAAAATTGTACAAATTTCTAATTTTGGGAACGTGTGCAAATATTATCCAATTAATAATTTATGAAACATAAGAATTTCTGTATTTTTGATTCCCTGAGCATTGAATTCTAGAAATCTATAGAGCGATTCATAGAAATGAGGGGCCACGTGCAATAAGACGTCGAGCTCCATTGCAATAGCATGGAGCTCGATGTGCTATTGCACGTGGGCCCCATAGACTTTATAGTACATGGACTGCTAGTATGCCGTAAGTTCAATAGAAACAGCCCGGTTAGACATAGGAGCTGGCGGAGTTGCGGGCTAATTCGACGGAACGAACCGACCGTACCCGAAGATGTCCGATCGTCGTACGAATGTATACGATCGGGCACCTTCGGGAATGCTCGGTTCATTCCGTACAATACGGATTAAAACGACAGCAGCCGAAGAGCTACGACTGGGTACCTTCAGATACGGTCGGTTGGTTCCGTCGAATTAGCCCGCAACTCCGCCAACCTTAGGTGCTCCTATGTCCAACCGGCAAATGGCGGATTACTAGCAGTCCATGTACTATATGGTCTAAGGTGGGCCCTCAAATACTAAAACTATGTGAATACCAGAAAATACGAGAAAATTATATAAATACTGTAGAGTCTGGAAAGAACGAACTTCTCAGGGCTGCCTAAGTAAACAATTCGCTATTTCCAATACGAAAAATTTTCGTCAAAATGAGTCGAAACGCAGTCAGGTAGAAACTCTCACTTCCCGTTTCAGTGCTATCAACACTTACGAAAATAGACACGTTACTGAGTTAATTACCTTCCAGATTCCAGATTTTGACAGGTTTTGTGACGCTTGGAGAATAAATCGTTCCCAAAATTCACCGTGAAGCTCCTAAAGCTTCGTGGTAATTTAGTGTTCACTGTTTTCAAATTCGTTCTTTCCAGACTTTACAGTATCATAGAATACCAGATTTCTGGAAATTTATAGGTTTTAAAAACTGTAGATATCATTTTTATGAAATACTAAATATTTTTATAATTTAGATTCCTAGAGCATGGAATTTGAAAATCTATAAGGTGATTCCCAAAAATACAAAAAAATCACAAGAAATAACAGAAAATAGAAAAATGTATGAATATCATAACACACTGGAAACTAACCTATTTTCCGTATGCACTTATTTTCAGCTCCACTTATTTTCGGATGCCTTTCTCAGTTATTTTCGGGTCTGGCGCTGCCCCTCCACCCCTACTCTTTTACATTGCGCGATTCCCACTTTCGCGCGGGAACGGCATGAATTCAAATTCAACATCAATGGATACATATTTTGTTTTCAAAGCTTTTGCTTAATTAACCAAAAAGCTATTTAGAGTTACCACACTTTTACCACACTTAAGTGTGGTAAAGCTGAGGTAAAACTGTGGTGAGTATTTTTTTGATTTAAATCAATAATTGTTAAATGAAATAATGTTTTTAAGGTAAAAAAAGATACTTTGTTCACATGGAAATGTATTTGAAAGCAATAAATGTTTCAGGTCATGTTAAATAAACCTGTAAAAGTTTAATAAGAACTTAGCGGTGAGTAGCTTTTGCGCATGCGCCAAGGGTACATTCCATTCGTAGCACATCCACTGAAGTAGTTACCAAGGGGCCCAAGGGCGCTCTTTCATATTTGAATTTTGAATGTAAAATCTAATAAAAAACGAATGATATTTTGATATTATATAAATTTGTTTATGATACTAATTTTTCTATCTATTTTCAAGTTAGAATCTTATAAATGTCTAAGTCCTTTGTTTCACGTAAAATTTGATGTACCAAATAATGCTTCTAGCAGTTTTTTTCTGCCATTCTTACACCTACCTTAAATCTCATTTTCTGAGTATGTAATTTACTTGAAGACTATAACTTTGCTGTGTTTGGAATGTACGTTTTGACCGTTATGACGACCTTTACAAATTTTTTATAAAATATGTAAAATTTTCACATTGTAAAAACTTAAATATAAATTAATTATTTCACTTTTTAAAAACTTTACGAAACCTTTATAAAATGACGACATTTTTAATAGAGTGGGTTATAAAATCTACTTCATAGAGATTTTTCCTTCTTATCAAGATTTCCCTGGCGGCAGCTAGAAAACCAAGCCTTGGTTTCTTACGGTTTTTTAACTGCCACCAGGGTTTACAGAGTTTTTATAAAGTGACTTTCTAGGAACTAATAAAAAATTTATGAAACATTGCTCTTTTTATAAAGCGACTTTATAAAAAAATCGGAATTTGAATAAAACGGAATATAAACTGTATAAAAACCTAAATCACAAGGACAGGAGATCCGTTTAAAAAATTTTGACCTTTACAAATATAAAATATATTATATCTAATATTGTGTATTTTAATTATGATTTTACATTAATTACAATTAATGATTATAAAAAATATAATAATTACGCATTTATATATAACAGTAAAAAGTAAATTAATAATCATTAATGAAATTATTGTTTGGTATTTTACAAATGCTAAAAATTTTACATAATATTTAAAAAATTTGTATAGTTCGTCATAACGGTCCTTAAGTATATTCTAAACACAGCACAGTTATGATCTTCAAGCAAATTACTAGAAAATAAGTTTCAAGGTAGGCGTAAGAAAGGCAGAAAAAACTGCTATTAGCATTATCTGGTACATCAACTTGAAAATAAATATGAAAATTATTATAATAAAAAAATTATATTATTATTAAATTATAATTCAACTTTGATTGGATTTCACATTCGAAATTCAAATGTGCAAGAGTGCCTTTGGACCCTTCGGTAGCTCCTTCAATGGCCGTGCCACGAATGGAATTTACTCATGGCGCATGCGCAAAAACTACTCCAACTTTTACATATATTAGGTTTATTATTTAACTTGACTAGAAATATTTTCCCCTAAAATTTGCACTTAAAAAAGTACTATTGGTCTAAATTATATTTTTAGAGCATGTTAACGAAAATTTGTCAAAAATATATTGTTGTTTTCAAAAACATATTAGAGCGTTATTCCATGACCTCGACATGTTTTGCAAAACGATTTGAAAGGCAACAATTGTTAAAAAAACGCACGCGAAATTGAAATTATGAAAGTCTCTTTGACATAGAAGCATACAGCTGTTTAATATTGATGAAAAAACGATTAATTACTAAAATAAAATCCACCACACTTTTACCACACTATAGCGAGGTAACACGTTCGCCAGTGTATCAATATGTATCGCGGTCCAGATCGATCTCGAAGTTGTAGAGAGGGGGTTCAAGCGCTTTCCCCTCAACCCAACTTAATCCGAAAATGAGTGAGTTTGTTTACCTTCTAGCACCCGAAAATAAGCGAGTTTCCACTTTCCAGTGTATACTGAAATTCTAGAAATCTGAAAAATTTTCAATCCATCTTATTATACTCATAAAAATCTATAAAAACTTTTAGAAGTTTTGTATTCTCGATCCCTTGAGTATCAAATTTGAGAAATCCATAGAGCGATTAATAAAATATACTAGAAATCTATAAAAATACCAGAAAATACTAGAAACTTGCGTGATAATTGTAAAATACGGAAATTTCAAAATTAATAATATTTAAACTCTGTCTGTATATTATTTCTCAAAAAACTAATTTATGAAACTTTTTTTTTAATTTTGATTCGTCAAGCATAGAATTCTAAAAAGCTGTATAGAAACCCACAATAATATCCTTAGAGTTGCATGAATACCAAAAAAAATGTGAAAGATATAAAGAATATTAGAAAAAAAATCTTTATCTCATTGACTCGAAAATCACAAAAATCTAAATCCAGTATAATTAATAGCTAAATGATATATATATATATATATATATATATATATATTATTTTTATCACTGGGTAAATAAGTAAATAAAAATGGAGATTTTTCAAGAGAAGCGAAAGAAGAGGCGAGAAGCCGATAGGCCGTTCCGATATTCCTTACTCTCTCTTTATAGACTACTGCACACAACCTGTTCTGGTGACCAAAACAGCAGGGGGTTCAGACTCCCATAAGGCTGTGCACTCGCCGCTAGTACAACGAAGGTGGGGGAAAATCGTATTAGTCACGTATAGTCGGCAAATGGGCGACTCTAGCGCTCTCTGGTTACTGTACTGGCAGAATGGGTGAAAAAATCGAGCGGAATCTGAACCCCCTGCAGAACAGGTAGTGTCCCGAGTTTGCTTGAGCTTGCTGACATGATTGTGTAAATGTGTGTATTAAGAGAAAGAGGGCTCGAACTTCTTTTGAATGCGATTCGTTTAGAGCCTTATTTCATAACAAATTAATCGATACACAATTTTTTGACTTCACAATTGTAAAGAGATATATTCAATAGACCAGAAACAACAATAATCTCGGAATCCATTTTTTCCGGCTTAGGTGTCTTTTCTCAGATCGCGTCACATATAATATATAAAGAATCGTTCAAATATTGCGTAAAATGATGAAGAGAGAGAAAAGCGTAACATAATATTTGAACGATCCCTGACATAAATATATATATTCAAATAATAAAAGTATAAAAAATATATTTACAAGTCTTTGACCTGCAAGGCATTGTACTCACTGTGAAAATGGAAATGACAAGAACGGAAATCTTTCCTCGTACATCCCCGATGTAGACCTCGGAGGAGTTTTCGTTCCAACAAAGGCATTCTACGCGTTCACCACCGTGCTCGTTCAACTCTGTTATTGGCCTGACTTTTGGTCTGAAGGTCACGAGGCACACAGTACCTCGAGTCGTCGAAAAAGCTATGAGTTTCTCATCTGGGGAAATTTGAATCCTTTCCACCGGTCCTAGCTGGAAATTACAGACATGAATATAGTGAGTTAGCCGATTTTCAAATCTTTCCATTGCAGTCTACTCAAGAGAAGAATGAATACTTTTCCAAAGTTTATCGTAAGGTTAAGGTTAAGGAAAGTTTTTATAAAACTTTCTAATATCTACATAGATTTATAGCATTTTATTTGATTTCTTTATAAATTTCAATCAATAATTCATAGGTCGTTCATAATATGAAAACGGATTTGTGAAGATATTGTTAATTTGGTACATTTTCTTGGGATTTGATAATTTTTGAATGGTAAACGAATCATGTATCATATTTTGTATTACCGAAAAAGGCATGAGTTCCAAAAAAGAGCATGGTTCTCTGGTGAACAAGTAGATGCTTCCACTGGTTGAACCCAGAGCTAAAAAGTTGGAGGATGCATCGATGCATTTGTACTGAAAACAAAACAAGAAAATTGTAGGCATTTAAGTTGAGACAGTAACTGAAAATCAAATTGTGAGAGGCAAGGGAACAAAAAATCCTTTTTTTTGCAACATTTTTTCTTCGTAGATTGCTTTTTGTTTAAAATTTGACATCTTCTAGTGAAATAGAGGAAAATGAAAAGAATTCCAAGGAATTGTGTAATTAAGTAAAACAAAGTTAAAAAAAACTGTCAATCTGAATTTTGAAATGATATTGCTATCAATCATTTTTATACAATTTGTTTCCCTGATTATACTGTTAAAAATAATCGTTATTTATACATACATATGTACTGGAAACTTTCCTACATTGTATGGAAAACTCAGATGTATGGAAAATGTTCCGTACGCGTATGGGATTCTATCAATAACTTAGTTACTTTTTCCCATACTTTTCTAACAATTCCCATACACGTATGGAACTGAAGTTTAAAATGGGAATTTTTAGTTTTCCGACATAAACTTCCTGTACTGATCCCCAAAATCGCAAACAAGGTTATGGATTTTTTTTTAGATATTCCCATGCATCGTTACAAAATTCCTATACATGTATGGAACTCAACCTGAGTTCTGAATGAAACTGAACAATGAATGAAAACAAAAAATGAAGCTGACAATGAGATCGAATTTGTGAAATTTAATTGTTAACTACATGGGTCTGCAAGGTTTTGTTGTTGAAAAGCTATGGGTCTTTACCGGGATAACTTTTCACGTAGAATCCGAATCCGAACCCAGAATTCGTCTATCACGTCAGGATTTTGAGATTTTTGAGGTAATGTGCTCGAAACATAGGGTTTTTCGCTACTTTTGAGGTTATGTGCAGGGCGCAAGAAATTTTTCTCGTCCTTTTCGTGGATGTCGTCATTCAGTACTAATCTTCCTCTCCAAATTGAGCTATTGATCAGTTATGAGCGATTTTTTTCACAAAGATACAGCCATAACAAGTTTCAACGTTTACCTAAACAACCTAATAAGCATTCACATTCACTTGTTCATTTTGCACTTGAAAATTTACCTTGAAAATTTGTACTTAAGGGTTTTACCATAATCAACTGTGAATAAGAATTTACCGTCAGATAATTATTATTTATCAGTTTTTAGAGAGCGAAATCGTAGAATTCCGTGAATTCGATCCGCTATCTTAGAAATGAAAATATTATTTTCTGACCGTAAATTCTTATTTAAAGTTCATTAAAATCCTCAAGTAAAAATTGTCAAGGTAAGTTTTCAAGTAAAAAATGGTAGGCCCGAAAAAGTGAATGTGAATGCTTATTAGGTTGTTTAGATAAATGTCAAAACTTGTTATGGCTGAATGTTTGTGAAAAAAAAATCGCTCATAACTGATCAATAGCTCATTTTGAAGAGAAAGATTAGTACTGAATGGCGACATTCACGAAAAAGACGAGAAAAATTTCTTGCGCCCTGCACATAACCTCAAAAGTAGCGAAAAACCCTATTTTTCGAGCACATAACCTCAAATATCTCAAAATCCTGACGTGATAGGCAAATTCTGGGTTCGGATTCGGATTCTACGTGAAAAGTTACGCCGGACCCGACCCATAGCTTATCAACAACAAATACAAACTCTTTATTTGCAGACCTGTGCTATTTGTTTCAGCAAATTATGATAAAAGTGTATATACTAAGATGCATATACTTTTCATGGTTATCTAAGCCGCTGATCATTAATCTAAGGTCGAATTTGCAAAATTATATTATTTTAACTATTTGTTTCAACAAATTATGAAAAAAATGTATATACTAGGATGCATGTGCTTTTCATGGTTATTGAAGCTTCTGATCATGAATCTAAGGTCAAATTCGCAAAAAATTACTATTTAAACTATTCGTTCCGACAAATAATGAGAAAAAATTTATTTACTAAGATGCATATGCTTCTTATGGTTTTTTAGGCCGCTGATCATAAATCTAAGGTTCGATTCGCAGGATTTACTTCTTTAAACAATTTGTTTCAACAAATGAAAAAAAAAAGTATTTGCTACATCTTCTTATGAGAGGAATAACAAGCTTAAAAAATAGATTCACTGGACGATAACCATATTTTTCAAAATTTGTTAAATTTCATAGTTAAAACAATTGAAATTTGCAAATCCTACCTTAGATTTATGATAAGCAGCTTAGATGGCCATGAAAAGCATATGTATCTTCACTGCAAACAGAAAATTATTGGGGACACAAAAACGGATTTAAACTCACTGCGTTTTAATACTTTTCAACGTCGGTGCCTTTGATCTCACGCAACTCTCGCTAAAAAGTATTGAAATGCTGTGAGTGTGAATCATCTTTTGTGTCTTCCAATAATTTTCTGTTCGCAGTGTTAGTAAATACATTTCTTTCAAATTTGTTGCAGTAAACAGTTTGAACAGTCGATTCTTTCAAATTTGACCTTAGATTAATCATGAGCGGCCTTGAAAACCATGGGAAGCTTATGAATCTTATAATTAGTAAATATATTTTTTCCATAAATTGTTTAAACAATAGTTGAAACAAATTATTTTGAAAATTCAACATTAGATTCCTGATCAGCGACTTAGATAACCATGAAAAGCATATGCATCTTAGTAAATACATTTTTTTCACAATTTGATAAAACGAATAGTTTAAACGATTGAATTTCACAAATTCGACGTTAGATTCATGATGAGTGGCGTAGAAAACCGCTGAAAGCTTATGTATCTTAAAATTAGTAAATATATTTTTTTCATAAGTTGTTAAAGCAAATAGTTATAAAATAAGTTGTTAAACAAATAAATTCTACGAATTCGACTTTCTTGTCTTACGTGTCTTAATCTGCAATTTCCTACACAACTTTTTAACCATCATATTTTCCCGAACATACTCGATCTCAACTCTTCCCTGATCTTCACTTTTCCACGCACATTTCCGATCATTTCTAGAATGACATTCCCAAAATCAAAATATCAACGCCATCAAAACACTTCAAGTTAGTCGATGTAGGCAATAGCGCAGTGGTTAGGGTGCGAGCGTAGAGACTATAAATGTGAGCGAGAGGTAGTGAGTACGAATCCCAGTTTAGGCAAACATATGTTTTAATTTCTGCAAATTTATGTTATCAGCTGTAAACTAGCTCTACTCATTAAAGTATCAGAAACAAACGATGGTTAACAACTCAAATTGAATTTAAAAAAATTTTCTTATTTTTTTCAATATGTATATTTCAATAACGGTATCGTTATTCACGTTGATTTGTCATCATCGATACGTCGAATGAAATGTCGATTGTCGATGTCGGAGTCGACACAACTGAGGTCATTTTTCATGTCTACATGGCTCGTAGGTTGATGCATGTATGTATATGCATTGGAAAAACCAGATGCTTATCACTAAATTTATCGTATACCAGTAGTTCGAACTTTTCCATACCATGTATGGAAAATTTCCAGTTCGATTACTGAACTTTTCCCATGTTATACTATGGAAACATTTCCATACGTGTATTGGTTAATGACTTCCAATACATGTATGGAAAAAATGCCATAAATTTTTTTAACAACCATAAATTTTTTAATTGATCGACGTATTTGTTGCCAAAGTATCGAAGGAAAAAAAATATCTAAGTTTGAATCATTTGTCTAATAACTATTGCAAAAATGCAAATTTCCAGAATATCGTTATATATTAGTTTTTCGGTCATCTAAAGCTATCAGAAAAGTGGTAATCAACTAAAAAATCAATTGTTTGAGTTTAAGAACTCTACTTGGGAAAACTTGACTGTAATGACATTTTAAAAAATGTTCGTAAAAAATGAAAAGAATAAAAAAGGTGAAATAGTATATTACGTAACTAGGACTTAATTTTTTACTGACTAGTGTGAAATTTGTAGACGGAGGCGAAGCCGAGGTTTACAATAACACGAGCGAATATAAAATTTTTGTCCTTGTTACGTAAGATATTTTATGTACCTAGGGCTGGAAAACGAATTTAGAGATTTTGAACTAGACGAGAAATGAGTTTTCTATGCCAGAGGTACAGAAAATAAAATATTGCACTAAACATGTATTATGAAATATATTTTGAATTTAAGTATAATATTTACTGTAATAAAAACATTTGATAAGTTCAGGATATTATATTTAATTTTTAGAATAAAAATATTTTACGAAATACATATCTTATAAATATTACACACAATATTTTATAAAACTCAAAGCGTGGAAAATAATATTTTTATATTATATATCAAAAAGTGTACGAGAGATCGGGGTTGGTTGGGACACATTTAATTTTCAAATTTTTTAAAGTTTGTTAGTTAATTCTTAACAGCGCTTTAAACTGCTTTGAACTTGCTGTTATACATGTCTCGTTTTCTACCTTTCCTTTTATTTTTTGTTTATTTATTTATTTATTCAACCAAAAAGACGTACAGGTTTATGAACTCAATTTTACAATATTTTATAATAGTGATTTACAGTGTTTCATAATTTTGTGTTAACAACATACAATCGATATAATTTTTACGTAGAATTTTCAAAACGATAAAGAAAGGACGTAATCATTAACAAAAGTCACTAAGATATATATTCCTAGCCTCTTGCTTAAACAATGATTGTGAGTAATCAATATAAAAACTATTCGGTCGAAGATTCTTCCCTAACCTTGACATTCTTGTTATTGGAGAGTAATGTCCATATGATGTTCTATTGAACGGAACCGTAAATAGTCCTCTATTTCTCAAATCACGATTATTACTCATGATTACGATTCTCGCCTGAAGTTCCGGGCAGTTCATCCGTTGTGTTTTTATCCGATGCAAAAAGCACACATCAGAAAACTCTCTAAAATATTTCAAAGAACTGATTCTGCAATTAGAAGCAACTTCCATATAATCATGATTTACTCTAGGACTAAGTAAACCCAATTTATAAGCCACGCTCAAAAAAAATTTATGTTGAACGTGCTCTAGTCTACGGATATGAACATCAAAACAAAGAGACCAAATAGTAGAGGCATATATCAAAATTGGTTTAACAAGAGTACTATACAGTGTAATAAGTGTATTTACAGACGTGAAATCCTTGCCTTGTCTCAATACAAAACCTAATGTTCTTCTTGATTTATTTACAATGCTATCAATGTGCCTATTAAACGTAAGTCTGTTATATACAATGACACCAAGATCTCTTATCGCTTTGACTCTAGTTATATTCACTCCGTTTAAAATATAATCATAATAGATAGGAAATTTCGCTCTAGAAAAACTTGACATTGCATTTGTTTACATTAAATTCCATACCATTCTCAATACACCAATTCCGCACGTTCAATAAGTCTATCTGCAATTTTTCCGAATCCTCTCGATTTTTTATCACTCTATAAAACTTACAATCATCATCAAAAAACAAAGACTTGGAATTTTGGATAACATCTTTCATGTCGTTTATGTAAGTACAAACAATAGTGGACCTAAATGAGAACCTTGCGGCACACCTGAGGTAACATTGATTTCTTTTGATACAAAATTCCGATATCTAACAAATTGTTTTCGATCACTTAACTAGTTCAATAAGAACTTAACAAAGCTATGACTAAAGCCCATTCTACGTAATATAGGAATTAATATATTAATAGGAACCTTGTCAAATGCTTTCGAAAAATTCGTGTATATCGCATCCACTTGATGACTCTTTTCCATAGCCTCATAAACGTCTTGAGTATAACATACAAAATTTGATACCGTTGATCTACCGTTTACAAATCCATGCTGTTCTTCGCCTATGATTCCGTTTGCTTTCGCACTGATTTTATCTACAATAATTGACTTAAATAATTTGGGAATCGAATTTAAAATAGATATCGGTCTATAATTGATTACTTCATTCTTAGCACCATCTTTATAAATAGGTGTTCCATATCTTTGGTACTATACATTCCTGGATTGATCGTT
The DNA here is from genome assembly GCA_028476575.1 of Platygaster robiniae. Taxonomy (NCBI): domain Eukaryota; kingdom Metazoa; phylum Arthropoda; class Insecta; order Hymenoptera; family Platygastridae; genus Platygaster; species Platygaster robiniae. The sequence goes on from CM052021.1 coordinate 41,019,894, forward strand.
GAAATAAATAATACAATGGTGTCAATATCGAATCAGAACAATTTCTCAAAAGTAAACTCGGAATCATATCTGGACCAGGGCCTTTATTCCGATCCAAATTGTCTAGGCTCGATTTAATTTCTTGCCTTGTAAAACACAAATCAATTTCAATGTTTGATTGAAATTGATTGATATCGACGTTACAAGTTGAATCAAGATCCTCAAAGGATCAATTTCCATTTTGGGTAAATAGACCGATTCGAAGAACTCCGCTAAATAATTCACAATTTGATTCCCATCATCTGCAGTGTCACCTCTGTAAGTCATAGTTAAAGGTAGACCGTGATCAGATCTTTTTGAATTCACGAAATTCCAGAACAATTTTACATTACTTTTCATATTGCACTCTATAGATCTCACATATTCGGCATAATTAGCCTTTTGTAATTTTTTACTCAGCTCTCAATGCTGAATAAATTTTATAATCACAAGTCTGCAAAGATTTTTTGTGTCTTTTATGAGCTTTCATTTTATCCTTGAATGGAGAAATCAATTTTTTATCAAACCACGGAGGATATTCATATGGTCGAATGTTAACTTTTGGTACAGTTAAATCTATTATTTCATACATTCTTCCCTAAAACAATTCAGTCGCATCCTCAATTGAATTCTCTTTTATGAAGTTCCAATCAGTATTGTAATTTGCGCTCAAAATTAGCTTTGCGAAAACTGTATGAAGTAAAATTGTAATTAGTAAGATTTCCATTATGTATATTGCCCTCAACAGCCCAAATCAAGGGAGGGCGATAAGAATCACGTGGTACTATAGAATCTAAAGATATTGCAAGATGACTTATGCATACGTTTGAAAAAATCAAGAGTTTCATGTTAGTCATTCTCAATGAAATTGAATTGTTTACATTTTAAAAAACAAAAACTATCCGAAATAGTTTTTGCATTTTCATAACAGTGATTAACAAAATTATCTTTTGTGTGGAATGCTACTCCATCGAGTTCGTTGAACCATCGAATTCCGGGTAAATTATAATCACTAGTTAAAATCAGTAACGCTTGAGGATTTTTATTCACTATATTTTCTATATCCTGACCATGTTTCCTACATGCATCGCTACATAAGCCAAGTGGAAGATAACAGTTCCTATGATATATTCTGTATTGTCATATTTCACTTTAACAAATAATTGCTCTATGTCTTTGTTCATCACATGTTGTATAGAACTAAGAAATTTATTTTTCGCTGCTATTAATACTCCTCCACCTCTTTCTAACGGACTGGACAATTTATTACGATCTTGTATGTATATAGAATAATTAAACAAACTCAATTCATTATTGTAGTGTGATTCATTGAGCCATGTTTCTGTAACAATTAATACATCACATTTTTCTACCTGAGTGCTGGTGTTACGAAGATGATCAAGTTTGGCGTGAAGTCCTCTTACGTTTTGATAGTAGAAACAAAGTGCCTCGTTTTGACGTGTTCCCCGTTTTTTGAGCTTGTATCAGGAATATCGACAATTCTTGGAACTCCCTTAAAGAATTTAATCGTCCTATTTTTCCCACTATTGGTTTTTTCTTCAAGTTTTTCCTTCAATTTACGTAGATAAAGTCGTTGTTGTTTGGCTCTGTCAGCAGCAATAACAGCCTTGTCATTATACTTCTGTTTACCCCGTAGCAACTGAATTACTATCTCGGAGTTTTGTAGAGTAATACTCAATGGCCGTGAATTTTCAGGTGATATTTTGCCAAGGCGTACCGCTGACTTAATTTCGAATTTTTTGTTGGATATATTTTCAAAAACTTCAGCCACACATTTTTCATCATACTAAATCCTTTTCTGTACTTCCATGTCTTCAGATTCTTTTAGTGCATAAATAATAATATTCTTATATTTTCTGCTCTTGGATAATTTCCTCTGTTTCTATAATCTTATCACTCATAACTACTTTCGTTTTACACTCAACGCTTGGGGTATGCAATCTCGCGACAAGCAATGAAACGAATCTGTTTCCGCTAAACTAACAGTCCTCGAGCTCATGCCTAACAGTTATCCTAAGATATGTTAAAAAGCAGGGACCTGAGAGAAAAGCGATTTTTCGAGATTATTCAGATTTATTCAAGAACTCGAGCGCTCACAATGCCCGAAGCAAACATTTGGAACTTGAAAAAAAGACCCGAATTTTGGCTTGTCCCAAGCGTAGAGTGCACTTTCATTGATGGTATTCATTGCAGTTTCAATTTTAGAAACACATGATGTTAAAGCGGTGACCGTTTTCAAAACACTTGGCAAAATTCTGAGCCCTTTCTCGCATTCTGTACAATAAAATTTCAGTTATTTCGTAGATTTAAGTTTGAAACATTTCTGCTCATCAGGACTGATTTTTTTACAGCTAAAATGCGCTCTTCCACTACAGCTGTCACAAACAGATGTGTCTAAAGTTTCAAATGTTTAAAGTTAAACGAAAAAAATTTATAAGTTAATATAGGAGAAAAAAATTTCCAGCTGCTTTTGAACATTTTTTGGTCTAAACAACAAACTTGATGCTCCCCAAAAAAATATTCGTCACACTTCCTATCATGATAAAAAATGAATGTATTTTTTATTTTCGTTTAATTTTAAACGTTTGGAACTTTAGATACATACAAACAGCCGAGTTTCGTGGCTCAACGGCAAGGTCACATACCAAGCAAAGGTTGTTTACTTCTTCATTGTCATCATGCTCCGAATTTCGTCTCTTCATTTTGATTACTACTATCGTCAATGTCGGGATTCGAGAAAGCATTGCTTTCAATTCCCTTTTTTTCCGTTTTTCGCTATCTTGTTTGACCTACTCATCATTCAGCCGGAAAACAAGAAGCAAACTCGGAATAGTGAGTTTTAGCGACTTATCGTAGTTTCAGTGCACTGATCGAGACACGACACGAAGGAAACGAGTTGATCGTGGCGGAAACGTAAAAACTAACCTCAGATTCTCCAGAGCTGTTTCAATTTGAGATTATGCCAAGAGTATGAAAGATGTGCCAACTCCTTTTGTCTCACAGGTTCACAACACTCCAATTCATACAATTCACATGAAAAAACTTCTCATGTCCAAGTTTTAACACTGAATTCACATTTCCGATCGGACGCCTGAAAAATACGATCCGCGCGCGTCCGCCATTTTTAAAGATTTCTTGCATTTACATAAATCGCCTTATAGATTTCTAGAGTCTGATGCTGTCGGAATTAAAAATCCAAAGTTTTTATAGATTTTCAGAAGAATCACACCTACACAGATTTCAAATTATATTGATTTTTAGAACTGTCGTGTCGTATTGAAAGTTATTTATACAATGTTATCGTATTTTCCGGTATTTATATAAATTTTGAGTATTTCTATGGATTGCCTTTAAGATTTCTAGAATTCAACGCTATATTGTTGAAAATATGTTATTATCGCATTTTTTATGTAATTATGCATTTATCACATTTTTTTTTAATATTTATGAGACCTTAAAAGGTTTTTGACTATTTTTGAAGATTGCTATATGAACATATGTATTAGGGTAGTCCTTAAAATGGCTTTGGTGGAATTTTAATCGTGACGCTCCAAAATCGGCTCCAAGTAATTCAAACACAATCCTAAAATTTTTTCAGATTTTTATGCGAAAGTCAACCCATGCATATACTAGAGCCCTCTTTTTTCCCATTTAAATAACATGGGATTTTGTCTTTATCTATATAATTAAATATGATATAATTTTCATAGCATAAAGTTGGCAGCGAATTTAAATTCTAATGCTTCAGCATAGGGCGCAATTGTACCACCATGATGAAGCTAAACCTAGCTGCAGGACAACCTTAAATATTCTGTCATCATTTTCCCCAGGGTGGTGCGACTTCGGGCTTTTTGAATGGGCTAGTTAGTACCGCTAAAGTATATGGCCGCTAGAGGCGCTGCAGTCTTGCCAGGCTCTTTTTATTGGTTCCCGTTACTTGCCGTCGTTCCATATCTTCCAAAATTATCAACAAAACAAACAATTGCCGACAAAGTCAAACATGCAACAAAATAAGTACATTTTTTAATAACTAAAAATATCCTGGGTTTAACAATTATGGAAAAAGTATTTGTTATGAGAAAACATGTAATGTACTCGATAATAAATTCAGGCTTCAACGTTAAATTTACAGTATAATTTGGAGAATCGATTCAAATGTTCGCAGGTGAAAAATCGCCTGGCAAGATCTCTTAACATGGAGTTGCAACCCCCTCATTTTCCCACCAATGGATGGAAAAAAAGCACTACTTTTCCGGGTTCTAAAGGGACCTTTCCCCCTAATAGATTCAGGGGCGGTCCAAGAAACGATTGTTAGGGGGGGGGGGAGGGAAATTAAAGCTAAAAAAACTGATGACCTTTTTTTTTAGAATGCAATATCAATCAATTGGATATATCCTTCAAAATCACTAAATTATAAAGTAAATCTTAAAAAATTCATAAGTCGTGAAGCTCTTGGGGGGGGGGGGGGGAATTCCCCTCATCCCCCGCCCTTGGGACCGCCAGTGATAGATTTTGGGAAAAAATACATATTTATAGATTTTTGTGATTAGTAGATTTCTTTTATTTTCATATTTTCATTTATTAGTTATAATATTTTGTATTGTTTTCTAGGATTTTTAAGGATTTCAAGTATTTCTGTAAATTGCTAATATACGTTTTTTTAGATTTCGAGTAATTTTCAGGATTTTCAGAAAACCTCTTTTATCAGAATTCTATAACTTTTAGTCTTCCTTCAGAGTTTGTATGATTTCGAAGATTTTCTTATATTTTTAAGCATGTCCATCATGTGAGAGAGAGGGTTTTTTATCATTTTCTAGTATTCTTATTGATTCCTAGTATTTCTATAAGTTGCTCCATACATTTTTTAGAATTCCAAGTTTTACAAATCTTAATATTTATTAAGATTATTCAGGAAACCGTACTTTCATAAAATTCTTGCACCTTTGGTTTTTCTTTAGTATTTCTATGATTCAAAAGTTTCGTTAGTATTTTAATGGATTTCTATGTTGATTTTTAGAATCAGATTCTCTAGGATTCAGAGGTTTTCAGATTGTATTTTCATTTTATATTAATTTTGTTTATTTAATTTCATTTTCATTTTCTTAGTTATCCTAGCCCAACTTTTATAAAAAAAAATTTGAGATAAAGTTTTTCTGAAGCAATAATTATTATTTTTACCTTAGTAGAATCGAGAATCCTCAATAGTGCTCAACTTCTAGAACTTATATTATTTGTTATTTCTTCTAAATTTCAGTAAGTACGTTTATCGTGATTCTTATTATTTTGTTCATTTAATGGTTATTATTAATTTCCATTCTATTTATAATAGTTTATTATTTTTTAATCTGTTAATATAATTATTAATTTTTTATTAAAATTACGGAAGGAGTTTGGACACCTTTATCCTCCTCTGTGTATGCACCTAATTTTTGGTGGTATTTGTTAGTCAAAATTTTTCTACCAGAAAAACATAAAAAAATCATAATATATAAATGTGAACAAAGAAAATTTTGCATTTTTAAATTATATAGAAAAGAGAGAAAGAAAAAAAGTCAAAAATTAGGTAAAATATTACAAAAAAATGCAAGTATATGATAAAAATTGAAATCTAATTGCAAAAACAATATGTTATTCGAAAAATAAAATCAAATCCCATCGTAAAAAAATGCGAAAACTATTGAAAAGTGTTGAAAATTGAAAAACATGAGAATAAAAATTTGTATAATAAAAAAAATTTGTAAAATAAAAATACTCAAGTAAAAAAATCTGTAATAAAAAATATCCGTGAATGAAATAATTGACATAAATATAATAAATATGTAATATCTGTGGATAAAAAAAAATAAAATATTCCCTTAAGAACAAAAAATGCATACACTACTGCTACACCTCCCCCCTCTACGCCGGCCAATTTAAAAATAAAAATTATAGAATGCTCAGATTATTATTACTATAAACATTCCAATGCAAAGCCTCAAACCAAAGCCTCTACCCAAATCATGTATCAAATTTAGAAAAAATAGATCATTATTATTGAAAAAAAAAACTGTAAAAACATTGACAATCCGGTACGGAAATGCGTTGTTGCGCATGTACAAATACTCAGCGCTGCACGACAATATTATATTGATGGATTAGAGAAAAAAAAATTGATTGTGAATATACGAACCTTAATTCTTTGGGATTTATTTATCGGCGCAAGAAGTGCCGAATTTATGTCATGTGTTTCTGTCAACAGAAATGACATTTCGCAACAGGCTGAATATTTGCAATATTATTGTTTGTTACTGTTTTGGTTTGCTTGTTTTCACTCTTTTAACTGTTTTTACCAGTTTTTACTTTTGTTTTGTTTTGAGCGTTTTGATTAGGAGTGTACTGCGTGCATGCGTGTGTATGCGTGTGACACAACATCACATCAATGCAGTGATACTGACACGGGTGACAGTTGGTATAGTGATATCGAGATAAGTACGTATGTAGAGCATCGATATTTTCATTTTCGAGCTGTAGATACAATCGATTCATTTTGAATTGAAAAATTCAAAAAATAACGGTATTGATCAGGTGCGTAAGAGAGAGGGAGTTTTTTTTGAGCTTAAAACAACTCCTAAAATTCGGTTAAAATTGATCATTATTTTATGATTATTTATCGAAGTATTATAAATGAAGTATAAAAGATGTACAAACAACAAAAACTAGTGTGAATTTAAAAACTCGCGAGAGAAGTGAAACTTTTCACGGTGAACTACTGCAAGTTAAATTATACAAAGAAGAAAGTTGGTTCAATTTTATGAGAGAAACACACTTAAAAAAGCCATTACAACCAAAGTATAAACTGCGTTCACAACTGTAGCTTGAAACAGAGATGAAATGATAGAATCGGAATTTTAAACGAATGAAATTCAAATTTAAATTTAAAGTTTGACGACAAAGTTTCACTTTTCTCCCACATTGCATGTATACTATACGATCTGAGCTGTTGAAGAAAATGAAATCTTTGTCGTGAAATTTCAAATTTATATTTGAATTTCACTAATTTAAAATTTTAATTTTAATATAATCAGTTTCAAGCTAAAGTTTTAAAAACAGTTCATGCTTTGGTTTTAATCGTTTCTTTATTTGGTTTTCTCATAAAATTGAAGCAACTTTCTTTTTTGTTTAATTAAACTTGCAGTAGTCCACCATGAGAAGTTTCACTTCTCTCGCGAGCTTTTAAACTCACGCCAGTTTTTTTTTAATCCCGCTTTTCAAACACGTTGGCGTGTTTGAAAAGCGTTCAAAATTTGAATTACTTTAAATTAAATTTTTTAAATTCGCGCGCTCTCCCCAAGCGCTCACCAGATGGCTGCTGGTTTTTTTCTCATGCTTCAAGTTTTGTGTAGAATGCTTAAATCAAGTGCATGTCTCATGATATTAATATGATACTTTTCGGCCCATTTCCTTAGAAAGTGTCATGACTTGTGCCACAAAGGCACCATCGACGCAATTACCAGAGAGGAACCTTGAGGTCAATTATGTTTATTTTTACGTGTTACAAATGCAGATGAATTTTTCACGAATGCAAATTTGACTTGTAATTTTCCATGCACAAAAAAATGCAATGTAAAAAAAAGAAAAAAAAATCGCTTTTTTTGACATGCAAGCTGATGCATGTGGCATACAAGAAAAATGCAAGTTTGTTTTTCCCGGGAAACTCACAATTATCTCACAGAAAACCGACAGTAAACTCACCTCGATATTTTCCATGGAAGCTAACATCGAGCTCACAATACGCGCACGCCAACGTGTTTGAAAAGCGGAAGTTGGAAGCCCACTGTGAGCTTACTGTGAGCTCACAATTCAGCTCACAGTGAGCTCACAGTGAGCTCACAGGTTTACCGGGATGTAATCCATAATGAAATTTCTGTAAAAAGTTTCAAATTTTCAACACATTTATTTCAGAAAGAGAATTATATATTTTTTCATTTCAGAATAATGAACTTGACATTCTTTTCATTTGAGAATAATGAACTTGATATTTTGACGTAGACCTACGTCTTTTCCCGCGCTTTTCTATAATGTAGGGGGTAAAAAGCTATGCAACCCTTGCAAAGTTTTTGGATAAAATTTTGATCCGTTTCTGGTCCAACTGTGGTCCGGTTTTGTTCCATTATCATTTTTATCATCTACAGATCTCTCATCACAAATTGCACATTTCATAAATATTTTTCATAAAAAAGAATATCATTGCACGCCTTAATATGTAGAATTATATGGGTTTTTTAGAGTAATTGATGATTTTTTCGTATAGCCCGAACTTATCTGTTGATCACTTTCCCCGGATTCCTGCATTACCTCCACTCACGCAATAATTGAGCACACCGATGCAATAAGGGCCGCCTCTCCGCTCGAAACCGGGTAAAAGTATTGTCCAATCTCCAAACCAAAGCGAAAAAATTTTTTTTCGAAAAAACTTTAAACAAGAAACACCAATTTGTTCCGCTTGATGAATCGCATCTTCTTGCTAATGAAAGTTCTTTTTCTGATGATTTGTTTATCCGCTATTAAATAAATAATAGGTTTTTTCATATCTTCGAAAATCAATGACGTTCGGAACTAACATCGCCGAAACTCGACTAATATTCAATCGATTTTGATGAAATTTTTTTTGGCTGCATTCTATGAAGCTATACTTACCGCCAATATAAATAAATATCCGGAAAAACTTTAAATTATTATCAATAATAATTTATTTATCAGTAGCAGTTTAAAATAATTCAACTTTTTTTCGACATGCGAGGAAGTTTTTCCCTATTGAAGTTAGAAAAAACTTTTAGCGGAGAAGTTGGTCAGATAGAATTCGATGATTTATTAAAAACAGATGTAGCAAATTCGATTGGTATAAATGCAGCAAAAATCAATGATGTCAAGTCTTTGCTTCGTTATCGAAGCCCAGCAGCCAAAAACTTTTTCCACAGTATAATTGATGAATTTTCATTGAATTTGGATGCATCCAAAAATTCGAGAAAAATTGTGCGAAAGAAAACGTTAAAAAATTTTTAAAAAATAGTGAAAATAACTGTTCTAAAAAAAATGTAAAAACGAAAATGCGAAAGTAAAAATGAAGCAGTTTTTATCTAAAACCCTAATACATAGTTAAGTGTACATAATTTGTATTGAAAATCGAAGCGTTATCTGGTTCAATATTTATCACATTGGAAATTGTGTTTTTGCAACAAATATAAATATAGAATATAAATTGATTTACTTACAAAACATATTAGTTCGTAATAAATAATTTTTCAGATACAACATTACTGTTTTTTCTATACATATTGACATAAAAAATATTAATTGTAAATAATATTGCATCATTTGCGATGCCTTTCGAATTTCGCAATGTCACAAGTTGTAATATTATGACTAGGATTAGAAACGAGAAAAGGTAAATTTCAGCGGTTTTTTAACTGATAAAAATTACCTCTCATTGCATGCCAAATGTTAAAAACTAATTTTCCAATAACTGTCCTTAAATTTCATGCAAAACAATAAATCTCTGCATAAACAAGCCCGAGAACGACGAGCGCGCGAGCGACTTTGTTAAGGGGGTCTCCTTATCCAGAACCTTCAAAAAATCGATTTTTTTTTTTTTTGTTTTAATTGATAGTACTACTATCAGAGAACATTGTCACAAAATTCTACAGTTCATTTCGAAGTAGTTTTGATGGTATAGTTCCGAGCAGCGGTTCGCGCGGAGCTAGCGAAAGATAGTCGGAGGAAGGCATAGTGCTCAATGCGTCTAGACAGGTTTTCTTATCTCTTTGGCGTCTTTGAACACCTCAACTTTTTTTTTTTTTGCTATGTCATCGTTACGAAGATGAGCATAAAGAATTCGATAATCATTGAATACGTGTTCATTTATATTAGATACTGTGAGCAGGGGATTTTCGGTTTTCCAAAATCTCGATGAGTCAGTGTAGCTCTGCTTTCGTACGAGTAAAGTCATGAACACGTTCAAAAAAACACGCGATTCGAAAGAACGAAGTTCGCGGCCGCGAAAACGAAAGTTTCACGGTAATCAGTTTTCTACAAATCGGAATATTGACCCGAACGACAGTGCCACCGCTAGTGAATTGAGTACTGCGATTACAGATAATGTGATTGTAAATCCGCTGCTCATTTATCGTATTATCGATTTTCTAACGGTTTTTGGTGCACTTGCAGACATTTTAGTGTGTCGAAACTGTAAATCAAACGTAAAATTCGCTGAAAGTGGGCATCAAGGGTTGGGTTTCAAAATTGTTGTTTCTTGTGCGTGCGGTGTACGAGAAATGCCATCAGGACCATTTCTCGGCTCGGGTTATGAAATAAACAGACAAATAGTTTTTGTGATGCGTCTACTTGGTGTTGGACTTGAAGGACTGAACATTTTTTGTGGTTTGATGAACATTTGTAAAGGACTTTCGAAATGCGCGTACAACAATGCAGTCAAACACATTCACACAGCGGCGACGAAAATGTTCGAGGCATTTAGTAAGAAAGCAGTTGACGAAGAAAAAGCGAAGAATCTCGAACATGGTAGGATCGAGAACCACCTCAAAGTTTCTGGCGATGGATCGTGGAAAAAACGAGGCTTTACATCTCATTACGGCATTACAACACTCATTGGTCATTACAGTGGGAAAGTGTTAGACGCAGTGGTAAAAAGTTCATTTTGCCAAGCATGTCTCTTGTGGAACTCGAAACGGGACACTGAAGAGTACGAGGAGTGGTATGCAACACATGAAGAAACTTGCTCCAATAATCACGAGGGTTCGGCAGGTAAAATGGAGGTAGATGCAATAAACGAAATGTTTGGAAGATCTGAGGAAAAATTTGGAGTTAAATATTTAAATTACATTGGAGATGGAGATTCGAAGACCTATGCTTCTATCGTAAAAAATAATCCATACGGCGAAAATTACCCTGTAATCAAAAGCGAGTGCGTTGGTCACGTACAAAAAAGAATGGGCACGCGCCTGAGAAATATTAGAAAGGAAGCCAAACTCGGCGGCCGAGGACGATTGACTGATTCTCTGATAAAGAAATTAACTATCTATTACGGTTTGGCAATCCGAAGAAATGTTGACTCAGTTGAAGAAATGAAAAAAGCTATTATGGCTTCCTTGGATCATTACTGTTCGACAGATAAAAAACCAAGGCACAAGAACTGTCCCGCAGGCGCCGACAGCTGGTGCGACTGGCGTAAGGCGCAGGCGGCGAAAACCCTGAAATCCTACCACCATCCTCCTCGGGCGATTCAACCCAAAATCGAAAAAATTATTCTTCCCATTTATCAAGATCTTTCGTGGGACGAACTTTTGACCAAGTGTCTGGGGGGGCACACCCAAAACTCCAATGAATCTTTCAATGCCACGGTGTAACGTATGACGCCGAAACATCTGAACTCGGAGAAGAAAATCGTCGACATTGCCACATTCATTTCTGCCGGGGTTTTCAACGAAGGCTTCAACGCGATTTTGGTCATGATGAATTTGCTCGATGTGACGATAGGCCAACAGTGTAAGATGTTCGCGGACCAAAAAGACAACAACCGACTGGAGCGAGCGGCCCGACGACACAGTGCCTCCTCCAAAGAGGCTCGTTCAGCACGTAGAGCACAGGAACAGGCACGAAATGAATTTTTCGACGAAGCTGAAGGACTTTTGTATGGGCCTGGTATAGCTGATTAACGTTTCATCTGCGTAAGTTGATTTTTCACTGTCCGAAAACTTTAAAGCGCGTTTTCTCAAAACCACATTTTTCAAAATTGCGTGCACGATTAAAAAAGAACCAATGAAGCGATTATTATAAAATTTTTTTTTATTTGTAGGTAATTAAAGTGCGCATATAGAGAACCTCTAGTTTTGATGATACAGTATTAATTTTCATTAAAAATAACGGATTTTAAACAAAAAAAAACGATAAAAAATTTGATTTTTCTGAAAAATAACTCGAAAGATCAATAAAAAAAATTTTTTTTGACAATATTTCAGGTTCACTATATGCGGAAAACCCTTCTGATTAAAAAAAGTATATATATGTGTGTTTCAGATGAAAACTTTGAACAATATCATGCACGCAAAATTCATTGTTCGTGGCGAGACGCTGCACGGGATCTTCGATAAGTCCGAGATTTTTCCATGTTTTCAAATGAAAATTGTTTTTTTTTTCAAGTTTAAATATGTACCTAAATAAATGCGAAAAATCTTTCATCAGTGTTTTCATTTTCTGCTTCAAAAAAAATTGAGAAAAAGTGCCTTTTTTGAAGGTTCTGGATAAGGAGACCCTCTTAAGCGCGCGCGTCGAAGTGCGTTCCGCGCTTTCAATAAAACATCGATTTCTCATGAAGTATTAATCCAATCAACATAATTTTTTTTTTACTTTTTTAAATCGTCCTGACCAACTTCTCCGCTAAAAGTTTTTTCTAACTTCAATAGGGAAAAACTTCCTCGCATGTCGAAAAAAAGTTGAATTATTTTAAACTGCTACTGATAAATAAATTATTATTGATAATAATTTAAAGTTTTTCCGGATATTTATTTATATTGGTGGTAAGTGTAGCTTCATAGAATGCAGCCAAAAAAAATTTCATCAAAATCGATTGAATATTAGTCGAGTTTCGGCGATGTTAGTTCCGAACGTCATTGATTTTCGAAGATATGAAAAAACCTATTATTTATTTAATAGCGGATAAACAAATCATCAGAAAAAGAACTTTCATTAGCAAGAAGATGCGATTCATCAAGCGGAACAAATTGGTGTTTCTTGTTTAAAGTTTTTTCGAAAAAAAATTTTTTCGCTTTGGTTTGGAGATTGGACAATACTTTTACCCGGTTTCGAGCGGAGAGGCGGCCCTTATTGCATCGGCGTGCTCAATTAGTGATTTTAGAGTAACGAAAAAATGTTTTTGGCTGCCTACATACTTTATTATGGTAAAAAAATGCTTGCGGAGTCATTAATGCGATATAAACTTTTCTAAGGCAAGATTTTCGTGCTAGATCAAAGTGGATCATGCTTGAACCGGAATCGGATAAAATCTTGATCCAACTGTGGTCCGAATGTGATCCAAAACCTTAGCTAGGGAACGCCAACGGCAATGCTGAAGGTAGGGGCTAAATAGCTATATGCAACGACAACGGCAACCGCAATGAAAAAAAAAAAAAAAAAAAAAAAAAAAAAACATACTCAAATAGTTGGACTAACAATTCTTCTCTAATAATCTTTAATTCTTTATGGTTATTCGTTATTTTTCCATACTCGTTTTGTGATAAGGAAAGTAGGATATATATATCTGTGGCTTCCCGCTATAATCGAGAAAGTCACTTGTGCCATAAGACTCAGTTCACATGATATTCCGATAAAATTTTAAACTTTATGGCATGTGTGACTTTCTCGGTTATGGCTGGAAGGCACAGATATGTTTTACATTCCATGCTTCTCAAAAATCTCGTAAATACCATGTCAATGCAAGATCTTCCTATTGTTGTTGATTATCTCCCAGACATTAAATCACAGTCGAAACATGTTTCCATAAAATTTACAAATTCTTCATTCTTGTTCATCTCAATATAAAAATTGAAATCTCCTAATATGATAGATGAATGATTTATGTGAGTCCTGAATTTATCTTTGATTCTTGTGAAATATATGCCCGTAAATTCTGATACATAAAAATTGTACACTTAAGGAAGAGAAAAGATTTTCATGAAACATTGTAACTTTACAAAATTACAATATTTTCAAGAGTAATACTTAACCATAAGATTTATATTCATTTAAAAGGAAAAATATTTTTATATAATACATTGTAACTTTTTAAAATATTGGAATGTTTTCAAGACTATTACTTTACAATATGATTCGTGTTCCTTTGAAATGGAAGCAAGAATAATTGTACACAATAAATATCAGTTGTTTTAGAATTAGACTTGTCATTAAAAGACGTAGTTCTACGTAACGGCACAGACATTCTGTACCACCTATGTTTTTTTTTTTTTTTTAAGTTAATTATTACTGAAAAAATAAGATATTCACTTTGATTTTTCAGATGATAATTTTTTCATAAAATGATTGTTTTTATGAATTTTTAGTAATAGTAACCATTATGAAATAGATAAAGAAGATGGTAAAAATGTAGGTTGCATGTTGACCATTCCTCTGAACAAGTGAATTGAATCATTTTATTATATCAACTTTTTTCAACATCTTTTGCACGATTTGGTTACAGAGTGACCCTAATTTACTAATTACATCATTTTGATTTCTATTTTTCGACGGAAAATTAATGAAAAACTCGATGGACGTTCGCGGACGTTCCGAACGTCCACGGCAGGCCAATATTGGATCTATATGTACGGGAATCGCGTTTATAAGGCTGGATAGAAGTTTTACCGAACATTTTTAAGCGTAAACATATTTTGTTTTCAGAATAAGTAATTCATGATTTTCAAAAATGATAATTTGTTGCATTACACAACAAATTTTCTTGATCATAAGGAAATCAATCTGTAAAACTGTAGGACAACTCAATGTATGGAAATGTTTTCGTACATAGGTATGCATGGAGATTCTCTATTAATTTTAATTGCAGAGTTTTAGTATCAGCATGGAAAAATCCATGTATCGAAATTGTTCATACTACAATCGAAATTTTCTGTACAAGTACCACAATTACTGAACCTGGATGGAAATCCATCTAACAATAAACAAAAATAGCAGAACTTAATTTTCGGAAATACTTCCATACATACGCATGAAGATTCTTCATTTTTTGTATACCCTGATGAAAACATCACGGCATGAAAATACAAGAGTTTCAATGATTTTATTTATGCAAATCCACTGTCAAAAATAGCTGCTGAATTTTTCATAAAAGTATTGGAAGTTTTTAACCCATATTCTATAATACAGCTAAATCCCATACGGCTGTATGGGATTTAACCATAAATGAATCTGAAAATTTTTGCATACGCTTTAAGAATCTTCTATAAAATATATGAAAATGTCTATCCATATCAATGATAGAATTTCCATAGCGTATTGAAAATATTCCAGATTTATTCATTAGAAAAGTCCCATGCAGAAGATGTGTTAAAACTTCCGAAACATTTATAAAAAATTTATTCAATATTTGTTAACAATGCGTTTCAAATACTAGTGGAATACGTTTTTCTATAAAATTTTAAAAATCGCATGGACATTTATTCATACAGAAATGGAAAAACTCAATGTTTGAAAATGTTTCTATAGTTATGCATGGAGATTTTCCATTTCTGACCCTCGTGATTTTGGAACATATATGAGACTTACAAGATTTTAAAATTTCTTATATGTTTAACTAATCTTATATGTTTACTTATAGATCACTTATGTTTTCATAATTCATAAATGTTTATTCCTATGAACATATAAGTTTATGGGAATCTTATATGTGCAAGATATAAGCTTATGGAAAACATAAGGAATCCCACATATAAGTTTCTCAGAACTTATATGTCTCATATATAATTTTCCCATAAACTTATATGTTGCACATATAAGATTCTCATAAACTTATATGTTTATGGGAATAAACATATATGAATTATGAAAACATATAAGTGATGTATAAGTCAACATATAAGATTAGTTGAACATATAAGAAATTTTAAAATCTTATAAGTCACATATATGTTCCAGAATCACTAGGGGATTAGCAGTGTTTTAAAACAGGCATGGGAAATTCCCATGTTTAGAAATTTTCTGTACATGAACGAAAATTTTAAAGACCTTATAGTAATTTATTCAATCAAAAACGGAAAAAATCAATGTATGAAAAAATTCCCATACACATGCATTAGGATTTTCCATTCTTTACTGAACAGTATTTCAATACAGGCATGGAAAATTCTCATGTTAGGACATTTTCAATACTGCAATAGAAATTTCCTTTACACGAACGAAAATTTAAACACCGTATGGAAATTGTTTCAATAAAAAATTGGAATTAATCAATGTTTGGAAAAATTTATATACATGTGCATGGTGATTTTCCATTTCCGATTGGCAGTGTTTTGATTCAGGTATGGAAAATTCTCATGTTTGGAAATTTTCCATACTTTGATGGGAATTTTGGAGACCGTATGGAAATCTATCAATAAAAAAGAGGAATTCTGTATGTTTGGAAAAATTTTCATACAATTGGATGGGGATTTTCTATATTTATTTCACAGTGCATAAAAAACCATTTTTTTAAATAAATAGGCCACATTTTAAACGTACTTACTCTTACATATAATAATAGTATGTATATTTTATAATAACGGTAACAATTTGATAATGGTATGTTTTTTTAATAATATTGAACAAAAATATGAAATTAAATACATTATCGAGCTCGTCAAATCTGTTGTGTTCGAATAATCCAAAAAGCATCTGTTACGTGATATGAAAAAAGAGGCCTCCTGCGAAAAACTGGTCTTCAAAATGAAAGTTTCGTTTGAAATAACATGGCTCTCTGTACTTGAAAAGATAATTATATATTATTATGGATTATCTTATTGTAAAAATTAATTTCACAAATAAATTTCAAATCGTTTCATGTGTTTATTTCCATTCTTGTTTATACGGAGGAGGCAGTAGAAATGAATTGATTCAATATAACTATCGTAGCTACATGTAATGATAGAGTGATAAATATTTTTTTTACTTGCATTGATGGATCAAGTTTTACAATCGGGGAATCTCTAAGACAGGGGTTCAAATCTCCGTGAGACTCAGTTTCAAAAAGGAAGACTGTATCACTTTTTATTGATCTCTGGCCTAGAGATCACCGAGACGGTGACAGACTGTTTGGCTCACGAAAGAGACTGATAGAAACTATTAGAAACTCATATAGAGACTAGGGAGACGCGAGAGACTGATAAAAGATTGTTCTTTTTCATCCCGGGCATAAAAAGTGGTAAAGGACTTTTGAACTCGAAATCGGCTGAGGAATATTGGGTTTCTTTTTGGCGCGGGGAGTTAGGTATACCTTGTATATCATTCAATTAATACATATATGATGTGAGTTGAATAAATTGCCGAGTTGGCTATTGCTTTCATGGCGCATTTTCAACAATTTTTTATAAAATCATTGAAAATTTTTGGTCGCTTGTGGCTAGAGATTGTTGCGGGCAAAAATTTCCTGCACAAGTTAAAAAATATTAAGGAAATTTTAGCGAGAAAAAGTTTTTGGCAGATCTCTAACTCTTGTTTCTACCATATTGCCGCCATTATTCGGCAAAACGGGGAAATAACTGTCCGAGCCAAAGGCGAAGTTTGTTACCCGTTTTGCCTATGAGCACATTCGTGCTTGTTTACGGGATATATTTTTTGTTACGATAGCTGAAAAGTCACTTTAAAATGTCAGTTCTGAGGTTAGAGTAACGAAAAAGATATTGTTTCCGGCGAAAATGTCATCTAAATTTCTCAGCAACGTTGGTTTACGGGGCTCAGTGACTTGAGAATCACAAAAATTAAACACTAATTGGAATAGGTAGTTTTAAACAATTGTGCGACTCAGGCTTCCAAAAGTTTTATAAATTTAAAATCCGAAACGCTCCAATCGCCATTTCCAATTTCCAACCAAAAATCGATTACGCGGAGCCATCATTTCCAAGAAGACATTCCTTATACAACAATATCCATTCTAAAAACACTGCTTACGATTTTCCTTATGAGTGTAAACTCGCAATTCTCTTCCCTAGTGGCTTTCAGCAATTGGAACGAAACCACCACGTCGAGATCTAATGCATGATCAAATCCATAATGAAACAATCAATTTGTCAATATTCACAATTGTACAAACAAATAAAAACTAGTGGTTTTCAGCAATCGGAACGAAACCACCACGTCGAAAAGTAATCTAATGCATGATCAAATCCATAATGAAATAATTACTTTGTCAATATTCGCAATTACACTAACGAATAAAAACTTGTTCGTCGTGGTACTCTAAGTACATGTAATATCACCGACTGACTGTGAATGCTTCTGAAGCTGTAGTATCGTTTTTACCGAAACATAATGAAATTAAAACTATCTTATTATGGAATAATTCATGAACTCAAAACATTCCCAAATAACCATTATAAATATATCATTTAACTTTTTAGTTTCCTCCCGATCATTCAAAGTGTCGTCAGTTTTCCTAATAAACATCATCTCTGACACAACCTCTTGAAATAATTATCTTCTTTATCTAGTATCCCAGTGTTATCCCAATCAAATACATGTCCTTCTTCTATTCTATGATTTGTAACTACTGCGTGGTTAGTTGACATTTATTTTATATTGTTCTTCCGTTCCTTAATTCTAGTCTTGAATTTTCTTTTCGTTTGGCCAATATAACAAGAATCGTAATCTTCACAATATTTACTTAGTAAACATTTCTTCTCACAGTCATCTAATTTATCTTCACCCCTCTTTATTATTTGATTATTCAATATTTTGTAACTCCTGTTTACTATTCCTACCTTAAATTTCTGAAAAATTCTCTTCATATTCATATTTAGATTTTTAACGAAGGGCAATGTTATTGTTTCTTTTTCGTTTTTTGGCTTTTTTATATCCGTATCTTTAAGATTTTCGAATAATAAACTCTCTTCTTTATTTATTCATTAATATAAGTCTACGTATAGTTATTCACTTTCAAAATATCTTACACAATCTTAAAATTTCAATCATTAAAAACTTAATCAGCCAATTTCATGTTCTTATAAACGAAATTCTAAATAGCACCAACCTTGTGGTGTAAGGTGTGTTTTGAATAATAATTGATATATCTCCGCAATGAAGTCGGTTAAATAACGAATTAAATTTTCTAATGATTTTCAATTCCAAAAACTGAATACTCATACTTTGTTCTAATCCATAAGTAAATTTTAAACGAGGGTTATAAGAGTTGAGAAAAGAAAGCGTTCTTTAAAGTTCTCTCTTAGGAATGACCACCAAGATATCATCAACAAATCTCACAAATAATAAAGGAGTTAGATTAAATAATTGAAAACAAGCTTTTTTTAAGTCATACATAACTATATTAGACAAAATTGGGGAAATCGGCGAGCCCATAAGGGTCCCGAAATTTCGCATATATACAGACACATTAAAAGTTAAATAAGTCGATTACATCAGCATTAAAGCACAATTAATGACTTCGTTTTCAGGAATCTTCGTAGAATCCTTAAAAAAACTACAACTTATCTGACTGGCATTGTCGTTAAATTCTCAACATCAAAAACTAGCCAGTAACACTACCACATAATCCTTAAAAAACTATTATATCTCTTTTCCAAAGCACCCTTGGCGAACAACGACCTACAGGAGACGTATGGAGGACGCATAGGGCGCGTATAGAGAACGTATAGGTCGCCTGCAGATAAATTATAAACTGATTTTTACCTTACATGACCTACAGTTGGCGTATAATTATTGACCTACAGATGACTTATAGGTGAACTACGAACGAACTACACATGGCCTCCAGATCAAATATAGGTGACTTGATTTTAGTAAAGGTGTCTTGTAAGTAACTGCAGGTCATCTGTAGGTGACATATCGGCTATTTGTAGGTCACATATTAATAATTTTTTATTTTACGAACGTCTCTTGTAAGCCTTGCAGCTTACTCTAAGTGTGCCGTATTTGGCTGTATTTTACTATAGGTACCTCGAGATAGCCTATATAGGTGACCAGAGACCCGACGTGAGTGTAGGGAAAAGGGGGTGGATTCACCCCAGGCCCGCAGTTTTTCCAAGGGCCCGGCGAAAAGACTATCAATGCATAATTTAACCAATGCTGGATTTAAGTATTAACAGTGACATATCGCTAAAAAAAGGTCACCAATTTTTTTCATAACTAAATTAATGACCTTTTTTTCTAGAGATTTATTATGCTTGAACCATATTTCCTAATATTTAAACAGGGGCCTGTATATTATCCCTCCAGGCCCAGACTTTCTCTCTGCGGCCCTGTTTGACCACGTGTAACGCGCACACGCAAGTTGGTTAGTACGCTCGTGCTAGCTAGGTGGCTAAATAAAATTTTTTCTCATAGTCAAATTATTGTAGAAATCTTTTAAATATTGGTCGAAACCTGATCCATCAAACTTTCTGAATGTTTCCAAATGTTTCTGTTCGAAGCCTACTGAGAAACATTAAACAAATAAATGCAATGTCTTCGAAAATGTTAAGTCAAGATAATTTTATAGTTACCTAATGCATCAAATACAAATAATAGAAATAACTTATTGAAAAATGTGTAGACATTACATGTTCTTAAAAAATTTTTTTAAAAAACAAAATAATTTATACGAAATGGTGCAGAATTAACGTTTATATAAAAAAAATTTTCTTGTAACTGCTTATAACGTTTTTAAGAACAATTGTGTATGTAAAAAACGTATATGCTTCTTGCGGGTGCCCTATACGTGCCCTATAGGTCGTTGTTCGCCAAGGGCAGCTGTAACTTAATCTTCATGAACATTTGAAAGCGAATTAACAACATTAAAAGAACCAAATATGATCATCAAGAATTTTGAAGTCCGTCAATAATCTTTTCAATTTAACACTATCTTCAATGAAGATCCTTGGTCTTTCTAAAGACTCTTTAATGAAATTCTGTATAAATTCACTCAGTTTGTAAGTTGGGCTGCTGATTGAAGAAATAACGCATTTCAATGGATTACTCTCCTTGTGAATTTTTGGCAAACCAAATGCCCTTAGGAGGGAACCATCGATCTCCATAATCGATCAATAAACTTCACAAATGATATCTTGGCGGTAATTCCTACGAGAAAACTTTTAAGAACGCTTTCTATTCTGAACTCTTATTACCCTCTTTGAAAATCCACTTACGGATTAGAACAAAGTATGAGTATCAACTTTTTGGAATTGAAAATCATTGGAAGCCTTGAACTTGTAATTAATATATCTACATTGCGTGGATTCGTAGATATATTAATTGATATACTCAAAACGCATCTTACATCGAAAGATTGGTGCTATTTAGAATTTCGTTTATAAGAACATGAAATCGGCTGATGAAGTTTATCATGATAAAAATGTTTAGATTGTGCAAGATATTTTGAAAGTGAATAACTATCCGGAGACTTGTATTAATAAATGCATTAAGAGGGTTTATTATTTTAAAAATCTTCACTGCCAAAAAATATATATGAGACATGTCTCCGTAGAAGACACAAAGACGCGAAATCCATGTCGTCGGTCATTAAGTTTCTTACTTTTAAGTGTCGAAAAGATGTGTTTTAAAGACATCTTTAAACGTCTTTAAAATGGCGTCAAAAAGTGTCTCGTGGCAAGACACCATTTTTTGCAACGTTAAAGATACAAATACAAAAAAGCCAAAAAATGAAAAAGAAACAATAACATTGCCCTTCGTTAAAAATCTAAATATGAATATGAAGAGAATTTTTCAGAAACTTAAGGTAGGAATAGTAAACAGGAGTTACAAAATATTGAATAATCGAATAATAAAGAGGGGTGAAGATAAATTAGATGACTGTGAGAAGAAATGTCACTAAGTAAATATTGTGAAGATTACGATTCTTGTTATATTGGCCAAACGAAAAGAAAATTCAAGACTAGAATTAAGGAACGGAAGAACAATATAAAATAAATGTCAACTAACCACGCAGTAGTTACAAATCATAGAATAGAAGAAGGACATGTATTTGATTGGGATAACACTGGGATACTAGATAAAGAAGATAATTATTTCAAGAGGTTGTGTCAGAGATGATGTTTATTAGGAAAACTGACGACACTTTGAATGATCGGGAGGAAACTAAAAAGTTAAATGATATATTTATAATGGTTATTTGGGAATGTTTTGAGTTCATGAATTATTCCATAATAAGATAGTTTTAATTTCATTATGTTTCAGTAAAAACGATACTACAGCTTCAGAAGCATTCACAGTCAGTCGGTGATATTACATGTACTTAGAGTACCACGACGAACAAGTTTTTATTCGTTAGTGTAATTGCGAATATTGACAAAGTAATTATTTCATTATGGATTTGATCATGCATTAGATTACTTTTCGACGTATAGTGGTTTTGTTTCATTTGCTGAAAGCCACTTGGGAAGAGAACTGAAGAGAATTGCGAGTTTACATTCACGAGGAAAATCGTCAGTGGTGTCTGTAGAATGGATATTGTTGTTTTCTGAAATAGTTGATTTTTGAATGAATATTTGTAATTTACCGATGAGGAGCCGACAGAGAAGGCTGAAATATAGAACGTGTGACCATGTGACTCGGTTTTTCATTGCTGAATGGAGTTGTTTGACTCTGAGTGATCATTGGTATTTTACTCATATTATAATATATCAATATATGAAATACATTATACGATAGTTATTAAAAATTCATGTATAATAAATAATATAATATTGTAATACCCCTACAATTTTTCGCAATTTTTACTTTGTACTTTAACTTTATTTTGGAGTTGCTATCGTGCAATTTGCAGCTTGTTATCAATTCTATTTCAAAATTGTTATCATCATTCCTCAAATTCATTTCAAGATTAAAATAGCGCAACTTGTAACTTTTGTCATGTAATTCAAATTTCGTTCTTGGAATAACTATTTTTGCGACTCTTAATCGTGTAAATTGCGACTTATTATAGATAGATTTTTCTTTCAATATTGTAATTGGCAACTTTTGTAGATAGAGTTCATTTCAAAATTGTTATCACGTAAATTGCGACTTTTTATTGATAGTCTTTTATTTCGAAATTGTAATTTGCGCTCGTTATAGATAGAATCTTCTTTCGACTTTTATTTCACATCCTGTTGTTCACTTTTCGGTATTTCCACTGGATTTTCGTAATCGCGACTATTATAGATAAACTTTTATTTCACAATTGTAAAATTGCAATTTTTACAGATAGACTTTTATTTCACATCCTGTTGTTCGCTTTTGGGTAATCCCACCGGATTTTTCAAAGTAGTTAGTTTAACGACTATGATTTGATAACGAAGGTATTAGATTGCTGTACAATATAAAAACCCGGGCAGTCGTATTGGGCCTAGCGTATATTTTGTTGAAAAAAAAACTCTTCTTGTTGTTCGCGACTCTTATTTCGTCTTATCCTTATTTCGTCGCGAAATCTTGTAATACAGTTACGTCAGTCTTGTTCAATCGCGTCCGTGTGAGATTTTCAAAATAACTGTATCTAGTTACTTCAATTTTTGGAAACCAACAATAAACCATACTTTGTGTTGTGAACCTGGTGATTGACTTTCTTTTCCCGTGAGAACTTCAGAGTTGGGGTTTCTTCGAGTCCCGGCCACCAGATATTTTGGACACCGACTAATTTTTCCACGTCGGAGAAAAGCATATATTACAATATAATATATTTGATTTTATTGTACGGAGGAGAATCGGAAGTATTTATTGGAGATATATGCATTGTTTCCATAAACCCTTTCTGAAAATATTTTCTGCCCCTGCTTCTGATTCATATGTAACAAATTTCTCTAAAATGTGTTAATTAATTAAAAATCCATAGATTCTTATATCTTTTTGAATTTTTGCAGACTTTTAGTCTACACTTTCCACAAAAACCCTTACTTTTTCATAAAAATCTGTAAAAAGTAATACATGCCTAAGTCAACAAAAGTTGTTTAAAAAAATGACTAACCCATCGAAAACTGGAAAAAATCTCACAAGTCCCTATACAAGATTCCGAAAACCCTGCAATTTCGCGCAAAAAAAGATCTATGAATCCCCGCATCGTGCTCGGTTACGCAAAAAAGACGCTTCCCGGCAAAAACGTCTTAATTGACAATTAAATTGTCCTGGAGCGAAACTCGGCGAAAGATATGGGATATGGGGCAGAAAAACCGTGGAAAAAAAAAAGAATAAGCCATAATCCCCATAATCGACGGTCTGTCCCTGCCCCTGCGGAACGTCTTCACGGCCAGCGTAAAACATAAACATCGCGAGTGCGCACACCCACGTGCGCACACACGCACTCGGCACTTAGCACCGAAAAAAAAAAAACAACAAAAAATAAGCCGGGCTCTCTCTTTCTCAAAAAGAGACGGAGCATCGTCCAGAGCGCCACAGGCGCCAGTGGGATGAACCGGCGCTTGTCTGAGCACGCACACCCAAGTATACTTGCAGCACTTTCAACCTTCCAGTCTCTCACAGTCTCCAACAGTCTCTTCCGATTGCTTGAACACGCGCAGCAAGTGTCGAAACGGTTCCCGACACTCGCGCGACGTCGATTTGTATTTTCTCGCGAAAACGCCGGGAACCGCGGTTTGAATTTCCCGCCACTCGGCCGCGGGCCAATGAGGACGTTGGCGGGCCGAGTTTGAAAAGTTGTCATCGAGATTCGCGAAAAAAAAGTGCGAAAATGTTGGTGAGATTTGGGTTTTTGTTGGTGGCAACGGTCCTGATGACAGCCGCGAATGACGACGACGTTTTGGCAGATGTCGAGGAAAAACCGTCGAGAGATAACGGTAATCATCAATAGCGAATATCGGGGTTGATTCGAGGGGAGTTTTTTTCCCGTTGCGCATCGGGCGATTCGTCTTGTTCGGCGGACATAGTTGGACATAGTCGAG
Source organism: Platygaster robiniae (assembly GCA_028476575.1). Classification (NCBI taxonomy): domain Eukaryota; kingdom Metazoa; phylum Arthropoda; class Insecta; order Hymenoptera; family Platygastridae; genus Platygaster; species Platygaster robiniae. The sequence continues at coordinate 41,044,571 of CM052021.1, forward strand.
TGCTCCTGACTACTCTTGACTTTTTTTCACCCGCGTTTCTGGAAGTTATCTTTTTTTTTCTTCCTTCTCTCTGTACATTTGAAGGGAAATTCTTGTCAGGATTTGGATTGGAGCTGCGTAAAGTTTTTGTTCTTTTTTTTCACCGGTCATAAATTATATCTTGGGGATGTATCCCGGAACCTTTCTTTCGTCTTGGGTGTAATTCCGGAGAGTTTATCGGGAGCGAATCTTGGATTAGAAATCGTGTTACGGAGTTTTCATATTTAGTTTAGACTGGAATAAAAAAGAAAAGTTCGAGGAAAACAGGGAGAAAACTGAAAAATGTGGATTATTTTTGTGAAATTTAATTGTCGAACTTGGAAACGTTGCATTTTTTGGTACACTAAAAACTCGGGATTTCTTGCTCATGAGAATCGAATCAAATCGCATTGAACTCGTTTTTTCTCGATTTGAAGGGGTTCCTAATACACTCTTCTCTCAGTCAAGTCACGCTTATGAGGGTAAGAAATTAAGAGAAGAGGTAGAATAAACGAGTCAAAATCAGCAAGAGATTCTGGGGATTACCAGTCAAATTTCCGAATCGAGTTTCCCGAAAACCCATGTTCACGAAAATTTCAGGATTAAATTGCTATTTAATGACTCTGTTGGAATACTGTCTATTGCGATTTAAAATACAAGATTGTTTGGAATGCTTTTCAAGTACTTTAAAATATCGAAAGTTTCTTTGGAGGCATTGTAATTGACAACAATCGTTTGTATTCTTCTCTGGGGCGATGCCCACTTTTTCTTTGGTGCGGCCTTCACATTTCGCCCCAAACTAAATTCTTGTACATTCGTACTTCGGTATTGGCCTGTTCTCTTTGAAATTCATTAATCAAATCGTATACATCGGGATGATTTTTTTCAGCGAGAATGCGCAACCGATTATGCCATCCCTCACTGACGTTGTTTGTTCGATCATCACCTGCAATGAATACAGAATTCATATTTCAGGAAGAGGACTATTCGGGACAATTTTGTATTATTTTGAAATATTTTGGAATATAGAATTAACTTTTCGGGAAAAGGCCCCTTCGGGAGAAAGGCACTCGGGAAACTCGATTCGGGAAATTGACCGGGTGCGAAAAACACCACATAAAAGAGCGCCATTCATTCACATCTGCACACTGTTCCTGCAAAAGGGATGTGCCAGATATTGTTGATTAGAGATTTGGCATTATTATTACTATTTGGGTTGGCGAGGGCAGTAACGGAATTTGACAGTTTTAGGACGCTACAGCTATTACCCTCCTAGAATTTTCATAATTCATAAAAATTCAAAACTTTCAACAACTTTTTTTTACAGTTTCAATAGTGTTTGAGCGATGTGACGTTCGGTAACAGTGCAAACACATTTTATAGACGAAAATCACTCCAAATTACTCGATGAACAATACGCATTTCATGACAAATTAATTTTATAAGGATGAGTAGAGATGCAAACCACGTCCTGAAAAATTGCCCCGAAGTAATCGCAAAGATTTCGCCTCATGCGAATCCCGTTTATTTACGGCCACTGATAACTTATCGAATGGTTGCCTCTCGAGACGTTATTTTTTACCGCGCAAAATTCACGGTGCTTTTTTTCTGCTCGCTCGTAAATAATTCGTGAAATAAACAACAGCACAGTTATGAAGACCATGAACATATGTATTCACATTCGCTAAATTATGCACTAATACATGCACATGAATTATGCATTACGCACCAACAAATATGCACTAAACATATTTTCATCATAGGCATTACGCATCAACAAAGATACTAACTATATTTCAACTATGCTCATTACGTACCGATCAATATGCACGAACAAATCAACAAATATGAACCAACCATATTTTTATATTAGATGTATTATACGCAAGTATAAAATTTATCATGTTCATATTACTAGATACGATTCCGGTAAAAACCTGATTGAAAAAGATCGAAAATGATCGGCATTTCATAGACTCGAATATGATCTAATATGATTGAGAATTTGAATAGCATAACGTGAAATGATCGTAAATGATCGAGTTTCGATCAGTTTTTTTCAGCAGGTTATGCATAATGTGCATTAAATGCATAGAGCATTAAATTTTTATGCATTAAGCACGAATGAATATGCAACATCAAATATGAGCCAACCATATTTTGGGGCTGTACAACAAAACTTGGGTTTTTAAAAATCACCTCAACGAAAGTAGTCAATAATATTTACGTAAAATCTTTTGAATCAATACACCGTAGACTTTGGCGAAGTTGGCTGATTTTGTTTATATATTTGCAGTGCAACAATTTTTTTGACGAATTGCCTAATTCTCAATTGTTTTTCAATACCAAGAATCGAAAAGATGTGTTTGAAGGTAAAAACTTTATTTACAAACCAAAAATTGAAAAAAAAAAAGAAAAATTTAATGAATTTAAGTAATAGTCTTTTACGTAGCAGGTACGGATGTGCGAACTCGCCAAAACGGGGTAATTACGGACCGAGCCGAAGGCGAAGTTTGTAACCCGATTTGCCTATCAGCACATCCGTACTTGTTTACGTGAGATATTTTTCATCACGACGGCCGAAAAGTCGCTTCAAACTGTCAGTTTTGAGGTTAGAGCGATGAAAAGATTCTTATTCATTTTTTGAGGAAAACAGTATTCATTGTCTACGCATCAAGGTGGACAATGAAGGAATCTCTCTCAAGCCAGATAAAATCTATCACGGTCGAGACACTACACAATAATGACCGTTCTTGATGCGGGACAGTGAAAACTGTTCTTCTTCGAAAATTAATGAGGATCGTTATACAATTTAGTTAAAATTGAATTTTTTGTTTCATAAATAAGATTCTTACCTTTGAAAACATATTTTTTCGAATGTTGAAAAACGATTGAGATTTACCCAAGTTATCAATAAATTTTTCAAATTGCAAATAATTTACGAAATGAGATGAATCTGTGAAATCCTTCGGTAGTTCGTTTCAAGAAGTGATTTTCGAAAACACAAGTTTTGTTGCAGAATGTATTGATATCATAAAAATAATAAAAATAGATAGAATTATTATCACAAATGTGCAGTGTCAAGTTATAATGAAAAATATTATAATAAATTCGAAAAAATTGCACCAATGTAAAAATAGAATATCATTCAAATAATCTTATATTTAATAATATTACTATAAAGATGGATTGACTTGATTGAAAAATTTGAATGAAAGTTGAAACCGTATCTCAAACTCCTCAACAAAGTCGTTCAAAAAATGTTGTTATTTTGCAGGACTAAAATTTTCCTTATAAGGTTTGGAAATCTTTATGAAAGGCTCTTTTATTTTATAAGAATTTTATAACGCTCAAAAAATACTAGAAACAGCTAAGAAAATCCCTAATTGAGTGATCAATTTTACCGTGGAAATCTGAAAGTGACATCGACTTAAATTATTATTTCTCACGACGGATAGCAACAAAAAGAAAGAGAAAAAGAAAAAGAAAAAAAAAGAATAAAAGGGAATTCGAAATGAATCCGGGTTGTAAGAGCCGGGGGAATCGATAACAGAAATTGACGAGGAACAAGAAAAATGGTACAGAGATAAAGAGCGATGAGCGGCATGAGAAAGATAAGAATCGTGAAAACAGCCCAACACTTTTAAAACGTCGCGATGCAGCGCGATAAATATTAATAAAGTACAAGGAAAGACTCTTTGCGTACGGCTGTGCCGGATCGGCGGCGGTCGTCGTGGCGACACAAAAAGTCGTCGCGACGCGCGTCGTTTTTAAAACGTTAAGTGCCCCGAAAAACCCGGCGTTTTTTGGCTGGCTCTCAGATTAGCTTCGTTTCATTCAGCAGTGATCGAGATTGTGAAATGGTGGGAAAGAAACATTCTTCGAGGTTCACACACATTTTTTATTCCCTTCGTTATAACTTTATCCGCAGTCAACGAGTTTTTATTCCAGAATATGTAAAAATTTTCGTCAAGTTGGTTAAACATTATTTTTTTTCTCAATCAGAATTTCTCGAAAGTGGGAGTTACTTCAATTATGTTACTGCTACGAACTTGTTTTGGCATGAGAGGCTTTTGATAAACTATTTATTGCGATTTCCAGTATTTTTTTACAAATGTGACGCAACGTGATTTTGAATGGAAAAAAAATCATTTCAACTTTTTCTTTCTTTTTGAATGGCGTGCCAAAATTATACAAACATTAACAGAAGTTTTCATTATTTAACAAGCCCAGAAATTCGAAATCGAATTCAAAAGTACGAAATAATTTTTTATGGTGTTAATTTTTTTATATTATACTCCAAAAGTAGGGATCACAGCAAATGGAAAACTGTGTTGATTATTTTCAAATATTATGCTTGTACCATAGTGGAATTTTTGTCTGCTTCGCGGGCAAAAATCGGCTTTTTAGACGGCTACGATAAAAAAAATCGTTTGCACCATGGATCAAGAGTCAAATTACTACAAGTTTAAGTTCAGAAGTACAAAATTATTCAAATAATTACTAGTTTTGTTAATATTGTTTCGATCACTAAAAGTTGAAGCTAAAAAGTGCAAAATGACAGCAAATTTAAAATTTGACGGTTTATTTTAAAAATTTTTGTTGTCTTCTGCAAATGTAAAATTAATTTACTTTACAAAAAATTCTGGTTTCGAAACTCAATTCAATTGCGAATTTCAGACAGAATTTGTTTCATATATTTAAATATTTTTCCCGAAACAATCATACTCAACACACAAAGAAATCAGGTTCGAAAAAGTTAAACATTTTTAATCTCGTGCATTATCTTCCAACTTATTTGTTCTTTTTTCTAATTTTTTTTCGATTTCGTGAATTTTTGGTTTTCATTTTATAAGTCCGAGATCGATGTGTAAGAATTTCGGTATCAAGATTCAAAATTACAACAACTCTTGAATTCCATTGCATCTATTTCAACTTTTACTTACATTTATATTGAAAGAATGAAAAATTAGACTGCCCAGAAATGGAGTTGAAAAATTCCGATAATTTCTTGTCTTGTATCAATAACTACATATTTTTCGTTCTTGTATTGCAAATTTATAACTACCAGAGTTTTCGAATTTCGCTTCATTTATTTAATTTTTTTTCCCACATATTCAAAATTTGATTGTCAAACTGCTCAAAAATCAAGTATGAAATTACTAAAAATTTCGTAGTCGTATTGGGCGCCTTTTACTAGAAGCCTAAAAATATTAGCACTTGAATAGAATATAGTTCTCTGATACGTTGTATTGTCACTTCTCATGGTAAAGGATTAGTCAAGCACCTGCATAGGCATGATTGACTGTGAAAATAATCTTTCAAAATACAGGGATGATAAATTCCTACTTCAAATAATTAAATTCACTCTTATTTCGGTTAAAAATTACTATTTTTATCAGTGGGCATTAATAACTTCCTCAATCAGTAATTCTTTACAAATCTTTTAGTCGCTCCCTTTTCTTCGTTTCGATTAGTGGAATTCTGCCAGTAATGAGCAGTTTTTCTGCTAATTCAAACTGAGTGTTCGACACTTTTATTTTGAATTTTATGAAACATAAAAATTTTTGTCCTAACTTCGAAATAACGTAGCCTTGGCTTTGTACTTTGTACTTTTGCTAATATGGAAACATATTTATTCACTTGTGTTTCTATACTAACGATAAGAACAATCAGTGTGCAGACCGAAATCTGATGTGCGCCTGTTTTTATAATAGATAGATCGACCCTCGAGAGTGTCGAAAAAATAGATAAGCCGAGGCTCGCATGATTTACCTGATCTAACGCTCTCTCAGAAATCACACGATTCAATGACATATTAGAATTCGTAGAGATCATACGATCTAGATCTATCACCCACAAACATATTTCACAACTAGAGATTTTTTTTAACTGCTTAAAAGCTGTTTATTCAATATTATTCACATAATGTGGTACCTTGACGCCCAACAAACAAAGCGTTTTTATTCTACATTAAGGAAACCTGGCCGGTTCGGCACCGCTCGCCAGTTTTTTGTTAAATAACATTTTTCGATGTGTTCTTTACTTAACATTTGTATCACGTTAATTATTTTATGATTTATACATGTGCATTATACAATTGTTGGCGACCAGGGAAAAATTCCAGATTCTCCCTTGCGGGGGAGCCTGTACAAAAAAACCCTGTTACCTTTTATGATTGATATGATCACAACTTTACTAGAGATCTGATCGAATGATGATCGTGAACGATATGGCTCCGACTTGGGGAAAAATTCAGAAAAAATATATGAAATTTGTTTAAGCGTTAAGCCAGGCCCCCACCCCCTCCTCCTTCCTTCAAAAGCGTTACGTAATGTATGGACGGCTCCTAACCTGAGAACGTTTTTTGAAATATAAAAAAAATAAAAAAGCTCGCCTTCGACTGGCGCTGCGAACCTCGGATACGTTTCAAGAACTTTTTCACACTAGTTTGACATGTTTGATTCGCACCTCTAGGCAACACATGTCATTATTAACCTACGATTTCGCCTTCGAAAACACCTCGATCTGTCTTGGTACGTGAAAAAATGGCCAAGGATTCATTTCATAACGAGCCGAGTTGATATGTATGTATACCAGCGGCGTCGTCGCAACGTCCTCGATTCTCGATTGCGGTGTGTACATATAGGAGAAGGAAAATATTCGTGCCCGATCGGACAGTTGGCGCCTGGCGCCAGGGAAGCGTGACGCGCTTTTTTTCCATACATATAATATTACGCCGGTGCCCACGGCTGAGCAGCGTGCATGCGCGACCATATGCCGGCAGCAGTTACCGCCGCTGCATTCAACGGAAAGCCGCACACGCGGAAGCGTCGAGCACGCTGATGCGCGGGCTCGAAAACTTTTTGCATTTTTGCGAACTCGTTTTTCCACGCTCCGAGTAAGCCAGGTGCCATGTTTTCCCACAATGTTATTTCCTTTCAGTACACAGTGGTCCAGAAATCGATAAGGCTGGCAAAATGTCGAAAGAAAATGAGTTTTACAATTTGTATGATTTTAGTGGTGGACCTGACGTTGTTTTCTTTTATCGTCATTTTCTCTTTACCGACTCATTTCGATCGACGCAGGGTTCTCAGATTGGAAACCATCAGTTGCGCAGTTACGCGCACAGAATAACGCCTTGTCTGTGAGCCAGCGTTATTGGACGACGTCGGCTCACGGACAAGGCATTTCTCTGTGTGAGTAACCGACGGTTTCCCATCTAAGAATCCTGATGGGATAACTCTGAAAAATAAGAAAAAAATATACGCAGGAACGCTTCGCTTTTTCAAATCGAAATACCAGTAATCGCAGTCTCTCGAAACCAAATTCCCAAATAAACGAATCATCAGTCTACAATTTTTCAAAAGTAACGACTAGTAAACAATAGATCCATCCGTTATCTGGACAAACAAAAATCAGGAGAAAAAACACTTACAAAGTCCCCGTTGTATAATTCAAAAACACGTCCATTTAAATGAAGAATACATCCTGTCATCGGGTAAAAAGGAAACAACCCCAAAACTTCTATAAAACAACAAAAACTGGGAGAGTAGTCAGAAATTCACAAGGCTAAAAAAAATAAAAATTGGACGAGCAACAGTATAATGGACAGTGCGACGACACTGAGAAATAACGACAAACTTACGCTCTTACTTACAAAAACGCTCCAAACAAAGTTCGGAGCGTTTTATGAGCGTGTGTTCTAAAGGAAAAATGAAATTTTCTAGAGTTGAATTGCACTTTTCCAACAAAGACTTTCCATAATATGATTTTTTTCATCACGTTACATTTTGCAAACTCCTCTCCCCCCTAAGAGCCGTTTATTTGCTCCAACTGATGAAATGAAATCATTAAAATAATTCTCTTACGAAAATTTTAACTAGTATTTATTAACCGTGGGAGATTAAATCGTAACGAGCGCTAATTCAGATTTCAATTTTATGACGAGTCGTAAAAATTTTATATTCGTCATTGTGAATTATGCAAGAAGTAACCTGTTGCAATGTTGTTTTTTATATGTCTGCATTTCTTCGAGTGTACGTTACCTTGTTTTTTTTCTCAGGCTGAAGGTCCACAGTGGTAAATAACGAATAATAGGCATTTTGGACGTATATCATTGCAAATTTTATGAATAAAATGTTCAAGACAGTTATTTATTCATTATTGTTATGTTGGTAAATTTCATTTTTTTTGTTTGATGATTTTTAAATTATTTACAGATTCTTAGCTTTAAAAAAATTAAATATAACTAAAAATTGCCGAATTTTGGCAGTCACGTTTTTGATGAAAAAAAAAGGAATTTTCGAGTAGAGAAAACATCAAAAAATTTCATGATATCTGTTTGATAAAAAATTAGGTAAAACAGACACATAGTTTTCGTTCCTTGAATATCTTTATCTTATTTCAGTACGTTTTGTATGAGACGGATTAATTAGAATTATTGTAAATTTTCGATGTACGTTCCTCATTTTGTAGTTTTTGGTTTTTTCACAACTCATCAGAATTACGAAAAATGTTCATAACAGTCAAAACTTCCGGTGATGTACATTTTTTTTTTTTTTAGAAAAATTATGGTATTTTCACAAATAGGAAAATTTGGAGCTATCTGACATATTTACGAGAACAAGACATTATTGGAAAATTCTGATAGTTTCAATAATTCTGCCGAAACATATGTAACGTATTCCACTAATTCAGTCAAACTCACTGTTTCCGAATACCTTTTACCTAAATAAATTAGATTTACCGATTCAGGTTTAGAGAGTACGTAAACACCAATGAATAATTAATCCATGTAAGTCGTTAAGATTGGGAAGTAGATTTTTTTCGTGATTTTTTCAGGGCCCTCGATAAAGACGCAAGCTTTGTCAATGTCTAGAATGCAAATGCTTTTTTCCTCGAATAAAAGTTTCTCCGGATTAAAACCATGAATTTCTGATAATTCTAATGTGCCATGAAAAAAGTAGAGGCCCCTTGATAAAATTCCTTTCCAAAGAACACTGAACAGCACTTATATTGAGATAAAGTAAAGTAACTGGAAAGGGAAGCGGAATATTCCATATATTATAGAATGATCCATTAAATATATAGTACATGGTATAAAGTATGTGGCATATAGCACGCAGCACATAATCATTTACGAGCAAGAGGATTTCGAGTTTGAAGATTCGTAGAGTGGTGTGGGGCTCCTGGTTGAGTGGAGGGTCGCGTTTTGCCCCATCATCAAAACAAATTGTCACTGAAAGCCTTCCGGAGTGAAATGCGTGAAAAAAGGCTTGGTTAAAATCATACAGGAGGCTCGCGCTCTTTGGCTTCGAGTAATTAAAAGGCCTGAAGAAACCGGCCCAAGAGAGAGACTCTTGTGAATCAAAGCAAGCCCCGCGGGCGACGACAAAAACTTGTCGTCATCGAGCAAAACGTAGAACGCGATATAATCCACCGACAAGTATCCGTTCCGAATTAAACCATTATGAGTCCCAGGCATAAAAGAAAACGTCAACACGGCTCGCCCCGATAAGATTGAATCCGAAAAAAGCCCGCTTCCATTAACGAAACCCCCCGAGAGAGGAATGAGCGAGAATCGAGATACGAAGAACGTTAGAGGAGCCGGGGGCATCCTGGCTCGTATAAAGTAAACGAAGAGCATAGGCGTAGGCAGAAAAGAGCTTCAGAGTTTCAACCCTCCCTTACCCCTGGAAATGAAATAATCTATAAAGATGACGATGAATGGATTACTTAAAAAGGTAAAAATTATCAACAATGTACTTTGTGAAATTTAGAGGACATACATGTAAGGAACAGTTTCATGCAAGTTCTCACAAAAAAGAGTTTCACATTTTCACCCATGATGAAGGTAAAAAAAAGTTGATAACTTAGTACATTTGTTTAATATCAATAATTTCTACCTTATTAATCTGTAGGATGCAATGAAATTAATTTTTTGGTTTTATTTATTCTCAAACGTTTGGGACTTGAGCAACTTTTTAAGTTTGACGACGTTCAGAATTGTTAATGTCGCTTAATATTCGAAGATGAAAACAATCCCGGCAGAATCGTAAATGTCGTTTTTCAAACAGAATTGCAATAATGAATATTTGGCTAGAATAACGAAAAAAAAAAGTTATTTCAACCTAGTGAACACATGGAAAAAAATTTGAAAATTTATGCAAGTGCTAAAAATCTAAAAAACTTTGAATTCTGGAGCGTCGAATTATCAAGTTCTTCATAGAGATCCAATTGAAATAAAAGACTATCTCTCAAATTATATATACACTTAAATACACATGGGAGTTCGGGGCAAAGCGGGGCAGTGATCACTTCTGATTTTTTTCTGATACAGGAACTTTTTATTTATCAAAAATCCACCGTCGATATTTACAACAGTTATCAGTCTACAAGCAAATCTTTTTTAATGCGAGACAATGTTGTCCGATAAGTTTTAAAATAAGGATTAAAAAAAAAACATTTCGTATCGCTTAGCCTCACATACAGGGCACAGCAGAACGGTTTTTCAAATGACAAATAAAATGTTTGTTTTCCAAAAATTACCATCAAATTAGTTTTATGGGAATAACTTGAAGAGAATAAAAGAAATTTTTCGAAAAAATTAATAATAATTAGTTTTAATCAATAATTATTTAGAATTGATTTTGTAATTATTGATTTTTTTACTCATATTTATTTATCAAAAATTTAAACTGATGTATGATTATGATTTTTACTAGCATCACTCGAATGTTGAAAAAGAAGATAAACAGAAACACGAAAAGTCAATGTACGTTTTACTATATAGGATCTCGGGTGGCGTCCCTCTTTGCCCCCGAATTATACAATAACCGTTTGGGTTAAATGAATACTAACATTACTGTCGTGTAATAGAAATTAATGAGAGAAATGATTAGAAATCATCTTACAAAATAATCAGGTACTAAAACTGCAAATTCTAGAGTTTCAAATTCTAAAAGTTGCATGAAATCATCCATAAAAAATACTAGATATCTAAAAAGTACTAAAAAATACCAAAAATACTGAAATATAAAATACTAAGAATATACTATATCAATTTCAGTTCAAGAGCATCAAACTCTAAAAATTTATATAGCAATTCACAAAAAAATTAGAAATCTATCACAATAGTACACTGTAAAAAAAATTTATGGTATTTTTCCCATACCGGTATTGGAAGCAATTAACCCATTCCAGGAACAGTAATTCGCCTATACCAGTGTATAGTAGCTTTGCTGTACATAAATTTTATTCACCATACATTAGTATAGTATTTTTGCCTCATTCGAGTATGGGATTTTGAAATGTGGGAAATTAAAATGAAGCAAAATATTTTAGCCCTCTCCCCCTCTCATCCCTCGTTGTACCGTCATTGGTTACTTGGGATATGGTATTTCTATTAATTTTTGTCCTGAAAGTCATCCTTAAGTAGGAATTTTTTTTCCTTGAATCCCGAGACTCAACGCATTATTCCTCGTCGCAGATGCGGCCAGCAGTTATTAGGCGCTTGACTTTTGAGACTGATTGGCGGTCACGATGCAACAACTCCTCGAGGTCCTTTATAATGCGAGAGAGTTTTGGGGCCACTTCAAACACCCACGTATCACGTGACTTTCGACTCGTCAATTTTTACCAAACGTCTGAGAACATATCGTGGGCTTACAGTGAATAGTAGGCATTCAAATATGAAATGATGTTTAATTACTTTTGTCCCATAAATATTGGACTTATAGCATTTTCTAATGGCACGAAGGAATAAAATTTCGTATTACCTACAGTGAGCTAAGGACAAAAATCGAAATTCGACCCTCGTCCTCCCATTCCAGTTTTTTATGCAAATTTGACCCGAAAATTTTTTTCCGTGTAGTAAAATTAATGTATCAATTTTAACTATACGAGACATTGAAAAAATGCACGAGCAAAATACAGTGAATAAGCAATGGTCGTAGAAAATTGTCGAATGAAGTATAGAAAAATGCAGATTTTCGGAAATTTACTATACCGGGCATAGGCAAATTCACAAGCTTTTTTACCATATAGTTAAAAAAATTATTAAAAAATTTTTTGTGCTTGGGTGAGATATTTTTAGTACAGCAAGAAGGTAAAAATAATATTGTTCCATAGTAAAATTAGTTTATGTACCTCTGGCATAGAAAACGCGTTTCTATGCCTGCTCGAGATCTCTAAACGCGTTTTCTATGCCCTCGGTACATAAAATATCGTTCGTAACAGACACGGATGTGCTCATAGGCAAAACGGGTTACAGTCCTCGGCTTCGCCTCGGACCGTAATTTCCCCGTTTCGCCAGATTCGCACATCCGTGCCTGTTAAGAAATATACTAATATTTATCTTTCACATACCAGACATAGAAAGAATTCATAAAAAGAGTAGTAAAAGTCCTATGGTCGAGGAAAAATTCTATTGCGGTATAGTAAATTTCGAGGTGTAGAAAATTTACTGCGCTACGTTATGGGAAATTTACAAACTTTTTTTACAGTGTAGGAAATACACTAGGAAAGGAAATATTGAAAATACTATACAAAAATTCTGATATATAAAATCTTCGTAGATAGGTAAAATTTTCATAAACATTTATAAAACGCCCAAGTTTAGAACATTAAACCCTAAAGGTTTATAGGTACAGAAATCCATTAAAATACCAGAAAAGAATTCCAATTCTATAAATATAAGTATATAGATATATTATTTTCTAAAAAATTTATTTAAGCACTTAAAATTTCTGAAACCATCCATTTTCTAGCATCGAATTCTATAAATTTAAAAGAGCAATCCATAGTAATGTTAAAAATTCATAAAATTACCAGAATAAACTATAAAATTTCATAAGTAAAAGATATACAAAAATTCAAGAAATTATTATGAAACACTCGAAATCTGTGTATGCATTATTTGTCTCAAAAATTAAAACAAAAAATACCGTAACTCTGCAGAACTTGTATTCCTAGAGCGTCATATTCTGGAAATACTAAATTTGGATCAATCTAATAGAAATACTAGATGTCTATAAAAATACCAGAAAATACTAAAAAAATTCACAAATACCAAGAAATATGAATATTCCAGCATTTTGTATAGAATACGTTCAATCTATATGCATGCAATGTTGACATGTCTATATTGCTTTCCTCGAAATCTATAAAAGTAATAACAACTTTTTATAACCTTGAATCCTTGGTCTTCGGGTTCTATAAATCCATAATTTAGAAATCCACAATAAAATTCTCCAAGTTCTATAACCCCGTTACGCACCCGACCTATTTCCGAATGTTACCGTGCTACTGCGTTCAGGACGTACCCTGCTTGAAATAATCCATTCAAAACCATTGAAAACCATTGAAAACCAAACAAAGTTCCCATTGTCAATGGTTATCCATGCTAAGTAAATGGGATGTTCAATCGTCTTGGGGACTATTGGACGATTAGAGACCATTGAAAAACCCATTTACTTAACATGGAGAACCATTGGCAATGGGAACTTTGTTTGGTTTTCAATGGTTTTGAATGAATTTTTTTAGGTAGGGTAGTCAGGTTTTGGTGAGATATTGGTTGGGTTTAAGAATTATAGCAACTAAAATTATACTACGACTATTAATAATAGTCAGAGATAATTCGTTATTTGTACTCGTGGCTTGTTTCGAGTAAGAATACTTTTATCAATTAATGAACTGTAAAAATAGTTTTCTCATTTATTTTGTTCATTTCAAGAAATACAAAGTTTTGCAACCCTTCTTTAAAAAAAATTGATGGATACCGCCAATTACGTGCTAAAAAAGTGAGGCGAATACTTTGCGAACGTCGCCCGACCATGGAGGTCGGGCCTGTTACGTTAGTTTAGAGAAATGCTGAAGAAATACAAAAAGTATTATGCATGAAAAAGAGCAAAATCTTAACCTCGGGGACTTGAAAATCATAAAAATCTAATTTCATGATTGAAACACTTTAATAAAAAATTACACAACTCAGAAACGTGCCAACTCTGAACCCCATTATCAGCCCAACTTTAGAATCCCGTAATTCGAAAAAAATTCAAAAATAACACTCTTGAAACCATATCGTTGAAGATTAGAAATAATAAAATCCCGAGGGAAATATATTTCTCCAATTTACCCCTTCTGAATATTTTTTCTGCCTACGCCCTTGATCGACGAAGCACTCGCGGGCTCAAGTCTTTTCTGTATTACCCGGCTTTCCCATCGACGCCTGTAATTATAATTTGGCCCCGTGATTAACGAGCCGCGGCGCAGGAATGCCCCGCTAAAGATCATTGTTTAATGAGGCCCTCGGCATTTATCTCGAGACGACGACAAACGCATTAGCGTCCAATCGAGTGGACCGTGGGGTCGAGGGGTGGTGGGGGAGGGGGGGGGGGGGGTAGGGGGCCAAGGATAACGCGTGACACGGGAGAGAAAACGCGCGGACCACCCTCGGGCCCCCCGATAGCGCGGCCCCCAGGAATCCGGCGTTTGGGCCCTATCGAGCTGTATCGTACCCGGACAATCTCCGACAAAAGTTGTTGCGCCCCGAGTCATTGCCTCGGTGATTTTTGAAGGCCCGTTTTCGAGGTAGAAGGTTAAAAGGGTCCAGTGGCGTGGCCAAGCTGGGGTGCCCTCCAAATCTGAATCAGTGAGATCCCACTGACTACGAAAGAGCAATTCTGATATAACTGATTAAAATTGTAATATTGAAGCCACAATTTAATTCGTTATATCCTACCGTCAAATTTATTGATAATTTATTAGGTTGAATCAGTGAAATTCAAAGATTCTATTTGAATCAGTGAGATTATACTAAGAAAATCAGTGAAAACTAATTTGATTGAAAAATCTTTCTATTTAATTATAGGTACTCTTTAATTCTGAATGTATTATTTTCTGGACAAGGTTAAATTTTAATTTGAAAAATGATAGATTTTTCGATCAATTGTAGCACAGAATGAATCTGTTCCAAAAATGACACAGAAGAAGCGCAAGGTCCGTCACTGCCCTCAACACTTGCAATAGTAATAATTAATAATAATCAGTGTGCTAAAGCTCCTATTCACCTCAATGCACGACAGAAATTGCCTGAAACCTCAGCGCCACGATCCCGGTGCCGGAACTAGAATCCAACATTTGACAGATGAAGAATGCGAAAGAATACGACACGAGTAGTTTTCTCTCTTCAATTTTAGTTCCTATTCCCGGGACTAAAGTGGTGGCGCTGCAATTTCTGTCGGAGATTTTGGCCGTAGCTTTAGCACACTGATAATAATGCCAGGTCTCTCATTAACAATATTTAACAAAACCCTTTTGTATGAACAATGCGTAGATGTGAATAAATGGCGCTCTGGTCATTTTTTTTCATCGTGATAACAGTAGGAAAGTGCCATTTTCAAAAATCTTTTATTACGAGTTACTACAAAAAAAAACCTTTTTTTTTTGGTGAAATATACCAAAGCACCATTCACTTACATCTACTAATTGTCCCTGCAGAAGAGTTTTGCCAAATATTGTTAATTAGAGATCTGGTATTATTCTTTTACTATTTGAAGTGGCGAGGGCAGTGACGGACCTTGCGTCTCCTCTTAGGTTAGATAGCAATTCTACGTTATTAGTTTTATTTATAAAAACATAATTTTTATCACTATGGATTCATATTAGACTTGAATCGCCAAATACCTGCTTTAACTCAAAAAACGTGGGAGGGGAAGCGATTGATCCATCTCATCCGGCGTTCCATCTCTCCTGGACTTGACCTTATTGCATAAATTGAAATGGAATCAGTGGTAACTTAAAAACGAAGACATGAAAATCTAGAATATAAGAAGGGATGACTCCCGTGGAGGGGATGGCCACAAATCCGTAGCTAGTTGAGGATGAGAGTCACTGGCCTTCATGAACGAAGATTACAAACGAAACCATATATGACAGGCTGAGAGGAAAAATCGAACAAGTAGAGATAGAAAACATGGAGTTTCACATTCATGTGTCTCTTACTAGTTCGGTTTTTACTCTTAGCCTTTCATATATGTAATATTACAAGTATTACATACCTCGAACATTCTCCACCGAGCAGGCTCGCCCGATTCACCACAAACCCATTCAATTATGATTATTCTTGAACAAAAATGGCGGACCTCAAACATAACGAAATGTGCCATCACAGCGTGCTGTCTCGCTCGCGCTCCGTATAGGAGTGAAAGTTAGAACGGGATCGCGAATGATTTTCCGAGATTATCTTCCTGTTCGTCTTGCGAGCGCCTGTCTACGATGCGACGGTCGCAATCCACCCGGATTGCGAAATATGAACCGAAACAAAACAGTTTAAATTAAACTATTCAAAATTATGTCAAAGTAAATCACTTTGTAGAGGTAGGAGGACATATGGAACGGGCTTATGAGTTGTCTTAAAACAACTTATTTTAATGAATAGTTGCTTTGACTTTAATTTACACTGCTTTACCGTAATTATAATATTATATTGAGATCTGGAAAGTCTCCTTCCAACCTCATGACTTTGATTCGTAAAAATATGTACTGCGCATTATTAGTATATTGATGATTGAATTTATAATTTTCAAAATTGTAATGTAATTAGTTGAATAAAAATGTATGACGAGTTACAATATTTTTTGCCCAATTCATTGCATAAAAAAGCGCTATTTTTATCACTTGCTTTCACTATTTTGTTCAATGAAAAGAGCTGTTCTGATCTTTCAAAAATCACTTGTTAAAACAGTGGAAAACAACTGTTAACTACACTGTAAAAAATAAATCGAATCTCTTCATTCATTTGTATGGATATTTTTGCATACTGTATAGAAATGTTCAATGTATAGAAAAAACTTCAGATTTGTATGGAATTTTTCCAGTATTTTACCAATTTTTTCCATAAGTCAGCGAAAATTCCGGTGCATTTATGGAAAAATTTATATACATGAATGGAAGTTCTATAGGGAAGTATGGAAAAATTTCCATACCATGGTAATGGCAAATAACTTGACATCAATGTATGTGAAGTTTTTTTTATAGTGTACTAAATCGTAAATGAAACTTTCATCTACGCGAAAAAGATTACAGAACCCTATAATCTATGAGATGAAGAAAAAAAACATGAATTTTTGGTATAACTGTACGTCTCCAGCTCCAACCTCCCTATAGAAGACGAAAAAAAAACTGTCTAGACCAAATTTCTAGACCATTATCATTCCCCGGCAGCACAAGTATCGCATTAACGTAACAAAACCATTAGAAAAGGATAAAAATCGAAGCAGATGTGAAAGGAAAGTGTGGAATAAAGTCAGGGTCAATTCGTAAAAGGAAATTATATAAACATAATAAATCTTTGCACTGGTCCTCGTGCTTGCTGATAAAAAATTCTAAAATATCTTTCTTTAATAATTTTCTAAAAAGAAAATACCCTTTCACTGTTACTGCACAAAGAACTTAATCGAGTTGCCTGATAGTTCGATTACAATGGACAATGAGATGATTTTTCAAATTTTTAAACAAGAATGCTCTTCTACAGTCGGTTAAAGTATGCCGTAAAAGACCGTTACACGTCAGTGGAAGTTGTTGAGGGAAAAATTGAACATTAGTTATTTCGGAGGAGAAAGCGACGCAACTGGACGCAAAAAAGTCATCTTCCGAAGGTTGACCATAGAAAGTGTTTCTAATCTGTTCAAGTTTTGGGTAGCCTCTGCTACTAAGTAAGGAGAACTGCGTTAATTTTTTGTACGTACATATTTCTTGCCTTCGAGCGTATTGAGTGTCTACCCAATAGATTCTACATTTCCAAGACTTTGACCTATTGAAATTCCTTGTTTCTCAAGCTGAAAAATCCCATCAACAATTCACATGAAATTCATTTTAAAAAAGGCAGGTTCTTTTTTTGCGTTCGTATTAGCAAATGCACATTCAGCAAGTAACATTTACCTAATTCATGGATACCCTCGTCATTTCCTTACAAAATACCAAAAACGGATTTCGCTATCAAACGCTGTTCTACGTTTGTCGTTTCATCCGTCAGGACACATATATATGTATTTGTCAACGCCTTTTTCCCTTAGGCTTTTATGTATTTGTCAATAATTAAAGGAACATATTTTTGTTGCAGAGCCCCTTAAGAGGGAAATGGGACATTTGATATATTTTTCCAAAAATTTGGAGAGGCTTGAGTTTTCAATGTTCTTCAACGGAATATTAGCTTCAATGAACGCTTTGCACAAATCAAAATTCAGGGGCCGTTCATAAACCTCGTGACCTTCTAAGGGGGGGGGGGGGGGTCAAAAAACTGAAATTTGAGTCACAAGGTTTATGAACGGCCCCTAAAAGGATTTATTGAAGAACGCTATTGATATTCAGAAATCAGAGCTTGATATGTTTTTCTTTGTTTGATAGCTGCATGGAATAATTTTGTTGCGTTAACCGGCAAATTACAATAGGTGCCAAATAGCAATGTTCAATCGATACGAAAAACACCAGGATATATTTGTACTATGTGAGTCGAAAATTGCTGGACTGACTTTTTTCCTTTGGCACATTTATGAAGGTAGATAAATAAAAAAAACAGTTGTATAATACGTATGAGTTTGTGAACGAATACACACTCGATATACGAATTTGTGACATGAATATATGCGCAATAAGCATGCATGTGCTTATATATGAATAATAGGCTCGGAACGTCAAAATATGTAAAATAAGCATGCATATAAATACTCGCCTTGATGATAATACAGCAAAATTGACTCATGTTTATCACCGAATTCTAACATTTTGGAAAGAATTGACAGACTTCATTATCGCAGCCATACATGAAAATCCCTATATATAGCTAAAACAACAGAAGTGATGTCCTAAATTTCGAAAGATTCTGACTCGAAAAATTTCCATAAAGAAAAGAGTTGGTCGCCGGGAAAAGAAATTCCATTCCAAAAGAAACTTCTCCAAGCTCTCCAAGAAATGTCCTGTCAAGTACCTCTTCAACAAGTCCCCTATATACATCGACTGCGACTTGTCGTTCCCACAAATGGCCTCAGTTTGTATCGTTCTTAATTTCCCCTCCCCCCATGTCTGAAAAGAAAGACTTGCCGATTAATCCTCCCGAACTCGAAGAAGACATCGACAAAAACATTCTCCTGACAAGGACAGACTAAAAGCTCGAATTTCCATGCGGCACTGACACGTCGCCGGGTCCCTCAATATCCGGGGCCCAATTTTACGTTTTCATGAATGGCCCGCGATTTATCGGTGATACATGAGTTTCCACTTGTCGATCCTCGAGAGAGATCTTATCATCTCCCGAGAGCGGATTCTCGAAAGTCTCGTCCGGGGAGCAAGATGATGCTCTAGCTTGTGTGTTGGCGCATTTTGCGCTCATGCGTGAAAGAGAGACAAGTCCCAACTCAGTGTGTGCCGGCATAAATACATAAAGACAAATCCCCGTAGTTCATCCAAGGAGAGAGAGAGAGAGAGAGAGAAAGAGAGAAGGGGCAGGAAAAAGGACGCCGCTCGGGAGGCCTTCCCCGTGGCTACTTCTCTCCTTCTCCGTCTCATCGGGCCCCGGCGATATTCCCGGAATACGAGGGCCCGATGCTCCTTCCACACGCTCCATCGATCCCTCCCCTCCACATTTAAAATCCCCATTGTTCTTGCTAATTGCAGCCTCGGTTAATGCCTGGTTAGCATAGGTAAAAGTTGGAATAGTTATACAGGGCTCTGGGCTGGCTCTTTGTTTCCGAATATGCCGAAGTAGTACCCCGGGTAATGCGTGTATGGGGGTGGGCACCACGATGACTGATGATGACTACGGTTAATTTCTGGTGGATACATGGTCACTGCGCTAGAAGGGAATCCTTCAAACGATTTCAAAAGAGTAAAAAAACCTTCCGGGCACATAAACATACTCAGTGGCGTCGGAGCCGGGGGGGGGGGGAGGGGTGGCTGAGGGTGCTCACCACCATCATAAAACGTCTTCAGTCTATTGGGACATGATTCTCTATTCTACAGTAAAGAAGCATACGGCGCGTCCACCTTGAAAACGAGATAACCTGGAAAGCTGGGATCATTAAATGCTCTAAACAACAGGATCAGAATCTGGGATAACTTATACCCAGAGTCACAGTAAAAAATACTCAATTCATCCTCAAAGTTGCAGCTCAATTTTATTTATTTCTTTTTTTCATTTCGACTATTCGTATTTGATTTCTTAATAATGTATTAAAAATGATAAGTTAAAGTCACACAGAAATGTTTATGACGAAAACTGATAAATATTCAAATACTTTCACATACTTGAGAAAAGTATATATACGTTTACATATGTTAGTCAGTATCTGAGCACCCCCATCCAAAATTCCACTCCGACGCCACTGAACATATTTTTGAAACAAATCAGAAATAAATTTTTCAAAAAAGGAAACTTGTAAAATGGAAGTAGCGGGAAACATTGGAGAAATTCATAAATAACAAACAAGAATTACCATTTTGGCTCATTGAAATATAATTTAAAAATTGTAAAAACATGTTTGCAAATGGTCCAGTCCTGCAATGAAAATTCCCCATAAAAAAATCTGCACTTTTTATAAATATCAGAGCGAAAAAACGAGGCTCTCGCCGAAGAATTCGAGATGCGAAATTACGAAGGGAAGAAAACGACTGAGACCCAAGTTTTTATTATAGACGAGCTAGTCTAGCCATTATTTCGCGGGGCTTTTGGCGGGCCCTCTTTCAGGTTACCGGCGACTTTCGCCGCGAGCGAACCCCGTGATTACTCCTACTTAAGCTCGCCGCGATCTGGAACGCCGCAAAAATCTGTCAATTATGCGCAATTGCCAAATTGCACAAAATTACACGTGGTCCATTTTGGCCCTAACGATTCGCTCGCTGAATCCATAAGCCCCAACGCTTGAATTACCCCTCCTCAATATCCGAAGGCGCACACAGAAAAAATTTTCGGGAGACGCTTTCTGAAAATGCACGTTTTCCGCCTAAGAGTATTTTCATGTTTAATATTGGAATAGTTGAATTTCTATCTGTATAAATTCTCTCATCTTTATTTTTTTGAAGCGAAACTTCTGATGGCTCGTTGGGAGTAAAATCCGTTCGAGAGTGTAACGCATCGACATATAGATCTGGACCGCTGGTGACCGACTGCGCATCTATTTGAGAGTAGAAAAAGAGGGCGATAGGCAATTGCCTATCACCCTCTCTTTTCGGTGGATTCTCATTGGTTCTCGCAGGTTCTCGGAACCCCCACGCGACAGGCGAAAGTACCGTCATTGGATGAGAAAAGACAGAGATGGATAGCTCTCTTTCTAAGCCTGAAAATGCATACGCATCTTCACTAGCGGTTCAGATCTATATGTTAATGGTGTTACAAAGCTGGGTCCACTTTCATGTGCAGAGACACTAGAAACCAGGGTTGGAAACTCATTGTGTAAAAAACGGAATCTATGCTGTCAGCTACGTGGGAGGAGCTTGTATCCCTACCACCAGCTCTTTTCTCTCGCTCTTGCACATTTCTCTTGAATGGCTTTCTGTTGCACGCTTAGACCATATAGTACATGGACTGCTGATGCCTATTGTTCTCGACGTCAGATAATGGTCCCAAGATGGCGGTGGAGTAACGCTAACCAGTGCCGAAGTTACGACTAGTGCGCCCTGTTCAAAGAACAGGGATGTTCACACTGTTAGTCCCAAATTTTTTTCAACCTGAAATATCGGTTTTTTTAAAATAAATTTTCGGTCGATGATTATATTATTAATTGAATAAGAAATAAAACTTTTAGCTCGATTGAAGTGGTTTTATCGTTAATAATATTAAAATATAAATATTACATAATCGATAATATAATTGGCTTATTTCATGAATATAATATAAAAAAGTAAAAATATTTGATTAATTCATTTCATTTAACTGATAACTGGAACCTAATGATTGTTACATATTGAAATCAGTAAACTATAATTTTCTAAGTAATAATCATTGAGAGTATTTTTAAAAAACGTATGAAATATCAACGAAATAAATTATTTAGAAAAATGAATTATTTTTAAAATTCATAATGTAGTAACAAAAGATGTGGTGGTGTAAAACAATATTTACTTATACATTTTTTTTTAGAGACTGGTACAAAAATCGTACCATAAAAAGGTTATTCGGTTTCCTACCAACCATGTCCACATCGACAAATATATCGACTGTCGTGACGACACATAAATTTATGAAATACGTTAGTAACGTGCCCTAAAACACGCTCTACACATCTACATACATTCAAAATAATTAGATTTAATGATTTGAAAGGATGTGGTAGGCGCATAGTGTGCTTTTCAAGTTTGGCGGCATGCGTCGACGACTTGTCGACATGCTGACATTTACGTCGAATGTCGTGACGATAAGAATCCTCATGTCGACGTACATGTCGTCTGTCGTGACGACATATAATTTCAAGTTTTTTCTCATCAAATTATCTTTTATCTTCACAAACTTCATGACAATAAATATGAAGAAGTTGAAATAAACAAATGTGTCGATTTTCACTAAAATGTTGTCAGCACGAAAAGGCGACATATCCGTCGTCATGTCGTCATATCGACATGTCGACATGATTGTCGACGTCGATAACTGTGTCGATGATTGTGTCGACACCTTAATTTATAGATTTTTTCGACTCAAAACACTCGAGAAAACATCAAATAAATGAAACTCATGTTTTTTTAATACACGATCTGTCACATATATATACTATATTTTTCAACTTTATTAACTTTGACGACACGTTACATATATTTTTTAGACATGTCAACATATGTGTCGACACTGATATCGACCGTCGACGTCGACGGTCGTGACGGAAAGTGACCGATGTCGAGTGTCGACATTCATGTCGTTTTTCATGTCGACATGGTTTGTAGGGTTGTGAAATGCACCTATATTGTATGAATTCGTCGAACATACTTCGCCAACAAATATACTTAGCCAACAACATGCGCCACAAATGAAACAATTCTTCTTCAGCGCTTTTTCTATTTTTTTCACAACACGTTCATAATTTTCAAGTCAAGATAATCTAGATAATAGCGTTACTCCACCGTCATCTTAGGAGGAATTCGCCGTCTTTGATCAGCAGTTCATGTATCATATGGCCTAAGGTCGCACTCGTTGAGAACGATCAACGTCAAAACCAGGATAATCCTGGTCAAAACAAGCTACGCCTAGTAACAGAGAGAGGTATAAAAGAGAGGGAAAAGAGCTGGTGGTAGGGATTAAGCTCCTCCCACGTAGCTGACAGCATAGATCCCGTTTTTTCGGGCAAGTGTCCAATCCTGGTTTCTACTGTCTATGGCTGTCGGGATCGTTCGTAATTGCTCGGCATGGCGCGCATGGGTGCAGAATACCAACCATCGACATATATAAATTTACTGTCAACAACCATGAGAAGTTTCATGGTTGTGTTGACAAAGTGTCAACAAGTGTCATCAATGATAGTGAACAACAAATGTTGACTGTCAACAACCATGGACAAAGGGAATATATATATATATATATATATATATATATATATATATATATATATATATATATATATATATATATATGTTCCTTTGCCTATGTCAACAACTGATCAGCTGGGAGAAGTTGTCGACATTTGGCTTCGAGTAGAGTCGCGACAATTTTTAACAATGCCCAAAAATGCCTTGCAAGCACTATTCTTCTAATTTAGGCATCATTGGAGAATAATGCGGATGGGAAAGAAAACGTTTTTAATAATCAACTTGATATTGAGAAAAGAAAGTACATTTAAAATAATAATGCTTATGTCGATTGTAGGATAATATTAAATTTAAAATCTGCATTTTAGTTGCATCTTTTTTGATCCATTATTTTATAATAATTAAAATTAAAAAAATTATTCGTTATTCAAATATAAATAGTAAAAAAGTATTATAAAAACATTATTTTCAGATGAATGAACCTGAAATTCAATATCTCATACTTTTTTAAAAAATTTACATGATCTTGTGAAATAAAAATAAATATGAAATGCTCATTCAAAAATGAATTTGAGAAAAATGGTCATAAAATCTACATTTTTCGTTCTATATTTTTTATCTATTTTATAATGATTACTATTACAGAAATTAATTGCATTACATAAATTCATACAATTTCAAATCGTATGGTATACGTGCAATGAGGGAAATAAGTGAAACTCTGTCGTCAAACTTTCAATTCAAATTTGAATTTCATTCGTTTAAAATGCCGATTTTAATTAAATCTGTTTCAAGCTACGGTTCTGAACGCAGTTCATGCTTTGGTTTTAATGGTTTTTTAGTTGTTTTCTCATAAAATTGAACCAACTTTCTTCTTTGTCTCATTAAACTTGCAGTAGTTCGCCGTGAGAAGTTTCACTTCTCTCGCGAGTTTTTATTTATTTTTTTTTTTTGCAGTTTCAAATTTATGGTACTTGAATTTTTTATTTTAGGTTGGCACACGTCCAATTTCGATATTTCGCGAATAAAATATTTTTAAAATGGCCACTTCATCGTTGAGATTTGCGTGGACCATGTCCTCTTTTAGGGTATTCATGATGGAATTTTTCAGTGGGAGCAACGTAACATAATCTATCCACGGAATCCTTCACAAAAATGGTTGTTTCCTCGCGAATAACTTTGAGATGGGCCATTTTCCGTGTATAAATGGAGAAAAATATTGTTTTAAACATTTATTGTATTTAACCTCCCTCCGCTCGGTCACAAACTACACACTCCTCGACATCATCTTCTTCCTCCCTTGTTGATTAAATATCTATTGCTGTTATATCAACTGAGAAAATTGATGTTTCCGTGCTTTTCGGGAGGGTGTTTACTCTCAAAACCCTCCCCGTGCATTCGTCACTGTAAATGTAAATACTCATCCACCAACCAGTCAGCTCTCCAATCCCAACTACAGCGCCATTTCTTGATTGCACGTTTCATCTTTTTCTCGATGATTGCGGCCTGGCTTTTTTTTAATTGTAAAATAAAGCCGATAAAATATTATAAGGGAGTTGGCGTCGTTGGGAACGCAGCGGGAACCGGCGAAATTAGTGGACGCGCGACCCCTTCGGGTTCGGTATTCGCGGTCGCAAAATTGAAAAACCTGGTCTCACGAGAAAAACACTCGGCGCACGAGTTTATGAGATTTTGCGGTAAAGTTACTTGGGAGAAAAAGACATTGAATTACAGAGATGATATTAATGTCGGTATATTATCGGGCACGAGAAAATGCTTGGTTCTAATGTTGCCAATTATGAAACGTTCTGAATGTTAAAGATTTCGAAAGTATTTTCTAGTGATATTTTGACATTTTCAAAACTTATCAGTCATAGAATGTTGATACTCTGGTAAATTCTGAACCTCATAATTATAAACCTCATAAGGTGAGCTTAAAATTTTTCATAAAGAACTACAATATTTATAAGGCAACCTTACGAAATATTTATAAGATGTTCAATAATAACTGTTTTTTCATTAACGCTTCTCTCAAGCAACTCACGCTTGTACAACTGTTGTTTTGAAACACTCGGTGTACAATCGACCGATTAAAACATTAGAGGGCTTATTCGAAAAGTGATAGAAATCAGATTGTGTAATCGCGACGAGGCTGTTTACGAGATGTTCAATCGAACATAGCTCAAAAAAGTCGTTCAATCAACGAAACGATACAATCGTGCGGTGTAAAATCAAACATGCGCAAAAGTGACTTGACGAAAGTAGCGGTGGACAAAAGAAATATGCGCAAATAGAACCAAGCCGCAATCTGCGACTAGAAAATCAGAAAATTGAGTTTTTTTAACATCGGCCAACTTTTTGTGGCCATCAATGTAATCGAAAAATTCGAGATTATTCACATGCACACGACCTTTGGCGGAATACTATGGAGGCAGTAGTATCTTAATGAACGTTTGGTGGCTCCTTGTCGTTCGTCGTCGTCTCGAACTTGAATGTTGTACGAGGCAAACAAGGTGATCAAAGTCTACTTAGCGCTTCGGATATGCGAGAGCTCGCGATCCCCGCGACTGCTCCACGTATGTGCATTTATATATGCGTCGTATGTATTCATGTCCGGGCGTATCAACGACCGGTGCACTTGGCGCACTTATCAAACGTTGACATCTCTCGCGCGGCGAACGTGCGGTTCGAACGCCCCGTCGCGGATTGCGAATTGAGATGCAACTCACTTGGCGGCTCTTTGCATTTTCATCATATATTTTCCCGATTCCCCTCTCGAACGCGATAGGCGCGTCCGAGCACGTTTCGCGCCTTCGGCATTAATATTTCATCGATTCATATGTGTTTATTACGACGATGCGATGTGCGTACCCTCGAAGAGTCCAAGGCTTGCTTTGCTGAGAAAAAAATCTAGTACTTGATGCCATATGTATGATGAAAAGTACAATAATATTGTGAGTTGCACAATATGATTGTAGGTTTTACACAATTTTGTTATTTTTACTTTACTTATCACAATATAGCATAGTAAACTCGTTATGTTGTACAAATCATAATATGTACGCCAGTTTTTACTAGATTATTTCGGAAAGTTTGATATCCACAGATGCAAGTTGTACTATACAGCTTCTAATTTTTACTATACTTTTTTTCCACGCACTGGCGCGTTCACATAAAGTGCAGGTACGGAGTTTCAGCCAACTGGCAACAGGTGGTGACCGCGTCGCCTTTTCTCAGCCGCAAGGTATATACATATGCATTTATAGAGACCAGAGAAGCTAGCCCTCAGATGAAAAACACATTTTGTGTGATGAAGGCAGATGAAGGGACTTTGGCTCACGCTGCTTTTTTACTTTTTAACCCATCCCCCCTGTTGACCCAGCGGACGTAACGTACAAAAAATCTACATTACTCTTCTCGACTTTTTCAAATATTGTATCATATCACACTATGAGACATTGGAAAGTACACAAAAATATAGCAAAAGAACTATGCAGATCTGAATCCTGGTAAAACTGTATGGCATTTTCTGAAATCTGATGGATAAGTAGGAATCACAATATATGTGAGGCTCCACGAGGAAAGGCGTTTAACCCCCAAAGCGGTAAGGCTCTTTCTCTTTTTCTCCGTAGAGTCAAAAAAGGACTTGACCGCTTTTTGAGTTGAAGGCCTTTCCTCGCGGAGCCTTACATATAATATTGCAAACAAATCAAAAAGTACAGTAAAAAACGAAATATCTGTAGGAGATTTTACAAATGAAATATTATATGTATTACTACAAATACTATTTGACAATATTTACAATATATGATGACAAAAACTGATATACATATCTAGTGAAAAGTACGATACGTCAGAGTGATTCCCATTTAGTACACTATAGTTATTGTAATAATTACTATATATTTTTTCTCTGTACGCACTCTGTTTCGTACTGTTTCACACTGACTACACTGAGTAAAAAGTCTAGTACTTTCTGACATTCTTATTGTAAAAACTACTAAAATATTGTAAGTTTTACCCCTCTATCGAATGTTTTATAATATTATTGTGAATTTCGTCGTTTTCATTGAACTCGTTACAATGTTGTATGGTAAAAATAATTGTTATATTGTTTCAATTACAGTGTGTATGCCAGTTTTTGCTGTATAAATTTCAAAAATTTTGAGTTAACTGAATGGCAATAATACAAATATAATTTGTAATTTTTTCTATCGTAGTACACCGGAAATAAAGGATCATCCATAAACTACGTAACTCTGAAATTCATCAAAACAGGCCCCCCCCCTCTCCCCCTTGTGACACAGTGTGACATTTTCAAGACCCCCCCCTCTAAGTGTCACATGATGGAGTAAGCGAAACTTGGTTTATTCATACTCGTCATTTCGGTTCAAATGAACCAATCGATGTAAAATTTTAATATGTTTTTAATAAATAACATCCAATTAGATTTATGACCTTAAATTTTGAAAATTACAACCAAAATTCCAACATTAAGTTGACGAAAGTTCGGTGACTGTTAAGCAATGAAAAAACTTAATAATAATTGATGAAATTAGATTTTTTGGAAGCGGTAGGGTCTCATGAGTATTTCTGAAAAAAAATCATCTTGATCCGATGAGTAGTACCGGAATGACGGCAGTTTTAAAATTTCTCGTCCGATTAACTTTGCCCCGTAGCAACGCGTCATCCCCTCCCTTGCATACTAGGCCTGCCGAGTTCACGCGGCAAGGTGATTCTGCGATTGGGACGCTCAATTATTTCCGAAAAAATTACTGAAAATTACTTTAATTATACAAATAAATCTTGAAAAATTTCAACAAGGGTTACCAAACTATTTTTTGAGAAATTTACAAAAAAACATACAACTGTCACTTTTCAACGGACCATGCAACTAAGGTGGTACACTTGGCAACGCCGCATTTTAAAAGACGCAATGATAATATTTCCGACATATTTATGTCATTTAAGAATTTGAAATAAATCACAAAAAACACTACATGTGTGAACTACGGCTACGGCTGAGCATGTCAACATGTTTACATATTTACTTACGCTGAGCGAGATGAAAAAAAAAAAAACAATTTCAATATTGCCAAGTCTACGCGTATACGAACAAAAATTGCGGGGCTGAATAAAATTGGCCATGCAAGACTGTGTGACTAACTTTAATTTCTTTCAAGTGCAACAACTACCTTAAATTACTAGAAATATTTAGAAAAATAGAAATTTTTGAAAGTCATGTTTTCTGAAAGATTTTAGAAAATACTACAAATTACAATTCTAGAGAACTCTGGAAACTGGAAACCTACAGGGTTACGTCTCAGTAATCATCAGCACAAACTTTAACAGTCACCGAATTTGAAGCCGATTTTTCCTTTGACATTTTTCACAAAACTTAAATTCAAAAAAAGATATCCAATTTGGAAATTGAACGAATCCGATTGATTAAAACTTGTAACTCGAATTCATCTTTTATTTTGACTTTCGTGAAAAGGAGCAAAGGACTTCCCAACTTGGAAAAATATGGGAAAGATTTCGGTGAATTTTCGTCCGTGATTTCCATATACCCACTTTTCGAAAGAGCATGTTGAAGGGTTCAATTTTAAATTAAAGTATCTATTTCGATTTTGAGTTTTGAGAAAGATGGCATAAGAAATATCGTCTTGAAATTGGATAAGGAATCCACGGTTAATGTTTGCATCGGTGATCACCGATACACCCTGTAAATTCGCTACTTTTATGTAAATGTAAATATCCAAAAACTTTTGAAAAATTCTGATTATGTATAAAAACTATTAGGCTTCATAAAAATTTCCTTTCGAAAAACAGCCATGAATTAAATCAGCTGTATTTCATCAACTTCGGGGGTCACAGTCAGTTGCATGATTTCTAGAATATTTTAAAATTCTTTGCTGTCTAACGAGAAACGAATGTTTGCAAAAATCTCTCTATTCTGCAATCACGTTGGTGGCATGCATGTTGAATGTATGCCACACGCATGTTTGACGTATGATTAAACATACATGATGCATACATGTTTCATGTTTCTTTTTCCCGGGTGAAAATATCAGTTATTCGAAAAACAGGAGCTCCGAAAAATATAATGAATTCCAGATGTGGAAAAAATCTATAGACAATCCTCCAAGTGCCATAATACTTCCTCAAGAGGCATGCATTGAAACGCCATGAAAACCGGATAGCAGTAAATGGACCTTTATTAGTACATAACAGCATCGTGTCACTCCTTTCAACACAATTTCGTGAAATTGCGAGACCACTTCAAAAGTTGCTTTGAATTGTTTGACGATGATCCGTAACCTGTTCTTCTTATGGTTTTTTCGTAACATGAACAAGAACTATATTTTAAGTGGTTTTCTCCAATAAGGTCTCATTTTTTACAACATTAAAAAAATTTTTTTAAATCGTGATAACAGTAAGAAATCCTTCTATTCTTAAAATCATTTATCACTGAAAAAAAATCTTTTGTCGAACGTCTCTGGGTCGAAAATCTTATGTTAACCTTGGCGCATTTGCTATCCTCGGAACAGTAATAATGCGCAGCGGTAAACAATGTACTATTTCCGGAAAAAATAACCAGAGTGCAATTTGTTCACATCTACACATTGTTCCTGCAAAAGAGTTTTGCCCAATGCTGGTAATTAGAGATCTGGTATTATTATAACTATTTGAGGTGGCGAGGGCAGTGGCGGACCTTGCGTATCTCCACCTTGACCAGGGGAGGGGGAGTTAAATAACAAGAAAAAAGCGCATAACGTTATTCATGGACGTTCCATTGGTTGTATACAATGTTTCACCAAGTTGTGGCTATTTCTCATAAAATCCATGTCCAGTGGTGCTTGTATAATGTCCCGGGTCGAATATTTCCGCTTCGATACGAGTGGATGAGTAGTATCCCCCGATTCCCATCGCTTTTATCGCAACCACATCTCGCGATGAGATGAAACACCAAAAAAGAATGCGAACATCGCCGATCGGGCAATAAAAAGAAGTCGACCGGGAAATAATTAATATGCGGCAGAAGCAGTTTATTTGTTTTAGGACGGTCCTGCTCCTCGGGCCGGGCCAAGAGAGAGCACCTTCTCCCTTTCTCTTTTTTTCAATTCCTCTCTCTTCCCTCGACCTTTCTTTTTGCTCATTTTTGCTTGTGCGTGCGTGGCCCTGTGCGTTCCAAGAGAACCTTACTTGCCCGTTCTTGCACGATCTCGCCGTTTTTTAGCAGGCTCCAAACTCGAGATTGTATTATTCAATGATTGAGCTGTGGATTTATTCCACTTTTTTATGGGCCCTTTGCCCAAGCGAACTCTTTTCATTCCGATTTCCGACCTTAAATCAATGGATCATCCAGTCGAATTTTCATTTTAATGAAACCTTTCGAAAGCTATATAGGTTATAGTCCCCTGAATGCACCTCTCAAGGGTTTTTTTTTCTAAATTAGCTCTTGTTTTCGAGTTATAATATCATTCGATATTCGTCCTTTCATTTGTCTTGACTCCCGATGTATTGGTTCCTTTTTTACGTAAAAAATGCCAATATCTATGTTTATGATGCAGATTTCATATCCGCTGTCGAATCATTAAAAAACTCAATGCGAAATACTTAAGATTTTCTCTTAACTTATAGTTTTTTGTATTACCAACGTGCTGTCATTTTGGGTCCTCGGACGTTCTGAGTGTTCAATAGAGTATTAAACAGATATTTATTAAACGTAGTGCAAGTGGCGATTTTGGTAAAGACTAGTGCCTGAACCTTCGCCTTTGACAAATGAGACACTTGCACCAAATTGGATAGAATATTTTACACCATGAAAGCCGCAAAATCGTTTCCAAGTTGTGATTTTCAAGTTAAAATGGCATAAAAGGACATGTATTTGAAATCATATACCTTCATACTCCAATGAATACCTTGCATTCTCTAGGACCTAAAATGACAAGTAAGCCATAAATAAGGGGTAATAAGACTGAGAATCTAATGGGGTTTTCGAGTGACCCGATCTAATTTGGGGCAGATCTGGAGCAGAGTTTTCTGCTGATACGTGCTCAAATCAGCTTAGAATAGAATAACAAATATGATCACATGAGAATTCGTAAGTAAAATATAATTATATGATTCATTAATATGATCTATATAAGTATAAGATGAAGTCCCTTTTTTTTAAACTCATAGCAATTGACATCGTTCGAGACGTATTGTCATAAAACTTGGCACACTTATTCTCCGTGCTTTCGAATGCACGGTAGGTGTATTTAGAAGTGTTCATTCTTGAGTATTGTTGTAAATAAATAAACACCCGTAAGACCAAATCTTAAGCAAGAAAATTTCAAGATTTACTCAAGAAATCTCGACAAAGAATTTTGGGCTAGTCTTGGCCAAGTCTGGAGCCAGAGTTTCAATTTCTATCGAGCTTTCCTCAAACTTGGTCAAGACTTGATCCAGATGCAGCCAAGGTTCTTGGGCATGGCTTGGGTAAGTATACGGAAATAGTCTTGGCGTATATTTGTCCAAGACTCTGGCCCAGGATCTTGGAAAAGCCTTGGGCAAGACTTGAAAATAAATAAGACCACAAGTTTTTCCCAAGGCTTGTCCAGGATTCTTGAAAAAGAGGCACTCAGATTTTGAAATTCAGCGCCAGATGGACTACCTCTTCTTTTTCTCATAACAGAATTTCAGCTGTGAATCTATAAAATCGGGACATCTCTTCGCGGATTTTTCAAATACATGGAATTCTTCAAGTTCTCCCGATCCAATATTATGAAAATAGACCGAAATATTTTTTTAAATTCTCATATTATAGGAAACGAAATTTAAATATACAACTGGGGATCATCCCGAGATCGTTCCGCGGCGATCATATAAATTTCTAAACAAATTTTTGAAAAATTAAATCTTTGGGCCGCACCATGCCAAGACTATGGTATGTCAAGAATCTTGGTAAAAAATTGAATTCCCGAGCAAGTCTTGCCATCATTTAATTTTATAGGCCAATGTTTTCTACAAGATTCTTTCGCAAGTCTTAGACAAGATGGGCAAAAGAAATTTCATGAAGAAACTATATCCAGACTTTCCCAAGAGATGGACAAGAAAGTTTAAAAGATACTTGGGCAAGACTTAAACCAAGTATGCAAAAGTAGTCTTGATTAGTGATGGGCGATACTCGAAAAAAGTATCGAAATCCGAGTACTCGATACTTTCAAGTTACCGATACCAATCCTATACGATACCGATACTTAAAAGTGTCGATACCAAAGTATCGAACAAAAGTATCGATGTTTTCGGTTATTCGTTACAACAGGGAACTGAACATATTTTAAATGGTCTTCTGTAGTAACATCTCAAAAAATCGATATTTTTTTCTTGCATTTTTTAACAGGTAATGTTATTATCTATCTTGTACAAAAAGGTTTTTCAAGAATTCGGACGGGAAAGTGATTTTTCAAGGAGGATTTGTGACGCCCTCCGCTGAGTTCCCACAGTACGTTTGGCGTTTTTTTCGAAACCACGTTTTTCGAACTGGTTCACACGATTACTAACGATTGAGCGAACAAATTTCGATAAGTTTTTTTTTAATGCTCAGAACTGTTGTCGCTATCGTCCTACGGGCGATTTTTTCGATATTGACAAATTATTTATGAATTTTTTTAGTCGAAGGAATTAGCAAACAAAATTTTCTAACTTACCACTTGCGCCATTTTGAACCTTTTGATGAAAAAAAAAAAAAAAAAAAAAAAAACTCGTCAGACGATAAGGGCACTCATATAGATTACAAAAAAAAAGTTTTTTTAACCTAATACCGCATTTTTTATCTAAAAGTACAATACAACTTTGAAAAAAAAAACCGTATCAAAAAATATTGAATACTTTCTATACAGCAAAATTTTAAAAAACGCCTAAAAAAAAGCCGTTACTACAGAAGACCCTCTTAAGTATAGTATAACTCGTAGCAACTTACGCTTAAAGAAGTATTTTTGCCTTTTTGGAAAAATTGGTTATATTATTACTTAATTAGCAGCTTTCACTCAAAATTTTATTATTGTATGTACCATAAATAATTATTCATATTTTAATGATATTATAAGTACTTGAATCCGGAAAGAAGGTTTATTAAAAAATGCGAATATATCTTATATTATAACCGCAACCAAAACGCTTCTATCTATATTTTTTATCAAGTACTCCCAGTCTCAATGATTTGTTTCTTTATTTGCATGATTACCTAGATTTAACATGGGAAATTTAGGGAAATCAGGCAAATAAAAAATCGAATCATTTAGACTGGGTGTACTTCCTTAAAAAAACTGAAAATACTTAACTAAATACTTTCCGATGAAATAGCTTGCACAAAATGTGTGAATCATTGATTATTATCTTGATGAATTTTATAATAAGAATACTTCCATAATGAAAATGGATAAAGAACCTTCTTTTTTATTTTCATGTGACGGCAGAAACAAACGACGTTGTTGACATTGCTTGAAACAAGGTGAAACAAGGGAAAGGTTGAGTTACAAAAGTTACTCGGTAACCAAAGACTGTCATCTGCCCTAGTTACCTTCAAAAGTTCAGTATCGATGCGTCAATACCAATAGTAAAAGTATCGGTACTCGATAGTATCGACTTTGAAAGTATCGGTATCAAGCGTCGAAATATCGAGTAAGTATCGCCCATCACTAGTCTTGGTACAGACTTGAGCAAGATGAAAGTCAAGGCTCTTGAGCCAGACTTGGGTAAGTCTTGCTCACATTTGGTTTTACTGGCAGCCATCTCCGTGGACGGAGCCCGTGAATAGTTAGTATATGTGTAATATAAAACAAATATGACATAAATAAATGCAATTTATTTTGGTGCAAATTGGATATATAGTTTCAGAGATCTCACGAATTCAGTTTTTGAAAACGGATGAAAATTTTCGTTTCCTCGCGCCGAGTCCGTTCACTTATTCCTTCATTCTCTAACTGTCGCGCGCGTAGAACACATTATGGCGTTCACACGCTTAGTTCTCCTTATTATTATTATTATTATTATTATTATTATTATTATTATTATTATTATTATTATTATTATCATTATTATTATCATTATTATTATTATTATTATTATTATTATTATTCATTGTACACAAGCAGCAGTTACAAAAGTGTTATTGCCTGTATCTGGCGTAAAATTACATTCGAGTTACAGAGATGATTAGTTTCTCATAATACAAAACATAATACAGAGTAAAGGTAAAAGTATGTTTTCAAGGCCCGTTATATAATATAGTCTATTGAGTAGCACTAACGTCGTGTTGACCATAAGCCTTCTTAAACGCTCGCACCGATGATGAGCGTATCACTTATTGTGGCAAAGAGTTCCATAAAGCCACCACGCGATTAGACAGAGAGTGTTGTCGTTGCATTTGGTGATGTCTCATTGTTCTTAGCTTCAAGGAGTAGCCTCGCAAGTTATAGGTCTCTCGGCAAGCGTAAATATAGTTGGGAGCGCTTTTGCACTGTAATGCCCTGACAGGCATTTAAATGTCTCGATGCAGTCCCTTATTTTACGTCTGTCAATGAGCATCGGGAGTCTAAGGTGTTTTAATCTCTCAGTATAGGGAAGGTTCTTTATTATACATAAAATTTTTTTTTTTTAAACGAAAGTACATGGAATAATGTATATATCGTAATACTACAGTTTTGATAAATAATTATTATTGTACAATATTTCATTTAGGATAAATATAATACTCAGTATAATATATTGTCATATCCTGAAAGTTTGAATGATTACTATGAAAACATATTGAAACATGCATATCTCATAAATATGCCTTCATATATGTCATTTATGTTTTTTATATGCCAAATATGTTTTTCAAGAGTATTTGAAGGTGCAGAATTTTTTAAAAATAGAATATTTCATTTTCACTGTAAATTTTTTTTAATATTACAAAAGCATGTGGTCGAGAGAAGCCCCTTTTCGTTTACGCCGATGCCAATGAGTATGAGGGCCTCTAAAGAGACGTTGCAGGTATTTAATGATTCCGTCTTTATTTCGATGCAGAGGCTCACGCAGGTTCTTTCTTTGTCGGTGTCGCTACGTGGCTCTTCTCGGGGGGCCCCACCGAGCCCGTGAGATCGCATTTTTTCTCGGGGCCGAAAGGAGAGGGGAAAAAAAGAAAGACCCTTTTTCTGACGAGCAAATAGCGTGCCTTTTTTATTTGTTTGTTTGCTCAAGTTACCAAAAGCGTTGGCATGCAGATACGCGCAAATTATAATAGTAAATTAAAGAAGAAAGAAAAGAAACAATAGTGAAGGAATAAGATAACTGTCTTTGTATACTGTCCGAATCAAAACAGACGTATGATACGCTGATAGCAAAAGCGAGCTAACGACAATGTATTTTAAATAGGCGTTAGTTCGCTTTTGCTATCAGCGTATAGTATGTACATGAATCTCTGAATTTGGATCAGTTTAGTATCAAGGATTTTATGTCGATTCTTGAGGTAAAGAATTGCGACAACGGTGAACCTGTCAAATTTAATTGACGAAATCTGTCGAATTGACAGATGAATAAGACAAAATCATGATTTTAGTTTCGACTGGATTATCACGACTCTTGCTCTTTAATTAGAAAATGGTATTAATATTGCGCGTGCGCACTTGAAAAATACCTTTTTTGTGATGGAAAAATGAAAACACATTTAACTTGTTACGTTGCATTATGAATTGCAGAGTTACGAAAGATCGGTGAAGTGCGGTGTTACTGCAATCAACCGGACTGCGTGTCCCAGGGCTACATGTGCCGCGGAAAGGGATGCTTCACGAGCACGCGTACCATCCAGCTCAGCCTCAATCCTTTCCTGAATTTGAAGCCCGAACACTCGACCTACAGTGGCTGCCTCGAGAAAACTTTTCGCAAAGAACAATGCCCCGCGGGCTTTCTTTGCTGCGAGCACGATTTGTGCAACCACATCGACAATCCCGCCATGAGGCATAGGCTCAACAAAGCCCTCCAAGGTGATATTCTCGTCTTTCTTTTCTCCCCCCACCCACTCTGTGTACACAGTTTAAATACTTATCTTGAGATCGTTATTCGGTTGCCCAAGAGTTGAGGACTGCAAAGATACTTTCGGCGATCTCTTAGGAGAACAATTATATATTAATTCATATTATATGTAATTGTAATCATAATTATCACAATGTCTCTCTCCGTAAAACTAAATCTTGGGCTAGTCTTTGCCAAGTCTAGAGCCAGAGTTGAATTTCTATTGAGCTTTCTCTAGACTTGGTCAAGACTTGATCCAGATGCAGCCAAGGTTCTTGGGCATGGTTTGGGTAAGTATGCGGAAGTAATGTTGGCATAGATTTGTCCAAGACTCTGGCCCAGGATCTTGGAGAAGCCTTGGGCAAGACTTGAAAATAAATAAGACGGCAAGTTTTTCTCAAGGTTTGTCCAAGACTCTGGTCTACGATATTTTTAATGAAGGGCGCTCAGATTTTGAAATTCGGCGCCATCTTAGATTTCGCCGCCAGATGGACTACCTCTTCTTTTTCTCATAACAGAATTTCAGCTGTGAATCCTTAAGAGTGGTGAACGAATCTTCATGTAATATCAAATCGCGACATCTCTTCACGGATTTTTCAAATGTACAGGGTGCGCCATTTCTTATGTCGGCATGTAAACATTGAATAACTTGAAAAAAAAACAACCGATTTCTGTAAATGAGGTATTTTTATTTAGTTTGGTCCTTTACAATTTATTTAGACTAGTTTTTGAACACAACATCAATCAAGTGGCCGCCCTTATTGTTCACAGCAAAATATGCCCTTTTTGCGGCGTTTTCCATTACCTTTTCGAGCATCTCGGGTGGTATAGCAATGATTTCGGCACGAATATTTTCCTTAAGCTCTTCAATGGTCTGCGGCTTGCTGGCGTACACTTTACTTTTCAAATAACCCCACAAAAAGAAGTCTGGAGGGGTCAAATCTGGAGATCTGGGTGGCCATTCAATGTCGCCTCTTTTTGACATCAGACGTCCAGGGAATTTTCGTTGCAGAAACTGGATTGTTTGATTCGCAGTGTGGCAGGTCGCACCATCTTGTTGAAACCAGTAATCTTCAAGACCTTTTTCACGCATTTGTGGGCAGACATAGTGAGCCAACATCCACCGATATCGGTTTCCATCGATCGTTTGGTTCTCTTTGAAAAAATAAGGACCAATGATGGTTTTGGCGCAAACGCCGGCCCAAACAGTAACTTTTTGGTCATGCAATGGCGTTTCATGGATCTCGTGTGGATTCTGCGTTCCCCAAATGCGGCAATTTTGCTTATTAACGCCTCCAGAAAGTTTGAAATGTGCCTCGTCGGTCATTAAAATTCGCTTCCAAAAATCAGGTTCAGTATCAACTATTCGAGCGATTGTTTGTCCATATTCCAAGCGACGTGGATGATCTGTAGGCAATATTCTTTGTGTTAATTGCATTTTGTACGGAAACAAATGCAAATCATCTTTCAAAATGCGCCGTAGAGTGGTTCCACTGATGCCGAGATGCTGAGCGCGGTGACGATATGAAACTTTTGGGTTTTGGGCAACGCTCTCTCTGACAGCTTCAATCAGTTCATTTGAACGTCTTGGTCGTTGATGAACGGGTTGTTCGCGATCTTTCACTGTCCCGTGGTCACAAAAATTCGACACCAAACGACGAATAGTGTTGTCAGATGGTGCCTGTTTGCCAAGATATTTTCGACGATATGCTCGTTGAGTTAACACAACTGAACGACTATTTTCAATGTACAAAGTAACTATTTCAGCGCGTTCTTTTGGTGTGAAGCGATACATGGTTGAAATTGTACTGAATTGACGTTTCCAAAACAAGTGAAGTCAAGTAAATCGGTTGTCAAATGTTTAAGTTATTCAATGTTACAATACCGACATAAGAAATGGCGCACCCTGTATGAAATTCTTAAAGTTCTACCCAGGATAAAAAACAGGGCATGTTCCTGTGACGGCGGGTTTACGTTCAGTTCGCGCATACTTAACCACCGCCATGTTATTTTTTGTGCCGCGCCAAAAAATTCAAGAAAACCAATGTTTTCCACCAATAATATTTATTGAGTAAAACTGAATTTTAATCATTAAATATGCTGTTAACCGAAAAGTGACATTGCAAACATGATAAAATAAGCCATTTTCATCAAAGTTTAATGTTTTTCGGCAAGATGTTAGAATTTACTGTTACACCCACGTTAGCTTTTGTTTTTCTTTCTTTTGCACGTTTGGATTATGCAAGCCATTTTCACAACTTGAAATGTATTCAATGCTTTCCAAACTTATTTCAGCATTGTTTTCATTTTCGATCCACTGGAATCAACAGGAGTACACTGTTTCTGATTGGCCCAAACGCATTTGTAAACAAATATGGCGTCCGTTAGGTAAAGCCAATCAGAAGAAAGCTGCGCAGAACTGGCTAAGAACATACCCTGTTATTTTCATACATGTAATACATATGTGGTTATTTTCACCCTGGTTCTACCAATTTACCCGTTGGTGGTTCCCCCTGAACTGAAGAATCTTTTTTTAAATCAACATTATTATGATATATATATATATATATATATATATATATATATATATATATATATATAGGTAGATATACAATACAATGTATTGACCCATCCGCCATTTTGGATTCCGCTTGCCAAAGGCTCTGTAAGAGCCAACGAGTCTTGATCCCGAGGTCGTTCTGCGGCGATCATATAAATATTAAAAAAAATTGAATTTTCTGACAAGACCATGCCAAGAGTCGATCAAAAATCTTGGGCCAGACTTGGGCAAGTATGCAGAAGTAGTCTTGGTATAGACTTGAGCAAGATAGAAGTGAAGACTCTTGAGCGAGACTTGGGTAAGTCTTGCTCACATTTGGTTTTACGGGTCTATCCTGATAAAAAAAAAAGTCGATCACCACCAACGCTGCCCCAGTCTCGTCAATCTATTTTATCAATAGTAGAACATGACAAGTTTCACTTTTTACTGAGATGTAACAAATTTCACTGTATAGCATCTTCTTCTATCTCATATTACCTTGTCTTACTTTATCCTAGCATACCTTACCCTGTCATACGCTATACTATCTTATCAGAAATTTTGCATGGTAACAATTCATCGAAACAATCCAAACGATTCGTCTTTTTTCGAGGCAACTTTCCAAACATACAGTTACGTAGCTGACTTTCACGATCGTCCCCGCGAAAGTCGCGTATTCCCAATTCCCTGAGCGATCAATCCCGTAAAAATAATGTCCCTAAATTTATCCCAAGACAAATAAATCGCCGGCTCCTCCGATTCCCGTCGATTCCGAATGCTCTGAGAAAAAAAACTTAGCACGCGCTCTTTATTTATAGACCTCATCGAGGACCAAAAAGCGTTTTTGGGCGCGGTGCCACCGACTGGACAGGACCTGCAGGCCACGGACAGCTGGTTCAAAACCGCCACGATTTTGGTGCTCGTCGGGGGCCTCATCGTCTTGGTCATTCTCGTGGGCCTTGCCATTCGACTTCTGCAGCCCATCTCACCTCAAAATCACAAGCTCTCGCCCCATCGGACCATGGAAAACGCCCCACCCCTTTTGGGGGGGCACCCCTCCAACAAAGTGCCTCTCGTTTAGGATGAATGCGTTAGTTTACAAATTTTTCAAAAATTCCGACTACCTTGCGGAAAAACAGTTTCTAAAGAGTAATTTGGGGTTGCTGAGTACAAAAATAACTGTCATTTCTTTTTTCAAGTAAGCATTTCCAAAGTAGTAACAAAAAAGGTATATTATTCAATAGGTACGGATGTGTGAATTCGTCAAAACGAGGAAATTACGGACCGGGCCGAAGGGTAGGCCTGTAACACATTTCGCCTATGTGCACATCCGTACTTGTTTGCGTGAGATGTTTTTCATCGCGATAGCTGGAAAGCCACTTCAAAATGTCAGTTTTGAGGTTAGAGTGATGAAAAATATATTATCTAGCTTTTTTTCATTTATTTCCAGAATCATTGGGAACAATTTATACTATTAACTAGAAATATATATTGTTCGAAAAGTATACTTGTAAGCTTTACAACGATGTGCTGTTTTTGCTAAACGAAATAGAAGTTATAGGTATTGGAAGTAAAAAAAATTGCATTCAGAAATATGAATAGTTTTAAAATGCATTTTTCTTAAACTTTGAACGCTTTTAACCTAAGAACCACTATTTTAACCACCACAAACAGTATATGGCCGTAAAGCTTACAATTATACCTTTTGAACAATACGTATCTCATGTTATTGAAATCGATCGTTCTTGATATTTTTGGAAATAACTGAGAAAAGGGCCAAAAAACGCGTTTTTTGATAATGTATTGATTTTAATATAATACGCTTATTTTTAGAAAAATAAAAGACAGTTTCAGTGACCCAAGATTATTCAAAAATCGTTTATTACGCAATAGGGGCAGATGTGCTAATTAGGCGAAACGGACAAATTGAGGACCGAGCCGAAGGCCAAGTCTGTAACCTGTTTCGTTTGTGAGCCCGCCCGTACTTGTTTGGGAGAGGCATTTGTTACCCCGATAGCCGAAAAGTCACTTGAAAATTTCAGTTTCCGAACAATATTTGTTCAACACCCGCAAGAAATATGTAATTTCACGGCCATGTTGAGAGTTGGCGAAATCAGAAATTTCCTGACTGTTGACGAGTAGCGTAGGCAAACATTTTCTTCTCCCACGGGTACGGACAGAGGGTTAAGGAGTTAGGAGAACGCAATACGAAGTTATTATGATGCGGAAATCATTTGCGTCAGTAATCTTGTACATTTAAAACTGTTTTTGGGCAGTTTTACAACTAAAAACGGGATTTTGACGTATTGCAAATCTAAATACGTAAGTGATTGATGGCGGCCATTTTCCAAGATGACCGCCGTTGATTGATTAATCCATTGTCAACAATGTATCGCGGCGGGCCGCTGATTTTCGCTTAATTTTATATTTCTCTCGGTGGTTGAACAAAATATTGTGTGCGACTAGTGATCGTAGGAGAATATTCCACTCGTGGAATTTCTTCTTTCTCCCACTAGTCGCACAAATAGATATTATTTTATGTGAATAAAATCGATCGTTCTTGATATTTCTGGCAATAATTGGAAATATGACCAACAAACACGCTATATACTGATATATTTTGAAAACGTTTCTTGATAAAAATAAATGAGCCATTTCCATAATTAGCTAAAAAAAGAAAACGTTTTTTTAACAAGGTATATTTTTCATAGTTATTCGTGACATCTATTGGTTTTGTTTCGTTGGTTTGTTTGTTTGCTTTTTTTTTTTTTTTTTAAATTATGTCACTTCGGACTTGAAACCCAATCAGCACATGTCTTTGTCAAGAAACTTGCTGCTATCTTTCAACCGAATTGATAGGTTTGAGCGGACATCGAAATGTTGCAAGAACTTTGCTGAAAGATTACATTTTTCTTCAAAGCTTTCGCGTTGATTAGAAAGTGCCATGTTCAGAGGCGCACACAAAAAAAATTTTCGAGAAAGGTTCTCCAAAAATACATGTCTGCTGTCTTATAAATTTTGAATGTTCGAGGTATAAAATTTCTACCTACAAATTGTATAATGTTTTATGCTTGACTCTTACGAGTTTCAAACGTAAGGCATTTCAATAACAAATTTGTGTTTTCTAATCTCAACTTCCGAAACTTTGTGAATGAAATATTTCAGTATCAGGTAATGATTTCGTAATTATAAAAGTTTAATTTTTCATCATCCAACTTTTAAAGTTAGATGTTTACTATTGTTTGGATTGTTGATTTTAAGCGGTAATTCTTTTCAAAATAATATACGACTTTTCACTTAAAAAATTATGAATCAACACACTGTATCACGTTTGAAGTATGAAATATTGAAACTTTCATATTTTGCAAGTTCGTTTTTTGTTTTTCATTGTTCATATATTTTTGAAAACATTTTCACTTACCTAAAATTTTATTGAATTATGAATTACTAATTTTTTTTTCCAGTAATGTAATCTACATCGAATAACCGAAATTTCTAAGTTGACTGTATTAAATTCTTTGGATTAAATGCTTTGAGCAGTAATTTTTTCTAGAAATAATTTTTTTCTTTTTTTTCCGTCTATTTCGTGCAATGTTTTTAGTCAAATTTCATCTTCAAATATTTGCAATGATTTATTACAAGTCTGTCATATTTCTAATTGTAATACTACAATTTCTTTCTTAGTTTTTTTCTTAAACGAATTTTTCATCATTTCTCAAATTTTTATGAGACCAACAAATTTTCACCATTTCATATACTGGAAAATTGATTTTTTCCACTTTCGAGAGGGGTTCTGCCCCAGAAACCCCCCTCTGTGTTCCCCAACTGGTCATGTTTCTGTAGAGATGAATTCGATTCATTTTCCACACAAACCACTTGTTTGTGAACGATGTGAAGAACGATCGGAAATTTCTTGTTCAGAACTCTACAATATTATAAAAAATATCTTAATAAATCAGAGACCACTTTATTAAGAAAAGCGATGTCGATGTGAAATTGCGATTGTATGACATTTCCGGGGTTGATGCATGTTCAAAGTGTTTGTACAAGACTCTCTAGAATGATGGGCCGTAAAATGCTAGCCCCATTTGGCTGTGAATTTTTATAATTGCAATATTCTGTAATATTTCCAATAATTACCTTGTTATTTGTATTTTTATGGTGCTACTATAATGAACGTTATGTAAATATATGTAAGAGCGTCATTTGAATAAAACTTGATAAATTTTTCAAACCACCGATGTTATTTATTGCAAAACGAGATCACGTTTTTCATTTTTTATTGCCAAAACTTTGAATTTTTATTGTTTTATATCTTTCAAAATACTCGTTATTGTCAGGTAAAATTTTTAGAAAGTATATGAATCGAAACGATAAATACCAATATCGGCTAATCTCAACATCGATGTATCGAAAAGAAAATATCGATATTCCGATGTGTCGCACAGATTTTGATGGATCTTCCAGAGAACTATTTGTTCATAAAATTATAGTACGTTAGGTTCATGGTAGTTTTGGATACTCACATAATTTGAAGGATTTTCTAGTATTTTTATGGATATCCACTATGATATCTGGAATTTCAAAATTTTCAAAATTTTTACATTTTCAGAAATTCAATAAATTTTTGAGACATTCGTAAATACCTTGATTTTAAAAATTTTTCTTTTTTTTTTAAGAATCCAGAAAATCTTGTAACATCTTCTAGTATTTTCATAGCTGGTAGATATTTTTAAAAATTTGGGCCTAAAAATTTCAAGTTTAATAAATTTTTGGTACTTGAATACATTTTTCCGGAAACAAAATCTTCCTTCGTTTATGATTCTTTTATTATTTTTCGTATTTTTTTCGGTATTTATACAGTTCAAAGAATTACTTACATAACTTGCTGTAGAAATTTTCTAGGTTTTGATGCTCTAATTAGTGGAGTTATATGGAGTTTTAGTATTTCTAGATTTTCGTATTATTTTGTTTTTAGATTTATAAGATATAATTTTTCTTTGAATTCCAATTTCGAAGGATTTCTATAATTTCGATTAGTTCAAGAAACAGCATAGATTTCAAGTACTTTTAGAAATTTGCGTATTTATTAAGAATTTGAATGATCCAAAGCAGGCATGCACAACTCAGTCCTGGGGATCGTGGGGAAGGCATGAGCCTGCACGAGCCCACGTGAGAGTTTTGACGACGTACGAATTCAAGGTTTATTAATTTCCAAATTTTTATTTTTTCTTGAAAAAACTTGATTGATTTCTGAAAAAATACAATCATGATATACTATTATCTAATGAAATTTTAGTATTTTTCGTACTTTTTTTATTTATCGAATTTCAAGATTTAAAGATTCTTAGTATATTTATTAATTTAAATAATTTCTAAATTATAATGCTCCAGAAATCAAAGTTTCAATATTTTG
Source organism: Platygaster robiniae (assembly GCA_028476575.1). Classification (NCBI taxonomy): domain Eukaryota; kingdom Metazoa; phylum Arthropoda; class Insecta; order Hymenoptera; family Platygastridae; genus Platygaster; species Platygaster robiniae. The sequence goes on from CM052021.1 coordinate 41,089,096, forward strand.
CAGAATTTTTAAAGTTTATTTTAAAAATGCCATCAGGATTTACAAGTGTCATATAAAATTCAAGTATTTTCGTATTTGTTCAATTTAATTACATTTTCTAGATTAGATATTTGTTTGTATTTTTATCACTACAAATATAGATTTTTTAAGTTCAATGCTTAATGAGAATCCAAGATTAATTATTTTCAGAAATCTAAAAATTATTCAATAGATAAACAGATTTTTGAAAAAATTTATTCAGGATTTACAAGTATCTAATAAAATTTTGGTAAATCGTGTATTTTTTGTATTTATTGCATTTTGCAAAATTTCCTACCTGTAAACATATTTAGCAATCTTACAAATTTGAATAAAAATTTGTCATGTTTGATGCTTTAGGTATCAAAGTTTTATATATTTTTGGAAAAATGATATCAGCATTTATATACATCTTTTTATTATCATGTATTTTTATTTATTAATGTTGTGAGATTTTCTTGAATTATAATTTATTTGTATTTTTGGTTTTTTATATAGATTCCTGAAATTGAATAACCCGGAAATCAAAGTTTTATTAATGTCTCAAGTTTTTGTAGATTTTTGAAAATTTATATTAGCATTTATTACTTATCCATTCAAGTTCCAGTATTTTTTATATCTTTATGTAATTATCAGATTTTGTAAGATTTTCTAACATATTTCAAGATTTTTATTATTTGCATAGATTTCCATATAAATTTATAAAATTCAATAGAATCTAAAGTTCCATAAATTTCTAATATTACATGTATTTTTGATAAATCATGACAAAACTTTTTGTTGATTCAATTCATAACATTAGTTTCCAAGTGCAATAACTTTCTTCAAAGAAAATCACGAGAATATCATTATGAAAGAATCTGAACGCCTATTAAATATTTCTGCAATTTTATTTTTGAAACTGACAATCGGAGACCGTCCTCCATGTAAAACATATCGCTATTGGTTATAAGTTTAATAAAAAGGAAAGAAATTTATATTGCCAAATAAATTGATCGCTGATCTTTATGCTGAATGAATAAATTTGAAGAAAGAAAAAAAAAAATAAAGAAACAAAATTTTCGTCTCAATTTTTCTTCACACAAATAGCTTGCAATATCGATTAATATCGCAACGAAAATATCGATATAAAGATCATCGATAATGAAAACCTCGATATATATCGGACAGAAATATCGATTTCCAATATGTCGATCCATATCGTCCATCCCTACCATTCATGTACCTGGGTTCATATTTTTCTTTTTCAAAGCATTTTTCATAGATCAAGAATCTTCAGTTTCCCAAGGTAAGAAAAAATTAAAAACAATATAAAGATTCCTTACTGCAATTCTTATCTCTTTATTCATCTGTTTCGCAGCAGCGGGAGCAGCAGCAAAACCCCCACATTCATCTTCCGAGCACATCCGGTAAACCCTTCGCGCTGTATAATTAAAAAAATAGAAATAAAACGGCTGTCGATTGCAGCGCGAATGGTAACCGAACTCGTAACTTCATATAATCACTTTTGAAGCTTCAACATTAGAACCACGTATAAAAATACTGTTTCCTGAGCTGGCTGCCACCGCTGTCCTCGTCCAGGCGTCGACGCTAACTGTCCATAGTGATTATGTACACGCGGCTAATAGTAGTTTATCGCACCGGGTCGTTTAAGACAAGATCTCGCTGAAGGACTTGACGTAGGCTTCGTGGAGTTTATTGACAAAGTCCTGGTCGTTTTTGACAAGGTAATTGAAAGCCTGCAGGAGTTGGTTCCTGGTGAGGGGCTCGGGTCGGTTGGGGGGTTCCGCCGCTGGGCTCGACGCTGCGAACATACCTGGTGGGATCAAAGCCGGCGCGGTGTTCGTCGCTGTATTCTGCCGCGCGTTCATCGCGCTGTTTATCATCGAGTCTTCCATCATCTGTGGCACAAGAAAAATCGGAGACTCGAATGATTCGAGCATCGATTATATATTTATCGATATTTTTAACATCGACATTTATTTGTCAACACAAATATCGATATATCGGAGGGGCATAGGCAAAAAAAAAATTTTTGGGAGGGGTGTTTCAAAAAAATCATTTCCTTCGGGATTTTTCAATTTTTTGGATTTCAGGGCTCAAAATCTATACACTTTTTGAAATCAAGAGTTATGCATTTTTACGTACTTATTACATACAAACTGTCACCCGTGGCTTCCCTTGCAATTATCGGCTAGTTGACCGTGGCTATGCTCTGTGCTTACTCAATATAACTTTCATATTTGACTGTATTACATATTTCTAAATAAATTTATGCTTTTTTAGAGTTTTGGCTATGTTTTCGATATCTTTCTGTATTATAAAAAAAACTTGATCCCCCCCTCCTGCCACCACCATCGATGTCAGGCGATGCTCCTTGAGTTAGCCGAGAAGCATACGTAAGTAGTCTCACATTGTGAAACTTGTTATGTTTTAATATAGAATTTCTGTTAGGCACAAGAAGTTTTACAAAGTGAAACTTCTAATGTATGCTTTTCGGATTAGCCGAGGAGCATCTGCTAACACGGTAGTAGGGAGGCGGGAAGTATTTTTTCTACATTGTAAAAAAAATTAGATCCCTCTGTCGCTACCAATGTATCAACCAATGATCCTCGGCTTCTCCTAGTCTAAGTCAAGACGCATACATGAGAAGTTTCACTATGTAAAACTATGTGAAACTTTTTATGTCTTTATGGCAAACATGTTTGAATTATGTTTAAATGTTTAAATTTAAATAAAAAAGAAATTTTATTTCGGAGTTTACCAGAGGAGGTTTTACTCCTTTGCTGATACATAAGTTTCACTTCAAAGCGGGTCATCAGAAATTTTATTTTATAGTAGGCGATTAAAAGATTTATTTAATAGTAGGCTATTTGAGGTTCCCCTTCTATAGTGAGACATCAAAATCTGATCTTATGGCACACTGTATATTGGACCATAAGAAGTTTTATTTTATAGTAGATTGCTACTATTTATAGCAAGAAAAGTTATTTTTTATTGTCGACAATCGAAAAGAACTTTACAGATCCTACGCAACATTTCTAATGGTCTATTATAAAGTAGAACTACATTATAAAACAAAGTGAAACTTCTAATGCCTTAATATGTATAGCAAACAAAGTATTGCTTATGCTCTAAAATCGAGTGAAACTTGGATCTGATGTCGAACGTATAATAGCCTAGTAAAAAGTAAAACTCCTTTCATCTTACAATAGATTGTAATCTGATGTTAAACTTTCAAGAATGTCAAGAATTTCTATGTCACAAAATCACATCTTTCTACAAAATGACGAAATTTCTTGAATTTTCAAAATAAACAAAACAAAAAAAAAATAATCTCAAAAAAATACAAAAGTGAGCAAATCATAAACTGTCACAAAGTAGTTAAGTATTACTATTCTACGAAATAACAAAATTTCGAAATTCCAGAAGATTCGAAAATCTTACAAAATACTAAAAATGGCAAATTCAGAAAAATCATAAAATGTCACAAAATTCACAGAATCACAATATGTTACAAATAACAAAAATTTATGAAAATTACAAAATTATTTGCCTTATAAGTTATTCGTTTGCCTAACAATAATTTGTTAAATATTCGCCATTATATTGGCCATCAATTAAAGGCTTGCAACATTGATTCAATATAGGCCAATGTAAAACAAATATTAGTTGGATATTCCGAAACATATCTGAAAAAATTCTGCTAAAAAATAAACTTTTATTGTGCAATTGAATCATTATAAAGAAAAAAGGTTAAACAATATTTCATCATTTACAATCCGTTTTTTGTATTTTGTATTTTTTTTATTAGAGAATTTAGACTTGAAGGTTTATATGCCAAAACTGATAAGACAATTCAATAATTTTGAGTGATTTCATTACTTCGTGAAATTTTGTAATTTTGTAATATTCTGAGATGTTGTGACATTTTGTGACATATTGCGATTTTGTGACATTGTGTGTGTATGTGTCATTATTCCTTCACTTCCTAGTTATTCAATCTTCTAACTGAGAATTCAAAATTTTCTTTAACTATAATTCATCAGCAGACCTTGACGAAAAAAAAAATTTTGAAAATCCGTCCAGCCGTTTTCACGTGATGCGATGACATATGAACATACATTCTGCTTTATATATATAGATAAATGTATATTCGAAGAACTTTCAAAAATGTAACCTATTTTTATAAAGCTTTCTAGAATTCGATACTCTAGAAATGACAGTTCTGAAAAACGTCAATAAAAAGTTACAAAAATAAAAAAAAAAAAATGCAAAACTTTGAATCTCGTTAGTCATACAACCCAAAAATTTCGAAAATTGAAAAATCGCACTAGTTAAACAAGATTTCCAAATCCTACTAATTTAAAAATCCCGAGAGAAATATACTTTCTCAAAAAACCCCACCCAAAATCAAATTTTGTTGCACAAAAGAGTAATCGCAATCATCTTATGAATTCGTCAACATACCGCATCGCCCTCTTCCGAATGCGAGAACAAGGAAGATAGTGGAATGCTATTGGCCGCATTGGCACGACTCATCTTATTGGCGGGTCCGGCATTGACCGGCGACTGTATCCTAAGGAAGCTCGACGATCCATTAGAGTCCGTTGAATTCACGTTCGCCTCCTTCTCCTGTGGAGTTATTGAAACTTCCCCTTGAGTCGTAATTTTGGTATTTTTTTTCTTTGATCTGTTCAAAATAGAGGTCGCCGTTGAAGTGCTGTTCGAGGGCGTGAGATTTTGGTTTCCCGTGGGTGTTACGGATCTTTGTTGTTTTTCAATGTTTTCCAGGGTGTGGGCGGCGGGGTGGGACATGAGTCGTGCCAAAAGTGGCTTCGCGTCTTCCGTGGCTGGCATTTTACCGGGAGTCGCCACTTTCGTTTGGTCCCTGGGCGTATTTGACAGTTCAGTGTGTACCTGCAAGATGAAAACTTGAGTATCCCAAGGTTCCTGATATCCAGATATTTTTTCTGACATATCAGACTTTTTGAAAAACTTTCGTTTTGATGTTTTTGTTTTTAATATACCCATTCAGTATTTAGGTGAGTGATTTCTTCTAACATTAATTTCATACTTATTTTTTAAACGTTTTTACTTTTATACTACCATAGCAAAATGTTTCATATGGGGGACAGTCAGTGGTTTTCTGTTTCAAAAATATAATTGTAGGAATATTTAATAGATGTAAGATTTTCCTATAGTAATATTCTCATGATTTTATTCTTATAAGATGTATATACCTTGTAGGGCAATATTATTATTGTATACCTCTGGAATTTTTCCAATTATTCATAAAAATTCTATTAATTACTAGAAATATATGAAGCTTTAGATAATAGAGCAAGAAATTCTAGTGAATAATATCAAAATCTATAAAAATCTCTAAATGTTCTGTAAAATTTTGGGGAAATTAAGAAATACACAAATATACAAAAAATACTAAAAATTGAAGGGATAGTTATGAATACTAATTCAATTATTCAAAATTGAGAAGATAAATAGAACTACGATTCTTAGACCATAGAATTTTAAAAATCTATATTTAATATCTATAAAGATACTGAAAATCAATAAATCTGCTTGAAAATTAAAAGAAATTTAATCAACAAATAAAAAACAAAAATTAAGAATACCGTAACTTGCTAATTTACTTTTTTCAAAAATCTGTAAAAGTTCTAGAAATTGATACAATTTCGATTCCTAGAGCAACGAATCTTCGAAATCTGTATATCTACAAACATGCGAAAATCTATAAATCTGCCAAAAAATCTTACGAAATTCAATCAATACAAAAAAACAGAAAAAATGAACAAATAAATAAAAACCAAACAAACATACACAAAATTATATAAGTTACTCCTAAATGTTGATTAAATTCTTTCAAAAATCTTTACAGAATTTAGAAATCAATAAAATTTTGGTTTCTAGAACATTGAACTCTAGAAATACATACATGAATCCATAAAAATACAAAATCCTTCAAGTAATATGAATCCTTGGAAAATATGGACAATACTGAAAGAACTTGAAATCTATGATGCTTTTTAATAAATAAATCGACACATGTTATTTAGATATATTTCACATTCTGAAATCAACGAAATCGCGTCCCGGAAATCTGAAAAGGATTATTTGAAAAAACTGAGAGATCCCTCAACAATTTATAAACATTCAAATAATAAAAATTATATTAATAATGAAAATAAACATTAATAAGAAAACCTTAAGTTTCTAAAAAAAAAAACCTTAAGTTTCTAAAATTTCACTTTATAAAGCATGAAAACCAAGGAAATCTATACAATTTATAAGAATTTCGAAAAATCCTTCAAATTGTATGAATACTGAACAAATACGAAAAATTAAAAAAAAAAAAATGTTTCGAGCTTCACAATTTGAGTGACACCTTTATAGGAATTTGAATCATAAAGATCTGTAAACATGCCAATAATCTACCAAAAATTAAAAAAAAAATATAAAACCAACAAACAAACAAACAGAACTAAAATCTGAAAATATTTTATAAATACTTGAAGATTAAAAAAAAACTCTTAATTTGTAAAAACTACAGCATCACCATTTCAAAAACTTCTACAAGAATTATAAAAAATACTGAAAAATTCTTAAAAATCGTATAAATACCTATGATAAAGGAAAAATATTTAAAGAACTTTGAATTTATAAACATAGTGTTTATTTAAAAATCTATGGAAACAAAAAATTTATTCAACTTTGGATTCTAAAAGAAAAACTTCTAAAAATTCAGATCATAGTAATTCATTAAAATACCAAAAATTTGTTTCCAAAAACCAGGAAATCCTAGAATATTTTATAAATGATAAGAAAGACATACCAAAATATAAAAATATATGAAATACTAAAAACTTTTACAACTTGAATAACAAGAGCATCGAAACCTAGAAAATTTCTACCAAAATTCATAATAACACTGAAAAATCCTTCAAATCGTATAAATACTCAAGAATAATGAAAAATATTAAAAGAAAATGAAATCCAGGTAGATACTGTTTGCTGAAAATTCAATGCAAAAACAAAAAATTCATGAAAATTCAAATTTTCAGAAATTTCCATTAAAACAATCCATAAAAAATACGAGATAATCCTATAACACTTTACAAATACTAGAAAATACGATAAACGGTTGGAAATTATTAAAATCCAGGTATACATGATTCCCTACGAAAAACTATCAAATTACCAAAAATATTAAAAATTCTAAATTATATGTATTGGACCAAGTTCTAAAGATCTATGTAGAAATCTATAAAAATCTAGAACATCCTTTAAATTGTATATGTAAGTATCAAAAACTAAGAAAATACTAAAATTAATACAATTCTATGAAAAAATTGGTTTTAGTAAATCCATGAAAATCTATGCAATACATCGCCATATCCATATTTTCTTTTCGATGTATCGATATTTTTCGTTTCGACACCTGTACCTATCTACGTTGCCAGTGTCCCACGATGGGATCGGTGATATCAAAAGATTTTACGATAATTATTATCGTATATTATCGATATTCGAAGTATTTCGATTATCTATATATCAGATATTTTAAAAATATCAAAATTTGATATTTTATCGATATACGTGATTAATGATGATAAATATTATTAACTTATTGTACATCGTACCTTTTTATTTTTATTAATTAAAATAAATCTGTGGTTTCCTAGAAGAACCAGTGAACTCCACTTTGACGTAAGGGTCATTTCACATGATTTTCTGATATATATGACCCTTGTCAGTGGAGTTACTCGATTTTTCTAGGGAACCACAGAAAAATTTAAATTTCATGGTTGGCAACACTGTAACGTGCTTTCCATACACAATAATATCCAGTTTTATCTCTTTCTAAATCTTCAACGCATAAGAATAGTTTCATGAAATACACAGTTCGACAAAATTTGACTTTTGGAAAATTACTGGCGAAATTTTTGGAAAACTGATTCTCTAGGTCATTAATAAACGATTTCCAAAAAGATTTTTGTTCGCTGACGTCGTTGTTAATGCTAATAACAAAAATAGGAAAAAAATGTAAAATTGGATGTATATGTCCGATTTGAAAAAAAAAAAAAAAGAAAACTATTTTCTTGCTCTCGATAAGGCGAATCTATTCCCCCGCTTTTTTTTCGCGAAAAAATCTTTACTTCAGCAAGTTGATATTGCTGAGATAATGGCTGTTTTATTTTTCTGAAAAAGGCCTTTTACCAGTGTCTTCAAGCTCTGGGCGAAATCCGACAATAGAAATCGCCACGCCATCTATGAATACCCAACGCTCAGAGGAACTAAATTTCAAAATTCGAAAAGATATAAGCGCGCCTTCCGCGTCTAACGAACGGTAGCTGTGGCTGGTGGGGGAATGCAGAAGATTGATGACTGTTTTCCGGCGAAGGGGATAAGGGGGGCTTACGAAGGACTAGGCGAAGAAGTTGCGTGGGTCAGTGCTTGCTTTTTGGAACAAGTCGCTCGACTTTATTCCTTTTTTTTTTTCACCCATTTCAGCCTGATTTTTTTGTAATCACTCGGATACAAATCATGATGATTTTTTCGAATTCAATAAAATTGCATAAAATGGATAATCGTATCTGTGTTTCGACTCTGAATTTGGCACTTTAAAAAAATTAAAAAAAATTAGAGTAGAACAATAATTACGTGAAAAATCACAAAAATTTATCGTATTTTCAAATTTTCGCTGATTTGCAAGTGCGAAAAATATACAATATCTAATCATTATCAGTGTATTTTAAGTATCATTAACTTGTTTATGTTTTTTCGAATAATAATTTTTGAACTTAAGAAAAATTTCTTTTAGCATTTTTATTCTACTCAAAATTCATTTAACATACGAAAACTAGGGATATTAAATAAGAGTCACAAGCAAGTTTGAAAACTTTACATATTTTATTTCTACTTAAGGTGTTGTATAAAGTACGTGGATTTTCATTCTACATAAATATTAATAGAAAAACATTTTATAAACTAGCAATAAAAACATTTCCAAATATCACGAAAAAAAAGACATTTTGCTTTTCCACCATTATATTGAAAGGATAGTTGAAAATGGGAAAAATTAGAAACAAATTGTTTAAAAAATGTATCGTAAAGAACAATAGGGAAATAAAGACCAACAACCTAAGCGATAAGGTTGAAAATCTTTATTTCTCAACTCTTTTTTTTTTGCGCCCCTGATTGACCTTCATTATTAATGAGTTTGAGCTCAGCGTCGATAATTTGTTTGTCAGTTTTCTTTTTTTTCATAGCTGTATCAGCTTCACGAGACCAGGCCATCATCATTTCTTTTGCTAACGCCTCGATGAAGCGGCGACGAGCTTGTCGAATATGTTTTGTGCAATTTAACCAGCTCAAATCAATTTTCGTTCGCAACATTTCTTGCAATCGCATCGCCACATCTGGAAAATGGATGATTGAATCTACCGTTGCAGCCATTTCTGAAATGGTGGATTTAATTTCCACGTGAGGTGCTTTCCAAGTTATTTGATAGTTACAAGTTTTACATTTTTTGTAATCGCGCAACTTTTCTAAAGCCTCATCATAATGCGTCGCGTTTAAAAGTTTTTCGGGTGTAATGTTGTAAGGAGAAAGACCAGTCATTCGTTCGTTATCAAAAAAGCCGTCGTATTGATAATTTTTATTCGTCTTGTACGTATTTTGTGTCAAATATTTGACTAAAGAAACCTTCAGAAGATTAACTTGTTCTTGTTCACAATTGCCAGCTTTTCTTTAAACATTATCTAAATTGTTGATTATGATCGCTTTGTAGCATTGCTCAAATTGATACGGTGTAGGAGTCGTGTTTGTAACCCCCCGTGCACGTATTTGCCCAAAAAAATTCTCAAGGTGGTTTTGGCTCACGTTTTTAGGGTCAAAATGGGAAAACTCTACCTCCAAATAGTTCCACAATTTCAGAAAGCCTTCAATGGTCATTTGCCAATTTTTTATAGAGCTAACACATTCAGAAATTTTCAAGGTTTTCCTAGTCACGTAAGCCATTTTAGGCAATTGATGTTTTGCCTCTATCCAAAAAACTTCATGGGCAGAATCATGGGTGACGGAACATCGCAAAACGTTTCCATTTTTTGGGTTTCCCTTTCCATTCACCGAATCGAAAAGATTATTTGCAAAAAAAAAAAGGAATTTCGACGTTGCCAAAGCATCTTTCCCACCATTGTCATCAATCGAAATTCCACCGAGGGGAGTTTTTGTTGGACCTCGTTTTTGTTCAACTGTAGAAGAACAAAAATTTCAAACTCAATTTATCATTTACAAAATCAAATTTACAAAAAAAGATAAATTTATCATTTATCACATACAAAATTGAAAAAATGTCTCCTACACAAAAAACTGTCAACATTGACTTAATTATTCTTGCGGTCTTTTATTTATGTATTGTCTGAAATAAAACTTACGTTGGTAAATCACAAGCTTACACAAAAATAGTTTTTTTGCAACTTTCAAAACATCAATAAAGTAACATTTGTTACATCAAGTTATTACCGGAAGTGGGGGAGGGGTAAAGTAAGTCACCTTGTATGTTATGTATGTCCTTGATTCATGTCCCAACAGTTTTGCTCAAAATTTGAACCGCATATTTTACACTCATTTTTTCCATTGCAGACGGCTCGAGATGATGCTGCAAAATATGTTTCATTCTTTTCTTCGGCAAAGCGTACTTATCGATAACATAAGCACGCTGGATGACGCTCTATTTAGCGAGTTCCCATTCATTTTTTGGCTTTGTTTTGTCAATAACCAACTGCTTGTCTAATAAATTATTCCTTAACCCTTTCACAAGATGAGGTGAGTCATACAAAGGTATGATTTCTTCGTCGTTGACAAGGAAAGTTCGCCCTTTTATGAAATATTAAAAATATGATAATTCATTTCGCACACATACGCAAAAACAACTATTAACTACAAATTTTGTTAAATTTACGTTTTGAATCACCCCGATTCCGTCTCCTTTGATTTTGATCGGGAAATCAGAGCAGAAATAGCAGCTTGATTCGGTCCACCTTGGTCACACACCGTGGCTAGAATTTTAAATTAGAGACTTGCAAAATATTTTCTGTAATTTTTGCATCCATTTTAATTTGATTATTTGAAAATAAAGAAAAGAAATTCATTAAGAATTCATGATAAATTTTAAATTTTTATTATAAAAATTTAATTCAATATAATATAGTTGAGAGCAGTAGTTTCTCATTATACCTTTTATGTGCAAGCCAACTTCTTGGCACATTTTTATGTGCTTTTCGATTTCAATTTGCAATTGATTTGCAGATGTGGCGTTACGGGCGTAATTGTACGACAGTGGAAGCAACCAGGTACCGCAAAAGTCTTTAATAGTGAAAACTAAAACGTGATCCGCTGGTTTAGCAGATCCTCGTGTTCCAAAATTATTCAGCCCATAAACTTTTTTCCCTTTAACTTCGATTTTTGCTTTTAATGACATCTCATCAAAAGAGAGAAAACAGAGAAAATCTCTTCTCTTTTATATAAGTATGTAAATAGTTGTTATAATATAAATCATTATTATTGCACTCATGGTTGTTAGAATTACACACACACACACACACACACACACACACACACACACACGCGCGCGCGCGCGCACGTCATCTAAATGATGATTAGTATGAATATTCAAACTTATATAGGTTTGAATATTCATACTACATGTTTATTTAGTGTTAACACTTTTTCGCCAATTCGAATTTCTTATATTTACTCTTTCAAAATTAAAATGAATAATAAGAAAGTATTTTGCCGATTTTTTCATGACATTTTTGAATGTCATCAAACAGAAAACTCTCGTCTCCTCGGGAAAATCCGATATCAGCTTCGTGAACTCTTCGATTCAGTGACGATTTTTCATTTTTTTGGGGATTTTCGTAGAGATTGATTTCCTACTTTTCAATTTCAAAATGACTCTGTTTTTCGCTATAATTGTTTTTTGCAAATCCACAACCATATTGTATAGTCTCTTTTCACTTTCAGTCAGATCTTTAACTCGTTTTTTTTTCCCCAAAATATTAAGCAACTTTGTGGATTGCGATTTTTCAATCGCTGTTTTTACATTGACGCTCTGATTTTCAAATTCAGCATTTTCTGGAATTTCGGTTTCAACTGTGAAAATTTTTCCAATATCTTTTGCAATTTCTTCCTGAGTTTCGGATAAATTTTCAGATAAATTTGCAGCTGAGTTTTCGAGTACATTTTCAGTTATCTCTCTAGTTGGAGAGACACCGCGATGGTTTCTCTTTTTCGCGGGACAGCGATCAAGACTTCGGCTTTCATGCTGAGCAACGGACCTGATTGAGTTAGGGTAAAATAAGTATATTTGGATGCAGTACTTTAAATTTTTGTTTAAGAGTATTTACTCTTAAGCGTGAGAAATTCTGCACGAGTGAAAATATTGAAAATAAAGTTCGAATAAAAATTTTACTCTGAATGAGTGAAAATTTGAATCGATCAAGAGTGGTAATCACTCATTTCAAGTGTAATGTTGTTTTGAACTGGATGTGTAAGATTATCACTCTTTTAGGAATTTTAATTTAGTACATGAAGTTAAAATATTTCTCACACTTCAAAATTATTCAGTTAAATTTAGTTCCTACCGTTTTGCGGGAAGTCGCAAAATTTTGAATTTTTCAAGGCTCATAAATTTTAAATGTCATACAAACTGTTTAGAACTTTTTATGTTTCATTATATAAATATTTGTCTAAATCATTAATATTTCTCGTAATGTTCGTTATACTTTTCAAGTTTCTTATTGACAATTTTACAAACATTATCATGCAGGATTCGAAAAAATATTATGATAAACATATTCTACATAATTAAATAACATTTCATTAAGTTCATCAAATATTTCAATGGTTATTCAATACTTGACAATGTGTTGAATTTTCAATGATTTATCAATTTCCGAAATTCTCCCAAATTGCAAAAATAATACAAACTATTCAAAACTTTCTAAATATAATAAAAATTTCTCCAACATTAGGATCATATGTAACTTTATATTACTATTGCAAATTGAAAAGAACTTTATAATGCATCTTTCAAAAAAATGTTCTTATGAATCTTATCTGCAAAATCTGCGAACCATTTCTTGAAATTCCAGCAATATTTCAAATTTTGACAAAAAATTATCAACTATTTCCATAACTCATACTCCACTGTTTTTTTAATTTTCTAACATTTTTACTATTTTAAACGTGAAACGAACTATTTATAACTTTGTAAATTGTTACAAAACTTTATCATACTCATAAGGCTTTTTACTAACTTTTAAATACTTTTCAAATTTTATTGATTTTTATATAAATTAGAAAAAATTATAATTCATACTTCAAAACAATATGATCATGAGCACAATCTACAAAATTTATGGACATTTTCTGAAATGCTACAAATTTGGTAAAATCGTTTATTTTCATTGTTTTCCATTTTTCAACTTTTTAGAATTTCCGAAATATTTAAGATGATAGAAATCATTTTAAATTTTCTACATTTCCTGAACATTTTTTTAACTCATTGACATACCGTTTTGCGGGAGGTCGAACTTCAGGAATCATATCATGGGTCTTATCAATATTTTGTTCAATGATTTCATAGTTTATTTCTGGTGGCTCAGGTAAAAATAAAGATGGAACCACATCGTGTTTCAATCTACTTTTAAAACCCTGTGCCTCATAGTCCTCTTCTTTGAAATGACGATAGCAAACTCCTTCTTTATCATTTTGTTTTTTATCAACATCTACAAATAAATCTCATTATCAAACATCAATGAATTCTCTTTGAAAATGTTATACTTTACTTGAAAGTACAGGGTGCGCCATTTCTTATGTCGGCATGTAAACATTGAATAACTTGAAAAAAAAACAACCGATTTCTGTAAATGAGGTATTTTTATTTAGTTTGGTCCTTTACAATTTATTTAGACTAGTTTTTGAACACAACATCAATCAAGTGGCCGCCCTTATTGTTCACAGCAAAATATGCCCTTTTTGCGGCGTTTTCCATTACCTTTTCGAGCATCTCGGGTGGTATAGCAATGATTTCGGCACGAATATTTTCCTTAAGCTCTTCAATGGTCTGCGGCTTGCTGGCGTACACTTTACTTTTCAAATAACCCCACAAAAAGAAGTCTGGAGGGGTCAAATCTGGAGATCTGGGTGGCCATTCAATGTCGCCTCTTTTTGACATCAGACGTCCAGGGAATTTTCGTTGCAGAAACTGGATTGTTTGATTCGCAGTGTGGCAGGTCGCACCATCTTGTTGAAACCAGTAATCTTCAAGACCTTTTTCACGCATTTGTGGGCAGACATAGTGAGCCAACATCCACCGATATCGGTTTCCATCGATCGTTTGGTTCTCTTTGAAAAAATAAGGACCAATGATGGTTTTGGCGCAAACGCCGGCCCAAACAGTAACTTTTTGGTCATGCAATGGCGTTTCATGGATCTCGTGTGGATTCTGCGTTCCCCAAATGCGGCAATTTTGCTTATTAACGCCTCCAGAAAGTTTGAAATGTGCCTCGTCGGTCATTAAAATTCGCTTCCAAAAATCAGGTTCAGTATCAACTATTCGAGCGATTGTTTGTCCATATTCCAAGCGACGTGGATGATCTGTAGGCAATATTCTTTGTGTTAATTGCATTTTGTACGGAAACAAATGCAAATCATCTTTCAAAATGCGCCGTAGAGTGGTTCCACTGATGCCGAGATGCTGAGCGCGGTGACGATATGAAACTTTTGGGTTTTGGGCAACGCTCTCTCTGACAGCTTCAATCAGTTCATTTGAACGTCTTGGTCGTTGATGAACGGGTTGTTCGCGATCTTTCACTGTCCCGTGGTCACAAAAATTCGACACCAAACGACGAATAGTGTTGTCAGATGGTGCCTGTTTGCCAAGATATTTTCGACGATATGCTCGTTGAGTTAACACAACTGAACGACTATTTTCAATGTACAAAGTAACTATTTCAGCGCGTTCTTTTGGTGTGAAGCGATACATGGTTGAAATTGTACTGAATTGACGTTTCCAAAACAAGTGAAGTCAAGTAAATCGGTTGTCAAATGTTTAAGTTATTCAATGTTACAATACCGACATAAGAAATGGCGCACCCTGTAGATTATAGCAAATTATAGAAATTTCAACCGCCGAATGACGTCTTTAGAAACAAAACATATATATACCAAATCAATAATTTTGTATTATCTGAAATTTTGCACGCTAGAGTGGAACCGAATTTACACAAATTTCCAGAAACACCTTATTAGAATCATTTGTATCACTTACATTCCAAATCAGGTCACTCAATTTCACGAATCCATTTCCTACGCAGTTCGCAATTTTTTGTGGAATTCCGTGAACCCGGACACTTTTGGAATTTTTCGCATTTTGGCAATTTTTTATCGAAAAATTCCTTCGCACCATAGTTTATCACCGTAATTTAAACACACGTTAATGTAATTTTAATAGGAAAATTTCACTGTTAACAATTTTATAACGCGTGGCTCTCAGTAGTTCTTCAACTACGAAACGTCAGGAACTAAGTTTTGAGAAGAAAAACGATCAGGCACCTACCTATTTTTGGTTTTCTCATTCTTTTCTATAACCTTGCGATTAGATGCGTCGAGGTATCTAAGGTAGGGTCAAGAAAGGATCCTTTCTGCATCGATGCATAAAAGAATGCTAAGATTTTACGAAAATGTTGCTTTTTTCCAACCATTCATAGAATCACTACTCGATACATCTATTTTTGCTGTTTTTTACAAAATAGTACATTTCGCATCTAGGGAGAAAATAAATTCTCACGAGGGTGTAAGTTATATCCCGAGCCGAAGGCGAGGAATACATTCATTCGAGGGAGAAATTAATTTTTTTTTTCTTTCTTTATTTCGGTCAACGTTTCGGTCGCTAATGCGCGACCATTTTCAAGACCAGTTTTTCAATGATAATTATAACATCTTCACTTTGCAAAAACTTAACATTTGAACAACGCTGAATGTAAAGTTTTTTAAAAATGAAGATGTTATAATTATCATTGAACAACTGGTCTTGAAAATGGTCGCGCATTAGCGACCGAAAGGTTGACCAAAATAAAGAAAAATTTCTGATTGGGAGTACGAGAAATTGTTTTTAAAAATTAATTTTTTCCCGTGGTGCGAACGATTTTTTTTATTGTAGCGGGCTGAAAAGTAGGCTTTTTAGACCTCTACGATAAAAAACACCTTTATGTCTTTAAGCGTCTGCATTGAAATTTTATGAGTTTGATATCTAAACTTAGATATCAAACTCACTCAATTTGATTTGAGTTGCTTTTTTTATACGAAGCATCTTCGTCAATCGCGGAATGATTTTATTCGCGAATAAGTCAAAGATATGATGGCAACATGTAGACAGAAGTTAATTTTTCATGATCCCCCAATATTGTTCGCACTAGAAAATTAGCGAAAATTTGAAAATACGATAAATTTTTGTGATTTTTCACGTAATTATTGTTCTACTCTAATTTTTTTTAATTTTTTTAAAGTGCCAAATTCAGAGTCGAAACACAGATACGATTATCCATTTTATGCAATTTTATTGAATTCGAAAAAATCATCATGATTTGTATCCGAGTGATTACAAAAAAATCAGGCTGAAATGGGTGAAAAAAAAAAAGGAATAAAGTCGAGCGACTTGTTCCAAAAAGCAAGCACTGACCCACGCAACTTCTTCGCCTAGTCCTTCGTAAGCCCCCCTTATCCCCTTCGCCGGAAAACAGTCATCAATCTTCTGCATTCCCCCACCAGCCACAGCTACCGTTCGTTAGACGCGGAAGGCGCGCTTATATCTTTTCGAATTTTGAAATTTAGTTCCTCTGAGCGTTGGGTATTCATAGATGGCGTGGCGATTTCTATTGTCGGATTTCGCCCAGAGATTGAAGACACTGCTGTTTACCATTCTGGCGTTTCTCTCTTCTTTACACTGATTTGGATGCCGATCTCAATTGTTTGGGCGAGTGAATGGTCGAATTAGACACCGATCCTCAAAGACTCATTCAAAAAGCATCAGCCCAACTCCAAGCAGGTTTTAGAAGAGAGAAATGCCGGAATAGTAAACAGACCTTTTTCCGAAAAATAAAACAGCCTTTATCTCAGCAATATGAACTTGCTGAAATAATGATTTTTTCGGGAAAAAAAGCGGGGGAATGAATTCTTCTCATCTAGAGCAAGTATATAGTTTTTTTTTATTTATTTTTTTTTTAAATTGGAAATACGTATCGGATTCTGCATTTTTTAAAAATTTGTGTTATTAACATTAAAAAACGATGTCAGCGAACAAAAATATTTTTGGACATCGTTCATTGATGACCTAGGGAATCAGTTTTTCTAAAAATTCCGCCAGTAATTTTATTGTGTTGAACTGTGATATCGAAAACAATAAATATTGTGGAATTCAAACAATTAATGCTTGAAGTATATTAATCGTAAAACTAGAAAAAATGCTGGAAAATCGTATAAATCGTAGTAAAAAAAAAAAGTATTTTATCGTATACCGAATGAAATATCGGATAATCGGAAATATCAGACGATATATCTAAATATCGATATTCGATATATGTATTGAGAATCCCCGATAATATCGGTTTCGGGGCCGTCGACTCCCATGTTAATTTGGTGGCGAAAATAAGCGCCGCCAAGAGGCGCCTTTTAGAACTAATATTTGTGAATATTTGAGCTGAAGCTAATGAGAAATTGCTGGAAATAGCTCGCATTCTGCGGGAAAATTGGAATTCGTTGGAATGGAATACTGAGAAAATAAAAATACTACATTTTATGCCATACACTTGTGGGGCCGTTCATAAAACTCGTGTCCTTCTAGGGAGGGAGGGGGGTCAGATCAAAAGACACGCTCCATGTTTATGCTTATGGAGAATCGGGACACAAGGGTGTGTGTGTGTGTGTGTGTGTGTTCAAAAACAGAAATTTGCGTCACAAGGTTTATGAACGGCCCGAGTATGGCGAACACTTGTATCTTGGGAAGTTTGACTCATAATAAACAATTGTACTATTGTAAACATAAATATTGATCTTAAAATGTCAAGAAGACAGCTGGCTACAGCGCTCCAAGCGGCGCCCAATTTAAGCTTTGGAATTTTTTATAATTCGGAACGTAAGAAATATCATTATCATAGAATCTGGAGATTTACTTTGGCTATGGCGAAAAAGTCCATGACGCTCTGAGATGTGACATCGGGGCCCAAAGGAGCGTTCAAAGGCCCAGAAACTCTATCGTTGACGTCGTTTGTCATTGCCTCGTGCACGGTTCCGCTTGAGGCGTCAGAGTTCGATCCGCGATTAGTATTGAAATTTTCTTGGGCTTTACTGAGCATACTGAAGATATCTACGTTAGTGGCGTCGCGATGTGCGGCATTTTTGTCTTTGTTTGCTGTTTTGTCACCACTTTCTGACTCTCTCACGAGCTTGTTCAGTATAGAGGCGATTCGGACACATTCTTCTTTGTCGTAGAACCAAATGCCGAATATGTGGCACTTGGAGTTTCGATAGAGCAAAAATGGTTCTTGTAGTTGTAATTCCAGACCCTTAGTCACTGGTTCTACTTGGTTTTTTGTGTTGAGCCTTCAACATTCAGAAAAAAATTTATGTTTTTATGACTCTGAATAAACAGCAACAATCGTATACCATACGGAGCTTCAATTAATAATGAGGATACGAATCGGTTTCGAAACGAATAAATGATGCTCACATACATTTCTCAAGTACAATGATGATGGTAAAATTCTTTAAATAATAAAATTAATACCAGATACACAATTCTATAATGAGAAAATATTTTTATACGCGTTCATAACTATAAAATAATTTTCTTTCATTGACGTCGTAACTTTATCGAATAACTCAATGCTCAAACATTTTTTCGATTTATTTTATTTGAATAGAAAATTGAATATTGTATCCAATTTTTCTTATTTTTATATCACAACGAAATAGTGCACTCTACGTATTCTTTACAATTTTTTCGCCATTATTACGGAAATTCATTTTATTCCATTAAAAAAATCATCTTTAAGTCGAATTCAAAACAACAATTTTTCAAAACAAATTTCAATTCATCAATCCTAACAAAATAGTATGTCACAACTGTAATAAAAGTATTATCACTCATTATTATCATAATTTTTTAATGTAATAAATTACAAATATAACGAACTCAACAAAAAATTCAAGTGTTGTAATGAATTAACAATGCTTTTCACAAAATGATATATTTCTAAACTAACAATAACTGTATCCAATACAACAAAATCATTGAATATATAACTGAATAAAAATTTGTAAAATTGGCATCAAAGTAAATTTTATCAAATAATTTATCAAAATAATGAACATACAATAAAATAGGTCGTGGCTGTAACACTGTGGAATAAAAAAAGAATCCCAATGTAAAAATTATATACATGTTGGTATTGGTCACCGAAACACGTGTGCAAAGGTATTTTGAAATTCATAGAGGAATTTGCGAATTAAAAATGTTTACAGACTTTGAAATGTAAAAAATCTAGATTCTTCATTTTCCATGCTATTTTAAAAATTAAAAAACTATTTTTTTTGTTTTTTCACACAGAATTCGAAAATCTTTACAAAATCGCCATCGCGTAAATTTTTTCATGCGCGTATTTCCTGACGAGATTGATTTTTTTCCTCTTCATTCTGTCCTCTTAGTCCGTAACGAATAATGTCCCGGACCCGATGACTTGGACACAATGGACTAGATGACGACAAAAAATGCCCAAATGATGGTAGAGGAAGTAGATCTTCACGCTTCTCAAAGAATGAAAGAAAGAAAGAAAAAAAAAGTATAAAGTGAGCATTTTCAGACAAATAAATCACGAGTCAATGAGTCCGAGACAAATGACTAGAAAAGAATAAATATCATGAGGGACTTTGCGCATTGAAGTATTAATGCGATCGCAATTTCATAAACATTTTCGAATTCTGTATTAAAAGACAGAACAAATGATTTTTTAATTTTTAGAATAGGATGAAAAACAAGTTTTTTGCAGTACCATACTTTCACATATTTA
This sequence comes from Platygaster robiniae, assembly GCA_028476575.1. Classification (NCBI taxonomy): domain Eukaryota; kingdom Metazoa; phylum Arthropoda; class Insecta; order Hymenoptera; family Platygastridae; genus Platygaster; species Platygaster robiniae. The sequence goes on from CM052021.1 coordinate 41,109,267, forward strand.
CAATTCGCAATTTTTACTATGAATTTCTAAATCTTTTTGCATACGTGTTTCAGTGACCTATACCTACCTGTTGCATGAAAAAAAAATTTTGGGATTTGACAAAACCCGAATTTTGTTCCACAGTGTGATAGTAACCAGTTCATGCCAATTTTGAAAAATATAACATAAATTTTCTAATACTGAAATGTAATTATTTATCACGACAAAATTGAATGCTAAATTAGAATTCTGTGAATTAAAAAAACCCCTGCATTTGACAAACTTTTTTTTGGCTTAGAAGTGCAATGAACTTGTTATGAAATTTCATTCAGAATGAAATAAATTTCTCGTTTATAAAATGGAATCAAATAAAATCAAATACTTATTATTGATAACAAATTTATAAATTCAGTAAAACTTCGGATTTAACAACTAATATCAGTCTCCACTAAGTTTCAGGTTTTTTATCAGTAAAGAATAATTATTATTTGCATTTGCCATTGGATAACAAAAAATTTTAAATCCTGGCCCATTATTATCGGCTTCTGCCAACTGGAATGAATAATAACTGTAAATAACCTTTTTTCTATAAAAAAAAAATTCATTTTTTAATGTAACAAGTTCAGGGGGGTGAAACTCGGGGAAAAAAGTGTACTACAGTTTCGTGACCAGTCGCAGGTTCTCAGTTGGATCATGAGGAGCACTGGCAGTACCAGTGAAAAGTTCAAGTGAATCAAATGTCGAATCAAGTACCATTGAAAAAGCCACGTGAGTCAATAGTCCAATCAAGAGCAAATTACGTGATTTTCACCAAGACCGTCAGCGTCTTTACTGACTATTCGGCGCCGCACGGATCAGTCAAAAAAACATGAATACGATTTTCGAGCCCGGTTTGTACCGAGTTTCATCCCCCTGAATAAGTTGCAAAATGAAACAAGTTTTATCAACTTTTTTAAAAATTTTCGATTAAAATTTTCATTGATAAAATTAACTGTATATCATACAAAACTATACAATGTGATTGAAAAAAATTATTTTCAATCATTGACACAATTGACTTATTCACAAATCGATCGATTACGTAAATGAATAATAAAAAAGGCTGTGTTAATAACTATAGGTTATTCATGCTAATTTATGCAACTACAAAAATAAAGTTTTAACACTGTAAACTCACTTATTTTCGGATTAGGTTGGGTTGAGGGGATAGCGCTTGAACCCCCTCTCTACTACCAAGTGTACTCCTAAGTAATTTCCGGTTTTTTCAATGGATGGCGTTCTGTTTTGTACCGCTGTTGGTAACACATACCATATGTCATTTTGTTCAGTCATATCGAGTGCTTGAACTGCGTTGACATTTTCTCGAAAAAATCTTCCAGTAAGTTTTTATTGCGCTTCAAAAATGTCGAATTTTGTACCGAATTTTGAGCATATGCGCCATGCATTGCTTTTCATGTTCAATCAGGGGAAAAAAGTGTCCGAGAGCCACTGTGCGCTTGTGGAAGTTTATGGTGATCGTGCATTAACACTTCGAACATGTGAAACGTGGTTTCGACAGTTCAAAAATGGAGATTTCGACCTGAACGACGCCGCACGCTCCGGCAAGCGAAAATCGTTCGATGACGCCGAATTGCAAGCATTATTAGATGAAGACAACACGCAAACGCAACGACAGCTTGCAGATGCGTTGGGAGTTCAACAGCAAGCAATTTCCAAATGTCTGCGAGCCATGGGAAAAATTCAGAAGTGTGGAAAGTGGGTGCCCCATGAACTGACCGAGAGACAAATGGAGAATCGAAAAGTGACCTGTGAAATGCTGCTTCAACGATACAAAAGAAAGTCTTTCCTGCATCGTATTGTTACTGGTGATGAAAAGTGGATTTTCCTGGAGAACCCTAAGCGCAACAAATCGTGAGTGAGTCCAGGTGAAGCATCGACATCGACGGCACGGCCAAATCGTTACGGTCGGAAGGTCATGCTGTGTGTGTGGTGGGACCAGTCCGGTGTTATATACTTTGAACTGCTGAAACCTGGTGAAACTGTGAATGCCGTTCGCTACAAACAGCAAATGAAAGATTTGAGCCGAGCCATTGTGGAAAACCGACCAGAATATCAACAACGACAGAAGAAGGTGATTTTGCTCCACGACAATGCGCCGTCGCATAAGTCGAAAGTCGTTCGTGACACGCTGGAAAGGCTCAAGTGGGAAGTGCTTGATCATGCGGCTTACTCACCAGACCTGGCGCCATCCGACTACCACCTCTTTGCCTCGTTGGGCCATGCCCTTTCTGAGCAGCGCTTCGACTCGTACGAAAATGTACGAAAATGGCTCACCGAGTGGTTCACCTCCAAAGGCAATGATTTTTACTGGCGTGGTATCCACAATTTACCATAAAGGTGGGAAAAATGTGTAGAAAGCGATGGAAAATACTTTGAATAAAATAAAGGTTACGGTTTTTTTGGAATTATGTGTTTTATTTGCAAAAAAACCGGAAATTAATTAGGAGTACACCTGGTATATGGGAATAACAAAAAATCTTAACTCGTCATCATAGGATTTTTGAAATTTTTGTATTATGATAGAATTTTGAAAAGGTAAAAGAAATTGGTAATTATGTTTATAAATTTGCATATTTTGTTCATTAACATATTTTTTTTAAACATTTATAGTGATGTATTTCATTTTACCATATAAATTTCACAAACTTGAGAAGTGTTGAAAAAATACGAAAAATCCTAGTAGGTAGGACAATCTTTGTGAAATTTCCAAGTTTTCAAGTCTATGCAGTTTTAAACATTTTTAGAAATTTGAAAACTTTCTTAAACAAACATTTCAAATTCCAAAGACTGTCAACAATTCTAGAAACAATCTTCAATTTGTAGAACTGTTGTAAATGTTTTTTAATTTGGGAGATTGTCCATCATATTTCTTCCAAGTACAGATAATTATTATGTTTCTTAATTTTTTACTGAAAGTCTGAAAAACTTGGAAATATTAAAAAGTTAGAAAAAATCTAAATTGATTTGAAATATACTTATCCAATTTTTAAAATTTTCAATAGTTTACATTTTGTTTGAAAATTGAAAAACACAAGACGCTCGATTTAGGCGCACTCGAGATAGAAGCTAATACTCTCCTCTCTCGCTCTCCACCTCGATCGGCACTGATTTTTCTCGGAACTGCGCGCTCGCGATATAAGCGCAATAGCTAAACCTATGCTCCTAAATCGAGCTTTCTGTATACTTTGAAAAATTAAAAAACATCAGAAATTTTGTCAACACTTCTGAAAATGTGTAGAATTAGTAGAATCTCAGGAAACATTCAGAAAAGATTTTACAGACGGTATTAATCATTAAATTTTATCCAAACACACGAGATAATCAATTTTTTTTTTTTTTTCTTTTTTTGGAAGCTGCAAAAATTATAAGGGATAATAGCATGAATAATAAAGAAAAACATGTTCATCTGTTTTTAAGCACGCTTTGAAGTGAACGAAAAATTGTATGCTCCTTTTTTTGATTATTCTAGATTATTTAATAAATTACACTGTACAATAAAATTTGCGTTTTTAAAAATGACTTTAACGAAATTAGACTCAAATGGTTACTAAAGATCCTTTGAATCAAAGTACCAAAGGTTTTTTGCGATCTGAGCTCGTTTTGTTGATTATTTTGCAATTCAACAAATTTATTGATAACTTGGGCAATTATCAACAGTTTTTCAATGTTTAAAAACGATTATATATGTTTTCAGACATAAGGATCTCATTTCTGAAGCAAAAAATTGAAAAAAAAAAATAAATAAATAAATAAAACGAATTAGAAGTACGATTCCCATTTATTTTTGAAGCAAAACATCCGTTATTGCCCTCGCACCACGGGCGGTCATTGAGTAGTCTCGACAGCATCGGCTTTCTCTCGTTCCGAAACTCTGAGAGCATTCAGCATCTTCCGGGCGAGAGAATTTTAGTTTACATACTTTACCGTTTCCACACTTTGAGTAATGTGATAATAAGGGATCGCCCGTAAATTACGTGACGCGAATTTCATGATTTTTTCACCCTCTTCGGCCCCTTGTGATGCAATTCTCTATAAGTGTTAACATGAAGCGTGACATTTGACTCAACCTTCCCTCTTTCCATTTACAATAATGTCACCCTTATTGTAAATGAAAATACAATAAGGGTGACTTTATATTTCCATGTACAAATGCCCTAAATTGTAAATGAAATCGATGTATGAATTAAATTTTTGCATTAATTACGTCCTATATAAAGCGTTGTAGACGAATTCAAAACTGTATTTCGTGAAAGAAACTTCAAAGCATCAATTTTGAAAAAAAAAAAAAAAATAACAGTTTTCTGATAAGTAAATTTTGATGGTGAAATCTTGAAAATAATTTTCATTTAAAAATTATGAAATTCAAATTGCGAGAGAAGAATAAAAAAAAAAAAGAATCAGAAGAAGTTACTTTTGAAATTCATAATTTTTGTACAAGTTTCTTACAATTTCATTCTTTTATGATTTGGAAATAATATGAAAAAGCAGATCAAGGGAGTCGGGGGAGGATTCGATCGTTTTTGGTAAGTCGCAAAGATCAAATGTATATGAAATAATCTTTTCTCTAAAAATAAAAAAAAAATAATAAAAAATAAAAAACACTCGAAGAATGATAAACAGATGCTTTTTATTTTTGTTCATTTTTGTCCATATTTTGACCATATTTGTGGTACGTCATCCAGCACATATCTGCAAGGAGCGCTCGTGAGTCTTTTCCTTTTAATCTACGTTCAACTTCCATCGCCGTTTGGTGGAATCTTTCCCCATGTTCGTCTGATTCTGTTGGGAGTTGCTGACTCGATACCTCCAGATGATGATGGAGGAAATGAATTTTCAGAGTCGTATTCACGTCTATAAAAGAACGTTATTCTCTTAATATAAATTGAAATACTTAGCGACTCTACAATATCATGTGAAATTCTACATTTTTCAATTTTTTCGCAAACAAAAAAATTACTGTTAATCACCAATTTTTTTGAATGCATCAAGCATTGGCGAAACTGCCACCCCATAATCCTCTACTCGATTTTTCCCCAACAGTTTTGATACCACTGATTTTGTCAACGCCCATGCCTCTTTTTCTTCCTTGTTTAAAATTTCATCAAAATCATCACATGAGATTAGTTTTCGGATATCGGGGCCATTGAAAACACCTGTAATCACGATCGGGGTCCATTTTTCGTAAATATGATTTCTACACGACAATTTTTTCGCATGACTATTTTTCCTCATGCAAAATTCTCAACGAAAAGTTTAATGCATTCGTACTAACATATATTACTGTGCCGATTTTTTCAGTGAAGTCAGAATTTTTTCATTTCCAGCCTGAAAATTAATTAAGATATTAAAAAAAATGTTTGTAAAATTTTGCTGAAATTGGATAGTATTAACAAGTAATAACACGTGCCACCAACGTGGTGAGGTTTTACATGAAAAATACATGCATTTTTTGGCATGCTTCACTTAGAAATTTATAATTTTTTTCAAAGTAGAAAGAATATTCTGAAACTTGGCAGAGTTTGGGTAAACATGAAAAGTACAACAATGAATTTGTTCAGATTTTTTGGTAATCATTATCATCATGTAATAGCCTTTAAAACACTACACCACCGGCCTTTGTTATAAGCTATTTCATGATGATAACAAACGGAAAAAAATCTGAAAAAATTTACTGTTGCACTCTTGACCATATACTCGAACTCTGCTCTTGAAAATAATTGTAAATTTTGTAGTGAAACATACGATAAAAAACATCTATTTTTTATTTAAAACTGCACTCGCTTGGTGGCACGAGTTAATATTATCTGATTTCTCGAACTTGACTGAAACTTTATTTTTTTATTTCAATTCATTTTCAGGGCATAAGCACAAAAAATTCCAACATCAGCAAAATAACTGACACCGTTATACATAAATATACATACATTCTATACATACATCCATACGCACATAAATACATACATACATACGTACGTACATACATACATACCAGCGTTTCCAAGTATCGATTGTGCTTCTCTTTCTAGCATCAAAAAATATATAAGCTCGTCCTTGTTTAGTAGTGGTGAGTACCACTACACTTGGGAATATTGATACATACATACATGCATACATACATACATAAACAAGCATACATAAGTCTAAATTTTTTCTTCCATTCACCTTGCTCAATTTTTGCCACAGAAATCCGATGATTGAATAGTGTTCGCAGAAAATCAACGAGTTCAGGTTGCCTCTACACAATAGTTTTCATCAACCTTCCAACGAGACCCAACTTCACGTGCAGCGGTGGAATCAGTACTTTAGCTGCTGGAACTAGTTCATCTCGGACTTTATTGTGGCCTTTTTCACCTGAACACCTGCACTGCCATTTCGTATGGTCGTATTGGTTCTTTGCCCTCGAATCCCACAGACACAAAAAACATATTTTTCGTGTATCCTCCTTGAAGTCCACATAATATTGCGACGACTTTCAAGTCACACATGACCCTCCATTGGTGGTTCTGGTAATCGATCTTTGCAAAAATCGTTTGCATTGTCTCGTACGTTTCTTTCATCTCACGACTATATGCAATCGCGATTGAGGGTAGTTCATTCTTGTAATGCAAAAGTACCACTTTCAAACTATTCACAGATGCATCTATAAAAAGTAGCCAATGTTGAGGGTTGTGACTAATGTCCATTGCTAACATTAAATTGTCAATGTTTCTGCAGTAAACTAAAGTTTGTTTTGAGAAAATAGATTTCGAAACGTTTCATGCCGTTTACGAAACGATGTAACCTTGACATTGGGTGAAACTAGTTTCTTTCTTTTTAAAAAAGATGCCAGTTTTTCTGCTTCGCTCTGTGTCAGGCCCAACTCGGCGCTGAGTTGGTTCAACTCTTTTTGTGTCACCAGCGCAGGTTCTTTTGATAACTCAGGTTCATAGGACGGATCTTGAGCCTCGTCGTCGCTAATATCCATTGTTTCAATACCTTGTGTAGTGGTTACAGTATCAGGTGGCATTAGAGTAAGACTGTTGAGCCTGTTGACAAGATGAGGCAATGGTCATTGAGCACTTGGAACTCCATGATATGTCATAGATCCATATTTTCGAAGCCGGCGGTTGAAACCGTTGGTTACGCTGTTGCGGCACTCATAACAATTATCACTGGTATGAAATTCTGGACGAGACCAAATCATTGGAACACTAAAAGGCATCGACTTTTTTCTCCTTTTCTCCACAATAAATAACTGTAACACTTTTTACAAATAACTTCAGGTGCCCACGTGACATTATAAACAATGTCCAAATTAAAGTAACACTTTTACATTTTTTACACTAAAGAACATTCTTTGATTTTGCATTTCACAGTATTCGGGAACACAACTTCCCCACAGCAATAACAAAAAGAATCAATTTTCGATGGACAGCCCTCCATCGTACTACAGATCTTTTCTGAAAGATATCAAGACGCGAACTAAACAAAATGTTTACCATGATAATTTTTAGGACCGAAAAATGTAAGGGCAACTAAAAATGTTTTAAAACGAGTTTTTTCTAAATTTTCCAGTCGACCTTCAGCTGATTTATACCAAGTTCCGCAGAAGACCCAAAAATGGACATGAAAAATTTTTTCTACTAGTCCTAACCTTACGCAAGAATCCATTTGGGAAAATCATCATCTTTTTATGTTATCGGCATGTTTTGAAATTCGATACCCTCTGAACTAGAATTCTCTGGGGAAGGGCTGATGATTTCTTTTGGAATTTCTGAACGAGAGACAGCCGATGCTGTCGAGACTCTACTCAATGACCGCCCGTGACGCAGGGGCAATAATGGATGTTTTGCTTCAAAAATAATTGGGAATCGTACTTCTAATTCATTTGATTCTTTTTTTTTTTCAATTTTTTGCTTCAGAAATGAGATCCTTACGTCCGAAAACACATATAATCGTTTTTAAACATCGAAAAAAGATTGATAATTGCCCAAGTTGTCAATAAATTTGTTGAATTGCAAGATAATCAACAAAACGAGCTCAGATTGCAAAAAACCTTTGGTATTTTGATTCAAGGGGTCTTTAGCAACCATTTGAGTCTAATTTCGTTTAGGTCATTTTTTTGTGTTGTACAGTGTTATGAAATACTTGGCGCAACCTTTCTTGTGACGAAAAATCAAGGATTCACTTATTTATCTTTTGTTCAATTATTCACGTTTGGAACTTGAGGTACACATAAAAATGTTAATCAAAACGTTAATTAACGTAAATCATAATCATAGAAATTAACTAGAAGGCTCATTTTTGTGAATAATTACAGGATTTGTAATAGTACAGGTTTGTAAAAATGTGCACAGTCCCCCAGTGTACAGTAAATACGGTGCTCAATAAATTAATTCACAATCAACACAACCCTAATTCCTTAAAAGCTTTTTTTTGTTCCTTGAAATTGAGTGTGTCGGTGCAACAACCGCCTCTGACGCTCGGAATTAACCTATTATTATTTTTTTTTTCTGAATAAGATTTCTTCCAAAAGTGAAAGGGACTCACGATACTTACGAGCGTCAAAGGCGGTTGTTGCGCCGACATCCTCAATTTTTTTCACATGCAGAAGATATGATGGCAATTAGAGGTCTGCATTGGTCGGGTTTTACAGGAAACCCGACTCATGGACATGAGGGACCAAACCGTAAACTTCGGGTTTCACGGTCAGGAGTCACATTTCTGATTGTCCACAGAATGGTTTCGGTCAGTCTCGGTCGAAAAATTATTTTTGACGGAACTGGTCGTTTGGTCCAGAAAATCATTTTTTGTCCGAACGGTCGGTCAAAATTTTTGGATCTGCCCAAAACCGAAAATTGAGCAGGGCAGGCACATTCTTAGTTAGAGATATCATTCTTTCCCCGTTTGCCTGGATGCCACAGTCAGGTAGCAGGTAGTCAAGTCATCCTTTCAACGGCCATCGAATTCAATGAAATTCAAATGATTCTTAATCAGGAAATTTCAAGCTTGTTCTTGTTGGAAATATTTAGAGTTATTGACGCATATTTGAACTCCATTCTTAAGTTTTCACCTTTTTTCATGATTCTACATTGAAAAATATTGAATACACATATTTTTTCATTTTTTCTTCCCCCAAGTTTTTTGAATATTTATGATTTTTTAAGAATTTTAAGCTCTTCATATCTATCAATTTTTAAGTGCGCGTAACTTGAAACTTATCAGTTGCAAAAAAATTTGCTTGATACTAAAAATCAGTAAAAGTAAAATATGTAAACAAAATGTTCTTTTGATTTTCGTTGTTGTTGTTGGATTGTTATATTTATTTCGCGCCTTATTGAAAAAATGTACCCATAATTTGAAACGAGACAAAAAATTCTAGTTTTTATTATAAGGTGAATTTTTTGTATGATTGAGAGGTTTTGAGTCACCCACACGAAAATTTAAGATATTTAAAAAACACATGATTGTTAAAAAAATCATATTCGTCAAAAAAAGGTACAGAGAAAATGAAGAAATAATACGTACCTAATGTTTTAAAAATTCCTCAATTGTACAGAAAATCCCTATTTTAGAAATTTTTACTTCAGTGTCTAGATCCTTAAGATGCAGAGATATTAATTACGCAGTACAAAAAAAAAAACAATTTTTCTAATAATATGATGGAATGATTTTATCAAAAATGTGTGGCTTATGTACACCTAAAAACGTTTCCATTTGCCTTATTCATATTAGTCATCCTATTTTCAAAATATAAATTTTTTTAAATAAAATTACAAGTGTAAGATCCACAATTTTTGTATACATTTAGTGAGACAAAACTAGTGTTTGTGCTTTTCAAATGCAAAGAATTTATTTCTGAAATAATTTTTCAGAAAAAATCATTTCGTAGTAATTTGAAAAAGCCAAGATCATTTATGTAAATTAATGACATTCCTCATTGTTAATAGTCAGACCCGAACCGGAAAATCTTCCATAAATCTATTGCGGAGCTGGATAAGACGATTAAAATGTGTCACGCTCTTGAAAGGGACCTTAGATCCAAGAAATGATTTTCAACATGATTAAATGATTATTATTCTGAACAAAGGAGAAATAGATCTTTTAGAGAGTCTGACCACCTAAACAGTATTTAAAAACTATAAAAATTGACGACTCCATGCATTTTCACACTCCAGCGTTACTACGTACACAGATCCTAATGTTGCGCGAACTTTAATTGCCTCCCCTGAAAAATTTCATTTTTAGAATACCTTGAAATTCCTTGAAATAAATAGTTTAAGTTTTATTACAGCTTTTTTTGTAAAAAAAATTTTTTTCCAATATTATTTCATTAAGGTTGTCCTGCAGCTAGGGTCGAATAATGAGAATTCCATCAAATTTCACATACAGATAGTTTATGGCACCTTACATCACCTCCTAAAAATTTCAAAGTGATCTTGTCCTAGGTTTTCGAGCAATAAGTGCTCAAAGTTCAGAAAAAATACATAGGCTCTTATGGCAGTGCGTCAATTTTTACTCTTTCTTCTACAAACACAGTTACTTGCAGAAATGAAATTACCACGAAAAACGAGTATATCACAAGGCATAGCCTTACGAAATTACTATGCAAAGTTTCAAAAAGATTTTGTCTGCGGAAAAAAAGGAATACTGCATTTCGTCGGCGAATTCACGAAATTTAACGCTTGCACTCGAGAAACGCGGCAACGTCGCACTTTCACTCACGCGCACGTAGTGTGTGAGTGAAAACCGTGCGAGGTTGGTTATCAATAAGACAGCAAAAGCGACGTTTCCAAGCGTACACGTACGATTGTCAATTTGTGTTACGATTGATATTGTAAAATATTATTGATTTTCACGTTTCACAAAATTATTTGATGAATTTACAGCAATACGTCTTTATGAAAGAATTAAAATATTACTTACAACAAGAGTTGCAAGCCATATGCATTTTCATTGCATAAAGTTGGCAGCGAATTCAAACTCCAATGCTTTAGCATAGGGCGCAATAGTACCACCATGATAAAGCAAAATCTAGCTGCAGGACAACCTTAACAAATTTTTCGCAGTCGAAAAACCCTGTAACAAGTTTTATTGAAACTAAAAATAATTTATAGCTCAAAAACGGGACGAGTACATGCAAAATCCTGTTCGAAAGTGTTTCTAGAGCACGTACACTTAACGTTTTTGCTGAAAAAAACAATATTGATAGGATCGATTGATTTAAATGAGAATAAATCGTACTAAGATTTTTGGAAATGAACATTGTATTATTTCAAGGTGGAGTCAAGGGGAGAGTTTCCAATGTTTTAAAACAAATTTTTTGTCCATATTTTTACCATTTAATAAGGCAGAAAAAAAAATTCCTACTTTCGGCGAGATATTGTAAGATATCTCGGTCTGCAATTGCTTGTGACTATTTCCTTTTTCAATATAATTTTTTCCCTTTGACTCAAAATGATGGGAGTAGCACAAAAGTAGCTTTCTTAACTTACATTTATAACTAAACGACAATATTGGATTCTATTGGATTCATTCTCGCTAATTCCGTTTCGAATTTAGATTTTTTACCACTCTATAAACCTCTGAGTTCGATTATTTTACAATTGTAAATTATTATGAATAATTAATGAATGCTCACGCAAAAAAAATTTCACAAGGTTGGGGTAGAGAGTGTTGTTGTTTTTACTAATGCATTCTAAATATTCTGATAAGAAAATTTTGTAGTTATAGTTGATAGCAGAATTTCAAAATTTCAAAATAACCTGTATTTTCACAATGATTTTGGAAATTATGAAAATGATTTCCAAATATTCTATATGAATTTATAAAATTTTTAGAGACATCAAGATACTCGAAAAATACCTTAAAAACATTCAAAATCGACATATTATTTTGGACATTTAAAAATTCTGGAAATCGCAAAAAAATCTTTTGAACATGGCTATGTTTTTCGAAAAGTTTTGAGGACTTGATAAATGACAGAAATATCAAGAAAAAAGTTTATGCAACCTATTGTGATCCTCCTGGATGGGAATTTTATTTGAATCAAGAATTTAATTCGCATCACTAAAATTTAGGAAAGAGAAAGTATCGTGAATAAAAAAATAATTTGAATGACTTTCAAACCACGAACATTTTCGATCAGTTTACAAAGAAAATTTGCATTCCTAACACAATGTCTCAAATTTTCACCAATGAGTATTTTATATGAAGATATGAGAAATGCGGTTGAGGGAATTTTGAACAAATAATTTCAGAAATCCCAAAGATAAAACCAACGATTATTTATTATATGGCCAGCTTGAGAGAGAAGCGCATCGGGAAGAGAAGAGCGTAGACGATTCATTTCGATGTTTAGATTTTTTCAGGTTTTTCGGGCTTTTTAGGATCCAATGCAGACCTCTAATACATATGTTATACAAGTGTGAAAATGTGTTTGATACATACACTCAGAAAAAAATCGAGTTGGGACGAATAGATTTGAATCAACTCTGCTAACCGAGTTGAGAGAACTTAGCTGCCTGCTTGGGAGAAGCAGGTCCCGAAAGTTCTTTTTTGGCATTTCCCAACTCTAATACCAATTTAAATGAACTCAGCACAGAGTTGGGAGAACTCTGTGGTCGACTTTCACCATTTTTCGAAAAAGGTGGGACAGGTGCAGCAGAAGTAACAATGGGAACCCCTGCGCGCAGGAATTTTCATCTCTCCTTAATTTTTAAAATTCCGCTATTCGGCATTCCAGGTGAGTTTAAAGAACCTGTTTAGGCAGTAATGCTCATGCACACGAAAAATAATAACGTTGGACGCTCCCCCACTTGACTCGTTTAGAGAGAAAAACCGATCCAGAGTTATCTCAAGCAAGGGGCCGATTTGAATCAACTCTAATCAAGCCAACTCGGTGGACCTAGTTGTCTTAACTCGGCGAGCGATTTTTCTAGAAGAAAGTGAGCGATCGAGTTGAGTCAACTCTGACAAAAGTTCAAACAACTCAGATTTTTTTCTGAGTTCACATATGTTATAGAAGTGTGAAACACGTGTTCGATATATATGTATGTTTGATAATGTAAACACGCGTTAGGTTAGGTTAGGTTTAGCTACATACTCACTTGTTTACCACAGGCAAGACACTGAAGCATGTGGCATACATGTTAAATGGTTGATAGATACATATGCATGTATTATACGTGATAAACATGTGTTTGATACAAAAGTGTGTTTTGGGATGTAAAACATGTGTCAAGATAGGTTATGTTACATACATACTCGTTTGCCACTGTATATATGCATCTTACATTAGTGCTGAACACTCGTTAGATACTTATGCAGTTAACATACGTGGTAAGCACGTATTCGAGACTTACGTATGTTATAGAAGTGTGGATTACGTGGTCGATGCATAAGTATGTTATAGATGTTTGGAACACATCTTCGATACACAGGTATGTTATAGAAGTGTGGAAAACGTGTTTGATACATATGCATGTTAGGATTCAGATAGTTTTTTGGTAATTTTTGTTTTTCAATTTAACAATTGACTTTTCCTGCAGAGCAAAGCCCGCTGGGGCAGCTATTTGATGATATTTCTAGTATTTATTTTCATAGCTCTGTACATTTTTAGAATTCGATGCTAGATAATTGCAAGTTTCGTTGATTTTTAGTATTCACAAGACACCTTGTATTTTTTCATTTTGCATTATTTATAAAATTTTCAGTGTTTTCTAGTATTTTTATAGATTTTTTTGAATAATTCTCCATATTCCAAGATGAGCTTTTTTTCATAATTCAAAGTTTTACATATCTCAAGTATTAATTTTCACTTATAATTTGATTGTCCATACAAATATTTTCTTGAAATGATGAACTGAATATTGTAACGCATGAATGTTGCCACATTGAATCTTTGAGCATGCACGAAGTTAGCTGACATTCAATTTTGTAAACAAACTGAAAATTGCAAAGTCATTTTAAAAATAAGTAGTTATAAGTGAATGAATGAAATAAAATTTCACGTCACGAAGCTTGGTTTATCTCAGGGAGTACTCACTTCTATTTGACTCTACTGTTACCAAAACTACCAAAGCGCACCACAGTGTCTTACTGTTCACGGAAATAGGGTAAGGAAATCATAGTGCTCGGGAGGAGTTGAGGGGCACGGGGAGACGACTTGCATAAGGAGAAAAGGACACGATGAGGAATGAGCGAGAAAGAGCATTACATTCAAAGTATATCTATATATCTCATTTTTAAGTGCGTGAATTCACGCTTATGAGGGCGCTCACACTTTCTAGCATTTTCAAATGCCTGTCTGTCTCTACAACTACATGCTCACAAAACTCATCTTGATTTTGGCCGAAGTGGGTAACCCCTGGTTTATTTTTAATTTTGCTATTGAATATCAAAAAATGAAGTTATTTTTAGTGCATACATCAGGAAATTTTAAAGCTGCAGGTAGGCTCCACAGCTGACATTGTATGAAATGTTTTCTCCAAAAATATTTTGTGCTTTAGAAAAATTATGATGCATCATTATTGCTATTTTTTTCGACAAACCAAACTTTGACATTTGTTAACTTTTTGAATTTATTTAATGTAATGTTTACCAATACGTAGTAATTCAATTGTTTGCACAAATATTTTTTTTCAAATTTCATAAATTAAAAGCATTTAGAGAAATTCTACAAAAACTGTTGTTTTATTTTTAGATAGTTTTGAAAATGTTATTTATAGTATTGAATTTTCGACAAAAATGAATTCGATAATAAAAATTTAGTTTTTGAACAAAATTCAATTATTTGAATTTATTTCAATAATAAATTCTGAATAATTTTCCTGCATATAATCAAATATTATGAATTTCATATTGTCAAGATTAATTCGATATTTTAATATAATTTCAAATTATTCTATAGTTTTTTGATAAAATTTGAGCATCATGACATATACATATGTAAAAGTGAAAAATGGATAAACGCATATTTCATCAATTTGTAAAAATTCTACGTTCAGGATATCCTTTTAAAGATAAATTTCGTTTATTAATTTCCCAAAAAAATATATTAAAGGAAAAAACTTTCAATATTCAAAATGTTAATATCATCAATTAATATTATGTGAAAAAAAAACTTAAAATCACTTTTTATCGTATCAAAATTTGTAAGTTAAAAATTTTCATCAACAAATTCAGATTTTCTTTTCGAACAAGGAACTCAAACCTAACCTACACCCCCCTCCCTTGACCCACCCGCTTACTAAGAGTAGTCGTTAAATCTGGTTGAAAATGCGAAACTTTGTGAAAAAATATGAAACATGCACGCCCCCGTAGAAGAGGAAATAAGTGTAATTACGTTTGGGGTTGAGTTAAAGGGAAGCTGTACCTATTCATGATGACGATGCTGTTGTAGGGCTCGCCATTTCGGGAGTAGACAAAGAGCGCGCCCTCGACCGAGGTTCTCTCCCACTCGCGGTCGTCCTCGTTGAAGATGTAAAGAGCGACGTGTGTCGCGGTCTCGAGGATTTCTTTCACGTACGGGTCGAAGCGTCTCAACGCCTCGACGTTCATCTGCGACTCCACGCCCGTCATATTATAATAATATATTATTTCCTGCAACGACACTTATTTCCACCTCGTATAACGCCTTTTGCCTCGGGGCTCGCTGAATCCAACTATTTTCAACTTGTTTACGGCTATTTACCAGCTATTTACACCAATTTACACTCGACACGATCAGACAGGACATCAAATTGCGTCAAATTGTTCTAATTAGGGATGCCAAGTATCGTGTCGATACACGAAGTATCGATACCTTTTGGAGTATCGCCGATACTATATGGCGACCCTGTCGGAAAAAAAAGTCGGAGGGATGTCGATCCGAAGTCGGCCACCGTATGATGTCGGCCACGGTAGTCGAATCCGATGTCGATCCGACTGTCAATGGCGTCACGCTTGGCCGACTTCGGAGCGACGTCGGCCATTACATGTCACTCCGACGTCGGCCATTGCATATCGTTCCGACGTCGGCCATTGTATGTCGCTCCGATATACTTTTACTAATCTTTAAAAATGGTGAATCGAATGGATCGAAAATTTTACATGGACTGCAGATTTTCTGCGCCCAAGATCCTCAGATTTTGGAAGCCTGCGAATGTTGAGTGCAGAAAAACTTGTCCTTGTAAATATTTCGACCATGAGATCTCCAACTATTCAACGAAGGGATAAATAAATCAATAGTTTAACGGAAAGACTCATTTATTTCTTCTTCAACAACGGAATTATTTTTTTCACTAACGCGGCGATTGGTTCTCCCTGTTCCCCAATCTTTTTCTCTAGTTAATATGTTTCCTAACATTTCCAAATAGGCTTTTTTGGTCAACTCCTTCGCAAATTGTTCTTTTGCAATGTCTGTAAAAAAATTGCAAAATTGTTTAGAAACCCGGCTATTCATAACTTGTAGCAACAAATTCAGAAATGAATCTTCAGAATTATAAATTATTCATAACAATGCTTTTTAATTAAAAATTATGAAGCAAATTATAGCGACAGCGAACAAGAGAGAGAAATGGATAAAATACCTTCAATTAATGTTGACACCGAAGTATTTGAAAAAACCTTTCTTCCGGGTTTCTCAGCCCGAGCAGTAAAGTTGAAAGCAACATCGCGTGAAAATATTGCGCGTAACATGTCTCGGATGCAATTTTTTGGTAGGTCGGTTGTCTTAAATTGATATTTCAGGTATTCTCTCTGAGGAAAAGATTATATTGAATTATTTTCATGATTTCTAAAACTTGCAAATAGTACATTATAATCAATATATTTTAACATACGATGTTGGTCTGCATCAGTTTGTCAGTAGCCAATGTGGAGTCAAACTTTTCGAATTCCTCCAAGGACTTCAACAATGGCTCTTTACTACTGTGCTTTTTGGGGTCCCAAGGAAAATCTGATTTCAAATTTTCGTCAATTGGGACACTTTTTGTGGTTGCAATTTGCAAACGAAGCCTTAACATTTCTTTCTCCATATTGTGGACTCGATGATTAATTGAAGTGACTTTTTTCGAAATGTTTTCGAGAAGGCCGTACATAGCATGAAGCAATTCTAATAATCAGAGAAAACGATTGTATGAAATTTAAATATTTTCAAATTAATACTCTTTTTTTTATGTATATCTAAATAATATTTTTTAGGTTTCAGAGAATGGTTACCCTAACGTAACTGACCCGACCGCCATAGTCGGGTAACGTTCGGAAATTGGTCGCCTTACATTTTTAATACATCATTAACGATATCTATTGCAATTAATTTTTGCAGTATGCTTTAATAACTGTTATTCGTAATATTCAATGAAAAAATTATGTATATCTTACGTCAATTATTTTGAAGTGACGAAAATCTAGACGTATGTTCTTCACAGTTTTCAGTGAAATAACTGCGATTTTTGTGCTTTTTTTTAACCTAATGGTAGCGAAAACAGTCCATTACTCATTTATGACTGAAATTTACAGCCACAATGGTTTAGGCTGCTATATTTCTACCACCCGACCAATATTCCACTGAAACCCGAATACTACCCGACCGCAGTGGTCGGATAACACTCGAAAGTTGGTCGGGTGCGTTCCGTTAGGGTAAAATTATTATACCGACATATTAATAAGGGTTTTCAATTAATCATAATAGTGGATAATTAATTAATAAAATTTGACCAAATTTTTACCCAACTTATATCGACTTATTAAGATGAAAATGTGACTAATTAAACTGATATTTTAATGATTTAGATCTATCATCAAAAATATTTTTTCGAATTAGAAGTGTTAAAGTTTTCGAATTAGGCAGTAATTATTTTCAATATTATTAGCAAGTTAGAAATAAATTGTAATACTGGATGATCAATAAAATTTGTCTGGTTGTTTATTCTACCAATATAGACTCATTCAAGTGAATATGCAAACACATAAATATTTTCATGATTTGAAATGATTATCAAAATAACTTTTCCAAATTTGTAGTCATAAGATTTCAAAGAATGGCATGAATTACTGTATGCAAAAGTTGCTCACAATTATAAGTAAATAACAATAATGAATCAATAGAATTGATATTTGTTAACTCAAATATTATTTACTTTTTGACTAGAAATATTTTCAAACTATAAAAGTTTTTCTTTTTGTATCTCAATAGTATTATTTAACTAATATTTAGTAAAAAGTGATTTTGTATGTTTTTGAAATCGATATAAAACTTCGAATATTAGATATTTAAATTATACATTACAATACAGCAACAAATATAACGATCGAATTATATTGTTAAGTTTTCATATTCCTATACTATTCGCATTTTTATGATTAGAGATTGTTTTTATTTATTCATTTTTTCTTGAATTGTTAAAAATTTAAAATTATATTTATTTCCAACTAAACCTTTAAGGAAAAACTCGAAAATTATTAATTTGATTTTATTTACTTTTTTCATTAATATTTTTGGAAATAAACTCGTTTCATTACCATTAGCATTGAGATGAGAAGAAATTGCTGGAACAGCATGCTTTGAATTTTCCAATTGGTTGTCAGTTGAGGCCGACAGTTTACCTACCTGTAAATCTATAATAAATATTTTATAATAACAAATATAAAGATCGAATATTGAAATCTATAAACCCTACATTGAAACTCGTTTTTATTGAAAAATCTTCTGTAAATTCACGCCATCAAATATAAAAGAAAAATTTGCGAGTATACATAAATATCACCGTGTCCTGAATATAAATGTTCAAGAATTCCTTCAACACAGTTTCGATATTAACAGTTAACACAATTTCGATATTAGAAACTTTGATGCTTGTCTGGAATTTTAGAAATATAAAAATATAATGTAAGAATATCAGAGTAAATAATATGAATGTGAGAATTTCCATAATTGATCAAGACTTCTCAAGTTCAGCAATCAAATACTGAAATAGTGATAAAATTACCCTACTAAATATATTGAGAGTTTAATGAACAATCAATTATTTAATTCTAGGAAATAGTTGTGAGATTGTATTATAATATATTACTGAATGTTCGGAAATTGTTGTCCTCGTCGGCTTGGTAAATGTTTGAAATATCCATTAAATCTGTTTCAAAATGATTGTCATCAAGACTTCTCTCAGGAACAGACTTAAGGGGTTCCGGCATGGTTAGATGGTGATAAGACTCTTTACGAAGATATTTTATAAACTTGAGGGCGTTTTCATATGTATCTATTGAAAGAAGAGTAACATTAAAATCATTTGAATACAGACAAATCAATTTTTATAGATAATATCGGTCCATTAACTGTGGGGCAGCAGGAAATGATCACTAGTAATGTTAATTCGGAAGCTTATTTCACGGTAAAAAATAAAAAATATATAAAAAAATAGAAATAAATAAATTAAAAAATTAAAAAGAACAAATATCATTTTGAAATGTAGGCTTTTTAAAAAAAATATTGTTTACACACATTTTTGATCTATTTTAATTGTCCTTCATGAAAATGATAAATTTGGAACGGAGATTCCCAAAAAATTCGATTAAAATTACAAACCTGTTTCTTTCATAAAGCGAATTTTTCGGAATGCCCAGGCGTTTTCTCTTTCCACTTCACTGGGTAATATTTTTTTTTGCACGCGCTCACGAATGACACTTTTGTCGTTTTCATTTTTTGGGATGGCAAAATATGAATAGAGTTGAGGTGGATTCCCATTGCTTGTGCCAATAAATGCGGCAAATATTACGTCCATTATTTTTTTTGGGATTAAGACATTTTTCTCCGAATTTTTCAGGGATACATCAAGTAATTCGAATATTATAAATTGTTTTTTTAAACACGTCATTTTGCGCCTTGACTACGTACAATAAATTTTACTCGATACTGTAAATTATATTCTTTTTCACGTTAGTATTCAGTGAATAACTCGTGGAAGCACGTGGAGGAACTGCTGTAAACTTCGAAGTTTCGATCGATCGACAGTCACTAATCAATGACAATTACTAGCAGTGCCGTATTTATATTTCTCGCGTGCCCTACACCTTATCGTCAGAGGAGCATAAAAGACAGTTATATTGGGTTAAAATCAGTTCTACCTCTTTAAAAGTCATTTAAAGTTAATTTTTAGGATGCTAACGGTGAAAAACAAAAACAAAAAATTATTAAGTTTATCTAACTGCGCGCAAAACACGTATAACGTACGAATTCGAAAAAACTGGACTCCGATAAACACAGATCATTTATTAAATTTGTATGGTTGAATTGCGTCAATTAATGAGTTACTCATTATATTCGATGCCTAAAAAACATTTATGAGACATATTGATGTTGCCATAATAAGCCAATTGATAGAACAATGAAAAATTCAGGCGTAAAAAATATAAAAGATAGTTTGAGTGTGTAAAAATATTTTTATTGTGTTTAAATCATTGTATTCATTGAATTTTTCGCTCATACATTACATGTTTAAGAATACAGTGAAGTTCTTAATGCAGAAAACTAACGGAAACGACGGTTTCTAAACCATCAACTGTTGGTCTGATGGTAAATTTTATTAATTTTTTTTTCACTCTCCTCAAATTCACCTGCACTCGCATCAAGTTTCGCGCATTTCTTAAATGATAAATTCTTACGTCCTTGGAGTTTGTAGGGTGCATGAAAAATGGCTCGGCTTGTTCCCAAACGAAACCTTCCAGGTTAATTTCGTTTTCATCAAGCTGCGAACGATGCATGTCACTAATTTCGAAGCAAACATCGCTTTCTAGCAGAACCATGTTATCTGGAAATTTATTCCGCAAAATCACTTGTCTGAATGTGATTTTCGAAACACGATTTTAAAGACGACTTTCTTCTATCACACTATATACAGCAGGAATTTGTGGGATTTTCGGCTTTTCAAAAAACGTTTCTTAGAAACGATTACATAATTGCTCAAGGGGTTTATACCCGGAACGCAACACTCTCCTAATTTTTCCTAATAGATTTTCAAAAGGGAACGCACTTACAAAATTTACATCGCAACCCATGAAAAGCGCATCATCTGCAATATGCAAAAAATTATGAAAATTCATTGCAACGGATTTCCGCGAGTAAATTTCCTCCATCATTCCCACAAATCTTTCC
This sequence comes from Platygaster robiniae, assembly GCA_028476575.1. Taxonomy (NCBI): domain Eukaryota; kingdom Metazoa; phylum Arthropoda; class Insecta; order Hymenoptera; family Platygastridae; genus Platygaster; species Platygaster robiniae. Next base: position 41,130,418 of record CM052021.1, read on the forward strand.
AGACACAATTTCGCTTCTCTGTTGTATAGACGGTACCACTCTGAACTACATAGGATTCTGAACGCAACAACCAGTAACAAAAAGTGGTTATACAATCTTTCAGGCAAGGTAAATTTCAGTACCACAGCACCACAATATAACAAGAAAAAACGATACTGTGTGGCTTTCCACGATGAAATTTGGTGCAACGGTTGTGGTTTTCGCTGAAAATCTCGCGGTATTTGCAACTTTATTTGCGACAACATGTAATCAATGTTCCTTATGCTACCCGCATTTAATCTGACGCCAGGTGCAGTACCATACATGAAATGATGAAGTAGCTTTTTCATGACTCCTTAAAATGCGAGATGCATGGAGTCCAACAAAAAAATGCTTATCATATCAACGAAAGGTAATCCTAGTAACGGGGAAAATCCAGTGTGGTGCTCGGGTTGCACTTGGAGTCTAAAGGATTCGTTGGTTCGCGGGGCCCCTACGCCGACAAAAAATGGTACATTGTTTTCTCGGGTTCCACGAATATCGCATCGCTCACACGCATAAAAACCGGTGTGCCCTTTAGTACATTTAATGCGAGCTCTCGCGACTGTGTCAGCAATAAAGCATTTTACAAGCACTTGAAACAACTGCCCATTAATAAGGATTCCATTTCGATACAAACGAAGCATTTCATCAATAAAGTTTTCGAAAAAAAAATTTATGTCTGTTGGTTTTTCGGTACCATCATATAATACTATAGGAAAAGGAGCGTTAACAGGGTATTTGCAATGTACGAGACACAAAATAGGCCAGAATTGGTTCACGCTTATCTGGTACAACGACGCACCGTCGACGTGGAAAATAAGGTGAATAATATTCTCTGGGTGCAAATACGGATTAACACATATTTTCAAACCCTTTTCAATACCAAAATAAACAAATTGAAATTTTCTTTCAAAATCATTGTGTACTGTGATAATTTGGAAATTATGCTTGACAGATAATAATAATGCGGCAGTTTTTGGTAGATCTGGCATTGCTCGTCGTCGCAGTATGGTCAAAAGTGCAGAAATTTGTGTTCTTGGAATATTACCGTTTATGCACCACTCTCTCAGTAATTCAATTTCGTCCACTTCTTCGACAGCTGCATTGTTGTGTTCACCAGCAAATCTTTCACCCTGTTCCTCGTGATCGCTGTCACTGCTTTGTTCATCATAATCGTTTTCTCCATCGCTATGACTGTAATAGCCTTCTTCTCGTATTTCCCTGTCTTCTTCTTTTTCCACTTGATTTTCGTCGTTGAGGAACTCATTTGCAACTCCTACAGGCGCATCTGCTTGGCCTTTAAAAAGAATCGAAAGTATAAATGAATCGTAACATGAGCAATTGTAATGAAGAAGATAATCAAATGAAATTAGTGGTAATATTATTTTTAAAACCAAAAAAATTTACAAATTTGCAGTTTACAAATGTAAAAAATATTTAAAAAAAACTGCAACCAAAGTAAAAATACGAATTTTCGAAAATAAGAAAGAAAATTAAGAAAACTATTTTCAACTATTCTTGCTATTACAATTCTTCAATTTTTAAACTTAAACATTGGACAACTGAAAAACGCAATTATACTGTCTGAAATATGTACCATTCAATTCGACAACTTCTGCTAAGTTGATGTTGGCGTCAGCATCAAGAACAGCGTTCAATTCCGAAATATTTTGTTCAACTTCAGGTTCAATAGCTGTACATAAAACATTAATTGCACTTGTAACGAATTTTTAACGAAGAGGGAATTCCGTTGAAAGATACAAAAAATATGTTTAAAAATAGTTTTTAAACTAAAAATATAATTTACTTAATTGAATCGATAAAGTAAAGATAAAACTGTATAAATTTACGTAAGTATTTTTTAGGAAATTTTGGTGAAGGCATACATCAATTAATAGGTTTATCAATTTTGAAAATTATGAAATTCTTCATATTGAGTTTTGAAAAAAAAAGAAAATTGCTTAATATAAACATGATGGAGTTATATTACTTAGTCATTTCATTATTAAATAAACTATTTTTAGTTTCACAATTTTAAAGAAGTGATTTTGGGATTCTTCAAACATTTATTTCATTCCAAGAATAAATAAATAAAGAGAAAAGAAGCACTCGTTATGACAGAGGATTAGTGAACACAATTTTTAAACGTTTTATTTACAATTTACTTTAAAATTTTTGTAGCTTTTATAAAAAAAATTGTACATGCAGATTTTATACTCTATAAAATTAAATTGAAATAGGTAAAAATTGCATCATAATAATAACACAGATGTAAATAGTAAAATACTTAATGCCGAGTATTAAGAAAATGAAAAATTCATAAATATAAAAATGTTGGGATTTGATCATTGAATCATTTCATTAAATCTATTATATAAAAATAAAAATTTTATTAAGTTTACGAAAGACTTTATTGAATTAATATGTAGATTTCGATAAAAGCATATACAAATATAAAGGATACTTTGAGTTACCGGAAAAAATGTGAGATATAAATCTACGTTTATAGAAAAAATAGAACTTTGATGTGTGACGAGCGGGCTTTTTCAGCTCGTCTATAAATTATGCCCTTCTTGCTAAAATATAAAGGGAAAAGGAAACTTACAACTTTTCTAGATTTGTTAAAAATAGAATAATACTCGGGACTTTATCAGGCGGCGATAGCATAACGACGCGCAATAATAATTAACAATCAGCATTTAGAGAACATTCGATAACGATTAAACATTTCGCAAAACTTACAATCTAAATCTATAGCGGATAAAAACGGCAGAAAAAGTGCTGAAACGGAAAAATCGGAAGACCGCTATTTTCCCTTCCACTATTATTTTTCAAGTTTTGGTAGTATATAAGCTCGCGCTTTTTGGCATAACGTCGGAGAAGTTCTAAAGTCAAACGTTCCAAAAACTCTCTAAGAGTCCGAAAAACGTCCCAGACAACAGAACCATCCCCGACGAGTCCGTAAAGAAGTCCGACCTGACGACGACTTCTCCGACTCCATCAGCGCTAAGTGGAAATCAAGAAGAAGATTGGAACTGTGTTTCAAATCCAAGTTCTATTTCCACGCGGCATAAATAAAATTAAAACTATTCAAGAATATTCAAAATTAACCATGTTACAGTATAAAAACTAAACACTCTTAATTACCCGGACCGCCATCTAGGTGTAGAGATTTATCTCTACCCAGGTTGTTTCCATACTAGCCTAGAAGGGTACCTTGGGAGTTGAGTTTGTTTGGTACTCCATCATTATGATTAACCTTACGATTACCATAATGACGGATTATTCTGGAAATTGGACAAATAATCACTAATAATTTTTCTATCAAACTAAATAATAAAATTAAAGTTCTGTTAAGATATTCCTTAAATATAACTAATTAGATTTATGAAACAATACAATAACTCGAGTATTTCAATAGTTTAAAAGGGGTTACGTAAATAATTATAGTGATGTTGGATCGGTCAATATATTACATAGGGGACAGTAGAAGATTTGCTCTGGATCGTTAAAAGTGCTGCTAGGAGGAAGGGAATAAAGCCCAGTGCCCATCGATCCATTTTTAAGAAAAAGGGAGCTCTGAATTTGTATAATCGACTCCGAATTTTGAGGAAATTAGATCCAAAAGAGGAGACTTCGTGGGAGGAGATCGATAAAAAGATAGCAAAAGAAGCGTCGCAACTGTTCGGTATACCTTTAATAACTTTAGATTAACAGATTCACGTAACATGCAAGTATTGCAAAAGAGGTCAGAATTTTAAATTGGATAAAGAGCCGCAAGAACCCTCAAGTATTGAAGTCAGGAAATTAGAACAAAGAAATGCAGAAGTTGAAAACCATACTGCACTAATGAGAGAAATGGCTGAGATGGGAGAACTTTGGTTCTGAGATGCTGAGGGATTTGAACATTTAGAATAAGAAGTTGTATTTCAATTGTAATGAGGTTTATTGGATTTGTATAAGATTTTGATAAGAAGTATGAACATTGAAATTGTTGGTTTATCGGATTTGTATAAGATTTAGATAAGAATTATGAACATTGAAATTGTGAAGAAATACTAATAATAATAATTGGTTTATTGGATTTGTATAAGATTTTGATAAGAAGTATGAACATTGAAATTGTTGGTTTATCGGATTTGTATAAGATTTAGATAAGAATTATGAACATTCAAATTGTGAAGGAATACTAATAATAATAATTGGTTTATCGGATTTGTATAAGATTTAGATAAGAATTATGAACATTGAAATTGTGAAGAAATACTAATAATAATAATTGGTTGATCGGATTTGTATAAGATTTAGATAAGAATTATGAACATTGAAATTGTAAAGAAATACTGATAATAATAACTCCAGTTCTGCTGGATAGAAATCTATAGAAGTTGTTGTTTTCAATTTATATCCCTGATTTCCTAAGACAACCTGAGGGCCCACTTTAAGCAGAGATTTTATTGGGGTCCTTTCTGTACGAGTGAGCGGAGGATAGCATAAATAAGGAGCAACGTTACTGGATTACGGCTATCATCGTTGGGTTGTCTGAGTTCGCTCGTCACAGAAAAAAATGGCGCAGCCGGTAGGGTGGATTAAAGGCAGGTTGTTTTAGAGATGACGCTTTATTTATTGATTACTGGAAAGTATGAAAAAAAAAGAGGACAGGAGAAAAAGTGGGAAAGGAAACAAATAGACAAAAGAAAAGAATTATTTTGAAGTAAAGTATTAGAGATTTTGAAAATGATGACTATTATAACAGGATTGGAGAATGAACAAATATTCCGCGATACTGTGACCTTTTTTTTTTGTAAAATTAGGAAAAAGGAAAACGTAACGATAGAGAAAGAATTTTTTTTTTAGAGTCGAAGTAACCTGGAATTTATAGCATAAATCATAAACATAAAAATCATAAAGCGTTAATATTGTATACCGGAACTTTTAACTTGATATAAGATCAGAATGCAGGATTTCTTCTATTTTTACCTTCGATATTATTCTGGCTTTTTCTTCTTTAAGATGAACTTCAAATTTATGATTTTTATAGTTTGGGACATGGTTAAGTTAATATTTATGATACCTTTTTACATAGGGAACAGATAAAATCGTACCGTGGGTTCTGTTGATAAAAGCAATATATTCTAAAAGAAATGTTTGAGAAATTGAAATGTTTAAGTTACGGGTAAGCTAAAAACCCATGAATTAAGGTTACGGGTGAACCAAAAACCCATGAATTAAGGTTATGGGTAAACCAAAACCCTAGGAGACGAGATACTAGTTGTTTTTCTCGAAGTAGAAATATTGCTCAAAAACAGATTTACGGAATTATTTTGGACAAGATTGATATAGAGGAAGAAAACAGAGAGAGAAAGAAAATAGGAGGCCATACTGGAAGTTTAGAAGAAAATTTTTTTTTTTTGAGAACAGATGTCTAAATCAAACTTCGACCTAAGCTACGAATGCTCACAAGTAACTAGGAGCAATAGGGAGAGATTATCCTTGGAAGAATAGGAAAGTTACTTGAATCGACAACCATCTCTTGATAAGGCTCAAAACACAAAAACCAAAGAAATTCAGAAGAAATTGTGCGTAATTCTGAAAATACAACTATCAAGAACCCCGAAGCCAAAATGGCACAATCTGGAGGAGGAGCATACGCGATCCGCCTCAAAGACGCAGTAATGATGATTCCACGATTTTCTGGAGACAGCACAACTGGGGCTACCTTTAGGGAATTTTCTATAGGCTGTGGTGACGCAAGGGATATGCTACCTGCCGCCGCAGAAGGAAGTTTATTGCAAATGATCAAAACCTGACTCCAAGCCGGAGCTTTGGGAGCTGTTCGCGGTGAAGAATTTGCCAATATCGATGCTCTACTGAAACATCTGAAAGACATCTATGCTCCAAGAGAATCAACTACGAGACTAAGAGGCGAACTGGGTCAAATATTTCAAGGTTATGACAAAAGTGTGGCTAAATATCTTAATCGAGCCCGAGAATTAGGACAAAGAATTGTGGACGCATATAAAGCAGATCATGAAGGTGTCATTTCTGAGGAACAGAAAAACGAAATAGAGAGAGAAACTGTTCAGGCATTCACTCTGGGCCTACGAAAAGAGATATCGCTCTTGATGCCAGACAACGAGACAATAGGTGCAGCAGGAAAAAGAGCCATCGGAATAGAAGATAGACTACGAATTCATGATGAATTAAGAGCACTCGCCCCTGATATGAAGAGATTGAGCATTTCAGAATCTAAGGATCACCAACAACATCTGTGTCAGATTTGCAGATCTTCTAAACATGAAGCATTATCATGCCCACTTTTCAAACCTGCGGGATGCGCAATCTGCAAAAGAACAAATCATGCAACCGAAAACTGCCGATCTATACCCGTGAGGATGATTCAGACGTGTGCACTCTCGAATCGCTATCAATCATCTGGACCACGACAAAATTATGAACCGACCTTCTTCAAAGATAATCAATTTTCTCGCAATCGAGAGCAGCCTCGTTTTCAAAATCAGAATAATGATAATGATAACTACTTTCAGAATCAGAGTTTTAATAATCACTTTCAAAGTCAGAATTTCAATAATCGCTTTCAGAATTTTAATAATCAGTTTCAAAATCCAAACCCTCATTGCGATTCTCGAGACTCCTGGTATCGGAATAGATTTCAATATTAGAACCACCCTGGCAACAATTTTGGGTACTCACATGGGAATTTTCAAAACAGGCATGGATGTTGTGACAATGATTCACGGAATTCAGGGTTTAGAAATAATTGTTCACGTCAGACTGATTACGATCGCTATCTCAGGTACTCACGCAATGACGTTCAAAATAGATATGATGATTTTCAAGAAGAATTTAATGACCATCACGTACAGGATTCGAACCGTCGGTGTGATTTCCAGAACCAGAGGTTTAGTCATGATACTTTTCCAGATTCAGAACAACGAGAGATAGACACTTACGGGGATTGTTTTTCAGGGGCACAGTATAAAAATGAGGATTTTATTGATTATTCACAACGCCATGATCTAAGTAACCATGATGAGAATTCTTACAGGATAGAAGAACCTTCGGATACAGAGTACGAGAAACAGAACACTCCAAAGTTAGCATGTCATAGAATCGTAAATGTAGTTCCCCGATATCAGACTTTAGATGATCAGGAAAAGAATATAGATAACACTGAGTACCCATCAGGTGATTTTGAGACATGCCACTCGAATTTGAACAGGACTATGAAAAATAATAAGGAATTTGAAGATAGGAACCACTCGGAATTACAATTTCCATGTCGACAGACTAAAGCAGGGGTTCATTATATTTCTACGGTTTCAACAGAAGAATCAGCTGAAGATATTTTCGAAAGTTCTATTATGTTTTTGGAAGAAAAAGAGCTAGAGGTTCCAGAAATTGCAGATGTCTTCTCTTGTAGTGATGATTTAGAACATCGCGAAACAGATTTTCCTATGAATGATGTTTATATACAAGATAAAAGGAACATTGGAATTGAAGATACGGATACAGATAAGGATATTGAAAACAATGATACAAGAATTGAAGATGGAAATTACTTTGAACTTAAAAAAATTACTTATGTTTATAATGATGACTTGCACAATGAAAAATCACCAAGTATAGAGCAAAATCTCATTGAAAATAACGCAGAGATATATATAAATAAAGAAGAAAAGAATCAATACTCACATGAATTTGAAATGAGTGAAATGAAAATGAAGCAAGATGATTTTGAGCGCCATAAGAGAGATGAAATTGATAATTATACCCGAGATGACATTTTGAGCTATGCAGACTCAGATAGGAGTGATTTTTACCCTGAGGTGTTCCCGTCACATGAATCTTTCAAATTCAAGGACCACGAAAAAACAGGAGTTGATGGAGTTTTTCGAATTGCAACAGGAAGAAAGAACTTCCTTATGTCACATCAACCAAGACCACCGGAGTTACCTATTTAGTTACCTTTTTTTTTTTTTTTTGAGAAATTTTCTTTTGCGCAAAAATGAATTAGGTACATGAGAAAGGAAAGCTAGGAGGCTGCAAAACAGGTCGCATGCTTTATGAGTTAGTTTCGGGAAGGTTAGCTCTTTACCCTTCAAGCCGCGTGCCAAATAGTTATGAAAGATTAGATATTTATGATGATTATCTAATTAGGCTCATGATTGGAGTAGATACGATTAGAGAAGAGTCCAGGCAGAAATTAATCAGAGCAAAGGAGAAATATAACAAAATACTATGACCACTGCATGAATCCAACATCACTCTCCGCGAATGAGAACTTATTTCTAAGAAAAGGCTTAAAGACAAATGAACTTGATAATTACACAGAAAGACCCTTTAAGATAATTGAAGTACTCGATGATAATAGGACTAAAATCAGAATTAACGGCAGAGAGAAAATTGTTTCCACGAATGGACTGATTCCAGCTAGAATTAATAACGACGATAGTGAATAAATGCATATGTGAATGCGAAAGTGTACAAGTTTTAGTATGTCGTTTTTCCTTCTTAATATTGTTTCGTCGTATGAGTATAAATATGTAAAAGGAGCAAAGCAAATTCACTTCTTTTGTAGATATTTAGATATAGGCTATAGTAATAAGCAGCATCATTGCCACGCATGATGCTGCGTCTCACGCATCATCGTGAGACCTATGGAAACCCATGCGGAACGCTCAACGAGATTGTCAAATGGTTAAGTCTAAAGGACCTGAGAGAATGTAAATACCCTTATTCTAAGCTGACAGGAGAAAACAATTGCACGAAACAATAAGTGTCCAGCCAGGACAAGTAAATTGACGAATTGCTGTTCGTAAAATACTGAACTCGATATCACGTAATAAGATTTGGCTCATTGTTGACCAGAAGAAAAATTAAGGAGACTAAATTTCCAACTGTCATCCTGGAAGTACCTAATTTTTGCATCCTGACAACATTCGATGGACTGAGAGTAACAAAGGCTAAAGAGACCACGCTTGTCGACGACTTCGTACTACAAAAATGATGAGGCATATGGATCCCACATCGAGATTGGGGAACATTTACTTGTGTTTTACTGCAAAACCTCTACTTGACGATGAACTGCAAATCCTTAAGGAATCATCGATCCATTGACTCAAAGATGCAGAGTTTCGCTTTCTATTACAGTGCAATTGCTGAGCATCACATACACAAGTTGCTACCAAGGCGAGGACCAGGGCGAAGAATACATTGTCCTGATAATTCTCTTAGTGTTCCTAAAGAAAACACCATCCCTAAGAAGAAATTATTCCCCGCCAACGACTTGGATCAACTTTCACCTTTGGACTTCGAGGATAGAAATAAGTCTTACATCTGCGAAAAATGTTAAAGATAAATAATCTTATAGCAGTTATTGTGAACAGAAAATGCATTTTATAAAGAGCTTATCGCATATATACATATATAAGGAAAAAGAACAGAGAGAAAAGAAGAATATATTATAATATACTTATAATAATAATGACGATATTGTTTAATCAAAAAAAATATATATATATAAAAAAAAAAAGAAAAAAAAACATATGAAGAAAATTAAGGGGGGAGAAAGATAATACTAATAATATTCAAGAAAGAAGATAAAAATAATAATAATATTCATATAATAATAATAATAATAATAATAATAATAATAATAATAATAATAATAATAATAATAATAATAATAATAATAATATTAATATTAATATAAGGGAAGGAGAATAATAACGATAAAGAGAATATTGATATAATAAAGGAAAGGAAATAATGATGATGAAAGGTAATAATAGTAGTAACGATAATAATGATGAAGGATTGTATTGAAATAAGAAAAAAAAAATAGAGAAAGAAAAAGGAAATGTGAGGAAGGAGGTTGATTTTCCTCTTTCTTTTTAAATAATCTTAAGCGCGACACGGAAACAATTCTCTTTGCCTACCAAATAGATTAAGATAGAAATAAGTTATCTTCATTTCACCAGCATCTCAGGAAGCCATAGCTCTCAGCGAGCAGGTTCTAAAATATCAGCGTCGAATTAATTACAAATAACATGTGAGGGAATAAGTATAGTGTAGAAAAAGAAAAGAAAAAGGGGAAAAAGAATAGGATTAGACACCTGAAAGAATGTATTTTGGGTATCAGAATTGGATTACAGATGTTGCATGAGATTGATTAATAAAATTTTCCACAAGTCGTAGCGATTAAAATAGAATGATAGGTCTGAGTGCAAAATCGTGGGTTTCGGCAGGAGAACAGATTAGGAACCGACCAAACGAGCTCCGAAAAACCTGGTCGAAAAGAAAAAAAGTGTCCACGATAAATAATGCGGAAATTAAATAAGAAAGGATTTACGAATAAAAATATAAAAGAAAATAAAAGGGGGGAATTCATTTAGCGAAAAATGAAAAAAAGAAAACATAAAACTTAGGAAAATAAAATGAGATATAAAAGAAATTAGAGGGAGTAATTTAAGATAAATTCAATGGAATTCATGGGCCCGCTCGCGTAACAGATTATCGGATTTTAAACTTATGATGGCCGGCCAACCGTAATGAGTACAAGAAATCCCATATGGAATGTAAAAAGTCCTCATTTTGTGCGCACGAAATAGGTTTTTGGGTTACGAGAGTTCAAGGAAGGTATAATTATGTTCCATAGAATTCTTTCTTAGCAAATTGTAAAGAAGAAAAAGGAGAGATAATGTAGGTTACGGGTAAACCAAAAACCCATGAAATCAAAAAAGAAATTTTTAAAAGGAAAATTAAATTGAAAAGGAAAAGGTAATAAAACGGAATGGCAGGAAATAAACGAAGAAGACAAGAAATTTAGAAAAGAGATAAGAGAAAAAGAATGATATTGTAGAACCTGAATAAAGAATTTTTTTTTTTTTTTATGAGAACAATTTAGAAATGATAACGTTGACTCGCAATCACAGAAGAAACAACGACGACCCATGATGACGAACGGAAACAATGGCTGACGATGGCACTAACATTAAGATTACGAAATGGATACGAGAAAATAACACTAAGACACTATGTTCAATTTGGAAGATCTTTTATTTTTGCTTTTATTCAAATTTTCACATGCTGGCCCTTCAGGCATTACACCAGGTATTCATAGGCCTCGTAAACCTCCCAAAGACGGAAAACGCGGCGCTCATGGCCGTCAGGATCTCGAATTAGCAGCCACGTGTACTCCAGATAGTCCGGACCTGGAAATTGAGCAAAAAGAAACATAAATACTGAACCTATGTGTATTGTATTGCATACAATACACATAAAATGAAACTGTAGAGATTATTTAAACACAATTTTATAAAATCAATAATATCAAAAACTCGTATAGTGCATTTTTCAGAATAAATTAATTATCTCATCGTTCAGCATGTATTTCCAACGAATACAAATATATGTAGAATAAAAAAAATGTTATTACAAAATATAGAAGCACGTAATAAAAAATTCTATGAATACATTGATCCCGTCATTATCTATTATTTTACATGAAAGACATGATTTTGAATTATATTGCATAATTTGCGAAGCTCTTTAAATTTCGCAATGTCAAAAGTTGTGGTATGTCTGAGATTATAAGTTGAAACAAATAAGTATCACAGTATTTTTTGTTTAGCGTTTTGCAGGATCCGAAATCTATAAGATTGCTGTACATATAATTATAATAGGGTTATAATGCAATATAAGTTTGAAACGCATAGTAATTCAGGACTCATTACGGTGTCCAAACGTCCGCATTCATATAGACATATCTGTATTTCACGCGCGTTGTCCTGGTTCCCGTATTTTTTGGAAAATGTCCGTATTTTTACTGTTATTGTACAGGGTGTCCCAAAGTCGGCAGATCACCCGAAGAAAATCATGTATTCCTTATCAAATTCTAAGATAATTTTTCCTTTGTCATTTTTCAAAAAACTCAAAATGAACAAAGATATTCGAGTTTAAAATTCAACCAAACAACACCATCGTTCGACAAGTGAGGATAGAAAACCACAGACCAAAATTTACTTGAATTTTTCTCGTATTTTTCTGAGTCTAAAAGTCCTTGATCACTTTTCTTAGAGCTCAAAATCAAAAAAGATATTCTAGTTAGAAGTTTCAACCAATCAGATTTGATATATTTCAAACTCAAATATCTTTTTTTACTTTGAGTTCTGCGAAAAGTGACAAAGGACTTTTCGACTCAGAAAAATACGGGAAAAATTCAAGTAAATTTTGGTGCGTGGTTTTCTATCCCCACTTGTCGAACGAGGGCGTTGTTATGTTGCATTTCAAACTTGAATATCTTTGTTGATTTTGAGTTATTTGAAAAATGGCAGAGAGAAAATCGTCTTGAAATTCGATGAGGAATATGTGCATGGTTTTCGGGTGATCCGCTGACTTTGGGACCGCCTGTATAAACATGAAAAAACTCAACCATCAATGGATTGTCAGTGGGTTACTTAAACAAAAAAACATTTTAAATGTCAGAAAATGAGTAGGAAAATCGAATGAACTCGTAAAATCTTGACAATGAAAAAGCTTGCTAGACCATTACAATTAATGTCAGGCCTATCGACAGGGGGGAGGGAAGTGTTTCTACCTGTCAAAACTTAATAATTTTTTATTCTTCGATTTCATTGTACAGCCCTGAAAAAATGTCTGACAGACACAAACCATTGTCAGAGCTTAGCCTCCGCCAAAAGCGTCGACGTCTCGCTGAAATTAGATTGAACATAGCCATGTCAGGAGCAAGCCCGTCATCTGACTCGAGCGCAGATGATGTATCCGCGCAACCGCGATTAGAAAATGATGAAGGTCCTCATGATCGCAACATAGCAGTTCCATGGCGATTTCGAATCGATTCCGAAAGTGACCATGATGATTACGAAAACTTGGCCCATATTATGGTAGTCGATAATCAACCGAATTATAATCTTTCGGTGGATACCGATTCAGAACCTAATTCGAACGTCACCGAAGGAGACGAATCTCGTAATAGTGAGGCCGAAATTGACGAACCAAGAATCGAAGACATCGAAGGCGTGCCCGGAATACCTGTTGATGAAGATAACCCAGAACTCCATGAGTTTGGAAATAATAATCCAATTGAGGCCCCTAACGCGCATCGAACAGCACTGAAGGATTTTGTTTTATCAGCTAATTTAAACCATACACAAGGAAATTTACTCTTAAAAACTTTACGTTCCAATCCATTTAACCATACGGATTTGCCCAAGGATATTAGAACACTCATTGGTACTCCAACGACAGTTGTTCGAAAAATTGTTCAAAAAAGAGCAGGAGGAGAATATCTCCATGTAGGGTTGACGAAATTGATCGAAACTAGAATGAACACAATCCCTTTAGATTCCTTGCCTGACCAAGTTATTGTAGATTTGAGTACTGATGGGGGGCAACTTCATAAACACGAAGATAAACAATATTGGCCCATTCAATTCCGCATTGTAAACATCTCTGACAAGCGACCACTAATTGCAGGGGTATATGTCGGTACCCACAAACCGAATGATCCCGAAGAATTCTTACAGCCATTAGTCTCAGAACTTCTTGATATACGTGAAGCAGGGGGATTGCTTATCCAAGGCCGACGATTACCACTCGAAGTTCGACTATTTATTGCAGACGCTCCAGCTCGTGCCTTCTTACTAAATCACTTTGGTCATACATCTTTTCATCCTTGTTCCAAATGCAAGGTTGTTGGTTTTCGTTCGGACAATACGACCGTCTTTACAGGTACTCATCACTGTCCACGAACAGACGAAGAATATCGCGCCAGAATTGACGAAGATCATCACAAAGGCCCTAGCCCTCTGGCAGACTTCATTGGTTTAGTTTCTTGTGTTCCATTCGAGAGTATGCACTTGATCTATTTAGGGGTGGTTTCTCGTTTTTTGTCGGCTGTGGTTGAGGGGAAATTCGCTTGTCAACGCTTTAGTGGAAGACAATTGAATATTCTCAATTCCCGGATGCAATTGCTGAGACAATATTGCCCGTCCGATTTCAGTCGTGGTCCATGGTTAATTTCGAAGTACTCCAAAATGAAGGCGACTCAGCTAAGACAATTATTGCTGTACACAGGTATTGCAGTTTTCGAGTCGATTTTGGGAGAAGAATTTTACCAGCATTTCTTGGTCTTGCATTCTGCTATTCGTTGTCTGAATCGCGAAAACATTGCCGAAAATGAGCTTTTTCTCGCACAGGCTGCTCTTGAGTTCTATGTCACTACAGCGGAAGAAATCTATGGGGATCGTTTTGTTGTTTATAATGTGCACGGACTTCTGCACATTGTTGACGACGTTCGGCGTTTTGGTCCTCTCGATTCCTTCAGCGCGTTTGCTTATGAGAATAATATGCCAGGATTTACCAAGAACCAGCGGAAGCCCGATCAAAATCTAGAACAATATTACAAACGACTGCAAGAGCGGAACGCTTCAGATGAAACACCATTCCGTAACGAGATAATCGTGAAAGCACTCCACCAACACAACACTGGTCCTCTTCCGAACGACGCCATGTTCCATCGTTGCAAGCAATACGAGACGCTCAAAATTGGTCAACTTAGGATAGATAGTGAGACGGCAAACAGCTGTTTGGAACTTATTACTTCTGAAGTGTGTATCGTGAGGAACATCGCTCGGATTGAAGACGACTTTCTCCTCATCGTCAACAAATTTCGGACATTAGAAACGTTTTACGATGTTGGAATGACTTCAGAACAGGTTGGGGTGCGCATAGCACGTGATTTGTCCAACGATTTGACCGTTGTCACCGTTCGAGAATTAAAAAGCAAATGCTACCTAATTCCAAGATGGTCGTCAGTTGTAGGAAGAGAAGAGACCGTCCGTGAGGGTGAATACATTTGCGCATCACTCCTCACTCCCATTCGCCTTCCAGAGCGTTGAAGATAGTCGTCACAAAGTGTTCCCCCCTCCCCCCAGGTTACGTCACACCACACATGTCACACACAAACATGTGGGTCAGTTTATCACATTTTGATAATTTTTTATGGAAAAACGAATAATTAACGTCATATTCATTTATAACTCCTGTCATATATAATACTAATCCATAATCATTGCTAATATTAAAGGGAACGTTTCAATAATTATGAACATTGAGATCTAGATGAAGTTATTTTTCTTCCTGCATCGCGGTCCATGGTAATTAACGCTCTCTTCGAATGTCTTGAAATATTTTAAACATGTATTTTTTACGTAACACACGACTGGTCCCCCCCCCTATGGCACATTTTGTCACAAATCTCCGACCCCCTCCCTCCTAAATCTCCGATCATCTATCTTAGAACTACCCCTAAGATGTTTTGTGAGAATTTGAATGTTATTCGGGGTCCATACATTTTAACGCTGATACAAAAATAATTCCAATTTTTATGGCAAGTAAATTATCATGTTGGTTTTCTTATGGTTCGTTAAAGTGCTAATGATCGTTTCTTTCACTCCGGAACATTTTGCGAGATCTGATCAAACCTCTCCTCTTATTTCAGACTCTAAAGTTTAATTTAGTTGTAAATATTGTATATGATTGTATCTTGATATTACGAACCAATGTAAGCTTAATCTGAGTTACATCAATTTGATCTCTGATTCAATCTAGTTACACGTTTTGAGGTCGTTGCCCTGTACTCTAGGAGGAATCCTCGTTTTTTTCCAATGTTCGACGAAACTACAAATTGGAGTGAGTTGAATCCTTGGCAAATTTGGTCATGTTGGTTAGGGAATATGAGTAAAAAATGTGTGTATGTAATGACGCTGTCATGAACTCCTTGCGAAAGCAGAGCCTAGAAAAATAAGTAGTTGTGTACGATAAAACATGACTCGGAAACTTGTTCAAGGTGCGAACATAAATTTCTTCGAAATTACCTTCACTTTTCTTGCAGGGGTTACTACGTATCATTTATTTGAATTAATTTGAGTAGATTTGATCTATTGTCGTCATCTTAGAGAAAGATATGTTACGTCAAAAATAACTGATACAGGGATTTTCTTAGAATCACATGAGAGGAAATCCAACCTGATGATTTGAATCCTGCTTGCGATATTTAACTGCTGCTATGGATATGTATTGAAAAAACTGCATCGAATGCAATTTTTCAGATACCGCAATGAATCTCGACGGAAAAAAACTCGAAAAAAAACACAAGAGAATGACGGGGTCGACTAGAACAGGCCGGACAACTTATAAGCCTTCGAAATTTGCTTCTTCATCGGATGAGGCCGATTTACTCAAAAAATCTAAAAAGTCCAAATCCTCAAACTCTATCAATTTAGAACGGCTCCGAGAGTTGGCTCAGAAATTCAAGGACCCAAACCTGGTTTCTGTTCTGACGGATCCAAGTATCGTCCAAAAAACTGGTGAAATGTAATAAATTTTTTTTTCTGAAATGCTTTTGATTCGTATATATTATGCTAGTAGACGTGTGTAATAGACCGATATAGTGTATTCTTCATGGAAATTTGTTGCAAACTCGCAAACATATGCATAAAACTGGCACGATTTCATGCAAAATAGTCTATTGGTTCAATGAAGCTACCCTTTGTTGAAACGTTCGGTTTTTTCCAAGTTATTTCTGTACAATAATAAGCTTAAAAATGGAGTACATCACATTTTTTCGCGGAATATAGTATAAAGTGATAGTAGCCGGTGACAATTTTCTCTATTTGAGCACTTTAAAATTCTCTCTGTGATGATAAATACATATTTGCAGTTCCCCCCATCTTACAAATGGTCGGGAAAACCAATCTTGTCTGAAGAAAGGGTATGTGTCTGAAGTTAGAGATGTTGAGATGGAGTGCAGTTTGTTAGATGTACCTCGCAAATATTCAGTAAATTCTGATTATCATCCCAAGTGAGTTGTTTGTATGATTATCTTAATATTTTGAATTGTATTATATAGATAAACGTTACCGACTATCTACATTTGCACCAATGTCAGAGTGTTATATCACTTACTTTGCCTTCTCCATTGTTCACAACGTCTCATATATTTAGCATGAATATTTATTATAACGTTCAAATAAGCAGCATACTCAATATGCTGGATAATTACAATTTTTTTCCATCTATAATTTTCGAATTCATTACATCTAACTGAATTTATGGATGTTTTTATTGTGTGAATATTAATTTGTCTTTAGTTTGTGTCGAATAAGAGAAAAATTTTACAGAACCTACTTTTCGAAGTGCTCGGGGGAATCGAAAATTTCTTCAACGCTGAAAGATTCAAAAGAAATCCGTTTGACAAATACGGCTCTACCGTCGAATTTCTCAAACCCCGTTCGTGACTCGAGTGTCCAATTGAGTCAACAGGAAAAAAATTCTGAAACGCAATACATCGAAGCGGGAATTTTTTCTACGTTTGATGATACATTGACGGAACTTTTTGCAAGTCCTGAAAAAAGTTACAAGTATGTTGTAAGCTACTTTGCGTTAATTTTTCTGAAACAATGAATCTCACGAACGCTCCTGACATCAAAAGCGATTTTTTGCTACCATAAAGTGTCAAAAAAAATTTGATATTTAATATATTTAATTAAATTCTATTAAATTTAATATAGGTGATAATTGAAACAACTTTTAAAGGTTAATATCTTAAAACATTTAATGACATTGTCTTTGAAATTTCAAACACCATTTTAAGAGAAAATTTGACATATATGTTAAATATTCTCTTACACATGAAAAATATATGTAGTTCTTTAGAAAATCAAAATATTTTATATGGATGCTTATATGTATGTCACACTGAGGGAAAATACACACTGACGTCTACTTGAAATACATTAAGCGTTAGTGAATTTTTTTAAAAGACAAATTCATTAATGAAACAACTATTCTGCCAAAACAAATTTTTATTCAGTATTTTATTCACTTAAATATAATAGAGTTTTAGTAGACATTTCCACTGAGAAATTATTTAAATTTCAAATAATTTTAATATTTCTCATATCTTAAATTTATTTCTTAAATGTAATATATAATTTTCATAGACAGAGTCTATTTTTTTCATATATGCAAAAACGCGTCTCAAAATGCTTCATAAACGTACAACTCTATTCCACTATTTGAAATGTAGCATTTGAATTTGACAGAAAACGCGCTGTGGAGTCTCCGAGGCATTCTGTAACACCACAACAGTCAAAACTAATGATCGTTAGTCCAACACGGAGGATTCACAACATTGATAATGGAACAAGTCCTCCAAAACAAGGCCACTGGACGTGTCCACCGGACTTAATGACATTATTTCAGTCGATGAATGAAAGAATAATGTGAGTCATATAAATGATTACGTGCATACCAGAAAGATTCTGTTAGTCTAGATTCGAAAATTATCATCTATCGACTCAAAAAAACAAATCTTATTGTATTGCCTTCATCGAAGTGTGAAATATAAAACTATCAAGAATGATGTGCTCGATCATACGTATTTGTTGAATAAATATGATACCGAATGTTAAAATTTATAATTATTATCCCGTACGGAACAGTACGTTTAGTAAACGTTGAGTGAAGGTTCACTAGACGTTTATGATGTTTACTCAACGTTTACTGACGTTTACTAAACGAACGTGTTCCGTTCGGGATGTTCGAATATTATGTATGAATATTTTTGCAGAAACTTGGAAACACAAAATCTAACAGTTATTAACCAGAACAATGAATTGCGCCAGGAAATCAAGACTTTAATCGTGGAAAAAGAAGCGAAACTAGACAAAACTATTTTTGAACCTCTGAAAGGATTCCCGCTCACAACTATTGAAGAATTCCGAGAATTCGAGTCGGACGAAAAGAAATCTCTCAGAGAGAAACTGGTAAGAGCGTTGTCGGATTATTTACTCCATGGTTTGATTTTGGAGATAAAATTTATCAACTCTTATCGATACGATTGGTGGAATAACGTTTTTTCGTTTATTTTGGAACTATACACGATCTAAATATTTCAGCAAGTCACTTTTTTCGTACAAATTTTAAAATTGCAGCAGCGAAACCTTTTAGTTAAGCATACTTTAAAGCTACGAGTGCATTTTTTTTAAGTTGACACATTACAGCCAATTAGTGTATATAAAAAAGCTGGGATATTATGTATAACTTACAAGCATTGTACTATTTTTATTCCAGTAATCGCCAATTCCAATTTTTGTTTCCTCTTTTCAGTACAACCATTTGATTAATTTGGGAGGCTCTAAATTCAAGGAATTCCTTCATACGTGTATGAAACAAACGATAGCAGACAAACTCGTTGCCTGTTTCACATGGAACGGTTCCAAAGGGCAAATGAAGTTTTCTGATACGAAACTTTGCAACCTTATGTATGGTAAGAACAAAAAAACAAAATTAAAAACATGTCATATATTTGTGTTTGCAAGCAATTTTTCGATTGTAATGTCTGGTTTTTTGTGTGTAATAGTTGCTTCCAAGAAAGCCATCGGATTCACTGGGCCATCCAACATTGATGAGTATAAAAGAGCAATGTTGGAGGTTCTACGTGTGGCGAAACAACGCCTGACGAATGCAAATAAAGATAAAGCGAAAACACTGAAGAAAAAACTTCCTGGCCTACCGAAGACTCAGGGAAACGAGTACGAAGAATTTGAACGGCTACGCGAGGAATTCAAAAAATCGCAAACAGAAGGCGACAGTGACAACGATTCACTTTGTGGGGAGGACAGTGATGAGAGCGAAGGCAATGATGAAACCGAGTCAAGTAATAATGAAGCGAATGAGGTTGATGACGAAGAAAAAGCGGATGATTGATTTTTTTTTTCATTCGAAATTTTACCGTGGCTGTTGAAAATTTCATTTTTGTGCTACAGTCAATGTTCCCTGTAAAGTGGTTAAAATTTATGACTATGTCAAAATTTTCTCATTACGTTTCCGACGACTTTGTGTCCTGTTCAAAATTTTGAAGTTGAACTTACTATTTCGGATGACGTCGAAAAGTCTGAATATAATAAGTTTTGGGAATGTCGGAATTTTGGAAATACTACTTTTTTCTGACATTGTAAAATTTTACAAATAAATCGCATTTTATAGTAACTAATATTAGTTACAAATTTAAAATTTCCAAAATTTCGATTATTTGTCAATTATTAATATAAAAAAAGGATTCCTATATTTTACGAAGTACTTTTATAATAATTATGATCTAAATCTTACATTAATTGCCATTTCTTATCCCAAGCCTGCGAGAGGCGACGAAATTTTGAAAATTTTACAGTGAATTTTGAAATAGTTACGAAATTCGCACCCATGGGTGAGAATGTAGGAGAATTAATATTGTGCCTATTCTGAATTGAAATCTAATTTGACAATTTTTCAAGTTTATTTTGAATGACTGGTTGGTCTAAGAAGTATTCTGTCCGAATCATGACAAAGAAATAATGAAATATATAATAAAATCACAACATAGAAATGACATAAGTTGATGGAAACGATAAAAACATTTTTCAATGAGTTATTATCAGTAACATTTATTTTCGGAAATTCTAATTCATAATAATGATGAATGATGAAATTTTCTCACTCATTTTGATGTATTTCATTTGATACTTTTAATTCTAATTATGACCTTATTATAATCATTAATGAATTCATTTTTGATAAAAGAAATTGAGAGTAGTTTGAAGGTACATACAAATGTAACTTGATTATTATTAATAATTTTTTTTACTCAATCATAAGTCATGCGTATTTCGAATGTCAGTCATCAAAAAATATTTAAGTTTTTCCATTCAAACATAAGTAACATTTCAGTAAAAAAAAGGCGACGTATACGTCGCCAGAATGTCGCCTCTAGTTGGCTAGGGATTGTAATTCAATGGCTTATTAATTATTTCAAAAATAGACATAATATGAATCGATTCATAGTTTTAAGTTGCTCGATAATTTTGATATTTTGTCATTATATATTATGTTGAAAGATGTTTACAAATTTGAAAATGTTCAATCGTCTGTATAAATCGAACTTTTCTGATCTTCAACAAAAAATTAGAGGTTTTCAAATATTACAACAATATTATTATAAAAATTGTTATAATATATTGTATTTATTATAATATAATATATCTAGTATATTATGATAATATATATAAATTATTATAATATATATTAAAATATCATAAAAATTATTATCATTAATAAATCGAAAATGTGGGATCTTTCTAAAATTTTGATATTACCTTACCGTGTATAGCGATCACAGTTATTGCAAAGATACAAGTGCAATATCGTGCAATATTCTTGACTTTTATTCACTATGTATTTGTTTTTTTAGTAAAAAAATATATTGTGTCTATAAATCGAAGTATATGTGTTTCATTTGAATTCTGCATTTTTTTAATAATAATTGCTGTCGTTGGCTCGTTTCAAATTTTCCCGCGTGATTTTAACCAAAACTGCGCATGCGCTCACGTGCAATATTTTTTGAAACCGCACGCGTGCGAGCTATATGCGTATTTATGGAGGTCGCTACTGCATGGCATGGTGAAGTCACGCGTGCGATTCGATTTCGCACGCGTGAGTTCACATTGAGTTCATAATGCTACTTTTTTTGCTATCTGGGTGTGTATATAATCAATCGTTGCCCTACCAGAGCCTTGGGAGGAGAGACGCCGGCAGCGCTATGGTATGGGCAAAAACCAAATTTGGCGAAAATGAAGACCTTTGGATGCATCGCTTTTCTCAAGTTACCAAAGGAAATCGTGGGAAACAAGTTTGACTCTCGCACAGTGAAATCTCACATGATTGGTTACTGTCCAAATGGCTATCGACTCTGGAACGAAGAGGAACAACGAGTTATTACTGGAAGAGACGTCATTTTCAAAGAAGAAAAATTCAAGTTTGACGGAACATACTCTGAAGATTGGATTGGACAAGAAGAAAACGTCGAAACAGTTGAAAAAAATGACAGAGATGAAGCTGAGGAAGAAAAAGAACTCGAAGAAACTCAAAAGAAAGAGGAAAAGAAGAAAGAAACTCAAAAGAAAGAAGAAAAGAAGAAGGAAGAAGAAAATGAAGAACCTGGCAGATTTGAGCAAGAATTTGATCATGGAACCGAGGCGACCCTAAGGAGGAGCACGAGAAAACCGAACCCGCCTCCTAAACTGGACAACTACGTGGTGGCACTAAACGCTGAGGCATTCGTTGACAACGTACCACTCAATTACGAAGATGTGAAAAGCAGAGCCGATCGCCAGGAGTGGGAGAAGGCAATCCAACAAGAAATTGATTCACTCAAAGAAAATCAGACTTGGAGAACTACGAAGCTGCCGCCAGGAGCACGAGCCCTGGAATGCAAATGGGTTTTTAAAATCAAGAGAAAGGCTGATGGCTCTATAGAAAAATACAAGGCGAGACTGGTGGCAAAAGGATGCGCTCAGAAAGCAGGACTCGACTACGAGGAAACTTACGCCCCTGTAGCAAGAACCACTACCCTTAGGACTCTGTTTGCGATCGCTCTGGAACACGGATTAATCATGTACCAACTGGATGTGAAAAGCGCATTTTTACAAGGGAAACTAAAGGAGGAAATTTATATCAAGACTCCACCAGGTTTTCCAGAAAGACAAGGGGAAGTATTCAGACTTGAAAAAGCAATGTATGGTCTGAAGCAAGCTCCCAAGGCTTGGAACGAGACCTTTGACAAATTTATGACAGAAATTGGATTCAAGAGCAGCAAGTCCGACAGGTGCCTTTATGTCGATGAGTCAAGAGAGAAGACCTTCCTTTTGCTGTACGTCGACGATATTATTCTGGTGGGAGCAGGAAAAATGCGACTGGATTCTATCAAACAGGCCCTAAAAATCAAATCCCAAATGAATGACCTTGGAGAGGTCAACTCGTTTCTTAGAATCAATATAATGAGACCAAACGAGGAAACTTTAGTGCTGAGTCAGAAGGCATACCTTGAAAACCTTTTGATTCGATTTGGCATGGAAAAATCAAACCCTGTCTCTACGCCTATGGACACAAATTTTGAGCTGGACGTGGAAAATGGAAACTCTGGACTTGGCGAAGAAAATATCGACGTACCCTACCGGGAACTTGTTGGCTGTCTGATGTTCGCAGCAATAATTTCTAGGCCTGACATTTGCGCTGCAGTCAATATTTTCAGTCGATATCAGAGCAAATACATGGAGGCGTCGTGGAAAGAACTGAAACGGATTTTGAGGTGTATTAAGGAACTCTGGACCTTAATTTGATTTTTCAACCAGGACGTGGACCAAAATTGATATGCTACGCCGACGCGAACTTCGCCAGTGAAAAGGACTGAAAGTTGACTTCAGGATACGTCATCCAGGTGTATGGAAACACGGTTCACTAGGTAACTCGGAGGCAAAACGCTGTGGCCCTGTCATCAACGGAAGCTGAATATATTGCGCTTTCCACGGCAACAGCCGATCTTCTCTGGGTACGTGAGCTCGTGGGCGACCTGAAAATCCAACTCGAGGGTCCACTGGCGATCTACGAGGACAATCAGGCGTGCATCAGTTTGCTAAAGAAGTGGGAACATAAACGTTTGAAGCATATTGACGTCCGGTATAACTTCGTGAAGGACCTGGCTGAAAAGGGGGAGATTGACGTTCGATATGTAAACACTAGACTTCAGGTGGCCGATATTTTTACGAAGGGACTTCCCAGAGTTCAATTTTGTTATCTTCGAGGGGAACTCGGGGTTAGGGATGATTTTTGAGGGATTCAGGGAATTTGTTTTTTTTTTGTTTGAGTGATTATTTTCTTGAATTAGAGAAGTACTTGATGAGAGATCGCAGACCGGACTTTTGAGTGTGACTGTACCTGTCAAAACATAGGGACACATGTATTGAGGAGTGTTGGAATGTGTGCAATACTAGTGTCATGCATAGGTGTAATAGGGTGGCGCCGCCGCTTAAGAAGAAGAGAAGGGAGAGAGTTAGAATATTGATTTAACAAATTGATGTTGTTCGTTTGTTTATAAGTTAGTTAAAGCGTTCCGCTGTAAAAAGGAAATCATTTAACGAAATACAGTTTTATATTATTAATTGTGCGTGTTATTTCTGCACCCGAACTCTGGCAAAACAACAATAAATGTCAGTTGATAAGCCAGTAATAAATAAAAAATTTGGTGAATAGTAAATTGCTGTTGATTTTTGAATTCACAAAATTATTTAGAATTTATAAAAACCATTTAGTTTGCTATCTATTAGATGAGCAATATTTATCGCTATAATAAGCTTGTATTTTTCCGAAATTGAATAAACGGCTAATTGTAAGCGTTAACGGTCCACATTTAAAACGACTGACGAATATGTTATTGGCAATATTTATTAAACAAATGATCCACGTACAACTTAAGTGTTATTGTACATTTGTTACTGTCACATATTTTTCATAAAAAGAACAAAAACGAAGAAATTTACATTGAGATGAGAAATCCAGCCACCGATTTAGGGGGTGATAAAAGGTAATTAATTCACTCAAATTTGCTACTTGCGATCGAATTTGTAAATACTACATAAACAATGAGGTTTTATTATTTGATGATTAAAAAAACGTTGTTAATTGATGCTGATTGGTGTTTGCTGTTGTCTTCATTAAAAAAATGTTGCATAAAACCTCGAGAATCTGAATGAAAAATCCGAAATTCAGTCAAATGGAACAACAAAAAATAAACTTACAACAAATTAAGGAATAAAATTCAATAGGAAAAATATGGAATTCAAATTCAAAATTTCAGATACATTTATTAGGCTAGTGATTGTTATCAATGAATTTTCTAACGAATTTTTTTGCATATAATTAAGATGACTTCAGCGACGAAAAAAGCTAGAGACTACTTTACCGTCAAAGGGACTGATGCGGAATGCAAACTTTGTTCGAAAAAACTTAAAGCGAGCGGCAATACCTCCAATTTTTGGATACATTTAAAAAAGTACCATGTTGTATCTTTATTTTGATATTCGTGTGAAATAACGAGACTTGAAATGATCAACACCGACTCTGATTATTAACTGCTGTGTGTATTCTTAGCATATCATATCATACATATATAAAGATATATACATAAGTTTCTGAAATACCAAAATGGCGGTAATATTTCAATCTTTAGGTTTAAGATGTAACAATCTCCCACCCTTATTGAAAAACAGTATAAATTGATAATGAAATTTGAATCGGATCGTGTAATATGTATACCAATTACTTTCAAATATGATGTTCGAAATTTAATGTCACGAAAATTGATGTTGATAATTATTCTCTATTTCTTGGCTCAAATGATAGAAGTCCGTGGGAAGAACAAAGTTGATATACGTTTCTTTGTTAAGTATTTAAATTACAAAATATAGTTATCTCGAAGATATGCTGGTAGCTGACGTTGCCGGGTAGGACGACATGGGGGTAGAACATTTCTTGGTTCCTCCATGTCAACTGCCATTGGTTCGTCAGTATCACTTGGAATTTGTGGCTCGTTCCGTTCGATCTCAGGAACTGTTACCAAATCACCAAGGTCGAATTGTTCGGCTGGTTCTTTCTCAATGTTTGACTCGTGATTGTCAGTAATTTGAGCAAAAGACATCGCTGTTTGTAGAGGTTGAACTTGAGAGGCGCGTAGCTGGTCTATGTGGCGCTTGATGGTATATCCATCATCGAATTTGACCTTGTAGTGGAGTTGGCCGTATTTTTCAATCATGGTTCCTGTTTTCCACATGTTTTTGTTGTTACAGTAGTAACGTGCTTGTACGCGTTCTCCCACCCTTAATTGACGTGCTGTTTTCGGTGGAATTGGATTCTTCTGAAATTTTGAAGGTTTCAGGGCGTCCAATTGAATTCTAATGCAACGATGTAGGTATAACTCTGCGGGTGATTTCCCATTGTTGAGAAGCGTTGCTCGATAACAAAAAAGTATTTCGCGGACTTTTTCACGCATTAGTGTAGGACCGTCATTCATAGTGGCGAGTCGATTTTTCAACGTTTGTACGTTCCGCTCGGCGAGTCCATTCGTCGCTGGATGACCTGGTGCAGTGAATTTCAGGAATATTCCTGACTTTTTGCAAAAATTTCGGAATTCTTCGCTTGTAAAGATCGTGGCATTGTCTAGTACCATCACTTCTGGAAATCCGTGACGTGCAAAAATGTCTCTCAGTAATGAAATAGTTGATGTTGATGTAGGTGCACTACGACATGTTTCGATTTCTGCCCATTTAGATTTTGCGTCTACCACGATGAGAAATTGATAACCTTGTAAAGGTCCCGCATAGTCGATGTGTATTCGCTGCCAGTTATTCGAAGGTTCAGTCCACGGATGTAGGGGGGCCTTGGGAGGACTGTTCTTCACACTTGCGCAGTGAGTGCAAGCTCTAACCAGGTGTTCGATATCTTTGTCAATTGCTTTCCAGTAAACGTATCGCCTGGCGAGTTGTTTCATCCGGTCGATGCCTAGATGTGTGTCATGAAGTTCCTCCAGGACTGCTTTTTGAAAAGCTGTTGGGATCACGACGCGTTGTCCTCTGAATATGATGTTGTTGTCCACGATGAATTCCAGATCAAGGTCGTCTCCTTTCTTGAGTTTTTGTAGTAGCTTCTTGAGTAGAGGGTCCTTGGCTGTTTCCTCGCGGATGATTTCGAATGTCAGTGTTGTCGTTGAAAATGTTTCCATCGTGATCTTACAGATTTCGTGCACTTCCATGTTGATGAATGCGTCGGTACAGTGTGGTGATTCAATTGGGACTCTTCATAAACAGTCGGCATTTCCGTTGTCGATACCCCTTTTGCACTCGATCTGGTAGTTAAATCCGGAAAGAAATGCTGCATAGCGCTATAGCCGTGCTGCTGTCATAGGGGGCAGCTTGGCGGGTTGATGGAAAATTCTTGCAAGTGGTTGATTATCTGTAATCAATTTGAATTTTCGGCCAAACAAATATTGAAAAAAATGGTCAACTGAAAAAACTATGACCAATGCCTTGCGATCCAATTGTGAGTACTTTTTCTCTGCCGATGTCAGTGACCTAGAAGTAAAGGCTATAGGCCTTTCTAGGCCATCCACTATGTCGGAGAAGACTCCCCCGGAGAAGCAGCACATGCAAGTTGAACTGGTAAAGCGGGGTTGAATGGCATCAAAATCCGGTCGCTTGAAATCTCTTTTTTGAGTTCGATGAAGGACACTTCGCATTAAGGGGTCCATTTAAATCTTGAGTCCTTTGTTAGGAGTTGCCGAAGCGGTGCTGTAATTGTACATGCGTTTGGAATGAATTTCACGTAGTACGTAGTCAACCCTAGAAAACTTCTGATGTCATCTGTTGATTCAGGTCTTGGCATTTTTATGATTGCCTCAACTTTTGCTGGTGATTTCGAAATTTTGTTTTCTTCTATAACATAGCCCAAAAATTCTAAGCGTCTTTGAAAAAATTCGCACTTGTCTTTATTCACGTGCAAGTCATATTTTCTTAGTTGATTAAGGC
The DNA here is from genome assembly GCA_028476575.1 of Platygaster robiniae. Classification (NCBI taxonomy): domain Eukaryota; kingdom Metazoa; phylum Arthropoda; class Insecta; order Hymenoptera; family Platygastridae; genus Platygaster; species Platygaster robiniae. The sequence goes on from CM052021.1 coordinate 41,157,939, forward strand.
ATTTTCGTAGATTTTCTTGGAATTCGATCTTGGTCCTGCCTCGTACAATAATGTCGTCGAAATAAGCCTCGGTTCTTGGAATTTCTCATAGAATTTGGTCGAGAATCCTGTTGAATTCAGATGGAGCCGTTTTGATTCCAAAAGAAAGTTGATTGACTTTATATGTTCCTCGATGTGTTGACATGGTTTGAATTCTGCTCGATTCTTCATCTACAGAAATGTGTAAATATGCCTTGTAAAGATCCAATTTGCAGAAGTATTATGCGTCTCTCAGGTTGTTAAGTATATCTTCAATTTTCCGAATAGGATAGTGTGCTCCGATAAGTCGTACATTCACACCTATTTTGTAGTCGGCGCATAGTCATACTTGACCATTTGATTTCGGTATCACGACGAGAGGTGCGCCCCAGTCGCTAGTTGGCACTTTGGTGATGATTTGTGCATCCTCGAGGGCCTGCAGTTCCCGCTCGACTTGGTCCGCCAAAGCATATGGAACTTCTCTCTCTCTGTGAAAAATCGGCTTGGCTCCCTCGCGTAATTTTAGCGAAACTTTGAAGTTGGGGACACAGCCAATTTTCGCTTCGAAAATATCTGCAAATTCTGAGAAGATCTTGTTATCATTGATTCTTTGAATCGATAAACCTGGATTTGTGCCCGTTTTCTCTTGATCTATGGCGCATAATTCGATATTGAAGCGCCGAATCCATATTCTGCCGAGGAGTGCGGAATATTTGTCTGGAATAATAAAGATTTCTTCTTGTCCTGTAACGCCGTTGCATTCGACGTTGACTTTAATTTTTCCGTCCGGAGTAAACATGTCCTGGGTGTATGATCGAAAATCAATCGATGTCGGCATCAAGGGTACCTTGAGGTTCAGTTTTTCGAATTGAGTCCGGGGTAAAAAAGTGTAGCCTGATCCAGAATCCACTTCGAATTTTGTTGGTATTCCTTCAATTTTCACAGTGATGTGAAAGCGTTCGTTGTCTTCTGATGTATATTGATTTTGGTGCACTTTTTCGATGTCAAATGTACCAAAGTCCCTAGCTTCAGGTGTTCTGGTGGTTTGATGGGTCGCCCGATCATTCGTATTTTTCTTCTGCAGTAGAGTGCGAATACAGACCTTGTCAACGTTTCCAGTGTTATTGCACTTTGAACATCTGAGTTTTTTCGCGTCAACTCTACACTCATTAGCTCTATGATTGTTTCTGCCACAACGGAGGCACATTTCGTCAAAACCTAACGACTTCAAGTCAATTTTTGGCTTCTGTTGAAAACGAGGCTTCGAAAATTGTTGATGTTGGTTCGTTTTCCCTCGTTGTTTATCGGAATTTTTCTTCTTGTCGTCCTGTTGATGTTGGTTGATGCAGCTGTTATGAACGTAGAGGAAGTTGAAAATTTTTGAGACAATTCTTTTGAGTCGAGTTTAGATGCTTCTAGTGTGATTGCTTTGTCAACAATGTCGTTGAATCCGGAAAGTTCGCCTTGCAGTAATTTTTCTCTAATTGAATTGTCCCGTAGTCCTCGTATGAATTGAGCTCTGACAAAAATATCAGCGATTGATGTTTTACAAGTGCATAGAAATTCGCAGTCTCCAATTTCTGCTCTTAGCCCTGCAATGAATTCTGCGATTGTCTCCTGTTCAGATTGGTATCTGGACAAAAATTGATGTTGAGCAACAAGAGCGTTCTTTTTCGGTGACAGATGTTTTTCTAGCATTTCTATTAATTCGTCATAGCTTTTTTCTCCCGGTGGGGTCGGGGCTGGTAATGCCGAAAACGTATTGAAATTTTTCGCACCAATTGAAGTTAGTAATAATTTTGCACAATATTCCTTATTACTCATAATTCCTTTCATTTCAATGTAATTTTCAAATCTTAGCTTATAATTTCGGAAACTTTCCTTTTTCGCATCAAAATTTTCAAAATTCGGTACACTGCAAAAAATGCCAATGTAAAAATGATAGCGTGTAGTAAATTTCTATAGCGAATTCAATGTACGGCGCTAAGTATAATTCCTCTTCCGACGGTGAACTTTACCATGCAAAGCACATGAAATCTAGTAACTTTTAGTGAATACGCAGTGTCAATAGTAAAATTACTGTTCGGCGACGGGGTAATACGGCGACCTGTCCGGCGAACGTCAAATTTACTATCGGTAGTAATATTACTAAAGCATAGTGTTTTTAATCTTCAGTCGGTAATATCGCCATATTACCGTAATAATGAGTGCAACGAATAGGCATATTTACTGTTCAGTGCGTGGCAACATTGTTCCCATAAATATAGTAATAGTCGCATCAAATGTTTTCTTTTACACATATTGCGTACCGTGTTTGTTTTGCCGCATATAATATGTGCATCGTGCATAGCATTCCGTGGAATTATTTTGTATATTTATCCTGATTTTGAATGGAATTTACGAAAAGTAAGTAAATATAAACTGATTGCAACCCACGATATAAATTGATGAAAAAATGATTCCATGCGGAAAATTCAGTATAAACTTAATGAATGCGTCTTCCCATAATTTCAGTCGTGACCGTATAACCTAAAATCACCCTGAATCTTTTATGAAAATTCTGAGTTTGTATGAATTTTTCTAAAAATTCAATACATTTTAATCATTCTGTATCGATTAATGAAGAATGAACCGAGAAACCTTGAATTTTTTAGAATTTATCTGCAAAATAATATATATATTTTTTTTCGAAAATAAGGTGCAAATATGTGTACCTGTGTAATTGTTTTTTTTTTCTGTGAAATATTTTCATTAAAATATGAAATCTTTATCATTCTAACGCTCTACAAAACAAATATGTATCAAAAACAGCATCGTGCGTATATATTGAATTCTGCGCATTGACTGAAATTTGTTTTTTTCTTCGTGAAAGATTTACCAATTTTTTATTGATATGGTAACTGTTCTATAAAAATTTAATCAAAATTTTTTTTACACCCTTAGTAATCTTGGTTCAACCAAAAATTTTAAAAAATTCTTCCTTACTTCATACTCTAACGATATTGGAGTTTCGTAAACTTGTTTTTTGCAGGATTGTTTTTTTGTTGATTACTGCTTTGTACAAAAATTTAATGAACAATTTTTATCGTAAAGTCGATAATATGAATTTTGAAATTTTTTCATTAATCATTATTGATTTATATCTTTTATTACGCCATCAACTAAGGAAACTATTTTTTTCAGAACTCTTCCAATATCAACAATATTGATCCAAACATCAATATCACGAATACAGATCAACAATCCTGCATAACTCGAGCAATTATAAGTATGACTGCTTTTGCACGATATATCATATTGAAATGTGAAATCTAAATTTTTTCAGCTGCGTTACATATTTATTCAAATTAAATCCTTTTTTTGGAATCGTGCATTTTAGATTTCACAATTAAACTGACTTACATTCATGTATTTCTCAGTAAAAAGTAATATATCGAACTTGTATTTTATACGGCAACTTGTTCATGAAATGATAAATAATTTTACTAAACAAATATTTCATGAAGTTAATTGTACATTATATACTTCATATTAAATGTTTCAATGTTTTATATTCATTGTATACATATTTCAGTTTCCATGCAATAACTCTTATCAACAAAACTTCATACTCAATATCCATTAACTGGTCTGTTAATACGTGATTATAACCGAGGACATTTTTTTATTTTTCAGAACTTCCTGCAAACATTATTAATCGCGATTTCATTATTTAATTGGACTCCAGCACGTACGGTATGACTGAGTTGCGTGTTAAATACCGTTTTATTACGTTTTTAATCAAAATGAGATGCGATTTTCATCCACAATTTTTTTCGGTAAATGTAAAATAGTAATTTTGAGAATCAACAGAATAAATCAATTGAAATCTTGCTAATGAAATCTGCGAATAAACTGAAAATTTTTTTTCATCTAACCTTAGTGATTTTTATGTTATTGTTGTGAAACTTGAATATATGAATGATACACTTTTGAAAAAATTTGCAATGCGCAATATTTATGAGGATATGAATAGTATCAAACTCTTTTATGCAGTTTATCGCTATAAAAATCATCTTCTGAAAAATGGATACAAGTTTCATGGAATTTACCTCATTAAAGATTTATTCTGCATAACAAACAGAATCACTGTCGCGCAAGAATGTGTTCAACTGGTTTTTTTTTTAATAATAACTGTCTTATTGATATTACATGAAATACTACTTTGATTTAGTAATTTTTACAAAGTTTTGATAATTTTGTATTTGTGATTACATAATCAACTAAAAAAACCCTTATTTTTTAGATCTCTTCCAACACACAATCTTCCAACGTCAACACAATCAGGATTTGAACATCAAAAATCTTCCATCATCAACAATCTGCCAACAATTTTCCAACATCAACGGTCCTATAAAATTCGAGCGAGGTACGACTGACTTTTTGTATTAAGTTACTAATCGTATTTTTATCAAAGAGAATTGCAAATACCTCTATCAAGTACAATTGTAAGTTCCAATGCAAGTGATATCCCTATTTTCAAATCCTCATTTTTGTATTTTTAAGAATTTTGGATATTTCAGAGATTCTAACGTAGGGTTACCAGACGTCCGTATTTTTGAAGCTTGTCTGTATTTTTTATAAATTGTCCGTATTTTCAAAAAAAGTCTCGTTAACATGAAAAAATTGAAAAATCAAAAAAACTCGATAAATTTATGAGTGGTATTTTTATCACTCTTTCGTTCTCTCGTTCAACAGATGAAGAAGTTGAAAAAAGTGAAGTCTCCTGAAAAATACGTTCAATAACACTAGTTTACAGCGAAATGTAGCCACATCAAATTTCAATGGTTTCCTTAGTAAAATGACTCGCTGGATCCGAAAACGCAGTCGAAAAAATTCCCCGTAGGATGGATTTCGCGGTATTGCGAAAAAACTGTTTTTCGCATATAGAGAAAAAGTGTCTTCAGTCAATCGCAAATATCTCCGGTTCTACTTGAACGTTTTTGATAATTTTTATATCAAAATGTAGGTAATTTAATAACCTATAAATTATTTTCCTGAAGTTTTACCGTCACATTCACGGTTTGGTTGCTATTCCGACATTTGTATATAATTTTTTGTCATTTTTGTTAATTTTTTGAAAAAAAATCAACTTTGAGCGAAAATTAAGCCGAAAAAAAAATTTTTTTTATCACTTCAATGAATGGATGTTGAAGCCCAATTGATGACAAAAAAAAAGAGTGGTCAGTTATCAAAATCAATGGGAAAATATAGAAGTTATAGGTGTTTTTCCGAAAAAAGGCAAAAAGTCCATTTTTCTCAACTTAATAGCATTGTCAATTTTTATTGATATTAAGTCACAAAAAATGAAAATTTAAAAATGAGTCAAGTCCGATCGTCTTTGTCGCTTGTGCATGTCTTCGCTCTCTCGAATCAAAAACCAGCAATAATCGCCCATCATTGTTTCATCCCAAAATCCTTGGTATCGTCTTTCCATATTTTTCATTTGCTGATGGAAGCGTTCGCCATGTTCATCGCTTTCGTCGCCAAGATTTTTCGGGAAAAAATCCAAATGCGAATGTAAAAAATGAATTTTGAGAGACATATTCACACCTGTCACCGAAAAAAAGTGAGAAATAATTAGCACTGTTTAATAGTATAGAAATGTAAATTTATATTAAAAACATACCTATTTTCTTATAATTCACTAGCAAATCTTGGATGATTTTCTCGTAGTTCCGACTTCTCGAGTTACCCAAAAAGCCATCGACGACAGAACGAAACGAATTTCATGCTTTCGCCTCGTCTCCTGTCAATGTTAGAGGATCGAATTTCACATTTTCCTGACCTATGGTGTAATTGATTCGATTCGGCCAGTCTTTTTTCACATAGTGTTCATCTCTCGCTCTGCTGTCCCACTTACACAAAAAACAGCAGTATTTTGTGTAGCCTTGCTGCAAACCAGTTACCATGGCAACAACTTTGAGGTCAGCACAAATTTTCCACTCGTGATCTTTGTACTTAATCAAGTCCAGTAACATTGCCATAGATTGATATGATTCTTTCATGTTGACAGCATGGGCTACAGGAAGTGAAGGCTTCATGTTTCCTTGATGAATCAAAACTGCTTTTAAGCTTAATTTGCTGCTGTCAATGAACAAACGCCATTCGATCGGATCGTAATTTACACCAAATTCAACAAACAAACCAGTGATATCATGACAATAACAAACATTCTTTTCCCTCGAATAGTATTGGGCAAATCGTATATGCCGATCTCTATAGTACGTCACCTTCACGCCCGAATCCAGTAAGTTCCGTTCTTGCAAACGTGATGCCAAAATCTCCGAATGATATTTCGTCAGATCTAAGTCTCTTATCAAATCATTAAGAGCGAATTGTGTAAAAGGCTTTGAAACTTTCATAGGCTCTGTGTCAGTCGAATTGGATTCACTTTCTTCTGATGATGGTGTGTCGATTTTTCTTCTCTTCTTAGGGCTTACTGGATACGGAACGTCAGTGGAATGCGGAACTGGTTTTGTTAACGATGGTACATGCGGATATACAATTTTGCGATGACGTCCGTGTTGTTTTATGTTACATAAGCAGAAGTAACAGTCAACCTCGTGATTCGTTGGCTATCGCCAAATTGCAGGCACATCGAATGACAAGTAGCGACTACGAAAAAGAAATCATATGAACGTGGTAGTATATTAAAGGGTTAAAATCAGAAACAGAATAGATGAATATATATTTATACGTACTTGTCACCTGCCATCCACAAAACCAAATTTGTTCTGCATGTGTTGCACATAGAACTCGGTGTCCATGCTTTATCAATATTTTCAGGTGAAACTTTGAAATACAAACTGTACGCATTTTGTAATGCATCCGTGAAATTCCGTGGTTTCGCGAAAATATATTCTGCACAAGCATAGCAGAACTTATTCGGATCATTTTTGCACTTGAATCTACGTTTCTGGACACTCATCCTTCAAATTTCGATTTAATTTTCCGTGCCTAAGGTACCTTTCTGGGTCAAGCCAGCGCACCAATCAGAGCGCAGTAGGTTTTCCCGCGGGTTTTCCCCGGATCAACCAAGCGCACAAATCATAGTGCACCGCGGGCTCCGCCACGGAGCGAGCCAGCGCACCAATCAGGGTGCACCGTGGGTCTACTTGACCTACGTGTAACACGCTTATGATGATAACCATTGTGCACTTTTGATAATATTTTCAAAAGTGCACTTTTGATCAATTTTAAAGTGTCCTTTCGATTATTATGCGCTTTTGATACGCAGCCATTTTTAAAATGATATTTTATTTGATAAATAATAAATACGTAAATGTAATTAAAAATTCATATGTACTATCAAGGTATTTTCATCGTTTTGAACGAGTAGATCCCCAGAAATAGTCTCTTACTAATACAATTTTAAACTATATTATATGAATTACTTTCTCATAAAATTTTATAGGAAACCAGGAACAGTAAATTACGAATCTAAGGAAAATGGACTTTTTACCTTTTTTCAGAAAAACACCAATAACTTCTATATTTTCCCATTGATTTTGATAACTGACCACTCTTTTTTTTTGTCATCAATTGGGCTTCAACATCCATTCATTGAAGTGATAAAAAAAATTTTTTTTTCGGCTTAATTTTCGCTCAAAGTTGATTTTTTTTCAAAAAATTAACAAAAATGACAAACAATTATATACAAATGTCGGAATAGCAACCAAACCGTGAATGTGACGGTAAAACTTCAGGAAAATAATTTATAGGTTATTAAATTACCTACATTTTGATATAAAAATTATCAAAAACGTTCAAGTAGAACCGGAGATATTTGCGATTGACTGAAGACACTTTTTCTCTATATGCGAAAAACAGTTTTTTCGCAATACCGCGAAATCCGTCCTACGGGGAATTTTTTGGACTGCGTTTTCGGATTCAGCGAGTCATTTTACTACGGAAACCATTGAAACATGTAGAGGATACAAAAATTTTTCAAAATTTGTAAACTAGTGTAATCGAAATATTACATCGATTCAACAGATTTTATTGTTCATAAAGATTCAATTGTTTGTTTTTGAAGAACCCATTATGAACGTGCTTCATTATCAACTACGAACGTAAAAATGAACAGTAATTTACAACCTTCTTAATAAACTTCGAATGTCCATTACTCGGAAATGTTCGGGATTTGATGGTAGATATTTTTAATTTTTGAAAATTACAACAACGTTCACCACTTTAAAATTTTTGAATTCTCAACAAATTTTGTAGAAACTCGGAATTTCAAAACTTTAGTACCTATTGACGAAACTTAAAAATTAATAGAAGCCTTCAAAACTCAAAAATACCATAATTACGTATGCAAGACTGAAAAAATTAGAAATCATTTTCAAACTTTACAAATTCTCAAAACTAGAAGATCTCAAAACATCAAAATTTTCCGAGATTCGTCGAAATTGTGAAATTTATCAAAACTTGGGAAATTTCAGCTTTTCTGAACTTTGAAAATTCCAAAACTTTACAAGCTTAACACTTTGAAATTTTTCAAAACTCGATAACTCGTTAAAATTTTTCATGATTCCAAATTCTGAAATCTCTAGAACTCAAAAATTTCCACTATCACGAAAACACCGATAAATCCAGAAAATTTGAAAGCTTTTAAGCTATAGAACCTTCGAATTTTTCGAAATCATGTAAAATTTGAAAATTTCGAAATTTCCGAAACTTTTGGAACTCCATATTTTTTCGAAACTTAAAAATGCCAGTTCTTCCAAAATTTCTAAGGCTTCAAAATTTTGAATTGCGTTTAAATTTGGAAAACTTCCGGAACTTTGAAAATTTGAAAACTAAATGTACAAGCTCAAAAATATATAATATTTCGGAAGTCTTTAAAACTCAAAAACTCTCCCAAATCTTCCAGACTTCAAAATCGTGAAGTCTCAAGAACTGCAGAATTTCCAATATTTCCAAAACTTGTAGTATAATTTTTCATAACTTGTTTATAATTTATCATTGCAGGTTTTAGGTGAGGTTAGGTTAAGTTAACTATTTCCAAGTGTCCATATTTTTGAACAGGGTCATCTGGTAACCCTATTCTAACGATTTTAAGACATTCTGAAAATAGTGAGAGTAAAGAATATTTCCAATAATGCTTGAAATTTTAAGAATTTCACAGATTATTCGAGTATCAAAAAACATTGTTAAGTTGAAACATGTTCAATATTTCATGATTTTGGACCATTCAGTTTTGAAGTTGAAAGGGTACTGGAATTTTCACAAATTTTGAGAATTAACAAAATTCCAAAAATTTTACAAGTTTGTTGAAAGTTTTACTGACTCTAAAAAAAAACGAACTTTCCATAATTCTCGTAATTATGAAAATAAGATAGATCTCATTACATCTCGATGAACTTGATAATCTGTAACATTTTCAATATTTTAATATTGTCAACAACTTTAGAAATTTCTAAAGTGTTTAGTACTCTTACAATTTTTAAATTATAACAACTTCTTCAATTTAAGAGATTTTGAAATATTTCGTTTATCGTGAGTCATTGTCTAGAATTCCTGAAATTGCAAAAATTTAACAAATCCCTAAAATTTCGAGAAAAATTGACAAGTTCAACTATTATTATCATTATAACATTTTTAAATATTTGAATAAATTTTGAAGTTCAAAGGATTTTGAGATTTCGATAACTTTTTGAAATTCTCAGAACCTTTGGAATTCCGAAAATTATAGTAATTTGAACGTTTGTAAGTCATAAAATATTCAAAAATACTCGAACTTCAATAATTCTTGTAATTATGAAATTTTTATGAATTCATTACATTTTGAGGAACTTGATTATCTTGAACATTTTCAACATTTTCAATATTTCAATACTTTCACGAATTTCACGATTTTCTACGATTTAAAGTGTTTTGAAGTTTTGGAAGCTATATAATTACCAAGAATTTGTAACAATGCCAAGTCTCGAGGAAACATTTGCCCCGTGGTGCATACAGTTTTATGACTTTAAGAGTTTGAGCTAATTCGATAAGTTTTGCCGTTTTGGAAAATTTTGAAACTATGACTTTGTGGAATTCTCAGAATTTTTAGAAGTCCGAGAATCGTCAAAAGTGCGTCGTTTAAAAAACATTATAAAGTAGTACATTATGTAAAGAGTGTTCCTACTTGAGACGTTGTAATTTCTGCGACCAAGGCGTAGCCGAGGCGAAGACCAGGCGTAGCAGCGGTCGCAAAAATGCCAAGTCATGGAAAAGTATTCGCCCCGTGATTCATACAGTTTAATAACTTACAGATTTCGGAATATTACGATAAGTTTTGCAGTTTGGAGGATTTTAAAACTATGACAACTTGGTGGCAGATACTAGTTCAACTTTACCCGGGTAATCTATCCAGTCGGCGCCGACGCTCAGTCATGAGAACACGGTTTCTTATGGCCAGCTTTCGCCCCCTGGAGTCTAGTATGGAAACGGGTATTAGGAAAGGTCGTGTTTCGTGTTTCAAAATTTTAAAGCATCTACTTTTGCTCACAGTTCTTACTTTTTCATCGTTTTTTTCTAATTTCGACTTTAATAGTTGTTTAACGAAAAATTCTGTTATGATTAATTTTCTTTATTTCAGACTCGACAATTAATGGAATTTACTAAAAAATTGCTTCTTTATTTTCTGAAAAATGCTATCTATGATTATGATTTTTTTTTAAATTAATTTTTCGAATTACTTGAAGTTGAAAAGTATCAAAAATATAAAACTTTAACAGTGACAGTAATGAGCAACGTAAAAATAAGGGATACATAATTTTTAATATCATTCAACACTATGGAAAATATTGGTACATCATAAAAAAACGCATATGTGATAATGAAATTAATTGATTAATCTCATTCCCGTACTGGTGAAACACAGCCGTTCGAAGCAGAAGTTCTAACAAAAAATCACTTATAAAGGCTACTTCTATTAACTTTGAATGTGAAAACACAAAATTCACGTTTTATTATGTGTTTCGCGTGTACAGCATAAGAGAATATTATTAGAGATAACTTGGAAGGCGTTTTCTTATTACCTAAAAAGTAGGCTAGTTTTGTTTCTAACACTAGTAGGTTACTACACGTCAAAAAAAGAATTTTCGATACTTTTTTTCATATAGGTCTACCTTTCACATATTTTAGTATTTCAATCATCTTATCACGTCCATTGCGTAAATTAATTTAGACAGATGATTGAAATTAAAAATTGCTCCGTCAACCTTGAAAACGTTTAAAATGATATCAAGTTTTCGAAAAATAATAATAATGAAAAAAAAAGGTGAGTGGAAAAGTGAGTTTTATATGAATTTATGTTTGTCATCACTAGATACATTTAAATTTTCTCAAATCCGTTTGTCGCCCTAAAGACGATTAACTTACGAAAATTTAAGAAACATTTGATTTAAATCAGTTACGAGTTGGTAAGGATATCGTGTGCGCCATTTCTACCTGACCCACAAGAAAAGCTGAAGAAATCGGAAAAGATGGTCACTATTTTCGATCAAAATTTATCTTCATAATTTTTTTCCAAGTTATTCGTATGGCTTATAAAATTACTATAAGTCAAAATTAACTGTGTACAGTTTTTTTTTCCCGCAAAATAATTATTGAAGGGAGCGACTTGTTATCAATTGAGCAAGATTTTTTTGTGCGGCGTATTTATTGTGTACTGTATGATTGCGCAAATAAATACATATTTTACCGCTACAATCATAAATTAAGCAAATGTGGGAATAAAAACGTGTATATTATCAAATCTACTGTGAATTAATTTTCATATCACCCTATGCAGAGGTGCGTAGCATATTACACAACCGTTCAGTGCACAATAAATAAGCTGCACAAAAAATTTTGCTTAGTTGACACCAAACCAAGTGAGCATCATTTTACCACATTTGAAATGTAAACTCTGTAAATCAAATGTTTGATGTCCAAGATTTTCACTCGAAATGGCGTAAAAAATTTTATTCAGAATCTATGGATTTCCTTTGCAAAGCCTCCCTGCCTTGCTGACGGCATTGTTATATAGGAATCTGACGAAAAGACGAGATAACTTATCGCATAATAAATGAACTGTTCACGTACCTAACCTTAGCAATAGAAGAAGATAGACGCTTTTTTTTAATCTACGCGAACACGTTGGAATCGGTAACACGACTTAATTCAAAGAAGTGTCGCACGAAACGAGCTCGTATTTTCACGGAAAAATGACTATGCATTTTTTTCTGTGTCGGAATACCGATACGTGGTAAAACTAATTTTTTTTGTTTATTGGTATGTTTAATTTTATAATGACCTTCTTTGTAAAGTCTGCCGTCCTCTGCATAAGTGCCGTTAACTGATATTTTTTTTAAAAATAAATTTTTTCACATCATTATATTCCTGAAGAAATTTCACGTTCAACTGTGTTTATATTTTTCAAAAATTCTCAACAGTTTTTTAATAACCAGCACGTAAAGTACGCAAGTGGGATGCGATTCAATTTTTTGGAATTTAGAATTTAGCAGAAAAAAGCGTCGTTAACTAATATAAAAAGAGAAAGAAACCTCAAATACGTCATCACGTTTCTCCGCAAAAGCGCCGTAACAGCCTTTACTACACTCTTTCAGAGTTAAAGCATCGAATAATCAGGGCCGAAACTACAATAGGGCACACGGGGCAGTGCCCCGGGGCCCCCGACCTAGGGACCCTCTGGCAGGGGATGGAAAGAAAAAATTGTTAACCTGTTTAGAACTTATTTCAAAAAATTTTTTTTCTCCTTACCCTGTCAGGCAGAGGACAATACTCACGCAATAGACAATAGTCATAAAATAGTCGGATAGATGTCAGAGCACATTCCTGGCATCTATCTGACTATTTTATGACTATTGTCTATTGCGTGAGTATTGTCCCCTGCCTGACAGGGTACCTAAACGTGATAATTCTTAGTACCCAAAAAAAATCTGCTTGTTACTGGACATTGAAAATACTTATAATACATACCTAATATCTAACCTACTGGTATCCCCTGTTGCGGCTGTAGCATTATTCAAAAATCGATAGTCGAGACTCGCATAACGCGTGTGCACTGTGCGTGATGATATGTCATGATCATGTCATGTCGACACGTCATATGCATTCAGTGTTCAATGTATCCAGGGCTGGTACACTCTTATGAAAAAAATTGTCGTATAACTTCAGCGCCATCACTCGTTTCCCTCGGGAAGCAAGTGCTCAAATTGTAAAGTCTTTAGTAACACTCTGGAGAGCACTGGAGAGGTTGCACGTAACAGCACGTAACAGCCACCCTTCGTAAGTGCATGAGTGCAATAAAAATCTCAGTTTGAAAATGAAAAGAACGTATCCAAGTGGCGCCCAAAAAAGGCGAGAAAAACAAAGGAAAATCAATGCAGTTTCTAATGCCAAAAGTACCCAAAAAATGACGGAGTGGTTATCGAAATCATCAGGAACGAGTAGCATGGAAAAACAAGGTATATACATACTGTAGTTTTTAATTGGACGGATAAAATTTTAAAAGATTTTTTTTAATTAATTCTATTATACAATATGTTCTTCACGTTTTGAGCTGCCCATTATTTTTATCTGCTGAAAAGTTACGACTTTGTATTTAAATTATTGAGACTTCGAAAAAGTATTGTGACAGATAAAAGTTTTTTAAGAGGTTAGAATCGAATCATCGTACCAAAATGGGGACGATGTGAACATAGCTACACGCCTCTGTGGTATTACAGCTGACAGTTGAGTCTGGTTGAGTGCAGTTGAGTTATTGTTGCTGCTAACCTATCCTTTGTTTGTCACCTATCGTAACCACACTCACATTACACTAGAAAAATTTTAAGCACCCCCTGCAGTTAAAAACAGCCAGTCTTGCCCATATAGTAGTTATTATTGTTGTTATTTAAAATTTTTGACATTTTGTTGTTGTTTTAGAATGTATTCTAGACATTTATTGTTATCAAAATAACTTATATAAAAATTAATAAATAATTACATTGAAGAATTTTTTTTTACATTCATAATTTTTCTGAAATTAATTAATGTTAGCAATGTTAAATGATTTAACTTATCGAGATATATATGTCCTTTTAGAATTTTGTATAATTATATTAGATGTCATGTATTTTGACAATATTATTATAAACAATTTATTACAAAGTCATTATCAATTACAAATGTTTAAATTATTGTATGTTACACATTATTTTATGTTATATGCTATATTATCATATAATTCGTGAGTCACGCGAGTAAGTGAGGTAAAAATAGGCGACAAAAGGTTAGCAGCGCCGACAACTCAACTGCATTCAACTACATTCAAATGTCAGCTGTAAGGCCACATGACGTGCGGTTATATTCACATCATGTCCATTCTAGTACAAGAAATTTTCTAGCAAGCCGCTTTTACTAGGGAAATGATTTGTGTAAAGTAATACTAACACATCTTACACATCATCAATTTTAATTGTTAACATTGTTTTTAAAATCAACAGGAGAAATCGATCTTGATAAAAATGAATGTGAAGAAAAGGAGCTCGTCAACACATCATTTGCACAAAAAGGTGAATCTAGTAACGAATTGGAGCCGAATGAAACTGCTGGCGACAAAGACAACTCCGACTCCGATGAAGATGTATCGCCTGCAGAAAAAATCAGATTTCCTCATCTCATCACAGATCCGATAATCAAAAAACGACTCATCTCTTCTGGTCCAACTCAACCACGTGGGCCTTTCCCAAAAGATGAGCAGCAGAAGTATCGCAGTTTTTCTGAAAAATATTATTCTGTCATCACGAAATCAGGTTTGCGTATCGTCCGCAATTGGCTTTCTTATTCCACGGAAAAGGATGTTGTCTATTGTCTCCCATGCTGGATATTTCCTAAAGAAGGATCATCTGAAAATCCATGGGGTACTTGTGGCGTTAGAGACTGGAAACATCTTTTGAGCGTATCAAAAGTCATGAAACTTCTGAAAGTCATGTAGATTCTTGTACGATTTTTGAAATGTGGCGTAAAAATAGTACCGTCGACATAGCATGTCAAAATTCATTGCGCGAGGAACAGAATTTTTGGCGCAAAGTCCTTGAACGAATTCTTGACGTTACATTAATGCTAGTAACGTGTAATCTTGCTTTCCGAGGCTCGAGTGAAAACATTCAAGATTCAAATAAAGGGAATTTTCTATCCATCATTGCTCTGCTAGCGAAATATGACCCAGTTTTAAGTGAGTTGTTAGCAAGACCTGCAGGTTCCACGAAATATCTAAGTTTTTCAGTACAAAACGAAGTCATTTCTTTGTTAGGGCAGGAAGTACGTAAAAATATTATTCAAGATTTAAAAAATGCTCCATTTTTTTCTATCATATTAGACACGACCCAAGATGTCAGCAAAATTGACCAGTTGAGTACAGTTTTCCGTTATGTAAATATTATCTACAATGATATAGGAGAACCGATTGATTTAGTCATAGATGAAGTGTTCACTTCTTTTACTGCTGTAAAGGATCAATCAGCTTCAGGTCTTGAAAAACTTGTGTTCAATTCTTTGGATGAAATGTGTCTTGATATCCAAAAATGTCGGGGTCAGGCATACGACGGTGCAGCAGTCATGAGCGGTGCTTATTCAGGTTTGCAAAAAAAGATCAAAGATAAAGCTCCACATGCATATTTTGTACATTGTGCTACCCATAATTTGAATCTTGTTTTAAAAGACGCAGTATCATCCATTAGAAACATTGAGGAATTTTTTGAAACCGTTCAATCTGTTTACGATTTTTTTGGCAACAGTATCAGTCGATAGGGGGACCTACAGAGCTCTTTTGAAAATGGTGCACCAACTCTAAAAACATTAAATCCAACTCGATTTTCTGGAAGGTACGACGCTGTTCATGCTTTGAAACAAAGGTTTGGTGATGTAGTTAAATGTTTGAGCCAAATAATACTAAAAACAAAAAAGTCTGGCGAAAGGAACATGGCATTAGGAATTCAGAAAAAAATTGAAACTTTTGATTTTGTTTTTCTTCTTATCCTTCAAGACGAAATATTGCGAATAATGAACATTCCATCCAAATCATTGCAGTCAGAAAAAATAGATCTTTTTTTTGCACATGATCAGCTCGAAAATGCGTTAAAGAATATAAAAAGCTTGCGGGAAACTTTTGATTCATTACTGATAAATGTGTCGGAAATTTGCGAAAAGTGGAAAATTCAGAAAAAGTTTTCAGACAAAAGAATACGTAGGGTCAAGTCTCATTTCGATGAATTGTCCGAAGATGCAAGATTTACCAATCCTGAAGAACGCTTTCGGGTCAACATTTTTTACCCAATGATAGATAGAATATCATCACAACTAGAAAATAGATTTGCTGGAATGAGAAACGTTTTGGATACTTATAAAATCCTGCAACCTCAATATCTCACAAATTCACCGAAGAACGAGTTGGAGCAAGAAGCTGATCTGTTTACCAAAATTTTTTTAAATGACGTGTCGCCTTCATTTTCTTCTCAGTTGCTTTCTGTCAGAGCAACATTTTCAAAAGAGATCAGTTCAATGAAAAATGTCAAAGAGTTAGCCCGTTTTTTGATCATTCAGAATTCGTCATTGTCGTCCAGTTATCCAGATGTGTGCACAGCGCTTCTGATGTTCCTAACTGTCCCTGTCACTACTGCCAAAGCTGAGAGGACTTTCTCTAAATTAAAGTTGATCAAAAATTTTTTGCGTAGCTCAATGGGACAAGATAGACTTAGTAATTTAGCGATACTGTCCATCGAAAATCAAAGAGCGCGCAAGATTGAATTCAATAAAATAATAAATGAATTTGCTACCGAAAAATCTAGGAAAAAGATGTTTTAGTGTTCTTGCGTTTTAATGTGAAAAAATATTTTGAAAGCGCTTGTAAATCATTGCGAGTATACTATGAGTGTCAGGAACGTTCCTACAAGTTAATATAAGGTGTGAATAAAAATTTTTTGAACGAAAAAAAAATGTTTTTTTTATTTTGTAATTCTACAATTTTATTATAACGAGTGATTTTTGAATGGGGCCCCTAAATTTTGTTTTGCCCCGGGGCCTTTTCAGTTCTACTTTCGGCCCTGCGAATAATACTCCTTGATCCAAACCAAAAAAAAGCGCTATGAAATTATCTACATCTTTTCGTGTATTTCACGTGAGATCTCAGTCATTTCCTCCAGAAAAGTGCCGCTACTGCATTCTTCATGTACTTTGAATATAAGGATGTAGTAAACGATGTTCTTGTGGAGGAAAGCCCGAGCTCGGGGGCACCGTAAAGGCAGTTACTGCGTTTATGCAGAGTATTTTCAACTGAAAAATGCCGTAATCACATCAACTATTGGTTGTTATAAAAAACTCAATTTTTTTTTCAAGAATTAAATTCAGCGTGCCCTAATTGCCTTAAAGGCAAAGATATGAAGAAAATTTAGATTTTTAAACTTGATTCTGAAAGCAAACAGTTTTTCTTGATTTACACGAAATCTTGTCGAATGTAGATAACGACATTTATGCAGAGGACGGCAGAAGTGTGAAGTGTTTTTCTTATTTTTCTGTATGTACACTATATAAATTACTGAACTCGATTACGGCACGATGATCTTTGGTAATTATGTTGTCGCAAGCCTTTTTATTTTTGACGCTTTTATTTGAAAACTTTATAGCTGTACGTCGGCTGTACGTTTACGTAATTGAACACTGATGATATCTGGCAACGCCAAAAAAACGCGTTCTGCATGGGCGTTTGAACGCGAAAGTGACAGCACAGTCACTACGTATCAAGTTGCGCGATTCAGGGAACTTGTACACGAATTTCGAAATTTTTCCATTTATAGTCGATTTCTGGGAATCATCAAATTCCATGGATTCAAACCTCTGATCGATTGAATATTCTAAATGATTTTTTCCCTTCTCCGACTCGATCCGATTTTCATAAAGATTCGTCAAAATCTTCTCATCTTTTCGAAACTTTGACATCTGAACAAAATGAAACGTCCCGGTTTCGTGAAATTATTATTTGCGACTTAACATAAAATGCTGAAAGATCCTGATAGATTGATACGTTCTCCCGAAAAATCGATTTTTAATGGTGGCAGCGGTGATGTGAAAATAAAGGCGAGATTGTTTGATCGCTGAAATTTTCAAACGGCTAGAAGCAGTATGTTGAACTGAAACGTCAATAAATCATAGCGAAAACAGCATTAGATTTTTTTTATGATACGCCATTATACTGGAGTGGTAAACAGAACAAAACAAAAAATTACAAAACATCAGTTTTTACAGTTCTGCATGGAATACAGATACGGTAAACTTTATAAAAATGAATTTTTGTGAAAATCTAATAGTCTTAGGAAGTAAAAGTAGGTGAAAATTAATTCGTGGGCTGCTGTGCAGAAAACAACGTCTCATACGTTGATAGTAATATTGTAATAACATTAAATTTAATATTAATAGCCAAGCTTTATTACTCAGCTGAGATTATTTATCTGTATCACTTTATTTACGTTTATAACTGGCAGATAACTTGGAATCGATATAAATAAAAGTAATGCAAAAATTCGACTTGATGCAGTTTTCCGTGGAAAATGATATCCAATACAAAATTTAGCTTGAATAATGAACCATGAAATTTTTATATACTCTTTGAAAATTACGGACACGCTTTTTCAATTATTGAATGAGATTCAGTTTGCACATATTAATTTAGTAACCGATTGTTGTTCCCAAATCATGTGTTTCTACTACATTTTGGAGTAGTTTTGTGTCATACTTTTAAAAGTTTTTTAATTAATGAAACAGAAAAAAAATCATTGTAGAGTAAACACAAAATACAATAGCAACTGTTGCATTACTATAGATTTATTATTCTGCGTATAAAACAGTACCTATTATCTATCTTGCACAGCAGCCCACGAATTAATTTTCACCTACTTTTACTTCCTGAGACTATTTGATTTTCCCAAAAATTCATTTTTATAAAGTTGACCTTATCTGTATTCCATGAAGAACTGTAAAAACTGATGTTTTGTAATTTTTTGTTTTGTTTTGTTTACTACTCCAGTATAATAGCGTATCATATAAAAACCTAATCCTGTTTTCGCTATGATTTATTGACGTTTCAGTTCAACATACTGCTTCTAGCGGTTTGAAAATTGCATGACAATTAAATAATTTCCCTGTTCATACATTTATTCAGTACTGATTTCAATTCTTTTGTTTCTCACTTTTTTCATCAAGTTTTCTCGTAAGTACAATTATACTCTATTTTTATTAGTTCTAGGATTTATACATTGGCAATTTTCGGTGGGGTGGTGGAGGAGGAGGAGGGAGGGGGGGGGGTAAAGCATTTCTAAAACCATCCGGAAATCATATAATTAAAGTCCTCACTTACCTTTTCATTAATTTTTGTCCCATTACATTAATTTTTGCCAGAACATTTTTACTTTCAGCAAATTACAGATCAATAAATAGACCTCAAACAGGCGGTGGACTACGCCTAATGACAATAGATATTATCCGTAGTAGAATATTATTATTTGATAAAAAACATTTTCTTGTATAGATAGTAAACATTGCGATTAGGGAGACCATCGTTACCAAAAAAGCGTGCCTCGACTTTACCTCCTGGGTGGCGTGGAAATTACCTCAAAGTAGCATATTAACCGTGAGTTAAATTTGCTTATTTGAGGGTTGTCGAATAATAGAAGTATGTACTTACAAGTTGTTCACTTAGAACACAGTTCATTTATTATGACGTTTAGATATTTTGATAATTGAAATTTTGTTGTTTATAAGACTATAAAATTAATGTACACCTTTGAGCAAATGTACGTACTTTTAATTTTCAAAGCCAATACCTGAAATATTTTGAAAATTCAATCGTGAATATTTTTTAAAGATACACTGAAATCATAGGATGCATACCTAATTATTTCAGGGATAAAGGTACCAGTAAATGTCAGAGTACATCATTCATCTAAAAATAAACGAATAAAACATACAATTATCAGAAACGAATGAATGACGATTTATCGGATTTTATTTTCATTCGATTGATTGTATTTCATTTTTTTTATATTTCCTTATAAGTTTCATGCTAAAAAAAAATTGATTTGTTGCTCAAGAATTTCGCTGTTGTTTATTGGAGTATATCTAGTCCTTGTGAAATAGTGCAAAATATGTATACGAGGTTTGACAATTAAGTAATGAGACTGATTCCATAAAAACCGTATATTTCAAAATTATTCTACAACTCTGCTATCCCCTTCAAAGTAGTCCCCTTGAGCAGCTATACAACGATTCCAGCGCGTTTTCCACGCTTCGTAACATTTCTGGAACGCTTCGACTGGGATGTTCGCGACTACCTTCGTCACGGCCGCTTGGATGTCCGTAATCGACTCAAAATGGGTTCCTTTGACCACCGATTTTGTTCTAGGGAACAAAAAAAAGTCACAGGGTGCCATATCGGGCGAATAAGGCGGCTGTTGCAACACGGCGATCCCTTTAGAGGCCAAATACTGGGACACGCTGAGGGCGGTGTGGCACGGCGCGTTGTCATGATGAAGGATCCAGTTACGAGAGATGTCTGGGCGCACCCTGTTCACTCGTTTTCGCAATCTTTCGAGTACTTGGCAATAGTAGACTTGATTGATGGTTTGCCCCGGTGGAACAAATTCTTTGTGGACGATTCCACAGCTATCAAAAAAGGCAATGATCATCGTTTTCACCTTTGATTTGCTCATGCGAGCTTTTTTCGGGCGGGGGGCGTGCGGAGACAACCATTGTGAGCTTTGGCGTTTGGTTTCCGGGTCGTATTGGAAAAACCAGCTCTCATCGCCTGTAATAACTCGATCAAGTAGCGTGGGATCGTTTTTCACTTGTTCCAAACAAGTTTTGTGCTTTTGCTCCTCAAAAATATTATATAATTATCGGTTATAATTATCGGATGTACGGATAAAACCGTTGATCATGTGAGCTATGAAATTTTCGTACTGTAAAAATAGGGCAATGTAATAGTATAATATAGGTAACATAAGTACTTGAATGATCATTTTTTTATTAATTATTGTCATGATGAAAATCATTCCTGGAAGATCAAGAAAATCTATTTAAACGACCGATTAGTCAATAAGATCAATTTTCTAAATTGATTGAAATAATAAATTATATCGCGCGAAAAACTCTGACCACGGAAAACATTCATGCGGCATTTAAATTTGAAGTAATATAACACGAGGCCAGTGGCTGCTTTGCATTAGAGAAAACAGGTTTTTTTCTCACGCAAGCCAGGCGAGCCAGCACCAAAAATTCTCAATTTCGGTTAGAAAGCATAATAGAATCGAGGAGAGGTAAGCGGGGGCAGTTGAGGCGCCGGGAGTATTCAGTTAATTGTAGGTATAGAAGAATCCCACTTCAAAAAGCCGACAAAGTAGATATTACGCCATGGTGGCTCTAAGCTGTCATCTTCGATCAGAATGAAATATCCACCCTACCGGAGCGTTTTTTGAGGAACATTATTCATTTTCGATTATTTTGAACAATTCATCATATTTTTAACTGGATATTGTTATTGAGTCGTTAACTGTAGGGCTAGGGTTACCAGACGTACTGATTTAATCAGTACGCGTACTGATTTTTGACCTTCGTGCTGATTTACTGATTTTACAACAAAGCGTGCTGATTTTAGCGAAAACTATGATTTTTCGCATTTTTATTAAACTTTTTTTCCAAATCGATTTTTTTTATTTGAAACAGCTCTTTAATTTATACACACACAGTACATAATACATACACCGAACGATTTTTTTTCTTCGTTCTACTATTACTATACATATCTGGTGAAAAGAGACGAAATATATCGTTTTTTAGTGCGTCGCGAGCGACATACGATCGATTATCGAGACTGGTAACAGCTCTAACCGCACTAATTCATAGTTGTTCACAGCCATTGTAAACAATGTTTTTCATATTTGAGTTATTTTAACTCAATCGTGTTTTCGTTTCATTTACTACTTGTCGAACGAAAAAGTATGTACATAGAATAATATTCAACACTGCATTTCTCGAACTTTTGGAATTCGTCGACGTTCGCAAGTTATCGGTAAGTGTACAAATAAAAATTTGTAAATTTGTAAATTTGTATTTGAGAAATTTGTGAGGTTATGATGGAAAATGATAATTCGTTACTCTACTTATTCCAAAGATTTCCAGAAATATCCGAGTGATTTGATTTTTGTTTTCAAAGAATACGTTGATGTCGTTGATGACGTTGATAGAACATGACTTTTCAGCAATCAATTTTTTTGCAGATATTTGGAGCACTTGCATCAGTTGACAATGGCAACTGAAGCGAAACGGGCGAGGAAAGGCAACTATGCTTTTACTTCTGCATTGAAAAAATAATTTTCATGCTTCGTACAGGGTAGAACCGAGCAAGAAGTGAAGTGCGAAATTTGTTGTTGTTTCGTTTCTTTTGCTAATAGCGGTGGGTGACCTTTCTACTTTGTGCTCCAACATCAATTATATTTATATTTTTCTTGTCAAAAAAGAAAAAAAATTGGAACAACAGTTTGTAGATAGTAAGAGTGAAATTTAAAAAATTCTCAAATGTATCTAAAAACTTTACTAGCTTTTTCTCTCGCTTATATTACAGTGGCGGGTGACTTTCTTCCTTTTAAAAGTTTTTCAACACATTTCTTTCTGTAATCTCTGTTTGAGTAGATTGATTTGAAACACTTTACCCTACATGTTATCAGATTTCTCTAAAATTTGATTGAATGCACGTTTTTCTTCCTTCTCAATCTTTTAAATGTGTAGTCAAATAGGTTTTTTATTTCATTATTCTATGAGCTGTAATGATTTAGTTCTTAAATTATTTTATATTCTTCAAAATTATTAAACTTGTGGAAAAATTATTTTTGATTCTTAAGACTAAAACAGTTTGAAAATAAATATTTCATTAAATAATTTCATGCTTATTTTAGTCATCTATAAACTAAAATTTTCAAACTCACGTGAAATGTGCAAATTTTTACCCAGTCATTAAATGAAAACTTTCTTAAACTTTTTTTCACAAAATGAAAGATTGGGATAAAAAAACTTCTTAAGAAAGTTTTTGTAAATTACGCACAATCTAAAAAAACTGCAACATTTTTACCTTGAAAAATAGTCATTTTATCATTTGACAGTTTCATTATGTTTTTAAAAAAATTAAATCATCGAGGCTATGAAAAACACAGTTCTTAATTTAATTCATGCGTCAAAAAAAATGACTGATTCCTATTGTAAAATATGCATTCTGCATGATAAATGAAATTTACATACTGATAGTTGGAATGATAAAATTTTTACATTATTGTAGGAGTGTCTGATTTGAAGAAACACGTCAACACAGACAAACATAAAAAACCCATCAGGACTGCTTTAACATCTCAATCTTTGGATACATTCATGGTTGCAAAATCATCTCCAATGGCACTTAAAGTCTGGGCTGCAGAAGGAACTCTAGCATTTCACGCAGTGAAGCACCACTCGAGTTATATTGAAATGGATTGTACTGCACCTCTTCTTCGTACGATATTCGTCGATTCTGAAATTGCTAAACAATTGTCTTGCGCGAGGACAAAAACCGAGGCCATAATTAATGGCGTTTTAGCTCCACGTGCGATCTACGATGTAAAGAAAGCTTTAGAAAAAATTCCGTTCATTAGTTTGAGTACAGATGCTTCTAATCATGGTCATCATAAACTTTTTCCTCTTGTTACCCAATACTTTGATTATGAAAATGGTGGCATTCAGGTCAAATTGATAGATTTACAAGAAACAAATAATGAGAAGGCTGAAACGATAGCAAATTTGATTGAGAGCGTACTTGAGAAACATGATTTCACTGAAAAATTGTCAGCTTTTGTCGCAGATAACGCTCCAATAAATTTTGGTGGTCTTAATCGCCAGGGCTCTAACAATGTGTTGGCCCTACTCAAAGAAAGAGTCAATTCTAATGTCATTGGTGTTGGGTGCCCTGCTCATATTCTTCATAATAGCGCCCAGCATGGATTGGATCAATTCGGGAAATTCGATATTGACGCCCTCGTTTTTAAATTTTTCAAGCATTTTTCGATTTACACTGTGAAAACAGCTGAATTACGAGAATTCTGTGAGTTCGTTCAGGTGGAATTTCAACCTTTACTTTCATACAGCAAAACTCGATGGCTCAGTTTGTTTCTTGCAGTGGAACGAATTCTCAAACTGTTTCCTGCATTAAAAGCTTACTTTTTATCAATAGAAAAACCTCCAAAATTTATAGAAAATTTCTTCTCTGATGATATGGCTGAAAGCTATCTTTTGTTTGTCCACTCTTTCATGTTTATTTTTCAATGTAAAATCGCAGCAATAGAAAAAGAAGGCAACAGTGTTTTAGAAATCACTTCAATCATTGAATCGGTTACTAATTCCTTGCGTGAAAGAATCAAGCACAAGTTTTTGCCTTTGACTTTACTTTCGAATCTCAATAAAATGAAAGCTGAAGGAAAAGTAAAGGAATGCGCGAATTTCCATGAAAAAGCCATTAATGTTTATCAGGAAGCTCTAGAATATTTGTTGAAATGGGCCTCATCTTTATCCGAATTAAAAGTGTTCCAGTGGTTGAAATTCGATCTGACAACAAAAGAAGTTGACTACGATCAAGTTGTCCGAACAATGCAGTTTGAGTCAAAAAATGTTCACATTCATGAAGATAAGATCATTGACCAATTGGCTAATTTGAACAATTCTATAGAGATGAAAAAAGAGAATAAAGATGATTCTGCTAAATTTTTTTCTCTAACTTCAAATGATCAAGTATGTGAATTTTTTAAAGCAAATTCTAACATTGATTCTTTTTCAGAAATTTTGAAAATTGCACAGTACTTTTTTTCTATTCCCGGGCATAACGCCAACTGTGAACGAATTTTCTCTCTTATAAATATCCAATGGAGTGATGAGCGCAATCGTCTCCTCGTTGAAAATGTTCGTAACATTATTGTCACACAGTATAATTATAAGAATATGTCTTGCAGCGATTTTTATAAGTATCTGATAAAAACTGAAAATGTTGATATATTAAAAGCCATTAGAAGTGCCAAGAAGTATGAAAAAACGGCAATGTAAATTTTTTGATGTTTGAAAATAATTAAATTCTACTTGATATTCTAAAATTTGTGATTTATCTGTACCTGGCCTTATGTTAATTTAAAACAGTTACGCTTAAATCAGCACTATCTTGCATTTAATTTTATTTGACACAATTGGTTAGTTTAATTCATCAATTTTTTTTTTTTTTTTTTTTTAAGGGCGTTTGACTGTGCCAGGTTTGGTTATATGTTATATTATATGAGGGGGGGGGGGGGTGCAAATGGTGGTGTACTGATTTTTCACTGGACTGATCTGGTAACCCTATGTAGGGCCCCGTTGGTTATCTAAACATTTTTCCCGAATAAAAACGATGTCATATAGGCTTGTCCATTCAATGGGATGATATGCGATGATAGGTGAGGATATATCATCCCACGGATCCCGCTAGGGTATCCAGAAAATCATTTTATCTCGAAAATTAGAAAAAAGTTATTTAAAAAATTCTTGCGCCTATTTTTAGCTTAAATTTGAGCCTCGACCCTCAACATCGGCAAGTGTTACGTCGGTTAAGTCCACTGCTGCAAGTTCCCGCTCTTTTTCAAAACCTACTACCTCATCACAGCCAAACCTTGAAACATTTTTCGCTCTGATAAAATCTCTGATAAAATATAATCTCTAATCTAATCTCTAATCTAATAATCTCTGATAAAATAATATTGTGAGTTTATAAATAAGTAAATAAAATTATTATTATTGTTCATAAATCAGTTTAAAATGATGACGTGAATAAAAAAATTACGGGAATATATATTACATAAAATAAAAATACAGGTAAATAAAAAAATATGTTTTATAACATGAAATTACAATTTTTTCCAAAAAAAATTAAATATTAGAAATAAAAATTGTAATAAAATAAAAAAGTGAATAAAAAATATATAGATATTTTTATGTATTAGAACACGACAGGCGTCTCCAAGTGAGACTCCCGAGTGGAGAGGGTGTCGTCAATGAGACTATTTGAAACCAATTTTTAGAAACAGGCAAATAAGAGAAATGAAAAATTGGTGCGAAACCAATTTTTAAAAACAGGCAAATAAGAAAAATGAAAAATTGGTGCGAAACCAATTTTTAAAAACAGGTAAATAAGAAAAATGAAAAGTTGCTTACTCGTTCCTTTTTTCGGTATTCCGGACTGATCAGAGGCAAAAAAAATACTGCTTAACTAAACAGGACTGATCGATCAAGACTGACAAATTACGACTGTTTAAACAAGACTTCTTCCAGAATCAGACTGACTTCAACTCGGATTTGTACCAGCCTTTATACCCGAAAATCCCCACTCAGATTTAGGCAAAAAAAATCTAGACACTTCGACTTTCCAATTTTCGTTAGGCAACAACAAAAAAACAAGGTCGATTTCCCCAATTTCTAATTCATAATTCTAATCTTAAGAATGCTTTTAGGCCAATTATTGCAAGCTCATTATAATATCCCATTGTGAAAAAGATCCATTACTACAAGCGTATTCGATATGAAAAAAAAACAATCCCATAAAACTACAATTCAGGAAAACATCCGCCGGTATCCCGAAAGAAATGGGAAGCGGATGGATTCACGAAAAAAACAAAAGTGCTCGGGCGGCATGAAGTCTGGGCATGCAGGTCCCCTAATACCGTGCCGCAACTAGGCCCAGTTGAAAGCCAATCGAGGTCGAATTCCTAAAATATATATCGTGAAAAGCATGATGCTTGCGATACATAACAATATATAAGTTATATATTAATAAAAATAATAATTTTACAACTGATAATATGATTATATAAACATTTCATACTTTTACAGTCGATCTTTAATGATCAAATGAAACAGAAAGTTGCATAATAATTAAATTATTATATTACATTTTACAAAATAATTAGAATTTTTGATATTTTTGAATTTTATAATCAATATTTAAATATACACTGATTGATAAATAATACATTGGTATATATATTCAAAATATTATATTAAAATATGATTCAATATATATCAAATATCAAATAACATATTCATATTTCAAATATTTTGAAATACTCTTATTTTTAATTTTATATTTAATCTTATTCGGCACGTAATATTTCATAAATATTTTAGAAACGTTTGAAGTATTTCCGAAATGTTTCTGAACCATTTCGAAATATTTAGAGCTGACAGATAAATAAATTATTGATGAAACTTTATATTTATAAAATTTGTATAGAAATTTCATGTTCAAGAGAGTTAAATAATACATAAATTTTTCCTATGTGAATGATCATATAATTTGAAATAATGAGTCAACTATAGCTTTTACATATAATATTATACATTAAAAAAAAATACGTATACGGAAATATGAATTGCATTTGTTAACATATATATGATGATAATAATAATAATACTTGTATAATGACATTCGTTCGTCTTTACTTTTTCAATAAATAACGATGTTTTCAATTACAGCCGGCGGTCACCGAGCAAACGAACTGGACAATGCTTTGCTGTATATGGTCTGCAGGGATAATATGTGCCTCTCAACCTCATCAAAAGAAGGCTTTAGACAATTTTGCAAGGTTGCTGTACCCTTGTGGAAGCCACCATCTAGACCTACACTGAATACTCGCCTGGAAGAGAAGTACGCTTACATTTCCGGGAAAGTTAGGCGAATGCTCACCGAAATCCCTATTGTCTGCCTCACACTGGACGCATGGACAGAAAGTCATACGACTACAAGTTATCTGGGAATGACAGCTCATTTTCTCCACAAAGATCAAATGCAATCTATGGTTTTGGGAATTGACTTTTTGACCGACCAACATGACATTCGTACTTGTCAGAAAAGGCTCTCGAATTTTCAAGACAGTGGGGCATTCACAAAAACAAGTTAACGCTATTGTCACAGATAACGCTCCTGATATGGTGGGGGCTGCGGAAGAAGCATTCGGGAGTAATAAGCACCTCGGGTGTTTTGCCAACATTTTGAATTTAATACCATCAGCAGCTTTGTGCACGAAAAAAGTAAATGGCAAAGAAGTTTCAAACGTTCCTTGGATTCCTGAGCTAATGATAAAATTGAAAAAAAAATTGTATCATTTTCACATACAAGCTATAATTTTGCCAATGCTCTGCGAAGAATCCAGCTTGAACAAGGAAAAACCGAGGGACAATAACTCCAATTGATTCAATGTGTGATGATACGTTGGGGATCTATTTTTGCTATGTGCGATAGATTTCTCTCCATGCAGGGAGTTGTAAAAGTAAAAAAATATTAACATATATACGCACGACATTCATACATGTACACAAATAATATCTAATGATAAATGAAAAATTTTTTGTAAAACTAGAAAATTGTATCGTTTTCAGGCACTCAATTCATTTGAAGTTTCACGAGATGATGAAGTTGCCACGAAATTCAAAGCATTTCTCGGAAAAGAGCTGAAAAGGCGCCTGCGGAACTGCAAGGAAAACATGGTGATGGCAATGGCGACTTTGGTGGACCCCAGGTTCATCAATAAGCGTTTTTACAATGCGTATCCAGCCGCAAAAGCGATTAGATTCTTGGAGGCTAAAATTATAAAAGACTTAAAAAAAGGAAAATTCTGCGGTCGTGGAACAGGAAACAACTGTTTGTGAACCAGAGTTGAAAAAGTCAAAAAAGATCTGTAGGCCGAACATGAGTACGTTGAAAGCAGCAAAGCTAAAGTCATCGAAGATTTGGTTAACACCGCTCGAATAGAAATGAAATCTTATTTGAAGAAAGTTCTTTCCCCGAGAAACAAAAATCCTTTTGAAACATGAAAGAAAATACGCCATTTGTATCACACATTCACGAATTAGCACGTATTTACTTGCCAATTTTAGCTACGTCCGTCCCATCGGAGAGGCTTTTTTCTCTTTCTGGATTGATTATGGACGACAATGCTGCTCGTTTGTCATCCGAGCATTTCCAGCAGAGGATTTTTTCGGCCAACATTAGTAAAGATTTTTGGGCCTAATCAACTATACAGCCCACAAAAAAAAATATTTTTTCGGGTCTGGAGGTCAGACAATGTTTACTATATGTTTACGGGGTCGCTGAATCCGAATCCGAGGTCCAAAAAACCCCAGCACGTTAGGGTTTTGACATAACCTCAAAAAACCTCATACAAAATTTTATTCGAGTCCGGGGGTCAGACCATGTTTATTACATGTTTTTTTGGTCGCTGAATCCGAATCCAAGGTCCAAAAAACTCCAGAATGTTATGGTTTCGACATAACCTCAAAAACTTCATAAAATTTTTTCTTCGAGTCCGGAGGTCAGACCATGTTTACTATATGTTTTTGGGGTCACTGAATCCGAACCGTCGTCAAAAAAACAATAGCATGTCAGGTTGTTGACATAACCTTCAAAATATCCCGTTACCTAAGCTATTTAAAGCTTCAACGTTTTGACTTTAGCCGTATATTGAACAAAAATCAGTTCAACCCATAAACCCTATTTACTCCACAAAACAAAGGTATATAGGACCGTCGGCATCAGCTCTACCCGATGTACACCGCGAGGAGATTGCACGATCGGATTTTGTACATCATATAGTTCCTATAAGGGCTTTTGGCAACAAAAATTTAAATTTGTGAAATGATTACCAAGAATAAATAAATGATTAGATAGATGAATTGTATACATCTACAATATGAAAAATGATGTGTAGAATTCTTAACTACTAGAATAAATGACTAGTTACATGACTACAATAGGAATCGAATGACTTAAGTATACGAACTCAAAAATTAAACAATTGGAATAGACGATCTAAAAACCAGACGCATAAATCAAATGTCAGACTCTTGTTTGCTACTATAGCGGGTTCTTTTCTCATCAAAAGATCTGTGCAGTGATTTACGCTTTCTATCTTCTTTCGGTGTATCTCGCTTCAACATCCAACAGAAATCTGCCATCATATTTGCATCCTACCTTCCTTGATATCGAGTTTCCATGACTTTGATATCTTGGTGAAAGCGTTCGCCTTGCTCTTCACTAAAATCACCTAGATTATTTGGAAATTTGTCTAGATGTGCATGCAAAAAATGTAATTTCAAATGAATCAGGCATTCTAGCTTTCTGAAATCTTCAACCGTTTTGCCAACAATCTTTTTATACTTCAGACTTTTGTTATTTCCTAAAAAGTTCTGTGCCACATCTTTAAAACTAAGCCAGGCTGCTTTCTCAAGTCGATTCATTGTACCAATGAAATTTATATCTTTGAACATAGTTCGAATTTGTGGTCCGTCGAATACTCCTTCTTTCAACCTAGCCTCAGAAAGTTTCGGAAATTTAGATTGAAGATATTGAAAACATGCCCCTGATTTATCAAGGGCTTTGACGAATTGTTTCATGAGACCAAGCTTTATATGCAACGGAGGAAAGAGAATTTTCGATGGATCCACAAGAGGCTCATTGATGATGTTATTAGAACCTGGAGTTAGCGATGATCTTACTGGCCATTGTTTCGTCTTGCTGTAGTGAGTTTCTCTATTTCTACTATCCCACAAACACAAATAACAAGGATATTTAGTGAATCCTGACTGTTGTCCAAGCAGCATGGTTATTATTTTCAAATCTCCGCATATTAGCCATAAATGCTTTTCATATTGAATTTTCCGTAAAAGTATTTGCATATTGTCATATTTCTCTTCCATGACAGTAGAATGAACAATCGGTACAGGAGCATAAACGTTCGTGTTGTGAAGTAAGACCGCCTTTATACTTCGTTTCGAAGAGTCTATAAAGAGTCGCCAATCAGAAGCTTTGTAAGAATTCTTTTTCAGCTGATCTATGAGACCCTTGACATCGGTACAAAATACTAAAGATGAATCTTCCTCCTTCGTAAAAAATTTACGGAATTCGAAGTCTCGGTTTCGATAAGTAGAAACTTTTGTTTTAGGTTCTGGAAGATTTTTCTTTTTCAGAAATAAAGCCAAAAGCTCAGAATTATCTTTTGGTAAACCTAAATCTCTAACGAGATCATTTAACTCAAACTGCGATACTAATGAAGGAATTGAAGGTACTTTTTCATTTGACGTGTACTCTGAGCCCCTGCTATCGTTGTCGTCGCTCGAAAAATCACTTTTTTCATCTAGTTCTCCAGATTCGATACCTTCAGTAACACGATCAATATTGGATTGGCATTCAACTTGATCAACTATAACGGGAGCTGTCATTGATGGAGCATTGTTATATACAATTTTTTTTTTGTTTTTTATGTTGATGCCTTTAATATAATTTAAGCAAAAGTAACAGTCCTCTGTGCTACTAAGTTTTCTCCAAATTGCTGGGGTGATGAATTTGATGTTCTCTTTATTTTTGTCCGCCTTTCATCGATACAACATCTTTTTGCACATGTTACAAATGGCACGCGGAACCCAGCTATTATGTTGATCCATCTTTGAATTGAAAATTTCTACGTATAAGTTGCAAATATTACTGTCAATCGTTTTTTGCAAAGATGAAACTTGATACTTGGAACAAACGTAACAAAAATTGTCATGATTCGCATGACAATCATGTGATTACGAAACTTCGGGCCGCTTTCTTGTAGCATTAAATTCCACATTAGCCAAGTCATCAACTAATGTGAAACTGCGGTCGCTTGATGACGACGCCTGCGGGCCCGCTTTCTCACCCTGACCAGCCGCCGATACTGAGGATTCGACTCTCTGCATCGTAAAACGCTTGCGTGCGCCTGCCATGACGACATGAAAGACGTAATCCAGGGACTTAGCCGGATCGCAGGCACACTCCGTTGCCCGCCGTCACCGCGAGGAGGTGCCCTGGATGCAGACACACGTCTTAAGTCGGATGAATAAATTTCGCGAGTTTCTTTGCAAACCAAAATCTTTACGTACTGGAGTTTTTTAGACAACGGATTCGGATTCAGCGACCCCAAAAACATATGGTAAACATGATCTGACTCCCGGACTCGGAAAAAAAATTTTATGAAGTTTTTGAGGTTATGTCGAAACCCTGACATTCTGGAGTTTTTCGGACCTCGGATTCGGATTCAGCGACAAAAAAAACTTATTATAAACATGGTCTGACCCCCGGACTTGAATAAAATTTTGTATGAGGTTTTTTGAGGTTACGTCAGAACCCTGACGTGCTCGGGTTTTTCAGACCTCGGATTCGGATTCAGGGACCTCGAAAACATATTAGTTAACATGGTCTGACCTCCATACCCGAAAAAATATTTTTTTTTTGTGTGGCTGTTCTATTTTTACTACCGCGATATCTTGTCATATATGTACCTGAAATTAAAGCAAATTAAAGATATGAATGAAATTTTCATAACGGACGTATGTATTTGATTTCTTTACAAGTATCGTATCGATACTTCAAGTATCGATACTTTCATCGTAAAATATCGGTACAAGTATCGGGAGATGTTAAATATCGTATCGATACCAAAATATCGATATTGCAGCAGATGATATGCATCCCTAGTCCTAATTTGTCGATTTTTCCGCACTAGTCCGCACCAGCGAGAACTCGAAACTCGAAATCTCGAAAACAATGAAAATTTCAGCAGAAGTGCGCAGAAGCTGCAAAAAACAAAAACCATCGACCTATGCTACTGGACCGCTTTTGTCTGCTTTGTCGTTGTGCCTGAAGGTGCGTTCACACTCTTCTCTCCCGTTAAGGACGAAAAAATCTTGATAAACTCCCGATCAGGGCGTGATCAGAGTGGGGGCTCCTCTCGAAATAGGGGCGCGCGTGCCCGGTGTGCATATGTATGCTAAGTGTAAACATAACCTCTTTTCAGCTGAGAGCAAATCAGATTTTCGATTCCTTGCCCTTGTTTTGAAGAAATTTCGTCCTTGACAGGAGGGAAATGTCGGTCCTTAAACCGAGGTGTCCTCATCGGGAAGGTCCTTTACGGGAGAGACGAGTGTACATACAAACGACTTGCAACCTGCAACTTGCGCAGTAATCTATTGCGCAGGTTTCAAGGAAGACTTGAAACCATCGAGTTAGTTACACTGGGCTCTCCCGAACATCACATCTCTCGACCATCACGAAATTTCTTCCGAAAAGAAGCGAGGAATCTAATTGGTTATGTTAACATTACATACATGCGTATGCTTGAATTTGCGCCGGCGCATGAAATATGCATACTGCGCACGCGCGCCGCTCGATTCCAGAGAGAAGCCCCTACTCCACTCCCGTGATGTTCGAGAGATTTTCAGGATTTTTTTTCGTGATGTTCGGGAGAGCCCAGTGTAGTAGCGCGCAATGTGAATCATTCATGAGGCAAGGAGCGTAGTTAGAAATTCATATCACCTGGGCAAAACAAACTTTTTTTGTCGGACTGTGTTATTAATAGAACTTGAACAAATTTTTTTCAAGGTTAGGTGCGGCTCTTTAGGAATTTACTAGATACTGTAGCGCGCTACGTGCGTTGATTTAACTTGTATTTTCTTCGCAAATAAAAGCCAATTATTAGGTGAAGTTCATCCATTGAAATTGGCACATGTTTTAAGCCACTTTCACGTGGTAATGACATCGTCATTCAAATGCGCCTTAGTAAAAAAAAAAAAAAAAAAAAAAACACTAACGATCTCGATTTATAAAAAAAAAACAGGTTGTCTCATATTTTTAACATTCGCGAAAGAATTTCAATATTCTACTTACTGATATTTCCTGTTTTAGAAATTGTTATTTTTTTGAATCATAGGTTTTTCAGCTCTTTCAAGTACTATATGGTATTGTATAGAATGTCATAAGGAAAAAAATACCACACAATCAAGAATCTTATTTTAACAATTATATTTATTATTGAAATGAATGAAATCAATGCTGTGGCTTCCAGCTACCAGCCATAACCGAGAAAGTCACACATGCCATAACGTTCAAAATTTTACAGAATATTATGTAAACTGAGTTATGACACAAGTGACTTTCTCAATTATTGCGGGAAGCCACAGAATTCAAATGAACTTGAACATAAAATGAAATTTCTTTGGACATAAGATTCAAATTCAAAGGCTTCGGTCAACTTCAGGGAATTACAGGATTGAAGTTAGCATTCAACATGGCCGCGCCCATTGGGACAATGGCTGCGCCCATCGTGATTGCTCCTTTTTCTCTATAGGACTGATTATTAATTTAATTTAAACAAATTTGTATAAAGGTTAGGTGCGGCTCTTTAGGAACTTATTAATAATTGAACTCCAACAAATTTTTGTCTGGGTTCTATTAATAATAAGTTCCTAAAGAGCCACGCCTAACCTTAAAAATAATGTTTCAAGTTCTATCAATAACACAGTCCGACAAAAAAAATTTCTTTTGCCCAGGTTCTATGAATTTCTAACTACGCGAAACGCGCAGAAGTTTACTAGAGTCCAACTTTCTGCGCGCGTCTTGCGTTTCTGCCACGCACGGCGCCCTGCGACAATTTTAGACGGGGCTTTATATGGTCTAAGCATTCTGCGCATCCAGATCGCTGTGAAAAGAGCCAGAATGATCCTCCAGGATACTTCCGTCCTTTTCTTAATTGTTTCCTATTAGCTGGAACGTATTTTTCTTGTCAGTCGGCTCTATTCTAATATGTAGTCTTTTCTTTCTATTGCCGGCAGAGCTCGTGCAGCCCAGGGGGCACACACTGTAGGTAAAATTTTTGTCCGAAACTAATCTAAAAAAAAATACGAGTGTTTATCTGTATATATCCACATCTATAGATATATTTCTCAAAGGATCCTTCCCGCCCCGTCACCCCACGTTTTCCTTATGGAGTGTGTGCCCCCTGGTACAGCCAAACAAGCGTTCCAGAAATATATGTATGTCGATGGCAAAAACAAAAAGCTGTCTGCGCAGGGGGCAAATAATTTAGTATACGTTTATTCGTGTGTCACATTTATGGGTAAACTTTTATCATAATACAAAATATATCAAACATATATTTCCGAATTTATGTCGCCATATTTTCCAGGTTGCATGTTTAATTGATTAACGTTTAAATCTTAACACTTATTCATATGGAAATATTGTGGTTAAACTTTCATCAAAAATTTATATAATGCCGCATTTCAATGGACGCCCATTTGCACTGGTGGAATAATGTGAAATATCTTTTTGAAACGCAGTTTTTCGAAGTTGTTCGCAGTCCCTTCACTGTCAGCGAAGTGACAGCACTAAAGGGACTGCGAAAAAGTGCGTTTCAAAAAGATGCCTCACATTATTCTACCAGCGGAAATGGGCGTCCATTAAAATGCGGCATTATATAAATTTTTGATAACAGCTTAGCCACAATATTTCCATCTAAATAAGTGTTAAGACTTAAACGTTAATCAATTAAACACACAACCTGGAAAATATGGCGATATAAATTTGGAAATATATGTTTGATATATTTTGTTTGTTTAAATTTTCAGCTTGAATACCTTTTTTAATTTTAAGTTTTATAAAAAGGGGTGGAGTAAAAAACGTCTTAGAATTACATGAGGAATCCATAGTTTTCAGTATTTGCGGGGAATCTAAATCACCTGTGTAATGAATTTGAAGACGTACATTCTTATTCTTTTTATAGTTCAAAATTATTTCAATGAAATGAAATTTTTATCGAAGAAATGAAAATTATTAGTAACCTGGCGCTCCGTGGAGACCGTAATTTACGGTCCCTCTTACGGGTACTTTGTGCAAAAAAACCCGTAAGCATATTAAGGTTTTCAAGAGAACTACGCTATAAAGTAAATGTTTTAATTTTAATTAATGCTTGAGAATATGTTATACCTTTCTGAACATACAAAAATGTATCTATAAAAAAAAAACACATGTTTATTCATTCAGAAAATAACAATAACTCCACGTTACGTTGGACATGAAAAGCCAGACAAGCCAGTGCCAACCCAACGAAAGTCGTGTCTATGTTTTCGGCCTACATGTGACTCATTTTACAATGTAAATAATTCGTCAAAATATTTGTATTTGTTGCTGTTATAAACAATCAGACTTTTTTGTAAGCCTTGATTTAAAAATTCACATTTCCAAAACAACTTGATATAATCAAATAAATTTTTTTTCGTGTATTTGTACGAGTTTGTTTTGTATTACAATCAAAAAACATTTCACAATTGTTTAAACAAATAATTATCAACATAATTTTTTATTAACAATTGTATTTTTGAACGCTTCCTTGACGCTGACAAATTAAATTTTTTTGGCCAATAATACGGAAACGTTTACCTTAAATAATACATCAATAGAATTTTTTTTTGTAAATTTTTTTATGAACCTCTGTTATAGAAAACGCATTTCTTGTCTAGTTCGATATCTCAAAATTCGTTTTCTAGCCCTCGGAACATAGAATATCGTACGTAACTAGGACATAAATTTTTTATTTACGAGTGTGAAATTTGTAGACTGAGGCGAAGCCGAGGTTTACAAACTTCACACTCGTAAATAAAAAATTAATGTCCTAGGTACGTAATATACTATTGTCGCGCGCTCAATTCACTATCTGCGAGTTCGACACGTTAAGCAATATTGCTTTTACAGCGTCAAATTTTGCCTTTTGCACCTCATCTTACATTACCAACGAGATAAATTTAGCAATAGATGACTGCAGAACTCTGAATTACTATAAAATAATAATTTTCATTGCCTAGATTGGCCATGTCAACAACAGAGCGGCACATGTTCAAATTTTATTCGCAAACAAATACATTCGGTCAATTAAGAGCGAACATTTTTTATTAGTTAAAAGCGTCATTATTCAAATCGGTAAGTACTTGCCTAATACCACACGAATGGTTGAAAACGAAACTTAGAAGGGGAAAAAATGTACGTATATAAGACAGCCCTAAACTATTTCAATGAAAACGCCGGTTACACACTCTTTGAAGTAAAAATTGAATAAGTTTCTTGTTGCATTACTTACAAAATAACTATATTATTTTATCTTTAGTTCATGTACATATGATAATTCAATATTTATAAGTAATATTTAACAATTACTTAATGATTTCTTTATTAGATAATATATTTCCCTTACAGAAAAGAAACTCAAACTGAGTTTCTTTTCGAACACTCAATTTGGGTCTACATGTTATTTCTTATGGAAACCCAAATTGGGTGTACGAAATAAAACTCAACTGGGTTTGACTTGAGTTTTTTTTCGTAAGGATCGTTTACGTAAATAGTCCTAGTTAATTTTGACTTTAAAGCGCGCATATAGTCGAATTTACATTGTAAGAGATTTACAGGCGTCTTTCGTTCAGACTTTAGTTTTTCCAAGTTTTGTTTTCAACCGTACACATTACAACAAGAAAGATAATGTTGCATTATTACTCATAAGAAAGTGTAATGAAGTTAAACAACTAATTTAACTATTTTATATTCAAAATTATCTAATATTAGAAAGATAACAATTTACAAATTGAAGTTTTTACCTGAATAAAAACATTGTCGTTCTTAATTGAATGAATGTATTTGTTTGCGATCAAAATTTGAACATACACATATGGTTTGTTCGACGTGCCGCTCTGATGTTGACATGACCAATTTAGGCAATAAAAATTATTATTTTATAGTAGTTCAGAGTGCTGCAGTTATCTATTGTTCAATTTATCTCGTTCGTAATGTAAGATGAGGTGCAAAGGCAAAATTTGACGCTGCTCTACTGGATTAAATCCCATTTTAGCCCATTTTAAAACCATTCCCAGAATGGTTTTTGACGTCATTGACAGATTTTTCATTTGTTTTCAAGCAGTGTATACTACTGGAAAATGAATCAATGACGTCAAAAACCATTATAGGAATGGTTTCATAATAGGATTTACTCCGGTAGGGTGTAAAAGCAATATTCCTGAACGTGTCGAGCGTTCAGATAGTGAATTGAGCGCGCGACAAAAAAATTTATATATCTTTAGAATAGAAAAAATTCTATTAATGAACGATTTAAGGTAAACTTTTTCCGTAATATAAGCCAAAAAAATTCAATTTTTCAGCGTTAAGGAAGCGTTTAAAAAAACAATTGTTCATGAAAAACAATGTTGACAATTATTCTTTAAACAATTGTGAAATGTTTTTTGATTATAATACAGAATAAACTCGTACAAATGCAGGAAAAAAAATTTATTTGATTATATCGAGTTGTTTTGGAGATGTGAATTTTTAAATCAAGGCTTACAAAAAAGTCTGATTGTTTATAACAGCAACAAATACCAATTTTTGACGAATTATTAACATAGCAAAATCAGTAACTCAAAAACTATAAAAAACACGATTTTTTTCAAAACTCCGTGATGAAGTGGAATTTTCGTGACATACTTGACACGCTTTAACTCACTTTCAGAATTTATTTAAACATTGTCCAAAATAATGCAAAAGTTATAAAAACTCTTATTATCGTCTAAATAATACCTAATTCCTTTCTGTTAAATATCAAAAACGTGATCCCATAAAAGTTCTTTCAGATAGATTGCTTTCTATATAATTTATTATTATATAATATGATACATAACTATAAGTTACTACTATAGGCAAACGATCACCCGGAGCCAATGTTGTGTAACAAAAATCACGTAAATCCAATCTTTATCACAAGCTTCTTTATTACATATATCTCTCTAGCTTTCGATTTCCACCGATATCCTCATCAGGAGTCTGTCTTTCAGTGTTATATACTCTTCCATTCATTTTTTTAATTCAACAACATGTCGGGTAACCAAATAATCACTGCACCAACATGGTATATGTATAAATAATACAAAATAAATATTAAAACCATGATCGTGTTAATAATAAACAGTTGTCAATGTATAACTAAATCAATGTCGTATTGAAGATAAAAACCACTTGTGTATAAAACTTTTTTCATTTCCGAGGACGGTACACGACTGGGATGTACCGTAAAAATCTTCATATCACGAAGATTTTTGTTATACAACATTGACTCCGGGTGATCGTTTGCCTAGAATAACATTTCAATGGAGTGACGTCACACATTATATAAGAAACTACGTTAATTACATATCCTTTCGCGCTACATACTATACATAATATGTAATTCTTGATGTAAAATTCGGTCTACAATCATTTTTTAAAATAATCCAATTATAAACTTATTCGCTGTAAATTTTGAAATTTTTAAATAATTATTTATGTCATAAATATGCAAAATATATCTTTATTATAATATATAAATATGCATCATCTAATATAATAGATACATCATGATTTGAATGCTAAAAGCAAATTTGTGTTTTTCCAGATTTCAACAATCTTATGAATCGTTTACGTTAATGAAAGATTGATTTAAATAGTCTCACGTAAGCAGCCTGGATTCATTTTTTCATATTTAAACAGTATAATAATAAATTATACGTAATTCTACTGGCACTTTAAAACTATTTGGCACAAAATGAATCTTTACATATTTTTTTGTGTGTTATTGTGATTCAAATGTTTTATTTCGAGCGTTTTCTCTTACGGGTCTTTTTTGCACAAAGAACTCGCAAGAGGGACCGTAATTTACGGTCCATCTTACGGTCTCCACGGAGCGCCAAGGATATTCTATATTCTTAAATCAAAAATAAACAATTTTTATCTTTCTCAAAGATGCGACTCTACAAAACAAGAGAAATGAATTACAAATTTCCCCAGCTCCAAACGCTCCAAATAGTACAGCCCACCCAAGTAGCACATTCTGGCTTATAACGTTCTAATAGCATTCTTAAGAAAATTTTTGTCTTATAAAGGTTTGATAGCTCTTTTATAGCTTTCTTGGTTAAGAACTTCAAAAGTGGGCAATTAGAATGCTTATACCTGGCTTATGAAGTTCCTATAGCATACTGCACGACATCCTACAAAGACTTGCTTATAAGTTTCTTTTAGGATTCTTACAGTGTTCTTGATCAAGAATGTTATAAGAAAGCTATCAGAACTCTTATAAGTGTCTTATAAAGGTCTTATAGCGATCTTTACGCAATTCTTTGAAAACTTTCTGATAAGGTTCTTTTAGATTTTTTATAGTGTTTTTATTAAAAATTCTTATAGTTAGCTGTAAGAACGCTTTTAACTTATTTATATCTTTCTTTCAGTCATTCTTATAAGATTCAACGATAAAATTATTAAAAGAGAAAAACAGGTTATTTATGTATCCGAATCTTTTTTCAGTTTTCTGTTGGATGTTATACAAAAGGATGTAAAATGTGCGCTTTGCGAAGTATAAAGTGAATGGTATTTAATTGTTATCTACTTTTTTGTGATTTTTTCTTCTATCAAAGATGAAACCTGCTACTAATTATAAGTCCAGTGCATTTTACGATACAGAAAGCAATTTAGTTAAAAATTTTTTAAAACCATCCCACAAAACTGCGATCAAAATCCCGTTAGTATACTAATCCGAAAATCAGCAGAAAGTGCGAAAGCATCGATACCAGACGTCTTGGTCACAATAACTTCACACGATACAAAAGATAATTATGAAAAACAAGTGATGCTGGAAAAAATCATGCATGATTCTGATCATGCATAATCATGCTCAAATGAAGCTTTTCAGGAATTTATTGTTAAAGTCTCACGAGAGCTTGTACTCCCCGATTTTGCATGATACTCCCATCAAATGGGCCTCGGACCATGAGGTCCCACGGCTCAGTCGGCAGCGAGTAGCGAGTCAGAATCGGACGGTTGAAGTTCGAATCCCAGCTTAGGCAGTTTCTTCAACTACAGATAAATTATATATATGTATCTTTCAGTTATTTGCAGTGTGCGTAAGTGTTATGGATATTGAAAAAATTGTTTATCAAATATCATAATTATGAAATCGAAAGATGCAAAACTTGGTAGATTGAAAAATTATTATTTTTTACTTTTTTTTAACCTTCTTTATCAGTTCTTATAAGCATCTTATAAAGTTCTTTGAGACTCTTATAAGAAGTCTTATAAGACGCTATGAGATATTCTTAAATGACTCTAATAACATTATACAAGGTTTTTTTAAGAATGCTATAAGACTGAATTCGAGGGCCCTTTTCTTCTTACAAGCGTCTACTAGAATGCTATAAGAACCTTATAAGCTAATTCAGCATGATATAAGAACGTTATTAGCCAAAATGTGCTACTTGGTCATGACTTTTTTGCAAACAACAGCAAACAACATTATTGTTTTATTTAAAGAATATGTATTATATTACCACACCGATTTGTGACTGTTGATAGTGAATAAATATTCGAAACTTGATAATACATTTATCGTGTTTTTCTGTATATTCATGCATCAAAGAAATTTAAAAACTGTACAAAATTTTCATCTTATCAAATATTAATGATTATATCCGCAGAACACTAATTCCTTGATGTAATGATATGTTATTATATTTATACCCAAAACATTATGACGGAAACCTGAAAAAGGTTGATGAAAGTAATGCGCGAAATAGCGAGAAAAAGAATATTCGACGGGTCGAATAATATATACATACTCTAAGACGAGAATGAAATTGCACTGTTGTCACACTGAATACAGTATAAGTTAAGGAAAGAGAGAAGTAAAAAATGGAATCAGCGTCAACGGTGGTAAAAAGTACGAATAATTTTTGGGCAGTAAAAAGTGGAAATAGTTGTGTCCACTTTTTACAGCCTAGCGCTGTATTTCCACTTCTTATTGCTTGACGAACTACAGGGTGTGTTCCAAAAGTCATTAAATGTATGTTTTTGCCACGCCCCTACTGGTTTAAGCGTGTATAAACTGATTGGATTTGGTAGAGGGGATCCCCAGAAATACAGCGAACCTGCGGTCAGTTTCAGGGGTCGACCACCGTGGGTCGAACTTTTGGCTAAAATTAACCTAAAAAAAAGTAGGAGTGTATACCTGTGTATATCCACATATATAGGTATACTTTACTGATGATCCCTCTCGCTCCGTCACCCCACTTTTTTAGCCAAGAATTTCCTACGAACTGGTTGACCCCTGGTCAGTTTGCTGCGAGGAGCATTGGTTGAGTCAAGACAGCTGATTAAGTAACCCCTTGTTTTAGATACACGTCACAGCGCGCGATGGCGGATACTCGCGAACAACGTTGGGCGATTAAATTCTGCACAAAACTCAAGAAAACAGCTGCCGAAACTCACGAATTGCTCACGGAAGCCTGTAGGGAGTCCGACGAAGCGCCAGAGTGCCGAATGGCACACCCCGGCGTCCCCGAAAGCAAAGAAGGCGAGGATGAGCAAATCTAAAGTGAAAACCATGTTGATTGTTTTCTTTGATGCCAAGGGTGTCATCCACAAAGAGTTTCTACCTCAAGGACAGACCGTCAACACTATTTATTACGTGGATGTTCTAGAAAGATTAAGGAAAAGGGTCAACCGCGTGCGAAAAGACATCGCCACCACCTGGGTGCTACATCATGACAATGCGCACAGCCACACGTCTCTGCGCGTCTGTGAGTTTCTGGCTAAGCACAACGTGGCAACGCTGCCACAGCCACCTTACAGCCCTGACTTAGCTCCAGCAGACTTTTTCTTGTTTCCAAAGATCAAGACCTCACTCAAAGGACGCCGTTTTGACAGTATTGAAGCAATTCAAGCGGCCGTTGCAACGGAATTGAAAGAAGTTCCTGTCGAGGCCTTTGAGGCAGCATACCGGGAATGGCAGAGTCAGTGGAAAAAATGTATCGATGCTAATGAAGACTACTTTGAAGAATATTAAAACTTTGTATCGATACAATCAATAAATCTTTTTTTAAAACATATATTTCATGACTTTTGGAACACACTCTGTATTTCTGCATTTTGCCGCCTGTGTCCCGTTCCTACTTTTTACAGCCACTAGATACGTTTTCATTTTTTTCGATCACCAGGCTGAAATTTCCATTTTTACTATAAGGTGCTCAATAAATTACTTCAGATTTGGCTCAATCGTGGTATATGATGAGATATAAGCTAACTGTAGCGATTCGCCTTCATTTTCTCTATGTGTGTTATGAAATCTTGAAGAATAATTTTATTTTTGCAAAATACTCCGCAAAATACAGTATTTCGTACTCAGAGACGCTCCGCGAAGTGGCCTTTTGACGTAAAGTACTCTTTTCCTGGCCTATAGGCCGGGAAAGTAACCCAATCGCCGGCCTAAATCGCTAGAAGAACTATGCAATTTCTTTGATAAGTATATGATGTTGCTTTTTGCAGAGTGTTTTGCAAAAAGTAGAGTGTGCACCTCGGCCATCAAAGTAGACCATCGTCGCACAGTCAGAATTTTCAGTACTCGGCTCGTACGGGCGTTTTTCAGTACTCGGCTCATACGGGCG
The DNA here is from genome assembly GCA_028476575.1 of Platygaster robiniae. Classification (NCBI taxonomy): domain Eukaryota; kingdom Metazoa; phylum Arthropoda; class Insecta; order Hymenoptera; family Platygastridae; genus Platygaster; species Platygaster robiniae. The sequence continues at coordinate 41,201,412 of CM052021.1, forward strand.
ATTTTTCCAGCACTCGGCTTCGTCTCGTGCTGAAAATCAAGCCCGTACTCCCCTCGTAATGAAAATCACGCCCGTAGTCGACTCGAACTGAAAATTCAGCCTGTACGACAAAAGCCTACTCTGCGGCCTTGGCACACAATCTACTATTAAAGCAGTATGTGAGAATTGTATTAAAAGTCGGTAAAGAACGTGACAGTGAAAATATTAATATAATGAATAATTGTATTTGATTTTTCTCTTTTAATAGAAATCAATGAAAATTTCAATTTAAATGGGCTTTATAACACTAACAGATTCGCATTCGGCGAGATTAAATCACTCACATACGATGAAAAATTGTGTTGTGTGATTGCATCAATACTGGGAGAGGGGGGGTCTACGGAGTATGACGGTTGATGACAAGAAGGGGTTGGTGTCGAACAGTGTCGAAAACGGGTAAAAAATTGATGACCCACTAGGTGGACAGCCCCCAAGTAATATTTTAAAACGCAAATTTCCAAAGTAAGTACTTATCAGAATCAGTACTTCAACTCAATTTCGATTCTAACATAGAGGTCGATGATTTATTTTAATGAAAATATCATCAGAACATATGTGCGGCCTCCAAAAAGTAGCACGCCTGCACTCCGCTGCAGAGGGCACTCACTGTGGGTAAAATTTTTGTCCGAAACTAACCTAAAAAAAAATACGAGTGTATATCTATATATACTCACATATATAGATATATTTTACAAAGGATCCCTCCCGCCCCGTCGCCCCACTTTTTCCTTATGGAGTGTGTGCCACCTGCTCCGCTTATATTTTGCATTACGCCTATTAAAAAGACGCTGGCAGGGGTCGATCACTGTGGATCGAACTTTTGGGTAAAACTAACTTAAAAAAAAAGTAGGAGTGTATACCTTTATATATCCACATATGTATGTATACTTTACTGACGATCCCTCTCGCCCCACTTTTTGTGCCAGATTTTTTTCATTGAAAGGACCCCCCCTCCCTCCCTGGACGCGGGGCATTGAAAAAGCGCAGGATAAAAAAACAGAGTATGTTCTTGCGATGACAGGTTTTCATTCGGTTCGCGCATACCTAACCACCGCTATGATTTTTGGGCCGCGCCAAAAATTCAAGAAAACGAATGTTTTTTAGTAATTATATTCATAGAGTAAAACTGAATTTTAATCATTATATATGCTGTAAATTGAAAAGTGACGTTGCAAACATGATAAAATAAGCCATTTTCATCAAAGTTTAATGTTTTTCGGCAAACTGTAAAACTTCACTGATACACCAGCATTAGCTTTTGTTATTTTTTTTCTTTTGAACGTTTGGATTATACAAGCCATTTTCACAACTTTCAGCTTATTCAATGTTTCCAAACTTATTTCAGCATTGTTTAGATTTTCGATCCACTAGAATCAACTGGAATACACTGTTTCTGATTGGCCCAAACGCATTTGTAAGCACATATGGCGTCTGTTAGGTAAAGCTAATCAGAAGAAAGCTGCGCACAACTGGCTAAGAACATACACTGTTTTTTTTTTATTCTGAAAAAGCGTATCTGATAAATATATGTGACGCGATCCGAGAAAAGGGACCTACTATCCAAAAAGTAAATTTTACAGGACGGGCGATTGAATGATTCAAAATACACAACGATTAATGGGATGGAAGATTTTTAAAAATTCGTAGTTTGCAAAAAAATCAAAGTAAGTAAATTCTGATTGCACATAATTAAAGATCGGATTCGAAACTTACTGAATCACTTATAATCCGAAAAAGGATTTTTTGGATAGTAGGTCCCTTTTCTCGGATCGCGTCACATGTGGCGTGGAACTAAGAAAGTTACCTTACAGTACCTGGGCGCTTTAAGAGAAAAACGAGTTTGAAAATAGCAAGTCCCTATGATTTCTACGAGTAGGTCAACTTTGAAGCTCAAATTTTTGTGCAATACAATAATTTACAATTTCGAGAGTAGGCTTAATCGATAGACAATGTTATCTATACTCAGAATTATTATTCATCTCATTTTTGATTTTTGGTGCTGTAAGGTACGTTTCCTCGTTCCACACCATATATTTGGAAGGAAACTGAGTGATGAAACGACATAATTTTTTAGCGATGTCTTTTTTATTACAAAATATTTTTTTTTCATCTCCGAAATTCGTGGAGTTCGTAGAGCACTGAAAGAACAAAAAAAGAAAATATCAATAAAATGCCATTTTTACTAGAGAAAATTTGAAAAAACAGTAAGGATTTCACGTTTATGAATTTTTTGTATAGACAGTTACGGAATAGAATCAATTCAAGTGTCATACTTCAAAATAGTCATAAAATGATAAATTTTTTGAAGTAGGAAAAAAATACTTATTCGTAAGATAATTAATAAAATAATTCAAACGAATGTTGATTGAAACAATGGATACAAAATTACTCTGAAAAACTTTAGAAATTAATCAATGAATTCCAAAACACGTTCACGGAATTTTTAATTCATGACATTTAACTGCAAATTCAAGATACGATGAATGGCTTAAAAAGAGTAAAAAAAATTGAGAAATGACTGTATCAAAATGACTTTGTATGAAAGATTGAAAAAAAAAATATGACTTCTTTTTAAATCATTCACAGCATTTTGGCACCCACAACATTTAGTTATAGACCCAAGATTTCCGAAAAAATGAGGTAAAACTCAACTGGTTTTACAAAATTAACTGGTTAACAACCACTTGAAAAAAAATCTATAGTTAATGTAACACCAAATTTTATGTATCAAAGTAATAAGATTTTTACCAGATTTCCATCATGGAATTATGGCAACTTTAGCATTATAATTTTAAAATGATCGAAAATCAAAAATCACACTGTCTCTGAATCAAAAACAAAAATCTTAAAATAATATTCTATTTATGAGTCGCCGTTTGTTAATAATAAAAAAAAAAAAAAATGGATTCCCAAAAAATACCTTGTTCATTGCGTTGCTCCGAGAATCGCTTTTTTCTTTTTTTTCAGCTTCGACTCCTCTGCAGCCATCTCAAACCTTCTTTTTTTATTTTTTTTTTGCAGTTTCTGAAAGAAAGTTTTATTTTTAAATAATTTTGAGTTTTGATTATGAATAGAGAATAGAACAGGTGTATTTCAATAGGAAAAATACGACAGTATTGATCATTTTTCAAATGTTCAATCAAAATTTGTTAAGAAACTATCAAATACTGCATTAAAATTTGTGTTAAAAATCTATCGATTTATCGATTATTATTATATTCAAGTGCCTATAATCAACGCTTATTGAAAAATGTAGAATTATCATCAGAGTCATCTACACACTGCTGTAGATTGTTACTGATAGACAAATTGTGCTTGTGAACAATTATATTTTATAAATTTAGACTTAGACTATTAAATAGAAAATACAGTGCATTGGATAATTATACTTATAAATAGAAAATGAATTTTCCACTATTTCAAATTTTACAATGACTCGATGAGGATTAAAAAAATTCAATTTACTGCAATTAAAAAAGACATTATGAATTTGTATTTAAAACAAGATTCACTTCATTTTTCAAAATCCTGATGAATAGAATCTCAAATTTTACATTTTATGGATTTAAATCTTGTTCACAAAATGTGCGAAAAGATAAAAAATCTCAATTTTTTGATTTAACAATTGAAAAAATTACGATTTTTTAAATAGATTTCACTACAAAATAGAATTAAAAAAGAAAGGCAAAAATGGAATAGGTTATGGATTCAATTGATAAAAAATAGAAATTACAAGATCAGAAGAATGTGTTAATTCATGAATATTCGATGAAATTTTTTGGTCAAATTCACTGCAAAATGAAGACTTTGGAAGACTTTTGGAATGCAAGACTTTGGAAAGATCGAAAAATTAACAAATATGTCAAACTGTAGACCTAATTTCAACTAAAGTAATGTAACAATGTAATAAAATTTTCTTATCATATCATAGTTCTTGATTGGAACTTTACTACAAAATATGCAAATCATTCGAAAATAGTAATTTTTAACTTGGATGTTTAGTGTAAGTCAAACAAAACAAGGTGATTGATAAAAAATCATTTAATTGATATTAAGGACAATAATAGATAATAAATAAAAAAGGGAAACTTGCGTTGACGTATTAAAAATTTTGATTGATCATTAACTATCATAATAACAATTTGAACGAAATTCATTTAAAATATAAAAATCACAACTGTTTCTGATTCGAAAAATGATATATTTTATCAATTGAATACATAACCGTCATTACACTGTGCAACAAATTTATTAATAAAAACCTATTGTAAAATATGGTAGTAATAAAATGGGATCTGCAATAACTTTAAAAACACGTGTTTCAGGGTTTCACTTGATCAGCTCAATAAAAATTTTCACTCGAACCTTGAGGTACAAAAATGACACACATTTACTTCGAATAATGTGTTAAAAAAAAAAAATAAAGATAAAACAAATGGTAAAATATGCCGATTATACAACTTGACTTAGCAAAACCCTAAGACACTTGTGTATCTTCAAATTTAGCGTAGATTCCATTTTTGCTTCGAATTTCTAGATGAAGAATTGTACGGTATTATTCTCAAATCTTTCATTTCTAGCCTGTATTTTCAACTCTTATTTTATTATTAATTTGATGAAAAAAAAAAAAAATTGCCGTTGAACATGCTAACAAAAAAATTCGCCATTTTGGTCTCAGTCAAAATACTTTTACTCAAACTTTGATGTGAAATTCGTTGGTAAGTAATTTTTAGAAAAATTCAAAGAACAACGCAAACGTTAGATAAATTCCAAGAAATTACTTTTTCGTCAGCTTCCTCCTCTCGCTCCATTTCTTTGATCCTTTCAAGATCAACTTGAATATTGTCACTAGCGCCTGTCGTTACCATCATGGTACTTTCTATGTAATCCTCGACAATGCTGGTGAAGAATTGCGTAGATTTACGCACAATGCGATTGAACAAACCGAGCAACTGCAAGTCTTCAAGGTCAAGTTCGGAAGCAACTTGTTTCACGCTCTTTTGTTGCAATCCCAAACCAATCAGAATTGCCTGAAATTGTAAAACCATTGAAAAGTTCTGCAAAATATAACTACCGAGTAAACATTCGTGATCATTCGTGATCGTGATGTCATGTACGCAGACACATGCTTCCGCATATGTCTGTCATCATGATGTCACGGCATGACATGACATCATATGACGGCATTATGATGTCATGGCATGACCTGACATCATTATGCCATCATCATGATGTCATGTTGTGACATCATGATGACAGACATATGCGGAAGCATGTGTCTGCGTACATGACATCACGATCACGAATGATCACGAATGTTTACTGGGTAGAATCTAAGGATGGGAATCGAGGCGAAAAATACATAAATTTAAGCTCATCTGGTGCATGGAATGAATGCATATTGATAAATCGGAAAAAAATGCTAACATGTAGATGTACCGGATGGATTTTTCAGAATAACACTATTTGTTCATAAAATAATAGTACGTTAAGGTATTATGAGCATGTAAACAAAAATAAGGGAATGTTTCTGAAAAAATTTTCATTTGTCAATTACACTCAAAAGAACGTGTACACTTAATTACAAGTATTTTGTCTTCTTAGTTTTCAGGAAAAAAAATGTCAAAATTTACATCGATTTACACGTGTTCTTATGGAGCAAATCGTGTTTTCTTGCATAATTCAAGAACGAATAAGGGAATTTTTCCAAAACTTTGCCAGACTTGAAATTAAACATTCAAAATCAAGTTTAAATTCACCGAGCGAATTTCTACTATTTAGTTTGTCTGAAAAATAGTAAAAAGTATCACTTTCAGATAACCGTCATTGCTGAATTTGACATTTAGCAATGTTCGATACTGCCGTACGCAGTTGCTGTTGTGTATGGATTATATAAATAATAAAACATGGCAATTTCCAGATCAGAAAAATTTGTGATTTTAATTTTTCATAAATATCGATTTTGATAATTGAGATATTTTTGCAGCTTTCATGACTCGAAGCTATGTTCAGAGTATTTCACTGCTTATAATACCTTACGGTAGTACTTGCCCTTGGGAATTATTCTATAGATTTTCCTGAAAATTTGAGAATTCGATCTTAATATTGTACTTCATCTATAGTAAAAATTTCATAACTGCTTATCGCACTGATTTTCGAGTTATGATTTTTTGAAATTAATACGTACATATATGGGGAACCCTCCTTTTCCGCTCATATTTCAAAAACTTTTCTATAATTATTTCCGAAAAAATTACTGCAAATTACTTTAATTATACAAATAAACCTTGAAAAATTTCAACAAGGGTTACCGAACTATTTTTTGAGAAATTTACAAAAAAATATACAACTGTCACTTTTCAGCGAACCATGCAACTAAGGTGGTACACTGGGCAACGCTGCATTTTGAAAGACGCAATGATAATATTTCCGACATATTTATATCATTTAAAAATTAAAAAATAAATCACAAAAAACACTACATGTGTGAACTACGGCTACTGCTGCGCATGTAAACATATCAACATATTTACTTACGCTGAGCAAGATATAAAGAAATAGTTGCAATGTTGCCAAGTCTACGAACGAAAATTGCGGAGCTGAATGAAGTTCGCCACGCAAGACTGTGTGACTAACTTCAATTTCAAGTGCAAGTACTATCTTAAGATCATTTCGTACTGATCTGTTGGTGAGGTAGGAATTTTTACTTTTTTTTTGTTTTTTATAATTTTTCTGTACGTTATTTTTGTAAAAATTGACCTTAGCGACAAACTAGGCACTCAAACGCACTCGAGAAATGAAAAATAATTGTTATTAAGGGGCTGTCCACGTATTACGTCATCACTCTTAGGTGATGACGCGTATAATTGATGTACTTGTATATAACAAAATGTTAAACAAAAATACAACGCCAAAAGGCTTATTCGAGTGGCCTGTAGGTCGTTGTGCAAATATTTCTCTCTCTTCTTGCACCACTGCTGAGTACGGCAGAGAATTAAATTTTTTTAAATCCTGTTTTGCAAAAGCTGTTTTGATCAAGAATACGCGCAAATTTCATTCATCCGAGAAAGCCCCAGAACCAAAGCACTTTTTTGCAAAATATTATCGAATTTAGATATTGGTACTTTGTGTAGGATCTAATGTTAATTATTATGTCTCATTTGAAGGCATAGTGTGACGAGCACGATGTCTCGTAATGAATTTTTTTGTTATTTTCATGTCTCGTATAATGATTAAAGGGAATTTCGAATCCTTGGGAATCGCTGGTGAGTAATTTTTCTTTATTTTTGTTGTTTTTTTTATTTAGTTATTAAGATGATATATTTTGTTCCTTGTTATTTATTTTCGATTATTTATTTCGTTATTTGTCTTCTACTGCGATTCTCATTTATTTTGATGTTAATTTTTTTGCAATAAGGATTGATTTTTTTTTGCGGTTCAGCGTTGACAGTCATATTGGTATTTTTTTTTTTTTTTTTTCTTGTTTTCTTGTGTGTTTTTCTTTGCGAGATTTTCGAATCGATATTTTGCTGTTGATTTTTTTTTTAAATATGAATGTTATATTTGAATTGTGGATCACGGGCCAGAGGAATTCGGGGGTCGAGCCGGAGTGGTTTTTCTTTATTTCTGTTTTTTTTTTTTTGGTTTTTTTTGTTTGAATGGGATTTATTTTGTTGGACCTGGCGCGGACCTGTTTGTTGATTTGTTTTTCCCTGGGTCCTGTCCAGTTCCTCCCAGTGCGATTGATTGGGGATTGGGGGCGTTCTTGGTCGGGACGTTTTCCTTGTTATTATTATTTTTCTCTGGCACCGCAACCTTGGGCATCCCTGTTGCCGTTTGCCGGGGATGAAAGGCGAAAGCCGATCTCCAAGTGGTGGCGATGAGGAATGGAGAAAATGGAAGGAACTGGCAGGAATTTTTTTTTGGAGTTAATTTGCAGGACGCACATTTGATCGGATACCGATTTGACCCCGTGCACTCCCTGTCGATTTTTATTAACTCCGCCACTGGCCAGGCGCTTAAGGCGACGGCAGGTGCCGCGCGCAGCAGGTCATTTGGGGGGGGGGGGATTTCGTTTTCCCCACTTTTTTGGTTTTTCTATTTTCCTGGGGCTCGAGCTCGCGGACTCGCGGCGGCCTCGGGACTTTTTGATTGTTTTTCGAACGATTGATACCTGGCTCTGTGAAAGCGCGCTTGGCTCCGGCGAAAACCAGGGATTCTTTAGGCTCGTGTGGTTTCCTTTTTTTTGCGGTTGATTTGGATTAAGTGAGTTTCCGTTATTTTGATTGATAATTGGATCAATTTTGTTAAGTTTATTTTTTTTGAATTGTGTGACGATTTATCTATTATTTTGCCAAGCAGCTTAATGCCGGAATTTTGATATATTTGTTTATTTGGTTTATTTTTGGTATTATTATTGAGGATATATTTGGATCAATTTGATTGGATTTGTTTTTGATTTGGTTTTGTTGCGATTCATTTTTTTGTGTGATTTATTTTTGATCTGAATTGTGTGGCGATTTATCTATTATTGCGCCAAGCCGCTTATTGCCAGAATTATGATTTATTGGATTGTTTGATTTTTTTTTGTATTATTGTTATTATTGGAATAATAATGAAGTTTTGATTTTTTTTTATAATTTTGTTTTCGTGATTATTTCGGATTGAATTGTTTCCCCCCCCCCTTTTTTTTTTTTTTTTTGGAATTTATTTATTAAGAAGGATAATTCTCTCAGCGGTGGTTTTTTTTTTTATTGGTTTTCCGCTTCAACCTTCGCTTGAGGTTCAGGGAAGGTTGGCAAAGGGACATAGGGGTAGGTATTGGTTTATTTTTTGGATTTTTTTTTTTTTTTTAATTAATTAGCCCTCCACGTTACAATAGTAATATTAGTTCATTCATTTGTTTTCGAACAGCCAAAGAATAAACACACATTATTTGTAAAATCAATCGTTTCATCCAGTATGTTGTATTATGTATCATTCTTCGTCTGGTGTTTCATTATTAAATGTTTCAACTCGGTATTTTGTTATTTTTATTGATTTCCTGGTGCATCGAAAAACGACTTAAATTAAATTTTTCTGTTCGGGAAAATTTACAAATAATTGACATCCTAAAGTAAATAAAATATAGTCGGAATCGTTTCAATTGGCCTTTGCCTTCATCTAAGGCACCTTTCCTTTGGAATTTTTGAAAATGCGCAAAATTGAATGAGTAATTAACAATTTTGTTGCGGCGAATAACATCTAAAAAGGCGGGGCCTTCCATGAGCGACACTTCCCATTTCCCAATACTTACATTTTCTCAGAAAAAAAACAGTTCGCAAAACTGAAAGTTTTAAGTAATGATTTCATTTCACATTCAGTTAAAAAGTGGATTCCTGATTTGAAATATAAAAAAGTTGAATGTTTGAATAGAAAATCATCTAGTCGTCGAAAATTTATTCGTGCCCCTAGTTTTAGTCCCAAAAATACCGTCTCGCGGATATTCTATTGTGCCCGCTCAGAAAAGCTTTTTTTTCACGGTTCATTTCGAAGGAATGTGGAATACAATTTATCTTTGAGGTACGGCCCATTCGAGTTTTCCGTTAAATACTAGGAAATGGGAAGTATCTCTCATGGAAGGCCCCGCATTTTTAGACATTATTCGCTGCAACAAAATTGTTAATTACTCATTCAATTTCGCGCAATTTCAAAAATTGCAAAGAAAAAAGTGCCTCAGAATTGCATGAGGAATAAGTGGTTTTCGGGTGATCCGCCGTGACTGGAACACCCTGTATATATATATATGTACTAGGGGGCTTTGTCCGCCTGTGCGCTTCGCGCGCCAACCCCCATTTAGCATTAGTTTTAGGTTGTTTTTATTCAACAAAATTTTTTTTGATAAAGTAACAACATTTATTGATTATTTCTGAGTATAATCTATAATAAATATATATATAAATTAGTTATAAAATATAACATAAGCTGAATTTTCGGCAAGTATTAGCCAAATCATGTCACTCAATCCTCTTCCCCTCCTACCCGTGCCCTCATTCCCCTCATCCCCTACCTCTCCCCTCCCCTCATTCTTGTACCCTTCACTCCTTCCCATCCTCCCCTCCCCCACCTCTACTTCTTCTACCCTCCTACCCCTCTCCGCATTTCCCTCCTCTCCCTCCCCTCCCTCGTCATTCGTCCTTCGCTACTTCCCCCTCCTCTCCCTCCTACCCTTCACATCCATCTTTTTCCCTCCACTCTCCTTCTCGCATCCCCTTTTTTCTTCTCCCCTCCCCTTCCCTGAGGCTGCCACTTGGGGATCATCCATAAACTACGTGAGGCTCTAAGGGAGGGGGGGGGGGTCAGATCAAACGTCACGCTCCATGTTAACGCTTATGGGAATAGCGTCACGAAGGGGGAGGGGGATCGAAAAGTCTCGAAATTTGCGTCATGTAGTTTATGGATGATCCCTTGCCGGAGGAACGGTTTCCATGGCAAACTGGATGGATCGTAGAGGGGAAGGGAGAGAAGGGGACAGATGGCCGAGAGAAAGAACAACACCTAATTGAGTAAAAAATTTTTGAAAGTTTCAAAAAAATTTTTATTTCAAATCAACCTTATTTCACCAAAAAGTTTATTTTAAAAAAAATTTTCAAATAAGTGAAAAAAGAGAAAAAACAACACCTAATTAAGTAAAAAATTTACACCTAAAACAATGCTCCATGAATTGACATTTCCCAATTCTGCAAAAAAAATGTATTTAAACATTTTTTTGCAAAAAACGATAAAAAAAATCCACTTTCTCACATTTTTTGCTTTAGTTCATTTGAAAAGTGTTTTTCTCAAGAACCAAGAATGGCAAGTTACCGTGGACGCAAATACCTGAAAAATTTGTGTAAAATTGTTTTTGTACATTGAGTTACCGAAGCTGCACAAGTCCCACCGTTTGCCTCTGCAAAGTGTGCAGATGCGATTTTGAAGGCTTGGTTTCGCGAATGAAGCAACATTTTTGCAGAATGACATTCATCACTTTGTAGTATATTAAATGAGCTTCATTTGTGCCAAATTTGGGGTTCGTATCGTTTATAGTTCTCCGGCAATCCACGCGCAAAGTTTGTGAACGATTTCAGCCGTTTAGGTGTATCTTCCCCCTTAAAGTACTTGCATATTTTGCGTATTTACAAAGAATTTTTGTGACCCTAGGGATTTTATAAAATTTTTATGGATATGTAGATTTCGAGAATAAAATGCTTTAGGAACTAAAGATGTATTGGTTTCCAATTTTTTTAAATACATTTCTAAATAAATACTACCATCATCTACAAGTATCTAATGAAATTAATAATACATTACGTACCTAGGACTGAAATTTGATATTAACGAGTGTGAAGTTTATAGACGGAGATAAAGCCGAGGTTTACAATCACACGAGTGAATATAAAATTTCTGTCCTAGTTAAGTAGGATATTTTATGTACTGAGGGCTGGAAAACGAGTTAAGAGATTTTGAACTGGACGAGGAACAAATTTTCTATGCCAGATGTACATTAAGTATGTTTCATGTATTAATTTCATGAGATTTTATAAGAAATTCATATATTTTTACTATTTTTATATATTTCTCGATTTTAATAGTCAAGAAATCTAAGTTTCATTAATTTCTTCAATTTTTTGCATTTTTGTGTATTTATTTACTTTCGTAAGAAAATCTACCAATTTTGAGAATTTTTCGTATTTTTACATAGATTCCTAATATACAGGGTGATCCAAACTAACCTGGACACCCGAAAGATATAGATTCCTCATGAAATTATAAAACTTTTTTATCCTTTGATATTTTCCATAAACTCAAAATTTAAAAAGTTATTCAAGCTTAAAATTTAAACGATAAAAGCCCTCTCCCGACGAGTGGGGGTCAAATTCACCGAAACAAATTTTTCCCAAATTTTCTTTATATTTTTCTGAATAAAAAAGTCTTTTGCCACTTTTTACAAAACTAAAAATCAAAAAAGTTATTTGAGCATTAAATCTAAGAAATCTGATTGGTTAAAACTTGTGGCCTGAATAACTTTTTTGATTTTGAGTAATGTAAAAAGTGGCAAAGGACTTTTTTATTCAAAAATATGAAGAAAATTTAGGAAAAATTTGTTTCGGTGAATTTGACCCCCACTCGTCGGGAGAGGGCTTTTATTGTTTAAATTTTAAGCTTGAATAACTTTTTAAATTTTGAGTTTTTTGGAAAATAGCAAAGGATTAAAAAGTCTTATAATTTCATCAGGAATCTATATTTTTCGGGTGTCCAGGTTAATTTGGATCACCCTGTATATTTCTGGAATTTCATAGAATCTTAAGTTTCATGGACTTTTAGTGTATTTATTAATCTTTCATAAAATCTTTACTTCATAAGTTCCTGGTACATGATGTATAGATTTTTTGATATACTTTTTAACAATATTTGTGCATTAAATTTATAATATTGGTTTTAATAGTACATTAAGTGCCAGGCACGGATGTGCGAATTTGGCGAAACGGCAAGATAATGGACCGAAGCGAAGCTGAGGTCTGTTAGCGGTTCAGTTACGTCAAAATGTCAGTTTTGAGGTTAAAATGACGTCAAGTGTATTCATTTTTCAACTAAATAAAATTTCGTGTAAATCGCTACGAAAGCATCTTGACGTGTATTAATATCTCCAAAGTTATATTTCTGACAAATGCAGACTCTCCTCCAAATGTATTATCATGTATCCATGTCACTATGATGTGAAGTTTTAAAATTTGAAAAATAAGAATAAAATTGATTCCAAAAGAATTCATCAACCTCAACGCTGAATTTTTTTTTCACATTAATAGGTTCGGATATCGCAACAAAAATATCAATATGCATAACGATTATAGGTTGATAAACGTATCGATATAAAAAGTCTTATTTATCAAAAAAAAATATCAGTATTCCGATATATCAATACGTATTGCCCATCTCTACCAGAATCACAACGATTCCAACGTGTTGTGAATATTAGAAAATTATTTTTCTAAATTCTGAATACTCAAATAGATAGGATTAATGGCATGAATCTGAAAAGTATTTTGTCAATAAAAAGAAAAGTTACAAACTCACAGCTTGAGCAGCTGTGAACTTTGTGTCCCCCATCATGTTACGAAAATAGAGCTGAGCCACATTCCGTATTTTGTCCAATATCAAATGGTAATCCGCTCGGTTGTTGGAGTACTCTTCTAATCGTTTCAGATCCCGGGGAGAGAAATACGTATTCAGGATTTCTTTTTTTGGAGCTGTAAAAAATAATTCTTTCAAAATTTCCACCCATTTCTTCATCATCTATGGTCCTCATGGGATTTAAAACATGTTTGAGGTACTTTCATGAAAAATAATATACCCATGTGAACGTTTATTTGAAAAATTCGTTTTAAAATACAGATTTAGATAAAATTTAACTTACTGATTTTTTTCAAATTCACCGATTTGTTGGTTAAAAGCCCAAGAGCCAGGGAAGTCCTATAATCCCTGAAAGGACCACCCAGTAGATCGATGAATCGCCCTCGGAAATCTTCATAGTAAGCGTCCAAAAATGATCCTTCACCTGCTGCATTGTTGCCATCGTAATTCAAGATGCACAACATCATGCATGAATGCTCTCCCGTGATGTCATTCTCCATTTGACTGCCAACACAGATTTTTCCCGTCTCGTAAAATTTTTTTCAATCGCTGCAATTGTCTAGCAAATAGTAGCTCAACAAAAGTTATATTTTTCATGAAAAAAAAAAGGTGAAAGAATGAGAGATCAATCATTTTTTAAAACGAAAATAGAAATTTGTATCAAAAATCTACTGTTTTATAGATTTTTATTATTGACTACTATTTGCAACTTATTGTGATTTTGGAAAATTGTATCACATATTTTCCTAAGCCGTCAGATTCGGAAAAAAAAAATGTTCATCTTACAAAAGTTTTGGATTGAACCTTTACTGCAAAAAGTGCAAATTATTTGATAATATTTGACTGACTAAAAAATCATTTAAAAACAATTTTTTTAATAAAGAATGCGCAATTTAGTCATTAAATTATAGTAGAGAAGGTAAATTTATGTCGACAAGACGTATTAAAAGTTTTCATTATTGTAAACCACCGTAATTTATAATTGAACGAAATTCATCGAAAATATCAAAATTACCAATTTCCCTAATTTCGAAAAAAAAATTTTCATCATTTTAAGGCATGACTACAATTATTTTTAGATTTCTCTATCTATGCCTTTTTTTTCAAACTTTTATCATGTGATACATTTGGGGAGAATAATCTACTATATAAAAGTGAAAAGGCAAAACTTTGTTCAGGGTACAAATATACATGCCGCGTTCGATCGTCACGAAATTTCGCATACATATTATGCATGCTCCTGGACGTGTCGACGTGATATTCATTAGTCATAATTTTGCATAGTGTTTTTATAATAATTAATCAAAGTTTCCATGTGGAATACATTAAGCAATATACCGGACGATATTGACGGTGTTGACAAGCACACTATCGATATATCGATTATTGTTCAGGTACTCTATCGATTGTCCGTGATTTGTCAAATGTAAACAAATGTACAGAGCAACAGAAATACATAACATACGTGACAATCTATTGATCATCTATTATTTAATAATCTATTGATCATCCACCCTGGCAACTTTAGTGCGACGCTATAGCGTCGCAGTACCATCTCACTTGCATCGCACTGTTCAACACGATGAGAAAAAGTTTTTCGAGTAAAAAATTCAAGGAAACCTTGCTGAATCAGTACGTGGTACTTTTTTACACCTGTTATATTGCAAAACACGCATGAAAAATAGTCAATTTAACGTTTTTCAGTCCAATAAACATCGCGCATTAAATATCGTTGACACGCATGTTTAACGATGCTTTTTAGTATTGTACAGTGATAGAAATACATTTATGGGGTATCAAAATTAATGGGAAAGTATTTTTATTACCATTCCACATTTTCATTCACGTGAAATTCATTAATTAAGGGGTCTACAGAGACGTTAAAGTATTTCATTTTTTGTGGCCCGACCTAGATTTTTTTCAAATTGAGAACTGCTGTCATCTGGTCAGCCAATCAGCGGATGGAGCCTTAGAGTCGTCTGCTTTGCCAATGCCACGCGTATGAACTTGAAATTTGAGTTCACCACGTGATCATGACACGGTTATTTTCAGTTGTTTTTTTTGTTTTCATTGACACCTCGCACCATCGCCATATCCGCCATGATGATTGATGCAGATTATTGATGATAGTTGATGATATGTAGCAATCGATGTTTGATGATCGCTGATAATCGCGATGAACAGCCAATCGCGAGACTGCTTTAGTATATTTGAATCGAGAGCACCTTATTTTCCATTGTATCTTGCTTTTATTTATTATAACCTGGAGTTTCTTAAAATTCTATCAACAATAATAAAAATTTTAATCTTTTCACTCTTTTTCTTATAACCACTCAATGAGTGTGTAAAAATAAACATATTGCATGGTTAGATACACATTCCCGTAAAGAAATACAGAACAATTTCATTAAATCCTTCAAGGGAACTACATATTTGAATTTTGAATTAGTCCCACCCAGTTCATACGCGTGGTATTGGCAAAGCAGACGACTCTAAGGCTCCATCCGCTGATTGGCTGACTAGATGACAGCAGTTCTCAATTTGAAAAAAATCTAGGTTGGGCCACAAAAAATGAAATACTTTAACGTCTCTGTAGACCCCTCAATTAATGAATTTCACGTGAATGAAAATGTGGAATGGTAATAAAAATACTTTCCCATTAATTTTGATACCCCATAAATGTATTTCTATCACTGTACAATACTAAAAAGCATCGTTAAACATGCGTGTCAACGATATTTAATGCGCGATGTTTATTGGACTGAAAAACGTTAAATTGACTATTTTTCATGCGTGTTTTGCAATATAACAGGTGTAAAAAAGTACCACGTATTGATTCAGCAAGGTTTCCTTGAGTTTTTTACTCGAAAAACTTTTTCTCATCGTGTTAAACAGAGCAATGCAAGTGAGACGATACTGCGACGCTATACGTCGCACTAAAGTTGCATTTTATTTGCTAGGGCATCTATTGTTCAAAAAAAGTGCAATTATGAAGTGGAATTCTGTTGAATATCGAATTCAAGACTGCCAGCCGTAAGTAAAATTAACTTTCTTTTCTTTATTTACATTCTTTTTGATATGTTTAGAAACTGTACGGTTTTTTTTTAAAAAGTTTTTGTTTTGACAATTCGAAAACAGATCGTGATTTTTCGAAAGTTTCCTGGTTACACTTATGTGTGCTCAAGTGTAACGGCTTTTCCAAAAAACGAACTGAAAGAAAAAAACTGTAACATTTTTCTTTTTTCAATATTTTTTCAAAACTTTAACTGTAACTTAAGTAGCACGCAACGTCATTGGTCAAACAAATAACACGATACATAGTTTCATATGTGTAAAGCAAGGGTGTAGTTAGAAATTAATAGAACCTTGAACAACCCAAACAAAGTTTTTGGTTTAAATTTTTATGTTGAAATACATCGACTTTGGAAAAAAAGAAAAATTTTTTTCTTTTCGCGGGAAAATCTGCGACACTGAAATTTCACTGTTTTTCTCTTGGCATAGAACATATTGTAATTTTTGTCATTGACAACACATTTTTTCATAAACAATAACTTTCATTTTTCAGGTTGACGACATTCATTAACATTGAATTAATTCGATTTTCCTCTTATTGGCTCAGCACATGCTGCTTTAGTAACGGGATGTTGGTAATTAAACAAGAAATAAATTTTTTTCAGAAAGCCATTTTCTCTAATATAAAATTGAAATAATTATACCAAGTATAAGTTAATGGAATACTTTTTGATTGTGAAAATAATGAGAAAATAATTTTTTCATTGCAATTTTTGTGAATAAAATTGATTAAAACTTTATCTATCGCTTATGATTATTTCATTTTTAAGTCATGAAAAATCATATTGGTGTTATTCGTGTTTATTTCACCTTTATGGAATTCTTTACTCCTCATCAGATTAATGGAACTTTCATGAATTTTTGAAATTAAGTAAATGATATGTATCAGAACAATCTTTATCAGTAATAACTATTACTTTTTAACCTACGAAAAATATTATAAGCGTAAGCAATTAGGCTGATTACGTGTTAAACAAACACTTTTGTTAAAATAATCATTATAAAAATTCATTGAAATTTTCATTCTAATTACTTACTTTTTTTCTATCGGATTATTTTACTTCCACCTTATGAGAAATTTATCGTT
Organism: Platygaster robiniae; assembly: GCA_028476575.1. Classification (NCBI taxonomy): domain Eukaryota; kingdom Metazoa; phylum Arthropoda; class Insecta; order Hymenoptera; family Platygastridae; genus Platygaster; species Platygaster robiniae. Next base: position 41,218,759 of record CM052021.1, read on the forward strand.
GCTACTGTTAGTTACCTAAAAATGCGTTTATGAAAGTCGCTACATTTCATTGAGGTTAACATACTTTTATGAAATTACAAAGTATGAATTTTTTTTACATTACAATAATAACTAAAGGCGATCTGATAGAATTATTTTTTTCCCGATTGATTTAAAACTTTTATGATTTTGGATGCAAATAGAATTTATATATAATTATAGAAACTAATATATCGGATCCATAGCAAATTAAAGTTATATTTTATTAAAGGTATTCAATTCTACTATTATTATAAGGACTGGTGGACTGTGAGTATTTTGATTATTTCTTCATTCAAATCTTTCAAATTGTTTAAAGATGTACAGGGTTTGACCACAACGGTCCAACCTCGAAAAATCAGCATTTTTTCCATGCCTGTTCGCATGCCCGTCAATAACTTAAAGTCTCCTGCTGAAAATTATTATGCGAATAACTACAGCATTTTACATATTAAAAATAAATTCTACATTTGTCGCCTTTGAAGAGTTTTCTTTAAATAACCTGAGACATGTAATCATATCGACTGAATTTTGTATTTACTTGACTGAATATTTTATTAGGATAATAACACTTGAAAATAATGCGCTGTGATTATCGAAATATGAGATCGACGTTTATTGTGTTATGAAGTGCAATGTCAAATCAGGACATCCTTTCACAAAATTCCTTGAAAATGAAGTTAATTAAGGTTAGTTAGTATTTCAGTGAACTAATTTTATAAGCAACACACGAAAAGACTGTTACGAGTTAAGGGTTTCACATTTTCGAATAAACATTAAATTATTACTGGTAACATCTTCTTTATTACTACGCTTTCCCTTGTTCAACCTTCGTCTTGACGGATGATAAAAATTAATCCAATAATTAAAGATATGAAAATGCTACTCAATATACAAGTGACCGAACCCAAACCGAGTGTCAACGCGGAGCGAAGCCCGCGGGTACCAGCTAGTAGACGTATAAAATTAATAACGTGTATATGAAACTCCAAATGGTGGATTTTTAAATGATCAGTTGAAATTTTTCAGTTTGTTAAAAACAATTTACCTACTTCATCATTTTCTTTCAACGATATATTATTGGTTCAAATTAAGTATCTTCGAATGCGAACAGGCACTATCTTTAGCGGATTCCGAAAAATTTATAACTATATCAAACGAAACAATTTTCAAAGTGATTTCGTCATACACTATAACTATGAATTATTTTAGTGGACAAAAGCCGAGTTTTGATCCCAAAATACACATACTCTAGGGTGATTAAAAAAAAAACTTTTTCTGAATTTGAACCCGCACTGGCCTGAATTATTAAGTTTACGTCAAAAGTAAGAGATAAAGACAAAAAAAGTCTAAGTCAAAAAATATTTAGAGGTCGTTACTAGCGATTTTACTATTTTTTCTGGCTATCAACACTTTTCCAGATAACACGTTCCATTTCTTGAAAAAAAATTTTTTTTTTATTGATCTCTTTGTACGAGAGCGTCATCTCGTGAAACTAATAACTTTTCGAGTTGACCTTTGACGATTTCGGAAAAAAATGTTCAAAAAAACTATAAAAATTAATATGAAACATTTCAATTTACGCAAAACCTGCTAGAAGTTACGTTTCTCGTTCTATGTCGATTTTTATGATAAGTACCGCGCAGGTATGGTTTGGCAATCACAAGTTTGGATTTTTTTATATTCTTTCATGTAATATATTTTTATATTCTAAGACCATATAGTACATGCACTGCTGATCAAAGATGGCGGATTGGTCTCAAGATGATGGTGGAGTAACGCTTTTATCTAGATTATATTGATCATCTTTTGTACTGTTTTGACCATTTTGACGTGTGTTGTTTGGTTCCGATTCCGGTGTTTTTCATTATTTTGGATATCACTATTTTGTTAAAAAATTGTGAACGTGTTGAGAATGAAATGGAAAATGCGCTAAAGAAGAATTGTTTCATTTACAGCGTTATCGAAAACCATGACGGAACAGTATACGATTTTTGTACCAGTCCCTAAAAAAATTTATAAATAAATATTGTTTTACATGTAAACACCTTTTGTTACTTCTGTGGCGACGATCCTTGAAATAATTGAAATTAATTAACAATAAAATTGATCACTTAAACTTGCTCATAATTCTTATGTAACTATCTCAACGACACCTTTTAATGAATCGACTCGCTTGTACTCGAGAAAAAGAAATAGAAACCGTTCGAACGTTCTGGAATTTTCTCCTATTCTCGTCACGATTCTCGAACGTTCTTTTCTAGAACCTTCTTTTCCAAAGCATATAAATTCCGATCAGGCCCCACGGCGGGACAGTAGCGTACGAGTCAAAGCAAACCTCAGACCGAACGAACGAACTTCTCCCTGTACCGCGCGCGCTTCGATCAACGTTGTACAAAGTGTTTAAAATAAATCTTATATTCTTGTGAATTTGTAGCGTTTCATTTGTGGACGACCTTACCCACACTTCATTATGAATTTTCAAAATAATCCATTTTTCTGAACAACAATTTATTTCAGTGATATTTCATACGTATTTAAAAAATATTCTCAATGATCATTCCATAGAATATTATGGTTTACTGTTTTGAAAATGTAACAATCATTAGGTTTCACTTAATATGAGAACCATACGTCAAGTCTCGTACTCAACGATTATTTACATGTCGTACTGCTACTTATCCCATGTGCACCACAAAGTTTAAAGCAAACATGACAAACGAACTTTAATCCCCTTCCCAGCTTATCCTATCTCCCTGTCTCTCTATTGTTTTTCATTATGCTTCTTGTGCTTGACGCAACCACATGGTGCACATCGTTCAATGGTTTTTCGCGAAATATTTGAAAAAAAGCGAAAAAAATGCCGAAACGGAGACTCGCTGAATCGGATAGTAAGTACGCGGACCGTTTACGGGAAAAAATGCGAAAAACTCGTGAAAAACTTCGCAAGCTTCTCCGAACTCGATTAGCCGCTGGATTCGCGCAGCCCTTACGCGTTGTGGTCTCAATACAAGTTTTGGGGCCCACAGCACCAGACATGCAGCGTCATCAGTAGCGCTGAAAAAATCCGCGGATTTTGCAGTCATCAAGAGGACGGCTGGACGGTCAAAGGACTCGAGCGTCTTTGCAAGACACTACAATCGCCCTGTGGATCCAGAGGCCTTCGCTGATATCCTTTTTTCATAGCAAATAAAGAAACTACCTTTTTTTAGTTTTCTTTTCTTCTATATGAGTTTTGTTTATTGTATTCACTTACATTCGTTCATACCGATGTGTGCCTTATCATTATTAATACTTATGTGTTCCTGTGTCATAAATGATGAAATAAAAAAGGAAAAATAAGATCTCGGTATAACGACTCTGAAAATCTACATGTAAATAATCCTTGAGAACGAGACTTGACGTATAATTGAGCGATCAAACGAACTTACCTGTAAAGTGATGTTCGATCGTGATTATACTAAAGTCTCGTTCGAAGACGATTAGACCCGCCCTCGATAGGAATCACCTTGAAGTGTTTCCATGTTTCCCCTTCCCCCTCATCATTTTTCCCATTAAATTCCTGTCAGAGCTTTGAAAGAATGAGAAACAATAGAAAGAAAGGGAGATAAAGTAAGTCAGGGAGGGGATTAAAGTTCGTTTTTCATGTTTCCTTTAAACTTTGTGGTGCATACGGGATAAGTAGCAGTACTACATGTAAATAATCGTCTTCGAACGAGACTTTAGTATAATCACGATTGAACATCACTTACAGGTAAGTTCGTTTGATCGCTTAATTAGAACTCAAATAATCTCATTTTGTGAAAAATTATAATGGTAAAATAAGCTAATTATATTATGAAAAATGTATGATTCATATTTTAATATTATCAAAGATAGCATCATTTTAATAGAGCTAATAGTTTCATTTATTATCGAACTTTCAAGTTTTTTACCTCATAAAACAATAATTCAATTAATAAGTACAATCATCGACCAAAATTTTATGAAAAAAATCCGTTATTTCATGTTTAAAAAAAATTGAGACTAACAGTGTCTCTGTTCTTTGAACAGGGCGCTCTGGTCGTGACTACTGCACTGGTTAGCGTTACTCCACCATCATTTTGGGACCATAATCTACCATCAAGAAGAATCGGCATCAGCAGTCCATGTACTATATATGTCATGGGGTGAGAAAACGCAACTTAGCGACAAAACCAGTAAGGTTTATTTTGGATCTGCACGATGTTTTGGGCCCCAAGTACCCCAAAGAACCATGCTGTGGGAGGGCTATTGTGTTCGAGCTCGAGCCTCAAAAAACTCAGCCAATGTAAGCGCAATTCGTTCCAGCGCTTACGCTAAACGATTGAAAAGTTCTTGGAAAATAAATGACAGAGCTCGAACACAATATGACCCCGCAATATGGTGATTTGGGAACTTTGGGCTCGAAATTTCAAGTCGGTCCCAAGTGAACCCTACCGACTTTGCCACTAAGTTGCGTTTTCTCATTCCACGACACATATGGTCTAAGCTCCTCATACAGTCACTTGTAAACTCTGTGTACGAGAATTCAAATTCAAATTTTCCAATTTTAACATTCGAAAAATGTGACTGAAGACTGGAAATATCTCTTCACGCGATTAAATAATAAATTAAAAATATCCCTTGAATTGTTTTGTAGGGAAATAAATTGTTTCAAAATTTTACTTTTTTCTTTTTATGAATACACAATTTATGGAAAAAAGCTTTTCACGATTCGAGAATTTTCGTTATCAACATCGATAACGTATTGGATTATCGATAGTATCAACGCCGAAAAATTATCGACACTACTGATTTTTTGTATTGATAGTATAAATGGAATCCTATGAATATAATTAATCTTATTATTTAAGAAACAAGCCACACTTTCAAAGTTGCATAATTCACGGAAGGTTTTTTTTTTGTATAAAAGTTGTAAAAATATTCATACTGTAAGATGCAAAAGTACCTCAAATACGTGGGGACGAACCCAGCGCGTTTCCAAAATTTGAGAAGTGGTTCTGTTAGGCCAAAGGAAACGCCAATCCAGTCCAATTTTTCAGGTTGACGTTCGCTTAGCTTTAACATAAGGGGTGCGAGTTTTTCCTTAGGCTCTGAAAAATTACGAAAAACATTTTCAAAAGTTCCGATTCTCGTGATAGACGAGAATATCGAGAACATATCGAATTACCGATTGTAATTACACATAAAGATCGTTAATAATCAATAGGTTCGATACAACTAAATACCCTTAAAAATATTTAGACATCAAGGTAAGAGTAAAAATTCTTTTAAAAAAAATGCAATGCATTGTCCATGAAATTAGAATGAATCTCACCAATGGTTTCCTTCAAAAGATCAACCTGTTTGTCGTCAACAGGAATGATTTTGGTTATGGGCTGCTTTTGGAAATTTTCATTCAGGTCCACAATATCCATTTGGAGATAACGCTTCAACAGTTCTATGGCTTTTCCACCATAGCCCATCTAAAAAGAACCATGGTATGTTTTCATCTCCCATTCAGCGACAAGTGTGAAATTAATTTTCATTTCGAGCTTAATACAGAAATCTTCAACTTTTTCAATTCTTTGAAGAACATTTTCAATTTTCATGTTCTAGTTTATTGATGAGGGAGATGTGTTATTCATTTCAAAGTCATGAAAATACTTGTATATAACTTGTGTTTTCTCGGTCAATTTTATAATGAAAAAAAACCTTAAAGATCCAAGATGTAAAAAATAATGTTCAAATTACACTTTGATAATCCGGATGTACAGCGATTCTCAGGATGCGCATACCAGCCAGAAGTGGAAATTCTTGATCCATGAATTGCTGGGCCATTGACCACGGTATCATATCACCAGCAGCTTTTTCTCCTCGGCTCAATCCATCATTGATGGTTTCCTTCTTGAGCTCTCCTTCCAAGCAGACCTGCATTTTCATCATCAACATCATTCAGGATTCGAGGAAAACGTTTACACGAAGACTTGTGACATTGAAGAAATTGTGTATGAAGTTTGAGAACTCAAATAATGGAAGCCATATAATCAATTGATAGTAATTTGATGTTTAGGGGAAGGGGGGGGGGAGCAAAACCGTATACCTAACGTTAAAATCAATTTTACGTATTAAAAAAAAGTTTTTTATCACAATCAAGTTTGAGGGCTGTTAATTTATTTTGTCATGAAGCTATAATGGGCAACAAACTTAGTATATTTCATACTGCTTTTGATTTATTATTTTTATTGTAAAAAAAGTACTTTCAAACGGTTTTGCCCCATGGCGGGGCAAAACCGTGTATACAGAAAAATACATTGGAAAAATAGTTTTGAAACAGTAAAAGTAGTTTTTCTTCATCATTGAGTAAGAATTTGTGAGTGCTTTCACAAAAATTGAAAGTTTTAATTTTCAACATCAATTTCGTCTTCAGGCACATCCTCAATGTATCTGGCTTTTTTGTTCTTGCTTGCACGTGGTATAACGATTCTCGTCACAGTGCTAACTGAGTCGTGTCCTTTATTTTCCTTTCTGGGATTATCTGGACTTGCAGTTACTTTTCTTGGCGTATAATTTTTCTTCTCTCGAATTTTCGGCATCCAGAAGAATTTTTTTGTATGGCAAGGAAGTAAAAACTTTTGCTCTTCCTCTTTTTCTTGAAACTCTTTTTTCTGACTGAACAGGGACTTGTGGGATTGGCAGAACATCACCTGGTGATTCCGTTAGGAAAGATGAAGAGCGGTTTTGAGGCTCAGGGATCGAGCAGTGACTAGATTCGTTCGTGAAACTTGAACCTGGTGTGAGTTCTGAACTTGGGTCTGAGGTGGGCTCCTGACTAGGGCCTAGGGTAAAGATTGCACTAGGATCTGGCTCTACCATCGAAAGTTTGATATTAGTTGTTACTGAGAGCAGAAAATCGTCATCTCTAAATACGTCCATTTTGGTTGCGATTGTTGGTTGAGGCATATAGTGTATACGGTTTTGCCCCACCAATTTTGCCCTAGAGTTCAGCATGAACATTAAGACCAATAAAAACGGATGTAATTAACGAAAATTATTGAATAGGCATGCAAATTCAAGCTATTGCTGCGGACAACAATGTCGTACTAGGTAAATTTACTGAATGACTAATTAAGTCACAACTAACTTGCACTGAAAATCGAACAAATCAGTAAAGACTTTCTCTAGCGACATGCACCTCGTGTATGTTGGAAACAGATTGTGGAATTAACTCTTTATCTCGGAAATAACATGTTCACAACTCAAGAACAACTTCCTCAAAATTCTAAGGGATTACGATTAAATACAGCTTCAAAAATGTCTCTATACGGTCCCCCCCCCCTTCCCCTACCAATATTTACATTTTGAAATTGTCAAAACATTACGACAGATAAGGTTATAGAATAACATGGAAGGCCATAGAATGCTATAGAACGACATAGAATATTATGTATTAATAACAAGCGTCAGCATTGGAAGGCAGTTAAGTTGAGATCCGAACACCGTCGAGTTCACTCGAAGTGCGCGAAAATCACCAGAGATCGTAGCCCGTGACGAGTCGTGGAAAGTCGGTGGTAGCCGCGAAATATATCAATTGTCGGTTGTAGCCGCGAAATTCAAGTACGCATGTGATAAGTGTAATCATTATCGTAAATGTTTTCGAGTTAATCAATAAACGTACAATTAAAAGTGAGGCGTCCGTGTATTCTTTTGCCTCCCTCAAATAAATTACGCTCTCAAAGGAAATAAATAAATTAGTATCCAATACAATGAAAAAAAAAAAATTTTTTTTGAATGCTAAAAATGTGTTGCGAAACAGCGGAGAAGAAAAAATTATTACCTGGATAACCACTAATATTTCAGGAAGCCCTTTTTCATTGGGATTCACTGGGCCCAAAAGACAGAACAAATGATGTGCCGGGGCATCTGACATCATTTGCAGGTCATTCGGCGTATTCTGGAACAAAAAAATTCGACTTTAAACATTGAGTTGGGAATTTTCCAAAAAAATGTATATGTGCATAATAAAATTCCATAGTATTATGGTAAGGAATGATACAAGTTTATTATTAAAATCATTTTGTAATGTGTAGAAAACCCTCGAACAGAAATACAAAAATAATACAATTTCTAAGATATTTGACATTTTTGAAAAGTTGTCAGCGAAATTATCCAGCAATTTGACTTTTTTCACAAGTTCATTTTGCAGACATTAATTTTGTAAGAATGAACGTAATTATTTTTCAAGATGCTCAAATTCGAAATGTGTAATATTGTTTTGGAAATTCCTAAACGAATGTTATTGTGTATAACAGTCACACTGCAATTGAGTGACAAAATAATAAATGAAAGAAATCTACGCTCCTAGTAATAATAACTATTGATATAATTGATAACAATAATTCAATTATATTATAGATAGGAATAAAGCTAGTTTTGGTCGTTGATAGGGTTCCTCAAGAACGTATACATTCCTGATTTCCACTCTTCTCTCGATATGGTATCTCGTGATCGCTGAATGATTATATCGAATATACATTTCTGATACTGCTACTGTCAAGTCCATACAGAAAACAAATTTTATTATAATGAATTTAATATATACAGTGAAAATTATGAAAAAATATTTCGTGATAATTTTCCATGAAAAGTGTAATATTACATTAACATAATGAAAAAACAATACTATAGAGAAAAATCATTTTGATTGGAAGTTATAATATGGAAGTCCTCATGTTGTACATACCAATAACTCAATCACATTATTGTATCGATCTGTTATCAATCTTACGTCGGATCTGGTGTCAGATTATATATTTGCAAGTTTTTGATCAACATTTACCGAGTTTTTGTTCTTAATTCTCAGAAATGGAAATTTCGGCTTGCTCTAATATTTATATACTTTCTCAAACCATATTATAATATTGATTGGTAATAAGGTTGTTGATATTCTTGAAAATATCGGTATCAATATTTATCGTTCGAAAAAAAAATATCATCAAAGGCCGATATTTATCACTGAATAAACATCGATATTCCGATATATCGATAGAAAATCTGGATGTACGATATTTTCAAAAATATCGATATGTATCGTCAATGAATATTAATAATCGATAAATATCGACGAAAAAATCGATATTTCGATACATCGATAGAAAATCTAGATGTACAATATTTTCAGAAATATCGATATTTGAAGGGTCGGCGAACAGAAGGGGGTAACCATCAATTCTAAAACTTTTTAGTAGAGCATAAAAACATTATCATTATTTAGTGAATGTTTAATTTTCGCAAGCAACTGGAAAAAATGATAAAATGTGATGCAATACAACTTCTATCAAGTTTTCAGGGCAGTATTCGTTATTGTTAATGAGTAATTGGCATCGAAAGTTGTTCAGGGTCTGTATGAAATGGTACTCGGCGAACAAAAGGGGCTAAACTGTTCGATCACGCTTTCTCTTCCACTACAGATGTTTGGTCATTGCTGGGATGTTATTATTCATTTAGTATTAAAAATTTATTAGTTCTTGGAAATTTTCTCACCTATAGCATTTTCTTAATATCAAAATAATGTAAAATGTTTTGTTGGCAAGTAATTCTTAAACTTTTAACGAGTTTTTATCGAACCTCGGCGACGGCTTTTCTTCCGCTTTTTAGTATTTCGCATTTTTCTATGCGATTTGTGGACAGGCACTCACAATTTTTTTTATTTTACTTTTTATACTTTTGTTTGTACATTGACAGTTGCACTTTTTTCAATTTATACAAAACTTTCTGCTGGCAATGAATGAACTTAGTCTTTCTTTCACGCGCGTGGCTTTCGTTTTGAGATACTGAAAAACTATTAGTTTTTCTCAGAAACCTTTATCTCATTGAAAAATCAGTTGGTGGTGACACACGAAAATAATTCTGGCTTAAAACCTCCTCATAATGCCTGGAAATCATAATTTCCCATAAGAATCTGTGTATGGATAAGTCCCTTTTGTTCGCCGAGTACCCTTCCACATAGCTCTTTTGTGAAAATTATTATTAAAAAAGTATTGTTCATGATCGAATATTTTGGGGATAAAAATTCGCCCGATATTATGTAGGATGAATTCAAAAAGACAAATATGCAAAAAACAGGATTTTAGAAAATTGCATGGTTAGCCTGTTTTGTTCGCCGACCCTTCATTTATCATCAACAAATATCAGTAATCGATAGATATCGTCGAAAACATTGATATTTAATTTTATTATCGATATTCGATAGTATAAAAATAGAGAGATAAAAATATCGCCGCAAAAATATCGATATTCTGATACATCGATAAAAAATCCGGATGTACAATATTTTCAAAAATATCGATATTTATCGTCAATAAATATCAGAAATATCAGAAATATATCGATGAACATCGGAGATAAAAAAATATCCATATCATCAACAAAAATATCGATAAAGTGTCAACAACCCTAATTCACAAGTTTTGTTCAACATTTATTTCGTTTTTTTTCTCAATTCCCAGTAATGGAAATTTCCATTTGCTTTATCATTAATACAGATTCTCAAAAAAACTGTCAACCTTACAAATTACGCAAGATTTGAAACCTTTCAATTATTCTTCTATCACACTTGTATTGCTGACCGACGCGGAAAAAAGGCACTTCTACCTTTGGACCACGCCATAACTTAAAAGTTGAGTAGCTAGAAATCGCAGAAGTATTAGAAAAAAAAAAAAACTCACCTTGTAATGTGACGAGACGTACAAAGCAACGAACTTTTGTAAGAAAGCTTCGGAAACTTTGTGATAGGAAAAGAGTGTGTCACGGTTGATATAATACAGCTGGCAATCGTCGGGCGCCGGGCAACCGGAAAGCATCGGTGCGCGGGGCACTGCATCCAGGCACAGAAGATCAGTCAGCCATTTTTCCACCGGGTCCCCGGGTTTGTAACGTATCGATTCTTCTAATTCAATTTCCTGGAGCTTCCTCCCGGAGAGGGTTTCAGCCTTGGCACTCTTCACGTGACTGTTGACCGCACTCGATCCGCTCTGTGCCCTCAGTTGCTGGAGCAGTTTCAAGGACAACGAGCGACCTGTTCCTTCGTACCTTTAACATGATGAAAAACAATTGAAATGGAATTTATTCTTCAATACTGAACACTGACAAGTTTGTGACACACTTGTGGCTCTAGGACAAAATAAGGAATGAGGAATTTGAAAGTTATTTACCCATTGATTGTCGATGCGAGAAAAGTTAAATAGGGCCCTAACATGGCCTTGACATATGGCAGAGGAATAGCCGCGGCTTCGTCAATCACTAGTAACTCGGCTTGGCTGAGTTTCGCGACGTCGGTTGGATGGATGTACTGAAAAAATGATTTTTAAATTTATGTTAAAAAATATTCGAGTTGAAAAATGTTATAACTGATAAGATTTCAAATTTTCGAGTCTCTTGATGTATTCTATATTGAAAATTGAAAAAAAATATTTCAGTGGTTTCTAAATTAATCAGCTTATTAATATAATTAAGTGACTAACCTGAATCGTTTGTCTGTGGTCGCGTGTGACTTCGACTCCCACAGTCGCTTTGTTGAATGCAGGGTTCTGTGATTGCTTTATGTGGTAGTCAATATGTTCCTTGTAATCCAAGGCATCGAAACCTGTAAAATTTATTTTCCAACTCAAGTGCTGATTATCATACCACAGTTAACGAATTAAACCAAATTCAAATTTATGAATCTTGTTGTGATATTTAATATTTTTTTATGATGCCCCAAGGACGAAGGCAGAAATAATTCTCTGTAAGAATTCATAAGAAAAATATATTGTTTCATAATTTTATAATTTGCAGTCTTTGAATATCTTATTTGAAGTGTGCAATTTGTAGATTTTTTCGAATTTCGGAATTTTTTGGTAATATAATCATCAGTGCTCAGAGTTGAACCTTTTTCATGTATGTTATTTAATTTTCACTGTCTTATTTCAATCATGGAAATAGATTTTCATGATTTTTGAATCATTTACATATATTCTGAATGTTTTCAAAAATAAAAAATATGAGAAATTAAAAAAAAATCAAAAAAATTTGAGTAAATTTGGAATTTTTATTTCTAGATTTTCTTTTCTAACGCGTAAAAAATAATACATTATAAGAAAAACTGTTTTTTAAGATTTTATTTTGATTTTGCAAAAATCCTTTGCAATTTTTCCAAGTGCTGAAACATCCAATGATAAAATGACCAGAATATTTCAAGATTTTGAATAAAGAAAAAAAAAGATTAAAATATAGGTATAAATCATTTGTTTTGAGGTTATTTTAATAATATATAAATAGAGTATGCTACACCGAAATAAATATATATTTGTTTCAAGATCTCAAATTTATTCATTAACCAACATACTGTTGAACATATTTTAAGATAAATAATTTATTTATAGCTAGATTTTTCTCATGTACAATTTAAGTCACTTTTATAATACTCTTGAAATTTTTCAAGTGCTAAAAAATCAAATTTCTATATCACTACGATAATTCCAAATTGTAAATATTGCAAATAATACACATTATTATCAAAATTGTGCTGTGAGCATTTAAATTACTTTTTCATGGTAGCCGCTTTTAAAAGTGTGTCATGCTGCTCGTGGATTGAGCGTAAGAATCTCCTTTTCACTCTGCTGCGCGCATAACACACTCATTTATGCGTCTACCAAGAAAAGTACAGTGAGTATCACGGGGCAAAGCCTTTTCACGTGCGACGGGAACGCTGTCAAAACGAGTGAATACCGAGGGCCGCAGGCCCGAGGTAATTCCACGAGTTTCGACAGCGTTGTCCCGTCACACAGGAAAAGACGTTGCTTTGCCCCTTGACACGCAATATACTATTTTAGAATCCATGAATTAGAGAAGCCTAAAAATATTTAGAAACATTCAAGAAGAGTAACGAAATTTCATCTTTATGCTAGAATTTTTAGAAAAATGCGAAAAACATACCTTTGAAGACAAACTCGAAGAAAGTATTCAAATTCTCAGGACTCGGGCTGGAAATGTAAATAATCGAGTATCCAGAAGAGATGGCGCCAGCAACTGCCAATCCTAGCGTCGCAGATTTTCCTCGTCCTCTTGCAGCTGTCAAAGATATTGTCGTTTTCATAGTCTTGCCAGAAATTGCTTCTATGCATGTCTTCAGGCAAATGGCCTAGAAAAAAGCATAACATTTGGTTCAAAAAAATTATGGCAAGCAACTCTTGATTACAAATAGGGATGGGGGATTATTGAAAAAATAACCGATCATCTTTTCTGTCGATTAAATTTTAATCGATTCTAACCAAAATTAATCGTTTTCGATTATTCTATTATGTTGTCAACATTACTTATTACCTTTCAGTTGTACTCGACTGAAGGCAGCCCAATTTGGCGTTAAACAGTCAAGTTTTATTAAAAACTTTCAAAAATTATGTTTTTTTTTTTTTTCAAAAACACAATTTTTTTAAACATTTGAAGAAAAGCCAAAAATTTCGTTGCGAGATACCTGAAAAATTGTTGCAAGTATCTCCTAAAATTGTTTAAAATATTTCTCTAGTGGCAAACGATTACGATTTTTTATCGGAATAATAAAAAATCGATTAATCGTGGATTTGAAATAATAGATTATTAATCGTTTTCCAATTAAATCGAGAATAATCACCTATCTTTAATTATGATACTGTATAAATCAAAATAATTACAATTAAATATATTTGATGTACATGCTATAAAAATTTCAAGTTTTAAGACACTGGTAAAGTATGCTAACCTGATCATATGTTTTGCAACAATTAAACAAAGCAGAGACGTGCTCAGTGTCCCTCATTTCCTCCTTCAATTCGTTGAGTTTCTCTTGATTTTGCGAACAAGTATTTTTCTTGGCGGGTTCGATTTTCAAATTTTTCGATGAAATAGGCAAAACTCGCAATCGATCGTCAACGACCAAACAACGTTCGCAAGATGACAGTGAAAGCAGAAACCGTTCGTTGAACCTACAAATTACTTGCTGAAAAACAATTCAAAAATTATATACCAAGAAGAGTTGAAAAAAAGTTTCACAAAGTTGGAACATGTATTTAAATATTTCAAGCGTTTTCCCTCTTTTGTGTAAAGATCTGCGGATAAGTTGATTTTTCTAATATTTGGGTCTTCAATTAGAAAATGGAATATTAAATTGGATTCTATGACTTTCAGAATCATAGATTGAAAATGAAACACCTGTAAATTTGTATAAAAAACGAACCTGGTGAGCTTCGGTGCGATATCGTTTGTGAACGTCCATGCTCATTGCGAACAATTGTTTCAACGAAGATACGCTTTCCAGCAAGAAAACAATTATTCCACCACCTTCGACTGTCTCGATTGTTCGAGCCATCAAGTTTGGAGTCAACGCTTCAAAATCCTGTCAATGTAATTTATGAAAACATTTTGTTCTATAATTTGCTATAATTATCGCATTTTTTTGTTACCATGATGTTACATATAGGTACATTATTAATAAAATACAGTTTATAATAAATATAATTATATTTTACGTTGATTAGATTGTAAAGGATAATATCCATAAAAATAATAATTATAAAAAATAGTAAACAACGGACCTGTAAAACACACATTCCATAAGTGTTTCCTAAAATCGAATGAGTTTCTTTGTAGTAACAGTAACGAATGTTGGTCGAAAGCACGAAATTTTGGAACGGATCATCTTTTTCGGTGTCAATAGCTCCATGTCTTGCTTTTTTTAACAAGGCCTTTGCTTTCTTCTTTCTGTGAGTGCTGAATCCAAGGTCTTTTTTGTAACACCACAGAACCGAGGGTCTTGCTTTGACTTCTGATTTTGACAAAAATTCATGCAGTGTTATAACCTAGAAAATCGAATTGCACTTTATTTTATAATCAAGTCCAGTTTTTACAATTTTGAGTTATTTTCTGGCGAGAACATTCTTTAATGTAAAAAAAAATTTCAGGCAACAATTTAAAGAACCAAATTATTATATTTTCAGTTATGCTCTTATAAAAATTAAATACTAAATGTAAAAACCATGAAATCTTGATCTCTTAGAGCCAAAAGAAATGTAGGTTATCCTCTCAAAAACTCAATCAAATAGCGAGTGAAAACCAGACATCATATACATGGACTGCTAGTCGGGCGTAATTCTATGGCAAAACATCTGCAAGAGATAGTTAGCCGGTAGGTCAAAACGAAGAAGCCTGAGTTTTCACAATAAAACCCGACTTAGCCTGACGTTTTCACAGGTTTTCAATTGCTTGTAAACAGAGCACTGTAAATACAGTAAAATTGTTTGATATTTTGTTGATATTATTAATATAGTACTTACGAGCATCAAAAACAATGCATTTTGCTTTTTTTGTGGTTCAAAATGAAACTAAAAAATTTATCCATGTCTGGGGCTTTCACTGTACCAGCTACGTAATTGTAATCTCGTGCACATAGCGTCCAATACGGTGCTGGTTGACCTACTGACTAGCTCCAGATATTATGTCACGAGAAAATCTGGCAAACAATAGGGACTAGCAGTCCATGTATATAATGTCTATGGTAAAAACATCTCTCTATATTCCAGCCACTCTTCAGGAAAAATTGTACTACGTCATTCTTATTATGAGGCATCATATGTTCTATTAAAAATTTAAAAACCGGTCACTAAAACCATCGTCAAAAACACATGTATATATTGATTAATACTATTCCGAAATTTTTAAATCCAACTTCAAAGTCAGCCAAGCAAACGTAATTAAAAACGTCAATTACAAATGAAACTCGTCAGAAAGGTGACACGTACAGCACGACGTATGGTGGCTGACTGAAAACTCTAAATACTGAAAAAACTTTAAAAACTCTAAAGACGATAAAGACCAAATATTATGACAAAAGAATTTTCGTTAAAATCAAGACGAAATAAAATGTTGTGAGTCTATACACTCTAAAGTTAAAAAAAAATCGCTCAAAACATTTTGTAAGTTTTTCAATTGATGGAAATGAAATGTGTTTTACACTCTAGATTGTATCAACTAATTTTCAACAATAGTACTTGTTACACATATAGCTATGAAAAAAATCAATATTTAAAATTGTGTCTTTCTCAAAAATTGTTTCAAAATATATGTGACGCGGTTTCTAGAAAGGTTCCTAATCACCAAAACCTCGATTTTGAGATTTTTACAGGGTTCAATGGAGTATATAACTATCTTTTATTTGCAACCAACCTTAAGTTTCTACAATAAAAATTGAGTTCAAGATAAATTTTTTTCTGAATGTATATTCCAATGATATTTTCAGTAAAATCTGGCTAAAGCATCGCTCTCTCACTCTACTTTCTACTAAAATATTAGGTGTCCGTACGTAACGGTCCTTCGGGGATTGGTCCCTTTGTATTTTTATTGTGTTGAATTATTAATGAGATCTTCATGTTCACGCCTATTTTATCCAAGAATGGAGTAGAAAATGGAAAAGGATGAAACGAATACACATCTATTTACCTGCTTCAGAGATTAAAACTTTTAACGTCTTTTTCTCGAAACGTTGTTTTAGTCGTTAGGTACTTTTCTAGAAACCGCGTCACATATATTTTTTGAAAAGTTGCAATCACAAATTTCAATAAATGGTCATTTACAAGTTGAAGAACTTTATAACTTGGAAATGCTGAAACTGATGTACAATTATTACAAACCTAATATTTTTGATGCCTCAAAACTTATAAAAAGGCTTGTTTTAACATTATGGAACAGGAATTAAAAATTCAACCAGCAAAAGCGAAACATTAAAAAAATTCTATGAATCACAAAAGGAAATTCTAATCATCATTTTACAAAATATTATAAAAATTTATTAATTTATAACTTGTAAAATTAGAAGTTCCCTGATTGAGATTCAATGATTATAAGTATAAAAAAACTTGGTGTTTTTAAACTCATAAAAATATAGTAATTGATAAGTGACGAAACAAAAATTCAAAACGCAACCAACGAAATTAAGTTACGTATTTTACATTGTAAATTTGAATTTAAAAACAGTTCATAGAATCTACATTGTAATTACAACTATTAATGTTGAAAAACTTAAACCATATAAAAAGATGACATTCAAATTTTACTATAAAAAAACGTTCTTGAACATTATTTTAAAATTACAGAAAGACTTCCTTTAGATGCTATGTAATCTAAAAAGTGAAAATCAAGATACAATAATCACAGATACATGAAAATTAAGTGTCTGCAAATTCATAAAAAACTAATTCGTTACTGATAATTATATTATTATATTATATGCTAGTATAATTGGTCAATATATGTGTCGCACTCTGACAGAAGGGATGTTAGATCCAAAAGTGAAAGTTTTCAGGAGAGGCGATTAAAGTTAGCGTGACATAGGGATTTCTGTAGTTAAAAAATATTAATTAGATACTTTAAAAGATCTTTTTCTTCTCTACTCTAAATTATGATAATCTCAAAAACAATTTTTTAGATCTAAGGTTCCTTTTCTCAGAGCGTGACACATATTTTATTATTGATTCATAATGTATGGTTGTT
The DNA here is from genome assembly GCA_028476575.1 of Platygaster robiniae. Lineage (NCBI taxonomy): Eukaryota > Metazoa > Arthropoda > Insecta > Hymenoptera > Platygastridae > Platygaster > Platygaster robiniae. The sequence continues at coordinate 41,236,336 of CM052021.1, forward strand.
CTTTATCATTAATTAAACTTTCTTTATTTTGATAAGTTGCAAACAAACGTGTAATCAACATAAAAAACGAATCGTTTGTAAACAAATATCATTTAATAAAATGAAAAATATAAAACTAGTAAAAGTTCAACCAATATTAGAATGAATTGTTTTTCAAATATGAAGCAAATTTTCAAGACCATATATATGTATAACTAACCAAATATTGAATTAAGAAAACATAAAAAAATATATATATGATAATAACCATAAAAACAATTATATTAAACTAATAATTATAAATCATATTGTTATAAACAAGTTGTAAAACAAGTTGTACAATAGCTGAAGTTATTGCATAATAAATGAGTTGTATGAAAATAGATAAAACAGAAGAAAAAATAAACTTGGTAAATATAAGTTTCAGAATACTAGTAAATAACGGGAAAAATTCTTTCAAATATTAAAAGTCGAAATCTTATGATTTAAAACAAATTAATCATAAGAAATCAATATATTTAAATGAAATAATAAATTAAATAAAACATAATGATGTAAATGATACGAAAAAATTTATACATTATGAAATTCTCTATATTCTTATACATGAATAAAATCGTGAGAAATAAACCATTATATATTTTAAAAAATATACAAAAATCATATTAAATGAAAATATACCGCAATAACAACACGGTGAATGACTGTGAACATATTATTAATTGTTATTATTTTTATGATCAGACATTGGTAATATACACTGAAACTATGTTACTTTTGATTATCATGCCAATTTTTTGGAGAAATCCTGAGATTTTTGAGGGATGCATTTCAAAAATTAGAGCATATAAGCAACGACTAAAACAAGTTGAAGAAAAAAAAAGGTGGAAATAAACAATCGAATGAACTTGAAAAAAACTGGAGCATGAAAAAGTCTTTGGAAAATCGCATGGTGCGATTTGCAAATATTAAGAACTCACCTGGTTCCGGGCCTTTTCCCCCACAACCACAAACATCGTCCTATGGCCTACTTTCATGCCATTTTCTATGATATTTTTGATTCGGGAATCAATTTTTATTAGCATCTTGGCTGTAAACAATGAAATCTTTTACAAACAACCACGTTGCTTTCGTTTGGTTTTGTTCAGTTTCGATGGTTGCAATCAGTTGCAATGGTCAGTGGTTTGCGATACTTACTCGATACTTTGAATATCGAGTATTGGTACTCGACATTTCGATGCTTGAAACCGATACTTTGAAAGTCGATACTATCGAGTACCAATACTTTTACTATTGGTATCAACGCATATATACTAAACTTTCGAAGGTAACTATGGCAGATGGCAATCTTTGGTTACCGAGTAACTTTTGTATTGAGTCCCCGTGGCCAATGGGGGCTGGATTGACGAGGTGAATTCACCGTGGCCAGCAACGCCAACCTAACGTTGAAACGTCACGGTTTGCATCAACGTTCGCACAACCGGATTTTACGGTTAATATGACGGGTTTTTTTTCCTAGTATAGGATAAGATATTGCTGTATCTAATTATCTAGATAATAAGATATGGATAACAAGACGACGCGCATGCTATGTTGGCAGTAGTGATCACTAAATATCGATATTCGTATATCGATACAGTATCGGTGGTACGGCCGATACACCGATACCGTATCGATATAGTATCGGAATATCGAAACTGTGCTCGATAGTTATACCTATATATATCATATATATAGATATAGCCATGTAGTATCGGAAAAAATATCGGAATATCGATAGTTGGACTATCGATATATATCGGTATTCGGTGAACACTAGTTGGCAGTACCGGCTCTGCAGTACTGCAAATCCCCGTTGATTTAACATGATTCAACAGCATTCAACAGGGGAGTTTCGAGGATTAGGCCGGAGCTCCTTATTGAAGATTCGAGGGAAAGAGTCGGAAAACAAGTTCCCCGTCCCCCGCGCTCAGCGGGATACTTTCCTGACCTTCCTCATAACATAGCATTCTCTTTGAGCAACTAGCATCCGAGTTTAGCCTTTAGATCATAAAGAGCATGGACTGCTAACCAGCTCCGAAAAGTGAAGCAAAGATGAAAGTGGAGTAACGCTATTATCTAGATTATCTTGACGGTTCTGATTGGTTCCCTGATTTTCACCGTTTTCTAGCCACTACAGCTGACGTGTATTTGACAATATTCGATTGTTTTTTTCAGTATAGAAATCGTGAAACTGATCGTGGAACGAGAATGAATATATTAAAAAATGTTTTCAACTTTTATCTCAAGTGCTAAGTGAAAATAGAAAATGGAAAAGACGCTGAAAAAAAACTGCATCATTTGTGGCGTCATCGAAAACGCGGATGGAACGATTTCCTGCCACAGATGTTTTTAGTGTAAATAACTTACCTATTTTACATTTTCATAGGTGCATTTTGTAACTTGTACCTCGAAATCCTTATTATGAACGAATGATATACTCGTAAAACAACCTTTTTCAAAAATTAAACAATGATTTATCGACAATTTTTGTAAAAAAAAAAATTTTGGAACCCTAAGTATACGCGTCACTGTTGTCACAACGGGCTATTCACCCGTAGATACGGCACTGGTTAGCGTTACTCCACCGTTATCTTGAATCATCTTGGATTCAGTATCTACCATGGCAAGGCATAGGCGATTAGCAGTCCATGCTCTTTATGGTCTAAGGTTTAGCCGAAAGCCCAAATACAACGCGAGTAGCTCTCACTCTTGCCCCTCTCTTTCTAGCGCGTTGGAAAGATACGGCGGCTCTCGGCCAATAGCAGCGCTCAAAAAAGAGCGGAACAGCAGGGATTCTCGCGCGATACCTAGCACTGCAGGTGTGCAACGTTGCGTTAACAGGGAATCGTCAACAGTGTAGGGTTGTTGATATTCATGCTAATATCGATATTTTTTTCAATATAATCATCGGTCTTGATATATCGGATAGAAAATATCGATATTCCGATATATCATCATCATCTGTTCGAACAATATCAAGAATGTTGATAATCGTTTTAAGATATCCACCCAAAACCGATATTGATATATTATCGTGCATTTACACACTGAAATATCGATAATCGTTGACCGATATTTGTCCGATATTGATATTTTGATATGTATTATCGTATATTTAAACACCGAAATATCGGTTAACATAGACCGATATCAATATTTTGATACATAATTGTATGTTCAAAAACTAATATCGGTTATCGTTGGCTTTTATTTTAAATTATTCCGGATTCTGGAAAAATGTTTATGTCCCAATAGAAAGATACAGGTTTTTGTTGTTGAGATTGCATTTCATGTTGTAAAAAAAAATTTCTTTACCCGCTTAAAAGTTCACGAATTTGATTTGATAAAAGAAAAAAAACGTTATCCAAGTTATTCGTTCAAGTCAACTGAAATAAATAAAATAATAAAAAGAGTCACTGCTCGAAGGAAAAACCTTTACGATATATAAATGAATATACGGGCAAAAGTTTTTGCCATTGCGCAACACGACTTGATACTCCAATAAAAAATCTAAAAAAGAGTTTTTACCTTGATTTCATCGAATATGTAAAATTTTGGGCGAGTCTGGAAGAAAAATTTTTTCACAGTCAACCTAGTATATAAAAAATATAATTTTATATGATTATTCTACTGAACCTAGAGGTTCATTCTTCGTTAAAGTATATAATTTATATTGTATTTTTTACAAAAAATAAAAAGTAAGAGAGAATTGCAAACAAATTTAAGAACAATGGAAGGTTGAGCTCTAGTAACTTGGGTTTTTATAAAGTTTTTATAAAACCCCTAATCAAATTTGCGTTCATTTCATAAAATTCCACCCTTTTTATATGGTAAATTCTTAAAAACTGATAAAACTTTTAAAAACATTACTCGTTTTATGAAGTCACTGTATGAAAAAAAAGGGAATTTTTTTTTTAAAAACTTAAAATTTCATGATGGGTTTTTTAAAAAGTTTATAGAAACCCAAGCTACTAGGAAGACCAAAAAAAGAAGTTTTTTTGATAATGTTCAAGCTTCATTATTGAATAACTCAAAATCATGTAATGATTCATTCCTTTTGAATAAGCAATAGCAATAGAAAAAATATGTGAAGAGTAAAGACCATAATTGATCAACGAATTGATAATGACAAATAAAATTCTAGACTGATTTCTAAATTATCCCGTCACGCACTACAAAACAAAAGATAGATTTACACAATTTTTTCACAGTTTTACAAAACCATGGAAAAAGTCTCATTAATAAATGACAATAATTGGACTGAATGACCTAGCATGTATGAGGACATGAAACACAAAATACAAACAAAATACACGTCAATTAAATAGGTACAATAAAAAATAGCCTGAGTGTATTATTCTACAATAACTTTCACAATGGTTTTATGTGCACAGCATTTCAGGCATCGTCACTGATCGGCACTTTTCGAGGTCAATGCCCACTTCACAGATTTTTCTAGAATAGGCATTGTACTATATAAAAAAAATTCAGATTGAGGCGAAAAAGGGCCCAAATATATTCCCATCGGAATATTCGGAAAGAAGATTCTCACTCTCCTCCTCATCAGATAGCATTGTGACAGACGAATTCCACAAACAAATCGAACAATGCTGTATCTTGATTAATTGACCAGAATGCTGAATGACCCTGAATGATTTGTCAAAGATGCATCGGCGTAGTACTAATTGTATTTTCGGATTCTTTTTTCTCATTAAAATTGACCTTTACTGTGCAAGGAATTACCCATCAAAGGTTACACAATAAAAGCCCAAGAATAAAAACACAAATGAAATGCATAAATGATTCTTGTAATTGCAAACATATATGAGTGACCGAAGAGTGTCAAACATTTTGCTCTAACTGTTTTTCGATTTTTATTTATACTCAATTTTGTCACGAACAAATCACTGATCATAGCAAAATGGAAAAACAAAATATTAATCTTGAAAAAAAAACATAAGTTTATACTCTAAAACCAGAACGGCTCGTAGAAGTATTTTTTTTTTGCTTTTTTGTTAAAAAGAATTATGCATATTGTCTACATACATCAAAATTAAATCAATAGTTTCGAAGCTCTATATTGCTGAAACATAAAAAGTGGAATACCAATGTTGACTGTTGATCATTTCTCATTTATTTATTTATTTTTATACCAATCGGTAAAAAAAAAAATTATAGATTAAAAAAAATTTTTGTTCGACATGTATATGCTATACTATTAGGAAATCAAATGAATTTGTCCTTACACCGATTTAGTCAACTATATATGAAATTAATTACACAACTGATTGTTCTTTATGACGGAATTAGTTTCAAAAATTTTTATTATGTTCGTAATGTATTACTTTAAAAAATTAAAAATTTCGCAATAAATTTACGCTGCCCTCTTGGCCTGCCATTTACGTTCACTCACGTTCCGAACGTCAGTGAACGTGAGTGAACGTAAGTGAACGTAGATCGAGTTTTTCATTAATTGTTTGTCAAGAAATGAAGAGTAAAATGATGTAATCAGTAATTTCGGGTCGCTCTGTAACTAAATCATGCAAAAATTATTGAAAAATACCTTAAAATTAAAAAAAAAACGTTTTTTCTTGTCCGTTTCAGTGCGTGTATTGATATATATATATATATATATATATATATATATATATACATATATATATATATATATATATCAATATACGTACTGAAACGGACAAGAAAAAATTTGTTTTTAATTTTAAGGTATTTTTCAATATTTCTCACATGATTTAGTTACAGAGCGACCCCAAATTACTGATAACATAATTTTCCTCTTCATTTTTTGACAAACAATTAATGAAAAACTCGATCTACGTTCACTTACGTTCACTCACGTTCACTAACGTTCGGAACGTGAGCGAACGTGGATGGCAGTCCAAGAGGGTGAATTATTCGTAGTAAAATTATATCTTTGCATTAGAACCAAAAATGAGATGTAAGAAAGAAAACAAAATAAATTACCTATTTTCAACTTGTAACTAATATTAATATATGACAATATAATTACGGAAAATATGTTAATCATCGGTGATATGTCAGGATGTAAAATATCAATATCGTGAGAATTATATAAAATATCAAAAACCAAATTGATAATCAGAAAAAATATTGGCATGGAAAATATCGTTTTTCGAATAACGATATCGTGAATATGATATTGCTAGCGATTTTATATTTTTACGGATGTTTATATTGGGAACTGTCAAAACATTATCGATAGGATACAACAGAATGCAATAGAATGCTATAGAATATCATAGAATACCATGGAATAATATGGAAGGACATAGAAAGGCACCAGAAGGTTCTAGAACGGTGTGGAGACATTGAGAATACAACTAGAAACTTCTGGAACAATCTAGGTCCTAAGATTACCCTATATAAGGAGTGGTAGGACTGCAAGCGGCAGTTCAGTTGGAATCGAATCGTAGTCGAGTGAACATCGATCAAGTCTCTAAGTGCGCGTGCGCGAGTAAGAAAAAGAGAGCAATATCGGTCGTAGCCGTTACTCATGTTGCGTTATTTTACGGTCGGAGCCGTAAGAACTATTGTGCGCGAGTGAGAAGATCTATTTGAATTGTATAACAAAAGTTTAACTTTGTAATTAAATAAAGTAGTTGACTTTGAGTTATATTCGTGTCGTCAATCAACCTCACCTGACCCATTAAAATGAATAATTACGCTCTCAGTAAAATTTATAACAATATCAAATATCGAAAAACGATATTGGTAATCAGAAAAATATCGGCATGGAAAATATCGTTTTTCAAACGACATCGTGAAGATATCAAATATCGAAAAACGATATTGATAATATCGGAATAAATATCGGCATTGAAAATATCGTTTTTCGGACATCGATATCGTGAACACGATATCAAATATCATCAATATCGTCAGCACCAATATCGGATATCAAATATCGATATTGAGAATAAAAATATCGATATTATATCACAAGCCTACAACAGTGCTTCTCCCCGGACTCCTCCCTGTTTGTCCCTGTTAGAGCGGCAGTGTTTTTTTCCCAGTGTACAAGTGTAAAAAGTCAGTTTCTTCAATAAATTTTTATTGTTATCCAATTCCGAAACTTTTAGCTTTGAAACTTGAATTTTTCATAAAATAGGATAATTCGCAAATAATATAATCGGTAAGTTTGTAAAAATGGTTTTTATTTTTCAACATAAAAAAATCTGCTTTTGCTTACAAAATTAGAATACTTGAGCTGTTGAAAATGATTTACGTGCAATTGTTGTGTCTGTATCAAGTTATCGTTTCATTGTACTCACCCTCGCCTTGAAATGTTTTGATTAAAACCAGGGTCGTACATAGAGGCTATTTTTCTAGGTGTTTGAAGATGACAGTATAAAATTGAAAAATTTGAACACACATGATGATTTATTATTATATTTTAATAATATAATAAACATATTTTTTTATGTTGTAAATTTTATTTTATAATAAATAAAACATTATAAAATATGTGTATTATCATATATTTAGTATAAAAAACGTACGAATATTATTTATATTAATAAATTACCTTCAAATTACATGTAATTATATTATTTATTTCGCATTAAACCCAGTCCAAAATGTAAAACACGAAAATTTTGCCGTAAGAATCTACTCCGAAAAAGAACGGGTGAGAATTTAATTCAACAACTCCGCTCTGAAAAGTAACAGATGGAGTTTTTGCCGGAAAAATCCTCTCCTAAACGGGATGGATGAGAATCCTTCTCGAGAATTCCGCTCCGAAATGGAACAGATGAGATTTTGTCCCATCCGATCCATTTCGTATGAATGCTCCAGAGGCGATCCTCTCATCCGTTCCGGATTGGATGAGTGGATGGTTTTTTCATACGCTCCTTTTTAGGTAGGAGGATAGATATGCGACTAACTCATCCGTTCCAGGCCAAATCGGAGCCTTGTATACCATTTTCATCCATTCTTTTCTGGATTGGATTTCACTGCTGTGAATTTTCATCCGTTCTTTCCTAAAGGATCTCGTAACTAAACTCCCTCCATTCCAATACCCTGGATTTTATATGATTTATTCTACACTAAATTTTACCATTACGGGCTCCTCGTGTTTATTTACTTGGATGTACTATGCTGCTGTAAATTTCCAATGACTAATTGGTTTTTAGTATTCTAATTGGTTTTCCAATTAAAAATTGGACTCAAATCGTGAATATTGTGTATCTCAAAAACAATTGTCAGTCAGAAAAAGAATTGATCATGGAATAATTATTTCTGGACTCTCAGCTAACTTCAGAGATTTACACAAAATGGCCACCACCATGATTCTTTTTTTTCTATTAAGGGTAGGATCAATGTGATTATTATTGAACATAATGAACAGTTATTTTATGAAAAAGTAATAAAGAAATATGCATAGGTCAGAATTTCGCAAATGGGCTACCTGAATTTGATAAAAATTCATTTTCACTTGAAAATGAATTTTTTCGATAGTGTTTATCATTACTAAGGTAAACCTAAACTGATTTCGCTCAAAAATTTTTTTCGTTTGAAATATTAACAACCAAAGTTTTTCGTCATTTTTTGTTATTCAATTAATTGCAGGTGTTCTAGTTTTTCGATTTTTATGCTTCTTGTAGCAATCGAATCGTCATTTCATATAGATTTATAATGATTTTTTCCGATTCGAAAACTTGCATTTTTAAACAATACTTTTGTAGTTGTTTATAACAAATTAATAAATAAATGTGTTCTCAACCATATTTTGACTAGAGAAAAAAACCACATATGTATACTTTATTTAGTTGTCTTTCATATTCCATTAGGAAAAAAAAATGAACTACATTCTGAAAAAAAAAGTTATTCGATTCCTTATTTAATTTCAAGTCGAAAAGTCCTTCACCACTTTTAATGAAACTCAACATCAAAAAAGATATTCAAGTCTAAAATCTAAGAAATCTGATTGTTTAAAACTTGTCACCCAAATATTTTTTTTGATTTCGAGTTTTGTGAAAAATGGAAAAGGACTTTTAGACTCAGAAAAATAAGAATAAAATTTTGAGTAGACTTTAGTTTGAGAATTCGACCCCCACTTGTCGAGAGAGTGCAATTATTGTTTAAACTTTAGGCTTAAATAATTTTTTAAATGTTGAGTTTTATGAAAAGTGGTAAAGGACTTTTCGAGTTGAAATGAAATAAGGAATCGAAGGTTTTTTTTTTTTATATGTGACTTTAGGACACCGTGCATATTTATATTGATATATATTTAATATATTATATTTTCATCACTAACATTGGACACAGTTGACAATCTTTTTATGTAAAAATCTAAAAAAAAAAATTCATGCAAGTAGTGAAAATTATATTAGCAAAAAGAATAATAATATTAAATTTATAATTTCAAAAAAGTGAAAATTATCAGGAAAATACTTTCTGAAATTTAGAATTTTTAAATTCACTTACTCAAACTTCAAGACAATCATGGTTTTAAAAGAATTTCTACATGGACAAAATTAAAATTATAAATTCTTGTTTACGAATTTCTTTAATGATTTGAGCCTAAAGAATAACAAGGAAAAATAGAAATCAACTAATACTCTAAACATTTCAAAAACTTGGAACTCTTTAAAATTTCAAATCATGTAAAGACTGTAAAAGTATCATATTTTGTCAGAAATGAAAGTAATATCTTGCCAGCTTTTTCATCAATATTCATAATTTTAACAAAATATTCTGTAACTAATTTTCCATTTTATTTGTGCTCGCTCGGAATTTCAGTTTTTTTTTTTGCGTCAGAAGATTTATTTCAATAATTATCAAAAAATGAAAAAGCCATTTATAACTTTTGTACACAATTATTAACAGTGCAAGAAATCTCCATCACTTTTTCAATTCCTAGAATAATTTTGTCATTTTTTCTGTGTTCTAAACATGAAAGTGAATCATAATGAATATTCAAATTTTTTGTTTTTTTGACAACACAAAATTGAATTTAGAGTTATGGAATGTTCAGAGGTATGACAGGTCACCGAAAAAGTTAACCCATTATTGTCCCCGCTGAACTAAACCACCAGAGGCACTGGCAGTGATGTTGCCCGAGAGAAAAGTATCGGACCTCTCTTTCGTAGGATTCTGATTGATAGCTTTCAACCAATCAGAAACTGAAAAAGAGAGGTCCGATACTTTTCTCTCGGACAACATCACTGCCAGCGCCTCTGGTGGTTTAGTTCCACCAGGAGGTTAATGGGTTACAGCTTTACATGCGTTTCGGCGGTGAGAGTCATACCCCTGGGAATGTTAGAAAAGGTAAAAATGAGAAAAAAACTGCGAAAGTTGCGGATTTCAGTAGATTATTGATTTGTTATAAATAAATTTTTCAGAAATATAAATAATATTGTATACTCGAAGATAACTTTCAATGAATGAATGATATTGAATTTGAATAAATAATTTTTACATAATATATATTTAATCTATACGTTGCATGTTGTATTCAAAGCATATGTAATATGAAAATAATACTATATATGTTTTACATGAATTGGTAAAAGAAATATATTTTTGTATACATACAATGTGTATAATATATTGTATTGTATAAAAATATGCAGAAACAAGATTAGGTAATTAAATGACATAGTAATGTAATTTTCATGATGGATTATTTAAATGTGTTTTAATACAATTATTCATTATAATAATAATAAATATGAAAAAGGCCAAAGATGAAATAAAATATCAGCTGCAAATTTCAAGCGAAAAATTTATTTGTTAGACAGTTGTAATTGAATGTACAGAGATAACAAAATAACTTGATAGTGCTTGATAATGATAATTATAAAAATTCTTGAATATATTTTAATAATTATATCATATTCAATCAATTTTTCATATGTTTGAATTTATTTATTTCAGTAATTTATTAGAATAATAATGAATATAAAAAACGTTACAATTCAAACAAAAAACTATAAGTCTTAGAGTTCAGTAAAAAATTAAATTTTAGAATTTTTAAAAATATGGGTAATATTGAATAAGCAGAAATAATATAAAATTGTTATATTTGAATGTATATTATACTTTTATAATACATCATATTTTTTATATCATCATATCTTGATGATACATTTTGTATTAAATGTATATTTTTAAAAAGAAGTAATATTGAATCTACTTCACCCTAATTGTTAAAACAAATATAATTATAAAACATTCAATCTTTATCGTATATTATCTATATCTATAAATGAGAGTGTCTGTACGGTATTCCAAGAAACCGCCCACACGCCGCAACCAATCTGTACCAAAATTTGCCTACGGCTTTGTTTCATGTTCAATATTCGGAATTTATAGTTTCCCTTTTTTTTAATTTCATTATTATAGGATGTATGAGCGACATACATTCTACAACAATCATAAAAGTAGCTGTTACTTTTTATGAAATAAAAATAATAAACAATAAATTTGTATGAAATGTCTACAATAAAAGCCCTTATTTTATGTTCTTGGATTATTTTGGTGCGTTCATCATATTGCTCTTCAATTATTTTTTTATCAATGATAAATTTGCTAATTTTCATTTTCACAGTGATTTCATTACTTTTAATGGAAATTCATTATTTTTTATGACAGAAGTAAATTCTTCTTTCTCCCGCACTCCCACATCTATTCTGGATCCAGTAATATGTATCAGTAAAAAAACTTGACTATAAAAAGTTTTGTTACTGGCTAGATTGAATAATCTAATATCACAAATGAGTAGCCTGCACTGATTATGTGATAATAATAAAGTATACGAAAATTTTTGATAAAAAATTCAAATTACTGCTACTACATAACTTGAATTATTAATAAGAACAAAAAGTTGTCTCTTCTTGAAAGAAAGGTAATGAAACGATTTTTTTTTTTTTTACAAAACAACAACTCATTGACTTATTTTCAATTCAATTATTTGTAATTTACGTAAGTATTCTTTGATTGATGGATCTCTTCCTTTAGATAAAAGTTGGTCAAAAATTTTAGACTACTAGAAACATTGACAGTATAACGAAATCATTCATAAAACATAGCATCATACAAACATCTAAAAATAATGCAATATAATAATTCTATGGAGCAAGCATAGGGCACAGCTGTTGAACGCGGGCGGAGCCCGCGGGTAACAGCTAGTATATCATAATTATATTAAATATCAAGATATTACAATTGAAAAAAATACCTAAGTGGCAAAAATCAGTAAAAAATTAATTTATTAAAAAATTCTTATGAGTATAAATATCATTAAATATATAAAAAGAACGATGAATAAAATAACAATGATATGACAATATCTAAATAATATATTCATATATTTATTTATTTATTTATATTACATGTATTTAATATATTTATCATACATTCAGTTCATATTTTATATTATATACATTATATGGTATAATAATACGTTTGAATCTATTTATTAATCGATATTTATCAAAATAATATTCAATATTTTAAGAAAGTTGAGATTTCGAAAAAACTACCAACATTTTGTAGTAGAGTAAACAATTAATTTATCAAATAGTTTTCAAAAATATAAATATTATGTGGCGTGGAATAAGACAAGGGTCGTAAGAGCACAAAAAATCGAGTTCGAGATGGTCAGTGATTCTCAATATAGAAATCTTGCTCTATCAAATGAGCCTACTCTTGAAATAGTATGATTTTTTTATTTCATAAATAATTGAGGTACAAATTTGGCCTGTCCATGCTAGACGCAGGTACTTTTCTTTTCAATCTCGTTTCTTTCGAAAAGCGGCGAGGTGCTCTTACGACCCTCTCCTCATTCAACGCCACATGTTAAGCTGAATAATTTTCGAGTAGTACTAATTCAAAAATTATTATAAGTATAAAAATTGAGTTAATCGCCTTCAAATAAAAAGACCAAATATTAAAAGACCATTAAAGTTTATTCCAAAAATAACACTCGATAAATAATTTACCTTTAATTATGAAAATTAAATTTAGTTGAACAATTTTTGTTAACAAAATTTTGTTCATTCGTGTTTCTAATGAATCGAACATTTATTACTAAACTAAATTACAACCCTAACTTGTATCACATTTCATCACAAATATGTTTCTTTTTTTTTCAAGATACATGATTTCTGCTTCAATACGAAAAATCATCACAAGATGGAGAGAACTGAAACAAATGTTTCTGTTCGACGTTGCGATCCATGCAATGTAATTGTATATGATAAACCAGAATCCAGTCGCAATTGGAATGAACATGTCAGAGGTTTCAAACATCTGTCAAATATAGATGGTGTTGAGGTATTTTTTCTACTTTGCACAATGATTTGAGTAGCTGCAAAAAATAATTTTCCTTTCCAAACACGAAGTTTGAAATTAAAAGCCGAAGAAAAATCAGAAATTCTTGTTTTCAAAGTAATTTGTTTTCTGTTTTTACAGCAAATTGAAAATAAATTGAAAGCAGTGTCCTTAAATGCTGAAAAAAATGAGGGGCCAAAAATTTCTGAAATGATCAGGACTAAGGTGTTTAGGAAAAAACAAATTACATGTGAAATTTGCAACATAGAAGTGCCTAGTAAAAATACCTTATGTGAACATAAAAAAGGAAGTAGACATCGAAGGAACGAGGTATTTTTGACGATTTTATTCCCTTAAAATAAATTCTAGAAATATAGCTTTATAAATGAATATTTTTTTCATCAACTATTGGAGACTCCAAATTTGAAAGGAATAAAACACTACTCGATGTGTATTTTGAAAATTAAAATATTTGGTGAAGTTTTTAAAGTTACATACTTTTGACTTGAAAAAATTATTAGAAACTTGGATTTTTACAACTTGAGCTTTTTGAAAATTTTAAAGCTGGATGAATTCCAAAAGATTTAGAGTAAAATGCTGTTAATTTGGTTTTGGGCTCTATTTTTTTTAAATTTGGCTTTTTAACTTCGAAAATCATTGCATCTTGTACCTATGCAATTGCATATTTTATGGAGATTCTAGATTTTGAAAATGCATCAAAAATTTGTATGACTAAAATAATAAAACTTGTTTGGAAAATTGAAATATTTGTCTGTTTTTCAAATTATCTTAGACTTGAAGAAATTATTGAAAATTTATATTTTCGATTAATACTTAATTTTTTTAATCAATTTAGATTGGAAAAATTGAAATGACCATAAAAGAAATTTGTTTGTTAGTTTATTAGGTTAGATTGTATTGTATTGTACTTTATTTTATACATATATTATTACGTCGTATTAAACTTGACGTCGCTTATATACTATTATTATAATGATGTATGTGATATAAACTATATTGTGATAGAGTATTATATAATAATATTTCTGATTAAAATACGACATACACTCAACGCTTAGGACAAGCCAAAACTCGGGTCTTTTTTGCAAGTCCCAAATGTTTGCTTCGGGCATTGTGAGCGCTCGAGTTCTTGAATAAATCTGAATAATCTCGAGCAATCGCTTTTCTCTCAAGTCTCTGCTTTTTAACATATCTTAGGATAACCGTTAGGCATGAGCTCGAGAACTGTCAGTTTAGCGGAAACAGATTCGTTTAATTGCTTGTCGCGAGATTGAAATTCCCAAGCGTTGAGTGTAGTAATATGATATTATTATAGACAATTATTACTGCATTTATCGTACAAAATATTTATTTATACTGTATTCAATTATATTAAGTTGTATTCAATTTTCTAATAATGCAGCTCAGTGCTAAATTCCAATCTTCGAAAATTTCGAAATTCGACTTCAACAATTACTGTGTCTTATATTTGATTATATTTTTCGTGGAGATTAAAAATTTGAACAAAAGTATCAATACTTTTGTTCAAATTTACTGATGACTGAACAATTCTACTTTTTCAAGAAAAAAAATTATTTTGCAGCTTTAACACGTTGCTGGGACTTGAAGAAATGATTAAAAACTAGTATTTTTGATATAGGTTTTATTTTTTTGCAAAATTTGAATGACTGAGTGAAATTCTTTAATTAATGACATTCATTTACATAGTGTATGTTATACATGTAATTTATTTCGTATTACATAATATAACTAATATTGAATTCATCTCATATATTTATTATATAATTATATTATCATAAAGTGTTGTATTATACAATCATTCTTATACTATATTATAATTATATTACAGATGGATGGATGTATTACAAAAATATATATACATATATATACAACATATAATAAAGCATCATTTATAGAAATTATTATTGCACTATTTATACAAAACAAATTTATTTCCATCCAATTCTCTAATAATTCAGCTTAGTTCTGAATTCTAATTTTCTGAAATTTAGAAAAAAAATTATAAAATCACTGTGTCTTTCATTCGATTACATGTTTAAAAAGATTCCAGATTTGAAAAAAGCATCAAAATTTGTATAATGATCAAACAATACTACTTTTAAGGAAAATCAAAAAACTCTGGGTTATAAAAAATATTTTTAAGTTTAAAACTTTTAAAAAACTGAAAACCTGGAAAAAATTAGAATAACCTTGAGAGAATTTTTTTAATTTATTACATTTAATTGTTTTGTAGTTTATACATATTTATTATAAACGAAATATTATGTAAAACTTAAATTATATTTTATGTAACATAATATTACAATATATTTCAATTCAAATCGGTGCGTTATACAATATTATAATAATCTATATTGTTAATTTTGTATTTAATGTAATTATATTGAATAGTATTTTATTATTTTATTGTATTTGATTTTTTGAATAATATTTTATTATTATTATATTCAGATAATATATAGTATAATAAGATTTTAGACAATTATTATTGCATTTATTATATCAAACAAATTTATATTAGATTAGATTACATTTATCTACTTATATTTCATTTTTTTAGAATTCACCTTAGGTCCAGATTTTAACTTTTAGAAATTTGGCAATTCGATTTTGAAAAAATCTGCATCTTGTATTCAATTATATCCTTTTATGTAGATTCTATATTTGAAGATACACTCAAGACTCGCATAATTTAACGCCCGCGAATCATTTGAAACAGCGCGAGACTCATTTTCATTAATCTTGAAGGGGCTCCTACTCTTTTCTCGTGGCGGAACGAGAAAAGAATTATTTCTCGCCGCTCCTCCCCTTAACTAATCCTCCACTGATTAGTTGAGGGGAGAGACGAACAAGAGAAAAAGAGCGTGAGCGGTGAAGCTGTCTCAGCTGGTTGTGGCACATGTCGCGCGACATAAAAGATCAGAAAGCATTTTGTTTGTTGTTATGCGTGAAAACTGATTACTTTTCCTATTTTAACTCCTGATTGTCATAAAAAAAATATCCAACATTTATTTCTGAAAGAATTCTGTGGCTTCCCGCCATAATCGAGGAAGTCACTTGTGCTATAAGGCTCAGTTTACATGATATTCTGATACAATTTTGAACATTATGGCATGTGTGACTTTCTCGGTTATGGCTGGAAGCCACGGAATTATTACCATAAAGTCATTACAAAAAAAAAATTATATTTTTTATACGATGAATGTAGTAGGTAAGTACAAATGATTAAATAATATAACACAGTAATTTTTTATATAAAATTTTACACAAATTCAAAAAAAATTTTTTCAAAATTCTCGTTTTTAAGTGAATAAAATTTAAAAATGATCAAATTTATTTTTACTATGTACAATCAATTATATCATTACAATAGAAAAATATGGATCATTGTATTTTAATGATAAATAAATGTGGGACTTACTGATAAATTAATAAATTGTTCAATAAAAATAAACTATTTATAAACTTTTTTAAACTATGTTAAATCAAGTAATAAATAATTATAAACTACACAATTGCATACAAAAAATTTATAGTTTCTTGGAATTATATATTTTTTTACCAATATCAGACTGATTTTCTGAGAAAAATCAAATGTTGTAGTATGGGTAGCAATTTGATATTTACCAATATTGACATTTTGAAATTGTCAAAACATGACGACAGATAAGGTTATAGAATATCATAGAATGTAATGGAACAGCATAGAAAGTTCGAGAAAGCGCCAGAACAGTGTTGCAACGTCGAGAAGCAACGGGAAATTTCTAAAACAATCTAGGTCATAGGATTCCCCTAAAGAGTTCACACGAAGTGCGCGAAAGTCACCAGAGGTCGTAGCCCGTGACAAGCCGTGAAAAGTCGGTTGTAGCTGCAGATACATTCGAGCTTAGACCATATAATACATGGACTGCACATCGCCTATCTCTCGCTACAGCCGAGTTTGGTCCCAACCATGGAGCTGGCTAAGTGACTATTCAGGTTTACCAGTGCTGTCATAGGTATACCTATAGCTAAATATATATATAGGCATATATGGCACAAATGGAATGAACCTTTATCCAAACCTAGCCAGCTCCATGGTTGGGACCACTTTCGCCATATTGAAAGTGCAGTCCATATGTTATATGGTCTAAGCATTCGAGACACGTCGGTAGTAGCCGCGAAATATATCGACTGTCGGTTGTAGCTGCGAAATTCAAGTGATAAGTGTAATCTTTATTGTAATAGTTCTCATGTTAATCAATAAACGTATAATAAAAAGTGAAGTGCCGTTTATTCAATTGCCTCCCCCAAATAAATTACGCTCCCAAAGGAAATAAATAAATTATTTTCCAACAATCTAAGTGTGGGGTCGTGAGGCATTTGAGGCGCGAAATTCGAAAGTGACTGTGACGCGAAATCCGAACCAGTAAAAAGTGACCATGGCGTGAAAATTTTAACGTGCAAAAATGGTCGAGGAAACGTTTACAAAAATGCAAAACAACGACGAGTTTGAAAAATTTCATGAAGCACCCTCAGAAAAATACAGTTACTGCATCTTTACAAGTTCCTCCAGAAGTTCAAGTGAATCAAGATCAAGTGAAAAGTGCTAGTGAACCTGCGATGTTACAAGTGATATCCGTTTTAGCTCAATTAACGCAACAGAATGCAGCCCTAATTCAAAATTTTCAAGTTAATCACAATTCAGGAAACCGATTTCAAATTGCACCAGATCTTCCGCAAATCATCGGAGGATTTAACGAAGAAACTTCCTCACATGATGCAAAAATTTGGCTTGAGCGTCTAAAGTTACCAGCAACAACATACCAATGGCCGGACAATTTCACATTGGCAATGGCAAACATGCGGTTTACAAGAGCAGCTAAAACCTGGTGGGCAATCAAGTGTTCGACAATAAATAAGTGGAGTGATTTTGAAGCTGCATTCAGAAAAGCATTTCTACGAAATATGAACTTAACGCAGGCATGGGAAAGGATGAAAAACAGGAATCAAGGACACCAGGAATCCGTCGCCGCCTACTTCCTGGATAAAGTACGACTCTGCCAAATGGTTAGATTATCAGATGCAGAAACGAAGGAAAGGGTAGCTGAAGGTTTTAGATCACGGGAATTGACAAGTTTTGTGTTTAATATTGGGTATGGGAATAAGTTTCCGCTGGTTTTTGAATGAAGATTGTTGTTTATTTAAACAATGAAAAATATAGTTACTTTATTCAAAGTATGCACCATTGGAAGCGATTACTTTTTCCCATCTCTCAGGCAGTAAACGGATTCCTCGGCGAAAAAATTCTGGTTCTTTTGATTTGATCCACTCATCAAGCCATTTTTTGACATTTTCATAAGAAGTGAACCGTTCTCCAGTAAGTGCCGATTGCATGGATCGGAACAAATGGAAATCTGAAGGGGCAATGTCTGGGGAATTCGGCGGGTGGGGCAACGTTTCCCATTTTACTCCTTCCAAATATTTTTTACCGGCTTGGCTATGTGCGGTCTTGCGTTTTAATGCAGCAAAATGATCCGACCGTGTCTACCATTCCATTCCGGCCGTTTTTCCTTCAAAGCTCGATTCAGACGGATGAGTTGTAGTCAGTAAACATCCCAAGTGATTGTTTTGGACGATTTTAAGAGTTCATAATAAATGACACCACTCTGATCCCACCAGATGCACAACATAACTTTTGAAGCGTGAATATTCCGTTTTGGCGTCGATGGACCTGGTTCACCTGGCATCACCCAATGTTTCGGTCGCTTAGGGTTATCGTAGAAAATCCATTTCTCATCCCCCGTGATAATGCGATGCAGAAAACTCTTTCTTTTTTGTCTTTCGAGAAGCATCTCGCACGTCACGAAACCTCTTTCAATGTCACTCTCACTCAGTTTATGTGGCACCCAAGTTCCGGCTATTTGGACCATTCCCATGGCATGTAGGCGTTTACCGATGGTAGATCTGTCAACATTCAATTCCTCCGACAATTCTTCTAGGCTTCGACTTGAATCTTCATCTAGTAATTCCCGTACTTGTCCATCTTCGAATTTTTTCGCCGCCCTCTCACGTTTTTTATCCATAACATTGAAATAGCCATCTTGAAATCGCCTAAACCACTATCTGCAAGTCGTCTCAGACGGAGAATGGTCACCGTAAACACTGTGCATTATTTGATATGTTTCAGCAGCACTTCTCTTTAAAATGAAATAATGAACTAAAACTTCCCGCAAATGCTGCTTATTCGGTATAAATATCGACATATTCAAGACTGGAAAAAAAAGTGTTCACGTTTCAAACAAATGTCGACTACTGCGTTCGAGAACCTTTCAATTCCGAGAAATGTACCACAGCGAAATCAAAAATAGTATTTTTAAGGACATCTATTCGAAAACAGCGTAAACTTATTCCCATACCCAATAATAAATACCTCGACATCGACGACTTGCTGAACGAAGTGACATCCCTTGACAAAGTTCTGCAAAAACAACGACAATATCACAGCCAGAACCGGAATAGAAGCAGTCATGAAAATTTTCGCCCAGAAAGAGCCAATCCACATCCAGAAAAACGAGAGATCCGAGAACGAGTAATTCTATTCAAAAGAAATGATGCAAAAATAGTATGCTTCAAATGCAACCAACCTGGTCACTACGCTAGGCATTACCAGAATAAAAATCAACAGTCACAGAAAAACTCAGAAAACATCCAAAATGAAAGTACTACAGTCCACACCGTTTCGGGCGAAGAGAACCAAGGGACAGTCAACAAATACCTGAAGCTGCTCACCTTTGGAAATGGACATTACACAGCTTCGGTAGACGCAGGGAGTAGTGTGTGTACGATCAAAGCAACCACAGTGATTACGGAAGATTTTCAAGTTCAAATGAAACCCTAGTGAACTTTATGGTTTTGGTGACAAGAAAAACCCAGTGATATCTCCAGGAACGGTTCAGAAAATCATTAAAGTCGACAACGTCACGCCAACAAAAATTCCACTGAAAATTGTACCAGATTTTGTCCAAGACTACGACGTTATCATCGGCAGAACCTTCATCGACTTGCCCCACGTCGCTTATTTCAAAGTTGGTGAGAAACTACAATTTCATGATCGACAAGTTTTGGAAAAATTTGCATTTGGCGTCGAAAACATACCAGCGGAAAAGCCAAGCACATCACAAAACGAAGTATTGGTACCTGGATCAATGAATTTCATCGAGATGACCACTAAAAGTGAGGACGCGATATTGGCAACAGGATTCGAGATAGATGAGCGCATCACAAGCGTGGAAACAATACCCCAGATGGAAGAAAGGAAGGAGCCGGTCCACATTGAAGAGCTGAATGTCGAAGCCAACGTCATTGACCAATAACGATGTAAGTTCTCAGATTTAACGAATGAATATCAAAGTTGTAGCACGAAGATTTTTGCGACACTAAAATAATTATTGATTTTTTTGATTTGTAATTGGTTTTTGCAAATTATTTTAACGAATGGGGCGCAAGAACAAAAAGGTTTTATGACTAGAGAATTCCCGGAAGCTATTTTTATGCTGTCGAACGACCTTTTTTATTTTTCAAAATTAACGGAAGATCTTTTGTTATCATTTCATTGGAATGGCAAACTTGCAATAGCAGGAATTTGGGATGATATTTTGCAAAAATTAAGGATAATTCTTCAGGCTTTGAAAAGGGGTCGGATTAGAGCTCAAAAATGGTTAATCAGTTTGTAATCGTCTAAAAATTACCTAGCGTGAGACATCGATTAATGCATATGCAGTGCGAAGATGACAGTATGACAGAATTGTATTGAATAGTACGGAAAAGAATTTGGAGTGTGTGTGAAAAAACGCTTTACTATTTTATTAATTATAAAATCATAAAATATAAAATTTTTATAATAATAAAATAAAAAAAAAAATTTTATTTTATTAATAAAAATAAAATATAAAAATAAAAAAATTGTTCTTGCGCCCCATTCGTTAAAATAATTTGCAAAAACTAATTACAAATCAAAAAAATCAATAATTATTTTAGTGTCGCAAAAATCTTCGTGCTACAACTTTGATATTCATCCGAATGTTAGCAATTTGATAATTACAAATATTGACATTTTGAAATTCTCAAAACATTACGACAAATGAGGTTATAGAATATCATAGAATGACATAGAATGTAATAGAAGGCCATAGAATGTAATGGAACGGCATAGAAAGTTCGAGAAAGCGCCAAAACAGTGTTGCAACGTCGAGAAGCAACGGGAAATTTCTAGAACAATCTAGGTCATAGGATTCCCCTATAAATAGCAAGCGTCAGCACTGGAAGAGAGTTCGGTTAGATTTTAGTCAGAGTTCAGTCGAGATCCGAACACAGTCGAGTTCAACGAAGTGCGGGAAAGTCACCAGAGGTCTTAGCCCGTGATAAGTCGTGAAAAGTCGGTAGTCATCGGTAGTAGCCGCAGATACATTCGAGACACGTCGGTAGTAACCACGAAATATATCGATTGTCGGTTGTAGCCGCGAAATTCAAGTGATAAGTGTAATCGTTATTGTAATAGTTTTCGTGTTAATCAATAAACGTATAATAAAAAGTGAAGTGCCGTGTATTCAATTGCCTCCCCCAAATAAATTACGCTCCCAAAGGAAATTCACACAATCATGTGTCATATTTTATTTGATTTCACAGGTGATACGTTATAATTTGATTAAAAGTTGGAGTAAAATCGGAGACAAAGAGAAAAGAATAATGTTTTTTTTTTTATTTCTCTATTTCTTAACGTACAACTTCATTTCCAAAGTTTTTCCTTCTGCTATCTATTGGAAATACTTCTTATTCATGATTTATCGCATTATTCTACTTGTGGGTTTTGTTAGATCGTTTTAATAGTGATTTTAAAAGAACAACGCAAGTGCAACGGAAATGCAACGCTAAAGTGTTGCATGAACTTCGCTAGGGATTATAATTATGTATAATAATTTATATAGTCATTTGCTACAAATATTGATATCATGTATATCAATATTTTTTTTATTACATATTTCATTTTATTTGTATTCTATCAGGGGCGGTCCCAGAAACGATTCCTAGGGGGGGGGAGGATTAGAATGCAATGTCAATCGATTGGATATATCCTTCAAAATCACTAAATTATCAAGCAAATCTCAAAAAATTCATAAGTTGTGAAGCTCTTGGGGGGGGGGGGTCCCTCATTCCCCCCCTTGGGACCGCCACGGTTTCTACATTATATGTGGATATATTTTTTCATTAATATTATGATATTATATAATAACTATGCTTTTATATTATGTTATATTATTGTAAAACGTATTATATTGCTCTACTATATAAACTTTCCAATATTATATTCAATTGTATTGTATTTAGTGTATGAACAATGTAATGTATTCCGATTATATCATCATTATATAAAATAACGTCATTATATCATAGGCTATTATTATTGTTTTAAATGTGCATGATACATTCATTCATATTTATTTTCTTGAAACTCAACTTTGTTATAAATTATATTCTTGATATTTAACAATTGAATTTCAGAAAATAATGCTTTTTGTACTTGATAAAATGTTTTAGCAGCTAAGACGAAATGTCGCAGGGTCGAATGGTGCACCTGAAAAAGAAGTCAAAGTTTTGGAGAAAAAAAATGATTCAGTCACTGTGAAAGCTGAAAAACTTGATGAAAATGCTGAAGTGTGTGCTTTTTACATTTATTTATTAACAAATCGATAGGAAATGTATTAACTGTTACTTGGTCATTTCAGAAATGCCAGGCTTTACAGGACAACAATAAAGTTCCAAATCAACTGGCACCCGAAAAATTTTCGTGCCAAGTGTGCAACGTCACTTTTTATGACACAGTATCTATAATAGAGCATTTATCAGGCAGAAATCATGCCATAATGATGAAATCTTTGATGGTAAGCTAATACAAAAATTCTGTCAAAGGGTATCCGGTCAATTTCCTGAATGCCTTTCTCCCGAATGGCCTTTTTCCCGAACTTCCATTTTCCCGAATGCAACTTTCCCGAAAAATTAATTCTACATTCCAAAACAAATCCTAAATATTCCAAAATTGTCTCAAATATTCATTTTCCTGAGAAATTAATTCTATATTTGCCAAAATACAGCTGAGAAAATCAATAAATTCGAAAACAATTTCTCTTAGCAACCAGCTTCGAACATAGTTACCGTTATTTGCAATTTTTGTATCAAAACACAAGCATTTGAAAATTGAACGTTTTAATAAGATTTTAAAATTTTGTCTTAAAGTTTACAAAGAAAAGGTTGGAAAGTTTTGTACAAAAGTTCACTGGAAAAAAAATGGGATGGTATAACCGGTTCCGCATTCTGGTTGGAAAAAATCATCTTGATATATACAATTTAATTAATAAATTTCAAAGAGAACAGACGATACCGAAATATAAGTACAAGAATTTAGTTTGGGGTGAAATGTGAAGGCTGCACGAAAGAAAAAGTGGGCATCGCTCCAAAGAAGAATACGAACTATTGTTGCTAATTACAATAACTGCAAAGAAACTTTTGATATTGTATAGTACTTGAAAGGCATTTCAAACAATGCTGTATTTTAAATTTCAATAAACAGTAGTTCAGCATAGTCATTATATAGCAATTGAATCCTGAAATTTTCGTGAACATGAGCTTTCGGGAAATTAGCATTCGGGAAAATGGACGTTCAGAAAAAAGGCATTCGGGAAACTCGATTCAGGAAATTTACCGGTAACTCTGTCAAAGAATCTGAAACTCTTATTGAAAAATTGAAAAATAATCCAACTATTGGTAATTGCAGGATAAAGAAATAAGTTTGAAAAATGAGCAAACTGCAATTAATGACAAAAAAGAACCACAGGATGAAAATACAAAAAAAATCGACGATAATGGTTTCGTGACAGCGACAAAAAAAAAAGTGAGTGAAAAATTAATGAATTTCAAGTAAATTTTCATTAGTATATTTATTGAATAAATATACTTTAAATACTTATGCATTTTGGACAAAAAAATCAGGAAAAAATATGACTGGAAATCGATTAGAAAAATTTACTGACTTTGAAAATTACTTAGTTATTTTGATTCTTGAAAAACTTTATCAATTTGTTTTGATGACTTTTTAAAATTCTAATTAAAACATAATTATGCCACATGAAAAACCTTTAAAAATTCCTTCAGTTAAGTAAATGTATTCTTGTTTATATTTATCTTCATTTTCGATGTTGACAGTGATGATATAATTTTTCATTAGAGAAATATCATATAATCTAGATTTTTCTACAATGGTTTGCATTGCAAAATATTTATGTGATAAATTATGAAAGTAATACATGTATTATTTTATCATTTAATAACTCAGTAATTACAATTAATATAGCAAAATTATGAATTCCATGAATTTTAAACTTTGCGACTTTGTTATTCTTCTTTCTTATTCAAGATATTATCCTAGGACTCGAAACAAGTTTAGAAAAAACTATTTCGAAGTGATTTATCAAATTTTTTACAAGAATTGCGAACTTAAGAGCTGTATTTTTTTTATTTGATTTTGTATTTTTCGAAACTATTGATTTCTTTATCAAAAAATGAGAATCTTGTATGTAATCAATAAGAAAAAAAGGCTTCTTTGAATAATATATATCTATAAAATTATTATATTCCGAAATATTTATTTTTGCAACGCAAATGCACAGTAGTTGTCAAATTTTTACGTCAAAATATATAATCATAATCAGGGCCGGCTCAACCATAACGCCAACAACGCGATCGCGTAAGGCGTCAAGTCTGGGAGGGGAGGGGGCGCCTCTACGTAAGATGTGAAAAAAAGATGTACGAATATTCTTATTTAATCAGAGACTTGCTAAAAAAACGACGTTCTTCGGTCATTTTTTCATAAAATGTTTCAATTTCATCATTTTTTATGCGTGTTTTAATTCGATGTTAAGCGAAATTCACCAAGAATATTCTTAATAATATTCCAAAATATTTTCGGAGAATATTCCAAACTATTCTCGGAGAATATTCTAGGGATATTCCTTTGGCCACTGGCTTTATGGGAAACTACTTGGACATTCGTATTTTCTGAGAGTATTTTTGAAAATATTCTTTAGTGCGATGGATGAGTTACAAATTCTTGCAAGAAGATTGCCAGAAAAATCGAGCCCTCGAGATGTGCTTCATTACATTCTTCGTTGTAAACTCACAGATCTTATGCTTAACTTGGTTGTTGCAATAAGGCATGCGTAAAAACATGGGTATCCGCATCCGCCGCCATTTTGTGTCCTGGTGTTTGCTGGTGTGGTTGGTGTTGTGTTGGTATTCATTGTGTTTACAAACCAACACTTATCACCAGGACACAAAATGGCGGCCGATGCGAATACCTATACATTGAGTGCCCTATAGTTGCTTACTTCTCTTACGTCTCTTACTTACGGTGCCTCCCAGCGAGGCACCG
Source organism: Platygaster robiniae (assembly GCA_028476575.1). NCBI lineage: Eukaryota > Metazoa > Arthropoda > Insecta > Hymenoptera > Platygastridae > Platygaster > Platygaster robiniae. The sequence goes on from CM052021.1 coordinate 41,262,176, forward strand.
TAAGTTATATTATAAACCGTAAGTTTTGTTTCTTAACAAAACTTTTTTCTTCTAGTACAATAATCTTAGAATTCACTCCAGAGTAACTACCCTGCAAGAAATTGACTACCAGGCCAATACTGGGCCAATCGCGGCAGCCGTTGTTCGACCGTCGGCATTAAACCATGGCGCAGTACCGAAATGATAACATCAGTAAATACTGGGCCAACACTGGCAACGGTTATAATGGCACCTATTACAACCTTAACATCGGGCCGGTGCTGGTTCGCTTGAGTTGCCAATGTTGGCTTAATACTGATGGTAAACTTTGTGCCGACACTCACTAAACAATCGAACCCGCAATGTTTCGACTATTTTGGCATTATTGAGCACAGATCGGCCGGCGACGGCCGTACACCAAAGCTGCGCCTATACTGGGCCGTTCGTCACAATCGGCAAAACTACGGCAATTTCTTGCTGGGCTGTTTTGGTTGCTAACGGGGAACGTACCTTTTTAAAATTAAAGTTGATTAAACCATACTTGCACTCTACTATGATCAAACAAAGGATTGTAAGATTAGCTATTTTATCCATAGAATAGGAAATCGCGCAAAGACTTGATCTTTACAAAATAATACCTTCTTTTACTAAATTGAAGGCACGTAACGTCAAAACTTCATTGACATCATACAAGTATTTTGTGTTTTGAAAATTGTGTTAAATATTTCATTTGTAATTTTAGAAAAGTTGTATTTCCATATGTATTATATTGTCCACATGACATTTACTCCCACAATGTTGCAGATTTTTGTGGTATCTTCAGATTCAGTCACAATTATCCTTATAGTAATAATTAGAAAGAGTTGAACATTAAAATTCTTACTATTATTAACTTCATTTTTTTGCTATTATTCAATTCAATGATTACTTTCTTTATGCACAGGGAATAAGAGGGATGGAGGGGAGGCGGAATGATAGTTCGCTTAGGGCGCCAATTTTCTTCGAGCCGGCCCTGCTCATAATTGAGGCACTTAGAACAAGAGAAAGAAAGTCATCAATGCCTAGGTAGAGTACGATTGAAAAACAGTTGGTGGAAAAGGAAGAAAAAATTTTGTCTTGCAGTAGAAACAAACAGACAAAAGTTGGAGAAAAAGGTTTTCCAATCTTACTCTACCTAGTCATTAATAACTTTCTTTCTCTTGTTCTAAGTGCCTCAAATGTATTTAATATTTTTTGTTTTTATTCTCGCGAAAGTTATTTTCATTTTTATTATTATTTTATTTCAAATAAATAACGTTAAAAATATTTTTCTTTTTTTTTTTTAGAATAGATTATATTCTTTTTATCGTAGCGGCTTTTTCTCCCGTTACGATAAAAAAAAAATCGTTTGCACCATGGGCTTACATCCTCGCGAGAAATTTTTTTTCCCTAGATGCAAAATGTACTATTCTTTATTTTTTTAATTTCTGATGTTGAAATAACACTACCACTTCCTGTAATTGAAAATATCAGTATAGTATAGATTTTTACCAAAATGATTTTGATTTCAAAATATCCATATTTTAAATTTATTGTAAAAAATAATAATCAAATCTTGATTAATTTAGCAATAAAAATATATATATGTACCAATATTTATAAATACTTCAAATTTTTTAATTTCTAACATCAAGTTTTTTCTCTGTTATTCAAGATATTATACTAGGATTCTTAGCAATTTCAAAGAAAATCATAATAGAATAACATTGAATTTTGTTCAAGAATGTGGAACTTAAAAACTGTACTTGTTGTTATTATATGTGACTTGGAATCAGGAAATGGGGTTTGAGAGGTAAAGCCATAAGGCACATTTTTCACTTTTCGATGCCTGCTCTGTCTTACTCACAGCAAAATAGGATAGGTCACCCTTGAAAGGAAACATGGGTATCAAAGTTTGAAAATTATTCGGATCAGAGCCCGAGGGACAATACAGTTACTAGTAGCATTACAAATTTTGCATTGATAGACCCAGATAAACCTGTTTTCTCCTTCTTTTTTTCTCAAGTAATTCATTTCCTTGACTATTTTTTGAACAAGTATAATGGTATGAAAAATAAAATGAAGGAGAATGACTTGAGAAAAGAAAAAAAAAAGTCTATCAATGTAAGATTTTTCGTGCAACGGGTAACTCTATTGTCCCTCGGCTTTTGGGCCGAGTATTTTTTGAAACTTGAATACTCGGGAGACCTTTCCTATTCTACTGTGAGTAAGACAGAGAGGGCATCGAAAAGTGAAATATGCCTTACGGCCTTACCTCTCAAACCCCATTTCTTAATTCCAAGTCACATATAAAAACTATACTTGTATTTCTATTAATTTTTTTAAAACTGATGATTTTATTGTCAAAAAATTAGGATCTTCTATATCATTAATGATGAAATAAAAAATTTTCAATAATATATCACTATAAAATTATTATATTATAAATTATGTATACATATATAAAAATAGAAGTGTACTAGTTGACAAATTTTTATGTTGGAAGATGTAATTTTAATAGTATTTGAAAAAAAATTTCTAATTATCAAGAAAGTTTATTCATATTTTGATATTTTTTGGAATTATAATTTTCAACGTAAATGACTTGAAGAACATTTTCAATTCCCCTTATTAAAATGGTTAAAAAAATATTTTCTCTTTTTTAATTTTCTATGTTGAGGTACATCACTTCTACCGATTAAAAATAGAATACATTAGATTTCGACCAAAATTTTGTTGACTGAAAAATATTTATATTTTAAGTCATACAATTTTGATAATAATAAAATATTAATTGATTTGGCTATAAAAATACATGAATTGAAGTACTTGTAAATATTATAAATTTTGTACTCTGTAACTTCAAGTTTTTTCTTTTTGATTCACACTGAGAAAAGTTCACCGCATTGGTTACGGGGAAAAACTTTTTTTTTTCATAACCTGACTGAGTACTGTCAATACAGTAATTACTAACGGCGTCCACCGTACTCATTGCCGTATTGACAGTACTGACTCAGTGGATAAAAAAATTTTTTTTTAGCGTAATCAGTGCGGTGAACTTTTTTTAGTGCAGGATATTATCCTCAATTCGCCAAAAAAAAAATAATCATAAAAATTGAACACATATCTAACTTCGTATAAGAATCATGAACTTGGAAACTATTTGTTATAATATAATGACTATATATGACTTAGTTTATTTTGACTGCTGATTTTATCGTCAAAGAATAATAGTGCATTGTGTATCTAGGGGCGAAAACAGCCGATTTCAACTCGTGTGAGGTTTGCCGCCTTCGCTTTGCTCAGGCCGCAATCACACGAGTTCGAATTGGCTGTTTGAACTCCGTGATACACGCGATAATTTTCACCTCGGAAAACATCAAAAATGAGTCATACCCATACTTGTTTTGACGGAAGGGAAATTAAGTATTGAAGGACGACACGTAGGCGGTGGGGAATGGCTCGCGGTAGGTGGGAAAAAGGCCCCTCAGGCGGGTAGTGATGGTCTATTGCCGCCTTGCGCATTGCTGCCTTTTTCCCACCTGCCGCGAGCCATTCCCCACGGCCTACGTGTCGACCTTCGATACTTCATTTCCCTTCCGTCAAAACAAGTATGGGTATGACTCATTTTTGATGCTTGAGAGGTGAAAACATTTTATAGAATAAGTATAAAAATAATTTTTTTTGAATATATATTACTATAAAATATACAATACATTACTATACAATTACTTATTTTAAAAATGCAGACGCATAATAGTTCACAAGTTTTTACATTGAAATACACGATCATAATTGTATTCTGAACAATTTTTTCCTCGGATTCTCAAAGAAGTTTATTTTTATTTTGATGATCTTTTTGAAATCATTTCATTTCAAATAAATTATATTCTTATACTTATTTTATTTATTTTTTTTTTTTTCATTCTTGATGTTGAGATAAAACTTATATCACTTTCGATGATATAAACTATCATTAAGATTCAGATTTTCATAAGAATGATTTTGATTTAAAAATATCCATATTTTAAATTGTATAATAAATTTATTATTAAAATATTGATAAATGAGTATCTAGAAAACGACTAAAATGGGAGTCGTAACGTCGACATTGTAAAAAGTATTTTTAAATACAATCCCAAAAAAAAAAACTTTTCCAATGTAAAACTTTGGAGGTGAGGGGTTGCGTCTAAAAAGCATACCAAAAAAAACCAAATCTTCCCTATACGCTCAGTAAAGGCTAATATCCATTAGAGTGAGTAAAGTGATGTGGTTTCGCATAAAAATTTTTCTTTAAGGTTTCTTACATTGAAATTATAACATGATCATACGTGGAAAATTTTATTTTCAGAAAATCTGGACTCGAGCATTTCCAGTCACTCACCTGCCCGCTTTTATGACTTGTAAAGGCAATGTACACTAGTTCCTTGATCTACTGTATTGTCATCTCGAATAGATCTTTTGCATAAATTTTGATTAATTTAGAAGTGCCACCCCACTCCTTCCTTTTCTTCTGTATCATAGTGTAATGATAAATACAATATTTTTTATCACAATTACAAATTATTAATTTTGAATCACTATCCTATTTCTCTCTCGCTCCTTGTCAAAGACAATACAAAATACAATAATGTTTTTATGGCTATAATTTTTGAAAAATTCACAAGCACCGCCAAATTCGTCCCCTCACTTTTGGTTCACTATAGTTTAGAATAAAATATTATTTCTATCTGAGTAGTTAGTGTACATGCTAATCAACTTTTTATGCTTCCCCTTGTTTCTGAAAACAATAATTCTGAATTCAACATTGAATAAACTCAAAATGGCAAATCCAATTTTTATACGTATTTACAAGTTATTAACGAAAAAACAACTAAATTTGAAGATTACGATTTGTCAGGAAAAGCGGGCAAGTGAGTGACTGGAAATGCTCGAGTCCAGATCTTCTAGAAATGTTGCCACATATGATCATGTTATAATTTCAATGTAAGAAACCTTAAAGAAAAATTTTTATGTGAAACCACATCGCTTTACTCACTCTAATGGATATTAGCCCTTACTGAGCGTATAGGGAAGATTTTGTTTTTTTTTTGATATGCTTTTTAGACGCGACCCCACACCTCCAAAGTTTTACATCGGAAATGTTTTTTTTGGGGATATGGATATTTTTTGATAAATCACTGTCAACTGCTACTGAATTATTTTGATTTTGAAGTTACTTAGCAATAATCCTTTTATCTTATGAAATCTTTTTTTTTCAACTTCCATAATTTCTGTAGAATAAAAAAATTCTTTTTCTTTTAAAATACGTATTTACTATTGTGAAACCAATTAATATATTACTTTTTTTTTTAAAAAACATTTTCCAAATCAAATTCATCTGATTAATTAATTTTATTGAATTTGAAGTTTTATTAAAATCGAATGAATAATTCTAAATGATCTGTAAAAAATAATTTTACTTTTTATAGATTAACAATTTTGACAATATGTTTATTTATCATAAATACAGATCATTTGTTTCAATTTGTACACCTATAAAAATAGATTACACGTTTCATTCATCGTCAATTTTGATGATACATTTTAATTGTAAGTGCCAAAATGGCAGACATTTAATTCCCTCAATTTTATTCATCAAATAAGGTTTTCAATTATTATAAGATTATTATTAAATAATTCAGAAAATTTTTGAAATTGGAGAATTCAATCAATTTCGACTGACAGTCGAACAATGAAGTACAAGAATTATATTAAAGTTATAAAATATATGAAATATATATACATGTCGGTTTCTCAGAAAAAGTTTAAATAAAAAATTGTAAAGCTTATTCACATCCGTTTATATTGGAAAATTTTTATTTTTGAAAAAAATATATATATAAATATTCAAAGAATTTTCAATTGTTTTCAAAATTGAACAGCTTTACCACTTTTTTAACATCGGTGTGTACAAAAATTTGGAATCGCGAAAAGAAAAAATATTATTAACTAAACCTACAGCATAGATTTTGTAAAATCCAACAAATTTGTTAAGTAATGAAAGTATCGATAGAACTTTGTAAAAATTAATGCACTGCACAAAATTCATGACAACTCCTATTTCAAATTCAAGTTGAAATTATCATTTCAACTTAAACAATCAATTTCGCACTTCTGTATATTTATTGTTTACGTTTATGTAAACATAACCCATATGTCAAAACAAAGCTAAAAACGCCTGTTTTACCATGCGCCAGTCATTTTTTAATAAAATCCATACTTAAAAACTCGTGAAATCCGCGGATTCAATTTTTCAACGATCGAATATGATTAATTGGCGGTTTTGCAAGTCGCCAAAAAATGTTTTTGTGATTCATTGTTCACGTAGGAACTATCTGCAAAAAGAAATTTGTCAAATCTTGACCTTAATAAAAAGATATAAGAAAAAGATGAATCTGTGACAATTCAAAATCAAGTGTTTTTTGTAAATATTACTGCTCGGTGCGAGAATGTGGGGGAACCCCTCACCTCTCGCTGACTACCGCCAGCAATGATTTCACTGGGAAATTTCGATACCCATTGTATACTGCCTAGTGAAAAGAAACCAGAACACATGTTCATGAATTTAGCAATTTAAATACATGTACTGAAATATTTATGAACACTAAAAACTTTGTACTTTGTAACATCAAGTTTTTCCTTTGTTATTCAATATATATTATCCTATAACTTAAAATAATTCGAATTAAAATAATCATACAGTGATTTATCGAATTTTATTCAAGAACTACGAACTTGGAATTTGTATTTGTTAATTTCATTATGGATTATTTCAAACTCTTGATTTTATCTTTAAAACCTTTTATACATATGTATAATAAATGCAGGGGCGTGCTCGTATTTTTGGGGGCCTCAGCGTTCTTGAACGGAGGCCTTTTTCGACAAGTGCGATTAGGTTTCATATTTTAGGTTCTCAATAGCTGGTAACTTTTTTGAACAATGCATGTACGAAAATAACTATCCGTTTGAACTTAGTGCTGCGATGTCAATAAATTGACTGAAGGACACCTCATTACTTCTTTCAAAAACATATTTTTATTAATGACAATAGTTTAAACAGACAATATTTACACAAATGAAAGTTTTGAACGAAAGACTTTACTAGTATTAGCAAGTGCATCGACTGATTTTTCGAGGGTTGCGTCGTCTAACTGAAATTTTCCCTCACAGCTGATGAGCATCAAATCTTCAAGACGTCTTTCTCCCATAGTTGATCGAAGTCGATCTTTGATCAAGCGTACGATCGAAAATGTTCTTTCTGCAGAAGCGGAAGAAACAGGAAGAGTGCTCATACCTTTGTATATGGTGAAAACATTCGGGAAAATTGCTTGCAAGTTGCATTTTGATAGCAATTTGAAAATTTCCAATGGAAATAAAATGTTTTCTTTTATCTCTTCTGCCCCTTTTTCATCGTCTGTTTCCACCTCGTTTTCCTCCTCAAATTCGGATATTTCATTCCCACTGCATTTCAATTGTGAATCTCTCTTTTGAGAGAATTCACTTTGTGATTTCTGGCAAAAAGATAAAATTACATGAAAGTGTCTCATTTCTATTTTTAGAGCTCAAAATAAATTATTATACACCCACTTGCCAATGTTAAGGTACCAGACTTGCGAAAGATTTTTTTAGCACAGCGAGGTGCATCACAAAGTTCGAAAATTCTCTATGCAATTCGCTCGAGTTGATTTCTATTCCCAGCCATTCTCTGACAGACATAAACAATTTTGAATTGTCTATTGAGACCACATCCAGTGGGGAGCTCATGCCTACGGAAAAAATTAACAATATTTATAAAATAACACGCACGTAAATGGAAAATTCGTTAGTATATTTTTATATTAGGCTTAGTTGAATCTACTTTAGTTTCGTATCTTAACAAGTACTATGCAATTTTTACGCAACAACATAATTGCTCTTTCCTGACTCCCAGAAGTACAATATAATATTCGGATCAGTTCAATTAGGTTTAAAATCATAAGAATTCATTAGTATTAAGTTCTCTTCTTGACAAATTTCCTACACTGTGTAAGTTTAAAAAATGACGCATTGCTGGTGATATATTTGAAGAAATCAATTTCACGCATTCTTTAAACATTCAAAAAACACTTCTACTTTTCTATGTATATTTTAATTTTTTTATTGTAAGTAAAAATTCTGTTAATTAGGTTTGAGTTAAACGTAACTCGTTATGTAGAGATATTTTATCCTAAGCAAAAAGTTAACATCACTTATTTTCACCAGCTGAATATCTGTTTGGAATACGCGAAACTTCTCACCAAAGTGCAGCTTTTGCTAACACTAGATTTGCAAGATGCTCATTTAGAAAGTGAAATTTTAATTTAAATAAGTGAAAATACAAGTTCAGAAATTCAAAGAGTACATACTTTTGAATAGGCTTGTGATCCGGTCTTCCCTAAGCAGAGATAGCTCTTCAAAGATTTCATTCGAATTTGCGGAAAAACGATCTTTGAAAACTGAAATGACTGTATCAATCAAAACATTAAACGTCTCGATTTTATAACGATCAATTTGATTTTGGGTTCTCTCGTCGTTTGTCGTTTCACCAGCTTGTTTTTTTCTGAGTGGTATCCTTTTTTCGAGAAAAGTTGTATTTATTTCACGTTTTCTAACAAACTTTTCAGCCTTTCTTACACAAGATGAAAAAAAAAACATCTTTCCTCATGTCCTTTAAACGCATCAAAGCTGTGTTAACAAGATCATGAGCTTGAACGAAATCAATGCTTTTAGACTGCATGCAATTCGATAATGGAGTGGTGATCTCGAAAACACTGTTGATTAATATCAAATTCAAAACAAAAGGAAATTCTTACAACTTTTCCTGGTACACTTTGGCTTCAAAAACAGTTTCTTTATCATTTTCTGTCTTTTGAATTTCCTCCATCGTTTCGACCAATTGATCATGACGATCATGAATGCATTCAGTTGCACGATGATGAGCAGTCCAACGCGTAAAACACAATGAAGATAATCGACGTACCCGGTTGTCCGTTTTCGGTAAAACTCCACTGTCTATATCTCTTTTTTGAATTTTTTCGAAAATCTACGAACATGGGAGCCTAACGTTACACATTTATGAAGACATTTAAAACTGTTTCTGAAATTTGACAATTCATACCTCAACTCGTTTTCTTCCAGCTTTGATGAAATTGCACATTTTTCCGACATTGCCAATGAAATTTTTGATATCCTGTTGAACCAATTAAAATTTGTCACAATACCCGTAAAATACACTAATAATACTAATAATGTACACTAGAAAATAACTAAAGTGGAACTACAGTGAAATACCTGAACAAAAAAAAGTACACTTATACTAACAAATTACATTAGATTTAGAGCTAGAATCTTTTTTGCGATCAAAATTTAAATGTTAGAAAGTATGGTCAACTGTCTGAATGTGAATTTTTGCATGCAATTTTTAATGTTATTTTGCAAGACTTGGTTGGGCGATAATTAAAAATAATTTCAATTGTAAAATTCTACCAGTGATGCCAAATCATCTTACTTGTGAGCAACTGCACATATCAATGATTACTAAATTCAGTACGTGAGCATGGCACCAAACATATAATGCTTTTGGGTTTTCTTTTTGAACAAGAGCTCGTAGACCAGAGTACTGACCACGCATAAACCAAGCACCATCATAAGCTTGTCCTGTTATGGTGGAAAAAATGTGTTTAAAGGACAATCCCCTATCCTGCTATAAATATCCAATTAGACGGTCTAAGTGAACATCCAATTGGAAAAATAACTAGAGAAACCAATCACACAGACCACTTACATTTCTAAATGGAAATCCAAATGGAAATCCAATTGAAAATCGAATACTGAACCAATTGCAAATCTATTTTCTAGTTTCCAAGTGAAAATCCAGTTCTATTTTCAATTGGATATGCCAGTTGGCTTTTTTGTCTATTTTTAAATCCAACTGGCTTGTTCAATTTCTGTTTCTGATCATTTTTCTGATTGGATTTCCAATTAAACCGTCAAACTGCAAATGTGATTGGATTTTTCTAGCAGGGTAGCTACTTAATATTTTAAACAAATGATAACAAAATAGATATTTGCCATTTACCGATCAAATACGACGTCCAATCAATTGAATGTTTCTCTAACAGCTTTTTAAACAAATCAAACATTCCTTTTCCACTTGCATTTTCACAATTCTCCAATGCGAGCAATCTTTCTACGACTTCGGGCTCACCAGTGCTTGGATTTGAGCGACAATATCTAACGACGATTGTGAATTGGTCCTTTTTGCTTATATCAGTTGTAGTATCAATGATAATGGCAAAAAACTTGGCAGTACGGATCTCATCAATGATATTTCGACGAATGTCTTCTGCCAGAATGCTGAGCATTTGGTTCTGAGTCTTGTTTGACAAAAAAGTAATAGTTCTACGTTCGTTCGACAAGTGCTCATTCAAAAAATTAGAGAGAGCTGGGTGATGTTCAGACATAAGAAAAGCAAGGTCCAGAAAATTGCCCAGATTTTTTTCGTTCACCTGGCTCAATTTTTCTTGTTTCCGACGTAAAGCTGAATTATGCTTTGCCAAATGATTGAGGATTGTGAATAACACTTTGACTGCTTCTCGATTTTGACTTATAATAAAATTGTGAGATTTTGCTACTTGAGCATCAATTCTTTGATTTGAAGAAAGGAAAACGCTACGAGAAATTTCTGATTCTACATGTTCTGCGTGTGATTCGTGGTTTTTCAATATTTGTGCAACATTCCTCCAATTTTTACATCCGTTTGTAACAAATGGCAAATGTTGCGATGATGGTTTACCAAACAAAATGCAACTCATGCAAAATACTCGATCGAGAGAAGAAGAATAACTGAGCCAATGTCTGCGCATGAATGTGCCATCTGGCAGTTGAAAACAATAATGATGCTCTGCAAAAGATCGCTTATTTTCATCTAACGGAAATCTCCCATTTGCCAAATCATGCGCGCGAGGTTGACACGGACCAAGAGTGGTAAATTTTTTCAATGTGATAGCAGTGAAGCCACACATTTTTGTGAAGTTGATGGGATCGTTTTCCAAAATTTGATTTCTGTGTACAACCTAACAGATTTAAAAGAAATTTATATAAATTAATGTCTAATCCTGTATAAAAAAAAAGTAATTTTTAGTCAACTGAAAATACTAAATCTAATAGTCATTGAAAAATGTACCTGTGAATCACTGTTGTCTGATTTTTCAGCGATTTGTAGTTCATCATTATCTTGAATGTCGTCATCAGGATTTTTTTGCTCGTCGATAGCTTTAATATCGTCAGAAATTTTATTCTCGTTACCAATCTCTTTACATGAAGAATTTTTCGAGTGAGTTGTATTATTCCCTACATAAATATAGAAATGAACTGATGTAAAAAAATGGCTTTTTTATATCGTTAAAATATGATAAATGACAAGTTTTATTTCATATTATAAAAGAAAATTCCCCATGAACTTTCTTTTCATTGTACATATTAGACGATAAATTTATCATACACAAATGAAACATCAGACGATTTAAATTTTTCATATTTTCATGTTGTAGATCTACAAACTACATTGATCCCTGAGTATCTGACATTTTTGAAACCTTGACAATCATCTTGATCAGGAAAGGTTTGACGAGGTGCTTGGTGACGGATTTTGTGATGTTCAGAAAATATTTTTTGCAGCAAAATGGTTGATAACTTTTGATAAAAAAAATTGTTAGTAATTTTTCATGAAAAAAATTCTGAATGAACGGTGAAGAAATAAATAGCAGTAACCCTGATTCTTGAAAATCAGTTTCCGGAAAATGATTTAAAGTAGTGTATTGTTTGCTTATCAGTAATTTTGTAAATATTATGTAAATTATGTTCTGAAATAGGTTTTGCTAAAAAGATTCTTTATAAAGTAATGTTACAAATTCCACTACTTAAACAAGGCAAAAAAGTATGATAAATCAAATTTTTCCAACACTTGACAAATTTAAATAGCAATAGAAATTCAAATATAACATTTTTCAGCATAGTTTACTTGCTATTCACAAAAAACGCGTATATTGCATGTAAAACAACATTTTTCAAAAAACATAATTGAGAAACCTAGGTTCTTTATAAAAAAAATCAATGAAATAAATTGTTCACCAGTGATATTGTTAAATTTTGTAGTTTTGCTTATTTGCGAAAAAAGAAATCAAGAAAAGTGTCACTTAAAAACCATTGCGAATTCTAAGAAAATATAAAGGAAATTTGTTTCGCAAATCGTCGGTCAAATATCATTGATCAGAGATACTTTTATACCCTATCTATACTTTTTACCTGATTCTATTGAACAACGTTATAAGTTATAAACAATTTTTTTCATAAAAAATTATGAGCAATTTTTTTATAAGAAACTAATATCGGAATCGAGTTGATTGCTAAAAAAACATATTCGCAAGTTGCATTCTAACAATCATGCTAAATAGTTTTTGCACTCCGCAAAGAGAGAATGTTTCCTTTCGAGCAGAAGAATATGTCAAAATACAAATTTCTATGACTTCATTCATTTCTCGCTCGAGTTTCGAGTTTCCAGTAAAATTGTTAAAGCTCCCCTGGGGCCCACGGCCCGGGCCTCGAAACCAGTTGGACTCTAGGCAAGTAATCCCTCTCTCTACGTTCTTTATCAGACACATGGTAGAATTATACAAGGTATGTTCAGGCGCATGTGGGGGTATGGTGGGAGTGTTCTCTCATTCTCTAGCATAGGTAATCTCTCTCGCATCGGAGTCTGAGCGCCGCCATATTGCTTGTTTTGTTTACCGCAACATACCGCAATGTCGAGACAGTGCAAAGTGAAAAATTGTAAAAACGGTTGGCGGAAAAATCAAAATTCGCAGAATTTGTCACTTCACACTTTACGAACTCGCGGTATCTCGATGACAGATGTCAACAGATGTAAACAAAAACAAGCAATATGGCGGCGCTCGGATTCCTGCGCGAACTGAACGAAAACGCGTCCACCTACTGAACATACCTTGTATAATTCTACCATGATCAGACACACGAAGGGTATCGGGAATTTTCTTCAAAACTTTATCTATAATGTTTCACCGTTCAAAAAATTCTTTAACGTTTTTCCTCGCGGATACATTCCTTGAACATTTTTCTAATTCATCTTCTCTAAAATGTTTTTCCCTGGAGATTCCCGAGTTCCATTTCTACCGAGCAATTATATTTAACTTTGTTCCTCGAAACTTTATCTGATCAGTTTTTCTACACAACCTTATGAATCACATTTTTCCTTTGAGGGCGTCAACTGTTCCTAGGATATTATAACCGGAAAAACGAGATTTTGATGTGACTCACCTTCAGGCTTTGCTCCTGTTTTGACGAAAAATTGATCTATCTTTAGCGTTTTTTCGATTTCCGCGTCAACGCGCTTCTTTTTTTCTTGTGCCTTTCGCTTTTCATGCCCACTCGGTTAATTACGTTTCATATTTACATAACATTCACAAAATATTTTAAAATACAAACTTCAAAACTCTATCGACTACGAAACGGCAATGCACGATAATTTGACTGAAACTTCTCACTGACTCAAGCAATTTCTCTCTGGTAACTCCAGCGAACAAGCAGCATCGTTAATGGTCACTATTGGCCACTAGCTATACGATATGTATATAGGTATACCATAGAGCGTTTGCAATGTGACGGGCAGATTCACTATCGCGGCGATGGGACCACACCATACTAACAGAAATGGCGCGTTCATTCAAAAATAAAAAAACGAAATTTTTGCATATGACTGAAAAACTGGGGGCCCCTCGAGATCGGGGGCCTCAGCATTTCGCTGAGTCCAAGCATAGGGGAGCACGCCCCTGAATAAATGATAAAGTCAAATTCTTGAAGTATAATATTTTAGTAATGAAAAAGTTTGAATTAACAAAGAAAATGGTTTTTTATTCGAAATTCCATAAACTATGAATTTTCAATATTTACAGTGGTTTACTAATTTTGACATTGAAAAGAAAAATGCTAATTGCACCTTATTTTTTTCCTTGTTCCCTAACAAATTTATGTATGTATGTATATCATATATTTCAATATTTTCAGAAAATATTTACCTTCTGACTATAAATAGAAAAATGTCATTCGACGAGACTGTTCAAATCAGTAGCGAACCAGAGAAACAAGGGGATAAGATTTTGGGGTTTGAAATGTCTTTCGGAATTTAAAAAAATTTAATTTTTAGTAAATGTAACAGTGAAAATTAAAGTACAAAAAAATGAAACTTCACATTCGAATATGTTTTCTTAGAAGAGTCGAAGTTTCTGTTTTTTCAGAACAAATTAAAGTAACTGAATATTTTCAGTAATCTACTATTGACATTTATATTGTAAAATATACATTTTACAAAATGTTAATAAACAAAATTGAAGAATTAAAAGGTTTTTAATAGTTCTAAAGCACAGATTTGAACAGTTAAATAAAAATTCGACTTTGGAAATATTTATTTTAATAGCCAAAATTTGAAGTAAAATGGATATTGATTTCTAATTTTTATTTCTGAACATAAAAAGAAAAAATAAATACCATGTAAACGTTAAAAATACTGAATTTCATACAATTTTAAATTATCTCTTCAATTTAATCATAATTTATACCTAAATCGATTTTTAATGTAATCATATTTATTCTAATTGAATTATTTTTTTATATATATTCTTATACATTTGATAGTAAATCAATATAGATTAAATAACATAATTATATAACTGATGTTCATACAATTGAAATATACTCGTACATTAATGACAATAAATTATATCGAAAAACATTTTATAATATTATATTTTGAAATATTACATGTTATATTGTAAATGTTTGAGAAATAATTTTTCAGATGATAGTTTCTTGTGATCTTCTGAATTTTCTTACATTCATCAAAAACAATCAACAATACTTCTTCAAATTCAAACGATTCACTTTAGTGAAATCAACGATTTTGCATATTTGAGGTGAATTTTGGAAAAAAGTTCTACACGGAGAAAAAAGCGCAGCTATGACGAGCAGGCGCCGTGGCTCTGAGAGACGCGCACGGAAACAATGGAAAAAAAAAACTTTCACCGCAGCTCTCAGGAGTGCGGTTGCGGCCCTGACAACCATGCAGCGCGGTGGCCCACCGCCGGTGGCCTGTATCTCAACCGCATCGCTGAGAGCTGCAGTGAAAGTTTTTTTTCCGTGTACTATTCTAAACAAATAAATATTTTTTCTTTGATGTAAACATTCAACAATAGTAAAAGCAAAAAAAAAAACTTGAAAAATCTGGAAGGTTTAATATTTCAAATTTTTGTAAATTACTCAGTATGTTACATAAGTATAATTTCAAAGGTGAAAAAATTGCAAAAAAAAAATCGTTGCAGAAACATTTAGATTGAAATGACAAAAATTTATTTACAAAAGAAATTTAAATAATATGTCTTGAAATCTGAATTCCTGATTATGTATTCGACTTTTTCATTTGTAATAATCAAGGTTTGTAAAGTTACTTAAAAAAATGTAACGCATTACGTAACCGTTACTTAGGTAAAATAAATAATTCGTTTTGTTACCGTTACTACTTAACAAAAGTGACGTTCCGTTACTTTCACGTTACTTTTTGGAATAAATTGAATGTTAATAACGTGACATCGAAAAACTAAGGATAAAAAACAATATCAAAGTACTCATGGTTTTGTTTTATTATAGAAACTGTTTATTTCAGATATGAAAAAATGGTTTCAGACGAAAAAATATTTGACGTCTTTAATTTTTTTTTTTTATTTCAACAAAACGTTTGGCTCGAACAAAACATCGTATTTTGGAGATCTGTTTGTTAGGACGAGCCATGGTAGAATTAGACAAGGTATGTTGTTGTGCAGGTAGGGGTAGGGTGGGGGCATTCTCTCTGTTTCGGAAATCTCTCTCACACTCAGCCAAGTCGCCGCCATATTGCTTATTTGTTTACATGTTGCAAGGATATACTGGAAGAAGGATGCCCGACTCGCCACGAAATCTACTCGAAAAACGGACCGTATATCGTCAGCTATGTGGGAGGGGTTTCTTCCATTTAACTAAAGAGCGCAAGGAAGAGGAGATTATACAGCTAAAGAGAGAGGAACGCATTGGTTCCTCCCACATGGCTGACTGTATGCTTGCCACTTTCACTGTGGCGAGTCAGGCATCCTTCTTCTAGTATCCTTGACATGTTGCCTGTCAGTCTGTCAAAATGTTGAAATGCCTTTGAAATCATTAGGCGAGAGCAAACCAAGATGGCGGCGGCCGTGCTGTGCGCGAACCGAATCAAAACGCGTGCCCGAAACGAACATACCTTGTCTAATTCTACCATGGGGCGAGCTCCCCAGGAATAATTTTTTTACGTGAGGAAAATTATTAAGTATTTGTTAATCTTTACTCTTTGACCCTGAGAAAACAATCAATTGGCTTGTTTAAATTCTTATACTTTTTTCAAGTTCGAAACATTTCTGATCATGACATTTCATCCAATGTTAGCCGCAGGAAAAATTTTACAAATCAATAGATTTTTGAGAGAATCTTTGATACCCAGATTTTTAGAATGTTTGACACTTTTTGTATTTTTCAGTATTTATAAAATGTTGCAGGATTTTCTTGTATTTTTATAAATTTGTACTATTTTTCTGCACATTGATAGATTGCGACTATTTCATGCTCTAAATCCAACCCTATCGTGCATCTTCTAATATTAGAACTATTAGAACTATTAGAATCGTGGGGATCGAGCGGAGCCGTCCCCACCCTTATGTCAGAGGCGAATAGGAATTCCCTTTCCCCCACGATTCCAATAGTTCTAATAGCTCTAATATTACCCAGTAAGCCAAGCGTGCACATCCAAATAAGCACAATGTCATGGCGTCAATATCATGCAGCTACTTTGCCCCTATTATGCAGCTAAGAATATTCATATCCATTTTCGTTCCTCAATTTTTGTGAAATGTTTGCAACAAAAATGGCCAATGTCTTGCCGTTATTAACGAGCAATAATTGTAATGCAACTGCTGCAAATTTGGGTACAAACTGTTATAGCAAATGCGTAACTTCAAAATGACGGAAGTTTTTCGGAAATGTTTTTCGTATTAATATTTTTGTTTATCTGCTGCCAATTTGAGGGAAAACTGTTAGTGATAAACATTTGGTCATAAACTAACTGATAAACTAACTGAAATTTGTCGACAAAAATTTTCTTCAATCATAAATTTTTTTACAATAGAAAAATTATTAATTGTGTTTATATTGATAAATAAATGTGATCGTTTTGCAAAATGTGTGAAATAATTTAGTCAAATTATTATTTACCCATAACGAATTATTTATAACAAATTACAAACAATAAATTAATTAAAAATTGAAGGATTGGTTCATGATAATTGCTTACAAACGATTGTTTAAACAATTTTCTAGAAAGATGTGGGAGGGTGGTGTCCCCTCCTTACGTAATTACTATAGTCAACTGTGATTTTTGTGCGTTGACTGCACGGCAACGCTATTCGGAACACGTAAAAATTACTAATAATATGATGCATATATTTTTTGTGGTCGTTGCATTTATACATTTTTTTTTTTATTTCTGTCATTGTTTATAAGTATGGCGCGTTGATTTGAGTGCAAGGTGCAAATATTAAGACCTGGCCACGTTGTGGTAGGTTAGATTTCCGTCCTCGTGTTTTTGTTTGACGCAATATAGAATGATTGTCGGTGGTGCTTATTGTTAATCTTCTACGTTATGTTAGACACAACTTGAGTATAAATTTGCGGCATTTAATTTTTTCAGTTCATTATATTATATATTCTATTATTATTATTATTATTTTACATTATATTATTATATTTACTTCAGGAGCATATGACTGCGACAATATGACGTTAAAATTAATATTTTGCCCATGGGCAGTAAAGGCATGATATTGAGCTAGCTTGAATCATATTTGTAGCTGTTTCGTTGTGACAAACGCTTGTCGACAAACTGCCAACCTATTGCATCTGCAACTGCTGCCAACTTTGCGCCATGCATGTCAAAGAGCACGCAGCAAATATGACCCAAAAATTGACTGCGTTTGGCTTTCTGAGTAGAAGATGCACGATAGGGAAAGTTCATAAAATTATTTGTATTTAAGAGGATTTTTCAGCAAATAGTGTCAATGAAGATTTTTATTTCCTTTGATTTTTTAGTACTCTTCTACGATTTGAAGGACTGTTCAATATTTGTGAAACTATTCGTTTTTTTCAAGATAATAGAATGTTGCAGAATTTACTAGTATTTTTACATATTTTCAGTATTTTTTTCTAAATTGTTACATACATTTCAAGAATTTTGAGCTCTAGAATTCAAACTCAATAAAATTTTTCGTGTTTTAGAGGGTTTTTCAGAAAACAGTGTCTCGTTAGATCGATTTTTACTTCTTGCAGTACTTATGGTATTTATTCAGTTTTTATATGATTCCAAGGATCGTTCATTATTCTTATACATATGTTGTTGTATGAATTTCTGAAATTCGATAGATTTTTAATGTTTCATATGTTTATTTATTTGTATTTTTCTTTTTACTACGTATTTTCTTCCTGTATTTCTAATTGTTTATAGAACCTTGTAGAATTTTGTGGTTTTTTTAAATATATTTCTTTGAATTTCCAGAATGAGATTTTATAGAATTGAAAGTTGGAAATTTGTAAAGTAGTTCGATCGATTTTGTAGAAAACAGTTTCTTCATAGATCAAGAGTGCCCTAAATATTTTTTTTATTTTTGCGATACTTTTACGATTTAAAAAATTTTCTGGTATTTTTATAGACTTCTAATACACATATATTTTTAGAATTCAATGCTCGAGAAATTGAAGTTTCTTGATTCCTGGAATTACATAAACTTTTGAAGAATCTAATAACGTGAAACTAATTGAAATCTAGTATCTTTCGTATTTGTTTTTTTTTTTTGTATTCGTTATATTCCATAAGATTTTCTAGCGAGATCTGCAGATCTTAAAGATCCTGCTATAGAGTTTTAGATCTATAAATTTTAAGTATTTTTATATATTTTCATGCTAATTTCTAAAATTTAACGCTTTAAATTGTAAAAGTGTATATTAAAAAGTAAAAAAAGTGTATATTCTTTGTCGATATTTGTACACAAATGACTAATATTCCACACTGTTGCATTTAATATTATAAATATATAATTTCCTATAAAAAAATGAGGAAGTTAAAAATTACTCATATCTTACTTTTTTTAAAAGCATTTCTTAAAAAGTTATAAATTTTTATAACTTAATGAGACTGATAAAAGTAACGTGAAATACCCAGCTGAAAATACTCAAATGATCCGTCATTTATCCGTTCATTTGACTGTTCATATGGGTAAATGGGCATTCCGGTCAAATGACTCGACCAAATGGGTTGACCAATGGATTTCCGAATGATCGGTCAAACGTCTGACCAAATCAAACGGCAAAATAAGATGGACAATTAGATGGTCAAATGACGTGGTCACATGACTGCGTGTAAAAAACCTTTTTTACTCTAAATCGATACAGGAGTAAAAATCATGACGCAATTTTTTTTGTTGCAGAACTTTGAAATTTTACAAAACGGTCCCAAATGTAAATACATTTGTCCATCTTATTTTGCCGTTCGATGTGGTCAGACGTTTGACCGATCATTTGGAAATCCATTTGTCAACCCATTTGGTCGAGTCATTTGACCGGAATGCCCATTTATCCATATGAACGGTCAAATGAACGGATAAATGACGAATCATTTGATTATTTTCAGCTGGGTAACGGGATTTTCGTTACTGGTTACCGAAAAAAAATGACTCGATCTCGTTATCGTTACTTGTTAATTAATGTGACGCGTTACGTTATCGTTACAGTAAAAAAAATTCTTATTAAATTTCAAGGTCAAGAATTCGGTGTAAAAAATTGCATGAAATTGATATAAAAATATGTTCCTAAAAAATTTATTCTTGCAAAAATTGAATATATTAAATTCAAAAATTCTGTGGTGATTTGATGTGAGTTTTATTATTAGAAAAAATTGATGATTTTAAATCAAAATGTATGAAAAATAAAGGAGTTGTAGCATACTACTATCAAATTAAAATCTTTAACTCACAAATTAATAAATTCAAACACGTCTAACCCTAAAATTTCAAATTGAAGAGCCTCAGAAAAAAAAACAAGGGTTGAAAACGGCACATGGGCTATTAGAATGACACCTCAATAATCGACCAACGTTTCGTTACTTTATTTAAGAACATCTTTGGAGTCAAGAATCACCCTCTGAAAAAGTCCAAATTGCAAAAATGATTCTTCTAACCCTTGTTTTTTTTTTTTTTTTTTTTTTTTGGAAATTTGAGAAAGAGGACACATTTAAATTATTTGTTATTGAAGAGCCTCAGATTTGAATTTGACAAGAATTAATCACACAAAAAAATAGAGTTCTTGACTAAAAACTCAACTATTCGAGTATTTTAAAAATTCCAAAATGCAAAACATGTATTTTTGGAAGAACCCCTCTAGAAAATTTTTTCTGTGTGCGCCCCTGGTTAAAATTGATCAGTACTATTGGCGTCATTTTCAAAATTGAAATGTTTTTGTTTCAGAAGAAAACAGTTATTAAGACTCAAGATATGAACAATGAAACTAAAAAAGAGCCCAAAGAAAAACTATCGGCCCATGAGCGTTTGAAATATATGCTGCCCAGCGACAAATATGTGGAAATGTTCATCGACGAAAATTCGCCAATTTTCAAAATCCAACCTAGTATTAAGAAAATGGTGGAAACCAGTCTGACATTCTTGAATATGGGATCGAAGAATGAAATCTATTGCATTATTTGCATGAAGAACTTGGACATTGACAGTCCTGCAGTTTTTTTCGAACACTGCAGTGGTCGATATCATTCCGGAGCCCTATTGAAACTGACGAAAATTCACAAGGACTTTAAGAAACATCCGGAACAATTCAGCGACATGGCCCTTGGGCAAGAGCAAATTGTAACTACCTTTGATGAAAATGTTTTACAATGTCTCGCGTGTGAAATGAAGGTAAACGATGTGGAAGACGAAATTTCTCTCCACGTGAAAGACGCGAACCATAAAAAACATAAAAACCAACAAAAAATAAAACAGAAAGAGTTTTCGGAGAGAGTTTTCGAAATGCTGAACGAAAGCTATTACTTTTCTCAGCGTTTTTTCTGTCAAGCGTGTGACTTCAAAACCTCCTTAGAGCTGGAGTTTCACGATCACTTGGTGTCAAAAAAACACGCCAAGAAGAAAGAAATCGAACAAATGGATTACCATTTTTGTTTTACCTGCATGGGTATGTGGTGTGGGACTCTGAAAAGTCGAATAAGGCATAGCGAGGATGATCTGCATAAATTCGTGAGGAAAAATTTTGAGTGCCAAATAAGAGAAATGTCTCAGCTGGTTAAAGACATTTTGAAAAATTACCAAAACGAAGTTGCCATTTTGATGGAAAAAACCAAAAAAGCAGCAGAATCAGATGTGGTGAAGAAAATTCTGCCAAATCTGAGAAAACTGTTGGCCTCGGAGTTTCCAGATGTGAACGTTTATTTGTTTGGGTCCAGAATGTACAATTTGGGAACTCCCGACAGCGATGTCGATATTTACATCGATTGTGGTGAGTTAAGAAATAAAGTTTTCATTTTTAATGAATCTTGATATACTTGAAAATAAAAAAACGTTTTCGATTTTCCTCATTAAACTCCCCTAGCAAAGGTTTTGGATCAAATTCGGATCACAGTTGGATCAAGATTTGATCCGATTCTGGTCCAAGCGTGATCTACTTCGATCCAGCACAAAAATCTTGGCTTAGAAAAGTTTATATCGCATTATTGACTCTCCGGAAGCATTTTTTTGTCATGATAAAGTATGTAGGCAGCCAAAAACATTTTTTCGTTACTCTGAAATCACTAATTATTGCTTGAGTGGTAATGCAGGAATCCAGAAAAAGTGATCGACAAATAAGTTCGGGCTATACGAAAAAATCATCAATTACTCACAATAAACCATATAATTCTACAAATTAAGGCGTCCGATTATATTCTTTTTTATACAAAATATATATTAAATGTGCAATCATGTGATAAGAGGTATGTGGATGATGAAAATGATAATGGATCAAAACCGGACCACAGTCGGACTAGAAATGGATCAAAATTTCATCTAAATACTTTACTAGGATCAATTATATTCTTATTTAATTTTTCTTACTTTTAAAGTTAAGATAACACCATTATTTTCAATAGATAAAATTTATTTCAATATCAGTTCATGAACTGCTACAGCAATTACAAAAAATGCACTAAATATTTATTTATGCTGTTTATTGCTTAGTTTTGATCTTTGTGGTATTCCTTCATTGTTCAGCATACTATCCTGAGACTTGCAATTATTTAAAAAAAATAATCCTAAAGTGATTATTCTACTTTTATTCGAAAATCTCGAAATTGGAAACTACTTGTTTCAGGAGGTCGACACGTAGGTTGGATGGCGCTGACATTTGTTCTGAAATTTTTCTCTCTCTCTCTAACTTGTTTACAAAACATTGTCACCTGTCGTGGTATCCAAAGTGTGTAACGTTCTGTTTTTATGATTTTTTCGATAAAATTTCTTCAAAAGTGAGTTGGAAATTTAAACATTGTGAAGATGAGCCTCAACAGTATTAGATATGTTTCCAAATTCAATCGATTTCAAATTTTCCGCAAAAACTGTACAACAAACGCCAGCGCCTTCCAACCTCTTTTGAATGGCCGGCGGAACTACAAGCGTGTCAATCAATTTTTACTAAAATTAATCGTTTTCGATTATTAATCAATTATTGACTCTCCTTATTTTGTTGTCAAAATTACCTATTACTTTCCAGTTGTGCTCGACCGAAGCCAGCCTATTCTGGTGGTAAACTATAAAGTTCGACAAACACAATTTTTTTAACATTAAAAGAAAAGGATAAAATTTTGTTCAGATATTTATGAAAAATTGTTGCGAGTATCTCCAAAAATTGTTAAAAATATTTCTTCAGTGGCAAACGATTACGATTTTTTATCGGAATAATAAAAAATCGATTAATCGCGGATATGAAATAATCGGATGATTGTTCGATTATTAATCGATAAATAATCGTTTTCCGATTTAATCTAGGATAATATCCCATTCAAAATTGTTAATTCGCTAGCTACAAGATGAAACTCTGTTGTAAACAAGTGGCACAAAAAAAATTCATTAAATATCAGATTTTTTCAATAAATCATTTATAATTTTATAATAAAAGTATTATAAAAAAATCATATCATCATAATAATTATGAGCTATGAATTTTGAAAATACAAATACACAGCAGCTCAAAAATTTTTACATAAAAATGTGGACTCATAACTGCACTCGATAATTTCCTCCGATTATTTACTCTAAATATAAAATTATAATATTATGAATTATTAATTATGAAAATGCAGATGCACATCAGTTTACCCATTTTTATACAAACGATATTTTAATATAATATATTATGTAATTATTTTTCTCTGTGATGCTCGAAAAAGTTTATTTCTACTTTGATTACACCTTTTTAAAATTGTATAATTTCTGTCTAAGAATGATACAAAAACATGTTGAATTTCTCTCATAATGGAGTATATTTTTATTTCTATTTTTTTTTTTTTTTTTTTTTTTCAATTTTTTATAATTAAAAATATCACTACGGTTGGAATTTTTACTAAAAACATTTTCAACTAAAAATACCACATATTAATCAAGAATATATTTCATGGTATACTTATAAAAAAGTAAGCAATTACAGAGATTATAATAAAATATTTACAAAAAATAATTATTTTATCAAAGCGGTCTAAAAAGTCTACTTTTTTGCCCGCTTCGCGGGCAAAAATCGGCTTTTTCTCTCGCTACGATTAAAAAGACCGTTCGCATCATGGGAAAAAATAAATTTCTCACGAGGGTGTAAGTTATAACCCGAGCCGAAGGCGAGAAATATAACTTATACCCTTGTGAGAAATTTATTTTTTCCCTAGATGCGAAATGTACTATTTTGCCTCTCACACATGAGAAATGAGCGTATTTAGACACGTTTCGACATACACAAATGAACTATTTCAGGCCAGCACGCAGGCTGTCGACAAATGACTGTCGGCAGAGAAAGTGGGGTCCTTTTAACCCGCCGAGTTAAACCCGGCGGACTAAATGCCCCCCCTTCCCTTGCCCCTGCCGACTGTCTTTTTCTCCAGCCTCCGTGTTGACCTTCAATACTTCATTTGCCATGTCGAAACAGTTTTAATACGCTCATTTTTAATTTTTTCGAGGCAAAAAGTATCGTCTGTACCTCGGAGCAATAACAGCTGATTAGACCTCATGTGATTGCCACCTTCGCTTCGCTCAGGCGGCAAACCTCACACTCGTTTTAAATCGGCTGTTTTTACCCCTAGCTACAGAATATACTATTTTGTACTTTGAAATTTAGTGGTTTTTCTTCATTATTCAGGATATTATCCTAGGACTCAAAATTATGTAAACGGAAATGATTCTAAAAAATAGATAAAATTATGTTATAGAGTTAGGAAATTCCAAACTGCATTTGTTTACTTGATTTTATATAATATTGAACTGTTGATTTTATCTTAGATAAATAAAAATCTGTTGAATGATATAGTATATTTCGTAACAGGCACGGATGTGCGAATTTGGCGAAACGGGGAAATTACGGTCCAAGGCGAAGCCGAGGACTGTAACCTGTTTTGCTTATGAGCACATCCGTGCCTGTTACGAACGATATTTTATGTACCGAGGGCATAGAAAACGCGTTTAGAGATCTCGAGCTGGCATAGAAACGCGTTTTCTATGCCAAAGGTACATAAAAGTATATACTAAAGTTTTCTGAATAGCAGGTATCACATTTTAATAATAAATAAACTATAATTTTATAGATAATTAAAATATATAATTTGAATATATTGAGTTATACATTTTTAAATGCATATACACAATTACTCACAAATTGACAAATCAATTAAATGAGAAATATGCATATGTATTCATTTTTACTAAATGAAATAAATTATATTCTTATATATACTTTGTAAATTTTTTATGTTCAAAGAACACTTTTGTTTTTGACAGTTAAAAATATCAATACAATGTACATATTGTTGCTTATATGTTTTCTAATTAAAAATGTCTATTATAAATCATAAGATTTTTATTTATACTACTATAATATGTATTGATACAGTAAATACAGTAAAGATGTTAGAATATCTGTTATAATAAATTTGTAAATATTATAAAAATATATAATCACTGACAGTATATATGTAACGAATGACATAAAATAAAAATATTCAATTAGATATGATAAAAATAAAAAATTTTTACCAAAATTTTGTATAAATGTTTGAATCAAGAACTTGGAAACATAAGATAAAATCAAGAAATAAACAATTATACTTTTACATTTGATGAAAAACAGAAATAAATTTAGAATGAAAATTTTTTTGATTTTGTGAAAAAGGTAACTTTTCCACTTTGAAAAAAAAACCTGACCCAAAGTAATAAAAAATTTAATAATGGAATTTTTGATCTGATAAATTTTGAAATTTTATGATTGTTGAAATACTGAAAGTAGGTGAAACTTTTGTTGGTAATATTGTGGAGCTCGAATAATAATTCATAGGGGAGACCGGGGCTGGTTTGGACAAGGCTAAATTTTATAGTCAAATTATTGATACAGCACCACCTGTTACATATTAGTTGGTTGTCATTTCAACTATACATACGTAGTTTCATGCAAGGGGGCGACTCTATGGTAAAATTCGTGGCGGCGAAATGACAGTCGATGCAGAAGGCGCTGCGAGCATTTGAGATGAACAGCTGAGCGAAGTTGGGGCCAAGAAGGGGCAACGGGTGTAACGGGGAAAATCGTTTGCAGCGTTTGTGGATCGCAGGGCTCCTCGACTCACGGGTTAAATGTGTGGCTCCGAACAGCGCCGCCATCTTTCCTGTGGGGAATGCAGTAACCTCGGAATTTTTACGTTATGTTTGAATTTTATCGAATCAACAGCCATTTGAACGCTTATTGGCGCATTAGCAACCAATTAGCGCGCCAGTGTGACCACAGCGACGCCACTTTGCCAGCCACTTTGGCCCATAAGAGTCGAGGAGCCCTGGTGGAGCGAAAGCGAGGGCAGCGACGGGGGGGGGGGAGAAATTTATCGCAAGCGTCCGCAGCTCCCTCTGCATCGACTGTCATTTCGACGCCACGAATGTTGCATTGGAAAGCCTTAGAGAGTCACCCTGCTGGTTTCATGTCAAAACATCGCGGTTTTCGTTCAGTAGTGCGGATTTTATAATTTTGTAGGCAGAAAGTAACTTTTTCACTCGTTAAATTATTGGTATGTCATGAACAAAACAATTTATTTCCTAGAAATGATTTCTGGTATTGATAAATCATGACAAGAGCCGCAAGATTCCGTAGCGTTCTTATACCTAACTTAAAATTGTTACTTGTAAAACACAATTATTTATGAAAAACGCGGTCGGGGCTGGTTAGGACACTTTGTAGCGGGGTAGGTTGGGACGCATAACTGAGCATGTATTTGGACGCATCATGAATGATACTTCACAGATCGAAACGGCAAGTTGAAAAAACTGACAAAAAGTAGAAAAAACATAATTGTTGACTATATTTTTTTAATTTTAACAACGTTTCATTGTAACGTTCTTTTATAATTTCAAATCAAATGAACATAAGTATGTAAAAAAATGAAAAATAAAAATAAATATTGTCCTAAATAAATAAAAAAGTATTAAATAGTAATCATTGTACACGTTTTTGATTTTACATTAAAATCACCTATTAAAATTTAGGCATTTTTATATGCGTCCATACCTGCCTGTATATGGGGCAGGTATGTACAATCGACCTCGTCTCATTCTAAAAATTCCTCCTTCTTCAATAATTAACTTCAGACATTGAAAAAATTAACACAGCTAGCCAAGAGTATGCTTATCAAAATTCAGTTAATAACTTTATTGAAAAACATTTTGCAAAAGAGGGAAAAATTATAAATTAAAAAGTGTCCACATCAACCCCAGTCTTCCCTATATAATGAAAAAAAAAAAATCACAAAAGATTTTAATGAAATAATTATCACTGTTGCAGGGGATAAATATCACGGAAAACCAGAACTAATTGAAGAGATTTTTTCTTTGCTTTGTTCCGACATAAACTGGAATGTGTTGGAGGCGGTCCACAGCGTGGTTCCGATAATACGAACCACGCATAAAAAATCCAACTTGAAGTGCGACTTGTCGTTTTCCTCCGGGATTGTCGTGGAAAAATCCAAAATTATCAAGTGAGCAATAGTGGTTCAAATAAAATTTATTTGCGACCAATTTGAAAGTCTTCAATAGATGGATCTTTATTTTTCAGATATTTTTTGGATTCGTATCCACTGAGCAGACAAATCTTGCTGTTCCTGAAAAAGTTTATGTTCCATTCCGAACTTTCGGGTTCCTGGAACATCAATACTTACGCGCTCACGTGGTTGGTGGTTTTTTATTTGCAATCGCTGTCGGTGTACCCAAATTTTCCGGAGCTCATCGCCATAGAAAATTGCTCAAAACTGGTTGATGGTGAGCTTAATAATTGTTTTGAATATTTTTTATCACTGTGATACATAGCTCATTCTATTTAGAATTGATCAGGTCAATGTACACTTCGAGATGGGGGTTTCAGGGATTTAAACCTCTCCTGAAATCTGCATAAAATTTTATATGAATGACTTTAAATTCGTCCACTTTATTCCGAATTGTCTGAAACAAAAAGTCTGACGAAAGCATTAATTTTTCTTTATCTCTTATCTCATATGGACGAAACGAATGCACTCACATATGCATAGGGGTCATACACGGATGAATATGAGTTGTGAGCGTACTCTAGATTGCCTGTGACGTTTCAAACGTTAAGATGAGGAGAAAAAAAAAGAGAAGAATTGTGTCCAAAGTGAAGTTATTTTGTTGTTTTCTGGTTCCGGGATTACTATGTAATGAGAGTGTTTTAAAATAAACTTATAGTTTTCTCTTTGTAACCGTTTCACAGCTCGATCACTTGTTTTACAGATGTGTTTTCATTTAGGATTTTACTAATTATCATTTTGTATGAAGTATCACATCCCTGATGAAGCGAGGGATCCCTCGCGAAACGTCGGATGACACAAAATGTTTTTTTTATAAAGTCCACAGTTGTTGAATTTGAATCCATTCAGACAAATCTGCATAAAATTAATTATTATTTCATGTAAAAATGAAAAAAAAAAAAAAAAAAAATATGTCAAACATTAGTGTCGATCATCGGAGCCAATGTTTATTCAAAATTCTAATTAAATAGAAATGAAACTCATTTTTAAAAAGTTTTCAAAAAAATAAAAATGAGTTTCATTTCTATTTATTTAGAATTTTGAATAAACATTGGCTCTGATGATCGATACTAATGTTTGACAAATTTATACTGAATACGGAGCGTAAAAACCATTAATTGAAAATAAAATAAGCTCAAAAGATTTCAAGTATGTACGTTTTTAAAATTAAACGATTTTCAGTATTTTTTATGTTAACAGCTTGAAATGATAATTATCCTGGCTTAGGAAGAATTTTTTGTTAACCAAAATTCTAATTTTACAAATCCCAGAGATTGTTGAGACACAATAAATTGAAATCTACGAAAATGCTTGAAAAAAATATATATATATATAAAGTCCACACACACGCACACACACACACACACACACACACACGCACACACACACACACACACACACACACACACACACACACACACACACACACACATATATATATATATATATATATATATATATATATATATATATATATATATATATATATATATAATTCAAACTATACGAGCTTTTCAAAAATACTTGAAGTAATTTAATTCTATGAAAGAACTGCTTTCTAACAAATCTGAACAACTACCTACGATCTATAAAAATTCTATAAGCGTATACAGTAATGTTAAGAAATAGTGAAAATTTAAAAAATACTAGAAAACGATACGAAATCTTATGAATACTAAGAATAAATATGAAAAAACAAGAGGTCTATAAAATAATTACAATTCATGCAAACAAAAATTTGCCAGAAATCTGTAAAATTACTATTAGTTGATCGAAATATGAATTCTAGAGCATCGAATTCCAAAAATATGAAAAAATACTGAAAAACCTTCTAGTTTGATAATTAGTAAAAAACTGTGAGAAACACTAGAAATCTTTTAACAGTCGAAAACTTTAGAGATATAATTCTCTCAAAAATTCATAAAATTTCGTGTTCTCGATTATATAATTCTTTAAATCTGTATAGAAATCCTTATCAATACCAGAAAATTCTTTCGATCGTATAAGTATTACAAATTTTCCTCAAAGCACTATAAATCTCTATCAAAGATATTAGTTTTCTAATAAATCAATTTATATTCTCAAAATTGTCAATGCTAAAGCGTCAAATTCTAAAATTTTGTAGAGTGATCCATAGAAATATTTAAAATCTTTAAAAATACCAGAAAATACTATAAAATTTTACGAATTATATACAATACGAAAATTTTAGAAATCTATGAAATACATTAAATCTGTGTAAATATTTTACTTATTTAAACATCTATGAAAATATTGGAATTTTTTAGAACTTTGGTTCTTAGAGCTTCAAATTCTAGAAAGCTAAATAGAAATGTATTATTATATCAACAAATCATTCAAGTTGTATATGAACTAAAGAATTATGAAAAATGCCAAAAATATTAGAAAAATATCCAAACCTCAATTTCTTGAGAATCACAAAAATATATATATATTATAAACAGTATGCTATTTTGGGCTATCCCTAGTAATGTGTAACCTTATATAATTCTCAGAAATCTTGTATATTTGCCATATAAGTTTTATAAGGCATATATGGGTACTATATAAGATTTCAAAAATCTTATAAGGCTCTATATGCTTCCATATAAGAAATGGGTAGACATAAGGAATTTCAGTTATCTTGTAAGATTTCTAAGAATCATATAAGATTCCAAATTACTAGGGATAAACATTTTTTAAATTGAAAATCTCTAAATTCTAAAAATTTTACTTCTCTAACCAATTCGTTAAAGATTAAAATTATAAAATTCAGAAAGAAATATATTTTGTCAAAAAACCACCTTATAAAATTTTGTCTGACCTAGGTCCCTGAGATCAGATCGTCACTAACCATATCAACGATTTTTCTCAAATTTTTTGAATGAATACGGAAATTAGTTTGATAGTGTCATTTTTTGCTGAAAATTGGATTTTTCGAGATTTCATGATTTCGATTTCCTTGTAATAAAATTTAGAGTAACCTCATTTTTGCAGAAAGTTATTTTCAAATCTTTATTTTTTCTTGAAAAATGTTGTACTCACTTTGAATTCACGTTAAACACAGTTGAAAAAGGCTGCAATAAACATTTATAATCCATTACTTAGAAATGACCTACAATTTTGAACAATTAAAAAATATAATTACTCAAATACATAGATTTTCCAATGAAAAATGAAGATTTGAAAAAATTTGTCTACAACAGTGAGATTGCTCTAAATTTGACGGGGAAATCGAAAATTATCAACTTTCGAAAAAAAAATAATTTATGAATTTCTTCAGAGAATAAAAGAGATATTAGTGATATAGTCAATGAATATCGAATGAATATATTAGTGATATATCAATAAATATCGATAATATCATTATAACTAAGTTATAACAATATATAATATTATTATCATTATTTCCATACATAAAAAACAGAAGAAAACATATTTTCAAATTCTACGAGTTTAACTTTTTTGACTCAACGATCAATCGTCGAAATTTCGACTATTTGAGGTGAAATTCGACAAAAAGAAAAAAAAATAGAATGCAGAAGTACAATTTGACAAATTGATATTTTTTTCAACTAGTAAAGATCTATAAATTAGAAACGCAAAAAAAAATAGAACCTGAAAAATATGGAAGATTCAATATTCTAAATTTTAAAAAATTACTGGTCACGGTATAGCTTTGAAGGTAAAAAAATCATCGTTGAATAAACATTAAGATGTAAATAGTAAAAATGTATGTACGAAAGAAATTTCAATAAGATCCTTTCCTGATGGCGACCAGTTACCACACGTCAGTATGAAGTGTGGTAAGAGGATGGTAAATTTTTTTTTAATGATTTATATCAAACATGTATCAATTAAGAACTAAACGATTAAAAACTCATTATTGCCGTCTTCTCTTTTAACTTTGCATCAGTTTTTGTGGTGAAAGTAAGTTTGTCTATGGCACGAAAATGCAGTGACATTTGAAACATTTTCACAGTGGCGGACTAAGTACTAGTGATGCCCGGGGCGGTCCTGACGCAGAGGCCACTTTGAAGAGGCAAAAATCGTTAAAAAACATACGAAAAAGTTGAATTATAAAATTGTCTATGACATCCAAGTATGCAACTGTTGCCTATTGATTAAAAAAATGATTAACTACTATAATAAGATTTGCCACACTTTTACCATACTTTAGCGTGGTAACTGGCCTGCCAGGGTTGCAGTCTGAAAGGCTGATTATCCCAATAATAATTCTCTTTGAATAAGCAAGGTTAAAAATGAGCTTCAAAAAAGTTGCATGAAATTGATGTAAAGAAAATATCATTCCTGAAAAAAAAAAACATTCCTCCAAGAATTTAATATATTGAATTCAAAAATTTCTAGTGATTTGATGTAGGTTCTATTACCAGAAAAAATCGATTTTCAATCTTAATGCATAAAAATAAAGGAATGGCAAAATACTTTCCTCAAATTTAAATGCTTAATTCACAAAGTATTGCACTTTAGCATCGTCCAGCTGCGCAACATTCTCTCCGTGCGCGTGTAACCGTAAAATTTTGAATTAAAAGACCTCAGATTTGAATGCCGAAAGAAATAATCGCAAAAAAAAAGAGTCTTAAAATAAGAATTATTTATTTGAATATTTAAAAAACTCTACCAAGGGGAAGGCCAGAAGTCTGAAATGCAAATCGAGTTGGCAATAGATTTTTTAGAAAAAGGTAATTGAATTTCTTTCGATACGTATCTTGGCTTCTTTGAAAGTTAAGCCAGAATTTTAAGACAAATTTTTTTTAAATCACAGACTTCGTCGCTGGTTTACAAGTATCGATCACATGCCACACTTTTCAATAAGTCATAGTGGCCTAGTGGGTAAAGCCTTTATATCCTATTTTTAACTTCGAAGTTAAGTTCGAATCCTGAGGGTAATTTTTTTTATTAATTTATATTTTCGTCTAATTATCTACATCACATTTGATGGTGAATTCGACATTTTTAATAATTGTAATTTTGACAAGAATCAGATCATATTAAAATGATATCAGATTTAAAATTCCAGGATGAGGGAGAAGAAAATAAATCATAAGCAAGTGTTGAAAAACTCCATTAATATTATATTATATGTTATTATAATAATTTTATATATTATTTATTAATTTCAAAGACATAGAATAGTACCTATTGTTACTACTATTTTCAATTCATTATAAATATGACGGGAATTCGACATTCATGAATTCTTATAAAATCCAACTTGCAGTCAAAAATAAAAAATACATATATTTTAAAACTAATTTCTGTATTTATCTAAAGAATGGTCAAAGACGAACTGATCGATTCTGAATACAATGACGCACAATCTTTTGATTTATAAAACATTATTCGATTGATATTACGTTATAATTAATTTCTATTATAATAATATAACAAATTAATGACAATGATGAATATTACTAACATGATGACATTATTATTGTTTTTAGGCTGGGAAACAGGCTTGCCAAAAAAAATTCCTGTAAAAAACATGGACCTGTCCTTGAAGGACTCATTGATCGGATTTTTCAAATTTTACGAGAAATTTGATTACAGGCAAGAAGTGATTTGCCCGTATTTGGGAAAGTCAATTCCAAAAAAATGCTTCGTGGACCCAAATCGCCTTCCTGAAGGTTTGGAGCCGTACAAAATTTTCCGAAAAAAAGAACCAAATTACCATTTCAGAATTGACTCGTGTTTGAGTATCCAGGACCCAATCGATTTAGCCCAGAACATTACAAAAGGCGTGGGAAAATTGACGCTTTTGACTTTCCGAAAATACTGTGAAATCGCCGGGTCGCTCCTTTCACAAAGTTAAATTGAATTTTTATTTGGATACAGGAAACTTCTTTGAATGAATTTTGGAAAATGCTATTAACCAAATATCTACGACAATTGTGTTGATTTGTGGTTTATGCCAGATTTTTCTTGTGAAAAATGAATGACTTCAAAGCTCCTGATTTTGTGATGGTTTGATGTATTTAAGTGTACAAGCCGATTTAAAGACGACAAGTTTTATGAAGACAAGGGAGTTATAATGTTCTGTCAACTCTACATAGAACTCTGTTTGATTCTGATTTTTTTTTTTAGTTCTTGTGTTGAAAGCGAAAGACGTAAAGAAGTAAAATATTCGTAAAGGTAATTTTTTTATGTACGTCTTATCCCCTGAATTTCATTTATAAGATAGACTCTTACAGTTTCGATAAATTCCGTCGATCGCTTTGTTTTGCGTACGAGTTGGTTGGTTCATCCAATTATGTTTTTTCATCATTTATAATAACGACTCGTCATTTTTTTTTAATTTTTTGTTATTTTTGCCTCCGATGCTGCCTCTGTCCATCAGTTCAAAAATTTATGAAAAATTTTCTTTGTTGAACTTGACAAGCTATTTGGCAATTATTCAGGAAATATCCTTATTTGGTGAGTTCGTTAAGGTTTCATTTCATAAGCTGTTCTTCCTGTACGAAAAAAATGTCCAGTGTACATGAGTGAGAATATTAAAAAAATATTTTTAAACCAAACATGACAGTTTTTCTTATACCCCAGATAAAAAATACTTGCGAAATTCAAGTATGCTTTGCTTTGGATTTAAAAAATTAATTTGTTTTAACTATTTCATATAATAAATTGTATAGAAAAATAAAGTTTTTCGTAAAATACATATTCTTTAGAAGTATTTCCAGACGATGTAAAAAAAGGCAACCAGTACTGCGAAAGACTAAAAAGTAATCGGAAAAGGATCGAATAAATATATAAGTATCATACGGAAATTGAATATAGTATATTTGTCGTACACATTTATTTAAATTGTTTCTTCTGGGAAATGAAATGACAATATTTTGACTGTTCAAAACGCGCTGATTTTTTAAAAGGAAGAAGATGAAATTCGTGATGATGAAGGATCTGTTGACAAGTCAATTGATGAAATGAATTCCATAACCAATGCTGATGCTACGAGCCTGCAAATGTCCATTATGCCACTTTAACCTCAACGCTGGTACATCATGCACTATAGTATTATCTCGTTGAAATACGAAATTCCTTTGACAGCGGTAACGAAAAATTTCATCAAATCGAAAAAAAAAAAAAAAAAATACATAAAAAACTATTCGTGGTAATGGACAATGTGATGATGCAATTTTTTTTATGTGGCCAATTTTTTATGATTTTGAGGTTTTACAAATAAATTTGAAAAACTAAATTTAGTGCGATATGGGATTCCATGATTTTTCATAATTTTATTCGCGATTTCTCGTACAAATGTGTATCAAATGATTATACAGTTTTTTACTGAGCTGGCAATCCTAACAGTTACACGAAAAATGCGAATGTTTGTGAATCAATTGTTCCCAGAGATAGGAACTATCGATATTTTTCCGTAATTTATAATACATTTCTCGGGATTCCGTCAGTCCCGTGAATAAACTTTTCACACAAAATTATTTATTAACCGAATGGATGATATATTATCTTCAATATTCCTCCCGAATATGAATACACATTTAGAAATATTACTTTTAACTTGTATACCTATCGAAAGATTTCATGATTTTCAGACATAAAAAAGTCTGATTCCAAAATGCACAATGTGTTTGGAAATAATGATACCAATGAAATGCATGTTAAGGTAAAGTATGCTTTTGCCAAATATACAAATTTAACATTATTCAAGGGAAGTTTATGATTCAAGTAATACTCGAAACACCAGTAACATTTTCTCGTTCTGCAATTCAGAATCACACGTATTTACGTTGATGCTTAGCTAAGTAATCAACGTAATATTGCTCCGTATATGAATTTTCAACTTCAAGTGTTGTCAATGTCGACTTCTCGAAAATCTTCTTACACAATTCTTGTTAAGAAATTACAAAATATTCATTCTAAAAAAATGTACCTGTTATAATTTAACGGAAAAGTATTGTTTCGAGTTTTACGCACTCACTGTATTATCATGTAATTATATATAATGAACGAAAAATTCAAGCTGGAAGTGCGAGCGGCCACTTTCGAGGAAACTGACCTAGAAGTGGGCTCGCTACTTCAACTGATCGGGAAAATAATATTTGAACAGGGTAAACTGCAAACAGGAAAATATTGAGCATTATTCGTAGGTCAGGTCTTTCAATCATTATTTCGGTCACCTTGTGGAGACATTAAACATTATTAGGGCGCATGCAGTTTCAATGTTTTCTAGGACTATTGAGATTTAATTCCATTACTGCAAAATATTTACTTGCTTATTATTACCGTTGAATTTGTATACTTCTGATATAATAACTGCGTTCAAAAAGTTACTTTTACGTAAGTTACAAACTTACGATGTACTCAGTAACCACGAATCAATAATTGATTCCGATTAGGCTAAAAGGGCAGAAACACGATTAGAATAAGGTTTTTGCCATGTTATTTGCATACCTATAGCTATGACTCCGATTACTATAGTAATCTTCTGATTGATTCGGATTATTTCCGATTCGATGAAAGTGCTTTCCGATTAAACGAACGTGCTTTCCGATTTCACGAACGTTCCTTTAATTGTGGATTGGACATATATACAATTTAAATACCGTTCTTTTAGTTGGAATCAAGCTTCGTCCAATCGAAATCAATTGATTGGTGGTTACTGGGTATGTATGCACTTACGAGACTTGTATGTAATCGGAGGAGTTCGCTTTTTTGGCATGCTATAGCATGCAAAAAAAGCCATAGCTGTCAAAATATTACCCTCAAATGCTTTCCATCTCGATTCAACTGCTGAATTCTGTAGTACATGATTTTACCTTGTGATTAAAATGTTGCTTTTTGATCGAAATAATAGGATACGTATTTTTTTGGCTGAAAAGGTTTTTTTTTAGAAAAAATCAACACGCATACTGAGACGAAATAAATATTTGACAACTAGTAAAAAAGGAAGCGAATGTATCCGTCAAACATTGAATTGAAAAATATTTCTCTTATGCTACTTTTAATACATGAGGTAGACATTGAGACAGGTGTGCTTCTAATGCAGCGCTCTCCGTATGACGTAGAAGCCACGTTCAATGACTGCGGCAAACATTGGAAATTTGTCACATTCAATCAAGTTCAATCCCAAATTGCAAGAAGTATGATTGAGAAGTATTGAATCATGTGCCGGGTGAATAATTTCAATAGCTTTCCGTTTGCAGTGTAAACACAATGTACCCAGTCAGCCAGGCGTGGAATCCCAAACTGGGCCATTTACATGGGAATCATCATATACGATCAGTGATGGCCCCTTGTTTGATAAAACGATAGAAATAATTTTTTCGAGAGCCCATTATTGATATATTATTGACCAATCAATGAGCAAACTGTTTGGTGAATGATGGGTCATATTTGCGGTCCCAGTCTTGCACCAACATTGATCCATCATATTTATCGTTCGGAAAGATCTATAATGGGGCAGTCATCGACCCACATGATTGGTTACCAAAAAATTTATAATTTGTTATGGCTTTCATGTTATTATTAAACAGAGTATAAAAAAAAATTATTCAAGGTTAAAAACAACCGTTTTGCACTATAATCCGCCCAAGAAGTATGCTAATAAACTGTGTATTGATGAACATTTGATTTGATCATTTTGAATCCCGCGCCAACAGTCTGCACGGCGTGATTTGCACTGCTGCACACAGCTGTCGGCTGTGCATTACGCGCAATGTTTTCGCGGTAAATACACGCTATGAGAAAACATGTTTACACGCTATGAGAAAAATACCTAGAGGGTATCATTTCTCATTTTCACGGTTCAGATCGAAACTTTAGAAAATTCTATAGGAGTGAAACGCGTTTCTTCAAGCAACGATTAAAGTCAAAGTCGAATGTGTAAAGAAAAGAAAACGAAAGTGATACACAACCTAAAATCTTTGCATCGTCAAAATTTTCATCTCAGTGAGGAAAAATTGTAAAGTATGTGAGTGGTGATATGATTTGGACTTTTTTCATTTGTAATTTGGCAAGAAAAACGATTAAAAAAAAATATATACTATATGCCAAAACTCTGACATTCACGCTGAATCCAAAAAATCATTGTGAATGGGCTAAAATGACCTAATGAATGACCACATTGAATGACCGTATTTGTGGTCCTAGTCTTGCACCAACATGGATCAATGAGAATGGTCAATGATGGGGCCAACATTGATTCCTTTTGGCTGACTGGGTAACTAAGAATTTATGATTATTTTGGCCGCATTACATGATTTTTGAAAGAGTTTCATGCACCTTATTTTCTTAAAATATTTATTATTTCTTTTGTAACGAGCGGGGTAAGATTCGCTCGTTTACAATCTTTCGGTCGTTCAACCTTTCGAAAACAATTTTCTAGTTGTTATCTACGCTATTTGGTTCTCCCGATCACTCGACTTTCGATAATGTTAGCACAGGAAATAAATCCATTTTACAAATGACGATGATTTTCTATTTCAAACTTATTATCTGTTCTTCAGGTCACTCAACTTCTTTTAATTTCAACAAAGAAGATAAAGCAACTTCTATTTTTTTTGAACTTGTTATCTATTCAACGCGCTCGATCATTTAACTTTTATAATTTGATAAGTAACATTAACTCGCTGTCCAGAAATTTATCTAATGACGACCGGACGTAAACGGACCGAAAAGGGTCCGAATGCTTCCTTTCGGAATCGTATATAAACCCGCGCGTTTTTTGATAGAATCGAAGTCGTTCTCGAGCTTCTGATCCAATAGCTTTTCTTAGGAGACAGCCCGAAAGGTTCTGAAAGCGAAAGATTACTTCCGAAGTCCAAGGGTTCGACCTCAAGACAGCCCGATAGCCTCAAAACTGCCTTGTATTGATTAGAAACAAGCCCAGGTTGTACTTGAGGTCCATTTGTCTGTCAATACTAAGGATAAAGAAATTTACAAGGAAAAACGAATTTAAATTTATATGTTCAAGACTCCTGGTTTCTCTTTTCATTGCTCAAATCGTTGTTAAGGAGGGGAGATTCGTCTCCACCGGGATAGCTCCAGACCCAACCTGAACGGTGATGGCGGCAATATTAATTGAAACATAAGAAAGGGGGGTTCTCGTGCATTTGAATCCCAGTTTCTCGAATCAAATATAGTACGGCAATATAGTAATGCGTCCATCAATTATGGTTGTGTTGAGTTTGCCAGATTTTCAAAGAATTAAAAGACAAAAGAATATCATGGTCTTTCAATTTCAACAAATTTAGATACTTAGACTCATGAACAAAATATGAATAAGATTTTGGTTGCAAGATAATTAATAGAATTGTAAAGCCAAGATAGAATTTATGTGAAGGAAGGGAATAATGGATTAAAATGGAAACAAAGTGCGAATAAATAACGGAAGAATTGCAATTTCCAAGGAAAATTATTAGATCGTTATTAAATTAACAGAATGTTGCCAGAGCCAAGAGTATGTGAAATGAAAACGGAGATAAATTATATCGAGAGTATTTTGAATCAGTTTATATCAGACTAAATTTCACTTTGTACACGCGTAATCGATTGGGTTTGTTGTTATCGGAATGAATTTATGTGTAACCAATTATTTATAATAATAACGTCACGTTGTGACAATTAAATTATATTTCAATTGTATTGTTATTTTAATCCTTAAAACAATTCCCCGACTCCCTTTAAAAAGTCGGATTAAGGGTCACTGTAGACCGTTGTCTACAGAGGGTCCTTTTCTGGTTCGACGAGATTAATGGATATTCCGCAGGGTTAGATACAACTTTGACATTTCCCCAAAAACTAAGAACCTTGATTCCATTGGTCTCGCTCGTCACACTTTATTGGATATAATACAAAACAAATGATTAATATGATAAATAACATACAACTTATAACTATTATTCATGACTAATAAAAATATCCAATTTTCAATTATGTAATCGGAAAATGAAATGCTTGGAGGCAAATAAAACACATCCCCGGTAGGTCTGTGAAACCTGACAACAACTTGGAAACAACGTTGCAAACGATACTGATTTCATCCTAAATGCAACCTGAATTCAACCGTCTTAGTTGCTCGAAAGTTGTGTGCAACGCCATCGCATCTTAGTTTTTTTCGATCATTTTTTTGTAGCGTTTTGGCAAAACTCGTGGGAAACCCTCGCACAACCTTCACGCAACTGTATTGCAACTTTTAAAGTTGCATAGAGGTTGCAAGCGACCGCATTGCAACTGCTTTTTCTTACCCAATTTTCCGGTATGATTTGTGAAATCTCGCGCGCAACGCAAATGCAACCTTATTGCAACCTGAATTCAACCGTCTTAGTTGCTCGAAAGTTGCACGCAACGCTATCGCAACGTTTCAGTTATCGTTATTTTTTCATTGAATTCTGGTGAACTTTCTAGTAGCCGGGAAAATTAACGAAAATGGATAAAATGAATTTTTTGTGAAAGTAGCTTGAAAAAGCAGTTTAGCATGCCTCTTCAGCAAAACTGAAGATGCCTATTATTGATCGGTGAAAGCTGTGGGTTTAAAATACATAGAAACTGGTCTATGAAGAAGTGGTGGGGACAAGTGGGCCTAAAAGTGTATTTTAAATCGCCTAAACAAGGTTTAAAAGTGTTTGAATCACTGCGCAAGCCCAGCTCGTTTTTTTGATTAGATCGCGTAAAATCCTCTCAAGCGCAGGTATACGACCGAAAACCGAGATAAATTTTCCGACAGATTGACTACCGAAAATGACTTTTGTTCGAGCCTTTGTTGGAATTTGAGACATGTAGTGTAATGAGAGATAAGAATTTACTTAATTTCTTTGAATCAAAATCTGTCGCCACGCAAAAACAGTTAGTGGTAGTTATTTTCAGTTAGTTTCACAGAGTTTCAAAAGATTGATTCTGAAATATTCCTCAAGTATTTACACCGCTAAACCATGCTCACTCACGCTGAATGGCCGTAAAGGGATAAGTGGCAATTCCAGGTAGGTTGTCTATTCATGAAAAATATTTTTATTGTTCGTCTATTTCTCAACTCACTGCGATAGTTGCACCGAATCAATAATGAGCCTCTTCCGTTTTGCTTCATAGCATGAAAAACGGCTTATCAAGCCATTTTCACAAAAAATAGTATATGTAGCACGGGGCAGAACCTTTTTACGTCTCGGGCCAATGGGTGCGGTCCTCGCCGTAAAAAGTTCGCTTCTGCCCCTTGCTACATAATGTACTATTATTCGTTACGCGGTTGTTAGCAAGCGAACCGAGGTCTAATTTCAACGTTACGAGGTCAATCATTAATTAATTTAAAAATAATTAAAATATGACCGTGAAGTCAGCCGGAATTATTAGTAATATTGACCTAATTAAAATTTGAATTATCTAGGTCGACGGAAAATAAAATTGCTAAAATTGTAATCTTCTATTCTTTTCTAAAGTGATTCGATGTATTTATATTTAAACGAAATAGTGTAATGACGAAAGGCATCTTTGTTTACCGAAAAAACATTGAAACGTGAGTACATTGAACATATTGAATAATTTATTTAGTTTGAAATAAAATGAACGTTTCTCAAACATGAAACATCGTTTTTGTACGTATTAATTTTGCTTTAAAGTGTAAGGAAATTTTTCAGAAAATTTAATATATTGGACAAAAAAAATTGATGACATTATCGCATAATTCCACACTTGAATATTTTTCCGATACATAATAGACCTACCTACATATTCCTAAATAAATGTAAAAATGTAATAAAGTGTTTTTCATGATCAGCGTTTAAAAAGAGTGTATTAGGCTGCTCGCGGATTGGGCGTAAGAATCCTCTTTTCACTCCACGCGCGCCCACACACTCATTACAAATGCCGACCAAGAAAAGTACAGTTCGTATCACGGGGCCAGAGTCTTTTCACGCGCGACGGCAACATTCTCGGAACGAGGGAATTGCCTCGTTCCGAGAATGTTGCCGTCGCGCATGAAAAGACGCTGCATGGCCCCTTGATACGAAATATACTATTAGAGCAATGAGAAAAAAAGTATTCTTATGAAATTACATGTGGTAATAAGTATTTAAGAGAGGTTTCTACTTTGTTGACCCGAAAATCGGTAATTTTTTTAGGGATCCGTTATAAGTACACTATTAATGATAGAATTTTGATATTTGGCATGGTTATCAAAGAACATTTATTCTGCAAATTAAAATTTTTTTCACTGGCTAAATGAAAAAGGGGGGAGGGGGGACGTCGTTCAATGGCAATATATCTTCGAAGAGATGTCTCGCTAGCGGAAGTAATTTAGCCAAAACGGATGATTTAAAAGACAAAACCCGACGTATTCTTAATTTGTAACGATTTCTGCATGAAATGAACTAGGATTATAAAAAAATCATGAAAAATGAAAAAATTATGCATTAATAAAAAAACAGTCGATTTTTTTCAAATTTTTCTTCACAAATGGTTGTGCAAAACGAGTAATTGTTCTTATATTTTGATGATCGTAGTTCACTTTCTGCACACAACCCTGATGCACATTTATGACAGA
Source organism: Platygaster robiniae (assembly GCA_028476575.1). Lineage (NCBI taxonomy): Eukaryota > Metazoa > Arthropoda > Insecta > Hymenoptera > Platygastridae > Platygaster > Platygaster robiniae. Next base: position 41,304,229 of record CM052021.1, read on the forward strand.
TTTGGTGACGATTAAGTGATTACAACGTCTTGGATCACTTCCGTGAGTTCGAAAAACGTGGTTTTGAGATAAACGCGTTTCTAGTTTTCAACCTAGTAAGGATCGAAGGACTGAAAAATAAAGCATGACTTTAGTGGATAGGCTAGAAGGATACGCCCCCCCACTCCTACTCCCATCACGTGACCCCCCACCCCACCTCCCTCCCCAACACTCCCCCAGGCCACGCCCCCTACGTCCTGATTGGTCCATCCCCTCCCGGCAAGTATTCCAAAATTTCCCTAGTTTTTCCAAAATTTTCCATATTTTCCCGGGATTTCCCTTGATTTTTCCGAAATTTCCCAATATTTTTCTAAATTTTCCGCGTTTTCCGAAATTTTCCAGATTTCCCATATTTTCCTAAGATTTCCCTAAATTTTCCTAAATTTTCCGACATTCACCTCAAATTTCCCGGAATTTTCCGCGATTTCCCGCAAATTTTCCGCGATTCCCCGCAAATTTTCCCTAGATTTTCCCCCATAACAATGTACTTAAAGAAAATGGCGCTTGGAAAACAAGATGGCGTCTGAAATCCAAGATGGCGCCGGTCGGTAAAACAGGGGAGTACCTCCTGTCGGTAAAACGGGGATTTTCCTACATTGCACATATTTTTTTAAAAAAATTTTTTTGAAAGTTTTTTTCATATTTATTATATTTATTTGTTATATGTTTATATTATATTTGTTATATGTATATACCAGGTGTACTCCTAAGTAATTTCCGGTTTTTTCAATGGATGGCGTTCTGTTTTGTACCGCTGTTGGTAACACATACCATATGTCATTTTGTTCAGTCATATCGAGTGCTTGAACTGCGTTGACATTTTCTTGAAAAAATCTTCCAGTAAGTTTTTATTGCGCTTCAAAAATGTCGAATTTTGAGCATATGCGCCATGCATTGCTTTTCATGTTCAATCAGGGGAAAAAAGTGTTCGAGAGCCACTGTGCGCTTGTGGAAGTTTATGGTGATCGTGCATTAACACTTCGAACATGTGAAACGTGGTTTCGACAGTTCAAAAATGGAGATTTCGACCTGAACGACGCCGCACGCTCCGGCAAGCGAAAATCGTTCGATGACGCCGAATTGCAAGCATTATTAGATGAAGACAACACGCAAACGCAACGACAGCTTGCAGATGCGTTGGGAGTTCAACAGCAAGCAATTTCCAAACGTCTGCGAGCCATGGGAAAAATTCAGAAGTGTGGAAAGTGGGTGCCCCATGAACTGACCGAGAGACAAATGGAGAATCGAAAAGTGACCTGTGAAATGCTGCTTCAACGATACAAAAGAAAGTCTTTCCTACATCGTATTGTTACTGGTGATGAAAAGTGGATTTTCCTGGAGAACCCTAAGCGCAACAAATCGTGGGTGAGTCCAGGTGAAGCATCGACATCGACGGCACGGCCAAATCGTTACGGTCGGAAGGTCATGCTGTGTATGTGTGGTGGGACCAGTCCGGTGTTATATACTTTGAACTGCTGAAACCTGGTGAAACTGTGAATGCCGTTCGCTACAAACAGCAAATGAAAGATTTGAGCCGAGCCATTGTGGAAAACCGACCAGAATATCAACAACGACAGAAGAAGGTGATTTTGCTCCACGACAATGCGCCGTCGCATAAGTCGAAAGTCGTTCGTGACACGCTGGAAAGGCTCAAGTGGGAAGTGCTTGATCATGCGGCTTACTCACCAGACCTGGCGCCATCCGACTACCACCTCTTTGCCTCGTTGGGCCATGCCCTTTCTGAGCAGCGCTTCGACTCGTACGAAAATGTACGAAAATGGCTCACCGAGTGGTTCACCTCCAAAGGCAATGATTTTTACTGGTGTGGTATCCACAATTTACCAGAAAGGTGGGAAAAATGTGTAGAAAGCGATGGAAAATACTTTGAATAAAATAAAGGTAACGGTTTTTTTTGGAATTATGTGTTTTATTTGCAAAAAAAAACCGGAAATGAATTAGGAGTACACCTGGTATATTTTTCATTTTTTCGTGGATTTCCTCCAACTATTTTATCTGATTTTCTACAGTCATTTTCAACAGTTTTATTCTTATTTTTCATGTTTTTCCACCATTTTTCCACGGTTTCACATACATATTCCTCGATTTTCCTTATCTCTTTTCCAAATATTTCCCTTACCTAGAGAAAAACTTCCCTCAATAAAATGGTGGATTATGACGAATTGAAAAACAATGACTCGTAGTTACGAACTTGAAAATAATATGCTTACCTTTTAATCTATCAAAGATATTTAGGGGAGATAAAGATCACCGGCCGCGCGAATTCATAAACACTACGCCGCCTTATCTCTTAGGGCTACGAAATAACGGCATTTAGATCCCTTGAAATATTCCTTTAAAAATTTAATTATATTGGAAATTTATTCCGAAAATCTATTTATACCAAGTGAATAATATTACGGAATTGAGAATTTTATTTCTTTTCTCTTAATAATACATTTTTATAGAAAATAATAAATTTTTATTAGTTATAGTTTGATGATCCTCGCAGTGTGGAATTCCTAAGCGATGACGTCAAAATGACAAGTTTTAACTCGCAAGCGTTGACCTTGGAACGTTCGAATAAAACTGCGTGAATGTAATTCGAAGATCAATCAATTTTATGCAATTATTTATGTTATGAATGTTCTAAAAATATGATATCAAGATAGGCTTTGCTCGATTTGTTTATAGAGTTGGGTTTCTCTTTGTAAATGTAATTCGAACATAAGCCAATTTCATTCAATTATTTATGTTATAAAACTTCTAAAAATATGATACCAAGATAAGATTTGCTCCATTTGTTTACAGAGTTGGGTTTCTCTGTTTGAATATAATTTTATCATAGCTTAATATAGATCTAGATGTTTGTATGAAAAAATTGCTGCGTAAATGTAATCTGAATCTTTTGTTTAGAAAAGTCGCTCGCTCGAAGATGTAATTTAATCTCGTTACCAATTTCCAGCACTGTAATCATTTATTTACAAGTCGGCATTCTTTGAACGCGTCAAATTTATAACTTTTGTTATCTTTGTTTACAAAATGACTTCCGGTCCTAGATGTAATATGATAATGATATTTTTTTCGTTGCGCAGTTGTCATTTGATACTTTTGTTTACACTTTCAGCGCAATTGTAATCTGAGTATCTTGTTTTGAACTCTGCGTAGAAGTCATTTGATTCCGTTATTTACAGAAGCAATCGCTCGATTCTCAAAACCACAAAGTCAACATCTCTGACTTATATCGAGCCATGGGGATTCGATGGTGACGTCATCATTTCTCTATATAATATCCCTTGATTTCCGTATCATCAGTCAGTAACATTTTTGACATGATCGCGAGTCACTCTATAATTACCGCATCTTGGAAAGATTTTAATTGTACGGGGTTATTCAAAGGAAATTTTTAGACAGTGCGTGACGATAGACGTGACGACAGTGCGTAACGATAGATGTGGCAACTGTGCGCAGGTTCGACAACCTTCATCATGAGTTGCCATGGAAACAGTACCAACCTTGAGCACGCATAGCGACAGCGCGCGATCGTAGCGCCATCACTATCTATAAATACAACGTTCTCGAGTGGGAGCGTCAGTCTACCAACATGGCTATCAAGGTCGAACTTTAGAGAACAAAGTGACATTTAATTTTCGAAAAATGGCGGAATCGAAACTCAAGGCCGCGTACGAGGTGATTAACGCGCAAAAACGACTTTTGACTCGGGGTGGTGCTGTTGATCCTACAGTGTTGAACAATGACGCTATAACACAAATCGATGAATTGCGTGAATTGAGTGCGAATAGCTCGAGTGCAGTGAAAATTCAATGTGCGCGTGCCATCCAACGACTACGCAGTTACATAATCCAGTTGCGCGGTTCACTCGTGATTGGAGCTGGATTACAGAATGGCGTGAAATGGGAAGAACTCAACAGCGCCTTCAAGACGCACATCCACACGGGCGTCGTAATCAACTTACGCCACCTGGACCTGGATTACCAAGTTTTTGTTGGAAGCCCGAGAAATTTTCGTTATCAAAGTGGAAGAAAGTCTAAAGACCGAAAATGCTTTGAAAGTCTACACTTCCCTGGATGGAGAATTCAGCATTCTAAAGAACGATGAAGAGGTCGTAGAGTTGAAAAACTTTCAAACTCGCAGCGTCAGCATCACCCAAACAACGGATCTCAACACCTAGTTCGACACCAACGTCAGGGATCACTTGTTGAGAAAGATCGAAGAGTTTCAACACCAAGGATCCGGATGGACACTGCGTCGGATCGTGAGTCTCGGTGTGCATATAAACAAATACAATCCTATGCGAGCAAGTTCCTTTATCGAGCTACCAGGACCAATAAAACGAAAGCAGGCATGTGTAAATATTTAAAATTTTGACGATGAGTGTTTTAAATGAGCTATTCTTTCGGCGCTGCATCCTGTGGAAAGAAATGTGAAAAACCCGGGACGCCTTTCATATTACAAAAAATATGATGGAGAACTAAACTTTGAAGGAATTTATATTCCCGTTATGCCAAAGCAGGCTCCTTTATTTGAAAGGCTCAACAAAATTTTCATAAATATCTACATTCTTTTGAAAAACAAAGATTTTTCAGTCGCTCCTATTCATATTACTAAAGAAAAACAGGACAGGCATATAAATTTACTTCTCATACAAAATCATTATGATGAAGATGATAAGAGCGAACCCCTCTGCTACCATTATATTTGGATTAAAGATCTTTCTCGACTTGTAAGCAGTCAGCTTTCTAAACGCGATCATAAACATTGGATTTGTGATCGGTGTCTTCACTACTTTCGAGATTCTGATAAGTTGAATGTCCACGAAATTGATTGTAAAGAAGCGAATACATGTAGAGTCAATTTGCCTGCTCCCAACAAAAATATTCTAAAATTCAACAATCATAAAAACAATATTAAAGTTCCTTACATCGTTTTCGCGGATTTTGAATGTTTATTGGAAAAAGTAGTTCCCGACAAAGAGAAAAACACTCGAGTCGTGCAAGTTCACGAGGCTTGTAGCGTTGGCTACTACGTCCAATGTAGCTTCGATGAAGGACAATCTCGCTATGCGAGCTATCAAGGTTGCGATCCTGCACAGTGGTTGACCGATGAGTTGGTAAAACTCACGAAAAAAGTCAAGGAGAAGATGAAGAACCTCAAACCCATGGAGACCCTCACCCCGGCAGAGAAGGAAATGTTTCGAAAAGCTGCCGACTGCCACATTTGCAAGACCGCTCTGAAAAGTCAAATCAGAGTGAGAGACCACTGCCATCTTACGGGCAAGTTTCGAGGTGCGGCTCATCAAAAATGCAATTTCCAATACCAGGACGCGCTAACTATTCCGGTAAGTAATTTTTCCTCTATAATCCATACTGTTTTCTTTCTTTTCACTTTAGAAAAATTTTTATATTATATTTAAAAACTTATCAATCTGATTTATATATATGTACATGATTAATAATAAATTTTTTTGATTAATCCAGTCTTGAGGAAAATGTAATGGTTTTGAACTTTTTTTTGTTTCAGGTCATATTTCACAATCTAAGCGGATATGACAGCCATCTTGTAACCAAACAAATCGCCAACTGTATCGAAGGACGCATCACCCTAATTCCACAGACAATGAAAAGATACGTCTCCTTCGCCAAGCATATCGAGGACAGCAAGATACTCTATTTGTTTAAATCAATGTAAGATTTCAACCATGGAGATTGCTTAAATTTCAATATCCTATGAATGCAACGCAAAGCCAGTCCATGGCGTAATGCCTGCCTCAAATTTCTATAATGAATGACGTATCGCTTTTTCGGTTCAAGAGTTGTTAAGAGCTTTTTACGTTTCAAACCGGGTGGAGTTTTGTGATCTGCGCAAAACGGTAAGTCATTGTAAGAATCATGAATTTCTGGTGGATACTCGAGATCCACTTCAAAGATGTAACCTTCTCCGGCATCATCAGCAACATCCTACGGAAAATCTTGTTGAAAATTTTCAACCCATTCAAATCCAGCGTAAGGCAAGCATTGTGTCATGGCACACCCATAAAGGCTATTTACATCATAATACATGAGGTATTTGTCCTCTTCTTGGGGATTATAATCGGTGGCGCAGTAGAGATTGTTGGCCCCGGCATATCGATGGCTGCATTGGGAGATGCCTCCTCGGATCCCCCGTTCGATGAAGAGGAGCTTGTCGATGTCGGTGAGAAGCTCCAATTCTATACCCGTGTGCTTGAGCATGGCGTCCCAGCTGAATCCTGGTGTTGTATAGTAGTGTGCAGGATCCAGTCCATAGGACGCAAGGCAGCCTTTTCGAAAGTTCTCAAAGACGTTCGCCAGGAGAAGCGCGTCAGTCTTCAGGTATAGGTCCGAGTACTCTCCAAGTGACTGAATGTTGAAGGACTGCCAGACTGTCTGAGCATGACTAAAATCGAAAAAAAATTTGAGAACTCAAAAAATAATACAAAAAAATGACAATGATAATTAAAATATTATTTTTTATTGTTTGTTTATTATTTTCGTTTGGAATATATATCATCATTATTTGGAACATATGATAGTGTCTTGAGATCAAGAAAAGTGAAAATACATTGAAATTTCATAATCCCTTGTTAATGACAGGCTGGAAAATCGGAAAAAATTCTCACTTACGAACGAAATGTTTTGGCATTAAACGGTTTTCACAGAATGTAGTTCATACCTTTACCAATCAATAAAAAAAAAACGGGAGGAAATAAAAATGATGCAATATGGAAAATATTTACTCAAAAATTTTTTACACTTTTTTCATTTACGCTAATAACCATTTAACAACGCTACAAGAAATATTTTTAATACATTATTCACAAATTTCGTACAATTTTGAACGTTTTCATACAACAATTATTAAAATCCATAGATTTTCTGATGAAAAATAAGGATTTAAAAAAAGTTTTCGACAAAAGGAAGTTACTCTGAATTTGACAGCCAAATCTAAAATCTGAATTTATCGACAAAAACCAATTTTCAGCCCAAAATAAAAAATACGTATGTTTCAAAACTAGTTTACGTATGTATATAAAAAATTTGAGAGAAATCGGTGATTTGGTCAGTTACGACCATACTGATTTTGAAAATAATGACCTATAAATAATGGGCATTAGCCCTCTCTTCAATCAAGGTGAAACCGGTAATAATGGTAAAAAAAATTGCCAAAATCGCTCACTTCATGCTGACTATGAGCTATAATTATTGTAAAATTAATCATTAAAATTTTAATGCAAACGCATTTTCACCGAATTCGCACTTAAGTTCGACTTTGAGCATGAGAATATTTTCAATAAAACCTATTTAGAATGTAATTTTGCGCTTGGAGAAATAAAGAGTTCTTATCAGGGGCGGATACAGGGGAGGGGGGCAGTAGGGGCGATCGCCCCCGTCCCCCTCAGGGTTGCGAATTTTCAAATTTATGTTTGATTTTCCAAGAAATTCAATGAGTTTGAACGCCCTACCGTGTCGGGTGAAACGGTTTCACGAGGTTTCGTTGCGTTTCAGGAGGTTTTGTGAGGTTTCACAAAGTACCGTGTAAGTTTGGTTTTGCCAAAATACAATTGAAATGTTCTTGATGGTGTTAGGAGTAAGGCAGGTTGTATCTATGATCTTTTTATTGAAAAATTATGTTAATTTTGCTCGATAACAATTTTGCTAAATAACAAAATTTTCAACAAAAATACAACGCCAAAAGGCTTATTCGAGTGGGCTTTAAGTCGTTGTAAAAATATTTCTCTCGCTTTTTGCACCACTGCTGAGTACGAGAGAGAATAAAATTTTTTTAAATCATGTTTTGCAAAAGCTGTTTTAATTAAGAATACGCGCAAATTTCATTCTTTCGAGACCGCCACAGAAACAAAGCACGTTCTTTGCAAAATAGTATCGAATTCAGATATTGGTACTCTGTGTAGGATCTACTGTTAATTATTATGTCTCATTTGAAGGCATAGTAATATGATTTAGTTCATTCATTTGTTTTCGAACAGCCAAAAAATAAACACACATTATTTGTAAAATATTCCAAACACATACATGAACCAGAATTATTTGTAAAATCATTCGTTTAATTCAGTATTTTGTACTATGTATCATTCTTCGTCTGGTGTTTCATTATTAAATGTTTCAGCATAGTATTTTGTTACTTTTATTATTTCCTGGTGCATCAAAAAACGACTTCAATTAAATTTTTCTGTTCGGGAAATTTACAAATAATTGACATCCTAGAGTAAATAAAATATAGTCGGAATCGTTTCAATTGACAAAATGGTTAGTCAGTAATTAGGTGAAAAAAATGACTAGAAACAACAATTAACAATAATAATGACAAAAAATATTTTTGCAAAATTAATCTGGATTTTAGTTTACATTGTCAATACATAAAGAAAAAATACCATAACGAGTAAAGGAATTTTCAACCATGTTTGGGTGATCTGATTGAGGAGTATATCCTCCTTGAAAATACTACCTGTTTTGTGCTAAATTTCAATAAACTGATGTCAAGATTGTATAATTCCTAAATACAATTCCAAATTCAATTATTTTTTCACCCGAGAAATCCTTTTTCCACAGCACGAAGCATTTGCGCGGTAAAGAATAAATGCGCGCAAACGAACGGCACAGTTTTGGCACCTTGCGCGACTATGTTTTCGACCAAATTAGACCGTTCCAAAATGCGGGCGATTTTTTTCTCATCGGAATATGAAAGATAGGTAAATGAAGTATATCCCGCCACCTCCCTCCACTCACCACACACCTTGCCAATGTAAAGGCGGGCCGTCGCTTTTATGTGCCAGCAAATCCATTTTTCCTATAAGAAACTGTTTGTTTCTTCTCTTTTAAAACTTTTATTCAAAATCACCCATATGAAAGTTGTGATATCTAACAATTCGTTTATTATCAAATAAACATTACACAAACGAAAGTTGTGATATCCACAACGTCACGTCGATCTACATTTGTAATATTAATTTCTTTCCTTCAAAAAAAATTACCTTTCAACAAAAAGTTGACCGAAATATTAGTATTATACCAGCAACTGATTATTTGATGTTCAAAGGCAAGCGACGCCGACGGTCCGCTTCGAATACTGCTTTATAACGGCCTTGCCAATTGATTATGATCCTTTTTTCTTGACGAGAATGTATTTTCAATCATTTTTAACTGTGATACGTGCCAGTAGCAAGCAATGTTGAGAAATTCATTTCTGAATATATACTTACACAAATACGTTAAAGTTGGAATTGACATCTCAGTCAGGTAATCAGAGATTATACCCCAAACGACTGACCAAACAATTTTCAATTTTTCTTATTTGAATGTCTTACTTCTTATGACCATTCGCGCTGCGCTTCTTTTTGCTGAAAATTTCGTGTTATGTTTTAGGAAATCATTCAAGAAAAATGAAGGAGAATAATGGTAGCTTTTAGTATAACTTGTATAATTATTATACAATATAAGAAGTGTTTGAATGAGAAGCAACTACGTTGTCCTTAAAAATTTTCTGATAAAAACAAATCGTTTAACGCTCTTTGCCTCATCACCTGCATCGGCAATCTAACTTTTCTAGCAATGGATTTTTCTTTTGCCAGTGAAACAAGCAAAAAAACAATAAAATTGCCTCTTTTGCATCAAAATCTTTCAATCGAGTATTCCATTTCAATGAATAAGTATTTTCTCGGGTTCGAATATGTAATGATAATTTTATCCAAATTAAATAGCTACATTTTCTTTGTGCATGAATGTCGCTGGAAGTATTAGAATCTTGACTTCACGTTTTGCTGATAATCGAAACTGTTAACAAAGTTATGCAACAAATTATAAATAAAATTTTGAATTGCGAGTTTTGGCAAATTGATAGTGATATATTTTGAGCGCGTTTAGAGTGCAATTGATGGTCAAAAACTATGACTAACCAGCTCATTGCGAACCTTATCAAAGCCTTTGTATAAACTTGAATCCTTTCAAATCAATGTTAGTATTACACTAAAAAAATCCTTGAATACTTACAAACGTTTTATTCATGTAACACATTCGCATTTATGCGTCATCACAGTGAAAAATGATTAAAAACACATTCTTGTCAAGAAAAAATGATCATAATCAATTAGCAAGGCCGTTATAAAGCAGTATTCGAAGCGGACCGTCGGCGTCGCTTGCTTTTGAACATCAAATAATCAGTTGCTGGTATAATACTAATATTTCGGTCAACTTTTTGTTGAAAGGTAATTTTTTTTGAAGGAAAGAAATTAATATTACAAATGTAGATCGACGTGACGTTGTGGATATCACAACTTTCGTTTGTGTAATGTTTATTTGATAATAAACGAATTGTTAGATATCACAACTTTCATATGGGTGATTTTGAATAAAAGTTTTAAAAGAGAAGAAACAAACAGTTTCTTATAGGAAAAATGGATTTGCTGGCACATAAAAGCGACGGCCCGCCTTTACATTGGCAAGGTGTGTGGTGAGTGGAGGGAGGTGGCGGGGCATATCACTTCTTTTGCTGTGTCAACTAAGGAAACGTTCATACCACCGAAAGGTTAAAATCTTTATTTCCACCGAAAGTAAATAATTCGTTAGATGAATAATATTGATAGTAATAATATTATTACATTTTGTGATAAATATGATAGATAAACGTGGCATAAAACGAAAAAAAAGGTACCTTACAGCACCTGATGGGCGCTTAAAGTGAAAAACGAGTTCGCAAATGGAAAGTCCCTATGATTCCTACAAGCAAGTTAATTTTAAAGCTCAAATTTTTATGTAATACAATAATCTTACAATTTCGAGAGTAGATTCCAAATCGATAGGAAAAGTTTTCTACATTCAGAATTATTGGTAATGAAATTTTTTAATTTTGTTTTGACTTTAAAATGTTTCAAAGTGAAAACAGCAGTGTTTCAAAGTGTTTTGCGGACTTTCAAGTGCTCTCAATGTCGAAAAATAGTTGCTTGTAATTTTTCCCTTAGAATCCTGATGCGGAGTCAATCATAATGCTCGGAAATCATTTTGGCGATTATTCACGAGTCAAGGTACGTACATATACGCAAACAGAAAAATTTATTAATGATTTATATAAATTCATCTCTCGATGATAGTGGAACAATAATAGTTCCCGCGGTGTCGGCACAAACACTGAAATATGCGGTGCTTTTTTTTGGCATGGAAAATATTGACGGAGTAGCAAAAGTCGTCAAATATCTAAAAGAAATTTTATTGAGTTTGATAATAGTGTAGCGACTTCCGCTAATATGCCGGCGCGAGGCCCAGAAGTTCCAGAGATGCGTGGAACGTTCGAGAAACCACGCGCAGGCCCGGTGGGCGTTCCGGCGCAGGGCCTAGAACGGGCGGGAACTTTCTCGAACGTTCCAGGTCGTAAGGGTATATAACCAGGCACGACGGGCCCGAGTCAGTCAATCACTGGTCAATCACTGTCAGACGTTAGTCACTGTCACTTTTCCGATCGTCTCTCGAGTCAAGTGTCACGCACTCTTCGTCATAATTCCGTTGTCGCGAAGCGTCAAAAAATAATTACGTGAAACTGTTATTGTACAATTGTGTTGTTTATTAGTGTGAAATAAATCTTTTGTTATTTAAAATACTTGTGTAGGAGTTTGTCATCGACCACCTCATAATTGGTGACCCCGACGGAAGGATTTTGGACACAAAAGAAAACAACGCAGCATGGAAAACTTCACGCCCGAACAGCTCCAACAGTACCTCCAGGACGAAAAATCACGCCGATGCAAGCAGGATGAAATCATACGGCTACAACAAGACGAAATAGCTCAACAACGGCAAGCAAGCAATTGAGCAACAACAAAAAATTCTCGAGGAACACCAACGAAATCAAACAGAGCAGAGGGCTATTCTCCAAAAACACGAGGAAAGTCAGCAGAAGCTCATACATACGGTCATCGGATGCACCCCTCCACAAACACCAGTGAAAAACAGCCGGCACATTAAACTGGCAGATTTCAACCCAAGCGACCCGGAACTGTGGTTTACCGTCGCTGATCATCAACTTGCGGCGGCGAAAATTGATTCTGACGAAGAAAAATTTGATCTAATTGTTGGGGTATTGAACGCAAAAGCTCAAATCGAAGTACGTGATATCATCTTGCAACCACCGGAAACAGGTTAATTCGTGGCTATCAAAAACGCATTAATCAAGCGCTTAGGGACAACACAAGAAGAAGAAAAAAGACGCCTACTGGAACGGGAGGAAATCGGTGACCGGAAACCTTCGCAGTTTCTTCGACACTTACAAACCCTGGCAGGCACCAACCTCAACGACGAATGGCTGAGAACACTTTGGATCAACCGACTCCCACCACACCTTCGAGCAATCCTAGCAACTCAGAAATCGACACCGCTCAACGAGGCCGCCGAGTTAGCTGACGCAATCATGAATTACGGTAAACCAGCGCAATCACAAATATCCGAGGTATCAAACAGTGATTTTAACACCCAACTCAACCTCAAAATAGCCCAACTATCCCTTTCTATACAAGAAGAATTGTCTGCCATGAGGCGAGAAATTGCAGCCATTAAGTTACAGGAACCACGATCATGCACACGAGACTTGACACCGAACCACAGACGACAACGCTCCAGCTCACGAGACACACGCCCTGGGGCAGACGGAAGATGTTGGTACCACTGGAAGTACGGCCCAGACGCCCGAAAATGCCAAAAACCCTGCTCGTTTCACTCGGGAAATGGCACGGGCAGTCATAAATGGCAGCGAGTGACAACTGCCCATCCTCACGTCGCCTTTTCATCACCGATTGCGAGACGGGGACACGATTTCTCATCGATACGGGCGCCGACCTCTGCGTTTACCCACGAAACATGATTCCTGGCCCGCAGAAAAAATCGGACTACGTACTTTCGGCCGCCAACGGGTCAGACATCTCCACCTATGGAACTGCTACACTGACACTCAACCTTGGACTGCGCCGAAGTTTTCCCTGGAGATTCATCATTGCCGATATTTCCAAGCCCATCATAGGAATCGATTTCCTCAGCCACTACCTGGAAGTTCAAGGCCATCATGCCAATTCCAAAATACCGAGCATCAAAACCATACACGGGAGCACGAAATACCACGAGCTACTTAAACTCTTCCCTGAAATTACTAGGCCTCCAGGTATTTTGACCACAATAAAGCACTCAACACGCCACCATACCAAAACAACACCAGGCCCACCAACATTCAGCAAACCACGACGCCTGGCACCGGAGAAACTGAAAGCAGCCAAAATGGAATTCGACTCGATGCTTCAACTTGGCATCATTCGTCCTTCAGAAAGCTGTTGGTCGTCCCCCCTACACATGGTAAAGAAAAAAACTGATGAATGGCGTCCTTGGGGCGGTTATAGGGCTCTGAACGCACGCACGATACCAGATCGCTACTCAATACCCCACATTCAGGACTTTTCTCAACCACTGAGTGGCAAGAAAATATTCTCAACCATCGACCTAACACGGGCCTATCACCAGATCCCAGTTGCTGACGAAGACATAAAAAAAACAGCGGTAACGACACCATTCGGACTTTTTGAATTCCCTGCCATGCCCTTCGGCCTCCGAAATGCTGCCCAAACATTCCAACGATTTATCGACGAAGTCCTCCGAGGTTTGAATTTCTGCATGGTCTACATAGATGACATCTTACTTGCATCAGATAGCGAAGAGTAACATCTCGGCCACCTTCGCCTATTGTTCGAGCGCCTAAGGACATTTGGGATCGTCATTAACTCAACGAAATGTGTATTTGGCAGACCTCAAGTAAATTTCCTAGGTTACCAAGTGTCCAACCTTGGTGTTCTCCCACTCCCTGGAAAAATCGAGACCGTCAAGAAATTTCCGAAACCAGTAACAGCCAAACTGCTCAGACAATTTTTGGGTATATTAAATTTTTATAGAATTTTTATGCCCAGGACCGCAGAAATTCAGGCTCCCCTGCACGATCTCCTCAATGGCAACATCAAAAGAAATACACCGGTCATATGGACTCCTGAAGCTGAGTAATCATTCGAAAAGTGCAAGAATGCCCTTGCAAACGCCACCCTCCTTTCTTATCCAAAGGCAAATACAACCCTCGTCATCATCTCCGACGCCTCAGACTTCGCTGTGGGAGCAGCCCTTTAACAAAAAGGAGATTCTTGGCAACCTTTGGCATTTTTTTCGAAAAAGTTGAGCCCAGCCGAAAGGAATTACGGCGCCTACGATCGGAAACTCCTCGCCATCTACTTATCGGTGAAACAATTCAGACACATGGCTGAAGGAAGAAATTTCATAATATTTACAGATCACAAACCCATCGCTTACGCTTTTAAACAAAAGCCCGAAAAATGCTCTCCCAGACAATTCCGTTACCTAGACTTTATAGGACAATTCTCCACGGACATTCGACACATCTCAGGCGTCCAAAACGTGGTGGCTGATGCGCTTTCACGAATAGAAGAAGTTTCAAAACCTCTGGATCTCGAGGAACTGGCTTCATCACAGGATAACGATAAAGAACTTCAATCTCTGCTCAAAGGAAAATCAAGCCTGGCCATCAAAAAAATACAACTTCCAGGAATCAAAACGCCTATCTTCTGCGACATCTCAACGTCTACAGCACGTCCGTTCGTCACCTAGCCTTTCCGCAGAAAGATTTTCCAGACTCTTCACGGCATATCGCACCCGGGGGCCAACGCAACGGTGAAACTCATCACGGAACGCTACGTATGGCCTTCGATAAAAACCGATTGCCGAGAATGGACTAGATGCTGCAACGACTGCCAACGCTGCAAGATTACGCGACACACAAATGCACCCCTTGGCACCTTTATCCCACCTTCCCAAAGGTTTGAACATATCCACATAGATATAGTCATTATGCCTGTTTCAGAAGGAAAGAGGTACTGTTTGACTTGCATCGACCGTTTTACACGTTGGCCGGAAGCAATACCACTCGAAAATTAAGAGGCAGAAACGGTCGCCCGAGCTTTCTACGAGGGTTGGGTCACTAGGTTCGGTGTTCCACTGCGGCTGACTACAGGCCTAGGACGACAGTTTGAGTTGAAACTTTTTGACCATCTCAACCATTTTTGAGGACAACGGCGTACCACCCAGCATCCAATGGATTCGTCGAACGTTCCCATAGACACCTCAAGGCTACCATCAGGTGCCACAACCATGAAAGATGGACCGAAAGCCTCCCCACCGTACTGATGGGAATTAGAGCAGCATGGAGAGACGATTTCAGAGCAACATCAGCAGAACTACACTACGGACAACCCTTACGACTCCCAGGAGAATTCCTAGCCCCCCATGCAGACGAAGCAAGTTCCAACAACGTGCCAGAATTCGTCGAGAACCTACGCCAGCACTTTAACCAACTGAGACCTGTCCTTGGTACCTGTCATAGAGGAACGAAAACCTTCTTTTTCAAAGATTTGGAAACAACCGAGTACGTCTACATCAAGCACGATACGCCAAAAACCATCCTCCAGCCTCCGTACGATGGACCCTTCAAAGTTGTCAAAAGAAGTGCTCGCAATTTCATCATCTGAGTCAACGGGAAAGATATGACAATTTCCATTAACCGACTTAAGGCCCGTATATATTCTCCACGAAGACGATTCACCAGGCGAGATCTCAACGCATAGAAACCCCCACCAGCCCAAGGACACCGACATTATTTTCCCTGAATTGGTAACATCTGCACCTCCACACACAACAAGATCAGGCAGACGAGTCCATTTTGCAGACCGCTTTCAGGCTGGACGATAGCATCTACGACAATCACTGGCAGGGGGGTAAAGTAGCGACTTCCGCTACTATGCCGGCGCGAGGCCTAGAAGATTCCAGAGATGCGTGGAACGTTCGAGAAACCACGCGCAGGCCCGGTGGGCGTTCCGGCGCAGGGCCTAGAACGGGCGGGAACTTTCTCGAACGTTCCAGGCCGTAAGGGTATATAACCAGGCACGACGGGCCCGAGTCAGTCAATCACTGGTCAATCACTGTCAGACGTTAGTCACTGTCACTTTTCCGATCATCTCTCGAGTCAAGGGCCACGCGCTCTTCGTCATAATTCCGTTATCGCGACGCGTCAAAAAATAATTACGTGAAACTGTTATTGTACGATTGTGTTGTTTATTAGTGTGAAATAAATCTTTTGTTATTTAAAATACTTGTGTGCGAGTTTGTCATCGACCAGGTCCACAATAGATTCGTTATTGAAAATTATATTTTCTTTATTTATTTATTATATATATATATTTTACTATTTTGAATTTTTGAAACACTGTCATCTATTCAGGATCACATCTTTTATTTTTATACAAAATTTTATTGCAATAATGCATTTTTTTGTTATGAATTGAAATTCTGGATTATGATATAATCTGTAGTAACGTATTATATATGTAAAAAATTATTTTGAAGATTTCGAAGGCGATATTTTAAAATGAAATTGATTAATGGTGAAGTTTGATTTTCACAAATAATACTATGAAAAGAAAACAATTTTTGAAAATACAACTAGACAAGAACAAGTTATTCTCCTTCATTGAAAAAAAAATATTGTGTAAACATATTTCTATATTTTAATATTGAATAATTTTCAAACTCTTCTGATTTTTTTGTAACGAATGTATAACGTAATTTTTCAATGTTGTTTTATGTGATAAGTTATTATATACAAATGCAAACAAATGAATAGTTTAATTAGAAAACTATTTGCTCCCATATACAAAAGAAAGAAAAGAAAGATACAAAATGTTTATAACTTGAACTTAAAAAACTACTTTAATTTTAAAAATGCTGCTATTTAGTTTCGATAAAAAAAATGAAAAATAAATCAAAAACATTATTACAAGTAAAATAAATCAATGCTGAAGTTCAATTATTATTATTTAATAATATTATTATTTATGAAAATGACATTTTTTGAAGTAAAACTAAACAAAAAAAAAAACACGTTTTTTTTTATCTAAACGAACTTTATGAAAACACTTTTCTACTTTTAAATGTTAAATAATTCTAAACTTTTTTGACATTTTACTTAAAAATGTACAACGAAAATTTTCCATGTTGTTTTATGTTGTACAAAGCTGTTAATACAAATTTAAATAAAATAAGTTTCTAAATAAAGTAAAAGTATTGGTTTTCATACATAAAAGAAAAAACTGAAGTATGAAAAATATCTGTAACTTGAAGCTGAAAAATTTCTTCAATCTAAAAATCACTGTGACTTATTTTGAATATATTAGTATATAAAAAGGTTGGAATGAAAATAACCAAAAAATGCATAATCCTTTTTTTGGAGACCTATTGTACTGAATTTGAAAAGTTCGGAATTTCTCATTATGGAGTGTGTATTATTTGGAAATAAATAACTTGACAATAACAATTTGAACTAATTGATACTTTGGTAACCAAAATGTGGACATAAAATAAAATTGAACTTCAAAAAGTCAAACTAAACAATACAAATTACTAAACTTTAGCACATAATTTATTCTGAAATTTCAGTATAAAGAAATCAAAAACCTTATGATTAATTATTGAAATTCAACATAAGACAATAAGATATTGAAAAATCAGTAATCTGGAACTTGAAATATCAGAGATTTACTTATCAAAATTTATAATTTTTTAATTTTCAATGTAAATTTTGCTACTGAAGCGAATTCACACGTTGAATACTTGAATAACTTGAAAACAACAATTCGTAAAAAATTAAATAAATTAATAGTGAAAAAGAAATTCCTATATTTGAATGATCAAAAACAAATATTTTACTATAATTATTTGAAATTCTTGATTTATTTATATTAACTTACTCAATTTTCTTATTTTTCAACAATTTTTTGCTAGCTGATTCTGAAAATAAAGAAATTAAAAAATCAAAAAATTAAAATATTTCTTTTAACTAAGATATCATAGAAATCTCACACATTCACAGAAATTAAATGCATTAACATTTTGTATAAAAATACCTAATAAAAAAAATTTCGAATGAATTATAAAAATTAAATTCCTGTATTTAAACGATCAAAAAAAAAAATTTAGCAAAATTACTTGAGACCCTCGATTCATTTAAAATACTCGTTAGATTTTTTTATTTACGAAGATTTTTTTTCAGATGCTCCATGCATTTTTACGCTTTTGTTGCTCCAGCAATGTTTCTTGTTTTGATCCTAGCTTTCAATAAATTATTGTTTGATGGAAATATTCTGTGAATTATCCATGAAATTCTCGATTTTGCTCTTGGTGCTGAGAGAAACCCGTTGAATAAGAAATTATAAACAATTTATTCGACTGGACAAAAGTGTGTTGATTATAAAAAAAAAAATTGATTTTATTGTATTTATTCTTCAGTTTCTCTGAAGAATGCAATTTTTGCGAGTTCATTATTTTTTGTACATGTGGCCAAACGACTTTACAAGCCAAATAAGGTAAGTGTTTCCAGCGATGGGAAAATTAACGTTTCTATTTATTTTGTTGCGATGTCGCACTAAAAATAATAAATTATTGTTAATATTACCATCGAACACATTATAAAATGTGTTTTAATAAAGTTAGTTTAAATAAAAGAAAATGTGTTTTCCTTTGTTGTCTATTTGTATTTAAAAAAATGATATTTTTAAATAATAATATTGATAAAAATTAAACTTCAGTATTGATTTATTTGACATTTAAATAATATCTTTGATTTCTTTTCATTGATGAAAATTTTTTGTATCGAAACTAGGTAACAGCATTTCTAAAATTAAAGCAGTCTTTTAAGTTTTAAGTTATAAATATTTTCTATCTTTCATTTCTTCCTTTTGTATATGAGAGCAAATACTTTCCCAATTAAACCATTCATTGGTTCGAATTTGTATATAATAGCTTATCACATAAAACAACATTGAAAATTTACGTCATATATTCTTTAACAAAAAATCAAAAAAGTTCAATATTGAAACATAAAAATGTGTTTTCACAATATTTTCTTTCAATGATGGAAAATAACTTGTTCTTGCCTAGTTGTGTTTTCAAAAATTGTTTTTTTATTCATAATATTATTTATAAAACTAAAAATCAAACTTCACCATTAATCAATTTCATTTTGAAATATTGCCTTCGAAATCATCAAAATAATTCTTCGCATACATAATATTTTACCACAAATTACATTGAAATTCAGAATTTTAATTCATACCATAAAAATACATTATTACAATAAAATTTTATATAAAAATAAAAGATGTGATCCTGAATAGATGATAATGTTTCAAAATAATAAAATATATATGTCGAATAAATAAAGAAAACATAAAACAAACTTTTTTTCGAAAAACTACTTTTTAGGAGAAAAATGATTACATCCATTTATTTCAAAAACAAGATAATTATTCGAAAACAATAATGAGATATTTCAAAAATAATACTTCAAAATGTCGAAATTATCGAGATCGCAGGCTATGGCCTCATCTATGTTTTTCGTTTCCATGATAGCCTTGTTCACAACCAGTTGAATTGAATGTGAAACGCAAGGCATGTTGTTCATCTGAAATTAAATAATTGTGCTTGATGTTAGTTAACGCTTATATTGTTGTTTGAAACGCTTTTGATTTCAAATAGATTGATTGAAACTTATTTTAATATTTATTTTATGAATACATTTAATGGAAACAGAATATTCTTAAGTTCGATTGTTATGTCCCCTCTGACCAATAAAGTAAAGAATATTCTAAGTTATTTCAGAATTTTACAAGAATATCTAAAACAGTTTAAACTTTTTTTAAGAATATTGTCAGAATATACTAAAATTATTCTTCCCATTATAAGCCTCAACAAGGGTCAAACCTAGAAAAATTAATTATGTGTCCATGTACTGAATCTCTTCATTGGTTGTTTTTAGAATATTAACGTAGTGTAAAATAACTGTTCTTTTTTACTAAAATGTATTAAGTTACAGATTTAGTAAATGATTTATTTAGAAATTTGTTCTAAATTTCTTCGAAAAAAATTGCATTTCACTTTCAGTAATTTGCAAGCCAGAACCATATTAGACGCATTATCGGTCACTCCGCAGACGATATTTATATTTGGAAATTTTTGGTTGAACAATGATTCCAACAAATTGCTCAGCTCCACCGATGTAGACCTCTCAAAAACGGGGATAACCCCAAATGTGATGGACTGCAATGACGCTTCTTTGAGAAAATGTCCTGTTACGGTTAAATAGTGCTGAGTAGTTCTACTAGACCAGTCATCAAACGTTATTGCAACGTCTCTATAAAAAAAAATGTATACAATGGATAAAGTGACTGAATTCGGAAATTTTTTAAACATTAGGAAAAAAATAAAAAATTATAATTGAATTAAATATTGAATTATAATTAAATATTTTAATGAACTCCTTTGACAATGATATAAATTGTTATCAATAACTCGATCAATTGAAAACTAAAGGAATAAAACATTCTTCAAATATATCTACAATATTTATCAAATTTACATTATTTTATACGCACTTTGCATCTTCCACAATTCCTGCGATGTTTTTGAGGGTTTTTTCATAAGCTTTTTGGATAAAATTATCTCGTAAAGTGCGGCGGGATGGTAACAAGTACCGCGGATCTAGCTCAGCAATCAATTCTTTGAAACCAATGTCTTCAACGACCGAAAGCGGTTGCAAATCTTTTATAACAAACGCGGTTACTTTTTTATCAATTGCAATCTTTCGGTCAGAGTTGCGTTGATATGGAGCGCAGGGTTTTTTCATGAATATGGTCACAGATAATTGACTACATTTTCTTTTTCGGGAGTCTGTCCTGTAAATTTTTTTTTTTTTGTTAAATAATATTGCAATGTGTTTTACTTTTGTACTGAAAAAAATACTAGCGACCGCGCGTTTGACAACCGTTAGGGGTATTATGGGTTACTGTTGAAACGCTAGGGGAATGAATTTGGATACTCATTATCAATAAAAACAAACAGACAATATAATGAGGAACGGAACCAAAACGAATGAATTGATATTAAATTAATATTAAAGTAAATATTAAAATTAAAAATAATAAATAAACGTGAAATAAAAATTAAAAATTAAAACTGTTAAAAATTAAAAATATTTAACGTTTGATAAAATAGAAAATTGTATTAAAAATTTTTATTTTAATTAAAATTTTATTAAAATTTATGTAATTCAATATTTATAATTTCAATTAAAAATGAAAATTTTTATTTTAATTGACAATTTAAATTTTTAATTTCAATTATTGACTGCAATTTTTAATTTTATTTTAATTTTGCGAAATTTTTTATCTTTAATTTTAACTAAAATTAAAAATTTTTAATTTATATTGAATCACTAATTTTTATATTTAATTCTTCATCATTAATTATTGTTTATATTTATTTATTATTTGATAATTAAATTTTAATTTATTATTATTTTATTATTATCATTTACATTTAATTATTATTTATATTTAATTTCAAATTTTTATTCTTCATTAAAATTTATGACATTTTATTGAAATTTTTTTAATAAAATTTAAATTTTAATAAAATAACGTTTATTACAATTAATAATATTAAAAATTTAATATATTAAACGTCAAAAAAATATTTGAATTAAAAATATTAATTTAACGTAAATATTAAAATATTATATTTTATATTAAAATATTATACAAATAAAATGTAACGAAATAAATTGTAGAATATATTACTCGATCATTTTAATACCACAATGACATGAAATTATATTAGAAAATTACAACTAAATAATGTTCAAAGTGTAATTAATCATTAAATAATTTGATAATAGAAGAATAATTTACCTTATTATGTTCACTAATTTTAGACATATAGCTATATATATATATATATGTACATATATGTAATTTCAAAACGAACTTTTCAATTTTTTCTGTTTTTTCTTGATGGTCCAGGTCATCTATCATGAGATCAGTTTCGACACTTTCTGCCTCGAGTGCTTCGTTTAATTCGATTGCATGACGTCGCTGTAAATGGTCTTTCATGTTTTTTGTATTGGAAGAATTTACTTCAAACCCACAGTGTTTTACTTCACAGACTTTTTGAAGCTTTGAAAAACTTCCAAACAATCGAACGCTTTGGCCGAGTTCGATTTCTATAAAAAATAAAAACAAAACTTACAATTGATAAACAATCCAAAACGAGGACAAAATGAAGCAAAGACTTACGAAGGACTGTTGCGCATTGGTGGTTCAACAGCATTGCTTAAATTTTGATTGTTTGAGAATGTCAGTGTCGTTTGGACCGTTTTTCTCGGAGAGGTTGTCCGAGGTGTAGAAGTAGACGCGTTTTGTTCATTACATTTTTTACTCTGAGGACCTTCTGTTTCGTCCATGATTGCGTGAAATAGTATTTACTAATGACGACGGACGGATTAACCGCGATACATAACTTTCAAATAAAACGTTTTGGTGTATTTTCAATCACAAGAAGCACTCTAGTGTTGAGACACTAGTGACAGTAGCATCGCGGCACATATGACATAATATATGTCTTTCACATGCAAACTCTGATTAAGCAGAGTATAAAAAGGAGCGTAAAATTGTTTTTCTTTTTCTAACCAACCCGAAAAAAAAGAGAAAGTTATACTTTTGCATCTTATGTCCTCAACTATCAATAACTATCGATAGTACTCACGAACTATCGATAGTTAACGATATCAGGACTTATTGATAGTTATCGATAGTTATCGATAGTTTTCCCATCACTATAAGAGTCCGGGCGACTTCGCTCTCGTGAGGTCCGGGCCGTACGTTGCATGATGAAATATTTTCATAGATTTGCATTAAGTTTATTATTAATTAAAAGCGACGGCAAAGTCCTTCCGGACTTTGTGATGTGGTTTTTTTTCCCAGTCGAAATCCGATGAAGAAGGCATTTGTTTGTCAATTCGTTATAAACAATTATAAAATTTTCACATAAAATTGAGTTTTCGAATCAGAAAAAATCATAGTAAATCGACGTTGAATGACGATTCTATTGCCACAAAAAACATAAAAATCGGAAAACTAGATCAGCCACAATTAATTCTATAAAAAAAAGTAATGAAAATCTTTGATTGTTAATATTATAAACAAAAAAATTTTTGTCAGGAATGGTAAACACTATTATAAAAAATCAATTTCAAGTCGATTTGAATTTTCATCCAATTCGGGTGATCCGTTTGAGAAATTCTGACCTATGTACGAGATTTCACGCGGAGAGCAGGTTATTTGATCCGGCTCTTCAATTGAGAATTTGAAGTTCCTTGAATGTCACAAGAATTTAGTCATATTAAAATTTGATGTGGCCCCAATTCCACGAGCGATAATTTACCCAAACATTTTTCATATTTTTCTGAGTCGAAAAGTTTCTTATCACTTTTTTATAAAACTCAAAATTAAAAAAGATATTCGAGATTAAATTTAAGCGATAAGTTCCCTCTTTCGACAAGCAACGATAAAAGCCTCATATCAATTCACGCAAATTTTCTTCATCATTTTCCGAGTCAAAAAGTCCTGTGCGGGCACAGGCTGTGCCTTTTTTCACAAAACTCAAAATCGGAAAAGATATTCAAGTGGACGTTTTAACCGATCAGGTTTGCTAAGATTGAAAAAATTAGAATGAATATTCTAATTTTTTTATTTCATAGGTGAGTAAGAAGTTCGAAAAGAGGTTCGCGATGAAGTAGAACAAAAATTAAATGTATATATTTATTTTTTAAGTATCAAGATTTGGCACACTCTTCGCGCACACGCTCAAATCATACAAATGATCTGCTTTTTCTACAAAATGAAAAAAAGTTTACAATATTCAAAAATAAAAAAAACATGCCACATCCGTTACATCAAACTCAAATTTTTTCTAAAATTATGCCACGGAAAAAAAATATAATGTAGAAATGAAATCCATAATTTCGTATCCTTCAAATCGTCTAACTTTGGTGTCTCGTCTGTACTGTACACATGCATACGTACAAAAAAGTGTGATTGTCTCCAACGAGACTTTCTCATAATTGCAGATCCAAAAATTATATAACCTTACAAGGCACACTTTATACATTTTTTTCTTTGATATTATCATCGAAGTTTCGCTGGGAGGAATACTGTATTCGTGCAAATCATAACTTATATCAAACAGCTAGGAACATAAATATTTACGTAAACCTACATTTACAGCCATAATCAAGTCGGATTACGTTAGACGCATCATTGAAAAAACATCGTAGTAACTTCATAAATAATAAGTTCTTCAATTGCACGTGAAAATCGTCGATGCGCATTGACTAGAAGGCTAAATAAGATTCTTGCATATCCTAATTACGCTTATTCACCGTCGACGTGTTCCCTGAAGCTCATTTTGCGAATCACAAAATTTCACAGTAAAAAAAACAAATGGTCGCTGCTTATTTCATGGAATCCATGTTTAGGAACAAACATGTTCTGGAATGAAGAAAAATTAAGAAAAAAATTTTCTTGAATCGAATCTCCGGAATAATTAGTTGTACCAGTTAATAAAAAAAATTTCTTGAGTTTTTCAAAAAATTTAATTGCAAATTTACAGCAGCTTGCACTCATTCCACGTGCATAAAAAAGCAAGATAAATAAACGTCCCACACAGTATAAAATTTTGTAGATAGTATTATTTTATTCTCTGGTTCTGACAATTTATGATTTTTTTTTTTTTTCTTAAACGGAAATACGAAAATCTTTACTATTCGATTCCAATGGTTTCATTGTACTATTTCAATTTGTTACCCAATCGAAATAATTACTGCGTTTTGAATTATATTATTTAAACAGAAATATGAATATAACTATTCTTTTTAATTCTAATGGTTTCTCCGTATTATTTTATCTTCTTTTCCTAGCAAACGCGCGTTGATCGTCCGTCTATCAAAAATCAATGGACCAACGATAGACGCACACGATTCACATATCTTGAGTTTTTGAAAACGTGAAAAAGATTTTCCAAGCGTCGAGTTACTTATTTGATGATTTCAGCTAAAGTTGAACATACAAAAATTAGCTCATTGCCTTTTTTTACATGCGAAATTCCGATTTTGTTTATTCGTCGGTAAACAGTCGGTAAGTTGTTACCGACGAATTTTGATTTATGGCGTTTTCACTAAATTAGAATTTCATTAGAAAAAAAAATGTTGAGCAACTTTTTATGTATCTAACTTCAGCTAAAATCATCGAACCAACAATTCTACGCTTATAAACGCTTTTTTATTCAACGTTGAATGATTACTTTGTATTTTTTCATTTTATTTGAATGGAATAAGGCAACTTTTATTGTTATGTTATAATTATTATTATTCATTATATTTTTTTTATTATTATTTATTATTTTATTATTATTATTATTTAATTTTAATGATCTCATCGTGTTATTTTGTTATGTTCATTTATTTCCGATTACCATTGTGTCTCTGTACTAATACATATCATCCCCTAATTCTAATGATCCAGTATGTAATTTTCTTTTATTTAAACAGAAATAGAGCTATTTTGTTCTCCAACTCTAAAGATTTGTTGCATTATGTATGTCGTTTTATTCAAACTAAAATGAGGCGACCTTTATTATTCAACTAAAAAGATTTCGAATAATTCTATTTTTTGCTTTAATTAAAATTGTCTCTGAACATTATTTTATTGTATTCAAATAGGGATGAGGTGATTTTCATAATTCTATTCCCATAGTTTCTTACCTTAAGGAAAATCTTGTAATAGCCTGTATTTCATGAATTACAAGACTATTACAACCAGCAGGGTAGATCCCTATTCTACCGGCTGATAAACTCAACCATTTCTTGTCGCGGAATATATAATTTATATTTTTTAAACATCTTTCTGATTAAATGTTCTTTCATTGATTGCAATTATGAAAGATTCACACCAAACTTGAACTCTAACAATGTAATTTTGGTAAATACTCAAATGAGTACATAAGGGAATTTTCGAGATCCAATTCCGCGCGAAGAAATTATCTAGATGATCAGCTGGTAGAATCGGAATCTACCCTTCCGGTTGTAATAGTCTCGTAATTCATGAATTACAGGCTATTACACAATTTCCCACAGGGTTTGTATTCTTCCATTTTATCCTTCACTTCCAATGGTTCCTGTACATAATTTTACTTTATTTGAACGGGAATATTTCAATATTATTATTATGTATAATACTATTTTATTATAATATGACGGAAATATTATCAATACTACTGTTTACTCAAATTCTGATGGTTTCTTAGCACCATATCATTTTATCCTCCAAAGTTGAAAAACTTTATACTATTTCACTTAATTTAAACGAAAACAATGTAACCTTTATTATATGATTCCAAGGGCATCTTGGTATTATTTTATTCTTCCTCCAACCCAAATGGTCTCGTCGTATTTAATAATATTTAGCAATTAAACTAAAAAAAAAAAAAACAATTTCAATGTTTATAGTTATAATATTTTTCAATATTTTCCGAAAGCGCCTACTCCGGAGATTCGTTCTGGATAATAACATCGCGGAAATCCAGTCGCGGGAAAAAATTATGTAGATTTCGGTAGCTCCAAAAAATAAGCCGTTCCGAGGGGGGTCGCACTCTTATGGGAAAAATTTGTCATCATTTTTTTAGCTCCGGCCTCGTCCAAAGATGTCGCCACTTGTGTAATGAACGTAGCATACATCTGACTTACCGATTACGAGGCATGTGTGTCGATACATGTGTAGGTTTGTGTTTGAGTGTATTAGAATCAATTCAATGTTGTCGTGGAAATCGGCGAACTCTATAAGGACCAAATTTTTAACATGCGAGTGCAACCCCCCTGGCCGTTCCGTTAAGCGGATTCCTCAGAATGGCCGTGAATGAAAAAAACCAAGAAACCAAAGCTTCTTGTTGATCCGAGCTCGAAATAAAAAAGTACGAAATAATCATATGTTGATAATGTTCTCGAGAAAAAAAAGAGAGCTATGATAAACTAATGACTCGAATGCGAATGCAAGTAAAATTCTTCAGCCTTGGCGCTTTTGTGGCCGCAGACGGTGCAGGTGAGCGGGTCGTCGCTGCTATGGAATCTCATGTGCAGCTCGTACATGGACTGTTTGCCGAAATACATATCGCAATGTTTGCAAGACAGGTAATTACCAGTGACAGGACGTTCCTCGACGCTGGAAGCGGACTCGTTGGCCACGATATTATCGGCGAAAGCGGGGTTCTCGGCGTCGCTCTCGTCCCCGCTGCTCAAGCAAACGCGCTTCAGGTCGAGCTTCACCGCTTTGCCCTTGCGCCTCCTCTTCGGGACGGCAACTTGTTCCTCGGTCCCCGAAATTTTCCGACTCTTCTCCTCACTTGCCTCATACGTTCTCAGGTCCAGCGGGGCCGCCGGTTGCTCCGGCTTCGGCGACACCGTACCCTGCATGACGAAGGGACGACGAACCTCGTCTTCTTTCGCGGCGTTTCCGGGCATCGCGGCTTCCAGTATGTTTCTCGCCGATTCCATCTGAAACTGTTGCATCTTGTGCCAGTAATCGGGAAACGTCCGAGTTCTGATGGTGTCCGGCTGGCCCATGAGCAGGTTCATATTCACCGGTGCGGTTTGCAGAATGAAGCTTTGGTAGAGTGCCGCTTTCATGGCGGAATTCATGTCCCAGTTCTGCTCGCTGGCCTTGGCCTCCAGGAAGGATGGCGCTGAAGCGGAATAAGGAAGCGTCCCGGGGTTCGGGGCGACTTCCGGGAGTTTCATCCTTTGGCCGTCGGGGGGCGGAGCGGAAGCATCCAAGTTGGATTTGTTGGCTGACCTCGGGCCGCGTCTTTTCCCATGGACGTCGATGTAGGGGTTCAGCAGATTGAGCGTTCCATCGGGATTCCGCGCGATGTCAGGCTCGTGCTTGAACCTGCGCAAATGTATTTTGAGCGTGTGCATGTACTTGGTCGAGTAGCCGCACGTTTTGCACTGGAATTGGTGCACGGACGAGTGTGACTTCCAGTGGCTACTCAACATGCTCTTGTTGACGCAAGTGTAGGGGCATTTCTCGCATTTGTACGGATTTTGTCCTGCGAAACAAAGAGTAATGCAGATCATTGATTCAATATCGATGTGTCGGAAAGGAAATATCGGTATCAAAAGTATGATAAATCGTAAAGAATATATTGGTGTCTATCGACTGTTCCTAGTTCAGATATCCTGTAATTTTAAATAGCCGGTCTTCTAGGAAATTGGAATTATCATTTTTACAAAAACATTTCGAACCTTGGTGTTTGTTGACGTGGTATTCGTAATGGTGTTTGTAGCCTGTCATGAATGGGCAGAGCTCGCAGTTGAGGCGTTTGTCCTCGGGCACGTGCTCCTTCAGATGGATCCAATAAGCGCACTTGGTCAGAGCTTTGTGGGAGCATTTTTTGCAATGGTGCACCTTCACCTTGCCGTCCGCTCCTATGCGGGGCTCTCGAAGATCTGGAAACTTGTTCATGAATCTCGAGTCTTCGGGGCTGTCTTGCGTAGCTGCGACATGAGATTTCAGATGCTGCGTCATCCAGTCCCTGTTGATAAAAGGAAACAGAATCAGAGCAACAATCACACTGGTTTACATGAAAAATGCACCTCTTGAAATAAGTGTTTTTAAAATATGAGCGACAAACGTGGTTTTTTACCCTTTTCTCAGTTATTGGCAGAAACATTGAGGACGATCGATTTTATCGAGATAAAATATATACTGTTCGAAAGGTCTACTTGTTAGCTTCACGACAATATAATATATTAGTCAAACGAAATAGTATGTTACGTAGCAGGTGCGGATGTTCGAATTTGGCAAAACGGAGTAATTACGGACCGAGCCGAAGGCGAGGTTTGTAACCCGTTTTGCCTATGAGCACATCCGTACTTGTTTAAATGAGATATTATTCACTTCAAAATGTCAGTCTTGAGGTTAGAGTGATGAAAAGGAGTTTTCAAGTTACAGACACTCAAAGTTGAAGAAAAGTGAATTTTTTGATTTTTTTAAAAACTACTCATGATTATGTATGTACTTTTTTTTACTTTTAACACTTATAACTTATAAACTACTAAATAATTATGAATATAAAAATTTTTTGAATTCGTATTAAGTTACGAAAGATCTTCCTTTTTCAAAAATCTGAACGTTTTGGATGATTTGAATAATTATGCATGCGAAAATGTTGAAAAACCAACAAAATATCACAAATTGTAGATATTGTCAACAATTATGAACAAAATCTAAAAAATTCGCAGAATTTCGACGATTCCCATAGATTTGGAAGATTTTGTTCTTTATCGTACTTTCTTGCAATATGTATGATAATGTCATCATTTTCTATAAAAATTTGGAAATTTCAAACATTAAAATCTCAATGAGTTACATACATTTTTTTCAAGTTTTAATGGGTGTCGATCGTTTGAACTACGTTTGAACTTTCGGAAATTTTGAAAAACTGAAAAACAGCTTCAAATATTTTGAATAATTCAATGAATATGTAGAAATACAGAAGATCTTTATAAGTTTTGTAAATTGTGTTATTTATTACATTTTTTTCAAATATGAATGATAATGTCTTTCCATTTTACATCATAATTTGAGAAACTAAAAAGATTTTAAAAATAATTACAAAAAAGCTTGTTTAGTCGTAGAAATTTTATTTGAATTCGGAAATGATGTGCAAGTTTGAATGACGTTTGAAATTTTACTATTTTAAATTACTGTAAAAACATAAACAAATTTTCAGATCATCAATATTTCGGAAAATTAGAAAAATTTTTACAGTTTCAGAAATTTCTCATAAAATTTGTAGATTCTGTTCTCTATAACATTTATTCTAAATATGCAGGATAATAGTTTTTCATTTTTCATATCTGAAAAACTTGGAAAGCATTAAAAAGTTAGGTTCTAAAAATTTGAAAAAGTATTCGTATATTTGTGATATTTGAAAAATTCTGAGCTGTACGTATAATGTGTGGAATTTTAAAAATGTTTAAAAATGAAAAAATGATAAAAATTTTGAAGATTGTGAGTTTGAAATATAAAAAATTACATTCAATTCAAAAAACGTAGTATATTTTTTAATTGTCAATAATTCCAAAAATTTCTAGAATTACGGAAAAAGTTTATAAATTTTGTAGACCGTAGAAAATTTCGAAAACTCTATAAAATTGTTAAAAGAATTAAAAAAACTTTTTTTCAAACTTTTGCAAATCGAAAAATCTTCCGTCTAACGGAAATAGTTAATAATTTGAAAATTTTTAATGTAAATCTGGAATTTGTACATTATAAAAAGGTTCATCCATTTATTGAAACACTCGAATTTGCGAAATGATGCATATTTACGTAGATATTCTTTGATATTTTACCCAATCAAAAAATAAACAATTTTTCTTTACACAAATTTTGCGATAAAAGTGTTTAGAAAATAGCTTAATAAGTGTGTAATCGTCAGTAAATGGCCCCGTAAATTGCTAATCTTTTCAAAAAATGTTCATCGCTGCCTGAAGTTGGCTGTTACGTAAAGATAAAATGCGCGCGCATCACATAAAAGCGCGGGAATTTCAAATGATATGTTTGTTATTGTTTGGCTGTCAAGGGGCAATGATAAAAAAAAGAAAAATGCAACGGCGCGCCCGACGCACGCGAAAAAATAATCTACTTTCTTCTAAAAATGTTCATCACTGCTTGAAGTTGGCTATTATGTAGAGATAAAATGCGGGCGCATCACATAAAAGTGAGGGCATTTCAAACGATGTTTTCCATTGCTTGGCTGTCAGGGGGCAATGACAAAAAAAAGAATAATTTTAGTTGCCTAAAAAATGAATAAAGAATAAATAAATACATACCGATCTTCGGTGCCAAAGTTACAAATGGGGCAGACGATGTGCACCGGGTTCGTGTTTCCCCTTTTCCTGGAGGACCGCGCTGGTGTCTTGATTGTGCTCGAGACCTGCTCCAAATTTTCCTGCTGAGCCTCGGCTTCGATTTCGGAAGAAACTTCATTTTCCGACGTCACCTCGGACGACGGTCCTATCGTTTCCCGGCTCGCGTCTGGCCCAAACTTCTCCGTTGGCAGAGTGCTGATTATCGCTTGGGCGCTGTAGCCCAAGGGGTAATTCGGGACCCCCAAGTTTTCCGGGGAAATCTGGCTGCCACCGGTCATCGTCATTTGATGATGCGGTTTCAACTGAAGATAGAAAAACCGAGTTTGAGAAGTGAGAAGTAAAGAAGACAGCATGAAGACATTCTAGTATATCTATTTTATTACGTATTCTTGGTACTATTTGCATTCCGTGAGATTTCGTAAACAATTTAGAGACTTCTAGTACTTTTCTAGATTTTGGAATAGATTTCTCAAATTCAATGCTCCATATCCTTAAAAACAATTTTTTTTCGAGGAACTCCTATACCTCATACCCTTTCCTCTCACTTGATAAATAATACTCTTGAAATCCAAAGATAAACTCAAATCACGGAAATCTACTTTCGACGGTCGAAAAAGGACCCGCCGACGAACCCTTCTCTGCGTTAATGCAAATAAAAACGCTCGCTCTTGAATCGTCCCTCGTTTCCAATTTTTCCATATTTTCAGGGCTGTTTACCGACGCGTGGGCCTTATGCAATCACGTATTGATTTTCTAAACAAAGACGCTGATGAAATCATTAAAAAAAAAAGAAAAAAAAAGCGCAGAAGCCTGCTTTTTTTTTGAAGAATTTTTCGGTATAGAATCTGATATTAGGAAATTAGAGAATTCTTCGCACTTAAATCTTACCTAATTCTTTTAATTATTGTAACAGATCATCGTTATTGTTCGAAGTTAAAATTATAATAGAAAGAAGTTTCATGAAATTAATAAAATATAATAAGTTCACAATCCATAGAATCAAGTACATTAAACCATAAAATTCCAGTAGTTTGATGCGAATTCTATTACAAGAAAAAATTTATAATTTCTACCTACAACGCATGAAAAGCTAGAAAATTATGCTACGACAAAATACTCTTCTTGAATTAGAATATTTCATCCACACTCAGAAAACTCTCGCATACAAGTGAAAGGTATTCCCTTTTACTTTTAAACATCGACCATTTTAAGATGAAAGGGTTGGCGTTTCATTTTGAGAGGGGATGGCTTTGAAATTCTTTCCGTTTCATGCCTAAATGAAAATTTCTCTGGTTGAAACAGCATTGTATTTTTTTATGCTTTTACATATGAAGGGTGAATGTTTAAAGTTGTATAACCGCCAATTTTTTCAAAATTTGTTTTTTTATTTATTTTTTTTTTCCGAACTCTAATTGTAAGCTGATGCCGTCATTTCTGCGATAAAAGCAAGTCAAAATTCGCAATAGTTTTGTTGTGAGAATTTTTCAAACATTGCATTTTAGTAACTGGCGACCTATCGGCAATTCAAAGTCGTATAACAACCAATGGAAACTTATGCAATTTAATAAAAAAAAAAAAAGTAATTTAATGTTGAAAACCGTCAAATCGTGCGTTTGGTAATATTGTTACATACATTTACAAACATTCTGATACAAGAAGCAATGTTATTAACAATGTTATTCACAATAAAAACTATTGTACGAATAGAAATAGAAAACGAATTAAATTATTAAATTTCTATATACAATCACAAATAATGACAATAATAAACAAAAAGTGAAAATTTATTCAAGTATTTCGGTTAGAGAATTGCCAAAAACGTAATAAAACCTTCACGAGGCTTGTTCCTCTTACTTTCATTTAGTAAGGCTAATGGTTGATATACGATCTCTGAACTGCCAGGCCCCCTCGACTTATACGTTGCGAAATTTCAAGTGGTCGTATTTTCTTCAATTTTAATCGAAATCGTTTCAAACCTAATTAAGTGACGTATTATCTTATAATGAACAAACGATCGTAAGTTTTTCAAAAAATTTTAAAAATTAAAATAATACGAGCGTTTTTCCGCTCTCCTGTAAAAAAATGGACATGTCGGTTTTACGACTTTGAATATCCACCCTTCATATTAAATTTTTGACTGAACACGTTTAATTCCAAACGTTTTTATTTTGAAATTTTCACAATTTTTATGTAGACATAATGTTTTGCGAACACGATTATCAACATTTTTTATTCTTGGAATCAATTATGCACATAGAAAAACGTTTTTTTTTTTATGCAAAAAAAAACCAGTTTTTTCGTTGTAATCAATTCGCCAACGTTTGAAAATATTTAAGCAATTGATTTTTGTCTTAACAAAGTTATAAGTATTCTTTAGATCCTTTCAAAGATGGCAGAATATTTTTGTTTGATCACTGGAACTCATTGTTTTAACAAAGTATCACTTTCTTGGAGATATGCGAATATCAAACAGTCTGGCTATCATGCGATTTCACTGAAGTGTGAAAAACAACTACAGTCAGAAAACTCTTGCGTGCAGTTAAAAGAGATTTCATTTCAAAACTTTCAAACATCGACCGTTTTAAAATGAAAGGGTAAGCGTGTCATTTTAGAAGGAGATGGCTTAGACATTATTTCTGTTTCATGCCTCAATGGAAATTTTTCTGAGTGCACTATGTTTTGTAAGTTAACATTTGAAATTTCAAAATTTTACATTGGAAAGCCTTAAATTGAAATTCGTAATAATGAGGAAGAAAAAAGTAAAGAATTCGAAGGTATCAATTTAACTATTCATCGAATGGTGTAAATATTCCAAGACAGGAAACGTGTAATTTTTAGGAATCCCTCACCAAAATTTTACTTCGCGTGCGTCCCTGTTATAACAGTATAATTATGATTATATATGATGATAATAATTTATGACTATGTAAATTCATTATTTTCTAGGTTATTATATTACCTATAACTGTAATTTTATAATCGATGTTTTATATTCATTTATATATTTGTAGTAGTTTGAAAATATATAGTTAAATTATACAAACACTTCTCACATTATAATTATTTCTATAATGAATAATATTATGAAAGCTGAATAATTCTACGATCATCATCTTTCATAGTAAATTGTAATAACCATAGGTACAGTTACTTAGTCCACATTTTCAATTAATGGTATGATTATAAGAATTTACGTTAGTTGTATAATTATTATAACCTAAGATTATCATTCCGTAGTTAATAATTATTATTTGCATCAATTTAACGTTGATATCAATATCATATAATACTTTTAGAACAATGTTTTTATCATCATTACCTTCTACATCAAATAATATACAGTCAAACCTCGATTTTAAGGCACGATCTTGAAACGCCTTAAGCCTCATTTATTGCAACTTGAAAGGGACCCCCACCCTTAATGCTTTAGGCCTCCAACGACAGTCGACAGTCGACATTGCACAGAACTATCGATGTTGTGTATAGTTATGATGTTCAGTACCTTCAGTGCATATCGCTTTCCTTTTTCAATTTGATCGATGCCACCCATAATATACATACACATTATGTCGATTGCCAACTGTCCCTAGTTACAGCCGAGTGCGGCGTTGCCAAGTTTTTATATTTTACTACGTGACATTTCACCTCGTGATTATTTTTTGTGTTTTTTAACAAAACGGAAAGTAAAAATCAATTTTTCGGAATTTTTATCGTTTCTTAGGATAGCACCCGTCAATTGTGTAGATGTTTACGAAAATCCATCGACCCATTAAAATTTCACAGAGGAAAATGCAGTAAAAATTTCCAACTCCCATAAGAAACAATGCATTTACGCAATTTTTTTCTAAAAAACTAACAAGTCGATTTTAATGAGATTTCGCATGAAACCTGAGAAGGATTCAAAGATTTCACTTGCAAATTTTCATCAAAATCTGTTGTAAACGGTTTTAGGTAAGTACTACCTTAAGGGGAGACCCAAGATCCGTCACTACTCTCGCCACCTCAAATAGTGATAATAATATCAGATCTCTAATTATCAACATTTGGCAAAACCATTTTGCAGGAACAATGAGTAGATGTGAATGAATGACGCTCTGGCCATTGTTTTCACAAAAAAGTTTTTTTAAAAATTGTAACAAAGGATTTCTGATAATAGCGATTTTCTACTATACCACGACGCATCTATAAAAAAAATGTCGTTGTCTATAAAAATGATGAACTTTTCCTGAAAACGAAGTATTTATTTGATATTAAGACGACATTAAAATCGTTTAAACTTTAAATGTTTTATCATTGAACTGATATCAACATTATACATTTTTTGGAGCAGATTTTTTCTAATTTATCAACAGCTATTGAATTAAGTGGAAAAATTTATATTCTGTACAATATTAATTGTATCACAAAAGTTATATTGTATAGGTATTTGATAATATAGAAAATATATTTTTAAATAAACAAATATTGAGTCTTTGAAACACAAATAATTAGTGAAAAATATTTTAATTCATATATTTCATATAATGACAATAAATTGAATACAGACTCCTTCATAATCCTTGTCAAACAAATTCCCAATATATTTCAAACACTGTCTATAAAAATTAATAACTTTTTCTGAAAACAAAGTGTTTATTTGATATGAAGACGACATTGAAATTATTTTAACTTTAAATCTTTTATCATTGAACTGATATAAACATAATACATTTTTTGGAGCAGATTTTTCTTAATTTATGAACAGCTATTTCATTAGGAGGAAAAATTTATATCGTGTATAATATTAATTTTATCACAAAATTTTTACTGTATAGGTGTTCGATAATATAGAAAAAAATTTTTTCAATACACAAATATTTATTCCTTTGAACGTAAATAATTCTATGTAAAAAATATTGAAATTCGTATACACAATATGAAAACAATCATTTGAATACAGATTCCTTCGCAATCCTTATCAAATACATTCCCATGAAATTTCAAACACGATTTCAAGAGAGAGTCTATGAAAGATGTTTTAAATTAAAAATTTTTTTTTACAGTCAACTGACTTGGAATTTCATGATTGTTTTCCAAACAAAAAATACTCAATATTCAGAAGTCTTGCATGAAAAATTCAGTTGTATCTATTTTCTTTAATTCCAAGCCACATATTGTTCCTGCAAAAGGGTTTAGCCGAATATTGTTAATTAGAGATCAGGCATTAAGGTCATTACTATTTGAGGTGGTGAGGGCAAAGGAGGACCTTTCGTCTTTCCTTAAAGGTGACCGCGCATAGCGGAATAATCCTGCGCAATCTAGTGTGATTGGTCAAGCAAGTCACGTGATATTTCGAGGTGGAGCGGAGGAGAAACGTAAAAGCTTGCAATAAATGAGTGTTGCGATTAACGAGGTTTGAGTGTAATTCTATAAAGAAATTTCGTAAATAACTTTTCACTTGTATTAATTTCAAAAATGTCCGACATGATGCTGGTATAATTCTATAACCATTACATTTTGTAGTAATCAATAACGACTCTTCATAATAATATCATAATTAAAATGGGAAAAATTAGAAACGTCACTTCATATAATTATGATTACGAATTTTGATTATAATTTCGAATTTCTCATTCATTTAATAACTATCATGCAACTATATGACCATTTGATTATTTTGATCACATGATTATGTTTATGTGATCATACGATGCGTCATAGCCCGAGTCTTTTTCTTTTGGTAGGTGTTACTTCGTCCGATGAATCGGAAGACATTTTGCGTATAATTCGCGTGGGGGTCGAAGTTGATGGGGGATAAAACTCGGTGGGGGGAATAATGCGAGAGGGTTGCGCATTTGATATTGCAGGGGTGTGCTTTTCACGTAGGGAGGCGATTACTCACCGACAGGGCCCCGTCGACTGAGCCCCAACCAACGGGCGTGGCTCCCGAAAGCAAGGGTCGCTGCGTTTCCTCGACCATGTCCCGGGGTTGCCTCTGGGGATGCTGCCCCGTCGGTGCCACGGGATGACCGACGTTCCACTCTCCACGCGCCATGTACCTGCCAACATCCACGACCACGATGGCGTTAAAAAAGTCCATTCAATCCAGAACGAAGTTCAAAGTATCAAATATTGTCATTTTCAAATATATCCATATATCTCACTGGCATAAAACAACTCATGAATTCCCCTCTTACTCGATTTCCCGGTCAATGATTCCTCTCATTGAATTCATATGTGAGGAAAAATACGTCAGGCGCCGGGATCCGAACCCGGGACCTCTCGCTAACGCGTCGAGTGCTCTAGCGACTGAGCTACTTCTTCTCTATTATCATTCTCACATTCAATTCAAGTCAAGTCATTCTTCAAATTCCCCAAATAACCGCATTATCACTATTTTTATAGGCAGCATCGTAGCTCGGTCTGGATTTCCCAAACATTTTCTGTGAGATTTCCATTGTGCTAACAACACCCCCCTTCCCCAAATGATCCAAATCGTGATTCCCAAATATATCCATTTTTATTTTTTGTTTTCAATAACACTAGCTTCCAACTTTGTTGACCTCAAAGTAAAAATGTTTATGAGACTAATTTAGGGGTCATTAGGTACAAAAATAATAGTCATTTATTTTTTTAAAGATTTTTTTCAGTTACTTCGAGAAATGTTAAGAACAATCGATATTATTAATATAAAATACATCATTCGAAAGGTATGCTTGTCAGATTTACGACGGTATGCTGTTTTCGTTAATCGAAATAGTAGTTTATGAGTAACAGATGTTGAAAGTTGAAAAAAGTGCATACATAAACATGATGAGTTTTGATACTTGAAAAAAGCACTATTCTTAAAATTTAAACGCTTATAACTTTTAAACTAATATTTTGATTGACAAAACCAGTGTAATTTATAGGAATAGAGAAAATATGGATTTTAAACTTGGCAACCAAGGATGTAGGCAGAAATAATTTTCGAGGGGTTTTTTAAAAAAATATATATTTCCTATGGGGTATGTATCATAATTTTTAATCTTCGACTATCCAATTACGAAAGTGTGATTTTCGAATTTTCAGAATTGCAAGATTTTAAACTTATTTTCATTTTTCAATTGACATCGCACATTTTTTAAATATATATCGCATATAATGAAATTCGATTTTTGTACTTTTCAAAACACTGAGGCTTAGTTTTTTCTTTACCGATACTTGTATATTTCATATTTTTTAAATAACTATATAAATCTGAGGATTTTCTAATAAGATAAATTTTTATTAGAGCTTTCTGAAATTCGATGCTCTGGGTATCAAAGTTTATGAAAATTTCCATGTTTTTAAAAATTTTAAAGAAAATTATCTACACTGATGATTTTTTTATGTCTATGATTTTATGTTAGCTTATTAGTGATGTTTTGTAGTATTTTCTAGTATTTTAATACGTTTCTAGAACTTGGATAGATTTTCAGAATTCGATTCCATAATATTGAGAATTTCAACGAATTTAGGTATTTGAAGTGATTGGATTTTACAGAAAACACTATCTTTTATACAGTTTTCCAGTAATTTTTTTTTCTCTCTTAATATTTTTTTTTTATTTAAGAGATTCGAATAATTTTATAGTATTTTTATGGATTTCCTTGCGGGTTTCCAGAATCATGTTTTAAGATTCAAAATTTCATGAATTTTTGAAGAGATAATATCTGCATAGTTTTTGAGCATAAGCTTTCTAGCATTTTTCGCTTTTTTTTGTGTGTATGGAATTTTAAATTATTTTTCGTATTTTCATAGATTTTTAGTTTTTTTGCAGATCACGATACACAGTATCTGAATTTGATTCTAAAACATCGAGAATTTCAAAGATTTTGAGTATTTAAATCCAATTTAAGTAAAAGAGTATTTTCCTCACAAACTTTTACTACATACTTGTTTGTTTTTTTTCCGTATTTTTGTTGTGTTTATGCGATTTGAAGATTTTTCTGTTATTTCTCCGGATTAGAATGTAGGTTTCTAGAATCATCAGAAAGATCATCAAGAATCATAAATTTCTAGAATATCCAGGATTC
The DNA here is from genome assembly GCA_028476575.1 of Platygaster robiniae. Classification (NCBI taxonomy): domain Eukaryota; kingdom Metazoa; phylum Arthropoda; class Insecta; order Hymenoptera; family Platygastridae; genus Platygaster; species Platygaster robiniae. Next base: position 41,343,258 of record CM052021.1, read on the forward strand.
AAAATTTTATACATTTTTGAAGAAATAATATCCACATAGTTTTTGAGTATTAGATTTAGTACTTTTTGTATACATGCCATTTTGTAGGATGTATGTATTCTTAGTATTTTCATGGATTTTTAGTATTTTCGCAGATTGCTATACAGAGTTTTAGCAGTCGATGCTATAACATTGAAATTCCAACGATTTTGTTTATTTGAGTAAATTTTAAAGAAAATAGTATCTTTTTTACAAATTTTCAATACTCTTTGTTTTTTTTGTATTTTTTCTGTATTTATGGTTTCTAGAATAATATGCTCCAAGATTCAAAATTTAAAATTATTTAAAAAAATAATATCTATATAGTTTTTGAATACCATTGGATATCGAGTTTTTTAAAAATATTTTTATTATTTATGAAAATTCCAAGTAATTTTAGTATTTTTATTGACTATTAGTATTATTGCTAGAATCCGATGCTCTTGGATTGAAATTTCAATAGATTTTTAGCTATTTTATAGATTTCTGAGAAAATTTCACCTACATAAATTTATAGCGTTTTATAGATTTCTTGTATTTTCCCGTCTTTCAAGTATTTATAATATTTCAGAGCGCTCACTACACTATTTTAATAGATTCTCATTATTTTTGTGCATATAATATTATATACGTTTTTCATAATTTATAGTATAAAATTAATTTTTTTTTTAATTATAAATTTTTAAATTTTTGTTTATAACTACCAGAGCCTAGAATTGTCATCTCACGTTCGAGATGTTTGTATTTTTTCTTACCTTATGTAGAATATTATTCTAAATTTTATCACCAATATAACGTTTTTCAGAAAAACTCAAATCACATTCAATTTTTCAAATAAATTACCGAAAAATCAAGGTTAAGCATATCCAAATTAGATACTGATCAAATTCGAATCGTTACTATCCATTTTTACCAGGACTAATTACTATTTCAAACCCTACATCGAAACTATAAAATATGTATTAAACGATCGTGAAAAACAAAAAGAAAGAAACACTATTTCAAAACTGTTGTACAAACTCTTCAATTCTCTTTTATTTTGAATTGGTCGAAATTTTAAAGTTTCACTTACAATTAGTCAATAGTTGTTTCGACGGCTCAATTAAATTTTTCAACGAACAACAATCGATGACTATTGAATTCGACTTTTATACCACCTATATTCTGACCAATCTTGATTTCTCAAATCATCCAAAGTATTGTCCAATGTTGTACCTGAATACATCGTAAAAGATTATAGTGATTTGTATAAATGTGACAATCAATGGAAAAAGAGTTTAGAAAAATTGTAATAACTGTAAATGCACAAAATAAAAATTCCAAAAACAAATAGCGTTATCCCCCCCCCCCCCCAAAAAAACAAACAAACAAACAAAACGTCGTATGTGAGTAATAATAAATATTGAATAAAAAAAAATCCAAACATAGCATTCTTTTTCTATCCAACCAACCAAAATTTCCAAGAAAAACTGCAAAAATATTTTTCGAAAATCCATCCCTGCTTTTTTCGTTTTCGCTTTTCCCGTCGTGTCGAAATCCGCAGAGGTAGCCCGACCACCCCGCCGGTGGCCCACCTCCCATCAGTCCCAAAAGAGGAAGGCAAAACAGGACGTTACAAAATTTGGGCTCGAAAATTGGGCCTCGTTATGACTCCATTTTTGCCCACCGAGGAGGGTGATTTGTTTTCCGTCCATCGCGTGTACCCCTACCGTTTTCCTCGAGGAAAAGAAACGTGACATTATTTATGCGCCCCTTCGTAAGGCACAATGATGCCCAAGGTTCAGGAATGCATAATGCCAAACCCCTCCCATACCTTCTTCGGCCCAACATCGTCATGGTCGCTCCACTTGAATAAATCAGCGCCAGCCAAAAATCTGGAAACTGGGCCTGCAGCGGGCATCAGGCCCCTTGCCCCCCACTTCCACCAACAAAAAAGAAAAAAAAGGTCGATGCATCTCCCGAAATGCGAGAAAGTCCTTTTTCCTAGAAGGGGCAAGAAAGAGACAATAATCGGGCAACCCCTTCCCCGGCAAGGGAGGGGATATAAGGGCATTTACTTTTTCCCGATCATATTATATTGGCGATTCCTTTGTCGCGCATGTTGGCCATTCATGCGCATTTGAATACGGGAAATCGAAAATGTAACCCAGGCTTTTATCCCTTTTCAACGTTGATGCGAGCAACTTTTTACACCGGGCGAAAAAAATACGCCTGACAATGCAAAGCGCGTACGTGAAAGTCGGCCCTTACGGTAGACTCGAAAGGATTCTTTTTCCTTTTTTGTATTTTTTGAATCACCCTGCGAGATGACAGGGAATGATTTTTTCAAGTGTTGCTGTTACAATATCAAGATTTATAGCTGAAAGTGTCGTACTTCATGAAGCTGATATCTTTGGGTCGCAAAATATGCAGATTTACACATTTTTTTGGATTCTTATTGCCTTTTATTTGTCACTTGTAAACGTATGGAAAAGTAAGAAAAGTCGACCTCCGGGCAAAAAAGGACGTTTTTCTGCCCGCTACACGTACATCGCTCGAAAACGGGAAGTTTAGGATCGCTCCACAGGTATGAAATGACGTAAAAAACTTACACAGTGGAAAAATAGTACATTTTGCATCTAGGAAAAAAAAAATCTCTCACGGGTGAATATATCCCTCGCCTTCGGCTCGAGATATAACTTACACCCTCGCGAGAAATCTATTTTTTCCCTAGATGCAAAATGTACTATTTATCACAGTGTGCTTAAAACACTACATAATAGACCACGTCGTGGACTGAAAAACGTCTTTTTAACCCATACTGTAATAAAAAATACATCATGCACCTCAGACATGAATGCTCCATTTCTTCGTGAGATTGTAAGCCTCAGCTTCGCCTCAGCCTACAAGCTTTCCATTCGAAAATAAAAATTTTCTTCTCTAGGTTGATACATAATCTTATATCATTTTTCTATGAAAAGGTTTTGTATAATTTATACAACATTCTAAAAAATCGCAGCTATCCAATGTTCATCGAAATTCTGTAGAAAGTATTGAAATTTTTTACAGTGAATTTTTCCAAAAGAAAGTTTTTTTGGAAATCAGAAATTTAGATACATTTATTGATTCTATTAATCAAACTTTTTGACTACCATGAAATTTCAAATACTTTTTTAAATACCCCAGAATTTCGTTAAACTTGACGTATTTACCATTTTTTAAGTTTCTGTAAAAATTATTTAAACTTAAAAAAATAACTTAATTTTTTGAAAAATCCGAAGAATTCGAAAAATTGCAATGATAATCAAGTTGAAAAAAATTACAATGCAACTAACTCATTTACTGCACTGACTTTTTTTGTTAAGCGCAGAATTTTCAGAAATTGCAAATATTCGACTCTGCAACTCCAAATGTTGAAATAACAACATTCTCGTCACCAAAATTTGACAGATAAAACGAGAATATCACTTCACTAAATTTCAAAACTCTAGCAATTCCAGAATTGGATCCCAATTTCCAAATTCCTATTAAAATTAAATTGCATAAATTTTTAATACACTCATGTTTTTAGTCTTACTTGAAAAAGTTATTTTCAATACTATAAAATGCTGTAAATTATAAGTATCCAATGTTTCACATACTTTTTCTAGAAATTTTCAAATTTTTGAATAGAAAATGTGTTTAGTAACAAAATATAGATTTTAAAAACTATTGCCCTATGTAAAACACAAAACTTGAGTAATTTTACTTTCAACGATATAATTACGAAAGTTATGGACTCTGTAGTAAAAAAAAAAAAAAATTATCAGTAAATTTGGAAAGTATAAACGATTTCAATGAAATTCTAGTTGGAAGAAATTTGAATTTAGCTATCGCTTTTGTTGAATAAAGTTTTTCAATTATGACAGAATTTTGACACACTAAAGGTTTCCAAAATAAGTTAAATTTCTCGAATTTTCGTAGAGTTAAAAAATTTCTAGCTTAATTTTCCTAATCTATTTAAAATAGTGTGTCAAAGCTTTTGATCTATTTTCGATTCCTTTTCAAGGTATAAATAAATAAATTGAGATAATTTCAACCTCTAAGCTAGAAAATCAATTTCATCAATTTGTACATTTGGACCTTAAAAAGGACTGAAAAAAAGGTTAAAATACTGGCTATAAAATTATAATAAATTTACTGGGAAAATTGAATAGAACAAATTGTTTATTCTTGATATCCAGTTATAACCAACATTCATGACTACAAAATTTAACAGCAAAAAAGAGCATGTTGCAGTCAAAGAAATAAAAAAACGCGAAAAGTTACATATTTAATTCCTCATTTCAAGATTTCAATAAAAGTCAAGTTTGAAAAAATTAATTCTGACAACAAAATTTACAGCAAAAACAAACATTTTGCTTTCAAAAAATTAAGAAACTCGATTAATTCCATATTTGATTCTGAATCTAAAAATTCCAATCAAGATCGACTTTCATAAAAGTTGAATATAGCTGTCATTGAAAAATAATTTTTCATTGCCACAGAATTCAAACAAATTCTAGGTTTTCAATGGTTTTTAAACTTTTGCATAAATTATTCAAAGTAATAAATTCAAAGTTCCGATTTGCTAACATTGAATTTTCGACTACAAAAATTTTCAATTAAAACTAACACGATGATTACAAAAAACTGAAAAGAACTTGAGAAATTTTAAATTTAACTCTGTATTTCCAAATTTCAATAAAAAATGAGCATGACGAATTTGGAATCAATTCTTCATTTTACTTTAAAAAGTTCTACTACAGAACTCCGAAAATTTGTTAATAGATCGAAAAATTTTCATATTTCTGAGAAACTGTTTAAAATTTCGAACTAAAAATATTTTCGACTGCAGAATTTTACAAAAAAAGAAAAAAACGAAAAAAACAACAACAAACAAACATACTGTTCTTTTAAAATGAAAAAAAAAAAGTATTTCATATTCAATTGATTTTTAATGAAAAAAATGGACTCTTTACGAAAAAAAAGTGAAATTTTGCAATGTATCCAGAATCTCGAAAATTTTAATTAAATTCTAGTTGAAAGAATTTTAAATACTATGAAGTAATTTTCTTCAAATACTACAGAATTCTTTAAAATCGTGAGTAGGTATCCACAATTTACATATTTCTTCGATTCTATTAAATCTTTTGATTTCAAAATATTTCCGTCATCATAATTTTAGATTAAAAAAAAAAATAATAAAATCAACAAACAAACATATAGGCCTCTCAAGATGAAAAAAATTGAAAAATTTCATTTTCAATCCTTTTTTCACAAATGCAGTCGGACTTTTTACGAAGAAAAAAAATTTCATTTTGGAATGTACCCAAGAGTCTCAAAAATTAAATAAAATTTTATTTCAACGATATTATTGAGGATGATATCGATTGAGTACACATTTTTTGAGCACCGTATTTATTGTGCACTGGGCGATTGTGAACATTTTCATGATTTTCATTACTATGATTCTAAATTAAACAAATTCGGAAAGAACAAAACTTGCATATTTACAAAATTATACTGTGAAATAAATTTTGCATCACCCTGCGTACAAGTTCGTAAAAATGTGCACAATTGCCCAGTGCACAATAAATACGGTGCTCAAAAAATTTGCGCATAAACGATACCATCCCTATTATTGCTTTCATTGAAGTAATTTTGTTCGATTACTACAGAATTTTAAAGAATCGTGAGTATCCAATATTTTCCATATTTCTGTAGATTCTTTTTGAACTTTCGAATTTAAAATATTTCCGACAACATCATTGTAGGATAAGAAAAACAAAATAAAATCAACAAACAAACATATTGCCCTCTCAAAATGAAAAAAATTGACAACTTTCATTTTCGATCCTTTTTTTACAAAAGCAACGGACTCTTCAGGAAAAAAAAAAATTTTTAATTTTGCAACATACTCAAAAGTGTCAATAAATTAAATAAAATTTTATTTGAAAGATATAATCGCTTTCATTGAAGTAATTTTTTTCAATTACTACAGAATTTTGAAAAATCGTGAGTATCTAATATTTCCCATATTTCTCTAACTGTTTAAACTTTCAAATTAAAAATATTTTCAACAGTGAAATTTCACGAAAAAAAACGCATAGCCCTTTAAAAATGAAGAAACTGCAGAAGTTTCATCATCAATTCTAGTTTCATAAAAGAAATAATGGACCCTTTAATAATGAAAAAGTGGAATTTTGTAATGTATCTAGAAGTCTCGAAAATTTTATTGAAATCTCAGTTGGGAGAATTTTTAATACTATTACTGCTTTCATGACAGTAATTTTTTTTAATCACCACAGAATTCTTAAAAATCGTGAGTATCCAATATTTTCCTTATTTCCGTAGATTCTGTTTAAACTTTCGAATTTAAAGTATTTCTGACAGCAAAATTTTACGAAAAACAAGATAAACAAATAAACCTACTGCTCTCTACAAAATATAAAATTCAATGAATTATATTTTTATTCTCTTTTCTTATTATTCAATTTCCACACAAATCTAAAAATCACAGATTTATTAAATTTCTGTAAAAAAGCTTCAAGCTTCATTATTCGAAATTTCTGATCAGCACTATTTTTGAAAACAATATTATAAAAAGAAACGAACCACCCTCAAAAATTAAAAAACTCGAGTAATACCATAATGCTACTATCTCGTATGCAAGTAACAAATTGTGATAATATAATACAAATTCAATGAATCTGGAAATTCCAAGGGAATCCAAGCTCCACAACACTCGAATACAGTTCTTTTTAGGGTTCGACAGTCGTGACACGAGAAGTCGAATTTTACGGCCACGTGAAAAATCGCAGAGTTGGTAATATATCTGGGGAAAATCGGTTCCTCGGAAAAAAAGGTCGTTCCTTTCTTTTTTTTGCCTTTGATTAATCTGAGTCATTAGTCAGAATGTCAGGCATGAGAAAAAAAGATCGCGAGAGGCGTCAAAAGAATGTCCTTTCGAGCCTGGTGTAACAGGGCAGGAGAAACTGGACCAGCCTTGACTTCCGAAAAGGAAAACCGAGGAAAATCCGATTATTCGTAACGATGCATAAAAAAACAGACATTCAACCATCACGAGAAAGCCCGTTAAAAGCAGTGTGAACCCTTTTGTTCGTTCCTTATCGACGATAGAAGCGCAAAGGAATTTACAGTTGAATTTGATATAATAAGAATTTTTGTGACTATACGATATTTCATTCGAATTTCGTCTTATCATCCACATCGAATTTTTACTACTTTCGAAAAATTCCTTTAAAATTGACTTGTTTCACAATTCTTGAGATGGTAAAAAAGAACCAGCAATTTTTTGAAAATTATTTATAAAAAAGAATAGGGAACACTATCAATTGAATGGTTCATGCCTTTCTTATTTTTTTCAAGTCTTTACTTTTTAAAAGTTTTTAAGTACACATCATTTGAACGAAATTGTCTAATTGTAAGAAATTCGAAGTCGTTTCTATTCAAATTGGTTATATTTTATAATTACTGAGAAAGCAACTATAATAGCTAATGGTAATAATTAATAACAGTATCTATAATAAGTTCAAATGAGATTTTCAATGAGTGTGAATTTTATTATACTGAGCACAACGAAGGTATGTAATTCATGTAATTATGTAATTTAAACATCGAGTTTTTGCTTGTTGAAAATTATTATTTATTTCATACAATCACGGATAAATTGTTGGTTTTTCTTTATCTTTATCGCGTGAGAAGTAATCAGTTTTTTTTAAATGAGAAGACAGAAAAAATATTAATATATTTTTATTACAAATAATAAATAGTAATATATTATTTTTAGTGACTTGAGGGATTTTGAGTGAATGATGATCCCGGAGATAAAGTAGGATTTTATGAACTGATAGTATTTTTCATTTTTAAGTACTTGAGATTTCGTAAGATTCTCTAGTATTTTTAGATTTCTAGAATTTTTGGTAATCGTTACGTATGTTTCCAGAATTTCAAGCTTCAAAATTCAGACTATTTTAATCGTTTTTAGCGCTTATTCAAGAATTTCAAATAAACTATAATACCTTAGATTAGTAGTATTTTATCAACCGCTGGACGTATTTTTAGTATTTTTGGTTTTTTAGTAATCATTAAATTTTATGAAATTTCTCTAATTTTTTTAATATATTATGTAGATTTCTAGCATTTTTGTTCATTTTGCTACAAACATTTCTAGAATTCGATGCTTTCAAATTTTTTCAAAATTTCATATAATTTCGAGCGAATCATTTACCGTATACATATTATTATTAGTTTTATATCAAATGCTTGTTTTTTAGAATTTTTCGTTTTTTAGTATTTATAAAGTTTGATAAGATTCTAGAATTTTTTTATCGTTTTCTAGTATTTTTGTTGCTTACTACCAGTATTTCCAGAATATGATGCTTCCGAATTTAAAGTTTTCTAGATTTTTAATAATTTTGAAGAATTTCAAAAAAATCATACTCCCGTAGATTAGTAGTATGTTAGCAACTGCTATTATTTACAGTATTTTTCCTTTTTTTGGATTTTAATGAAATTTTATAATATTCTCGAAAATTTTTATAGTTTTTTTCATTTTTTTGGTTTTTTAATCGTTACATATATTACAGAATTTTGAGCTTCAAAATTCAGAGTATTATACGTTTTTAGTAATTTTAAAGAATTTCGAGAATATCATAATCCCCTATATTAGTAGTATTTTATGAACTGTTAGTATTTTTAGTATTGTTTGTTTTTCAGGGTTGATAAAATTTCATAAGATTCTCTAATGATTTTGTTAAAGGCTACAGAGATTTATAGAGTTCGTAGGTGCAGAATCATAATTTCATTGATTTTTAGTAAAGTGAGAACTTGGAGTAAATCCTATCCCTCAGAATGATAGTATTTCATCACTTGCTACCGTTTTTATTATTTTATATATAATTTCTAAGATTGTCGAATATATCGTAATTTTCAAGTGTTTTTGCTATTTGTTACAGAGATTTTTAGAATTTGAAGCTTCAGGGTTCTTAGTTTCGTAGATTTCTTATAATTTTAAAGGATTTTGAGTAAATCAGAATGCTGTAGATGAGTAGTATTTTATCAATCGATTAGTATTTTCATTACTATTTGTTTATTACTGTTTATAAAATTTCGTAAGACTCTTTAGTATTTTTGTTAATAGCTACAGAGATTTCTGGAATCTCAAGCTGTGTTATTCAAAGTTGAGAGAATTGTAGTAATTCGAAGAATTTTCAGTAAATCATATCCCTTAGGTTCGTATTATTTTATCACTTGTTACAACATATTTTTAATATTTAAAAAACTTGAATAAAATCTCAAATATTTTCATGTTCTTCTAGTATTTTTGTTTGTTGTTGCAGAGATCTCTGAAATTTTACGCTTTAAGAATGAAAGTTTTATAAATTCCATCGTGATATTTAAAAATTTTGAAAAAACAATAATTCTGTAGTAAAGTATTATTATATAAACTGACAGTATTTTAAGTATTGTTCTTTTTTTTTAGTAGCAATAAAATTTCATCAGATTCCTGAACATTTTTATGTTTTTCTAGTATATTTGGTAATTGTTACAAAAATTACTAGTATTCCATGCTCGAGGATTTACAGTTTAATGGATTTTAAATAATCCAAAATAGTTTTGAGTATATTATGATCCCGTATATAAGTAGTATTTTATCATCTGCTAGTATTTTTAGTATGTTTCCTTTGTTTAGTATTGTTAATATTCTATAAGACTCTTGAGTATTGTTAGAGTTTTCTAGTATTTTTGTTGATTGCTACAGAAATTTCTAGAATTTGATGCTTTTAGGATACAAAGTTTTATGGATTTCAAATGATCTTAAATACTTTTAACTAAATCACAATCCCGTTGGTTAGTGATATTCAATAACTTGCTACTATTTTAAGTATTTCTAGTATTTATAAAACTTTGCCAGGTTCTCCAGTATTGTCATGAATTCCTAGAATTTTTGTAAATTTATTAAAAGGCGTCTAGAACTTTGATGCTCTTAAATTTGTGGTTTTATGTACTTGAAAAATTTTAGATTTTTCAGAAAACAGTAACCCCATAGATTTCCAGCATTTCAGTGTTTTTGCAATTTTTCAAGATGCATATAATTTGAAAGATTTCCCATTATGTATTTAAGTAGATTTCTCCAATTCCATACTCTAGGATTCAGTGTTTTATGGATTTTCAATAGAATTATATGGTTACAAAAACAAAGTATAGTGTTAACCGGAGATATAGTATGAGTATTTTTCATTTTCTTCAGTATTATGAACAATTGGAAACATTTTTTGGTACTTTTATAGATTTGTTTTCTTAAGAACCGCTAATTATATTTTTAGAGTTCAATGCTAGAGAATTCCAAGTTAAATATAATTTAATGCTTAAATAAGTTGTTTGAGGAAAAAACTGTTTCTTTATAGAGTGTGCATATTCAATAGATTTCTATTACTCGAAGTATTTTTCGTTTCTTTCTACATTTTTACAATTAAAAGTACTCTCTGTTATTTTTTTTAATATGATCTAAAATTCAAAAATTTCTATATCTTCTAATCCTCATGATTATTTGGCGTTAATCAAAGAAGATTGAAAATTGTGTATATTTCAACATATCTAAAATGTTAAAAAAAAAGTTTATTCGCTCATGGAACACGGTAGAAAAAACTGTCACTTTATCGAGGATAAACGAAAAACACCTTTAGATTGTTATGGCGTGTTTCAAATATTTTCATGACTTTTGGAGTTTTAAAATATGTTACTGTTAGACATTGTTATTGTTAGACATGGTCAAACCAAGAAAACTTATCAGAAAAAAAAATAGAAACTTGTAAAAAGACACGTCAATATTTTGAAAATTTTCTATCATCTTCGGGTGTAAAATCGAAAAATAAATTTGAGAAACTTTTAAAAATATCCACATGCTGAGGAAAAATTTTCAGCAACATCGAAAATACTGACACATTTTCGATAATCGTAATTTTTCTAACATTCACTGCCAACTTTCATGTCTCTTGAAAAATTACCTAAAATGTATTTAAAATTGAGAGGCTTAAGAAATACTTAAAATATCAGACAATCACACAAAAATTTGTGCGATTCAATAATAACCATTACATTTTTTAAACGTAACGAAATTCGTTCAGATTTTCCAAAATATTGATCATGTACGAAAGTTCCATAAAATTGAACCCAACTAATCTCGTTTAAGTGAATCCAAACGCCATAATATGATTTCAAAAATAAACGATCCTAAAAAAACCTTGACGAATAATAAAAAAAACTCGCGCAATTCGAAAATGATGATATTTTGTCAGAAATTAGAATTTTTTTTCTTTTCGTCTACTTTTTATCCACTTCTGTAATCAAAACAAATTATTCCCGAGACAAATTTCCCATTCTTTGCGCTTCCTTCTTTTTTTTTTCAGTTTGTTTTTCTTTCAGCGAGTGATTTTAGTAAGTCATCGAGAAGTAAAAAGGCCATTTTTCCGCTTCGATTTTCCAAAGCATTTTTACGTTTTCAAAATTATTGTTTCCGTCTTCCCTTTTTTAAAACAAAGTTTAAGAAACTATATCGATAACATACAATAAAAATGTGTGTTTGTAAACGTTACAAATAGTCAAATCAGCAACATGTTGCAATGAATCTAAAAGAAAAAACACTTATATATTCAAAAGCTCGAAGATGTAAAACTGATGTTTCTGAAAATTCCTGAAAAATTAGTGGATTCGTTTTGTATTTCTTGCCTGTGCGAATCGCTATCGTAACGTGGAACCTCCTGGACCTGCATTTCCTCAAGAAATCGCACACTCGCACAGCATCAGTGATGAACAATTACAATAAGGTCAAAATCAATTTCGAAAGCGAGTGTTAAGCACAAACCAAAATATGCTTTTGAAAAAGAAGACCGAAACGAAAACGTGCTCCTACTTTGAAGACGCCCGGTAAACTGAGTCAGTTAAACTGACCCGAGTTGGCCCACCGCGATCGCGATTTTCAAGACCTCAGGTCTCCCATTCAGAGCGTTCGGAGCCAGCTGTTTTCGGAAGGGCAAAGGCGGGGAAAATCCCCCGATTCCTGAGATTGCGAGTTGTAAATCAATATGCGTACATCAATGATCAATAAAAAGAGAAAAAATGGTTTCCCACTGATTCTTCCGTAACTGCTACTACCTCGAGAGAATGAATATTTTTCAAATAACAATCTTATCTTAAAAAACTCACTTTTTTTACTGGGAAATCGATAAACTTTTATTTACTCACGCACCCAGTGATCAAACTGTTATATTGGAAATGAATATATTTTATGCTAATTTGAGGTTGCTGAATACGAAAATTACTATCTTTTACTTCTCCAAACAAGTTTTTCACGATTTCAGCAAAATACCTGTTTTTCAGATTTTTTCAGTTCTTTCTAGAAATACCAAGAATGGTCGATATTGCTATGAAATATTTTTGAAAAATCCCAGTGATATGCTTTTTTGTTCATCGAAACAGTAGTTTATGAGTTATACGTAGGTGTCGAAACGCACTTTTCTTCAACTTTGAACGACTGTACTTACACGCGATACGTGAAAAGGGACCTACTGTGCAAAAAATCGTTTTCTGGATTATGAGTGATTGTATCAGTTTTTAATCTCATCTTTGATTTTTTGATTGAGTGCAACTTCTAATGGCTCGTTGGGAGTAAAATCCGTTTGAGAGCGTAACAATGGTTTGGGAACGAAGGATTGGGAACAAAGCTTAGACCATATGATGGACATTTAAAACGCTAATTCTTACAAGAATTTGAGGATAATAGTAAATATAAAACATACATTTTTAGTTGTATCTTTTTGATTCATTTTATAATTATGACAATTAAAGAAATCATTTGTTATTCAATTAATAATAGTAGAAAAATATTATGAAAACACTATTTTCAGACAAACGAAACTGAAATTCAATACCTTATAATTTTTTTTTAAACTTTCCTGATACTGTGAAATATAATTTAATATAAAATGAATGCTCGTTCGAAAATGGATTTCAGAGAAATGGTCAACATGAAACCTACATTTTTAGTTCCATCGTTTTTATATATTGTACAATGGTCACTATCACTAAAATTCATTGCTTCACATAAATTAGACATCAAAAAATATTATTTTATGAAAAAATTATCACCTGAAAAATCAAAGTGACTATCTTATTTTTTCAGTAAAAATTAACTTGAAAATAATATCAAGTTCATTATTCTGGAATGAAAAAATATATAATAGTCTTTCTAAAATGAATGTGTCAAAAATTTTAAACGGAAAACCCACATTTATAGTTTTAACTTTTAACACTTTTTTCATTATGGACAACGTACAAAAGAAAACTGGCATGAGTTTAAAAACTCGCAAGAGAAGTGAAACTTCTCACGGCAAACTAACTGCAAGTTCAATTAAACGAAAAAGAAAGTTCGTTAAATTTAAAGAAAAAAACAACTAAAGAAACCATAATAACCAAAGCATGAACTGCGTTTAAAACTCTAGCTTGGAACTGATTAAATTAAAATCGGAATTTCGAGTGAGTGAAATTCAAATCAAAATTTGAAATTCGACGACAAAGATTTACTTTTCCTCCACACCTCAAATCGTATGTATGGTATACATGCAATGTGGGAGAAAAGTAAAACTTTGTCTTCAAATTTGAATTTTAGATTTGAATTGACTCGCTTGAAATTCTAAGTTTGATTTACTCAGTTCAAAGTTATAGTCTTGAACGCAGTTCATGCTTTGGTTTTAATGGTTTCTTTAGTTGTTTTTCTCATAAAATTGAACCAACTCTCTTTTTTGCACAAGTTCGCCATGAGAAGTTTCACTTCTCTCGCGAGTTTTAAACTCACGCCAATTTGTTTCACGATATCAGCGAAATACGTGTTTTTCAGATTTTTTCGGTTATTCTTAGAAATATCAAGAATGGTCCATAGTATTTATATGAAATATGTCATTCATAATTTCCAGCGATATGTTTTTTTTTTTATTCATCGAAATAATAGTTTATGAGTTAAAGATGTTGAAAGTCGAAAAAATTACATACATAAACATTAATAGATCTCAAAAAATGCACTTTTCTTCAACTTTGAACGATTGTAGCTTACAAACTACTATTTTGAAAAGTTGTAAACGATACATTGTGACGCGTTACGAGAAAAGGAACCTACTGTGCAAAAAATCGTTTTCTGGATTTTGAGCGATTATTTCAGTTTTTAATCTCATCTTTGATTTTGTTCAATCAGAATTTACTTACATCAGTTTCTTATCGAGCTATGAGTTTTTAAATATCAGTCATTCCAGTATTCGCAGTCTATTTTTATTCATTTACTCGTCTGTTTAATTATAGGCTTATAGAAATCGATGCTCTAGAATTTTCATTTCGATTGTTTTTTAGTATTTTTTTTGTAAAGATCTCCGGTAAAATAAAATCTGAGATTTAAGGTATTTTATAAATTTACGGAATTTTTCTACTGTATCTCATTTTCAAGAATTTGCAGTATTTTATGATTTTTGAATAGATTTCTAGCATTTCTATGAATCACCAAGCAGATTTCTGAAATTCAATGCAATAGTTTTGAAAACGTAAATGATTTTGAATTTTTCAGTTTATTTTCTAGAAAAAAGAATCTTTTATACAGATTTTTTTGAGTGTTCTTTGTTGGTTTGTTTGTTTTTTTTTTTTTTTGATATTTTTTCAATATTTACATAATGTAAAGAGTCCCTATTTATTTTTATGGACTTCTATGTAATTTTTCAGTATTATGAGTTCTAGTGTTCAAATATGAGTTTTTCGAAAAAATCATGTTTAAATAATTTTCGAGTGAAAACTATTTTCTAATGTTCCTTGAATTTTTTTTATTACTGATGAAATCTTGAAGGATTTCTTGTATTTCTGTAAATTTCTAGTATTTTTGTAGATTGCAATAAAGATTTTTAAAAATCGTTGTACATACATAGAAGCATTCAAATTTTGATAAATTTTCAGTATTTTCATAAATTTTTTGTAAATTTCTATCTTAATAGATTTACGGAATGGATAGATTTCTGGCGTTTTCGTACATTTCGGTATTTCTTAAATTTGGTGGTTTTTTCTAGTATTTTCAAAAACTTCTAGTATTATGAATTCAACTTTATATTTTCCAGAATTTGATGCTCAACATTATCCGAATTTTTATGGACTGTAAGTATTTTTTCAGACTTTTAAAAGAACACTATTTTTATAATACCGATTACTGTTATTTTAATAGTTCTTCAGTTTTTGTATGTTTCGAATTTCGAAAGATTTTCTGGTATTTTTTCAATTTTATATGTAGATTCACTTAACTTGATGTTCCAGGATTTTAAGTTTTATATTTTGAGCATTTTAGTATGAATCTTAATTTTTCTTAAATATTTACTGGCATATTTTTCTATCTTCGTATGTAACACAACGGCGTTCAATTTTTGTGATTTTTCAATCATCAAAGTTTCATTTTTTAAATACTTTTAATATTTTCGTGATTATAAGGTATTTATTCATCTTGAAAGATTTTCTTATATTATCATGGATTTTCATGAAACTCTATATAATTCGATGATTTAGGAATCCAAGTTGTGAAAATTTCAATATTCTAGTAGGTTTTTGATAAAATTACAACACACATTTTGAGCATTCCATAGATTTTTAGAACATACATATTGTATGTTGTAGATAAAATTTAAACAATGTTTTTGAGCTTTTTCATATATTTTTAGTATTTTTATGGTTCTCGATAAATGTATAAATTTCTATGCTACAGCATTGTAACTTTCAATGATTTTAAGTATTTATATCGATATATCCGAAACAAAGTATTTTTTCCACAGATTTCAGTGCTTAAAATTGTTTTTTTACAGTTTTAAATAGAAAACGGCGATAACCAGGTCAGACTTAAGAATTTAGTTTTTGGGTATTTTTGCCTGTTAGAAAAAAAATTCTTCAGTATCCAAAAGTTTTCGCTATAATGGGTCAAAAAATTTTCTGTATTAATTTTTACATATCCAAAAATACTACAACAAATTTTTACGTAAACAAATTTTAAATAACGAATTCAGACTCAAGGAACGAATTTGTTAAATGAACCTACTTGAAAAATTTCACTCATCAAGAAAAAATGTATTGTACCTACAGTGATTTGAATTGCATAATTTCTTGATCAGCTTTTTTGAATAAAAAAGTGAACACAATCGAAGTAAATGTTGAATTTGTGCCAATTAAAAATACACTACATTTTTTGGAAGCTATAATAGTAATGGAAATACTTTCAAATTTTACAACTTCTGAATTGAAAACTTGATCGCAAAATAAGTGAAAATTTGAAATTTATTCGTTATCAAAATTTAAGAATGTGTTATTCTGTAGTGTTTTCAATAAAAAAAATCGGCATTGTAAATCCATAAAGAATAATATTGAAATAATTCAATATTGATAAATAAGTAGAAATTTTTCGTTTCATCAACACAAATTTACTTCATGATTTATCAAATGGTACGTTAATAGTAAGTTTATAAAACGTATCATTTAATGCAGGCGCGCACTATCTCTAACCATTTTAAATATTACGCTTACGCATATTTTCTTTTTTGAAAAAAATTAAAATTATTTAATTTTTTTTCAACAACGCAAAAGCACTTATTTCAATAGAAACCGTAATAAAAAATTCAGAAAGTCACGGTACATATTATTTGAATATTCATAGATACACTTCGGCCAATCCAAAGTAACGGAGAGGACAATTGGACACTTTTTATGAGATTGATAGAAACCCCCTCTCCACCACCCGCACCGAACATGATGGCCAATGTATAAATGCTAGAATTAATAAAAAGAGAGTGTAATTGTAATTACGAAAAAACTTGATGAAAAAAGTGAGATACAAAAGTATTGAAATCAGTACTGAATTAATGTATGAACAGGGACAGTACTTAATTGTTATGCAATTATTAATGTTTATGCAAAAACGGGATCAGAATTTATTATAATGATATACGCCATTATACTTGAGTGGTATACAAAAATAAAATTACAAAACATCAGTTTTTACAGTTTTTTCTCCAAGATAAGGTGGTTTTTAACAGTCGAGGGATGGTGTTTTTACTGCGCAAGTTTTACTTTCAAAAGATGCAATCACATGAGATATAGCGATGAAAAAGGTGGTAACAGAGAAAACGTTTTATAATTTTATATTTATATTTTATACTTTTACACTTTTATATTTACATTTTATAATTTACGCAAATCCCGATATTTTTAGAGTGTCTAGTGAAATTTATAGAGTTATACCTATGGGACTCACTCTCATACAACTATCGATCGATCAATTATTTTCATATGATGAAAAATTTCTAAACTGAGATTCGAATACAATAAATTACAATTAATTTCTAGATATTTTTATACGAAATTTTTAACTTGAATAGACTGTTGAAACTGCATATTTTCGACATAAAAAAGTGGGTTTTCGAAGACAACTTCAGATTTTCCGAAAGGATTCCAGAGTTTCAAAAGACTTGATTCAGCTTTTTCCGATATTGAAATGTCGACCAATATATTACACATATTGGTATAACGAAAAACTTATAAAAAAACTGGCGTGAGTTTAAACTCACGAGAAAAGTGAAACTTCTCACGGCGAACTACTGCAAGTTGAATTAAACAAAGAAGAAAGTTGGTTCAATTTTATGAGTAAAACACCTAAAGAAACCATCAAAACCAAGGTATGAACTGCGTTCATAACTGCATCTTGAAAATTGGAATTTCAAACGAGTGGAATTCAAACCAAATTGAAAATTTAACGACAAAGTGTCCCTTTTCTTCCCCATTACATGTACATATACTGTACGATTTGAGATTGTATGAATTTATGCGAAGCTAATAATTTCTGTAATAGTAATCATCATAAAAAAGATCAAAAATATACAACGTGAAATGTAAGTTTTATGACCTTTTTTCTGAAATTCATCTTAGAATGAGCATTTTATATTTACATATTTTAATTTCACAGTATCAAGTAAATATAAAAAAAAGTATGAGATATTAAATTCCAGTCTCATTCATCTGAAAATAATGCTTTCATAATTCTTTCTCACTATTTATAATTGAATAACAAAAAATTTATTTAATTTTAATTATCATAAAATGGATCAAAAAAGATACAACTAAAATGCAGGTTTTAAATTTACCATTTTCCTAAAATTGATGTAAGAATTATTATTTTAAATGTATTTTCTTTTCTCAATATCAAGTTGATCATTAGAAACGTTTTCTTCACCAGCCGCATTATTCTCCAATGATGCCCAAATTAGAGCATCTTCGCACGCACCAATCGCGCTTGTAAGGCATTTTACTCCCAATGAGCCATTAGAAGTTTCACTTCTAAAAAGTCAATTAAACAAAAATTACCGAAAGTCTTAGGCGTTTTATTACGAAATTTATAACATGAGTATACTCAAAAGTGTAAGGAGAGAGGTGTTTTGTCAGTGCAAAATACAAATTATTAAAAAAATGCGTAAGAAAGTATAAGAATCAATAAAATACAGGACGATCATTTAAAATGTGCTCAATAGAGCATTGTGAAAGTTTAACAAATACTGAATTTTCGATGTAACTAGTCCATAATATCTCTAATCTTGGCTGTAGAAGAACCGTCAATTGAACGAAATTCTAATAATGAAAGTTTGGCCAGGACAATGTAAAAAATAAAAATTAAGGTCAACGAAAATAATAGAAACCAGGAAAACTTTGAATGCTGGAGGATCGAATTCCAGAAATCAACATAGAAAACCATAAAGATATCAAAAAATTTTCGGATCATATAAACTCTGAAAAAATAGCCAAAGTGATAGAATTCTATGAAAGAAATGTTTTTTTTTTTTAATCGAAACAAATAAATATCTACGATCTATAAAACTCCACATTTAAGAGCATTCAATTCAATGAAATGTATATATTATAGCAATCTATAAAAATACTAGAAAACGAGACAGAATCTCATGAATATATTTCAAAAATATGAAAATCCGAGATCTATAAATAATGAAAAATCTATATAAATGCGATTTCCCCGAAAATCCGAAAAAATTACTGAAAATCAAACGATTGTTCGAATTTTCCAAATCTACGTACACTGAGAAAAAATAAAGGTAAATTTTACCATGAAGACTTTCATCTACTTTTTGCGTTCGCCAAAAAAGCGAATCTTTGACTTTGAAAATCTTCTGTATATACCGCCCAGGAATGAAGAATTCCTTTTTCACGGTACATACTTTTTACCGTGAAAATTTCTTTCACCCTGGGCGGTAAATACGACAGTTTCTATAGTCTAAGATTCTCTTTTCTAGCGAATGCAAGTAGAATAAATTCTTCTGGTAAAATTTTCTTCCAGTTTTTTTCTTGGCGTAGCAATCATAGCGATCTACAAAAATACTCGACAATAATCTTAAAAAGTTTCATAAACACTGAAAAATATGTGAGAAATACGAGAAACCTTTTAATACTCAATATCTTTGGAGACATGATGTTCCGAAAGATTAATAAAACTTTTAATAAAATTCCAGCGAATACTATTTTACAAAACTGTATAAAAATCTATATAAATACCAGAAAATTCTTTTAATCGTACAGTGCATAAAAAGTATGTACTAAAATGAAGTACTCTAGATTTATGTAGAGGTAGGGCCATTTTCTTAGAAAATAAATAAAATAATGCAAAATCATTGAAAACTTCAATACCATAGCATAAAATTCTAGAAACGTAGTATATAAATCGATCCATAGAAATACGAGGAGTCTATAAAAATGGCGGAAAATACTTCAGAATTGAATTAATATCATAAAATCCGAAAAATCTGGAAATCTATATAATACTTAAAGTCAGTGTTGTTATATTTTTTTCAAAAATCTATAGAAACATTTTGACTTGCAAATCTTTGATTTCTAGGGCATTGAATCCTAGGAAGCTGAATATTAAATCATAATAATATCAGAAAACTCTTCAAGTTGTAATAATACACCAAAGAAATCTGAAATGTACTGAAAGTATTAGGAAAAAAAATTTAAACATCAGTGACTTGAAAATCGCAAAAGCTGAATTCCATTTAATTGAATACGAACATGCGAAAATTGTGAGACAATGGACTCCAAAATGTTGTATAACTTTCAAATCCTGAAATCCGACAAAAAAAAATCGCATTCCCATAGCCAGATCGCTAAAGATCGAAAATTATAAAATTTCGAAGGTTATACATTTTATGTTCCTCTGGCCAAAAATAATCGTTTTTCGCGCGGTTCAAAAATTTCAAACTCGTTTTACAGAGAGAAGTACATCAAATATGGAACGAAACTAGAAAATACATTTTATTTTCATTTCTGTGATTTTACTAGCTCCACATTCGTGAATGTAAAATTTGTTTCCCAGCGACGTATTATTGTATTACCGAAAAATCCTTTCAGAAAATATCTTCTTTCTACGCCTCTGAGTAGATTTTTCAACCTGCATTAGTGCAATAAAATAGCAAAAAAGTTTTTTTTGCGTCCAACTTTTTCACTTGCGTTTTTTCAACCACATTCCTCAGCAAAGCCCATGTCAGAAGGATAAAAAAAAGTATCCTTATTTCACACTTCTTCCGCAAAAAATAACAAAACGTTTTATAACCGCATTTCATCCTTTGGTGGATTTGGCCCTTAGTAGGGATGCAGCTCTCCTTTTTTTTCGTCTTTATCCCTTTAACTTTGCCGACTCCAGAATTTTCGATCCCTTTTTTTTCTACAAAGCATGAGGTGAATGACTGCTTTATTTGAGATTTTAACTTTGCGCGATAGTCACAATCAATACTATAAAAAATTTGTTTCTAAATATCACACTAGTTAGCATTAAAAATGTATATACTTCGTGAAATAGTACATTACGTGCCAGGCACGAATGTGCGAATTTGGCGAAACGGCAAGATAATGGACCGAAGCGAAGCTGAGGTCTGGTAGCCGTTTCACCAAATTGCACATCCGTGCCTGTTACGCGAAGTGTTTTACGCTATAATAACCGAGAAGTCACGTCAAAATGTCAGTTTTGAGGTTAAAATGGCGTAAATATTATCAAGTAGACTAATTTCAGGTTGCCGAGTAAAAAAAAACTCATTTTTAACATATACAATAAAACATAAAACATTTAGCATATAAAAAACATGTTTATATTTACGTTAGGTTAGGTTAGGTTAGGTTTAATTTTTGCATATCTTTCAATTTTCTGATTTTCTGGTTACTCGGGTTTCCATTATCATTATTTTAAAGTCAAGAAATTTATAATCCTAAACTTCATTTTACATTCGAAATTCATATAAAACTTGTATTATTGTAACGATTGAGACGTCTTATCTTGTAAATTTACAAGGTATAAAAATTAAACTTCTATAATTTCTGAATCCTCCAACTTTTAACTGATTCCTTTTAACAGAAAAATAACACGAAAATTGCTTCAACAAAGTATTTAATTCTTACCTATGTGCAGTTCAAGTTATTGGAATGGCTATAATTTTTTATTTGTAATTTCGTGAAGTTTTGGAATCCTTTCAAGTACTTCTTTTTTATATCTCTTACCTCATAAATTTACTTATTCTACATTCATACTCCTTTTAATTTTATGTTTCAACCACCCACGTAGGATAAACATAAAAACAGTAAAATTTAAATATTTTTGCATAGTGCAAGCATGAGATATAAAAATATTAGAAAAATGCAAAGAATTGATGAATTATTTTCTAAAGACATAATTTAAAAAATGTTTCAAGGTTTCCGACTAATGTTCAGTAGCCATAAAATGCACTTGGTCGATAATTTCCCAAGAATAATATTCATATTTATTGAAATTCATATAAAACTAGATTCACCATTACGCTCTCCGCGCGTTCATTTACTCGGATGTACACTACGCTGCTGAAAATTTCCTTTTATATTACGGAATTTTCTATCAGAATCATTATTTGCTGTTTCTTATTAATCACCTTGTTTTTTCATCGAACGGAAAGCTATATCATTTTTCTAACTAATCATGTCATTTACTTAAATGCTTTCGACACTAGGAGGGTGGAAAAAGACACTAACTGCTAAAGTCCCGAATGCCTGAAAATCCCGATTCCTAAAGTCCCGAACAAGCTTTAATCCCGAGAACGAATATACCCGATCGACTATTCCCCGACATCCAAAAATCCCGATGTATAAACGACCCTCCGTTGTAAAGTCCCGTTTATTGGTCGCCCCGATATTGATAATCCAGAACGCTCATTGACCCGTTGTTTGCAGCTTCGGGACTTTCAAGTGACTGGAGTTGCTGAACTTTTGTAGAATACCTTAAACTTTTACAAAAGAATTTTTGAAATTCGTGACATAGCTCTCTCATTTTTCATTGATTTACTCAATTCATGTGCATTGAAGGAAAACGACGTATGTAGCTGAACAAGTTGAGCAAAAGACGAAATTTGGAATGCTGAAAAAAAATTCTTGTTGCATAGGACTTAAGACGACTCGCAACCTACTGTAGTGCGAGAAAGACGCCTAGAACGGGTTTCAATTGAAAGGAAGAAGGACGAAAAGAGAAGGTCTTGCGAGTCGTCTTAATATCGTTCCTTTTATGGACAACGATGTTTTCCCAGCGTTTTTCCTGAAGTTGTATTTCGTCGCGAAAGGAAGTTTTCTCAAATAAAACATTCAAGAAAAAAAGGTTGAGGATGACACGTGAACTTCACGCTGCAGGGAATTGAAAATCGGTTCTCATTTTAATGGTCTTTTTACGGTCGGAACGCGCGACCTTCGGGGAGTGACTAGAAATACTAGAAATTTCCTAAACCCTTTAAAAATTCTTTCAAAAAAATGCAATCCTTTTATTTTGTCGTTTCGTCATGGTTTGGAGAAACGCGTTACTCGCTACTCCGAAAATGTTACATTTTCAGCTTTCACGAGAACGCAAATAGTTGCGTTTATCACGATGTCACGGTAACGAGCAACGAAATTCCCGTTACATATTTCGTGTTATTTTTAGCATTCTCATTTTCAATAATTTAATCTACATATTTCGCCATTTTTTCGCGGTATCAGCGTTACTCGTTATACTAAAAATGCTATCTTCAGTATCGAGTTCGCAAAAAATTGAAAATTAATCACGTTTTTAAACAAATTTTAGCATATTTGACAAAACTGACGGCTTAAAAGTTGGAGACAGTTTCAACTGGTTCGACCTTTTAAACGAAATAAATATTTTTTATTTTAATTGACAAATTTTTACTGATTTATGAACAAAGCAGAGAACAACGAAACAGTCAGCTCGTCAAACTGGCATATATGTATACGAATCTTTTTAACTTTGTTGCTTGATGTTTTACTAAATTATCGATAGACTGACAGTTCATCGAAAGCATATATTATTTATAATTCTTACAAATGTTTAATTTGAAATTCTTTGTTTTCAATGTTCGAATTAATGTAGATTTTTGTAATTTCTTGAAATTCCGGACTATACGTAATGAAACAAACTTGGAAGTTTTATAATTTTTTACGATACCCAAAATTTTTCACATTATTTAATGGATAGTCCTTTTTTTCCACGTATGTTAATTGATACGCTGATAGCAAAAGCGAACTAACGCCTATTTAAAATACATTGTCGTTAGCTCGCTTTTGCTATCAGCGTATCAATTCAGGAATAACCAAAACTTCCACATTCTCGATATTTTTTGGAATTTTTAAAAAAAATTTTCAATACTCGGAACGTTGAAAGATCGTTTATTTTGCGTAAAAATATAAAATTCGAAATTCATGTATTTTTATATTTTCAATATAAAAAATAAAATCTGAAAAATTTTCAATGCTTTCAGAATAATTGTTTGAATCTTCAATTCAAAGATAATCTAAAACTGTTAAGAACTGTAAAAATTGTTGAATTTTTTGAAAATTTTTATAAAATAATTACCGAAAGCTGTTACTTTTCGTGGAACTTTACTGCTGAGAAACGACTTTAAAAATCTGTCAAAACTTTTTAATGCTTCTAAAATTGTTCGAAACTGTCACATACTGTTTAAGTTTAAAAAGAGTAAAAACTGTTATAAATTCTTAAAATTGTTCAAAAACTATCTGAAATGTTACAGGCTGCGAAATTTTTTCATTATTTTTGAAATTATTCGAAACTGTTTAGCTTGAAAGAATGAAAAAAATGTTTGATATAAACACCATTCATAAATCATAAACTATTAAAATGTTCATAAACTGTTACACACAGTCAAAACTTTTCGACTTTTTCAAGTTACATATTTGTTCAAAAACTCTAGCCTTAGAAAAACTAAGATTTGAAAACTCGAAAACTGTCTCAACTTTTGAATATTTTCAAAATCCAAAAATTTTCAGAAATTGTTACAAACTGCCATAACTTGGGATTTTTTCAAAATATCTCTTTGTAAAATGATAACTCCGATCAATTCTTTCTTCCAAACGTGGGCTATTTATTTTAAACCATTTCATTTAAATAAAGCTTTTGGCCTCAAATTTGCCATTTTCAAGATAAAAAACATAACCACGTATCGAATTGTGTCCGCATTAACAAACCGTCCTTTACAATAATATTCTTTTTCATCTTGTGAATAACATCGTCGATTCTTAATTTCACGAAGCCTATACAAAATTATGACCGTGTCGACGAAAAGACTTTAATACAATCAAAATATGTCATTGTTCAAGATGTAAAATTTTGGAAAATTTTAAACTGTAAAGAATTGTTGAAAAACTATTATAACTATTGAAAAACTGTTTTTAAAATCTTTGCTCAAAGCTGTGACTTACTGTTAAACTTGACTTGCCGTAATTAACTACAATCAAAATTGTTTAGAAACTGTAACAAACTGAGAAATATTGTAAAAATCTATGAAAACTTTTGAATGCTTTCAAAATTTTATTCTTCGAAACTGTTACACACAAAAGTTCAATAACTGTGAAAAATTTTCTAAACTCTCAAAACTAATCAAATTTAACGCCAGAAAAAAATTAGTAGAAATTCTAAAAAGTTTTACGGTATGAATCCATCATATTGCTACTAAAGATTCTGTCCTCAAAGAATGATAAGAATTCAAATTCCCCCTTTATGAAAGTTGCAAAAATTGTTTCAACTTTTATTTTCGAACCCAGGAATTGACTGAGAAGATATATACCTAATAAGATTGATTAATTCGTAAGGTGAAAGAAAACGTCGACACAGTGGTGGATTGTGGAATTCGCGGGGTAACAAATATGCGTGCTAGAGAAAATTAGGTCTGCTTCGGGACAAAAAGAAAAAGGGCTGTATTGACTTTAACCGGAATTTTTGAGGACCGACTTTTCTTCGCGGAAGAAACTTTTCAAAAAAAAGTATCCCGTTGTACAGGATAAATGAACGTCAACTCTGGCAAGGATTTATGGCTCACTTTTTCCCCGTGAAAAAAACCTTGCAGGAGCTCGGACCTTTACAAAACAATGCATCGAATCTCGAGGAAAAAAGGCGTCGACAGGCTTTTTACGTGACCATTCTCATGAATATTTTAAAGCCACAGAGCGTTGAACCAGAATAATCGCAGATGATTCTAAACAGATTATTTTGATGTTTTTGAAATTTATTTCGTAATGCAAGGAATGAAAAAAAAAAAAAAACATTTTATAATTTCTTGCTACGTAGAATTTTAGAACAATCCTATGGCGTTGAGAAGTTTAATGTTCAAAATGACTTGATGATAGAATTCGGTTTATTAATGTCCCTCATTCAAAATGAGGGATATATGCCTTCGATATGTGATTTTGGAAATAACTTGGAAATCCAAGAAAACATATAAGTATCGTTTCATTTCAAATCATTGTAGGGGTTCGTGTCGTGTCTTTTCATTGGCATGAAAATGTTTGATTCACGGTGATTTTCTGGAATCCATTACCCGGAAATGACCATTTTTCCGAACCACCAAAAGCCGAAAAATCTTTTCTAGAAATCGAATTTCTGTAATGCTAGTATCCAGAGCGATTCTCAAAAATAGATGTTTACCAGAAAACAATAAAAAATATCAGGGTTATTGAATACAAAAGCGTAATGTTGTACTCGTCGGGGGGATGACGAGCGAATGGGCTGCCGTCCACTGATGGTTTCCTCGGGTAATTAAGAGGGCAGGTCCAGGCAAAAGTAATTCGTTGAAGACTGGTTTATTATGACAATTCTCGTTCTTTCTTACGTGGTAATTTCTATTCTGATTTTTTATCGCCCGCGCTCCTTTTTATAGTGAGGTTTTATCATTGGGCAAGATAATCCAATATGATCGCTTCAATGATTGAGAAATATTGGAGCAGGGACATTACAAAAGTGGTCGAAAAATTGAATAATATCATGCGACCATTAGAATTTCCGTGCGATCGAAATCAATAAAATAAATGGATTATTAAAAATGGGAAAATAACAGAAAATAATGTGAAGAGTATCGTCCAAGATTCTTGCATACGATAATATTGTCCCATGTCGACACATACGAATAATAATATCATCCCCATATCCGGAAAGAAAGAGTTGAACCACAGCTGTTTAAACGGTCCAATGCATTGGGCCCAACCCTTCTGGTACATCAGCTCTTTTTGCCTGCTTTCACAAAGCTCGCCCACACCATTTTTCCAAAAACCAACACAAAACCGAATGATCGACGTATGTTTTGCCATTCAACGGGCATTTTTGTGCTCCCTGTCGCGCTTTCACGCGATTAATCATCGTCGAGAAAAAAAAACCCATGCTATAAATTATAGCCAACCCTCTCCCCAACCTCGACGCCACTTTTCAATTCCACGTGCGTTTTTCTTGACTTCCCTCGGAATTGGAAAAAATCCAATCAGTCTATGAGAAAAATCTGCGGGCTTTTTCTCGCGATATGTACATCAATTTTTATCGAGAATTTGGTATTCAATTTTAAGTACATTTTTTTGAACAGATTTCTAGTATTTCTATGGATTT
This sequence comes from Platygaster robiniae, assembly GCA_028476575.1. Classification (NCBI taxonomy): domain Eukaryota; kingdom Metazoa; phylum Arthropoda; class Insecta; order Hymenoptera; family Platygastridae; genus Platygaster; species Platygaster robiniae. Next base: position 41,370,310 of record CM052021.1, read on the forward strand.
CTTCATAGATTTATAAAATTCGATACGCTACATTTTGAGTATCTTCGTAGATTTTGAGGAAAACAATGTCGACATTTAAGGTATTTTGGGTTTTTTATCACTTGTGAATTTTTTCAGTATTTTCTTGTTTTCATGGATTTCTAATATTCTCTTGGATTAATCTACGTATTTCCGAAATGTGATGCTCGAGGATGCGAGTTTTAAAGGGTTTTGGTATTTTTATCAATTTTTGAGAATATCAATATCTTTACAGATTTCGAATATTGCATGGATTTATGAAATTTTTGTATACAGGATAGTCCCCCAAGGTGGACACCAATCTTTTAAGCATTGTAGAATCCAAACAACATTACATATCTTGTACAATTATATATTTCCTGAAACCTTATTTCATTAACTAACTATTTATGAAGCACAGTCTCGATATCATCAAAATAACTATAATTTTCAATGACTCTAAAGATAGGCGAAAATTTCAACTTAAAGGTCCCCCAAGGTGGACACTGGTGAAATTCACTTCAAAAGTTGGAAAAATAATCCGAAAATTCACGTTTTGATCATTTTCATCAATCTTCAATGTTTGCTCTCGAAATGACATCAAGCGTTGGCGCAGAAAAGTTATTTTAAAAAAAATGAATACTAAGCGTCAAAAAGCGAAATAAAAGGTTTCAATCAGAACCATCGGAGTTACACCGAGGACAAGTGTACCAATAGGTGCGAATTTTGACCTATTTTAACTGCACTACTCTTTCACATGCATTGCACGCAATCGAATTGAATTTCTATAAGAAAAACGAGTGTCCATCTTGTGTAGTAAAAAAAGTGTCCACCTTAGGGCTATTGCACGATTTCATTGGCAAAAAGAAAAAAAATATTTTCACTCGTCATATTATGCAAATCTGTTCATAATGTGCATGTCTGGCACGTAAACAGGGTCAAAGGTGTATTTATCTTTTGGGAATCACTGTTTTCGATAATTGTATCCCTGTTGTACGAAGCGTCCTCGAAACTTTGAGAGTGACTTTTTCGTAATGAGTGGTACAGCGGACAAACAGCCATGACTTTCCACTCCATGATTTAACCCAAAACTGCGTATTCACAAACTGTAATACTGAGACGAAGGCAAAGTGCTATCACTTAATGCAAAAAAAATTTCCCGGGGTGTCCACCTTGGGGGACTCTCCCCTACTTTGCTGCTCATAAAACTTTTTTATGTTGTACGTGTGTACTTTTTTTTCACATTTATTTCCAGTATTTCTATGAATTTTTCCATAGATTTCTAGGATTTTATGTTATAAAATTGACCCAACTTTCATGTATTGAAACAGAATTCTCAGAAAACAGTTGTTTTAAATAGAAATTTCTACTATTTAAAGTATTTTTGTATTTTTTTTAGTGTTTACACAATTCGATTTATTTTCAGGTATTTCTATGGATTTCTGTATAAATTTGTAGAATTCGCTGCTCCGAATTTCAATATTTTATGAATTTTTGAGAAAATTGTATACTAGGTGCAAAGATTTTTCGTATTTTTATAGGACCTACTCTGTATTTATACGGATTGCTGTATTATGTATATTTCTAGAATCCTATGCTCAGGATTTAAAGTATTTCTTTAGATTCTGAGGAAAATCATACTGACAGATTTCAGATAACATTGGATTTCTAAAATTTCAGTATTTTTCATTACTGATACAATTTTTAAATATTTTCTGCATGTTTTTAGTATTTGTACAATTTTTTTTTTGGTACTTAAAAGTATTTCTGTCATAAATTTATAAAATATAATGCTCGACAATACCAAGTTTTATACATTTTTGAGAAAATTTCATCGATACAGATTTTACGTATCAGTATTGTTCACATTTTTAAGTATTTACAAAATTTTGAAATTTCTTGGTATTTTTATACATTCTTAGTATTTTTGTGTGACAGTATATAGATTTCCAAAATTTGATACTGTAGGATTCAAATTTATAAAAATTATTTAGTATTTGATAGATTTCTGAGAAAACATGTACAGAGATTTCAAGTATTTCATATACTTCCTGTTTTAGCATACTTTTTGGCACTTATAAAATTCAATAATGATTTCTAGTATTTCTATCAATCGTTCTGTAGATTTCTAGAATTAGATAATTTATAATTGAAGGTAACAAAAATTTAAAGTATTTAAAGTATATAAAATAGTATTTTTCGTATTTTACAGTATTCATATGATTTGAATTATTTCCCCATATATGTATGTATGCCTATATATATTTGAAGAGTTCAATGCTTGTAAGTTTTATAAATTTTTGAAAAAATCGTACATGTCTACATAAATTCTAAGTGCTTGTAGATTTTTACTTTTCTTTATTTGCATTTTCGAGTATTCATAACATTTTGAAGGATTTCTAACAATCCTTACAGATTTCTAGTATTTTTGGGGATTATAATATTAATTTGTATAATTTGATGTTCTACTGCTCAAATTTATATAAATTTGTGAGTATTATCGTTATCTTTGGAATTCGTCAAGTTTTGTAATTTTTTTTAGTATAGTAAAGATTTCTAGTATTTTAGTGGATTTCTATATTGATTTCTAGAATTCAATAGTATAAAGTTAAAGGTAACGAAGATTTAAAATATTCAAATAGATTTTTCAAAAAACAGTATTTTCAAAATAGATTTCTATAACTTGAAGCGTTACCTCTTAAATATTTTTCAGTATTCACAAGATTTGAATTCTTTCATAATATTCTTATACATGCATGTCAATAAAAATTTTAAGAGCTCAATGCTTCCAAGTTTTATAAATTTTCCAGACAATTGTATCTACATAAACTTTCAATAATAATAGTTTTAACTATTTCTTACAATTTTGAATTATTTTTAAGAATCTTTAAAGACTTGTAGAATTTATACGGATAGCTCCAAAGATCTTTAAAGTTTGATACTGTAAAAGTGATGGTACAGAGATTTTAGGTATTCAAACAGATTTTTGGGGAAATAGTATTCTTAATAAAAACTTGTAGTATTTTAGGTATCTATCGTATTTTCGCAGTAGGATTCATATGATTTTATCTACTTTCTGATATTTTTATGTAATTTTGCATACATTTAAAAAGCTCGATGCTCTTAACCTCCAAGTTATATAAATTTTTGAGAAAATGATTTCTAAATAGATTCCCAGAATTACTAGGTTTCTTATTGTTCTTCTAAATTCCAAGTATTTTTCTGCATTTCTATATAGATTTCTGGAATCTGATGCTATAGAATTCAGATTCATATAATTTTTTGAGTATTTTGATAGATTTCTGGGAAAACATCTCCATATATTTAAAGTATTTTACATACTCCCGATTTTTTAATATTTTTGTAGTACTTTAATTTTGTAGTGTTTTTGTAGTATTTCTAAAGATTTCTAGTGCTTCTATGAATTGCTCTGTTGATCTACTAATATATACATAAGTATTGGATTTTTAGCATTTATATAGATTTCTTGTATTTTCGTGGATTGCTCTGTGGATTTCTAGACTTTGATGCTCTAGAATGCAAATTTATTTACATTTTTCAGTATTTTGACAGATTTCGGAGAAAACATCTACATAAGTATCAAGTATTTAAAAGACTTGTTGTATTTCCGTACTTTTTGGTTTTATAAAATGTTGGCGTGTTTTTCACCTTTTTATATATTTACTATATATCTGTGGACTATTATGCATAATTTTTAGAATTTATTGCTCAAGAATTTCAAGTTTTATAGATTTGGAGTATTACATTCCTCGAGAAAAATTGATTTTTGTGAAAAATATTTTATTCTTTTTTTGATTTTCATTCGAAAATTTGTTCGTTCAGACATTGATTTTTAATACTATTTATCATAACAAGGACATAGCAAGAGAGGGATTTAAGCGGTGGTATTTAAGCTTTCGAAATTCGAGTAAAATTAATGATAATTCGATGTAAAATAAGTCACATTAATCAAACGTTTAACATTTAATACTCAAATCTCGAGTCCTAGTTATTTAAAATCAGGATTGTGGTGTTTTAACTTGTTATTTTGAAAAAATGAACATTGATAGTAAAAATTCGTATGGAGAATACGAAAAGTTTTGCTGCAAATTTAAAAAATAAATAAAAACAAATTTCATTCGAAATGGGTGTAAAAACCTCCTCGGTAACTCACCCCGAAGGCGACTCACAGAAAGTTTTTTTTACACGTGAGGATAAAAAAAAATTATTTTTCCTAGCTCAACCTAAAAAATTGAACGATCGTTCACTGACTAATCAGTAAAAAAGTTTTAACGAAAAGAGAGTCAATGAAACTTGACTGACTGGGATTCGGTGGATTTAATTTCACAGTATCATACGATCCAGCCCATTAAACGTGATGAATCCCCGATTCGACTTTATTTCCCGATGTAAAACACTCGCTGTTTCGGGAATTTAGAAAAAATCGATATGTAAGCAATACTTGGTCGGAGTAGGAGGAGAGAAAAATAGGGATGGTGTTGGCAGATGACCCATAAGTATGGGTCAACCCCGCACGCGAGCGCGGGTCAGCTGTCAGTTGTTTGTCCTCAGACAAGAGAAAAAGAGATGGAAAAAGAAAGCCGGCGCACGCGGGCAGCCTGCAGCCCCGCGGATTCTGTACCTATAACGAACTCCGACCACCAAGTATCCTCAAAAAGCCAGTGACCAAATAAGCAGCTATTTCGGAATGCTTTTTCCAGCGCCAAAATAGCCTGCAACGGTAAAGGCACCTCACCATCGCTCGCCCTTGGGTGTTTTGGCACGTATCGAAAATTCGGAAAACGTGAAAAGAGCGTCTTTCTGGATAACTCGAGAACGCTGATTCCAAAAAAGGCCATAATTCGGCTCAATCAGCATACATTGAATTGACAGTTTTTTTTTAAATGTACACTAGGGTGGTCCTTAAAATGGCTTTGGTGGCAACGCCCCCCAAGTCATCTCCAAATACTTCGAAAACAATCCTCAAGTTTTTTCAAATGTTCATCTCAACGTTAACCCGTGCCTAAACAGCCCTCTTTTTTCCCAAATAACGTAGAATTTGTCTTTATCTGAGTCTTTCATTTTTCGTGGGCGCATACGACGTCTTGAAAATCGGTTTGATGTGTCAAATATTATAGGTAAGTGTTGCAGTTAACTGTAAAAAAAATTTAAAAACCGTACACCAATATTTTGCGCGTTAGCGATCGTGAAGAAAATTGAGTTTGATGCGAATTTTATTGGTATTTTTCGAGAAAATTGATGTTTTTCAACAATTTTTAACTGATCTCCATTTACAGTGAAAACTCCTCCCAATTGCGAACTTGTTGATACACTAGAATATCATTTGAGTAAAATTTAGGAATTCACAATTTTTCCAATCAAACTAGAGCCTACCGTTTATATCCAAAAATATCATCTGTATTGAATTATATACAGTATTTCCCAAAAATCAATTTTTCCTTCTTGCATAAACGAGAAAAAGGGACACCCAAAGATAAAAATTGACTGTGAAAGTAAATAGGGATGATGATATGCTATTTGATTGTGATGAAATCGAAATTGAAACAGTAGCAACAACAAAAATAACGAGCAAGATCATGAGACGGACATATATGCATAATTTGTTAATAACTTTATGGAATTATCAGTTTATTGTATCTTACGCATTTCTACATTTTTCTTACGTATTATTTCAATGAATATGTTATTTTGACATTAAATGATACATTGTACCCCTCATGTCGAAACATTTTATTCATTCATAGAATATATTATTTTTGTGGAATGAGGCAGTATTTTTTATTATTTATTTACTTTTTGCAGGAACAGTGAGCTATAATTTGATTACAACAATTGTGAATTTGTGAACTGTACTCTTGCAATACCCTAATGTATCAACAAATTTGCTATTGAGAAAGTTTCCTCGTAGCTGGAGAAAATCATTCGAAAATTGTCGAAAAACTTCAATTTTCTCGGAAAATACTAATAATTCGCATGAAACTCAATTTTTTCATGAAAGCTAATGCCCAAAATATTGGTGTACGCTTTGGAAATTTTTTGTACAGTTAACTGCAACACTCGCCTATCATTTGACATGTCAAACCGATTTTTAAGACGTCTTATGCGCCCACGAAAAATTGAAGACTCAGATAAAGACAAAGCCCCGTGTTATTTAAATGGAAACAAGAAGGCTCTATAGGCACGGGTTATGCTGAGATGAAAATCTTGAAAAAATTCGAGGATTGTTTTTGAATTATTTGGAGACGATTTTGGGGGGGCGTCACGGTTAAAATTCCACCATAGCCATTTGAAGGACCACCCTATTGTTCACTCTGTACATATTTGTGAATTCTGATTGAACTCAATGAAAGAATAGTAGATTCAAAACTTGCCGAATTACTTATAATCCGTCAGATAACGATTTTTCGGACAGTAGGTCCCTTTTCTTAGATAGTGTCACATGTGCTAAATCCAGGCAGATTGCAATCTGTTAAAAGTTTTTAATGAATAATCTGTACTTTAAACAAGTGTAGAGGAAGCTAGGGAGGTTTGAACACGTTCGCATATAAACAGTTCTAATTTTTTGCTCAACTTTAAAAATTGTAGGATCGCGGTATAAAACGGTAATTTTTCACTTATTCGAAGGTTCAGAAAGTTTTGGTAATTTTTATCTGATGCAGATAAAAAACTATTTGTAATTTACTAATAAAAAACTATTTGTGTTTTACTAAAACTGTCGAATTAGGCTTAAACGTCTCATAATGAGGGAGATTTGAACATAGTGACGGGAGGTTTGAACCTTGTAATATAGGGATGTTGATTCAGTGTTTTATTATATTCAATGAAATCAAAGCAAAGGTTAAACATAAATAATATAATTAAGAAATGAATGTAGCTTGCGTTCGATGAGTAATTTAATTTCTTTTTTCTACTTTTTTGTACACGACAAATTTTCTGTTTCCAAGACATTGAGCCATCTTTTTTCCATATGACAATTTTTTCGAATAATTGAAGATGTTGCATAGTTATTATTATTACTATTATTGTTATTATTATAATTTTTATTGTTATTGTTTAACTTTATTGTTTTTATTATTATTATCGTCGTCATTACTATAATTGTTGTTGTGGAATAAACACACAAAAACGCTTACGCAAAACACACGTACGCAAGCTGGCGAGTTGGTGGGGTGATGCATTTATTAGGTTCAAACCTACAAGCTTACAAAACAACCTAAAAAATTACAATCCAAACTCATATTTCGTTTCCTGATAACGATTCAGTAGAAAAAGTTATTGTAAATTATATAAGAATGAAAATCAATTCTATCCATAGCAAAAAATTATATTTAAAATATTTTTGATCAATTTTTGAATAAATTAGAATCGTAAAAAACTGACTAGTTCCGAACCTCCTGTAAGTTCAAACCTCCCTTGTTTTCTCTATTTGTTACATTCAACAGATTTTCTGTTGTATTATACAAATTTAAACTGTTAATTTTTCACAGATTGCATTATGCAAATTTTAACAAGGCAATCTGTAGAATACTAGAGACATTCTGTAATATCAGTAATAGATTCAGATAAAGAGAACACGTTTTTAAATTTTTCATAATTTTCCTTAAAAATAAAATAAAACCAAGAGGCTTAGACAATTTAAGAATTGAGGTTTTATTGTTAGAAGGTAAAACACAACCCAAAATTAGACTAAAATTTATTATCATTCAAAGAAAACGAGGCAAAATTATCCTTAATTTACATAGTGAAATACAAAAGATTTTTTTTCGAATCCTTGTTTTCGAATTGTGCCATTCTTTATGGTAACTCTTTATTATTGATGAATGATTAACTAGATTCGGAGCTTAGAACTTCGAGTTACATAAAATTTCTGATGTACACAATGTAAAATTAAAAAATTTAAAGAATGGAAACTTCGTACTTGTAAGGTCCTATTTTGAATCTGGAATAGTTGACTAAAAAAATTAAAGATTTTAATTAGATATCCGGTCGGATATCAAAAAGAAGGGCAAAATTTCTCAATCCTTAATAAAAACATTCGACATATTTTGATAATAATTACGGAATCAGTCGAGCTCCGTGATTTTTTTTGAAAATGGTACAATCACTGCTATTTAGTTAGTTCTTACATTTCACTGAAAAAAGAAAAATCAAACAAAATATCTTAGCTCTGGAAGTCTCGAAACTTTTTTTTTATTTACATGGCGCCGCTCGTTGCGATGCAACCCCATGATAACGTCCCCCATGAAAGTCCCGAGAGGGTAGTTTTTTCAGGGGGTTTAGGCGTTTCTACGACACCCTTTTACCGAAGCCAGTTTCGTACAATAATGGTGGTTGCCATTTTTCCATCAAAATCGCCATATCCCGAATAATTTGCTATATTGAGAAAAAGTTTTTTTCCGTGATTCTTGTTACAGCGCCGGTTTTCCTAATGTTTTACGTGTTGTTAGTAAAAAATCACGAGTAAGTGGCATTATTTTGCTTGTTTCTATAAATGATTGTGCTCTTATAATTTTGTAACATTCAACTCGTATATTAGTGACTTTTTACGTGTAATAAATTATATTTTTACTAGTATTTGCAATAGTTGCTTGATGTCTACTAATTACACTGTAGGTACGACAAAATTTAAGGTCCAAATTGCAATATACACTTTGGAATTGCAACATACACATTCAATACTATCTGAACATTTTAAAAATCAATTTTCAAGCTCAAGCTTTACTTTTAAAATTTATTACTTTACATAGAAAATCACAATATATCATTAATAACGTCTTTCCATAGGATTTTCTAGTTTTTTCAATAATATTTCTAGTATTTTCATAGATTTACATATAAGTTTGAATAATTTTATAATCCAGAATTTGAAAATCATAACAACTTCAGTATTTTAAAGAATTTTCCAGGAAAAATTCGGAAGATATCTTACGTTGCAAAGATTTTCAGTAGATACTTTTTATAAACATTATATTTTTTTTATTTTTTTCAGTTTAGAAGATTTTTTGTCATAAATATGGATTTGTACATCGATACCTAGAATTTAAGGCCTTGTGATTCAAAGTTTTTAAGATATTTCGTCATTTTATAATTATTTGAAAAGATTATATCTAAATTTACATAGATTACGTAGATGTGCATATATTTCCAATTTTTTTATTAATTTTTAGAATTTCTAGTGTTTTTTAAATATATTTTGTATATGTATGGTAAAGGCGGGTATTATGAGACGGCGGGTATTATAAGACACTCCCTCCTCTGTTTGACTTGCTTTTTTGACAGTAAGTATTGCCATCGCAAATTCATCTATCAAGTGCACTTAAAAAGTCTGTGTAGCCGTTTTATTACTGAACTTTGTTTTTTATTAAATATCTCGCATCACTTCCATAATGCATCAACTAAACAGCTGTAGGTATATTTTCAAAGTACTATGACTTTAGGCAAAAATTAAGGTGCCTTATTTTTTATTTTACCACTCAAGTTAAATACGAACACCTTTCATATACTTTGCAGCTAATATGAGACTCTAGAATATTTATTCCTGAAGCACTTTTTATTGCTTGGTGCTATTATTTTTTATTTTAAAGCAGAAATCACCTAATTACTATAATCGTTCATAGTCTTTGTTTATGAAAATGTAATTTTTTTTATTGGAACTTAGCCAATTTGGAATTTTAATAAATTTTTCAGAAAACAGTGTATATCGATTTCAAGTCTTTCATGGATTTCGCAAACTTTCTAGTCCATTTTGCTTTTTTGCAATGTTCATAAACCGAATTCAATTTATAGTATTTTGATGGATTCTTATGGAAATTTTCAGAATATTGGATGCTTTAGGATGAAAAGTTCCGAATATTTTTTCCATATTTTTGCAAAATAAGATAGGTATATAGAATTTCAGTATTTTAAAGATTTACATGATTTTTAGCCTTTTTCAGGGGGGTGACGCTCGGTATCACCGGGCTTGAAAAAGTGTTTTCATGTTTTCTGACCGACCTTTGCTGCACCGAGTAGTCGGTAGAGGCGCTGACGGTCTCAGTGAAAGTCACGTGATTCGCTCTTGATTAGACGTTTGACTCACGTGACCTTTTCACTGGTACTGCCAGCGCTCCACATGAGCAAACTGAGAAACGGCGACCGGTCACGAAACCGTAGTACACTTTTTTCCCCGAGCGTCACCTTCCTGGCCTTTTTTAAATTTTCAGCAATCCCGAGATTTCGTAAATATTTTCTAATATTTTTCTAGACTTTTATTATTTTCATGGATTTCTACATACATAAATTGTGAGAACTTAATGCTCTCAAATTTAAAGTTTTATAGATTCTTAGTATTTCGAAAGATTTTTCATAACAGTTTATTCCTCGATTTTTAGCGTTTCAAAGAATTATTTTTACTTCAGTATTTTTCATACTTCAAGATGTTTTACTGATATTTTCAGATATTTCTTCATGAATTTTCCAAACCCGAGGACTTCCAATTTTATTTATTTTAGGTAAATAAATGGAGCATTCGACGTCGTTTAGTGCACGGAGGCAACTGGTGTAGTTAAAGTTACTAAACATGTTTAGTTGTTCATTTTTCGTCATTCCAACTACACTTTCTGTTATGTGGACGAAACAATGTATCGTTTCGTGTAGTAGAAATAATGAAACTGTTCAGTCAAGAACGTATAGTCAATTAAACTAAACGAATCGCTGGCTATAATCGATTTTATTTAATACAAATCGTTTACTTACAATGACTAAACGAGTTGTCAAGCACCATTAGCAATGAAATCTGCGCCTGCGCATCTAATACGAGTCGTTTAGTTCCGTTGACGAAACTTATCGTCAAGCTCGCCGTACTATTGCTGCGCTTTTGCATTTATTATTATCATCGTGACAAGGTTCTTTGACATCTTCGAACGTGCACGTGTTTTGTGGTGTTTTTCAATTTTATTCTTTGCAAGTAGATAATATGGAAGATCAACTCGAAAAATGGGTATTCGACGAGTACGTGGGGACTTTCACATGTAAGTACTTACATAGTCGAACAACATTTTACTACAGACCCATAATAAAATATATAAGGTGAAAAACAATTTAATGGTATTTTGCTAATATTGCTTGTTGTGGTCACACAAAAGTAATAACAGTGCGGAAATTTGGATTCTTGATTGTAAATTATAAGAATACATCATTTTGTATATACTTACATAAGCTTGTTGTAGAACGAACTAACTGTGTTAGTAACATTAACTAAATGACTGGTGGAGAATGCCTAGTTTAGTCCTTAGTACGACTTTAAGTTGGTTCACTGTTACTAAGCGTTTAGTATAAGTGTCTTCCTTTGCACGTTCGAGAAGTAACGAGTACGATTCGTTTAGTTGCTCGGACGAAACAGAGAATCGTCCATTTGCTTAAATGGATACTTAGTTCTGTCAACTAAGTGCATTGTCCGTTCATATTTTACTCTTCTGTTTAGTCAGTTGAACTATTATTTTAGTCCCGCCAACTATTCATTTCCTTCCGTATGTCACATAAGATTAAAAATTTTCCAATTAACAAATAAATAAAAAAAATGATTGTTAAAATGAGTTTTTGCCTCTCAAACACTAAAAAGGAGCGTTTCAAAACACGCTTCGACATAAACAAATGAAGTTTTTCAGGCCAACACGCAGGCTGTCGACAAATTACAATCGGCGAGGTGAAAGGCGGGCATTTTTGGCTCCTCGGAAACCCGGCGGGCCGAAAAGGACCCCCTCCCCTTTCCCCTGCCGACTGTCATTTTCTCCAGCCTCCGTGTCGACCTTCAACACTTCATTTGCCATGTCGAAACAGTTTCGATACGCTCATTTTTACTGTTTTCGAGGCAAAAAGTATCGCGTGTACCTCGGAGAAACATTCTAAGAATAAGAAACTCCAACTGATTCACAACTAATAACCTAAGGAATAGCTCGACTGGATTTACAAAAACTCCTGCATACATGTTTCTACACCGTCCTTTTTTGTTTCTTCTTTATTTCACCCCAATTTTTTATACGTCCGCAAAGTCAAGACGGAATAAAAGGTCTTGAAGGCCCTCGCGCGCGTTCATTGCGCCACGCGCGGGCCGAGGAGAAAAAAAGCGAGATCCACCCCACGAAAAAGTGAGCGTAAAAAGCGAGGGAAGAAATGAAAGACGAGGGAGAGTATTTGGTCGAGGAGGGTCATTCGGAACCAACGGGAATTCAATGCGGAAAAAAGCGCGTGCGGCATAAAGAGCGAAAAAAATATCAATTTCGAAACCCAAATAGGTCCGACCGGCCATACGGCCGTTTTTCGAGTCTCCTATTTTTTTCTCCTTTCCCTTTTTTTTCCTTCACCTCTCTATGATCGGACAAACGACGCGTTTCCATCCAACGACATTTTTGCCAGCCCTCTAATCCACCGATATATATTTATTACGATTTAGATACGTCAACAGTGTTATTTATATAATTTTTCCTGAGTCATAAATACTAATAATTATTTATCCTTCCTTTCGTCTTAATACAAATTTCATACGCCTTTAAATCAATCTACCTTTATCTAATTGTAAGTTACATATCAGGTGTCATTTACATATTACGGAACGTAATTTTTGACCTTTTTTTACCCCCTCTCCCTCTGTCACGAACTGTCACACGAACATGAACCCCCCCCCCCCCTCCTTCAAGGTGTAGCATAACGCAGTCTTCAAAAGAAAAATATAAATACTTACAGCAATTTTTGTATTTCACAATAGCATGAAAAACACAAAACGCATACGAAGAATTTTATCGTACTGAAAGCCATGTTTTCGAAAAGCTTTTTCAATTTGATAAATTATGTTGGCGTACGCAGAAATGTTCAGGAAAGCATTCAGAAAAAAAAAAAAAAAAAAAACGATCATATTTTAAAAATTTCGAAAAAAACTGGTTCCAAGTTTCAGAAATAATATTTCGTTATTCTTCAAACTTGAACATTGTCCAGTTTGTAGTTAGTTTTACAGTATTTTTGTACACTTTGAATTTTTCGAATACGGCGTAGCTAGGACATCAATTATTATTAACTTTATTAACTATTGCTTTAATAACTTTGTTATATTTTTTAAATTCAGATTTGAAAAATTATTTCGGTTTCAATCTAAAAATTATTATTGAAAACAAGCACAAATTTTGAATTTTTGTGAATTTTTTGTCATTGTTCGTCTTATTTTTAGCATCTAGGATAAAATTTCTCAAATTTCTGGAAAAAAGTTCGAAATTATTCAATTTTTTTTAGTTTTGCTACTTATTTAAAGATTTTTGGCTTCTTTTTAAAACTCAGAATGAAAAATTACTAAAATTTCTCTACCGCAAGTACAAAATTCTACAAATTTTCCATTTTCTCGACTGTTTTCGAGTTTTTTAACTTAAATATACCATATATGTATAGAGTCTAGGCAATCACAAAATAAAAACCAACTTAAAGTAAACTAAAAACTAGTAAAACTAACTACTACGACTACTTACTAAATTAAACTAAAAAAAGTAAACTAGATGAAGCAATTGTAAAAAAACTAAAACTAACTAAAAGTTTTGACCGAATAATACGAAATTACTTCAAGTTAAAAATTTTTTTGATCATTTTTTATTTTTTGCTCCTGTTTCTCGATTCAAAATTGAATTATGTACATACTAAAAGTTCAAGTTAAAAGGTATTACTTTTAGAAGGATTCTACATTTTGTAAGTTATTTTTGAATATTGTGTTGTATTTCCCTATTTAGAATTGAGTGAAAATGATGAAAGGTATAAAAGCACTACAGATTCCGAATTTCGTTAATAGTTTTGCATTTTGTGCTCTATTCTTGCAATTCAGAAGTAGATTCTTGATTCTTTGAAATTTACGTACTGATGTAAAAAGTTGAAATGTTTTTAAAAATTTCCTAACTTTTTGAAATGTTGTTTCCATCTGTATAATTCAGAATTAAATTACTTCGCATTTAGGATGAGCATAAAATTCAATATAGCTATAAATTTTAACTTTTGTTGATGGTTTTTGGATTTTTTATCCGATTTTTTTTATTGTCATTAGAATTACTAAAATGTGGGTTTAATACTACCACAAGTTTCGAATCTTGCTAATAGCTTCCTATTTATTATTTTGTTTTTTTCGAAATTCTTAGTGTAATTACTTCAACCCACGGGTAAAAATTCAAAACAATTATCAAGATCTAAATTATTGTATAATCTTTTACGTTTGTATTATGTTAACTAAATTTTAAATATAACTTGTACAAGTTTATACTTGAAACTACAAATTTACTAAAAATAGTTCTTAATGTTTGCGATTCACTACACAAAATCATTGACAACTAGAATTTTTCGCATAACCCTCAAAGTCAGAATCAAATACTCCAAGTTTAAGTGAAAAAGTTAAAACGTTCAAAATATATATATATTTGAAATTATTATCCAAAGTTTCAAGACTAGCATTATTATTGTAATTACTGTAATTTCGAATTCCATGGACTTTTTTTGGTTTTTTCTAATCGTTAAATAGAAAAAAAAGTCTTTAGAATGTCAGATCAACATTACTTGTTTGAAATTATGTATGATAATTTTTTTTAGACTATTTTCAAAATTTTAATTACATCGCATTCTAGAAATGAAAAATATATCGATTTGACATGAAAACATTTAAAATTTGCTCCCTCCACCTTTAGTGCGTCACGTGATGTATAAAAGACCCTTTAAAATGATAGGTACAATTTTTTCAAACCTACTCTTGAATCTCACATTTTTGTGGGCTCGTAAAAAACGAGAGAATCCCCGCAATCGCTTATGCCGAGGTCCAAGTGATAACGAACCGTGAATCGTTCGCGGTAAAAAAAGGTCGGGCGGTTTTTTACTCGGACCCGCAATAATTTTCCGTAAAAAAACGAAAAGGCCGCGACCGTGATTTATACATATTTTTTTTCTGTCGACAAAGAAAAGCACCCGGGCCGAGATAATCTCTGGGTTCTTAAAGGCCCTTAAAAAAGAAATCGCCTCGCGGTGCCCCAGGTTTTTGTCGCACAAATCTGGACGCTATAAGGAGAGCCCGCGGGGTGTTTTTGTCGGTTTTTTGAGCTCGATCTCTCGTTTTGAAAAGAATTTTTCCAGGCTTACCTTAACTTTTCTTGGTTATTTATGTATTGTAGAAATCTTGAAGAGGGTTGTTGAAGAAAGAAAAGAATTGGAATTTTCGATTATCGATCTCGTTTTTTTAACTGAATAATCAAATTGCTTCGGGTGATTGTAAGAGTAAAAAAATACGGTCACAATTTCAAAGCAAGGGATTCCTATTTCCAGGAAATCGTCAAAAATATTTGGCTAGTGTACAAAATTTTATACGATTCTAAAAACTTTCCTTCATGATTTAGAAATATTAAAAACCTTTCTGAAAAATGTCTTCATGCTCGAAAAGTTTCTAATGTAATAATGTTTTATGCAGTGTTGCATAGAATTACAAAATTACGATGAAAAAGTAACGTCTGTAAAAAAGGAGAAATGAACCAGGCAAAGAAAATTTCTTTGGTTGACCATTGTCAAAATATGGACGTTCAATTCATATAAACGAGCATCCCAGTCTACATTGAAATTCGATCTGTCACCATGAGCAATTGTTAGAGAGGAACTTCCGGAAGTGAAATAATAATAGATCAAAGAACGTATTTACGGTAGAATTTCGAGAGCAAAAAACTTTTGGAAATACAGCTGTTTTTTGTTAGTTATCAATGATTTTTCCTAAGGTGTTTAAAAATGTATAAAACTGAAATAATTTTTAACGATTTTTTTTTTCTTGTTTTCTGAATCTCAATCATGAAAAATAACGGTTTTTCCAAAAAAAATGTTCACAAAAATAAATGTAACACATTTTTCAATCTAATCAATTGTAAATGTCGTAAAAAACTTGAAAATTTAAGACGTTTTATGATTCTTTAATATAGGTAAGTTTTTTTTAAATTATCTGCGGATTCGAAATTTGAAAACAAACTTTGTTTTGGCATCTATGACAAAATTCACTTTTGGAAAATTTTTCCAAGAGTTTCGACGATTCGGTGAAAATACTCGCCACAGTTTTGACAGATACATTATGCCAATATCCACAAATTTTTCTATAGGTACAATAATTCATTATGTCATTCGTGTTTGACAGATTTTTCAACTGTATTTTATAAATTTCAGAGCATAGACATGATTTTTTAGAATATTAAAAATTTTTTTCAATAGGAATTAAACTTTCCCAAAAATGTCTGCATTTTGCAATGCATTTATGTTTTTCAAAGAAGAATATGATGGTTGATTTTTAATGATTTTGTAACTTGAAGGATTTCAAAAACTTTTTAAACGTACCAGAAACTGTTTCGAACAAATATATTTTTGTCACCTTGAAAAATTGGAGAATCCGCTCAGATTAATAAATGTATTACAAAAATGTAATATCTTAGAGATCGCGAAAAACTTGAAAATTCAAAATATTTCATATAATTGTTTAAGATTAAAATATTCAAGAATTTATGAAATATCTACAAATTCAAAATTCTAGGACACATTATTGTCAAAAAAAGTGCAAAAGCTTATTGATAATTTTCGACAGTTTCGCTATTTTAAGACCTGAAGTACGAAAAATGTACAAAAATTAGTATAAAAAGTCTTCAACGCTAAAATATTTATTAATTAGCCACGAAATTTAAACGTTATTACGTAAATATAATCATATTTTTAGTTGCCGATTGGGGAATTTCCAATATATTTTCTTCATACGATTCATGCATGAAGTGTAAAGCAAAGGAAGAATAATCTGTTCGTTTTTGAAATGAATAAAAAATACTTTACATTTTCATTCACAAAATGTTTCAGTCTCGTTTCATGTTTAGTGATACTATTTCATAAAGCACACTGAAAAACCCAATCCACAAAAGTATAGTCATTGGCGATGTGCAAATACACATAATAGAGTTCACCCATTTTTGAAGTGACACTTCTAATGGCTCGTTGGGAGTAAAATCCGTTCGAGAGTGTAACAAAGTTGGGTCCACTTTCGTGTGCTGTCGGGATCGTTCGTGATTGCTCGGCATGGCGTGCATGGGTGCGGAATATCAACAACTAGATCAGCTGCAAGAGGTTGTTGACAGTTGGCTTGGAGCAAAGTCTCAGATGAAAGTTTTTAACAATGCCCAACAATGCCTTACAAGCGCTATTGTTCTGTGCGAAGATGTTCTAATTGGGCATCATTGGAGAGTAATGCGGATGGTAAAGAAAACGTTTCTAATAATCAACTTGATATTGAAAAAAGAAAATACATTTGAATTGATAATCCCTACGTCAATTTCAGGAAAATAGTAAATTAAAAACCTGCATTTTAGTTGTATCTTTTTTGATCCATTTTATGATAATTAAAATTAAATAAATTATTTGTAATTCAATGATTAATAGTAAGGAAGAATTATGAAAGCATTATTTTCAGATGAATGAGACTGAAATTTACTGTCTCCTACTTTTTTTTAAATTTACTTGATACTGTGAAATAAAAATATGTAAATATATAATGCTCATTCTAAGATGAATCTCAGGAAAATGGTCATAAATCTTACATTTCTAGCTCTATATTTCTTATCTTTTTTTTGATGATTACTATTACAGAAATTAATCGCTTCACATAAATTCATACGATCTCAAATCGTGTGGTATACATGCGATGAGGAAGAAAAGTGACACTTTGAGGTTTAATTGTAAATTTAGATTTGAATTTCACTCGTTCGAAATTCCAATTTTACTTTAATCAGTTTCAAGGTACAGTTTTAAACGCAGTTCATGCTTTGGTTTTGATGGTTTCTTTAGGTTCTTTTCTCATAAAATTGAACCAACTTTCTTCTTTGTTTAATTTAACCTGCAGTAGTTCGCTGTGAGAAGTTTCACTCTTTTGCGAGTTTTGAAACTCACGCCAGTTTTCTTTTTATTGAAAAAACATTGCGAGTTTTTTTGACAGTGTCAAACATAACCAAATTCCTGTATTTGCGTGCAAAAAAGTCAAGCTAGTCAGGTCAAGATCAAGTAATTTTTTTTTTTTTTTTTTCTTACCGTTTTTTTCGTGGACGGGTGGGTCGAGAGAATGGTGAAAAAAGCCCCGGAAATCACGGAGGCACGCGCTACGGGAGCGTTAAAAAGAGGGCGAAAACCCATAGAAACGCGCACCTTGAAAAGTGGCCAGAATTAACGCTTGCACTGTATAGGTACTGTACCCGGGGCCGGGGCTGCCCCTGCAAAAAAGCACTGACCCGCGCCCCAAGTCCGCGGGCCCATTCCGGCATGCGCCTGTAACCAACAGAAAAAAGAACTATGAATGGTAATGATCGCTAAATCAATTCATGTCTGCGTGCGATTCGTTCTGCGAAATCCGATTAGGACAAAACTACGCGTGGTTTGATAGACTTTCAGAGCTTGTAATGCTTATAAGCGCGTCGAGCGTTGGAGGACCTCTCAATTACATACATACAGTGGGTAAAATTGGGCCTATCAAAATTTACGAAAATATTTTTACTATCTGAATCACTACGTAAAAAAAAGTATGAAAATATTTTCCGTGAGCCATTTACTTGCAAACAATTGTTCGCATACATTTCTGCTATTTGTATAGTTAACTCAGGGAAAATAGTGTAAGATATGGTTATAGTATCATACAATCATCGTTCAAGTAGTTTAATTTTTCAATTACGTCAAATGAGTAATTATTAGCTCCATTATCAACATAAATTAGTCAGATTTTTTATAAAATCACTGCAAGTTGTTCGTTGACCCATACATACTCTGAATGTAATTTTTCCCGTAAATATCAACTGCCATCTGGATCAGTCGAATATGGCAGATTCTTTCAGCTTTGACCGGTTTTCAGTCAAATCTGACAAAATTTCAGTCAACTTTGACGGATTCAATTTAAAAATATGCGCGCGGCAACCGTAAAAAAGTCAAACGCGACTGACGAAAACTGTTGTTCATACAGAGAACATTTGTTGTTAAGAAAAAATGAATCCGTCAAAATGACAGATGAATGACAGTTTATTCATAAGGAATAATGTTCTCTTCAAATTTCCACTAAAAGTATAAAATAAAGTTTCTGGTCAGACAAGAAATTTTACAAAGTGTTTCTTTTTAAAGCGATCACTAGACAGCGCTAAACACAGACCATAGATATTCTACTGGACAGTGACAATAGATACTTAGTGACGACTTACAAGAAAAACACTTTGTATTTTTGTTTCAATTCCTGATTATTTTTGAAAAGTCAGCAATAAAATAATTTACGAATTAGGAAATAAACGAAACCATGTGACCCAACCTACAAAACTTGAGTACCAGATCATTAAACTTGGGGAAAAAGTTCAAAATGATCGGTTTCATTGAAGACGAACACTTATCCATTGATGTTTTAAATTTATCACCACAATTACAATAGATTTGCAAAATTGTTGCACTCGAAAAGTAAGTAATATTAGAAAAAAGTAAAAAACTTTTGCGACAAAGAAAACATCTGAAGCAAGTCACTTTACAGACATTCACAGTCACAGATTCCTACCTGATTCCTGTAGACCAACATTTTCATGCCAGTGGCATGAAAATGTTGGTCTGATCTGGCATGCAAGATCTGGCATGCAAAACAATCGATGACAGTGAAATCTGTCGGTAAGACATACGTAACAGATCTATTTGACAAATTACGAGTGAAAGATTTGATTTGCTAAAATTTGATGGATTTAGATTGAGAGAATGCCTAGCAGAAAAAAATCTGACTACGCCGACCACCTGTGGTAGGCGGTGGTCGGACAGTTTTTGCTGTTTTCGGAACTTCAACCTACATTATCATTAAAAGTTACTGTCATTTATAAGGTTGTTTACTAACCTTAGAGACGATTTTTACCAGAAAAACCACTCGAGAGTTTCTGATTTTCGATAATTGTGTCGTTCCTCCTGACAAGTGCCCAGGGATAACAAATCCAACGTTTTTAGGAACATGGTACAAATATGAATATTCCGATTTCGATTTGTCACGAATGACAAAATTGTCCGACCACCGCCGACCACTACCGACTGCAGTTGGTCAGCAATGGTAAGTTTTTTTTTTTTTCTTAAAAGATAATATCTTTATCTATATTATAGTGTTTAACTAATAGAATCAGTCATTTCAGCAACTTATTTTTCACGAGGCAAATCAGTAAAATGTAGCCATCAATCACCCGAACCCTACCAACTCAAAATAAGAGGGACCATGGCATGGATGGCACAAAAATCGAAATCAGCCATTAGAGAGCCCTCGAAACGATCGTTATTTTCATTGAAAACAGAGAAATAAAATGAAAAAAGGAGGGCACGTGGTCGCGGGAAATGCGACTCTGGCGGCATTAATGTGAGAACGGCGTTAAAATGTCCGGCAGCAATGTCCAGGGCGAATCGCCAACGTCGCGATTCTCGGGGGGTTAAGCCCAGCGAAATCGCTGGACAATGGCCGTCGCATGTGCCGATCTATAAATCTTGCATTGTCCGGTGCCAATGTTTAGTTGGCCGCATATTAACCTGGGGTGCAAAGGCCGTGAGCCCGCTATTGTTCCGGCCCTGACCCCTCTAGTTTCTTTCTGACCCCTGGTTTTCTTATTTATCAGGTTACGCTCTCGCGACACGTATCTTTTTGTCCACAACCCCCTCCCCCCCTGACACATACGTACCCTTCACGATCTGCCCGATTTTCCAACGATTTCGAAAATAAAGACCGTGCGAATGACTAGCCTAAATGAGCCACGATTTTTCAACAGGCCTCGCAGATGCTGTCGCTTCTGGCTGCTGCGAGCCTTATGGAGAGGACATGCATCCAGCAGAAACTCGGATTCTCTTGCATGAGGTTTTTTTTTTATTTCTGCTACAACCAGCAGAGTCTGTTGCTATTTTTGATCTACTTGCACTTTCTCTTCTCCTGATTTTGCACCCTCGATCACGTGACCCCACCGAGAGAAAAACAGAGAGCCCTTCAAGGCAAGAAAAAATGATTTTAATGCGAGTTGATTCATCAGAGGCGTATTCAATATAATGGAATTCGATTTTCGTCGTATTCGAGTGACCGAGGTAGAGATTTTCATTTTCTTTCATACCTTATAGTATGTTTCGTAACAGGCACGGATGTGCGAATTTGGCGAAACGGGGAAATTCGCACATCCGTGCCTGTTACGAATGATATTTTATGTACCTCTGGCATAGAAAACGCGTTTAGAGATCTCGAGCTGGCATAGAAACGCGTTTTCTATGCCAGAGGTACATAAAATATATTTCATATTTCTTTGGTACTTATTTCAATTTCGAAGACTCACTGGTAAAATTATGAATTTATTTACATCTTTCCAGAAGTTGAAGCTCTAGAAATCTAAATTCTAACGATTTTTAACGTTTTTATATGTGCACTCCATTGGTCTTTGAAAATTTCGTATTTTCGCGAAGGAGACTCGAATCGCAGGTTAGGGAAGAGCAAATTCAACAGAACGAATTCTCCAACCGATTTTCCCAAATTAAACATTTTTGTCTATTATAGTGTCCATTATTCTATGTGAATCTAAAAATATGATGATTTTTACAATTTTTTATAGTTGTTCATTAGAGTGGTCCTTCAAATGGCTATGGTGGAATTTTAACCGTGACGCCCCCCCAAAATCGTCTCCAAATAATTCAAAAACAATCCTCGAATTTTTTCAAGATTTTCATCTCAGCATAACCCGTGCCTATAGAGCCTTCTTGTTTCCATTTAAATAACACGGGGCTTTGTCTTTATCTGAGTCTTCAATTTTTCGTGGGCGCATAAGACGTCTTAAAAATCGGTTTGACATGTCAAATGATAGGCGAGTGTTGCAGTTAACTGTACAAAAAATTTCCAAAGCGTACACCAATATTTTGGGCATTAGCTTTCATGAAAAAATTGAGTTTCATGCGAATTATTAGTATTTTCCGAGAAAATTGAAGTTTTTCGACAATTTTCGAATGATTTTCTCCAGCTACGAGGAAACTTTCTCAATAGCAAATTTGTTGATACATTAGGGTATTGCAAGAGTACAGTTCACAAATTCACAATTGTTGTAATCAAATTATAGCTCACTGTTCCTGGAAAAAGTAAATAAATAATAAAAAATACTGCCTCATTCCACAAAAATAATATATTCTATGAATGAATAAAATGTTTCGACATGAGGGGTACAATGTATCATTTAATGTCAAAATAACATATTCATTGAAATAATACGTAAGAAAAATGTAGAAATGCGTAAGATACAATAAACTGATAATTCCATAAAGTTATTAACAAATTATGCATATATGTCCGTCTCATGATCTTGCTCGTTATTTTTGTTGTTGCTACTGTTTCAATTTCGATTTCATCACAATCAAATAGCATATCATCATCCCTATTTACTTTCACAGTCAATTTTTATCTTTGGGTGTCCCTTTTTCTCGTTTATGCAAGAAGGAAAAATTGATTTTTGGGAAATACTGTATATAATTCAATACAGATGATATTTTTGGATATAAACGGTAGGCTCTAGTTTGATTGGAAAAATTGTGAATTCCTAAATTTTACTCAAATGATATTCTAGTGTATCAACAAGTTCGCAATTGGGAGGAGTTTTCACTGTAAATGGAGATCAGTTAAAAATTGTTGAAAAACATCAATTTTCTCGAAAAATACCAATAAAATTCGCATCAAACTCAATTTTCTTCACGATCGCTAACGCGCAAAATATTGGTGTACGGTTTTTAAATTTTTTTTACAGTTAACTGCAACACTTACCTATAATTATAATTTGACATGCATTGAAAAAAAATACTTGCTGGTGGCAATCATTGTGCATGATTGATAAAGGTTAAATCATGTTTTTGGTTGAGCCAATATCAATCATGCACAATGTTTGTCACTAGGAAGTATTTTTTCCAGTGTTCTAAGCGATTTTTAAGACGTCGTACGCGCCCACGAAAAATTAGAGACTTAGATTAAGACAAAATCCTGTGTTATTGAAATGGGAAAAAAGAGGGCTCTAAAGGCACGGGTTAACGTTGAGATAAGAATCTGAAAAAATTTGAGGATTGTTTCTGAATTATTTGGAGACAATTAGGGGGGCGTCACACTTAAAATTTCACCAAAGCCATTTTAAGGATCACCCTATTGTTCATACAAAAATATGTAAAAATTTTTACAAAAAAATGTGTTTTTTTATTTACACCGCGCATTTGTTGATACTTGATTCCATATGGATATCTGAGGTTCATATAAAATAAATGAGTGTTCTGAATAAAAAAAAATAAATTTTTTTTTGTTCAAATTTACGAACGGTGTCACGCCCGACATTCAGCAACTCCAAATGCGAGACATACTAATTTGCCAGGAATTGCTCCGCCATTTTTAAAGATTTTGACTTTAATTTTTTTGTAACAAAAGTTCAAGGACAGTTTCAAATAAATGTAAATTTCTGTGGATGTATGCATTTTTCTTCTATAGTAGAAAAAATCTGAAAAAACGCTGCAATTTTCGTTGACTATAGGGAAGAGCCCATTTAAGTATTTTATAGAATTTTACAACTTTTATATTGTATGTCACCTATAAAATTGTATATTATTTTCTGATATTTTTATAGATTTCCAGTATTTCCATTCAGCGTTTTATCTTATCTAGAATTCTTCGTTATTACAATGGATTTTTTATACATTCTAGAATATGCATATGTAATATTTCATCTAGTATTTCTACATATAGATTTCTATTTAATGCTACAGAAAGTTTCGTAAATTTTCACTGAATGGATTTTTCAAAAAATAGTGTCTCATAGATAGATTTCCAGAATTTTTTAGTATTTACCTAATTTAATGAATTTTTATAATTTTTACGGATTCTTATACAGGATTTTATAATTCAACGTTGTAGGAAACGAAGTTTTAAAAATTTTCGAGAAAGTTACATCCCTACTTTAAGTATCAATAAATTTCTAGAATTTTTCACATTTTTAAGTGTTTATGAAATTTCGAAAGATTTTCAACTATTTTCTATTTTTCGATGTATTTGCGCAGTTCGCTATAATACATTTCTAAAAATCGATGCCCTCGAATTTTATTTTCCATGGATTTTCAGTATTTAATAGATCTCTGGTAAAGTTAAATATACAAAAATTTTGATGAAAATATTATCTACACAGATTTTGAGTATGTCATCAATTTACAGAATTTTCCTACAGTATCTTATTTTCCTGAATTTAGAGTATTTTATGGTTTTTAATAGATGTCTAGCATTTCAATGAATCACCTTACAGATTCCTCAAATTTTATGCATTAGTTTCAAAAATTTAAATAACGTTGAATTAGTTTTCTAGAAAACAGGATCTCTTACACAGATTTTTTTAGTCTTCTTTGTTTTTCTTTTTTCGTATTTTTTCAATATTTATACAATTTGAAGATTTCACATTTTTTTCATGCGCTTCTATATAATTTTTCAGAATGACATGTTTTATTATTTAAATGTTATGAATTTCTCGAGAAAATGATATTTGGATAACTTTCGAAAGTTAATTAATTTCCAATGTTCCTAGCAATTTTTATTAATAATGAGATTTTAAAAAATTTTTGGTATTTCTGTGTATTTCTAGTATTTTTGTAGATTGCTGTGTAGATTTTTAAAAATCGTTGTACATGTATAGTAGCATTCAAATTTTGATAAATTTTTAATATTATTATTAATTTCTTGTCAATTTTTAACTTAATAGATTTCCGGAATAAAATAACTTCTGGAATTCTCATATTTTTCGGTATTAATTAAATTTCGTAGTTTTTTCTAGTATTTTTTTAAACTTGCATTATTTTTATGAATTCTACTAGATACTATTTCGAATTTGATGCTCTACGTAATTCGAAGTTTCAGCAATTTCAAGTCTTTTTTCACATTTTTAAAAAACACTACTTACATACATACACCAATCTCTATCACTTTAATATTTCTTCAGTTTTTGTATGATTCGAAAGATGTGGTATTTTTTCAAATTTATATGTAGATTAACATAATTTGATGCTTCAGGATTCCTTTTTTAGATTTTGAGCATTCTAGTACATCTTAATTTTTTTTATATTCATCTCCAGGTTGAAACAGTTGTTAGAATTTTATTTTTTACGTTACCTTAGCCAAATATTTATACATAGATTTTTGTTTGGGAAAAATTCTTCTGGAGCCAAGCCTGTCATTTTTGAGTTGATGAAATAAATAACTATAACGCTATAATAAACGAAATGAACAAACATTATATTACAACACTGAATGCAATATTTCCAAATTTTTATGAATTCTTAATTGTTTCTCGAAATACTCGAACGCTTTCAGATCCATTACAAATATCTCAAAAGTTTGCGGAGCCTTAAAATCATGCGTTTTTATACCTTTTGCTTTTTGGATCGTTTTATTTTTTTTTTGCAGGTCACCCACTCTTTCTTAATGATCATATTTTTAAATTTCTAAATAATGCTTTTTCATCGATCAATGTTGAATTTTTCGCTAATTAGGTAATTAAAAGAAACACTTCGAAATTATTAATTGCTGAAGAAAAAAGTGATCTCACTACAAATGATTTTCATTGATTCAAAAATTTAAAAATACAAATTTCCACCATGTAAATCATCAGTCCAATTTGACTTAAAGTATGATGAGCAGTGAAAAACTCTGAGTATTGCTCCAAGTCGTGAAAGCCGTCAAAAATACACATTTTTTTTATCTGGAAATCGCCATGTTTTATTATATACATTTTCCATACACAACAGCAACTGCATATACAGCAGTATTCAACATTGCTAAATGTCAAATTAAGCAATGACAGTTATCGGAAAATGATGTTTGTAAATATTTTGTAGAAAAACTAAATAGTAGAAATTCATTTTGTAAATTGCAACTTGATGGTAAATGTCTAATTTGGAGTCTGGAAAAGTTTTAGAAAAATTCCCTTATTCTTTACTAAATTATGCATGAAAATACGATTCGCTCCATAAGAACACGTGTAAATCTACGCATATTTTGGAATTTTTTTCTCAAAAACTAAGTAGACAAAGTACTTGTAATAAAGCGTACACATTTTTTCCGGTTTAATTGATAAACTGTCATTTTTTCACAAACATTCCCTTATTTTTGTTTACGCGCTCTTAATACCTTAATCAATCCTCAACATTTAAAGTTAGATAGATTATATCTCTTTGTATGGCATAATGTACCACCAAAATCACCCCAAAAAAAGCATTCTCAACAAGAACACACAATGTCTTTTGAAATCACGGGGCGTTTTTAAAAAAAAAAAAAAATTTCAAAGAAGCCTCAGCTGGTTCCCTTTTGGTGCGGGCCCGCGAGAGAGAAATATCCATTACGCGTTTTTTATATCAGCTTCCGACAGAATGCAACAGTGTCGATGATGACGAATGATAATTATTGTCATCGTACGCTCGATACATATTATACTATGTATATCCTCTCGAGGCACGTGCTTCAATAGGTGAATCGCATTTTTTCCTGCGTCGCAAAACGTACCCAAAGAACCCCGGCGAATGCGTAAAATATAGTTATTGATGCTCCTAGAATGAGCCGAAACTCGACTACCGACAAAAAAGTATTAGGTAAACGAAAAAAATATTGATGACTACTGCTTTTTTCCGGGGACATCTCGAAGTGGAACCATTTTTCAAGAGGCTCAAGTCAAAATTGATTTTACAGCAGTCACCACTGATTTTGCTGTCATGGAAATCACTGGAATACACAGTGTTTTTCAACAATTTCCTAATCCAATCAAATTACGAAAGTGCTACCTGGCTGCAAAAATTCCAGATGGAAACTCCAATTGGTCATGGCCAGTTGGGAAGTCCGATGGAGTTAGTTGACCAATTTTTTAAATGGAGTTCCTCAATTGAGTTTCCAATCAGTAAAGCCAGTTTGAGACCTATTTCGAAAATCCAATTGGTGACTCCATTTATAAACTATGATTGGAAACTCCGCTTGAAAACTCCAATTGGTCATGGCCACTTGGAAAATCCGATGGGGTTAGCTCACCAATTTTTCAAATGGAGTGCTTAAATGGAGTTTCCAGCCAATATAGCCAGTTCGAAAGTCTATTTGAAAAATGCAATTGGCAACTTTATTCAGAAACCATAATTGGAAACTCCGCTTGGAAACTACAATTGGTCATGGCCAGTTGGGAAGTCCGATGGAGTTAGCTGACAAATTTTTCAAAGCAAGTTCTTAAATGGAGTTTTCAATTGATGCAGCCAATTGAAAGCTCTATTTGGAAACTCCAACAGGTAACTCAATTCAGAAACTCCATTGGCGTATTCTATTCGGAAACTTCAATCAGAAACTTGGAAAGATAAGTTTTTTCCTACTCATCAAAACGGCAAACTTTTTTTGCTATTCATCATTTCGTTTGCAATTTTGATGATATAGAAGTTTGAATTGCTATTTCTAAAAGGAGTTTCCCATCGAACTTTTTTCCAAGTTTCGTAGTGGAATTTTCAATTGGAGTTTTCAGATGGAGTTTCTAATTGGGAACTCCATTTGAAGAATTGACTGAACAACTCCATCAGACTTTCCAATTGGCCATTACCAATCAGAGCTTCCATTTGGAATTCTGCAGCTGGGTGGATGCGTATTTTTCCATTACATTTAAAAATTTTCTCAACTTGCTACGTTGAACTTGCAACTTGAAGAATCCAAAAATCACGAGCTAGATCCTCATCCTTTGTCAGATATTTTACAGTCCCTGCATTTCCGGCATTGTGAAAGAAAGAAAAAAACCCCTATTCTACATGAAACTCCGAAAACGACGAAAGTAATGGGTCTTGGGTGCGGGAGAGAAGTTTACCGAATTTCGTGTAAAAAGTGGAGTAAAAAAAAGGGCATAAGAATGGAAAAACGACCGAATGGGCAGATTAGTAAATGGATACCGGAGCCTTTTTTTCACTTTCAAACCTTTCTTGCGGTGTCTTTTCAAAACAGCACGGGACGAATGCGGGATTCCGTCCTCGCCCGCAGTTTTTTCCAGCCATTAAAATGCCCTGAAATTTTTTTTGAGACCCCCGATGCAGCTCACGCATAATCGTGAAAAAAATTGTTTTATTATCCTTGGAAACGAATAATCCTTTCGTTTCACTGAAGTGTAAGGTCTCTGATTTTCTCCCCAAAAATGTGCTGCTAGTAACAATTTTTTTATATTTTCTTTATTAGGTAAAGTATATGATTTGGGATGTAGGAATTTCACAGTTCTTTAATAATTTTTGTGAAATGGTTGAAAATTACTATTCTAGGATTCCAAATTCTACGAATAGAGGTTCTAGAATCCTACACTCAAGAATTCCTAATTCCATGATACTCCCACTCAAATGAAATACAGTACTCTTTCTGAATAGTGCCGCGGTTTTCTTCGTCACTCCCATATGCCGTGACGTCACATCCATAGGTTAGAAAAGGACAACCGCGGCACTACTCAGAAAGAGTACTGTACTTGCATCCGCCACTTGCCGAAAATGATTGAGTGTAAATTGAGGTACCAAAGCTTGGAGGTTTGGTTTAATGGGGGCTTAATCTTGGACCGTGACAATATCATCAACCTGTTGAGGGAAGGGCAACGTAAGTTTTTTTTACAGAGGAGAGAACCCGCTCGCATTACTACCCCTTGTACAATAGAAAATCAACCTGTCTCGGATCAAGGGGAGTTTTTTTGTGCAGGCTTTACACGCGCGTCGTACCGGCACCGTGTCAAGTTTTTTTCTCAGTTTTTTTTAATTGAGCAAAAAATCCCCCCTATATCAACGACGCAAGTGCAATAGCTACCTGCCTTTCAAGTGGGACTTTTCGAGGGATGTCAAAACAAAATTTGCCCATCATAATATACAAGGCAATGCACAGAGTTATTTATTCGAAGGGAATCGCAATCATCGTGGAATTGATAGTTTTGAAAATTTTGCTTGTAGATTTGGAAATTCTAGAGTTTGAGGAATATTCTGGATTTGTGAATTTTGGCATTTTTTTATCAAAAATGTAAGATCATGTTAATTCTGGAATTCACGAGTCAGGAATTTTTGTTCCTAGATTATTGAATTGTAAAATTATATTATCTTTTATTCAAGACTCGTTTAATTCATATTGCAGAATTTGAAATCCCGCAATACAGGGACGTCGCAACACTCGCAACCAGGGAGGCTAATTTTAAGAGGGTTCGTCCCCCCCCCCCCCCCCCTTAAGAATTCCGAAAAAGCGACAGTATATCGAAATATAGCAATTTGTATGGGTATAGTAATCCAGAAAAAAAGTAGAGAATCGTAGAAAATTTGATAAGTGCTAAAAAATACGAAAAATACAATATATACCCAAAACGTATAAAGATAAAATTACATATTTTTATAATCTATGTATTTACCTGAAAGCTATTGAAATTTATATTCTAGAGGATCTTATTATGAAAATTTATGTACGAATCTATTTAAATATCAGAAAATGATTCGAATTTATTATTTACTCGAAAAATATAAAAAATACTGAAATAATTAGAATTCTCTGAAATACTAGGAATCAACGACAAAATTGGCTACTGAAAAGTTTTTTGAAATACAACTAAGAATCAATAAAACTATAAGGCTTAGAGCTTCGAATTCTTAAAACTTATGTAGCGATCTAAAAAAATCTAGAAGAACAGAAGGAAATACTACGAAATTTCATGAATATTTAAAAATTTGAAAAAGACTTAAAATAATAGAAATCTCTAAAACATTGAAGTTCTATACGAGCAGATCTTATGTCCCAAACATTTATGAGTGCAATAATAATTATCAAATCTTTAAATTCCAGCCAAATAAATTATAAAAATCTGTTGTAAGAATCCATCTGAATTCTATAAAACTAATTACAACTTACGAATATTGAATGTAATACGAAAAGTACTATGTGAAAGTTCCAGAAATCTGTGAAATACCTTTATGAAGATTGAACTGATTTCCTACTAATTTATTAAAATTATTAAAATTATTTATTGAGATTTATTGAAATATACTGATTTATGAATAATTTATTAAAATACTAAAAATCTCTTAGAGTTCAGATACTAGAGCAAGAAATTATAAAAATCTCTAATAAAATATTATTATTAAGTACAAAATATCTGTTAAGAATCGAGAAAATGCCATTATTCTTTAACGATACTGAAAAATATGAAATATACTATAAATACTATAAATCAAGGAAATACTTCAATTCCATGTATTAGATATCATTTGATAATCTCCTTAATAAACTATAAAATCAAGAAAAGTATATCAAACTCTAAATTCTATTTTAAATTCCTCCATAATAATCCGTCAAAATGCCAGAAAATCTTCTAAATTGTAAAAATAAAAAGAGAGACAGTTGTGAGGCTCGAATTCATACTTACATTAGTCATACACAAAATTATGATATAAAATGAAATAACACAGAGATCATTGGGACCGAAAAACTAAGATTGTTTTACTCCCATTTATGAAAAAAATTATAATAGTGAGGGATTTTCGTTATTGGAAAATAAAATGAAATTATACTAGTACTTGCAACCTTTACGTAATATGCTTTTCTATGCATGTGCAATGAGTGCAGGCTCCAGACAATTCGCAATATAACTATTTGTAAAATCGAAAAACTTTTTTCGTTAGAAAACTAGTACATATAATAGTTATTCCTGAAAAAAGTCGTTCTGCATGATAACATATCGAAAATTTGATTCCAGAAAAATTTATTCCGATTTAGGTAATTTTGTAAAATATTCATTCCCGAAAACGGATTCCGGAAAATGGTTGGGAACCAATAAATTATACCGATATTTTTCATAAATTTTCGAAATACAGCCCTTGAATCTAGTCGCTCTAAATTTACGTTTTTTAAGGATCGCGTTGGCACGTGCTGCAAGATTTTTTTTCTTTTGAGCGCGCCGAGTCAGCTAATTCGACTATTTTGAGTAATAACAATGGGGTGCCTTTTACTTTTAACTCTGTCGGAATGAAAAAGCGGAGCGTTGTACATACTTCCGACGTGGTGTTTTCGCTTCCTTATTTCGACTTGTTTGTGACGAGAGGCAAGGGGCTACGCGCCGACGTATTTTTAGGGTATTTCCGTAAAAAATCTCATTCCGAGACCCCATCGAAGGGTGGTTTCTGTCGGCGCACACCCTCGCATTGTGCCCCACGCGCGTTCCCCCAAGCCCTGCGGTCCCTATCCACCCATCGCCAAATCACGAGCTTCCTAAATCGCCTCCAAAAGCCGGGTCGTTGAAGCTGACGAGGGTACTCGAGTCTCTTCTTTTTTTTTCGTTTCTTTCGATTTTCTTTTTCGATTGTCGTAATTTTTGAAACGACAATGACGGTCTTGAAATCAAATATACAAATTTGAAAAATTTGTCGTATTTTGGATGTCAATGACGGATGTAAAATATTGTGCAAAAAGTGCACGAATTCCTATAAAAGTATAGACTCTGAGTAAAACTATTTTTTATACACATATGTATTGGGGTGGTCCTTAAAATGGCTTTGGTGAAAATTTAACCGTGACGCCCCCCGAATCGTCTCCAAATAATTCAAAAACAATCCTCAAATTTTTGCAGATTTTTACCTCATTGTCAACGTTAACCCAAACCTATAGAGCCCTCTTTTTCCCATTCAAATAACGTGGGATTTTGTCTTTGCAAAACCAACGACAACGCGTTTTTTTATTAACGTTAGTATAATACATGTAAGTCACTGTTTTTGGTCGGAAACCTTGGAATTTTCTTGGGTCTCCATTACTTTCAAAGTCCAATGCTAGCTTGAAACCTGCTTTTTCGGCTTCGTGCGACTTTTTTTTAAGGGCACATTTTTATAAAAATGTAGATAGTGACTCCTTCGACCATGCCTGTGCTTCTCATATTCAAGCAACTCGATTTCGGGGCCTTCGGGACTTTTAAATTTAGACCATTTCCGACGCTATGCACGCCAACATTTAAACGTTGCTGGTTGTATGAATTAGTAATTTCAAATTTTAGAAAAAAACTTCGACTTTCATATTCGAATTCATATTCTTTGAATGATGTATATTTCAAAGTTCATCAGTTTAACGTTTGCTGTGTAAGGGTTAAAAATTCAAAAACTTAAAACTTTCCAATTATGAAATGCATAATAAACGACATACTGCATAATAAACGTAATTCATCAGTAACTAAAAAATTGGAAACAACGAAATTCGTCGTCCATGCTTTTAATGTGACGAGCATGCTTTTTCAGGCTTGGGATTTTTTTACTCGTTATCAAAGCCTGGAATTTCTAATGCTGTAACACTGTGTGCCAAAAAACAACTTTGAAAATTCCAAAAACATGAAACTTGTCTAGAACGGTTGGTAATCACCCCCTGAATACTCCCTCCAAACGTTTTTTCAAGAATAGCCCCGTTTTCATTATATTAATTAAATAAATTTTTTCTTAAAAGCATGCTCTAAATCACGTAATATTGGGCCTTTTTTCTCGAAAAAAAAAAAAAAACGATTTGTGTTCTCTAATTACCCTGTTTACATTTCTGCGATAAAATATGTCGAAATCTGCACGCTAAACATTTTGGAATCGCGCTCGATGAGTTTATTTTTCTATTAACTGGAGCTCATTTTTAAAAATCCCGTTATTCCCGTTCCATCAATGGCTTCGACACCCGAATAAGTCACACGGTACCCCCTGTTGATCAACTTTCCGGACTTTTAAAAAGGAGTTCCAGCTATAGAACAATAAAGACTTATCGGACGCGATTCCAAAATGTTTCGCGTGCAGATTTCGACATATTTTGCCGCAGAAATATAAACAGGGTAATTAGAGAGCACAAATCGTCTTTTGTTCGAGAAAAAAGAACCAATATTACGTGATTTAGAGCATGTTTTCAAGAAAAAATTTATTTAAAGAATCCAACGAAATGGGGGGGCTTATCTTGAAAAAACGTTTGGGGGGAGTATTCAGGGGGTGATTACCAACCGTTCTAGACAAGTTTCATGTTTTTGGAATTTTTGAGGCCACACAGTGATAATTACCTTCAATGATAATTGAAGATAATTATGCGCAGTATTTCAAGATTATGAAAAATGTAAGCCTTTCCAAGTTTAAAAATAATTAGGTAATACACAGATAATTTATCCGCAACAAATTTCAAAGCTGTGTAATTACAGAAATGAAGTAAAAACATCTATAATTGATGATAAAAAAAAAATGAATAAATGAAGAAAGCACCCCGAAAGTCAGTTTTTGACTTTTATTGTCTAATCTAGCGGCATTTGAAACTAGTTCTATTGACGAATTTTCAAACATCAAAAATTCAAAGTGCGAATCAGACAATTCAAACACTAAATTTCAATCCAGAAAACGTTATTACATGAAAATTCGTGTTCGCCTGTATTCAACTACTTCAAACATTACAACATAACAGCATACCTCATTTTTCTGAGATAAATGCTTCGCCTGTTTGAATTGGGAAATAAGAGTACCTCTACTGACACAAAGGCATCAAGGCCATCGAGTCCCAAAAAGGTTCCACCCACAGTCACTGCGAGCATCTTCTAACGGTGGAAAACTCAACCCGTCTTCTATTTACCTGGCTAAGCGCAACTGTGATTTGTCAAGCACAATTTAACATTTAACATGTATTAGATATTTTTCTAATACATCATGAAAAAAAATTATATTCAAGTGATAACTGCATTTTTTCAAATAATGGGCATTTATTTTGCCTCAAAGAGTAGAATGTAAGGGTAGGTCCCCGATAACCCTTTCAAGATTGTGATGTTTTTTCGATGGCTACTAATGGTTTTCTTATATGTGACAAAAAAAATGTTAAGAAACTAATGTGTACAATGGAAAAAAAAATAATACACATATTTTAGGTAATAGGGTGGACTTTGACGGTAGATCCCGGACACCCCTGCAAGATTGTTTTACTTTTTCAATAGCTATTGATGCTTTCTAAATATATCACGGAAAAAAATTTTTTAAATCTGCTAAATACAATGGTAAAAAAAATTGTACATCTATTTTGGCCAATAGGGTAGAATTTCAGGGTGGATGCCCGACCACCCTTGGGAAATTGTTATGCGTTTTCAATAGCTGTTATTTTATTCCAAATATACATCGTAAAAAATGTTAGGAAACTGATAACTACAAGATTGAAATAAATTATACGCATATTTTGGCTTACAGGAAGGAATTAAAGGGTAGATCCTGGACCTCCCAAGAATAATTGTTTTGCATTGTTGTTAGCTGACAATTTTTCCTCAATAAATCACGAAAAAGAATGTTAAGAAACTGATAACTACCAGGTTTGAAAAAATGATACACATATTTTGGTTGACGGGGTGGAATTTGGGGTTAGATCCGGGACCTCCCCAGGATTCCTGTTTTGCTTCTTTGTTAGCCAACCATTTGTATCGAATGTATCACGAAAAAAAATGTTGAGAAACTGATAACTGGAAGTTTAAAAAAAAAATAAAACACATATTTTGGCTTACGGGGTGGTTTTTAAGGGTAGATCCGGACCTCCCCAGGATTCTTGTCTTGCTTTTTTGTTAGCTAACCATTTCCTCGAGTATATCACGAAAAAAAATGTTGAGAAACTGATAAATTGAATTGAAAAAAAAAAAAAAAAAAAAAAAAACATATTTTGGCTGATGGGGAGGTATTTAAGAGTTGATCCGGGACCTCCCCAAGATTCTTATTTTACTTTTTTGTTAGCTAACCATTTGTTTCGAATATATGACGAAAAAAAATGTTAAGAAACTGATAACTTGAAGTTAAAAAAAAATAAAACACATATTTCATCAGTTAAGATGATATTTAAGGGTTGATCCAGGACCCCCCTAGGATTCTTGTTTCTTTTATTTATTAACCAGCCGTTTGCTTCGAATATATCACGAAAAAAAATGTTAAAGAACTGATAACTTGAAGTTTGAAAAAAATAAAACACATATTTTGGCTGATAGGGTGGTTTTTAAGGGTAGATCCAGAACCTCCCTTGGATAATTGTTGTACTCTCCGGTTTGAAATGATTGATTTATGAATGTATGACGCAGAAATATTGAAATAATTTGATTTTTTTTTTTAAATTTTCGTTTATTTCAAACGTGAGGAACTTCTCACACATAAACAAAACGGGTTTTTTGCACATTATTAATTATTTATTTGCCCTGCCCAAAATGTATGAAAATGAATTTTAAGCTGGCAAGAAATAGTATATTTCATATCAAGGGGCCTAGCAGCGTCTTTTCATGCGCGACGGCAACATTCTCGAAACGAGGGAATGCCGAGGGCCGTAGGCCCGAGATAATTCTTGGTCGGCGTTTGAAATGAGTGTGTTGGGCGCGCAGCGGAGTGAAAGGGGGATTCTTACACTCAATCCGCAAGCAGCCCAACACACTCTTTTCAAACGCTAATCATGAAAAACTTTTTAAGTCAGATGCTCAAGAAACTTACCAAATGTAGATTTTACAAGCTTTCATTTTTTGTCAATTTCTCAAGCGTATGACTGTAAGACTATAACTTCAATTTCTTTCAAGTGCAAGAACTACCTCAAGGTAGCTCAATGGCAATAAGGTCAACCTTATTGCCATTGAGCTCAGAAAACATATCTTTAACGTTGAAAATATGGATAGGTAGGTACACGGTAAAAATTCCAAAGTCTTCAATTTTTTTTAAGAATCCTGCTAACTTAGATTCCTTCCTAAACTTCTACAAATTTTTCGAAATTTTTCTAAAATAGCACCGTGCTTGAAGGTAAAAACCCCGTTACCCCCCCCCCCCCCTGTCGTCAGGGCTGATGATAGTGACTATGATTAATATCATATGATAATTAAAAGTAATAAATAACAATTCTAAACAGCAGTAATACATATTATTGGGTAAGCATATTAAGTATTAATATTATGTATGAGTGAATTATATATTTTATTATAAAATTATATATCTTATTATAATATTATACATATGGGCATTATAAATAATTCTATATAATAATTTTAATACACAATTATTTATAATTAAAATATTATAAAATAAGAAAAGAATTTTCAATTTATGGAAATTCATTTATTTAAGTAATTAAATTTTCATAAACTAATGAATTTCGACATAATTCAAATAAGTAATTACTACTTACCGACTACGATAAAATTAGCTATTATATAATTATCATAAGTTGGCACTTAATGGTATGATTATTTTTAGTATAATAGTGATAAGTGATGATGATTAGTATTATGTTATAATAATAATAAATAGTAAAGAAAATTATAGATATTAGTTTGTACTACATAATCATATTAATAATCCTTATTAACTTGGGTTTTTAAAAACATTTTCTGATACCACACATAAAATCTCAGTTTTTTATATAATTCCGCTTTTTTATGAAGTACTTCATAAAAACAGCAATGTTTTATAAAGTTTTTATTAGTTTTTATAAAGTCATTTTAACTATTTAAAACGAAATTACTAAAACTATACTCCTATACAAGGAACTTTATGAAATTTATATCTTTAGAGATCTTATATATTGAGAATATTATATAATATAATATTCTACATTATATTATAATATAATATTATATAGGTATTCAAAATAATAATTCATTAAATTTTAAGTTATAATTATTGTGAGTCAAAAATATTATCAATTAAGTAAGAAATGTTACATTCATAGAAATTCAATCATTTCAATAAAGTAAATATTTGTCAATTATTGAATTTCTACATTATATAAATAAATAATATAAGCAATAATGATTATTTATCAACTTCGACATGAGCTTTAATATAATTATTATACGTATCAGCGTAGATAATATTATTATATTTATAATTATAAATGATAAATATTAATTATCTTACATATACATATCAATATTATGTAGTTGAAAATTATATACATTTATTACAATAAATTATATTATAATAATACCAATATATTATAGTGTAATTATAATATTTAACAAATATGAAAATAATACGATGAAATTAGTTTTAGGAATTATTCATTTATATCATTTAAAAATAAAAATATTATGAATTAGGAATGAATTTTTCAATCAGTAGGAATGTTATTATATAAATTGAATCAATTTTCATCAATAAATTAGTTCCTACATAATTTTAATAATGTTTATAAATAAGTCATAATTTTGAATTATTTATAACAGTAATAACTTTGAACATCTATAGTTATTATTTTATATAAGTCAGTATTTGTATTTTCTCGGGCCCAATTTTTTCTCCTTACGGCCCTGTGTATGAAAATACACTATTTATAATTTTAACTGAAATACATTGTTTTTACCTTTAAAACGTTCACCTTGAACTCTCCTCCTCTGCAAATTTATAAAACGCACATCGCAAAATTTAAATGCGTTTTTCATTTTCGCGATATTTAATATTAATACTTGTAAATAGCAGATATTCCTTATTGTTGATAATTTTTTGCGTGCGAGTGTGTTTTGTTTTGTTGCGAGAGAAGGCGAACGACGTTTTTTTTTTTTGTGATTGGTTGTGACAACTTGTGACAAACAAACAATAATAATATTCGAGATGATCCGGCGGTAAATAGACAACGAAGCATATTTTTTCATATTCTTGTTCAAATTAGTTAATTTTTGTATTGGAAAAATGACCTCTAACTGTAATAATAATTCTGCTGAAGATGAAAAGGAACGCTTGATGAATGTTCAAGAAAAAAGGTAAACAAAAACATATTTGAGGTACAATGTACAATTACAAATTTTTATTTTTACAGCTGTTGCAAAAACTTCAATAAAATGTTGATTTAACTTAGAAAACTGTCTCAGTAATGGTTTTTTAAGTTAACAAAAAAAAAATAAAAGGAGTTTTATGTTTCTGTTTATTAGTTACTTTTGATTTTCTTGATGAAAGAAAGAAGTTTTTTAGGTTATCAACAGGAGTTTGGATGACTCTTTTTAGTGTGTTAATTGCAGAATAATGTCGGAAAAATATTTGCATGAAATCAACAGGTGCCAATGTGATATGTGATTGTGTGATTAAATGTGATTTTTGATTTAATGACCAGATAGGTTTTTTTACCAGTAAATATGGCAAGCAGAAGTGTAGGCAGAGAGGGTTTTTTGGGTTTCAAACCCCTTCCGAAATTATGATAAAATATATTATGATTTCATGCATAAATATAAATAAGTTATTTGAAAAATCGCAAAAATATAAATTATTAAAATTTTTGCATATCTGTCTGTATTGTAAAAAGACTTTACGCCCCCACTGTTGTAAATTCAGGTAGGTGCCCTTAAAAATACTCGCAAGACAAATAAGGAAGGAGGACCTGCCGCCATTTCAACTGATGCACCTCGACTAAACCGAGAAGCACATATAAGAAGTTGCACATTGTGAAACTTCTCATGTTCTGCCTTAGTATTACTGTTTCACTTTGCCGCTT
The DNA here is from genome assembly GCA_028476575.1 of Platygaster robiniae. Classification (NCBI taxonomy): domain Eukaryota; kingdom Metazoa; phylum Arthropoda; class Insecta; order Hymenoptera; family Platygastridae; genus Platygaster; species Platygaster robiniae. The sequence continues at coordinate 41,408,843 of CM052021.1, forward strand.
CATTAAGCTGCTTCTCGACTAAGCCAAAGTGAAGCCGAGGAGTCTGCTGATACATTAGCTGGGAAGCTAGAAGTCTTTTTTCTACATAAAAGAAACTTGCTCCCTCTGCCACCGCCCCTATATCAACTGATGATCTTTGGCTTCATCTCGGCTTAATTAAGAAATTATATAAAAACTTGACCCCCCCCCCCCCCCGCGCCCTATGGCCCCTGCCACGGTGTCAGTCAATGCTCCTCAACCAATCCGAGAAGCATACATAAGAATGCGCACATTGTGAAACCTGTTATGCCTTACCATAGTACCACTTTTGGACATGAGAAGTTTCTCAACGTTGAACTTCTTCTTAGCCGATTCTTGTCTTAGCCGAGGCGAAGCAGAGAAGCATATGCTGACATGGTAGCTGGGAGGCCGGAAGTTTTTTTCCTACAGAATAAAAAAAACTTGATCGCTCTGCCGTCGCCAACATATCAACCGATGATCCTCTGGCTATGTTAAGAAGCATACATGAGAAGTTTCACTATGTAAAACTTTTGATGCCTTACCATAGTACTAATTTTGGACATCAGAAGTTTCGCTTTGTGAAACTTCTCATGTACACTTCTCGATTTAGCCGAGGCTAAGCTGAGAATCATTGGTTGATACGGTGGTGGTGACAAGGGAGTCAAGTTTTTTTTATGATGTAGAAAAACAATTTTCCGCCTCTCCTCTACCGTGTCAGCAGTTACTCTTGCACGACGCCTCTGATATGCCTAGGTCCATCGGTTGACATGTCGACGGGGGTGAAAGCAGCGAAAGTTTTGCTATATTATAAAAAAAAAACCTAATATCTTCTCTACTCCTGTGTCCAAATCAATCGGTGCTTCTCGGCTAAGCCAAGAACTATACTTATGAAATCTTACTTTTTGAAACTTTTTTGCCCTATCATAGTACCTACCATTTTTAGTCATAAGAAGTTTCAGTTTGTGAAATTTCATATGTCTAAATGGTAAATATGCATAGGTTGCCAGTTAAGGTTTCACTTCTATGGCGAGACATTAGAAATTTTATTGTACCTTTCCCTACAAGAGAAATTAACTCATTATCTGTCAAATATTAGTTATCAATCAAGTATAAATATTTGACAAATGTTTTGTTAATATTGTCACGAATAGGTCCAGATACTGAGACAATATTGCCAAACATCGGGCTAATACTGTCTAAAGTCTTATGAATGATTCATACCTATTTACTTATTTAAGGGTTATGAATAAGTGATGCCATTGTATTTTGGAACAATTTTTTTGAATAAAAACTATGCCTTATTCAAATACTACATGGGGGTGGATGCGCAAAGTACGCAGGGGGGCAGAGCTCCCCTAGTTCAATATATGTATAGAAAAATTATCAAAAATATATTTACTGATTGTGAGATATATTTACAGTACACAACAAATTCATAATTTTATTAACTCAAAAATAACAATAATCCTAGCTTCAGAAGAATTTTTTATCAAATGAAGTTCTTATCATAAATGTTTAGCAAAGATGATGTGAAAAATGTTTTTAATATTTCCAACGAAATGTGTAATGAAAAAAAATTTTTTTTTAAATGCTGAAAAAGCAAGTAAATCTTAAAACCTTGGAGAATCGAATTATGAACATCAAGAGAGAAATTCATGGAAAAATAAGAAAATCTTTTCAAATTATACGAACTCTAAAGAAAAACCAAAAGTAATGTGAAATTTAAACAAATACCTACGAAATATATAACTTCGAATTCTAGATCATAAAACTATAAGTAGCGTATGTAGAGCAATCTTAGATAATACTAGAAAATGATACAAAAACTTGCAAATACTAAAAATAAAAAAAACCAAAAACATGAAAAAAATCTGTGTAGATGCAGGTTTTTAAAAAAACTTTTAAATTTTTGAAAATGGATTCAAATTTTAATACTGGAGCATTGAATTCTTGAAATCTAAAGAACAATATACAAAAATATTACTAATCTAAAAAAAAAAATACTGAAAAATCTTTCGAAGTTTCATGAATATTAAATTTTGCTCAGTATAACTCGAGAAATAAAAATTGTAAAAACCGTTTCAACCTAGTAAACTATAAAAGAAAAAATGGAATCCAGGAAAATTCTACAAATGTAAAAAAGCACTAGATTCAATATATTCGCTAGATATATAAATGCTGAAAAAATACAAAATGCAAAAAATCTATAATTTATTTATTTAGTTTATTTCAATTTTACAAAATTTAAACTCGAGAACCAATAGTGAACTGATTTTTATTGTTGTGCAGTAAAAAATTCTAAACTTTAATTTTAAATATTCAAAAAATTATTCAATTTTGAACCCGATCTTCCACAAACTAAAAGGCAAAAGGTGCACATATGTATGTGCTGAAAATATTTTTAGACCACTTTTGATTTGAGAAATATAAAAGTCGAATTTTCGACTTTTGGCTACATAAGTGTAAAAAAAGGCTTGAGCATTATTGACAATTTTTTAAATTATTTTACCGATATAAATAATAATTCCTTACATTCAATTTTTATTAATTACAAATGAATTATAGAAATATGTTTATTTTGTTTTCATTTATTCAAAAGAATGAATTTTTGCAACTAAAATTATTATATTTAGTTATTATAAATTATAAAAGTAAACTGTATCATACGTCATTTTTCATAACAGTATTAATTAACATAATAATAATATTAGCATATTATAGGCTTTAAAGTGATAACTTCTTTACTTATTTTTGTTTATCAGAATTTTTCAATTACTAATTCAAATATTAATTAATTGAATCAGACGCATAGGCAGAGGGGGGGGGGGGGTTTGGTGATCTAAGCCAAAATTGTAATTCGTATCAAGCTCATTAGGGTGGTTTTTAAAAATATAAAAAGTGTTGATGATAAAAAATAAAAAAAAAATTGCATTCTCATGACTAAATAGCCCAATATTACAAATTACAAAACCCCAAAGGAAATAGTATTTTTTCGAAAAACCCCTCTGAAAATTTTTCTGCCTACACTCCTGAATTTAATGCATCTTTCTACTTGGTATGAAGGAGTTTGTTTTAATTGGTATAATTGTGCACTGGGCGATGTATATAATAATAATTTCGATATCCCAGTCAAATTAAAAATTTTTGTTTATTCACAAATGTCGACGATTCAGCTCTGGTTTGGAGCCTTTTTCAAGACTTGTCAATTTTCACAATTTTTACAGTGATTCATACTATCAAATTAACGAATTATCCATATTACAGACAATATTGAAATCATTAGACTCACGTCTTATTTAAGTGCAATATATCAGTAAGTTTATCATATTGTGCATAAATAAGACTTGAGTTCTAATGATTTCAATATTGTAATATGGATAATTTGTTAATTTGATAGTATGAATCACTGTAAAAATTGTGAAAATTGACAAGTCTTGAAAAAGGCTCCAAACCAGAGCTGAATCGTCGACATTTGTGAATAAAAAAAAATTTTGAGTTTGTTTAAATCACTAAAAGTTCTAGAAAAAATTATTAAATAAAAATTCAAAAATGAGATAAAACGTAAAAAAAAATTTTTATTTCAAAAAGATACTTTACTCGAAATAGTATGCCTTAGAAGTCAAATTCTAATAATGTACATGGAAAGTTCTTAATTTCAGAAATAATAAAGAATCCACGCTCGGCCTGCAGAAAAATGGTTTGAAGCCCTTAGAAAGAAACTGGAACTGCTATATATGCGACAAAAAATACACAACCAAATGCATCCTTCAACGTCATCAACGCAGTCATTTTGAAAACAAAATATTCACTTGTTATCTGTGCGGAGCAAAGTACGATTCGAAAGATGATTTGACGCTACACAAGAAATCTCACATTGGCGAGAAGCCATGGGAATGCAAAACATGTGGAACTCATTTTGCTCGAAAATATAATCTTCGTTTACACATGAACTCTCATTCAAAAGATGGAAAAATCATTTGTGACAAATGTGGGAAGGCCTGCGAAAATAAGGCTGACTTCAAGACTCACAGGAAAAGCTTACATGACAACTTCGAGTGCCACGTGTGTAAAGCAGTTTACAGGAGTTTGGGCACCTTGGCTAAACACGTAAGGAACAATCATGAAGAATGGGCACTCAACCGCTGCAAAGTGTGTGGGAAAACGTTTTCATACTTACACTCTCTTAAAGCTCACATGGAACAAGAACACATAGAAGAACAATCAGGGGCTGTGGATGCGAGCGACACTAAAGTTTTGTCATCTTCACAGAAAATGAAAATTAGCAAACAAAATCAGTTGCAATCTTTTGGAATATGTAAGAAAAACAGAATTGTTTCAAAGAAAAATTTGAATTTTTTACAGTCGATTGGACTGTCTTTCACAGTCAAATTGACTGTTAATAATAATAATTTGTATGTTGAACAGCTAATTTGACTATCAGCCATTGAGCTTTGTCTGTTTTATTGTGGATTCGACTGTTTTACAGTCAGTTTTACTGTTTTACAGTCAGCTCGACTATCTTATAGTCAAATCGACTGTTGACAGGAAAAATTTATAAGTTGAAAACAGTTTGCTTAGCTGTCGACAGTTGAGTTTTGTTTGTTTTACAGTGGAATCGACTATTTTACAGTCAACTTCACTGTTTTATAATTAGTTCTACTGTTTTGCAGACAGTTCTACTATTTTACAGTCAGTTCGACTGTCTTAAAATAAAATTGACTGTTACCAATAAAATTTTAGATCTCTAACTGGTAATTTGACTGTCAACAGTTAAGTTTTTTTTTGTTTTACAGTGTATTTGACTGTTTTACAGTATATTCGACTGTTTCCCAGTCAATGTGATTGTTTCACAGTTAGTTTTATTATTCTGTAGTCAAATTGACTATTGACAGTAAAAATTTGTATGTTTGACAGTTAATATTACTGTTTTACAGTTAATATGACTGTTTTACAGTTAGTTCTACTGTTTTACAGTCAATATGACTATTGACAGTCAAAATTTGAATGTCTGACAGTTGATATTACTGTTTTACAGTCAACTTGACTGTTTTACAGTTAGTTCTACCCCTATGGGAAATCTTGCAATAGCCTGTAATTCATGAATTACAAAACTATTATAACCGGCAGGGTAGATCCCTATTCTACCAGCTGATCAACCTGATAATTTCTTAGCGCAAAATATATAATTTATACTTTTCTGGCATCTACTTATTAAATGTACTTTCAGTAATTACAATTATGAAAGATCCATATAAAAATTCAACTCTAACACTGTGATTTTGGTAATTATTCAAATGAAATGATCTGGATGATCAGCTGGTACCATCGGAATCTACCCTGCCGGTTGTAATAGTCTGTAATTCATGAATTACAAGATTTTCCATAGGGACTATTTTACAGTTAGTTTTACTGTTTAACAGGCAGTTCAACTGTCTTGCAACCAAATCCACTATTGAGGGTAAAAATTAGTATGCTTTGTAATTAACTTGACTATTAACAGTTATTAATAGTTAACAACTGTTATATTATAATTTAATATTATATTATAATTATTATTATTATATTATATTATATTGTAGTATAATATTATATAATATTATATTATATATATTATATTATGTTAATATATTATTATATTATAATTAATATTAACAGTTGTTAACAACTATTAAAAGTTGTTACTTTTTTTACAGACCTATTGCCTATTTTACAGTGAATTCAATTTTTTACAGTCAGTTTGACTGTCGACGGTTAAATTTTGGCTGTTTACAGTCAAATATTTTCTACTTTATTTTTAATATATGAGACTATCAATAGTTAAACATTATAAGTTTCACAGTCTAGTTCAGGAGCATAGGCAGAAAAAATTTTTGGAAGGGGCTTAGAAATACAATATATTTTCTTAAGAATTTTAAAGTTTTTTATCTTAGACTACCTGGTTTTCAGAGCAGAATTGCTCATTTTTTTATAATTGTTGCATATATAATTATATAACTTTGGAGTCGAGGGTTGTTCATTTTTCATTTTTATAATTTTTAATACACACGTATTTTTCATGGAATTCAATATCTGTAATTTTTAGGTAACTAATTTTCAGATCACCGATATTTTTTAATCATTGAAATTAAGGATTCCAAATTTTGTTCAACTTTCAGAATTTGTATAGAACAACTCTAAATTTATCGTCCTGTAAACTCCATAGAATTTAAAAATATCATTCACATCATGTATTAATTTTTGAACATTTTTAATTCGATTCTCCCTTTTTTAAAAAAATAAATAAACACTTTTCATTATCTTCTGGAAATTTTCTGTATTAGGCTGTTGGAATTTCTCATTTTCAAGTAGTCATTTTTTCAAAATTTCAAATAAAGCTATACAAGGAAGAATTTTCCATTTTCCTAATCTTGTAAGCCTATATTTTCTGCATTTAAAATTCGTAGAAGCTGCGGTTTTGATTTCCCATGCGTCATTTTTATAATAATTTTTATTGATATTTGAATCATGTGATTTGATTTTTGAATTGTAGGTGATTGATTTATATATCATGGTAATTTTTGAGTGATAATTATTATTAATTTCAATTTTTGTTTTAATTTCAGAATTCGTACAGAAATAGTTTTTTAATTGTTGCGTCCGAAATGCCTAATCTTGTTAATATAAAAGTATTGAAAATTTCAACTTTAGGTCAATTCATTTTTTTCTCAAAAAATAATGAAACAGCAGCTTTTTATTCCAGAAAATTCTGTAGAGTTTCAATAAAACCTTAAATTTTTTTACTGTCAACTTTCCAAAATTCAAATTGAATTCTTACAAGCTCCAAGTTTTCATTCTTGAATCTTATATTATAAATTAATCAAGAAATTCACAAGATGGATAAAGTTTTCCAGATTTTTGTTGAAAATGAGAAAACATTATCATGTATACTCCAAAGAAATATAATGATGGACAAAATCTACAAATTTCATGAATATCTGCCAAATTTATACAAATTTTTTTACTTTTTCAGAGTTGTTAAAACTAAAATTTTTTGTTATATTTAGAAATTTGTTACATTTCAAACATAGTGGAAATCGTTCAAAACTTTATGTATTTTATGAAAATATGTCGAACTAGTTATGATTTTTGGTGAATTTTTAGTATTTAAAAAATTTTTAAACCCTCACTCAAAATTAGAAAATATTATTTTGCATATTTTGACGATAATCATGGTGGACACATTCTAAAAAATTATTCGAGACTTGCTAAATTCATCAAAAAGTTTTCCGATTTATTGAAATTTTCTTTGATTTTTCATTTCTGAAATTCAACAAATTTTTCGAATTTTTCAAAAGTATTGACGACTTTTATAATTAACGATGTTTCTTCTATTTCGAGAATTCTCAAAATTCTAAATATTATACTAACTATTTTCAACTCTCCAAATTTCGTCAAAGTTTATGCAACAAGATTACTCTCAATTTTCTAATACTTTTCGAATTTTATTAGACCTTAAATTACTTATTGATTTTCATAAAAATTATTGTTTCTGTAGTTAGAATTAAATGTATAGTACATTTCGCATCTAAGGAAAAAATGAATTTCTCACGAGGGTGTAAGTTATACCCTGAGCCGAAGGCGAGGAATATATTCAATCGAAGGAGAAATTTGTTTTTTTCCATGGTGCAAAAGATTTTTCTTATTGTAGCGGGAGAAAAAACCGATTTTTGCCCAAAAAAGTAGGCTTTTTAGACTGCTATGATAAAAAATATATTTTCATTAAATAAGATTTTTATTTGAAATTTAATAATTTCTGATTTCTGATTTTGATATATTGAGAAAATATTTTTATTGAAAAAATGTAAAAATTACTGTATCTTGCAAATTTTGAGGAACTCAAATAATAAACACAATCTACAAATTTATAAACATTTTACGAAATTCTAGAAATTTTTATCTTTCTTTGAACGATTCATCGTTTATATAACTACCGATGATTTTAGAATTTCAAGAATTCTCAAATTTTCAAACATACGAACTTTTCTAAACTTTCCAGATTTCATAAAAAATTTTCTAATTTATGGATATCTTCCTAAATTTTTAGTAGTTTTGAAATTTTTCAAATTTTTGTTGAAAAATTTTAATGCATATTTTGTAAAAATATGATGATGAATATCCTTTCTTTTCCGTTGGAAAAGAAAGGTCTTAATATTTTCAAAAAGTTTCAGAATTATTTTCTTTTTGAATTAATAATAATGTTATATAATTCAATATAAATGATTTTTGGATGAACAGTAGGCTCTAATTTGATAAGAAACATTGTGAATTCCTAAATTTCACTCAAATAATATCCTAATGTATCAACAAGTTCGCAATTGAGAGAAATTGGCACTGTAAATGGAGATCCGTCAAAAATGATCAAAAAACATCAATTTTCTCGAAAAATACTAATAATTCGCATAAAACTTAATTGTTTACAGTTAGCTGCAACACTCGCCTATCATTTGACATGTCAAACCGATTTTTAAGACGTCTTATGCGCCCACGAAAAATTAGAGACTTAGATAAAGACAAAATCCTGTGTTATTGAAATGGGAAAAAAGAGAGCTCTATAGGCACGGGTAAACGTTGAGATGAAAATCTGAAAAAATTTGAGGATTGTTTTTGAATTATTTGGGGACGATTTTAGAGGCGTCACGGTTAAAATTCCACCAAAGCCATTTTAAGGACCACCCTCATATGTATAATTAATACATAGAATATCATACTACCTTAATTACATATATAGTAACTACAGCCATTTTTTTTCACAGCAAAAAAATTTAATGGAGCCTTCAAAGTCACTGGCATACAGAATGCAAGAAATAACTTAAAGTCAAAATCAGAAAAAGAAGAAAATAATATTTGCCCTTCACAGTCATTGGAAAATGCAGTAGAGTGGAAAAAACTAACTCACTCAGAACAGGTATAAAAATGCATTTGAACTTGGTAACTTTTGCAAGATTGAGGCATTTATCTGATGGTCAACATTTTTTTCAGTCTCAATTAGCTGCCGAAGGACCAAACGAAGAGCGAAATATTTTACTTACTTGCGATTTCGATGATTCAATTGGATCGAATTTCAACATGTGGTCTAGAAATCGCGTGAATTGGTGGAGATATTCTTGTGAGTTTCGTTTTACTTTACTGGTAGTTTTTTGGACTTATTTTCTTATTCAATGAAATTTGTGCATTCTGAATTATTGTTACAGGTGTTCCTCTCAACTATTCATGCGCGTCAGGTGCGAAACACGCCATTTACGTGATGCAAGCCAAAGATTGTAAAATGGAGATCCAAAAGTCACAGTCGTGTCCTGCTTTTGTAGAGTCTATTTTGATTGTAAATATATATTTATAAATAATCCACGAGCAAGTTTCTAAATTCAATTTATCATTAATCCTCAATTCCATCTATTTTTCAGACCATTGACGTATACCTTCTACTACTTTCCGGTATAAATGTCGATTTACGCGAAAGCAAAGGTGTACTACTGGATGTAGACATCATAGCTAACAACAGAAATCAAGTCATGGTTGAAGTCAACTCCCATCACGAAAATCCACTCATCAGAAACGAGCTCAAAGAGATTTTTGGAATAGTTCCTAAAGAAACGTGGCATCTGCAATCTATGTATTTCAGTACCAACGAATCTGAGTATGCTTGATTATATTTGCTTGCCTTGCTCAATTACGACTTTTTGATTAAAATCTATATTAATATGATTCATATATTCATAGACGCGAATTGATTTACGGAGTGGGGGAACTCTTCAACGAAATCGAAGGTTTCATGTACCCTTTGAACGAACCAATTGTATTCAATCCATGGGGAGTCGAATTGTTGATAAGAACCATTGAATTGTATTTAAAACCAACTCTCTCGGAAGCCCTCATAGAAATAGGATCCACCACTGGAATAAACGGCCTTTTTTTGTCAAAGGTGAGTTTTTTAGCACCACAGATTTTACGGATTGGAACGGATTTTTCAGAAAAAACAATTTTTTGAAATACAGGTATCTAAAACGTTAAGTATTTTAGGTATTTTTATGTATTCATTTATACATTTTTAGGATTCACTACTCTGAACTCCGAATTTTTGTGAATTTTTAAGTCAATTAGATTTACATGAATTATAAGTGTTGTCAGATTTTTATTTTTTTTTTATTTATATATTTTTATTATTTCTATGGATTGCTTCATAGATTTATGAAATACGATGCTCGATTTTTTTGGTACAATTTCATACATGGATCGGCTATATTCCCCGATAAAATCAGTCATCGATATATCGAATATCGATATTTAGATATATCGTCCGATATTCCACGTTTTCCGATTATCCGATATTTCATTCAGTGCATGCTGAAATATCATTTTTTTTAAATTACGATCTCTACGATTTTCCAGCATTTTCACTAGTTTTACGATTAATATACTCCAAGCATTAATTGGTTGAATTCCACAATATTTATTAATTTTTGAATGTTCATATCTTATATGTTGAATGAGTTAGAAATCTCTAAAACTGAATATTATTGTGTATGTAGAACACTTTACAGTGTTGCCAACCATGGAATTCAAATGAATTCAATTTTTTCTGTGGTTTCCTACAAGAACCAGGTAACCTCGCTTTGACATAAGGATCAAAATATATCAGAGAATCATGTGAAATGATCCTTATGTCAAAGTGGGATTCACTGGTTCTTCTGGGAAACCACAGATTTATTTTAATTAATAAAAATAAAAATGTATGATACACAGTAAGTTCATAATATTTATTATCATAAACCATGTATATCGATAAAATATCTGATATTCAGATAATCGAAATACTTCGAATATCGATAATACGATTATCGTCAAATATTTTGATATCGCCGATCCCTAATTTCATAGATTTCGAGGAAAACAATATTGACATGGATTCAGGGTATTTGGAATTTTTAGAATTTTCAAGTTTTCCATTACTTACAAATTTTTTCTATATTTGCTTGTGTGTTTATGGATTTATAATATTTCCATGAATTTAATTATGTATTTCTAGAATGTGATGCTAAAAAGAATAAAAAATTTTTCGTGGTCAGCGTTTGAAATGAGTGGGTTTGCGCTGCTCGCGGATTGAGCGTAAGAATCCCCTTTTCACTCCGCTGCGCGCCCAACACACTCATTTCAAACGCCGACCAAGAAAAGTACAGTTCGTATCACGAGGCCAGAGCCTTTTCACGCGCGACGAAAAAGTTCTCTTGCCGTCGCGCATGAAAAGACGCTGCTAGGCCCCTTGATACAAAATATACCATTAAGAGTTTTAGTCAGTTTGAGTATTTTTATACACTTTTTAGAATAATAATATAACCAGAGTTTCCGAGTGTTGCATAAATTTATAAAATTTTTGTATACTTTGCTGCTTGCAAAATTTTTTAGTGCATACTCAGGTATTTTTTTTTTTTCTTGTCTATTTATTTCCAGTTTTCTCACGAATCGCTCCATAGATTTCTAGAATTTTATGCTATAAAATTTACAGTTTCAGAGATTCTAACAGATTGTTCAGAAAACAGTTTTTTTAAATACAGATTTCTAACATTTTAAGTATTTCTCGTTCTTCCTCAATTTTATACAATTCGTATTATTTTAAGGTAATTTAATGGATTTCTGTAAAAACTTATATAATTTACTGCGTTCAAGTTAAAAGTTTTATGAATTTTTCAAAAAATTGTATACTGCGAAGATTTTTAGGTTTTCATAAATTTTTAGTATTTATATGGCGAACTGCATAGATTTCTAGAATCATATGCTCGGAATTTTTATTGTTTTTTTAGAAGATTTTTGAATTTGATACTATAAAATTGAAGGTACCTTAAATGTAAATTATACTTATATATCTTTCATAAAACAGTATTTTCAACACATATTTCTAGAATTTGAAGCATTTTTCGCAATTTTGCAGTATGTACCAATTCATATGATTTGAGTTCTTTTTTGGTATTGTTATGAATGTCTATATAAATTTTAAGAGTGTAAAGTTTTATAAATTTCAGAGAAAATTAAGACTACATAGATTTTTTAGTATAAGTAGACTTTCACTTTTTTTTGCATTTTCGAGTATTCATAATGTTTTGAAGCAGTTGAAATTTATCTGAAATTTTTTAGTATTTATCAAGTTTTGTAATGTTTTTTTAAAATTATTTTTAATAATGCCTTGTACTTCTATAGATTGCTCTGAAGATTTGTAGAATTCGATACTATGAAATTGATGGTTACAGAGATTTTATGCATTCAGATTTTTGAGGAATCAGTATTTTTAATACAAATTTTTAGTACTTCAGGTATTTTTCGTATTTTTGCAGTAGGATTAATATAATTTGAATTATTTTCTGATATTTTTATGTATTTCTTTCTATATAAATTTGAAAAAATTCAATACTCTAAACTTAGGAGTTTTAGAGCTTTTTTTAAATTTGTAGCTTTTTCGTAGATTTTGATTTTCTTTATTATTCACTGTATTGAAATAATTTTCGAATTTTTATTTTGTTCGCTTTACTAACTACACATTTATATTAATAATTTTTTTTAAAAAAAACTTCTTCTGAAGCTAGGATTTTTGTTATTTTTGAGTTAGCGAAATCAATAATTCTATTTTTATTCAACTTTGAAAACGTACATAAAACTATATATTATGTCGTCTAAATGTCAGTAAATCGATTTACGGTAATTTTTAATTTATTACTATGCAATAACATTTTTTAGTATTAGTATTTTTATCGTTTATTACTTATCGCAATCACTTTTTTTATTTCTACTTGAAATAATCATTAGTTTCACCTAAATTTCGGGAGGGGTTCCACCCCTGAACCTCCCTTTGCCTACGCCCCTGCAGGCAATAGTGACATGAAAAAGTTTCTTTTGTACCCATATATCTCCAACTAAAAGTGATTACCTTTTCTAGAAATGCAGGTGTGTTCTGGAGTTTGATTGTTCGGAATCCATCGACTTTGGGAGGAAAGTTCGAAGGATAAACAATATCGACAACTTGGATTACACGTTTGTCAGTGGTAGCAACATTGATCTCATGGATGGGACAATAAAAATGTTCCAGAGTCTCATTTGCATAGTCAACTTGAGCTTGAGTCATAAATCAGGTAAAATGATAGTGGTAAAATATTCTAATGGTGCTTGGAAGTGTCTATCATACGTGTGAATTTGGTTTCAGAACTTTGCACTTGCTTGAAAAAGCTTCGACGACTCAGAAATCTGCGTCGTCTCGTGGTGGTGACACCAGTGGCCGAGTACTGCTGGCAGTCATTGGCAAATCTTACCAAAACTACGATCGACAATGATGCATTCGAGCCCGTTCGTTATTGCGCTATGAAAACAGTACCTGGTAGTTCTCTTTACAATTATGTCATTCTGATGCATCGATCAAAAACGTTCACGTGATTGTACAGAATAAAAAAATTACAAGATCATGTGTAAACTTTGTCCCGCCCTGTAATATGTCAACTATTATAAATATTATTAACTCTTCAAGTTCAGAATTAGCAGGTATTCCAGACGATCGAGCGCGAGCGAGGCCCCCATCCGTAACCATTACTTCAAGTATTCAACTTTGTAAAAAATGCAGTTTTTCAGAGTTTTTATGATAAAGATAGAATTTTCAACATCAAATACATAGACATGCGCTTTTGTCCAGTAAAAATCGAGCCATAATTGTAATAATGATCCCTATACTGAGAGATTACAACACCTTAGACTCCCGATGCTCATTGACAGACTTGAAAGAGGGGACTGCATCGAGACATTTAAATGCCTGTCAGGGCATTACAGTGCAAAAGCGCTCCCAACTATATTTACGCTTGCCGAGAGATCTACAACTTGCGAGGCCACTCCTTGAAGATAAGAACAATGAGGCATCACCAAATGCAACGAAAACACTTTCTGTCTAACCGCGTGGTAGCTTTATGGAACTCTTTGCCACAATAAGTGATACGCTCATCATCGGTGCGAGCGTTTAAGAAGGCTTATGATCAACACGACTTCAGTGCTACTTAATGGACTATATGTGTGACTTGGAATCAAGAAAGGAGGTTAACAGTCCTTTGCCGTAAGGCCCATTTTGTTTTCTCCCTCTTCTCTGTATCCTCGCAGTCAGATACACAGGAATATCAGGCAATGTTGCGTAGAGACGATCGCCAGCTCATTTCGAATGAGTGTACATAAGGGATTAAGGTGCCCTGTGGAGTGAATAAATTATCCATGGAAATAAGCCCCGTTTTTTCTTTTGCATTCACTCGTTCTGGTGTACATACTTGGATATCGGTTTCCGAAATTCGTTTTAAGGATGTTTGTCCTGCAACTTGCAAGTTCGCGACTCCTAATCCTATATAGGTTTTTTTTTTTTTTTCCTCATTGTTTTTATTGAACTAATTTTGAGCTATACTATTCGAAATAAATTTTCTATATAAATCCATTTCTTACAAGATTTCACCACTACCTAATTTTTTATAAAAATCCATTTTTATACAAGATTTCAATTATCTTCAATTTTTTCGGACATGTTCAAAACCTTGAATACTTAATTTGAGAAGAGATCTATCTTTGAGGAGACAGTGTACTTTCCCTTTTCAAGTTGCTGTGAAAATTTTGAAAACGCTCAAGTTCATTGAATTTTTCTCAATGAATGTGATAAAAACGTACTTTGGTGATTCATGACAACATACATTTTTTTAAAAATTAAATTAATTAATTTTTAAACTAATTAATAATTAGTGTCATGTTTTCAAAATTTTAACTGAAAAATTCCTGGGAAACTTACGCTAACTTCGTGAAAAGCTCTTGCAAGCTTGTTTATGGGGCCATTAGCAATCAATATTATGTATGTAGATCCATAGCGGAAAATATCATATTTTGTGTCTAGGACCTGAAGTGCGGCTTTTAGGGCGAGGACCAATTAATCAGCCGAGGCTGATATTTATTTTCTTTTTGCAAAACACGCAAGAAAAATGTACTTGGAGGACTTGAATGGTTGCATTGAATACGTCCATTTACGACGGGCGAATGCTTCTGTCCCTGGAGACACTGGAGCAATGCTTCATTGCATATGAAAATAAGAGCAATAAATAAAAAAATTATCAAAGTTATGGTTATGGATTCAATTAATGACAAATGAAAATTTCGAGACCAGAACAATTTTGGATTATAAATTTTCAAAATCCATTCAAGTTTAATTTGTGTAAAGGATGACTGAATAATTACTTGAATAAAAAAAATGTAAGAAGCCCTTTTACTTGAACGTTGATGAAAACAAATCCCTCACTGAAACGTCACCACGGGTAAGTATTAATAGTAAGACCGAAAAACCATAGAAAAATGGTACCTGTAAAAAAAAATTCACCGAGTGATATGTAAGTAAACAATATATTTCTTATCGTTACAATTAAGGCACTTGTTACCAATATAAAAACATACTTCACAAATGAGTTGCCGATGAGCGTATTTAAATACTGATATTAAACAACTAATTACGTTTCGCGTATAATCTCCTAGCACGAATAGAGGAGGGCTTTGAGAAATCTCGTTGGCCTTCTCTCTACATATTTATCAACAACTTTGAATTATCACACGTAATTGTTTTTCCATCGCGGCATGTACAATACGTTGGGCCTCGAAAAATATCGAGTATCGTAGAAAATACGAGGACGAAAAAATCTTACGCGACGCTCCCCTAGAACGAGTCTTTTTGTCTCCGATTCGAAAGCAAAGTGTAATTAAAAATACCATTACAGCGCGTAATACGAAAATCATTGTATCTCCGGAATCTAAATGTACGAGTAGAAAGATAAAAATGAACATGTACGTATGCTCCAGTCGCTTTTGCTTTTCCAGCAACGAAACGAATCATTGCTTGATTGCACTATTTTATGTCTTTGCATCGATACATATACATGATATAAAATTTGTCAGCGGCGGCTGTGGGACTTTTAATCGTCAAATTTCGATGGTTTCGCAATCGATCGAGTGGCTTTTTCAATATTGTTGGATTTTGGAGTGGAAAAAAGTAATTTCAAGAATGCTAATTAATATTCGTACTTGGTTCAAATCTGTAAAATCTCGAAATCGAAAAATCTTCAATCTATAGAGATATGAAAAACCTGTAAAAAACATGAGCCGCCACTGTCGTTTTGTGAAAGACTTGCGGTCAAACAATACCTCTCAACGGGCACAACTGATTTAACAACGATGCATTTAAATGAGCGTGCGGCTAAAGTACAAAAGTACGCTCTCAGCGACTCTTCCGATACCGGAAAAGACGTGAAAACTCAGTTCCACCGACTCGAGGTTTGCATGGAAAACCGTATATATAACCACCAACTCGAAGGCACACCCGAAATCTCAAACTTTGCCATATCTTAGAATTAATATTGACGGTATCTTAGCCAAGCTACGAGTAGATCGATAAAAAATAAATATACAAATTTGTGATACGACGTACTTGGAAGACTTGGGAGAGCGCAATTTTACAAAACATTCGCCAATTTGAGCTCCGTTATTTTCCTTAAACGCACATCGACGACCGTGAAAATTATGCTATCTTTAAATCGTTGCTTGCGAAATTGACGTACCCCAAAGTACAGTCAGCGAATACGTCAATTTCCACAAGCTGAAAAACGTCGTATAATTTTACATACTAAGAGTATCGACGATTCAATACCAAACGTCAAAGGCGAACACAGAGAGAGATAGGGGGGGGGGGGGGGGCTCTCAAAATAAAAAATAAAAAAAAAAAAAAAAAAAAAAACAATCTTTTTGTAAATATAATAGAAAATCTAAAAATTATCAGTAAGTGAAATGTTTAACTCACAAAGTCACGCAAGTTACCATTCGAAATTTCAAAATATCATATTAAAGAGACTCAATTCATTTAGGAAGAAAAAAATAAAGAATTTTCAGATGGAACTTTGGATATCGAAATTTTTTTTAAACATTCTACCGCGGAAAACGTACTTTTGGACGGCTAAAAAAACCATCTTTCAAGTAAATATAACACCAAAAATTAAATATTTTATCCACAAAGTTTTGGAACTGAACATTTTTTTTTTTAATATTTATTTATATTTGGAAGTGAACATTTGAAATTTCAGAATTTCTATTCAAAATGCCTCTAATTTAGGAATCGTAAGAAATAAGAAAAAGTAGAGAATTTTTAGGTGAAAATAAACTATTTGAAATTTTAAAATTTTCCAAAGCAGAAAACATGTACTTTTGGAAAATCAGATTAAAAAGAAAACTTTCAGTCAGTATAACAGAAAAAATTTCAAGCCACCGAAAATTAAATACTTAATCCACAAAATTTTTGAAGTAAACATTTTAAACTTTGACAATTTTAATTCAAATGCTTCGAATTCGAAAAACGTAAGAATTAAGAAAAAAAAGGTAAAGAATTTTAAGGTAGGAGTCAAGTAACAGTACAGCAACCCGAAAACCAACTCCAAGATATAAAGGATTCAGCGCAAGACTTCATAAGAAAATGGGTTAACTATTCGAATTTTTATAATATTCCAAGGCAGAAAACATGTACTTTTAGAAAATGAAAAAACGATTCTTCTAGTAAATATAACAGCGAAAATTCAAAATCACCTGGATTATAATATTTTATACGTAAAGTTTTGTAAGTTCACATTTGAAACCACTAAATTTTGAATTAAAACGCCTCAAATTTGGAATTCGTGAGAATTAATAAAAAAAAGTAGAACATTTTTGAGCAAATGTTGAACTATTCGAATTGTTAAAATAATAAAAAGCAGAAAACATGTATTATTGGAAAATTAAAAAAACGAAACAATCCTTCTATAGAACAGGAAAAATTCAACAGCACCAAAATTCAAATATTTCATAAGCGGAGTTTTGTAAGTTTACATTTGAAACTTTATAATTTTTAACTAAAAAGTGCCTGAAATTCAGAATCCGTAAGAAAAAAAAAAAAAAAAAAAAAGTAGAAAATGTTTAGTTTAAAATTAAATCATTCGAATTTTTGCAATATTCTTGAGAAAAAAACATGTAGTTTTGGGGAAAAAAATAAAACCTTTTAGTAAATAGTTCACAATTGAAACCCTTAAATTTGAAATTCAAATGTCTCAAATTCGTAACTCGTAAGAATTGGGTACAAAAGAGAATTTTCAGAGGAAAATTTAACTATTCGAATTGTTAAAATATTCCAAGGTAAAAAAATGTTGTTTTGAAAAATTCAATAACAAAATTTATCTTCTAGTAAATACTAGGGTAAAAATTCAAAAACGACGAAAATAAATCCTAACATCGAAATCAATATCTTTTATTTTTTTAAGTCAAAATTTTTGTCATTTCGAACAAATTTAAATATTAAAAAATATCCAACTTTCCACAATTGGCATTTCTATAGTAAAATTATGTAAAATATGACAGTAAAAAATAAAAAATAATTACTGTGAAATTAGAAAAATTCATTAGTTCTAACAGTTGAGTAGAAAATTTTATTTTAATCAAACTTGGGAACTATTTGTTCAAAAAGCTATATGTTGATTGATAAGTTTTACATTAAAACAAGGGAAAAATAAAGTAATAGCATGTTACTACAAAAAATACTGATTCATCGATACTTTCAAATTATTTCTTCAATTCTTTTGCACATCAAACTTCTATTGATTTACAATTTAATTAATTACGCATTGCTGGATTTCATTATCATATATTATTATTTTCATCATTGGTCAAGTAGATAAAATTTTAGTAGAAAACACTTTCTTGAAATTAATGTTCAACTAGGATATATTCTGTCTAGAAAAAATTTCTATTCAAAATTTACAATTCAAGAAATTAAACAAATTAATCTATTAAAATTCTGGACACTCCGTGTAAATTCTATTACAATGAAAAATTATATAATTTCTACTTTCAACGCATAAAAACCTAAAGAAATCTGTAACTACAAATAACTTTTCTTGAATTAAAATATTTCATCTCAAAATTTTTGTAAGTTCACATTTAAAACCTAGCAGGTAAAAATTAAACTTTTCGAATGTTCAAATTATTCCAAAAACAGAAAAACACATATTTCTGAAAAACCCCTCCCGAAAATTTTGTCTGTATTCGCCCCTGCAACACGTATAATTGCCATCAGTAACAAGTATAAAATTTTCATCTCCATAAGTCAGTGTATACTTCGCATATAAATCTATTAGATTTTTTCATATTTCATTTCGATAACTTTCGAAACATGTAAAGAGTCTAAAATATAGCTTTTCGTTTCAACAATTACGATAATCGTTTCGTAAAATTTTTTTTTCATGGACGGCCGTTCCTTTGAAAGACGATTAAAGTCGCATCGTCAATTACCAAATTGCGAATAAGGCACTCAGTTGCATTGCATTTTGTTTCGAACATTGCGAACGTTATCAAAAAGTAATAACGTTGTATAAAACGCATGCGAAATCGTACGTATAATTATTGGGCTTTCTTTTTTCATTATTCGTATAAAATATGTGAATAATCAGCGATTTGCGATATGCGTTCAGTGCCCGCGTCCCGAGTAACTTTGGGCCTCGCAGTTCAATGAAAAACCGTCTCTTCCAAGTTTTGTTTTTCACTATTTAATAAATGTAGTAAATCATATACGACAGTTATTGTAATATATTATCATGATATACTAAGTAATATAGTCGAATTATTATGTGTATCGATTTTTTATAATCGAAAATATCTACGGATAAATCAATAAAAATAACCTAAGTGACAAAGAAATTAGATCGAAAGTTTACACAACAAAAATTAGGGACTGGAATTTGAAAATTTCAAAATTTTCATCAAGGAGTTTTAGATTTTAAGATAGGGAAAAAAATTTTAGGGATTGTTTTTGAGTTATGGTTCCTAACGTAAAAATAAATCAAGAAAGGTACAAAATTTACGACATTTTAACTTGGGAATTTCACTTATTATCAAAAAAATTTTATAATAACATACTTTAATTTTTCTTAAACCAATAGACTGCTTTTTTAGTATCGAAAAATCTCAAGATTTAAATGCTTTATATTCAAAACATGAATATGCAAAATTTTATAACGTGAATCTTCTGAACCAAGAACTTCACATTCAAAATTTTTGAATAACACCAAAATTTATGAAAAACTATTTTTAAACCAAATTAAATTCAGAATTTCAAGCTTCCGTTAAAAAAAAAAAACAAACAATAGAAACTTAATTATTTGAAAATTTTTTTCAATAATATTGTATAATATACATTATTAATAATTAAAACAGAAACTTTTACTGCACAAAAACTCTACAATTAGAAAATTGAGTATCAAAAAATCCCAAAAATTAATTTTTTATATTCACAACATAGGCAATATAGGCATGTAAAATTGATTTATGTCAATTTTTTAATTGAGAAACTTCACGTTTGAAAATTTTAAAAAACCTCTCAATTAAAAAAAAAAGGAATTAAACTTATAAATAATAAAAAACAATGTTTTTTTAAATGGATAAGAATCTCAATTATACAAAAAATTGAAACACAAATTACAAATCATAATACTGAAAAATTCAATTGTTAGAAATTTGAGTATCAAAAAATCCAAAAATAAATTTTTCATATTAAAAACATGAATGTGTAAAATTCACTTATGTGAATTTTCCTATCACGGAACTTCACGTTTGAAAATTTTGAATAACTTTGAAATTAATATTTAAAAAACGAAATTGAAGAATAATGGAAAAACAATCTATTTTTAAATGGAAAAAAATAAAAAAAAAAAAATTAAACAAAAATTAAAAATTGCACTACACAAATATTTGATGATTAAGAAATGTTATATCATAAAATGAAAAAATTTGAAAAATGGCGTACTAAAAGTCAGAAACATAAAAATTCGAGAATCAGATAATTCCATAATTAAAAGATGAAAAAATTTTACTTCGAAACTCACCAAGTTTGATATTGGAAACTCACATTAAAATTTGTCAAAAATTCACATTTGTAAATTTATGTAACAAAAAATTACAAAAATTAAAAACAATGTAAATCTGTTTTTTTATTCCTTTTTTTTTTCGAAAAATCTACTTTTGCAAATTATGTATGAAGATCGTAGGTGTAGAAATTAAGAATGTGAAGTTGCAAAATTCTGGTTTCGAGAAAATCTTAAGATTCAACAGTTTCAAATTCAAAACATGAATGTATGAAATTGATTTATGTAAATTTTATGATCACGAAACTTAATGTTTAAAAATGTTGAATAACCTTTAAACTGATATATGAAAGAACAAATTTAAGAATAATCGAAAACAATTTATTTTTAAATGGAATAAAATTCAAATTATAAACTTCTGTTGATGGCAAAAAAACTTGCGATTATAAAAAAAATTGAAACACAAATTAAAAATTGCCCTACACCAATATTCGATGATTAGAAAATATAAACTACAACATGAAATTGAAAAATTAGCAAAATTGATGTAAAATACGAAAATCAGAATATTGCGACACTGAAAAATGAAAAAATTTTACTTCGAATTTTCCAAAGTTCGCTGAGAGAAATTTACAATTTAATTTGTTGAAAATTCAAATATGTGAATTGATGTTACAAAAAACTGAAGAAACGAAAGAAAATTCAAATCAGTTTCTTTTCTTTATTTGAAAAAAACTACTTTTTTAATTATTTCATTGAGACTGAAAATCAAAGAAATCAAGAATGTCAAGTTCAAAAATTTGAGTATCTTCACATTCAAAACATGGAAGTGTAAAATTGATTAATGTGAATTTCACATTTAAAAAAAGGTAACACACTTCAATTGAAAAAAAAAAAAAAAAAAAAAAAAAAAAAAAAAAAAAAAAAAAAAAAAAACGAATTTAAACTATGTATTTTTAATGTAAAAAAACTTGGACTGTAAATAAAAGAACCACACTACACGGATAATTCAATCATAAATACTCATGAAAAAAATATTACATAAATGACTTCAAATTCGTCCACTTCATTCCGAATTGTCCGAATGAATTTAATTTCAACAACTGTGGAACCACAGTTGTTAAAGTTAAATTCATTCGGACAATTCATAAAAAAAATGTTTTCATGTGAATCGAAAATTTCTAATATCAGAAATTTTCAAATCAACAATAAAACATTTTGACAAAGTCAAAAACAATCCCAAAAATGTTTATGATTTACACCTCTAGCAAGAAAAATCAA
The DNA here is from genome assembly GCA_028476575.1 of Platygaster robiniae. Lineage (NCBI taxonomy): Eukaryota > Metazoa > Arthropoda > Insecta > Hymenoptera > Platygastridae > Platygaster > Platygaster robiniae. The sequence goes on from CM052021.1 coordinate 41,431,075, forward strand.
CAAACTTTTGCTAACCTCTGAAATAACCAGATTAGAATACCAAGGAAATAGAAAAGAGAAAACTTAAAAATCTAATCTACTTGTTATACTCCATAAACTAATTTCAAAACCTTGAATGTAAATTGGTGTCTTTTTCCAAGACTTTTTTCACGATACCTTCAAAATCCAAAGTTACAAGGGAAGCTGAAACGTCACAGAAAGTACCGAAGAACGCCAAGTCGAGCGCAAAAGATAACATTAACACGAGGGTACTTCCTCTGACGGTCTTTCGACGACCTCCCGTATCGCTAACAAATGCTCATTCCTGGTCATTGAATGACAACAAATTGCACGATTCGTCTATAACGATACATCAGAAACATAGCTGCGAGAACGCACCATAAAAAATCTTTTTATACAAAAGCTCCATTAAAGTGTTACCATCACGAAACGTCTTCACTTTAATTTCCTCAATTCCGTAATTCCGTAATTTCATAAACTGTTACGAAATCGCGTCCAACTCAACCTTACAATCCAATTTTCATTAAATCAAATCTAGTAGATATCCATTGAAACACTACTGAACATTTTTTCGAAATCCCAACATCTACAGAACGTCATTCTCAATTTGGATTCTTTCAAACGTTAGTTGGACCACGAAATACTTTCTTCAGTAACGAAATGGCCAAAAAGGGCCATAAAATTTTGACGGTACAAAAATGTACTGTACAACTATCGTCAAACTTTGACACCACATTCGCTACTATTTACTGGAAGAGTTCGGAATTATATACAAATTTGATTTTTCGTTCCTGATTGGATTGTCATTGCCCTTGTCAGCGTTTGTAATGAATAGTCGTACATTATCCCTCCCCCCCCCCCCCCCACCCACCCCGCTCCGAATCACGTTGCGTTAAAGCCACGTCAAGTTCGATACATTCTCGGTTTTCACGGGGTTGGTCCCCGTGATCAGCGAATGCACGTTGTCCAGGATGTCACACGGGAATTCCTCACCCAGCTGAAAATAACAAAAAAAATTTGTTTACTACATCATGTAAAGGTAAGGTACTCTGGGTATGTAAATTATTAAAATGATAAATATTCGGTGTCTGAGTCAAACTACTTCTTTGTTTGAAAAAAAATTGAACACAATTTTTTTCCATACATTGAAACAAAAAGAATAAATTTTTGTGTAGAGATTTCTGACGAATTGTTGCGAGTATCTCCAAAAATTGTTTAAAACATTTCTATAATGGCAAACGATTACAATTTTTCATTCGAATAATCGAAAATCGATTATAATCGATTTTTAATATCATCCTCGATTATATAACGTCCTAAGAATCAAAATGCAAAACAGAAAATTCTGAGCGAAAGTTCTGAAGAAAAAGTTTCGAGGAAAAAGGTGAAGAGAATCTCGAAGGAAAAATGTCACTTAGAAATGTTTGGGCAAAACGTGATAGAAAAAAAGTTTTGGGGAAAAACGTGATGGGAAATGTTGAGGGGAAAAATGTAGTTTCGAAGAAAAACCCAACATAAAAGGTTGAGGGGAAAATGTCCTCTGATTCCTATTGAATTAAGGAAAGGTCGCGAGTGCAGGTAGCCGAATTTGGGACCGCAACTGGTTTTAATTGCGATGCAATAAAAACAAAATAAAAAATATACATTGTTTCCCTCAACGTTTTTTATAACGTTCTCCCCCAAAAATTTTTCTATTATGTTTTGCCCAAACTTTCTATTTGTCTTTCTCGCACCAAAGTAGGTTCCGAGTCACCTTAATAAAGACATTTATCACATTTCATGATTTTTTAAAAATGCTCATCCAGGTTTTTCGGTATTTCTGAAGTGAGGAAAGTTTGAGAATAAATGACTATAAAAAACTTGTTCCCATTATCTCTCATTTTCGTACTAATAAACAATTATCTATAATTTATCAACTTTATTGGTTAACTAATTTTTTTTGTTTTCGTTTGTTTCCTGAACGTTTGGAAATTTAGATACGTACATGTTTTTCGACTGTAATCGAATGATTTGTTAGGAAATTGAAAAAAATTTGTTAGAATTTGTAAAATGTACTGAGAATTTGATGAAAATACTTTTAAATTTGTATTATCAATAAGTGGGAAAATTATTAGCTATTTGAAAATTCTACGAAAAAATTGTCTGTTCTCTGATGAATGAAAAGTTCAGAAAAATTTAGTAATTGTAAAATATTTAAAAAATACTATGAAAATTGGAAAATTGAAGTATGAGTAGAATTTTTAGGTAGAAATAAATGTGAAAAAAATGAAAAGCAGGATTCAAAGTTTTCAGAATAATCGGAATTTTTGTAATATGTTTTATGCAGTCGGAAATCATCAAAATCACCAAGTAATACGAACAAAAAATTTACGAACGAAAAAAAAAAACTAACAATATTTCAAGTTATAAAATACTCGAAATTTCGTTATTTTTTTTTATAACATTCACATACATAGTCGAAAATCAGCAAAATTACAAAGTAGTATAATATATTGTATCTGCATTTACAAAAATAAATTATACGAATAAAATAAGTTCAGAGTACTGGAAATCGTTCCAAAGTTACAGATTTTAAAAAAATGTTTAAAAAGTTGAGAGATAAAGGCAATAAATTTTTTATAATTTGAAAATTTCGAATTTTTTTGAAATTAGGAAATTGTGAAAAACTTGGAAAATAATATAAATGTGAGTGTGATTTTGAAGAAAAAATAAAATTGGAAAGAAAAACAAACAAACAAAATAAGCATGACATTTAGTTTTAAAATGCTTGAATTTTTCTACACCCTCTTAATTTGAAAAAATAGTTTGACTCAAAATTTATGAAAATAAATTAAATTGATAAAATATTTTTAGGACGATATGGGCATTGTTTAAAATGCACAACATAAAAATCATTGACAAGTTAAAACTTTTTCGAAAAAAATTGTTGAACTTGGTGAAGAATGGAAAGTTGCCTAAAATTTAAGAAGTATTAAATATTTGGAAAATACAATGAAAATAAAAAAGCTTTGGTCAGAGTAGGATTTGAGGGTGAGGAAAAATTTAAATATGAACGTACAAATCACATAATTAACTAGCAAGGCATGCAATTTTAGAATATTAAAAATTTGTGGGATTATTTTATGACATTAATCTAGTTGAAAATCAGCAATATTATAAAAAACAGTATAATTATTTATCTAGAGGTATTAAAAAAAATTTTTTAATATGTGTCTCATTAAAGAAAAATGATTGACTTTTGAGAGATTTATAAAAAAATTATTCGTATAAAATTACAAAGTAAAAGGAGTAAAAATTCAAAATAGCGTACGGGGTCATCCATAAAATACGTCACATATTTTTTTACCGTTTTATATTCCCTGATAAAAAAAAAAGTGAATAAATAACATAATTATTATTATATTATTATTTATTTAATAAATTGAGGACTCGAAATATGTAAAAAAAACTCGAGGAATTTTGAATTTTTATAATTCCTAAAAAAACCAAGAAACTATTGTAGTGAAATTTCTGTAATTTATTTCTCACTCAAAGTTGAATTTTCAAAACATGCACTTTCCAAGATTTACAAAAAATTTCTATCAACATTGTCTGTTTTCAATTTCGTGATTGGAAAATTGTAATGTCTGTATTTTCAAACTCCATCAAATCAAATTTTCAAATCCTAAAACACTCGAATTGGACCGTCAGATTTTAAAAACATCAAAATTCTCCCATTTAATATAAAAATATCCAAAATTTCATCTACGATTTCCGATAATTAATTAATAATATAAAAACTGTTGTTTGATTACCAAAATTTAAGTTCGAATTATCAAATTTCCAAATCCTCAAATACTCGAATTGGAACTTCACATTTTAAAAACATCAAAATTCTCCAATTTAATCTAAAAATATCCAAAATTTCATCTACGATTCACGAAAATTGTTCAATATTATTCATACTTTTTCAAACGATCTTTTTGGAGCAGAAAAATTGAAAAACTCTCGTATCATTTATCAAGCTTTCGGCCTTCCTTTATTTGGCCCTCTTCAGGAACTACGTTTACAATAGGACATTAATACCCGACCTATTATAAAAAATGTGATTGCGTCATTGAAAAATATGTAAGTTATAAGATTTATTGCTCAATAGTTTGTGTTTTCAATTTTTGTTAACGTACTATTGTAAATGTAGTGCCTGAAGAGGGCTAAATAAAGGAAGGCCGAAAGCTTGATAAATGATACGAGAGTTTTTCAATTTTTCTGCTCCAAAAAGATCTTTTTAATAATTATGAATCATAATAAAGGAGCGTGGTATAATCATTATCATTATTCAATATTATGATAATCTGTGTTTAATTCCCAAAATGTTAGTTCGAATTATCAAATTCTCAAATTCCAGACATCATAACTTATAATACATTTTGTTAAGTGTAACGTATTTTATGGACGACCCCAAAATGCTTTTTCCAAAAGTTACATTTTTTGGAGTATTCAACGTGAAAATAAACCATGCTGAAACGACCTTTCACCCGGTTGATTTGCCACTCCAAATATACTACAAAAAATTGTTTACGTTTAGAAATTTTTAATATATAACCACAATTTCCATACATTTTTATAAATATTTCTTTGTGATAATTAGAGATGTTAATGAGATGATTATTGTTATCATTTGAGAAATTTTTATTGTTTCGAGTAGGATTTGAATTCGTGTTTTTCTGTGTATGGAAGTTGAAAGTTTTATATACCAGGACCGCGAAATTTTTTAATCCAGCCATGAATGAGATATTCAGGATGTACATACAAATTTTTATATATGTATATCAAAAATTGATAATAATTCAGTTACGATTAATTATATTAAGATATTTATTAACTAATGTGATAAATGTATATATTTATAGTTAAAGTAATGAGATTTGAAATTCTAAAGATTATGTCTACATAATTCTTCGATTTTTCAAAAACTCTTGAAACTCAGCAATAACTTTCAAAAAATCATCGAAGCATTTTCATTCTTTACTTTCCATGCATTTTAAACATTAAAATTGTTTTTAAAACATTTCAGAATTTTACATATTTTCAACATTTTTCCTGGGATTTTCCATTTTTTTTTCTTTTTAGAATTTTTGAGAAGTTTTTAACAATATGTCTACAATAGGATTTCATGCAGAAAAATTTACTAATGCTAATCAATTTCCTGAATTTTAACAAGATTTCGAACTTTTAACCCATATCCAGACTTTTTTTAATATACGATAAAATTTCCACATGGAATTTTCACTTAAATTTCAGGATACCGATAAAACGTTCCAAAAAAGCGAACAAAATTTCAAACGTTACCCTGAAACTTTCTTTTCACTCCAAAAATTAGTAACAAAAAAAAAAAACTCGATAAAACTCAATATTTTACAGAGAAATTATAAACTTCTTCAATTTTTTTCACATTTGTAATTTGGTCACACAAGAACTGCCGAAATTCTCTCAAATCCAACATTTTGCAGCAAAATTAGAAACCACTTCCTCAATATTTTACATTTCAAGGATAAATTACGTAAAAAACTGAATGTAATAATTTAATAATTATAATAAATATAAAACATTAAAAACTCAACTAATTTGGTATCAGAAATTTTCCACATTTCGAGGAACTTCTACCAATATAAACTTATAAACTTTTCCTTTTTTAAAGGTTCTGAAAAAATTGTTTTCTATAAACTATAATTTTCAAAAAAAAAAAAAAAGTTTTTGATAATTGCCCGTATTTTTCCAAATTCAATTCCGAAAATTCGATGGCCAAAAATGTCGAAAAATTCTTACAAAATTTATTTTTCAAAAACTTGATTTTTAATTTTATTATTGCCATTATCAAAAAAGAAAACGTTACCAAAATTATAATTTTACGTGAAAAAAATTTTTTTTGAGCACTGACAATGAAAATCATGGAAATTGGAAGGGGAAAAAGGTTAAGCGAATATTTTGTCATGAGTTTTAATTGTTTTCACTACGTTAGGGAAAAAAAAAAAAAAAAAAATACCTGCAGCGTTGGAACGAGATCATCCGTAGAATCTATATTATCACTAAGTGGCAAATCCGGGGTCTCCATAGGTGCTCCTCCATCTGTCAAACGAGTTATAACAAGATTTATCAGTGTCAAAAAAAAATACACAAACAAAACACAAAATGTCGCAAAAATAATAAAACAGCCATAAAAAATCAATACAAAAAAATACAAAAACAAAAAACAAAAAAAAAACAATGGAAAGAAACGAGAGTTCTACAAAAATTTTGTTCAAATTTCCATAATTCTAAAATATAAAATTTATTCACCCGGAAGTGCACACTTCAAAATTTTCAATTCAGGTATTGAATGATTCAAAATATGAAATATTAATAATATGCTATTTATATTATATATATATAAAATTATAAATAATATAAAATAAGAATTTAATATTATTTTTTACAAGTTATATATATTAATATATAATTAATATTACAACTTCAATAAGTATTATATTTTATATATTATTATAAGTAGTATATTATTAAAATTTTGTATTTATAATCATTCAATTCCTGAATTGAAAATTTTGAAATGTGCACTTTCGATTGAATAAATTTGACATGTTGGAGTTATCGAAATTTGACAATCCTCAATTTTCGGCATTTCAAATTCGAAAATTTTGCAATTAAAATTTATCATTCATTTAATATTCAGTTTGTTGAAAATTTTGGAACTTAGCTCATAATTTATAATTATCAAGTACAAAAATCTATTTATTGTGTCTTTAAATTTTTTTTAAAATTCATGATAAACAATTCTTACTCTCAAATATTTCAATTCTGAGTTTAAGACGCTTTGGAAATCATTTTTCAGTTAAGATAGTAGATTTTTTGAGTTTTAAATTATAGGATTCTAGAATTCAAAATTTCGAAATGTGCACTTCCCAGTGAATAAATTTGATATGTTGGAGTTATCGAAATTTGACTATCCTGAATTTTCGGCATTTCAAATTCGAAAATTTTACAATTAATATTTATCGTTCATTAAATATTCGCAGCTTGTTTAAAATTTAGAGTTACAAACAATTTTGTTGAAGAACTTGAAAACTTTGGAACTCAGCTCGTTATTAATAATTATCAAATACAAAAATCTATTTATCGTGTCTTTAAATTTTGTTATTTATGATAAACAATTATATATTTCAAACACTTTAATTTTCAAATTTTTAACTATGCAATTCCTAACTTCAAACTTTTTTAATGTGCAGTTTCAAGTGAATAATTTGGCATTGTTAGAGTTACCGAAATTTTACAATCTTGAATTTTTGGCATGTCAAGTTCGAAAATGTTACAACTGAAATAAATTTTTTAGCAATCCAGAATTTGAATATTACTTTTCGAAATATGAAAAACCTTGGAACTGAAATAGTGGCGAATAATTATTAAGTTCAGCAATCGATTCATTAGGCCTTTGGAAATTCCCTAGTTTATTAATTCAAAATTGACGATTTTTGATTTTAAACAAATAAATTCTGGGTTAAAAACATTTCGAAAATCAGTTTTCAAAGAAACTTTTCAAACTTTGAATAATGGGTTTCTCAAAGTCGAAATTTTAAAATGTGCACGTTCTAATGAAAAATTAAATAAAATTAGTTTTATCGAAACTCAAAGATCCTTTATTGCTTTTACTTCAAGTCTATAGATTTTGATATTTGTTACACAAAAAACATTTTTAGTAACAAATAAACTTAAAAGTAAAGATTTGAAACTTAAGAGTAAAAACGATTTTTTTAACAATGAATGTATTGAGCCTTACTCTAGGGTTCAAAAATTGAATAATCTGGGATTTACACTTATCACATTCAAAATTGTGGCATGCAAACTTTGAGTATAACATATCATTTTAAGAGCTCCGAAACCTCAATTTTTTATCAATCGATTTGAACAAAAATAGAAAAGTGTCAATTCATTATCACCCCCCCCCCCCCACACAACTTTAACCCCCCGTGAAAATATAATATATTTTGAAGAATACGATTTCCAAAATACTCTCACTCGGAAAAACTATCGTTTACTGAGTCCATTAAAACATATCAATTGCAACAGTTTTGTAAATAATAAATAGCACAAAGAAATCAATCCAAGTTTATCTGATCACCTAAACATCCTCAGAAAATTTAGACTTTGAAAGGATTTGAGTTTTTATATTTTTTAAGTACTTATCAAACTACCAAATTTCAAATTTATAGTGTATATTACGTTTTGCTTGTTTGGCAATTAAAATTTTCTATGATTTCCACACCTCAATTTATGTTGCAATTGGAAGTTTCTATTTATCGAAAATTTTTAAATTCAAAGAAAATCACATTATATACACTAGGAAATAAGGATTTTCAAATTTTTAACATAATACTGTAAAAATTCAAGTGCAAACAATTCATTCTTGCCATTTTTCAACTACTAGGTTTTTTAACTACAAAAATTTGTTGAACAAAGTCAAATATTTGAAATTTGGAAGATAGTCATATTGTTTTCATTTTAGATTAATTCTTATGTTTCAAACATTTTAATATGAATTTTATGAAGATTGAAATTCAAAATTTCACTTTCTAACTTCATTGTCGGTGCTTAACTTTCGATTTTTAAAAATCAAGATATTATGATCTGAAGTAAAATTTTCTTATTTTTTTCTATTTTTTCAACTTTATTCAAAAAATTGGTTTTTCGAACATTTCAACTTCGGAAGGAGAACAAGTTTGCTTTTTTTCAAAATCGTAAATGATTCGCATTGAAGAATTGAAATTTTTACATATTTATCATAAAATTTTTCAGAAATTAAGTGTAAATACTTTAATCTTGCTATTTGTCAACCCTTAAATTTATCACTAACGAGAAATTTTAATTTTTATTGAATTTTTGAAAGATATTCGTTAGCCTCCTCCCTTACTGTCATCAAAATATCTTCTCAAAAATTATTTCCTTAAATTTCTTTGTTCAAGACAATCTTTTCAAAATTTTTAAGCATAGCTAAAAATTTTCCAAATTATAAAAAAATGTTGGAAAATATTTTTTTATTTATTACAACTTACATTTTCTATTTGCTTCCTTTCCAAAAAAAATGGTACTCTGATGAAAATTTGTTTATTAAAAATAATTCTTTTGGAAATCATTATGATTTTGTCTCTATTTTGAAAAAAAATATTAATAATTATGATAATAATGTGTTACTTGATGTGTAATGTATCATAATGTTTGTTGAACACTATATTTCAAAAAAAAATTCATTTCGTTTTTGAAAAAATTTGTTTGTCATAAAAATAAACGTTGTTTTGACACAATAGAAAATATTTTCAGCTTATCAAAATTGATTTATATTCTTCTTTAGATTCTCTTATTCAAAGAAAAATTATTCTAAAAAATGAATGTTGTGTTTACCAAAAATTCAAAAGTGATGAATATTTTTTTTGCACAATTTTCGTTAGGAATTAAAAAATCAAAGACTTGAACTAATTACGAAAACTGGAGAGGTCTGCTCTATTTTCAATTTTGTTGAAACAAAATGTTTATTTACATGGAAAATAGATTTGTCAGAGAGAAAATACCTTTTTTCGTGAAAAATAAAAGTTTTGCTGGTTATTCATGTTGTTTTATTATTTATTATATTCATCTAATAGTATTTTTTTTCTATATTATTTTTATTGTTATATTTACATTACTGTTTTAATATTTATGTATAATGTAATATAATATAACATAGTATAATATCAAATTATATAGATTGAATAATATTTAATTTATACATATAATTATATAGACAATAATATATAAATATTTAATAAGTCTTCACCGGCATTTAATTTGAGGCGAAATAAATCATGTACGACCTTTGAGAATTTATATTATGATTACTCGACGTTTTGAGCATCAATTTCGTATTCCTTTTCAAATGTCTGAACAAATTATAGCAAAATTATCAATGATTTGGAACTCAAAACATTATTATCATATTTTGCCATAAATGTACATATCACATGTAATATATATTTATATTTATTGTTATAAATTCAAACAAAAAATTCGATACTTTGGACGTTAAGTTCGGACCTTTTATTTACGAGTAATTCCTTTTTTTTTAAATGAAGACAATACCATTAATAGTAGGTAATTAATGATAATTTTAACAATAATTATTTCTACTAAAAAATATTATCAGCAGAGTACCTGACTTTTGGCAAGGAACTGAGTCTATAGTGGTAAATAACACACACACAAAAAAAAAAAAAAAAAAAAAAAAACAATTTTTAGGTGGCTCAGTTAGGAAACATCGAGTCAATTCTTACCACCACTCCAATTGCATAAATTTTCAATTCTGTGAGAAAAAAAAATCACTCCCAAGCTGGGATTCGAACCCGAGTCGTCTTCTTTAATAATAGCGCTTTACCCACAAAGCCAACAACACAATTAGATTTTTTTTTACAAAAAAAAAATTACTTTCATGAATTCTCAATTTCGTTTTTTTCAAAATCCAAAATCGAACGACCTCTAATGTAGAAATTTTCACGCGAAACACATAATTTACAGCTGTTTTATCATTTTCGTGACAGGCAAGCCTAAATTTTCATGTCGTCTTAGCTGAAGAGAGTTACGGAAATTCCCATTAGAATTATACATAACGGGTCAAATGAATTTCGAAGAATAATTTTCATATTTACGTTTTAGGCAAGGTAAAGTTTTCGAAATGTCCACTTCCGATTCCGTAGTTATTCTCTCGATTAATCGGCGGATCTAGAATAAACTTCATGAGGTACGCGTTAATGAAAAAAAAACTTTGAGGAAAACAAATCGATCAATTTGGAGTATATTTGTTCAAGTGCATGCGTTACAATCGGAGATGGACATGAATGCATGATCATGAGTAATATCAATGGACTAATTTCGTCGTTATACGTGTTCCTGAAATTTTGCTGACTACTGAACTACTAAATTTTATTTGGAAAAACTAATTGTGAATTTGACTAAGTTCGACTGGCTTGCGTTAGTTCTTTTTGCACCCGAAATCTCTTGCGAATTTTGACTCATTTATTCTTCCTGTTCTCCTGATTTTGCACATCTAAAAAGGCGACTCCACCGAAAGAAAAGTAGGAACCCCCTTAGAGGTAAGAAAAAACGAGTTTCGCGCGGTTCGATTCGATTCGAATATGAGCAAGAAATTCCGAGTTTCATGCGTACTCACCATTCGTGCCGTCCATATTGTCATCCATGTTGCTGAGGAAATCTTCTGGCGTGTGGGGCACGGAGTACGCGGTGCCCAAACCTAAGCCGCTGTCTGCGCTTTCCTGGCGCGTGTGCTCGTTGATTCCCGATAAAAATGGATCCATCGGAGTATCAGTCGCGTGTGATCGGAGCATGAGTCCCTGCTGGCGAACAACAAACGGGCCCTAACCACGTCATTTACATGTTTCATGGTTTTCGCGTTTTTTCATAACAGTATGTTAAGTTACTTGGACAGCAACTTCACTTACGTAAATATTAAAATTTCTATCATAGTTGCGTGCAATGTTTTATGTACCTCTGCACGTGAAACGAGTTTCAAGATTTGAACTAGACGAAAAAACGAGTTTTACATTCTTTTTCACTGTATTGTTAAGCAGACACGTTAGTCACTCTGTAACAGGGAACTGACACTCCTATCCTTATACATTGTAGTTCCTGGCAAGAAAAGTAGGCGGGGTGGCGCTGGCGTTTTTCGCGCAATCCTTCCTCTCTCTCTCTCTCTCTCTCTCCATCCTCTCTCCTCTCCTCTCTCTCTCTCTCTCTCTCTTCTCTCCTCTCTCTCTCTCGCTCTCTCTCTCTCTCTCTCTCTCTCTCTCTCTCTCTCCTCTCTCTCTCTCTCTCTCTCTCCTCCTCTCTCTCTCTCTCTCTCTCTCTCTCTCTCTCTCTCTCTCTCTCTCTCTCTCTCTCTCTCTCTCTCTCTCTCTCTCTCTCTCTCTCTCTCTCTCTCTCTCTCTCTCTCTCTCTCTCTCTCTCTCTCTCTCTCTCTCTTGTCACCTGTCGCGGTATCCACAATGTGTAACGTTTTGTTTGTACTTGTCGTTTTATTTTTATAATATTTTGAATTAAATTTTGTTATAAAAAGTAGGTAGGAAATTTAAATGTTGCATTGTTCCATGCCGCACTATTCAATATGTTTCTAAATTGAAAAGATTTAAATTTTCCCGCGTTTAACTGCGCGGTCCCGCTTACTTTTTCTTGCCAGCGGTACTACAGGAGTGTCACCCCGGTGCTCTGTAGTTGTAGTAGCTGAATGAATATTATCATTATGATGATTTTCCTCTATCTGTTAGTTTCTAATGTTACACCGAGAAAAAACTTGTAGTAAAAAATGCTACAATTATAGTGAAATTTACAATAACGTCGAGTACGGCGTGCCCAGTTCGCCTTGTTAATAAGTCGGAAAATCACTATCGATTCAGGTCACTTCCATAACATTTTATCGTTATAATAACAACATTACATTATAATATTTTCTACGTTGGTATGGTGAAAATAGGTACTTATGACATCATGATCATAAGTACCTATGAATGTTACATTACTCAGCAAATATGTCAATATCTTTCGTCGACCAAAAAAAATTTTCAAGGAATTCAATGAATATTTTTTGAATCAAGTGTCAACCATTCAGATTTTTTAATAGCGGAGTGTTACAACACGTTAAATAGGTTAAGAAATGGAAAGTTGTTTGTTCAAAAAGTTCAGTAGTGAACGTAAAAATAAAGTGTGCAATAAACTCAAATTATTTATTTAATAATTATGTAGCTGCAATGATCCTGGAACCCTTTAATAATTTGCGATACAAATTCAAGAGTTTATCACAAGTTCTCTTCAGTACAATTTCATGGACTATTGTGTTGAAAAAGTATTGTAATAAGTGAAAAGTTGAATGTCATGCTATACTTCAGTTTCGTTAAGTTAGGTCCCTTGAAGTTGTTACAAACGAGTTTGGCAACCCATGACAAAAAACAATTTGCCGTTATTGGTTGCCGCAACTTGGATGGGTTTTCGTCGACGTACCTCGGGTGGATCAGAAGGAGCTACTAAAAAATACTGAACGTAACAAATGGTGAACAATTTATTATTGCTACAACAAATTTCACTAGAGTCTTACGTATTCAACTATAGTGGTATGGCGTTTTTTTTATGTAAGCAAATTCACCATACCACATAGAACTTACACTAAAAACACGAACTGGGAACACGCCGTACTCAGTGGTTTGGTGATTTTCACTAAAATTAGCATTTTTTACTACAAGTTTTTTCTCGGTGTAGGAACTGGGGTATAAAAAATTGTATTGCTGACCTGGCGTAAAATTTCCTGTTGTCTCTGTTTAAGGCGATCTCGTTCGATCTGGAGGGAATGAGACGCTGTTTTTGCTGGCAAGTTTGCAGGTTTTGGTTGCTTTGGATACCGGAAGAGGGGTTGAGCTGGATCCAAGCTTGTGGCAGCATTGAATTGGACGTTGGTGCTCTCTGTAGATGAGCGGCTGGAATTTCGGAAAAGAAGCACTCTTTCAAGACATCAAATTCACATGTTATATCGCCTAATGCTAAATTTTTTCTCCTCTTCCAGGCCTTCGAACGTTCTTTCCATTTTTGGATCAGCTCCTGCATTCTATGATATTTCAAGATTGAAACATTTTGTTTGTGAGAATATATTAAGACGTGTCAAACTTTTCGTATTGACTTGTTGAAAAATATTAAAAACGCGATTAAAAAAACAGACACTGAAAATTCTAATTCTAATCAATGGATCTGAGACGACAGGGAGGACGCTCTATTCGCGTCCTTCTCGCGCGTGTCCTCTGACATTGGGCGGGCCCTGTGTCGGAAGGACGCGGCGGCTTGCGGGGCATTGGCCCCCGGGGCCTCTCGCGGGGTCTTAAACAGTCCTAAACGCGGCCTTGTGAATTGCACGTAAACGTTGGAAATGATGGAGGCAAAAAGAAAATAATGATTCTCACGGATTCGGGGATCGAACCACGTGGTTGTTTGCGTACGGTGATTGATGAAGTAGACCTCGCCCTCGGGTGAGCTGGCCTGGTCCCAGCCGTCGGGAAGGGGCCCGAGCGCGGCCGTGGCCACAACCGTCGATGATTTGCCGCTCTCCACGGCCGCCGCCACGGCCGCGACGCTCGCCGCTGCCGCCGTCTTCCGTGGATCTTCCCATGTTGTTGACCGGGTCAAGTGACTATAAAAACAATCATCATTAGCTTTCTCATGGCACTCGAGAGGCACTCGCGTTCTTACATCTATATCGCCACTACCACGAAACTTTCCAAGAAGCGCTACAACGCCGAGAGAAAAATCTACTACTTTTTGGCTAAAATATATAGTTGTGGGGCATCAAGATGAAATATGGTTACTTTTAGTCTACAGTATCTATTCACTCTAAAAAAAATAGTCATTTTCCCCATTTTTAAATTCGACGTAATTGAACTATTTTTTATTACAAAATTTACCTTTCATCGATATAGTAAATTTTCTTTTCATACATCGAAATTTTAATACACGCAGTCAAACTTTTTCCTTCTATGTGGGAATGAAAATTACCATTCGTAATGGAAATTTTCCTATTTTTTTATCGGATACATCACATTTTTGTGAATAAAAAATTTACTATTCACTATTCGATATGATATTATACTGTCATGTTAAATATTGATGTAGTTATCATTTAATGTATATTAGGGAGTTCACCCTGCACACTGCAAAATAGCTGAAATAGACACATAGAGATTACAGAATATATTACATTTTTTATCTTGTGTAAATTGCCTGAATCGGGACGCGAACCTCGGACGTTGGACTAGCTGCTTTCCATTCGCTGCTCGCTGCTCACTGAGCCGCGGGACCTAATGATGAACATCCTTATTCGATAGCAGTATGGTGCAGCACAAGCTTTCATGGACTTTACATTTAAACGTATTTCTTTGACGTGTAATAATTTTCCCGGCAATTCACGAGAAAATACAATACGGTAAATGAAAATGCTTCTATTATGCGCGAAAACATATTTCCCTCACATTAGTATAATTTGAATATAGTTGATGAGAAATATACTCTCATTTATCATTAATTTCTGACAATTTATGGAGGAATGGAAAAATATCTATGGTGAAATTTCTGTAGCTTTCGATGAGAAAAAAATTATTTTTTTCTTTATATTCCGCAGATCGTGATATATATATATATATGGATGGCAATTTCAATGCATGCATAGAATATTTCTCACATACTCATCCAGCAAATCGCAAATATATATAGAGAAAACAGCATCTTTTATAAGAAAGTTCCCATTCACTTGACTTTTCTACAAACTCACTTTTTAAAATGAAAGAAAAACCATTGCCAATGGGAAACTTATGACATTGTATTGAAAGATGATAGAATGGCGAATTTTTCAAGGTTTTCGGATGGAAAGTTATTCTCTTCATTTTTGCTTAATTTGCCGCAAATCGAAGTATACATATTCTGTCACCAAGTGGTAATTTCAATAATTTTAAGTTAAATAGTTCCCATATACTTACGTAGCAAATTCGCAAATATTTTTGAAGAAAATTGCACGTCTTATATGTGAAAATTTCCATTTGCTGACTTTTCTAAAAATTTACTATTGAAAATGGAGAAAAATCATAACAAAACATAAATTTCTGACAATCTATGGGAAAATGGAAAGCATAAAAAAATTCCCATAGTCGGCAAGAGGAAAGTTTCCATTTTTTCATAAAATTTTCTTCATGTAATGATCGAAATATTTTCGAATTTAATGGGCAAGTTAGGTAATGCAATATAGAGTATTTCCGATGAACTTATCTAGCAAATTTACTAACATTAATAGGAAAAATATGGATTACTATGGAAAAATTACCATAGACTTAATTTGCCATTGTAGTGTACTAATTTGATGATTGCAAGTTGTAAAAGTACTATGCCCCATAGTAAAATTTCCGAACATGTATGGAAAAATAAAGATTATGGGAAAAATTTTAATTTTTTTTAAAGTGTTCTTTAAAATGTTTGTATCGCAGTAATTAGTATATAGTGAAGTAGATGTAGCGCTACGTTCAAGTTGACACTCATATATCCACATGTAGTAATACTAAGGCCCTCTATAATGTAGGTATACTCGACTGCCGTTTTGGACCCAGCCAAATCAATTAGGTATTATATGTAATATATGTACATAGTGATATTCTTACATTCTTGATTTGGCTCATGGCTGAGTCCAAAATGGCGGTCGAGTATACCTACATTATAGATGGTTTTTTAGTAATACTCAAGTAATTGCCAGTATTCAGATTTGTGTGGTTCTTCATTTGTTTTTTTTTTGTTTTTGCTATATTTTTGTGTTATTTCTAGTGTACCATATTGTGATATTATGCATGATAGTGAAAAATCGAAAAAATTTTGTTAATTTTGTTGTACGCCACGTCCGCTGAGTCAAGGGGGGGGGAGGGCTAAAAATTAAAAACCAGTGGGGCCCACAGTCAAAGGACTGTGATAGTGTGATTAAAGAACCACACATAATGTGTTTTTGCATCTCACGACCAACTTCTCTGATCTATTTAAATGCGCGTTTATGTATTGCGAGTAAGAAAAAGCGATGCGGTTGCCACCTGCTGCTTGTTTGCCGAAACTCCGCGCCTGCGCTTTACGTGGACGCGCCAAGCGCGTGGGAAAAGAATATAGTAAGATCATATGCATATAGTACAATTTAGATTCTCTAGATCGCAAACATCTAGTAAAAACAATATGTATAGTATTTTTTAGTTTACTATCAACTAAATTGTTATTGCAGGATTTCAGCGAGTCGTTACGAATTTTAAGTATTGCGAGATATTGTGAAAATTCTGTAAAACTGAGAAGAATGGTAAATACTAATAAAATTTTCTAGAATATGAAAAAGCGTTCTTTCTTATACAAAGATCGTCGATAGTTTTGAAAATAAAAACGAGAATCTAGAAATCGAGCATCTGGAGTCCATAATACCTAGACTCCTCGGCCCTTTCATAGCATACATTATGGAATCCGGTAGCTCAATTGTTGAATATCATGAATAGTTCAAAGTATTCGAAACTTTTAAGATTATAAATACATAATCGTAAAAATATAAGAAATTTGTCAAATCTCGGAAGTTATTGTTCAACATTGTAGAGAATTTCGTTTGTTTCGTAATAAAATACAGGTTCTAAAAGATTCAAAACATGATAGCATTTCAGAAAATGATGATAAATTTTTCAAATTGGTAAAAATTTCTGTTTAATCACCTACACTGCGATATTCATTAAAATTGCAAGAATAGTAACACCTTTATCGTACAGAGATCATCGAATACTAGCTAAATTTTAATAGAAATCGAAGAATCCGGAAAGTCATGCAAAAAAGACAAAATGACAAATTTAAAAGTTTGTAATTAACTATAGGAAATCGTGAAATTTATTATGATTTAAGGAATGTTGATAAAATTAGAGGATTGCAGAAAAATTACCAAAATTCCGTAATGTTAAAAAAAAACTGTCAAATACTTCCACTATTGAAATTTTAAGAAAATGAAAAAAAAGTGTTTATCTTGTACAGAGCTCTTTTATATTTTTGAAAACAACAATGAGAACCAAAAAATTGTTAAATACCATAAATAGTTATAAACAATAAAACTTTTGGGAACAATTGATATTAGTAGTTGAAGGAATGTATAGGGTTTCAGAAAATAATTATAAACTTTGAAGATTATGAAGAGTTCCATAATCTTCTAAAAGTCTCTATACTTTGGAAAAATAAAACATTTTGTCGCACAAATGTACCCAACAAATATAATTTTAAAATAAAAATCTGGAAATTATGAAAATTTAGAAAACGTATGAAATATTTATAATTTATAATGTTGAAGATGGCAATACATACATATGTTTGAGTCATTCGAACAGTTTTTCGAATTTCCTGAAACGTTCAACAATTTTTCAGTAGATTTTTATATTTAATTCATTAAAATTGAATAAACTGTTAAATATTCTGAACATTCTTTAACTATAAAATTTTTAATTGTACAGTAATCGTCGAAAATTGCAAAAGTTTTAGAAACAATTGAGAAGTCTGAAATTTCGAAAAATTGAAATTCATAGAAAATGTATGAGACCTTCAACAGACAGTTTGTCAGATTCCAGGAAACGTTATGAATTTCAGAAGATTTGTCAAAAATCAAAATATATTTTATTGCGCAAGGATCGTTCACTATTTGAAGAATTTCAATAAAAATGTATGAGTTTGGAAAATTGAGTAACATTAAAAAATTATAAAACTCGTCAACAATTTTAGACAATCAGAAAAACATAGCCAAGTTCATTAACTATTGATACATTTTTTAAACTGCACAAAAATGTGCAATATTTCATAAAACGTCAGCTATTGTGCAAGGTTCGAAAATTTGGGAAACATCGAGAAATGTTTTGTCGTATAGTGACATTAAGTAATTTCGAGTAATTTTATATATTTTAATAACTCCTATCTACGGAAACACGGAAAACGTTGGAAACGTAAAAGGCATTTCATAACTCGAAACAAGAAAAAAATCGTAGAGTTTTAAACAATTTTCGATTGATTTTGTAGATTTTGGAAATTCATGAAAGATTCCGTCAAACAGAAATTATTGTAATGTTCTCCAATTTTCGAAAAATCAATAAATGTTTAGTCGTACGGGAACCTTGGAGAATTTCGAAGATTCAAATAAAAACATCAAAATCTATGTTTTGAATTATAAAAAAATACAAAAATTTCAATTATTGTCAATAATTGAATTAGGAAATTTGAGAAACATGAAAATATGCGAAAATATATACATTATAAATATTGTTGATTTTAGGGAATTCTGGGAATCTCATTCAACTACAGAAACTTTGTAACAATCCCAAAATTATTAAATATATAAAAGTTTTCTGTAGTGCGGAGATCATCGATGATCTTGTAATTCGTATAAAATCGATAAATTGTGAAAATATGTAGCGATTCTGAAAAAAGACTACTAGCACTATCTTGTTTCGGATTTTGTCGCTACAAGATTTTCCCGGGGAGTGAGGAGGCCTTATCAAATCCAAGACAGTAGCGCTGCGTAGCGCTACATAGCGGGAAAGCGCTACGGCCCGAAAAACAAAAAATTTGATTCTGACTTTGCTATTGATAGAATTCTTTTCGCTGATTTTGACAAATTAAAAACCGTAAAAAAATTAGGGTTTATAAAAAACTGGAAGCTACTCCAATAATACCAGTAACTAAAATTTGTAAATAAAATATTAATACTCCAGACGAACGTTTCATTCAACATATAAAAGTATTCCAACAAAACTTGAAGATTTTCCTACGCTGTACTACAAAAAATTTGATATTAAAATCTTACCAAGGTACAAAAATTAACTCAAAATGTTAGAATAAAGTTTTGTCAACAATTTTAATTTCATAGTCCCCTAAGCTACTTTTTCGTTAAAATTATTCATCAGAATAGTTTTCAACTTCTCAAAGGACAAAATCGAAAGACATCCTTTCCAAGCACACAAATTGTTGAAACTTTCCCTCATTTTACAAACAAAATTGATCAAAATTCGTCCTAAATTTCTCCCCATGCATACGCTACTGCCTCGAGAAATGCGCGAAATAAAAAAGAAATGTTCTCCAACTTTCCTCCATCTTCTGGATTTTCCTTGATTGTTATAGTCAGCCTGGTTTGCCGGAAACACCGGAAGTGCCACTCGCGGCACTTCCGGCGTTGGCTCGATCAGGGTCGTAATTGCCGGACGATTCGTGAGTAAATTTCCGATGTCATTCAGAAAACGAAATGAACGGTCTCGGTCACCGAGAATAGTGCCATTCAGCATTGAAAAGAGCTCTTGTCGCCACTCGTGGGCAAGGGCCTCGGGATGAATCATTTACGGCCGCGCTGCTCTCGCATCGTATTACAGAAAGAAGGGAAAAAACGAAAGGTGCCGAGGCTCCACTTTCAACTCGTAATTATGATATCACAGCACGAAAATAGCCTCTCTTTCATAATCTCTTCGCACTTAATTAGGGTAGTTGTTGCACTTGAAAGAAATTCAAGTTAGTCACACAGTCTTGCGTGGCCAACTTGATTCAGTTCCGCAATTTTGGTTCGTACACGTGGCAAAATTGCAACTGTTTTTTTTAAATCTCGCTCAGCGTACGTAAATATGTAAACATGTTCTACATGCGCAGCCGTATTCACCCATGTAGTGTTTTTGTGATTTATTCGAATTTTCGAGTGATATAAATATGTTGGAAATATTTTCATCGAGTCTCACGGTGGTCCCGAATCCGAAAAAGCTGGCCAAAATTCGAAATTCAATTACCATGCAAAAATGTTTGCTGCTCGGGGGTTTCCGGGGTCGCTGATTTTAAATCTTGATCAGTTTCGATGGTTATCGAAATGGGCGAACACAGAATGAGGCAAAAATTGCATTAACTTTTATTTTTTGGCGAATGATATGAACAACGGTTGAGGAGTTTCGAGATCACTGATGGCAAGTCGGAGGGTATGTTATTTATATAAACAAGGTGGTTGTACTAATTTAATCACGAACTTCCGGATAGGTTTGATGGTCATGTTATGAGTAAGGTATTCTAGGAATTTCAATGGGGTCGTCGGTAGTACGCCAATATGAGGCGGTTGGAGCCGGGATCTGGGTTGGGGGGGGGGGGAGGGGGGGGGGACGGGGGGGAGGCGTGGGGGCGGGGGGGGGGGGGGGGCGAAGGGGGGGGGGGGGGGGGGTGCGGGGTTGGTGAGGGGGTGGGAGGGAGGGTGGAGGGAGGGGGGGGGGGGGGGGAGGGGGAGACGGAGTGGGGGCGGGTGTGGGGGGTTGGGGGTGGTAAGGGGGGGTGGGTGGAGGGAATTCATGACAACTAATAACGTTCCGGAGCATGAGAAGAAGATGACTAATGACTTTTCCAAAGATCCTACAACCTAAAATGCCTAACAAAAAAAATTCATTTTTCGAATTTTGACCAGCTTTCTCGGATTCGGGACCACTGCGCGTCTTTCAAAATTCGGCGTTGCCAAGCGTACCACATTAGTTGCATGGTCCGTTGAAAAGTGACAGTTGTATGTTTTTTTTTTTTTTTTTAAATTTCTCAAAAAATAGTTCGATAACCTCTGTTAAAAATGTTTCAAGGTTGTTTTTTATTATAAAAGTAATTTTCAGGAATTATTTCAGAAATACATATAGAAAAGTTTTTGAAATATGAGCGGAAATGCACGATTCCCCATATATATATATATATATATATATATATATATACACGGTTATTTCAACAAATTGTGTCTAAAAAATATGTGCGGTAAGCAATATTTTTACCATAGATTAGGTGCAATATCAAGATCAAACTCTCAAAATTTAGAGAAAATCTATAGAAAATTGCTTAAGCGTAAGCACTGCCATTAGTACTTTTTTTATTTCTCTGCACAATATTGATTCTTGGGGGGGGGGAGTTGTTTTTTACACGGAGAAAAAAAATATAAGAAATTTTAGTATACCTTCTCGGACCAGAATTATACCTCAGGTCCATATCTAAAAAATGGTAGACCAGTATACTAAAATATACTATAAGTCTTATGAAATTTCTTATACGATTTAATAATTTTTGGTAGATGTCCGAACAAAAAGTATTCTATCCTATACTGAATTTTAGTATACCAATATACTGATTTTTAGGTATAGGTCTGAGGTATGATTGCAGTCCGAGAAGGTACACAAAAATTTCTTATGATTTTTTTCTCCGTGTACTCGTAGAAAAAGTTGAAATTTCGCCGATGCTATGGGTACTACTTTAATTGATTTTTACACTGAGTCATTCCATTAAGAATTAATTAGGTCAGCACTGACAATATGACTCGTTTTTTTTAATTCTGTTAATTATTACACAATTCAGTTTTTAAATACAAGCATTTTTCATTATTCACTGAAAACTGGTTTTTTCGAACGATTTTCGATTTCGTTGCTAAATTTAGAGTAATCTCACTTGAGTAGAAAATCTTACTGAAATTATATTTCTCTGAAGAAAATTTACGGATTTCGAAAATTATTTTGTAGGAATCTATGCATGATATTCACAATGAGTATTTGCATGGTTTCAATGTTATCTCTTCATAAAATGTTTTTTAAATGAAAAATATAACAAATACTAAATAAACGAAACCAGGAAGTTTCGTGAACTGCTCAACATTTGTGGTTTGTGAAAATTTTATTCGAAATTTTGGAAAAAGTTTGTTCTTATGCATAGTAAGAAATTCTGGAATAACTCAAAGAAAATGAGTGAAAATGAAAAATTTAGTAAATTACTTTCAAAAAAACAGTGACAAATTATGGCAAATTACAGAAAACCTCGGTTAATCATTGGAGATGTTGAACAATTTTTCGAAATCGTAGGAAAAGCTACTTAATAATTGAAAATTACGAAAACCTATGGGAAAATATATCTAATCCGATCCTAGAATTTTCTATAGTTTCATATAGCTTTGTGATATAATAAAAAATGGCTAAGTATTGGACATTATAGAATATTATAGATACACATAGGAGAGTACTAAAAATTATGAGACCTCATAAGAATCATAAGAAATCATTAGAATCGTAAAAATTCAAAAAATATCACAGAAATTAGAGTACAACAATAAGTAATCATTACAATAAATGATTTTCAGTGATTAATCAAGTAATTAATCAACAATAAAATCGACTATACTGTCATGAATATCTTCTTGTAAAATGATAACTCCGATCAAATCTTTTTTCCAAACTTGGACTATTTATTCAAAAACCACTTCTTTTGTATCAAGCTTTCGGCCTTAAATTGGGCCCTTTTCAAGACCTGTGTGTCACAATATGATAATAATGTAAATCCAACGAAAATAAAAAAAAAAAAAAAAAAAAAAAAAAAAAAACAAACTATGAATATCATTCCAGTGTTGCACTTTTCTTTGCTTACTGAATGTTCTCCTCATATATTAAATAAATGCCATTTCAGTGAATGGCCTTTTCCTGTAACTTGTCTCTTTATTGAATATAACGTTTTCCCAATCGAATTCATGATTATTATTGATGATTATTTTCAATCCCATGTTCACATATTACAGATATTTCCACATTGGGTTGATGTATATTATTCCAAGTTCCTTCTTCCTTTTCGCTGTATATCTTTAGTTCGACCGATATACACACTTCATTACATTTATTACATTCAATTTTTAACACTCTGTTGAATTTTTTAGTGGGTTGAACTTTGTCTTCGCTTTTTTTTACAGATCTGTTTTTAAATGTTTGATCTACTTCGTGAACAACTCGAACACAAAATTTTGTAAATTTATTTATGATTATTTCTGATACATTCTAAGAACAGATGGAAAAATTATCAACTTGTTGTCATATTTATTTATTGCAGTCAAAACACGTGTTGTAATTTTTCATATCTTTCTTT
Organism: Platygaster robiniae; assembly: GCA_028476575.1. NCBI lineage: Eukaryota > Metazoa > Arthropoda > Insecta > Hymenoptera > Platygastridae > Platygaster > Platygaster robiniae. Next base: position 41,454,598 of record CM052021.1, read on the forward strand.
GAATTTTATTCCTTTTTTATCTGAATTATGAACCACCTCACGAGGATAGTTATTTAAAATGAAATCTCTTAAATTTGATAGACATTATACACTCGCACCTGCTTAGTGGGGACTGATCGGGAACCGAGTCTCTCCTAACCATAGGACGTTTTTTTTCGTGCCCCGTCCAGATGACTGAGATCCGTGAATACTGAACTACGCGAAAAAAACGGCCATTAAAATTCCGTAGTGAGCCAAACGATAGTTTTCGTCACTCGAAATGCCGGCGACTGCTGAGCTAACGCTTCATGGAACATTAGGCCGAGACTCGAGTCCCAGTATCTCATTCCCCCGCTAAACAGGTACGAGTGTAATGATAACACTCATTTGATAAGAAATGGTACCAATTTGCGAATTGACGGATGCGATGAAAGAAAAGTAAAACATGTTGAAAATAAAGACTACACGGAAATAAATGCTTCAGTAGTGAGAAAAAAAAACTTTGGTTAGAGGCTTATTGGTTGTGACACTGTAAAAAAATGTGTACCTCATCTTAAGGATTTGTTATTGTATCAATTTCATGTTCTTGTTACGACAAAAGGTCATGGTATTGCGTGTTTGGACATGACTTCCAAACTTTACTCTTTGTATCTATTCAGTGCGATAGAGACATCTATACTGCGCTGGGTGACTTACAAAAACTTAGGTAACTTATCATATATGCATACGACAACCATGGCTTTGGTAACCATAGCCAAAGTACGATGAAGGGCCACCTATAATAAGTGGCTAGATACTTCATGTGGTCGTTCTTCACTGTTTCTGGTTATGTGCGCGAGTCAGTCTTTTTGCCCGTGGCTCTCAGTGGCTGTATCGTACGTGAAGTGTTGTTTTTTTCAGTTATGAATGGGGAGATTCGTGAATTTATTTGCAAGAATGGCTTACATAGATCATTAAGATTTTGGTGTGCTTTGTAATAAATATCAGTATCCCAAATTCCAACCTTGTCAAAAACACCTTCACAAAATTGAGGATACGAATCCTCTAAGTAACCTACAACTTAAGATTTTGCCCTTCATTCGAGTGTTTTCCCCTGAAGTTTGGATCTAAATTTGAAATTATTATTTATGGCATTTTGCTGTCCTTTTTTACGACAGCTGAAGTATTAAGAATGCGAAAGTTTTTTTCGAACAACAAGCAAAATCGTAAGTCTTTTGACTTACGACACATAAGAAAAGGAAATAACGAAAATTATTTTTGTATCGTATAAAAAAGATTGGTTTTTCTACAAATAGAATATTTTATATAATGCAAAAAGCGCTATTGAAATGTAACGCAAAGTATTGGTTGTCACTTCCAAACTAAAATATCAAAAATTAGAGGGAAGAAACTTTGCTCAGATCATCAAATTTGATTGAATTTTCAGTTTCTTGCGGTGGAGTGTAATCGCGTTTAATTATATACGTACAAAATATCATTAACCGATGTATAATATCCGTTCATGGAAATATCGACGTTTCGAATGGAAAATATCGATACTTTGATAATGTCTCGGGAGAGGATCAACAATCCTATTTCAGGGTAGCAACAGACCGCGAGCGAATGAAGAAGGCATAGAGGCAGAACCGCGGAGTGTCTATTTACGAGTTGTCCGCCGGCGCCGTCATGTCCCGAGTAAAAATACATCGTAGTTCGCGCGCTCTGTACAAAAACCCTCTTCGCCGTGCCTTCTAAACCCGCAGCTCTCGGGCACATTTGCCCGCGACGTTCCCTCGCTTCTTGAATGCTTGCCAAACGCGTCCTATTTCGCAATTTTTATCCCCCCCCCCCACCCCCACCCCACTTCCCATGAGCCTTTTTTCTACACTATAAAAAGTCTAATCGTAAAATTGCTACATTTTTCACGTAGCTGAAGCTGGGACCTACTTTGAAAATAGTTTTTTTCTTACTGGGCATTGGTAGAACTACGCCAAGAATAATAAGGTTCAATTAAAAATTAAAATTACGAGTGCATAATTATATATACATATACTAGCGGGGCTTCACCCCCCCCCCGCGCGCTTCGCGCCCCAACCCCCATGTAGTATTTGATTAAGGTATAGTTTTTTGTACAAAAAAATTTTTCCAAAATACAATGACATCATTTAATCGTGACCTTTAAGTAAGTGAATAGGAATAAATCATTCATAAGACTTTGGGCAGTATTAGCCCGATGTTCGGGTATATTGTCTAATAGTCAATATTTGGACCTATTCGTGGAAATATTAGCAGTTTTACAGTTGGTTGATAACTAATGTTCGACAGAGACTGAGTTGATATTGGTCCAATATAAAAGCAATATTTGTCTTATGCTGGCCTTTATTGAGGCAATACTGCAAGCCAGTTGATGGCCAGTACAATGCCAAAAATAGGCAAACTACAAAAACATATTGTCATCATGTAAATTTCATGATTTTTCTATATTTGGTCATTCTTGAGACTTTTGTGACATTGTTGAACCTTCCGAAATTTCGGGATTTTCCGAAATTTTGTAATCTCGTGGAATACGCAGAGAAAAATCGAGTCAGTTGCTTCAACTGCATTTTTTCAGTTAGGACACGATTTTGCTGACGTTACGGGAATTTTCGTCAACTCCAACTGAAAAATTCCGTTAGCGCTATAGCTGCCACTGAAAGATTCGATCATCCTAACTGAAAAAAAAGTTGGAACCGGCGCAACTGAGATTTTCAGTTATGACACGGTCATAACTGAAAAATTCAGTCATCGGAACTGAACATTTCCGTTGTTATGAGTGAAATCTAAAATGACCGCAACAGAAAGTTTATTTACTGAACAGCGTCAACTATTGTTTTCAGTTAAAGCAACTGGAAATTCGATCACTGCGACTGAAAATTCAATTAGCGCAACTGAAATTTTCAATCATGCCTATTCTAACAAAAATTCAGTTGGAGCAACCGAAATTGGAAATTTTTTTCCTCTGTGTAATGTTATTTTGAGATTTCGTCGTTTTCCAAATTCGGAAAGTTGAAAAATTTCGTAATTTTTTAAAATGATGTCATTTTATCAAACTATGGAAAAAGTTAAACATCTGATTTGTATTTATTGTGAGATGAATGGAGTTCTATTTTGCGGTGGGGTATTAGAAGTTCGACTTCAAATATTAAATTTCGTTTGATTTTGGATCTTGAGAAATACTTCGCTCGCTATACATAGAATGGCAAGACATTAGAAATTTCACTTTGTTTTTATAGTGTAGTTACATTTTATAATAGACCATTAGAAATTTCACGTAATATGTGAAATTTTTATTTTATTGTTGAACATTAACTACTTTTTTCGCTCTAAATAGCAGCAACCTACTATAAAGTAAAACTTCTGATGGTCCACTCTAAAGTGAAACTTTTGCATCAGCAAAGGATTGAAATCTCTTGTGGTGAAAGGTATAGTAAAATTTCAAATGTCTCGCCATAGAAGTGAAACCGTAACTGGCAACCTACGCGTATTCGCCATTTAGAATAGATTTGAACATGATTGCCATTTGGACATAAAAAATTCCACAAACTGAAACTTCTGTCAAAAAATGGTAGGTACTATGGTGGGGCGAAAAAGTTTCATAAAGTGAGACTTGATTTGTATGGTTCTTGACATAGCTGAGGCGTCGCGCAAGAGCATCTGAAGAAGTTTTCACAAAGCGAAACTTCTGATGTCCAAAATTGGTACAATGGTAAGGCATCAAAAGTTTTACATAGTGAAACTTATTATGTACGCTTTTTAACTAAGCCGAGGATCATCGGTTGGTATGTTGGCGGCGTGAGAAGGATCAAGTTTTTTTTTATTATGTAGGAAAAAGACTTTCGGCCTTCCAGCTACCGTGTCAGCATGTGTTTCTCGGCTTAGCCGAGGCGAAGATAAATTAAAAATAAATAAATAAAAACTTCTCATGTCCAAAAATGGTACTACGGTAGAACATAAGAGTTTCACAATGTGCGACTTCTGATGTATGCTTCTCGGCTTAGTCGAGGAGCATACATCAAGTTTTTTTTATAATGTAGAGATATAGATCAATATATTTCGATTATATTATTTTCGATTATATTATGTAATTTTGATTATCTCATCTTGGTCATTTTACCTCGATTATCTTATGTTTGTATAGTTATCTCATGTATAATATCTTTGTCGAATGTTTAACAGTCAAGTCGACAGTTTTAAATTTAAATTGATCAATATTAAAAGAAGTTCGCAGTGTCAGTCTGACAATTAGATAATCCAGATAAGATGATACATATAAAATAATATAGATGAGATAATCAAGATACCATAATAGAGTTGAATTATCTAATCATTTCAAATAAATAATAAAGTTTAGTTTAATTTTTAATAAGAATGAATTAAATGTATCACTTTTAAGGAAAACCGTGATTTGCACTATGAAAGTAATATTGCTAATGATTATAAGTGTGAAAAAAATAACTTTTTAATTCATCCATTCGAAAATATGGCTACTATTTTATTTGTTTTGATAAAATATCGAAAAAATATATATCATATAATATAATATATTAAAATACATAATTATGTACTAGGGGAGCTTTGCCCTCTGCGCCCTTTGCGCGCCGACCCCCGTAAGGTTTTAGTTTTCTAACTGTATGATTTAGATTTTGAATATGCATTATTCCATTTTCATTGAAATATTTTTTTGAATATTATTATTTTATGATTTTATGAATGTTTGTAATATTCTGTAATGAATATTCAATTTGAAATTTGAAAACTTTCAAATTGAAAGTTTACTTTGTAAACTATGTCATTCGCTTTTATTTTTTTTTTTACCATTTTTTATATACATAGTTATATTATTATTTTCAATAACTCTCAAAATATTTTATTAAAACAAATATGATACGACCTATATTTTTGAATAGATAAATTATTAAATGATTCAAATAATTATCATAAGAAATGTTACCTTTATAGTGTACATCGCGTTATTCTTTAAAAGTTATACATATAATTCATTCTTATATGAAATTAAATTTTTTTATTTCTATTATATCACCTTTATTATCTTATATAGTTCATTTTTTCTTGAGTATCTTATCTCGATTATCTCATCTTCATCATCTCATTTTGATAATCTCATCCTCATTTTCTACTAGTCGGACTGACACGCCCGTGGCGGCGGCGGCGGCGACGATCAACTTTTTTTCTTTTATATATTATAAGAAAATAATTTTTATATATTAGTGTAACTAATACAAAAAAAATTACTACTAAAAATTCAAAATTATTTGTAGCAACTGAAATGAAAAAAAAAAACATTTTAAAAACAATGAAATTAAAATTATTAAACTTAATAATGCTGCACTGCTTTTGAGTCGACAATTAAGGCTCCCGATGTACTAACCTGTCGAGCTCTTGAAAATGCGTAAAAGTATTGTCCATCGTCTAAACCGAGGCAAAAAATATTTTTTAGAGAAACGTAAGTTAACAAAAAATACTGTCACGTTCAGCTCGACAAGGCGCATCTTTTTTGTCATAAACATTTTCTCCCAGTTTATTTTTGTATCCGCTATAAAATAAACAATGGGTTTTTTCATAGTTTCGAAAATCAATGCTGTTTGAAACTAAAATTGCTGAAACTCATTCAATACTTCACCAATTTTGTTAAAATTTTTTTTTTCGACACTCTATGAAGCTATACTTTACACTAGAGTCAGTGAAAATGCAAAAAATATTGAACACTTATCGGAAATAATTTATTTATTAGCAGTGGCTAAAAATAATTCAACTTTTTTTTCGACATGTGAGGAAGTTTTTTCTTATTGAAGCTATAAAAAACTTCCAGCGGAGAAGTTGGTCGGAACCGTTTAAAGGAGTTTTTGGGATAAAAATTACATTGATTGGAGCAATAGTTAATGATATATTGACGTTTTATTGACAGTGCGGAATGCATTTCGACGCATGCGCCTGTTGTTCTCATGCCCATGTCTGAAAAAATACACTTATCACGCATGAAATTGAACACTAGTTGCTAGAACTTAATTTGTAACATTGCAAATGCATTTATTGGTAAGTTTCATTAGTCAGGATATCCTTGAAACCTATCTCTTTCCGCTTATAATCTTAGACACATTCCAACTTCTGACATTGGAAAATTCGAATGGCGTCGCGAATTATGCAATGTATTGTTAAATATAATGTATATTATAATTATGTATTAGTATATTATGCTCCGAGGTATACACGGCCGTGATTATGGGCCGATCGTGGTTTTTTCAGGACGGGTCGGAAAAACATGCGCTCCGTATATTATTGTGAATTCCGGAAATCGCCTTTTTTGACGGAACGAAAGTTTGCGGTTCGAGGCGAAGCCGAGGACTATAATCGTTTGCTGTAATCGATTACAGTCTTCGGCTTCGCCTCGGACCGCAAACTTTCGTTCCGTCAAAAAAGACAATTTCCGGAATTCACAATATACGGCGAGCATGTTCTTTCGGCGCGTTCCGAAAACACAACGATCGGCACATGAAGACGGCCATGCATTTTCCGAGGTGCATATGATATTTTATGCAAAATCAGCAATAAAGAGCAATGAGGGTTGTCTGTGAAATGATCGTAATGTTCTCGTTCACTGACCGTGCGCATAATAGTCGAAATTGGCGATGAAGACCCCAATTGTGACTCTCAAAAATTGGACATGGTGAGAATTTCTATTTTTTTTTTAATTTTGGAAATGCCTATTTTGACAGAACATAAATTACGTGTAATCGTTCCGTCGAAAAAGGAGACTTCCAAAAAAAAAAAATCTCATTATGTTCAGTTTTAGAGGGTCATAATGGGGTCATTATGGCCGGTTGTGATTATTATGCGCTCGGCCGGTAAACGGAAACATTAAGATCACTTCACAGGCGGCGTACAGCGCTCGTTATACAGTAGAATGCGGATGTCGAAGAACCTGATCTTGAAGAATCTTGAAAACCGTGACACCATAAATTTGCATTAGACGTCGTGTGCCCAGTCAAGCGGAAATCGTCGATCGCCGAAAAAGGGATTAAGTAAGTGCCGTTTTAAAAATTTCACCTTGGGCCCGGGCCCAAACCCTTCCAATCAAGCGATTGAGTCGCTTGGGTACGACACTGAAACGGGTCGTCAGAGTGAGCTTTCTACAATATGCGTGAAAGACTCGACAAACATTGGATGGTGAACGATGTTTTCTTAATCACCCCGAGCCTTCTTCAGGATCCGCATTCTACTGTAGCTGATTTCGCATAAAATATATTATTCAAACCCTGGTAGTAGCTTTGCCCCGTACTTATGGGTCATGTACGGGGCAAGTACAGGGCAAGTACGGGACACTTTTTCCGCTCGAAATTGACTGAAATAGAATTTTTTACAATTCAAATATATCTTATTTAGAATTGATTCATGGTTTTCAATGAATTTATAAAAAATAAAGCTATAACTTTGTGAAATAAATATATTTTTATTATTGCTGTTGTTTTGGAAATACGTAAAAATATCAATTTTTCTCCAAGTAATCTCGATATCACTCGAGACAAATCGATATTTCCATGTATTTTCAAAACAACAGCAATAATGACAATTCATTTATTTTGCAAAGTTATAACTTTATTTTTTATAATCTCACTGAAAACCATCAAGCAATACCTAAATAAAATATGATTGAATTGTAAAATAGTATATTGCGTATCAAGGGGCAAAGCAACGTCTTTTCATGCGCGACGGGACAACGCTGTCGAAACGAGGTAATTCCACGAGTTGCGAAGTGAGCGTAGGTTCCCCTTTTCGACTCGGTGGAATATAATTGGTGACTTCGCGCGTAAGAGCGTTTTTACTTTCTTCACCGTTCGAAAAGGAGATTCTTACGCTCAATCCGCGACCCGCAAAACACACTTATTTAAAGCGGCTACCATGAAAAAGTCTGTTTCAGTCATTTTCGAGTGGAAAAAAAGTGCCCCGTACTTGCCTTGTACTTACCACGTACATGACCCATAAGTACGGGGCAAAGCTACTACCAGGGAAATCGATGTTTTTTACGCAAATTGATAGAGAAATGACCGGATTGTTGTATTGGAAAAATTATTTATTATTAACTAACATACTTCATAAGTACATCCATTTTCATTGTATATTCATAGTCGTTGGAAAAATAATAATCAAATAGCAATAGGATAATCATTCTAAAAATTGAGCTAAACTTCGCTTTAACATTATTCATTAAATAAATTTGTACTAAATCGAATTCTACAATTCCACTTTATTTTTATTGCTTACAAAATTATACTACAGAGTTTTTTAACAAAAAAAAAGCAAATAGTCGAGTACATGTTAACTTACATGTTCATATCTTATTTTTTTATCATATTTTGAATCAAAGCGTGATTGAGTGTAATTTTCGAGATGACTATCACGTTTAATATCATTTTTCCATCGACTATAAATCAGGGGTGGGAACTTAGAAACTCGGAGGGTAATCCCCACCATTGCCTACCATCACGCTCTCTCATTCTCTCGGAGCCGAATAAGTGAGAGAGACTGATCGTGGGCATTGATGGGGGTTGCACTCCGAATTTTCAAGTTTCGATCCCTGTTATAAATATTCAATAATAATAAATGTACGTACCAAGTATATTAGTCGATAATAAATAATTGTTTCAATACAACGATCCGGTTATTTCTCTATAAATTTTCGTAAAAAACATTGATTTTTAATTATATTGCATAAGTTGCGACGCTATTCGAATTTTCCAATGTCAGAAGTTGAAACGTGTCTAAGATTATAAGCGAAAAGTTTCAATGATATCCTGACTAATAAAACTTACCAATAAATGCATTTGCAATGTTAAAAATTCAAATGAAGCAACCATCGTTCAATTTCGTGCAAAATACATAAGTGAATTTTTTCACGCATGGGCATGAGAACAACAGGCGCGCGTCAGAATGCGTTACGCGTTGTCTATAAAATGTCGATATATTATAACCTATTGCTCTAATCAATGAAATTTTTTCCCAAAAACTCCTTATATGAATGCAATATATTAACCTTATATGAAGGCTGATCCATATAGCTTTGGGTTGTCAACTTGACGTTTGTGGTGAATCTGTCGATACTCAACGAGTTGTGTACTATATTTTTCACAACCAGTGTATCGAAAAATCGATTTGGGCGTCTGCCAAGTTAACTGAGCGACTTCAGGTTGGTTCTTTTTCTCCACTCGTAGGAGCGAGGTAAATGAAATCGAGTGTAGAAAATGAACTAACCTGAAATCGCTTAATTATTATGCCATGCTTGGCACTTTGGCAGACGTCGTAAATCGAGTTTTCGATACTCGAGTTGTAAAAAATAATTTATTCATTTTTTTATTCAATCAAATCAACGGGCATAGCCCTTTTGTACAAAAAATAATATAATCTTCTGCAACAAAGATAATCAAGTAGCCAGATTTGTGTAAATAAATAATATACAAAGTATATAACAAGCCAACAAAATAAAATAAAGCAACAACGAAGTCATCATCTCAATCAGGTGCACTAACGACGAGACTTATCAACATGCTGCAAATCGCCGATAGACAAGCTATTATAAAGAAAATGTCTTAATCCTGGTAGAGAGTCATTAAAAAAATAGTTCATGTATATGTAATAGCTTCATAATCATATCATAGCTCCATAGTTCGTTTTATGTTGCTTAATACAGAACAATCTACACCAGGTGGTTCTAAAATCCCTATCAGAAGCATGGCAAACTATCTTCCGACATACTTCCGGAGAATCCACCATACCGTTAGTAATCAAATACAAAAAAATAAAATCATTAACCTGCCTTCTAATGGTCAATGTCGATATCCCAAAGGTGGATTTAATCGGCGAATAATCGTGATCGGTAAAAGCCATAGGACTATTCGATAAGCCAATCGTCTAAGGGATTCGTGCTGTACCTTCTCAATACGCGACGCCATAACCTTAGCATACGGGTTCCAAATGACTGTAGCATATTCAAGGATGGGCCTTACCAAGCATTTATACAATAAGATGTAAATGTCCACACTCCTTAGTTCCGATATAACTCTGTTGACAAGACCTAATCTTAGATACCCTTTGCTACACATTGAATGTATATGATCATTGAAGGAAAAAGAATCTGTGAAATAAACACCAAGATCTAGTTTTGAACTATCGTTTCGAATTTAGAACATGTAAATAAATAAATACCTATATACTCTACGCATAAAAAAGGAGTTACTACATTTTTTGCTTTTGGCGGTGAAGAGAGTACGATTTTTTCCCGAAGTAAATAAAAGAGACCAACTCCGTGAATCCTCTTATCGAGGGTGGATTAAAAGCGAGCCTTTTCCGTCGAGAGCGATTACGATCGACAACGATGGCAATCGGTTATTCCTCCCGATCGCGGGGGGAAAAAAGGTCTCGTCACCGAGCGCCGTATACGATTTCACAATACTCTTTCACGCATCGTGCCACTTGTCTTCGCGATACAATTTATGTGTATCGGGCCCAGATGTAAAAAAGGTGCTCCTTATTATGCTGGCAACACGTGCGCCCTATCAATATTCATTCGCGCCGAGAAAGTTGCACGCGCATTTTTTTCTCTCTTTATTTTTTGGCCCCATTGTGTTTTACAATTATTTATTGGAATCTAATCATGAAAATAGACCCTCTTTGCTTCATTCGTAATATGGATATATGTACATACAGTAATCTCTCGCTTATCGTCTACCTTTTCGTTGGTCCAACTTCCAACACGTAAAAAACTTATTCCACGCACTTTTTGGTCTCGATAAAAAAATTACGAATATAACATTCACGGGGCGAGCATGGAAAAAAAAGGATTATAATAAATCGCGCAATTTCCAACAGCACGATAAAAGCGTCCCTATTTCACGAACGAGTAAATCATAGTGTTTGTCATGTCGCGACACCTGTTCTACATAACTTATTGTATAATAGTTTAATCTCTTTTCCAGACTCTCCTTGAAAGGCAGCGCGTCCCTATCTCTTTCGCAACAAGCTCGAGCAATTAAAAAAAACACGACGACGTCGGCGGTGGCGATGATGGCTTTTGTTATTGATAAAAGATATCGCCCGCAATCGGGCCGATAAAAATAAATACGACACGGCCTTCGTGGTAATTTATAAAATTCGGACTGAACGATAAATTTGGCACTGCAGAAAATTCACGGCGCTTATTTCATCCTAAACGCGTGCCTCGAAAAATCGGAGCTACCATCTAAATCTGAGTCAGTGAGAATTCACTGATTTTCAATGGGACATCGATTTATTGGAATGAGAAGACGAAAATTCATTTGATTGAATCAGTGGAATTCAGAGGCGCTGTTTGAAATAGTGAGATTGATTTTTCAAAAAAGTGAATTTGATTGGAACATAGATTACGAAATCCTTCTATTAAATTTCTATTCTTTAACCCTACCTTCATCATTTTTTGTACAATGTCAGAATGTTATTTTTCAATTTTTCTATTTCCCATGTTCGTTTGGTAATTTTGACAATATCGTGTAGGTAAAACAGCAAACCTTTGGCAATATTCTGCAGAAACACGGTAAAGATTCCGACGAGAAATTTTTACCGTATGTTTGGAAATGTAACTGTGAGTTGACGCTGTCCACCCATTCCAGTAAATTATGGTAATTTTGGAGGCACTTTCTGGCACATGATCCCAAAAATTTTTTTCCGTGTATGGTCTAAGGGTAGAGTAGAGGGGGTAGAGTTCGAGTTTTTTTGTCACTTTAAAACGAGTCTAAGAAGACATTTTACTAGAGTGATTTAGTAAAATCAATCGCGGTATTTAACCGAGGCGATTCGTGAATTACGGGCTCTGATTAAACTGCCCGCATCTATCCTTATCACGTGTCTTAATCAAATTAGATTTACGATCACACGGAAGCCATTTTGGTTACGAACTTCAATAAACATGCCGAGGCGCGCTCGGCGCTCGTAAAAATACGCATTGCCCGACAAACGCGCGCGAGTGCTCGATTTTTTTTTTAATTTCTCATTTCCCCCTCCCCCGCCCTTTACTTCTCGAGACTGTCAATTTGCCGTCTCAATGCGTCGTTAATTGTGCTCGCCTATCGATTGTTCGATGGCATTTCACTTCATATATATATTTTTTTCATTTTTTCACCTTCAGTGGAGATGAAGAAAATTTTACTCGACGTCGTGTATACACATATATCAGCCAATTTTCACCTTTACAACGAGTATACGAAAACAAGGGCATAAATGTATAACTACACATTTCAGATTTTGTTGATATTTTTTGAAGCCAAAATTTACGTATTTGTCTGTGAAATAACTTCAATCTCAAAAAAATTTTTTTCCTAAACCTAACTTCATGTCACCGCAAATACACAAATTTATATTTCAATTGCAAGAATTTCTCCATAAAAAAATTGTAACTATCAGACTCAATTTTCAAAAGAAATGAAAATTCTAAAAATTTCGTAATCTGCACCTTCATAGGCAATTTTTCTCTAAATGTACTTCTTATTAGATTTTCCGAGCCACTCCAACTGTCACGTTATTGAAAGAAAGAATATTCATTTTTGCTTCGTTAATTTTATGTTTGAAATTCCAGTTAAGTAAAAAAATGATCCAATTATGGGTGCGTTTCGTAGAGGAAACGTTTCACGAATTTTCCAACGAAAATAGAATAGTTTTCTTTGAGCCGTAATTAGACTACTTCTCATAACGTGCGCTGGTGGTACAGATGGGGAACCACTTAAACTTACATTTTTTGTAACATTTACTCTAGTATAAATTTACCCGTCCATCATAATATTTTATTAGATCAATAAGTGATATAATAATACGAGGGTATCTACTAAATAGGCTGAAAATTATTCCCGTACATTTTTTACTTTTCTCCCGTACATGGCTTTGGAAAACTTCAACACTTGATGATATTGCAGAAATTTCGTACGTTTTGATGTTGATGCATTAAATGAATTGAATAATGTGATTATTTCAGTCCTTTCTCGTGCGAGAAATTCCACTCTTGAAAACTGATCTTATAATTTACAGTTTCGAGAATTTCGTACATCCAAGTTTTTTTATATTCCATTAGCATAGTGTACGTCTGTAACTATTTTTCATCGTTTATTTCTCAATTTTATTCAATTCTTTTACTTTGCAGTAATAAATTCGATAAACAAAACTATCATTAAGAATTTAAGGATTCGTAGCACTGAGTAATAATCATAAGAAGAACTTTCACCACATATCAATACAAATTTACCAAATTGCAGTCAACTTGGTTTTCGGATGCGAAATATTTATAGTTTTGAAAATTTCTTACTCAAAATATCAAAATTACTTATTGTTCTCACCTCGAAATTGTCATTTGTCATCAATTCAATCCATAATAATAACTTTGGTAATTTTATTATTTATCATCATTGTTTTTTATTCTTATTTTATAGAGAATCCGATGAAAAATATTGTCATAAAAAGTGTTTAAGATTTAGAAATCAAAGTAATTGATTTTCAAGTAGTCAATATCGGTGACATGTGCTTTATTTAAAAGTCTGAGTCGCGATTCCATTACTCAGTTTCCCTTCTTTTAATTACTCTTTCAATATTAATTTACTTTTTTTTATATTATTAGCATTATCAAATGATACTGTGGTATTGGATTTATATTGCGAAAAATTTTTAATTTATTGCATTTTATACCATACTTTTGTTGTGTATTGTAATTCCTACTAATCCATATTTCGAAAAAAATCGTATAGTTTAGCTGGTATTCAAATATGTATAGTTTCTTTTTATAAAACTGGTGTTGCGATTTGAAAAATGGTATATTATATCTCGTAGGGCACAACACTGAGAAAAAAATCTGATACTTTTTACCATATACAAGGTGATCCAAACTAACCTGGACACCCGAAAAATATAGATTCCTGATGAAATTATAAGACTTTTTTATCCTTTGCTATTTTCCAAAAAACTCAACATTTAAAAAGTTATTCAAGCTTAAAATTTTAACAATAAAAGCCCTCTCTCAACGAATGGGAGTCAAATTCACCAAAACAAATTTTTCCTGAATTTTCTTTATATTTTTCTGAATAAAAAAGTCCTTTGCCACTTTTTACAAAACTCAAAATCTGAAAGTTATTCAGGTCACAAGTTTTAACCAATCAGATTTCTTAGATTATATGCTCGAATAACTTTTTTTATTTTTAGTTTTGTAAAAAGTGGCAAAGGACTTTTTTATTCAGAAAAATATGAAGAAAATTTAGGAAAAATTTATTTCGGTGAATTTGACTCCCACTCGTCGGGAGAGGGTTTTTATCGTTTAAATTTTAAGCTTGAATAACTTTTTAATTTTTGAGTTTTTTGGAAAATATCAAAGGATAAAAAAATCTTATAATTTCATGAAGAATCTATATTTTTCGGGTGTCCAGGTTAGTTTGGATCACCCTGTGTATGGTAAAAAGTACAATAATATTGTAAGTTTACCAATCATATTGCAGGTTTTCCAACACTATTGTAGGTTTTGCGATTTTACTACAAATTCAGTTATGTTATGTTTAGTTATTGTGACGTGAGCTGAGAAAAGACACCTAAGCCGGAAAAAATGGACTCCGAGATCATTGCTGTTTCTGGTCTTTAGATATATCTCTTTCTAATTGTGAAGTCAAAAATGTTGTGTTGATTAATTTGTTATGAAATAAGGCTCTGAACGAATCGCATTCAAAAGATGTTCGAGCCCTCTTTCTCCTAGTACACACATTCGCACGCATTATGTCAGCAAGCTCGAGCAAACTCGAGCAAACTCGGGACACTACCTGCTCTGGTCACCAGAAAAAGTTGTGTGCAGTAGTGTATGTAATGAGAGAGTAAGGAATATCGGAAAGGCCTATCGGCTCCTCGCTTCTTCTTCCGCTTCTCTTGAAAAATCTCCGTTCTGCGGCTTAGGTGTCTTTCCTCAGATCGCGTCACAATTGCAATATTGTACAGTAAAATTGTTGTATTGTACAAATGCCGGTTTTTACTGAATAATTTCGAAAATTTATTATCTACAAACGCAAATTGTACTATGCGAATTGTGATTTTTGCTAAAATTTTTGTCTACGGGCCGGTGCGTCCACGTAAAGCGCAGGCGCGGAGTTTCAGCCAACTGGCAACAGGTGACGACCGCGTCACCTTTCTCACCCGCAATGTACACAGTAAAAAATCTCTGATGAAAATTCCGTGTCCTAAGAGGAGCTCGCTTAATTCTACAGGCTTCGGTGAAATTCTCTAGGCTAGACCTCGTAATTTTTATCAAAATTGTTATGAAAATCACTGCAAGTTTTACCACAAGCTGGTAAAATTCGCCAAGATTGTAAAATCACTAGACTGAGCCTCGTGTCGGAAGTTAGTGAGGCTGAGCCTAGGGATTTTACTAGCTGCCAGTAAGTTTCAGGGGAGAGCTCAAAATCTCTAGGTTGAGCCTAGTGAAAATGCTAGCTTCTCTCAAGTTCGTGGAATGACACGATGGAAATTACTAAGCTCAGCATAGTATTAAAATTACGCGCGGCTAGAGATTTTCAACAGCGTTTTTTACTGTGTGCATACACATGCATTCGAATAGACCAGAAAAGCTGGCCCTCAAGTAATAAACACATTTTGTGTTATGAAGGCTGGTTTTTTACTTTTTAACGCCCCCCCCTTTATTGAATCAGCGAACGTGACGTAAAAATTTACATTACTTTTTCTTCGACTTTTCCGAATATTGTATTTTCTGAAATGTGGATCAGTAGGAATTACAATATGATATTGCAAAAAGGACAAAAAGTATAGTAAAAAACGAGATATGTAAATGAGTTTTTGCAACAGAATATATCTATTACTATAACGTCATTTTGACAATATTTACAATATATGTGACCCGGTCTATACAAAGGTACCTTACAACCAAATCGATACACTGAGAAGAGGAAACCGTCACGATGACAATACGTTTTCAATTTCTATTCAACGCATGACACAAGAAATCATCTGCCTGTTACAATGATATGTATTCGTATCAGAACGAAATCGTATTGTCTTATAGGTATCTGATATCGTTCCTTGCAGCATCTGCCCAGATTTCTAGGGCAACTAAAAAGTATTGTCCCTTGCAGTATCTTATCGTCAACATGACAATTTCAACTCACAATGTAAGGCAGACTTTCTTGTTCATTTGACATGATGAATGGGCTGAGTCGGTTTGGTTGCTGGCACCTTTCTACGGACCGGGTCACATGTAATGAAAATTGCTATACAATCTATCATCAAAAACTGCACTTTGTCAGAGTGATTCCCATTTATTATGCAGTGTTGTAATATTTGTTAAAATTACTATATTTTTTTCTCAGTGTATATTTTTTGCTCAGTGAGCTCTGTGTGGCACATCACATGCACTGCTAGAGAAAACACTATTATTTTATCAGTTACAGAGTGATATAGGCTGTATTGTAGAAACGATTGAAACGGAAAACGACGCATAGCTGCGAGGGAGTGTTCGAGGGCATTTTCATAGCCAAGTGGGTGAAAGTTGTATGGAACACCGGTAGCCACTGCTCGCGTAGAGCCAGGGTCATTCCGGAATAAACACAAGCGAGATGCAGTTCTCGGTGCGTGCGTGCAGACATTTTCACGCGTGTCAATTGCCCTGCCGTCGCCGTGAAAACCACGCTCTACACAACATCAAGTGCTATCCGGAGAAAACCACTTTCAAATCCTGATCAGGAACATCCATTGTCAAAATTTCAAGCCTACAATCCCAATTTCATTTCAACAATCAATCGCACCTACTCAATTGATATGAAAATTACAAACGAGAATAGTATATTATGCAACTGAGGTTGAGTAAGCGACAGATGTTTTTTTTAGACTAAATTAAATAATAGTACTTTTTGCATCTAGGGAAAATAGTATATCGTGTAGCTAGGAGCAAAAACAGCCGATTTAAAACTCGTGTGAGGTACACTCGATACTTTTTGCTTCGAAAACAGTAAAAATGAGCGTATCAAAACTGTTTCGACATGGCAAATGAAGGGTTGAAGGTCGACACGGAGGCTGGAGAAAATGATAGTCGGCAAGGAAAAGGGGGGGGGGGGTCGTCCTTTTTAGCCCGCCGGGTTTACAAGGAGCCAAAAGAGTCCGCCTTTCACCTCGCCGATTGTCATTTGTCGGCAGCCTGCGTGCTGGCCTGAAATACTTCATTTGTTCATGTCGTTTTTTTGAAACGCTCTTTTTTAGTGTTGGAGAGGCAAAATAGATATTTATTCACCAAGCGAGGAAGTGGATAATTTCGACGAGTGTGCGTTTATGTCCGAGCGAAGCGAGGTAAACAAAACACACGAGTTGAAATCACTTCCTCCCATGGCGAATACAATATTTTTTTCCATACATATACAGAAGTGGCCAATTTGTCGACGCGATCTGCAGGAACAGTGTCCTCTTTTTCGGGTGTCCGCGATGAATTTTTTAGCGGGAGCAATTTGAGTGATTGCTCCCTAGGGAGATTACTTTGCGGGAGCAATCGCTTTGATTGCTCCCGCTGAGAAATTTCATCTCGGGTATCCGAAAAATAGGGCGTTGTTCCCGCAAATTGCATCGATAAAGTGGACATTGCTGTGTATGTACGGAAAAAAATAACTTACACCCTAATGAGAAATATTGTTTTTTCCCATGTTGCGAACGATTTGTTTTATCATAGCGGGAGAAAAAGCCGATTTTTGTCGGCGAAGCGGGCAAAAAAGTAGGTTTTAAACTTCAGTTGAAAAATTTCAGAATTCCATGAATTTGTCACAAAATTCAGGGACAATCAAAAAAATTATACAATTAGTGGTAATATAGTCTTTTCATAGCAAAATGAAAGTAATTTGTTTCTGAATTGCAGAAAAAAAACAGCAAATACGAAAATATAAAAGATTCAGATTTTTTTGTTTCGTAATTTAAAATCCACTTTCCTAGTTGTTAAATTTATAATTATCAAATATAAAGAAAATAATTGAATTACAATCAACGAAGATTGAAATTTTAAGTAGTTTTGAACCTTAAAACTAAAATTTAGTGTTCAAAATAGTACATTTCGCATCTAGGGAAAAAATGTTTTTCCATGGTGCGAACAATTTGTTTTATCATAGCGGTCGAAAAAGCCTACATTTTTGCCCGCCTCGCGGGCAAAAAACGGCTTTTTCTTCCGCTATGATAAAAAAAAAACGAAAATATTTACAGTTATCTTTTACTTATTTCAAGAAAAGAACCAACCATTAGCTCCTTCTCAACATTTTAAATTTTCAGTAAATTTTTACGCCTGTACTCCAATTTTTAGGAATTTGATTCTGCATTTCAACAAGAAAATAAAATATATTCTAAAATAATCAACACGCTTTCGAAATGTAATAATTTTTGGAATTTTGCACTGAAATTATAATTCCTTTCTTCATTCATGAAATAAAGGGAAAAAATAAATTAAAAAATTCTACTACTTGGATTAATGTAGAATGTAGTTGAAAACCTGAACTTTGAGTAATTTGTTTATAAGAATTTTTTGAAAGAAAACAAAAAAAAACTGAAAAAAAAAAATCCAAAAAATTTGAAACCTCAAGCATTTTCGAATACAATTTTTAAACGACAATTCTTTGTTCATCAATTTCGAATTTGTAAAATATAGCAAAAAAAAAATCATACACTGGAAAAACAGTATGTTTAATACAAATATACGCGTATAATCGTATCATTTTTTCAAATATTTATTAGTTATTAATATATATCTTAGTTCTAAAAATAGCGTGTGTTTCATACTAATTTCTTTGGATTCTGCAATATTAGCGACAAATATGTCATTTATTTGAACCAATTTTCCGTTCATTAATATCAAATAAGTGATACACTTGAAAGTGTATCACTGAAAGTGATACATAAGAAATCAATGTTCGCTTCAAATATAAAATTTATAGCAAATAAGCAGTCCATCATTGATGCAATTGTTTGATATAGTAACAGTTAACATACCGATACTTGACTTACGTAGTTGATGCAGCTGATTCACATATAGTAATAGTTAATATACCGATACTTGACGAACATTGTCGAAAATTTCGACAAGCTGGTCCCAGTCAATGCGGGCCTAGCATATCGCGAGTGTGTTTTATAAACAAAATATCAACAATCTACCACGAAATGGAAACTTTCCTCGAGGGGTGTGGCCTTATCGGCATTTGCAACGTTTTGAAACGCAAGCCGTTTTAATTTGTATACATCTTTCGGTGTGGGCATGCGGTTGATATACATTTATTGGTTATGTATACAACAACACGACAGTTTTTTTTTGTCTTGACTGTTTCATGGTGTACAATCGTGGAATTAAATCATTGATAATTCATGTAATAAATATCAAAGTTGTCAAACCCTGGCAAAAAATTACCAAAACATTGTCAAAGACTGTGTTTATGCGATACGTGGATGGTCCTATATAAAATTAACAGTGAATCTCTTCGTGTTTTTATGTATATTACATTTAGTTATAACTTCAAGTCATGTATACGTGTGTAAGTTTGTATGCAAAATTGATCTGAAGAAATTATCGTATAATTTTGCAAAGAAATGTGTCCATATTTATTCTATCATACCACTGTATCATGTATTTTGACACTCGCATTAAATATTGGCTTTTGAATTCTATTTCTTCATATTCCCATATAACTGAAAAATAGTTGCATCAAATAAGGTAAAGTAGAAAACCTAGGTCGATAAGTTCCCAGCAACTAACTTCGAACTTGAGCCAAGTTACTTGGATATTTCTTCCAAATAGCCATATGGTAACTATTAATATATCGAGTGTTGTCCATACGTTATTCAAAGAGTTCACACAAACATGGTATTTACCTGATGCAAGATGGCTCCGTTGATAGTCATAGAAAATACACATATGCTAACTGTTAATATACAGCAGTTTGCTTGAACTTTATCAGAGAGTTGATATAAATCTATCGTTAATTTGAGACAAATAATTATTTATTTCGCCATATCCAAGTAAACGGTTTATAAATAGTCACCATATTATATTAAATACAACTTATTTTTTTTTTCAGTGCAGACATGGAAAATAGTTAGTTATTCTGAACATTTTGGCAAAACTCGATAAATAGCAACAAAATATAAAATTTCTAGTAACTTTTTACATCGGTTTTTTACTTTAAATTCTATTCATTTGATTTTACATTCTCCAAAGAGATTTTTAAATTTGAATAATCTTATGCTTTTAATTAGTAGTAATTTCGAGCCTTTTAAGTGAAATTTCGAATAACCTAAATCTCGATTCCGAAAAAAGAACAAAAATGAAAAATAGTCAACGAAATTTTAAAATTAAGGGTGCTATTATAAAATGGCACTTTTGAAGCTGAACTTATGATTAATTGTTTCTAAATTTCGACAAAAATGTATACTACATTATATATTTAAAAATAATTTTTTGAATTCAAAATTTTTAGCATTTCCAAACTAATTTCTTACTAGTTTATGATGTTTAAAATATAAGAAAAAGTGAAAATACATACAGAAAAATCAGTGTGCTAAAGCTCCCATTCACCTCAATGCACGACAAAAATTACCTGAAATCTCAGCGCCACAATCCAGGTGCCGGGACTACAAGCTAAAGTTTGACAGATGAAGAATGCGACACGACTTTTTATATATACATTTATATATACATACTTTTCTCTCTTCAATTTTAGTTCCTAGTCCCGGGACTAGAGAGGTGGCGCTGCACTTTGTGTCGGAGATTTTGGCCGTAGCTTAAGCACACTGAGAAAAATTTAAAGTTTGTAGTGGTTCTAAATACTGATAGAACATTTTTTGTAGGTATATCGATTGTCAACTTCAAACTTAAGAAATGTAACGAAAAATTGAAAAAATTCGAACACAGTTTTGATTTATTGTTAGTTTAAATGTTCAAACTGGAATCGTAAATCATTTGACTCTGAATAAAAAAACAAATGTACAGCAATAGTTAAAATTATTATAAATTTCAGTTTTTTAATTTGAACTCGAAGTGATTTCTCAATAAAAGTCGAAATGTTAATTGAAAATTCTCAGTGTTTTCTGTATACATGGTCTGCTGTTTATAAATGGGAAAAAATTTGAAAAAAGAAAATATTTTTCAGACTGCATTACGTTACATTGGAATGAAGGAAAGGGTCCAGCCATTAAAAACAATTTTCTAGTTTGACCTACATATTTGGCGGTTTTACACAGTAATAAATTGTCATTATTCGTTTATTTATTTATTTTTTTCTTTTTGCAACGAAGGTTGGCGAACGCTGACGTTCGCTGATCGCCAACTTCCTTGCTTGCGAATGTCATCACACGTCCGGTATGTGGATTATGAAAAAGGAGATGGCCGCCCCGGAAGCATCGTGATTAAGGCTAAGAAATCCCGCTTCTTCTGCATAAAAGGAGCGTTTACAAGAACAAATTTAAAAAAAAGAGTCAAAGGCACCTACAATACATTTAGCATCGCCTCTCGAATTTCAACTCGAAAAATCGAGAAAATCTTAATCCAAAATTCCGATTACAGGAATAATTCAACAAATTTCAAAGTCAAACTATGAAATAACGAATTAAGATAAAAACTGCTGGTGAGAAAAATTTTATACACACTATTTAAAATTTCAAAAGTAAGCTCTGACGATGCAAGTTTTTGAGGACGAGAAATTCAAGTTCGGATAAAAACCCGCAAATTATCACGCGAAAATTTCCATGGTTAAATATAAAGGAAAAAACAGAAACCTTACTCGCGTAAGACAATCAAAATATGTTTTGTCAGCATTGGAGTTGGGTGATGAATTTAATTTCCCATTTGAGAGCAAAAAGCGTGCAGTGTTAGAATATATTTACAAGTTTTTAAAAATGTATTCTTAATTAAGAGTAAATGGGAGAATGAAATCATAAAAAATGAAGAATTGATTGTCTTGATTTACAGGAAGAAAGAATCGTTAGAAAACTATCGAAAGGCTTGTATTAAATCATTTTAAATTGACAAAGAATTCTTTTGAACGACATTCGAAATTAATGGTTACAAAAGCTGATTAAGGTATTTCTACTCTTATTATGTTCAGCGATAGTTCTATTACAAATTTCCTGGCAAACATAACACTGTGCGACAAAAAAAAATTTTTTTTTTGCTATAGTAGATCTATATGCATAAAATCGATTCCTAATGACCCCACAAACAAGCCTGCAAGAGCTTTTCGCCAAGTTAGCGCAAGTTTCCGAGAAATTGTTTATGCAAAATTTCGAAAATATAACTTTGTAATTCTTACAATTATGGCTCGATTTTTACCGGATAAAAGCGCATGTTTATGTATTTGACGTCGAAAATTCTATTTTTATCATGAAAACGTTGAAAAACTGCATTTTTCACATAGTTGAACATTTGGAGAAAATCACTAAATGCAAATGTTCAACTATGTGAAAAATGCAGTTTTTCAACGTTTTCATGATAAAAATAGAATTTTCGACGTCAAATACATAAACATGCGCTTTTATCCGGTAAAAATCGAGCCATAATTTTAATAATTACAAAGTTATATTTTCGAAATTTTGCATAAACAATTTCTCGGAAACTTGCGCTAACTTGGCGAAAAGCTCTTGCAGACTTGTTTGTGGGGTCATTAGGAATCGATTTTATGCATTTAGATCTATAGCAAAAAAAAATTTTTTTTTGTCGCACAGTGTTATGTTGAAATCAATGATAAGATTAGCAATTGGGTAAATACTGAAATTATGAAAATATTGAACAAAATGGTGTCACTAATCAACTATACATTACCTATTCAGTTTTTCAATAATAAATTCACTTTAAGATGAAATTAATCGTAAATTTGTATGGAAAAACTATATACACTTACTGCAATACTGAGAAGCTGTCATTGCAATAAAGAGAATTTTCAATTTCAGATTTTCTATTAAAAAATCAAACAATGAAACATTAGAAAATGAATTTTCAAATAAACAAATCATGACTTGGACTTTTGAATTTAAAAAAACCCTCATTGGTATCGACTACTTACAGATAAGCTGTTTCGATTTTTCAATCTTATAAATTTATGGCAATTTATTTTTCATCTGATCAACTAAAAAGTAAGGGTAATAAACAAAGGGAGGAAATAAACACATTAAAAGTCTGAGTATTATCATCCGCCATTTTGTGTCCTGTTGAAGTCAACTGGAATATGTAAGCAATATGTTTATATTTTAGTGCTCCAGTTATGGAATGAATAAAGAATAACAAATGACAATTTTAAGATAAGAATAACTTGTGATTTTGATATTTTGGATAAGAAATATTCAATATTCTCAACGTTTTGCATCCAAAAATCGAATTGACTGCAATTCCAAAAATTTGTGTTGATAAGTGATGAAGCTGAAAAATGTACGTTAGATTTTTATCTGCCCATTCAGTAGACATTCCTGTCACAATACTTTTACGCTAGAGAAAAGTTTTGCGTCTCAGTTACAAGAAAGAAAATCACCATTAAATTGTAACAAAGAAAAATGAGAGAAAAAAAAAACCGTATGATAAAAGAAATGTTAACGCTTTGGCTTTATAACTGAGGAAAACGTGCGTTATCACGCGACTCGAGTCGCGCGTAAGACAAGGCGCGCGCATGACGATACGCGGCACTTTCGTCAAATTCGCGCGATAAGCTCGCGATTAGAGACACCTGTACATGCTGAATTATGAACCACGCGCCGATTAGTTTTTTTTTTTTTTTTTGACCTTGAATTTAATGTAAAATGAATTTTAAAAACTGAGAATAATTGAATATATAATTAAATAAGATATAAAATGAGAAGAAAATCTTAGCCTCGAAATTGGAGAAAAATAATCTAGAATTCTATAGCTGCAAAGCGTAATAAACATTGGTAACGGAAATCAGTGGCAAGAAAAATCAATTATAAAAATAAAATTGAAATAAATTAAAGAGTAAAATTAACCAATCAATCATAAATTAATGCTTTTTCATTGTAATTTATTATTTCATAATTTGTAAAATGATTCGTCACTATAAAATATTAATTCCATAATTTGTATTGAAACGAATCAAAAATTATATGAATCAAATAAATCAAACTTGAAAAAGATATATGCAGTACAATAACAAATTGGAATATGTATAATAATTTGAAATAAACATTTTTTAATGAAAAAAATTCGTTTGAGTTTAAAAACTCGCGAGAGAAGTGAAACTTCTCACGGCGAACTACTGCAAGTTTAATAAAACGAAAAAGAATGTTCGTTCAATTTGATGGGAAAAACACCTAAAGATACCATTAAAACCAAAGCATGAACTGCTTTCAAAACTGTAGCTTGAAAATGATCAAATTAAAATACGAATTTTCAACGAATGAAATTCAAATATAAGTTTAAAGTTTGACGACAAAGATCTACTTTTCTTCCACGGCTCAAATCGTATGGTACACATGCAATGCGGAAGAAAAGTAAATCTGTTTTAATTTAATCATCTTCAAGCTACAGTTTTGAAAGCAGTTTATGCTTTAGTTTTAATGGCTTCTTTAGGTGTTTTTCCCACAAAATTGAACGAACATTCTTTTTTGTTTAATTAAACTTGCAGTAGTCTACCATGAGAAGTTTCACTTCTATCGCGAGTTTTTACACTCACGCCAGTTTTTTTTTTCAAATTTTATCCATAATGAAATTATCGTAAAAAGTTTAAACTAGGGATGTAAATTTTCCGTTTTAAATTTTCATCACATTTATTTAAGAAAAAGAATTATACATTTTTCATTTCAGAATAACTAACTTGATATTCTTTCCATTTCAAAGTAATGAACTTGATATTTTTTTCGAATCAATTATTACTGAGAAAAAAGATATTCACTTTTATTTTTCAGATAATAATTTTTTCATAACATAATATTTTTTGATGTCCAATTTATGTGAAGCAATCAATTTCAGTAATAGTAACGATTATAAAATAGATAAAAAAGATGGAACTATAAATGTAGGTTTCATGTAGAACATTTCTCTGGAATCCTTTTTAGAAGGAACACTTTATATTCAATTTTATTTCACAATACAGTTGAAGCCCCTCCATTTAGAAAGCTCGGGGGATACTTATAAATCGGTGAACGTATTAAAGCGCGAAGTAAATCCGCAGGCGTTCCGATCTTCAGTTTCTCGACAAAGTCGTATCGATGTGCCGAAAGACCAAGTCTTTTCAAGAGTCATCAAAATTCCGAGAGACGAGGCTCGAGGAAGGTCCGGAGCGAGTTTTTATGCCGTTCCACTTCATTACGTTACAGATGGGAGAATTGTAAATGGAGGAGCTTCTACTGTATCAAGAAAGTTTTTAAAAAAAATTATAAGATATTGCATTTCAGTTTCATTTGTCTGAAAATAATGTTTGAATAATATTTTTCTATTTTTGTCAATTGAATAACAAATAACTTCATTAATTGTAATTATTATAAAATGAATCAAAAAGATTCAACTAAAAATGTAGGTTTTATATCTACTATTTTCCTAAAGTTCTTTTAAAAATTAGGGTTTTTAATGTCTATTATATGGTCTAAGCTTTGTTCCCAATCCTCAGTTACCTCAGCCTTTGTTCCCAAACCATTGTTACGCTCTCAAACGGATTTTACTCCCAACGAGCCATTAGAAGTTTCACTTCAAAAATTGTGGATCTCAATTATGAATTTAGTCTGCAATGGAGATTGTAAAAACTCTTGATTCTACAAAATGTGAAATTACGGAGTTCTAATGTGTAGAATATACGATCCTAAAATTATATAGTTGAGTGTGTGAATTCTGAAATATAGATGTCCAAAAATCTTTGCTCTATTTCATCAACTTCTTAAAACTTGAATTTTTAAATCTGTAACTCTATAAAATTAGCCTTCTCAGAGTTGAGAATCTAGGACTTGTTACAAAAAATTGAACCAATGAAAAATCAAGCATTCTATAATAAAGTATTCGAGAATCCCAAATTTTTCGGTCTCAAATGTTAGCATTTCAAATTCTTCATAATTTTGTATCTGCTGGAATTATGATTCAATAATATCAAGTTCTTTGAAACAAAGAGTTGTGTGTTCTACAATACATAATTCTAATGAGTTTTAGAATAATAATTAGTTGTGTCTCGAATCCAAAAATATGGAATCATGAAAATCAATATTGGTATATTTAGGCTGTGAACATGGCTGCGAGGCGTTTGAATTTTTGCAATATGTTTTATTCTTTTTAGCATTGACTTTAAGAAAAATTGATGCTGCGTATTATCAATTATCAATAGTAAATCGTAAATCAATAGTAATCTGGATGGGATGAGGTGGTTAGTAGCGCGGGAAATTGAAATTAGAATATACAACTCAGTTTTATTCGGCAGTTTTTTATTAACGCGACTGAAGCAAAATAAATATCAATAGCGCATTTTTTTTGCTGTCCAATCATTATGATAATTTCCAAAATTATAATAAAATTGTATTCTTAAATAGAAAAAGGAGATGACGTCCTGCTACATTACGACTTTAAAATCGATAAAAAATCGATAGCGCCGCGTTTGCTAAGGGACGAACTAATTAAAAAACAAATTTAAAATTGGTATTTTCACAGTTCGTTTTTTAACTGGATAAACAATTGGAATACTGATTGAAAATTTTCCACCAGCGTAGTACATCCGAGTACATAAACGCGCGGAGCGCGTAATAGTACAAATCTAGTGTACCTACAATTCGAAAGTGAACGAATACTCCATAGAGAAAAATTTATTTATTCATCCATCCAACGCTCATTTAATCTCCTATTTGATCTTTCATTGCTGCATTTGAAGAAGGCACAAAATTTCGTGGGACCTAGAAAGTTTTCATCGATTCTGCGCTTCCCACGTATTATAACGGTGTTTCTCTTTCATTGCAGCACTCCCTCGCAGTTGGCATAACAAGAAGGAGGGATGAAAAAAAAGCAACGTATTTGCCCTCCCCAAAAAGTCTTTGATTGGAAAACAATGGCAATTGTCGGCTCGAGTTTAAAAGTTTTCCCCGAAAACGGGCCCCGGGACAGCTTCTCACAGTGTTTCTTTGGGCCAGGTAGGACTATTGTCAGTGCCGGGTTCGCACGGAGTTTTTTTATTTTCACGACCAGGGTCATGGGTCAGAATGAAGCACCTTTTTTAAAAAAATGCCTTCGAAATTCAGACAAAATAAAAAAAAATCATATCTAGATGTATCGTTGATAATAAAATTTTCATCAATCAGTGTCCATATAGTGGGTTTACAAAAATCAAAGAAAAAACAAGCACTGGATTCCAAGTATGGCATAAGTCCCAATTAGTGTACATTTTTTAAAGACCCCCTATTTTTTGACTGGATTGGGACTGAGATTCATTATTTTTCAAGTTTTTTTTACATCTAGTGATAAAAATACTTTTGTAAAGACATTAAAAGACATATTACTAATAATAATACATTATGCAACTCGTGCCGAGTGTCAATTTAGACTGTTTTGCAGTTTAAAATCCGAGACGAAGCCGAGGATTTATGGTGGAATAATAATTGACTCTTGTACTACTGCAGAACGTGATCGCAAAAATATTAAATTATAGACGTAGGCAAAAATTTTTTTTTAAGGGGTTTTTCGAAAACATTCATTTCTTTTGGGATTAAATGTGATTTTCAATATCTGACGATTTAGTTTAGTAAGATTTTACGATTTTTTGAATTTTGGAAATAAAAAGCTACGCAACTTTTCGAGTCCAGAGTCGCACATTTTTTTTTTCATGTTTATATTTAGTTTAATAATAACGAAACTCGATTTTTGTGATTTTCATGCAAGTAATAAGGTTCAGATATTTTTTTCTCTAATATTTGTGGTATTTTATACAACTTGAACGAGTTTCTTATATAATTATAAATTTTTACATAGCTTTCTGGAGTTTGACGCTGTAAAAATCAAAATTCTAAAATTTTTTTTTTCATTCTTATAGATTTTTAGAATTGTTGTATTGTATGTTTATTTGAAATTTTGCTATATTTCCTGACGTTTTTACAGACTTTTAATATTTCTATAGATTGCTGTATAAATTTCTGAAATTTGATGGTAAAGTTTTGAAAATTACACGGATTCCGAGTATTTAAATTAGTTTTTCAGAGAGTATTTAAATTAATTTTTCATATCATGTACATAATATTCAAAATTTTTCATTTATTTAAACAATTTGAATGATTTTCCGGTACATTCATGGACTTCTATATGGATATGTATCCAGGGTTATATGCTCTACGATTCTGAGTTGTATAAATTTTTGAAAAAATTACATCTGCATGTAGTTTCAAATTACAGATTAAAATATTTCGATTTTGTCCCGCATTTTTTAGACTTATAGAATTTTTGCACACCGTTATTAAGATTTATAGAATGTGAGTCTCTTGAATTCAAATTTCGTTTGATTTTCAATAATTACATAGATTTCTGACAAATAAAGTTGTATCCATAGAGATTTTTGGTATTCAAACGATTTCTTGTATTTTAGTATTTTTTAAAAGTATTTATAAGATTCCGTAGCGTTTTCCATTATTTTTCTGGATTTCTAGAATTTATATAGATTCAATTTTTTAGAATTAGATGCTTGAAGAATCCAAGTTACATTGATCATCGGTACTTTTTTTAAATGTATAAAAAAACAATTGTTACTCAAAATTCAACTATTTTTAGTATTTCTTCAGAATTTGTATGATTTGAAAGATTTTCTGGTATCAATTTTTCAAATTTTCATTTTCCACGTCGACCCAGTCGAACATTTATAATTACACGATTAAAATTCTGGTAAAAAAAAACTCTTCCAAATCCCGGATTATTATTACTTTTCAGTTCGTAAAATTAAAAATAATTCTGAATTTCGATTGAACTCGCATGAGACCAATTGTAATGTCCTCTAGATTTTACAAGTTACATTTTGGATAATTTCCACTTATTTCATTAAAATTTTGATGAATTTGAAAAAAAAAAATCAACGAAGAATTGAAAAAATTTTCCATTGAAATTTCGAGTGGACTTTCAGCAGTGAGGTATATGCCATGCATGGGGTTAAATCGGGTCCTGAGCTTTTGAACAAATAAAACCTGCCCCCGTGGCCCGAAACGAACGGGACAGGTTGAAACGAGGCCCCGCAGGTTGGGCCCGAGAGGAAGAGAAGAGGGAATAATCAAAAGGACACGCCGAGGGTAAAGATCTTAATCTCGCGATTTTTCTCGGAAAAAGACGAGCACCTCACCCTCAACCGAATGCTTTTCGAATTTCGTTTACGAGCAAAAGCATAAACTGGTGAGAAGATAAATAATGTATAGACGAGGAAAAAAAGGAAGCAGAAAGAAAAATCACTTTTCGAAGAATGGACGAGTACAGTTAATTAGGCAGTGATTTATGTATGAGAATGTTGAAGTTTCTATGACTTCGCAGCGTAGAAAACACGTTTTCCTACTGGGTAAACACTTTTCCCAATGCAAGTACAGTCTGAATGATAACTTTTTTTTTCGTCTATTTAATAGTTTATATTTTAGTCATCTTTATAACAAAAGCCACAGAATATATACATATTTTTTTTTAACTATGTTAAATGAAATAAAAATAAAAATTGACAGAAAATAAAGAACCCAAAGCTTCTTATAAGGCCAGAAATAAAAAAAAAAAAAAAAAACGAATTATATTCAAGTAATTTTTTATAATTTGTCGTTGTTTTTCAACACTTCTTGCACTTCATGACGATCTCTCGTCACTTTATATTCTCGTTTAGTTTCTCGTAGTTTTTTTCGATGTCTGTAATTATAAATAGCTCTCTGTAATTCATCGTGGTTCCATGTGTATTTATATGCACGTTTAGTCATCCGTTATTTTTCGTATGTTTTAGAAATTCGCCAGACTATTTTCAAGTTTTTTCAATTTCTAATTTAATTTAACTGTACTTTTGTTTTTACTTTCGATTTCGGAATTTTAAGGTACTCGAATTTATGTGTTGGGACGGTAAAAATGTGTCAGTTTCTGATGTTTCACACCAGTCTATGTAAATTATTTCTGTGATTTTTGAATTGAGAATTATTCCATCCATAACTTTGTTTTAGGATTTTTCACAGTACTAACCAATTTTTTATTCATGTGATTCAATCAAAATATATTCAATATTCTTCACTTCAATTGTCTAGGACTCAGATTTCAATAATAATATTATCTTGAAACATTTGGAATTCTTGTGTTCTTGAATTGAAGACTCTTTGTGAATCCTATAATTCTAGATTTAAGAATTCATGATACTAGTTTCTAGTGCACTAAAAAAAGAAACTTGAATAAAAACTATCATTCTTATTTCGAAATTTGATAATAACTTGAAATTATGAAAAAAATTCAAAGTTGGTATCATAGAAACTCTTTAATATTTATTTATAAATAATAAAAACTTTAAGTTTGTCTGTTTGGACGTCCTAGTTAATATGTTAAAAATTAATTTCAATTCACTTAAGTTTTCAAGTTTTTTTTATTAAATTATTAACAATCCCCAGAATCTTTATTATTTTTAATAAAAAATGTGCAATATTTTTATGTTTTTGTATTCCACTGTGGTTAATTCTCTGCAACCTTCAAAATTTATCATTATCTTCCGAAATCCTGCAAATTTCTTGAATTTCTACAATAATTATGTACTTATAATCTTTGAAATTTTAAATGTTTGTAACAATTTATGATATTCAACAATTCCTTAGTTCTCATTGATGTTTTCAAAATTATCATCGACCTCTGTACGAGATAAAACTTTCTTTTTATGTTCTAAAAACTTCATGGGTATATTTAACAATTTTTTTTCTAATTTAGGGAATTTTAATATTTTTTTGTAGTCGTCAAATTTCATCAACATTCTTTGAAATCTCATTAACTTTTCTGATTTTCTCTAGTTAGTTACCGAGGTTTGACGCTATCATTTTTTAAATCTTTCAGAATTTGTAATTGATTAAGAAATAAACGACATTTTCTACAATCTTCAACATTTATTTCCGAAATCTCACAAATTTTGTATATTCTGACAATTATTTATAATTTTAAAAGTTGCTCAATTTTTAGATTCTCATTGATGTTTTCAAAACTATCGACGATCTTAGTATAAGAAAGAACATTATTTAGTATTTTGGAAAATTTTATTAGTATTTGCAATTCTTCTTAATTTTACAGAATTTTCAAAATTTCTCGCAATACTTAAATTTCGTAACAACTCCTTGAAACCCTGAAAATTTTTGAGACTTTCTAGATTTATTGATAATCTTTTCAAATAATTGTTTCCCAGTTTTCATAATTTTCTAAATTCTCGACAATCTCCGTACGATGAACGAGTTATTATTTTAACATTTTCAATAAATATTACAGTTTACGTGATTGAGCATAATTTTTTTAATATGCGAATTTTTTAATCAACTATAATCCTACTTATTTATGTCCAAAAATAAAACTTTACAGGGCGGGCGATGGAATGAACAAAACCACCTTGTGAGACTCGAATGATTAATTT
Source organism: Platygaster robiniae (assembly GCA_028476575.1). Taxonomy (NCBI): domain Eukaryota; kingdom Metazoa; phylum Arthropoda; class Insecta; order Hymenoptera; family Platygastridae; genus Platygaster; species Platygaster robiniae. The sequence goes on from CM052021.1 coordinate 41,486,187, forward strand.
TTAAAAATTCATAGCTCGGAAAAAAATGAATGTTCGTAAATTGAAGATCAGATTCAAAATTAACTGAATCACTCACAATACGAAAAACGATTTTTTGGACAGTGGGTCCCTTTTGTTAAATCGCGTCACATATGGTCGTTAGGCAGTGTGACGAATATCGATGATCGAAGTGTAACGAATCTTTTTTTGGGGAGTATCAAGTTCGTTGTTTTTCGTTTAATTTTGAATGTTTGGAACTTCAGGCACATGCCAATCGCAAGAAACTTGTTTTTTCTTGTCTTCAACAGGTTCCTACCTCCTACTCTCAGTGAAGCCAAATTATTGAAAAATCAGGAAAAAGCAAGTATAGACGAGTCAAAATGAGCGAGAGATTTTAGTTAAAAAAAAAAAACAAAAAACAAAAAAAAAACTAGTGCAATAGATTCTGGGTTCGTACTGTAAATAATAAATAGCATGGCGCCACGCCGGGGGCCACGGTCCTGAAATATCACGTGGGGTCACAGCTAGTGACGTCGACGCTCACATTGGAGTTTCCCACGACAGGTGACACGTGGGATTCCCACTGCGGCGCCGTCACAGGTGGATCGCCCCGTGATTCCCTTTCCGACTCCGACCAAGGTGGCAGCCCCCGCCCTTCCCCGACCCGCCCCGGCGACGCTACAGGGAGAGGGCAAAAATAAAAAGAAGCGGCCAACGCGTATTTGTCTTAGAAAGAAATAAAAAACGGGGCTAAAAAAATCAGGTTTTAGCAGAGCAGATTCTGTCTTTTACAAGAAAAGACGGAAGCTGCTCTATTATTATTTATAATAATATAAAAGATTATTTAATTTATTTATGCCTGATTCTTAAAATCCACAGTTATATGTTGACACTGTATTTCAATGAATTTGTCTGAAAATACAAATTGTGACTAATACTCAATGGGGTTATAACGCTCTGAAAAAAGTTTCGGGAAGAGGAAATCAAAAGTTTTCTGATCAACTTTCCGGAAAAAACGTGGCGGGACAAAACTGATCTCCTCGCGTTGAATAAATAAGCAGAAAGATTAGGACTGAGAAATTTTAAAGCAAGAATGAAATCTTTCTTGTTATGACGTAGCGCTACGCACCTGCCGGGCGCATTGACGCATTTCAATCATGAATAAGGAATGAATGGAACATTATTATAATGCTGTGATGCTTACTTGAGAAAGTAGACTTGTCCCTCTTGTGTGCGGGCTTGTTCCCAGCCGTGAGGCAGAGGTCCCAGATCGTCAACGGTGTTTATGACATCGTAGCTGCGCTGTTTTTGGTGATGGTGGTGTCGGGGCTGGGGCTGGGGTGCGAGTTGTGTTTGGTGTTGGGCGGAAGCGTAGGTCTGTTGCAAGGACGCGGGACTGCTGTGGGCCCGGGGATGGGCCACTGTCAGACCAGGGGCCACCGTGACCGTGCCAGCGGTGACACTGGCCGTGCTCGTGGTACCGCTGCTGCTTTGCGGCGTGGTCACTCCACTTCCGTTGTTAGTTGCCGCAGCTCCAAATGCCGAATCTGCCGAATTTTCTCTGCAATTCATAAATAACGTTGTCCAACATTAAATATTAGTGTGAAATTTCATGATCCCTGGGAGCAATCATTTTTGGGGGATTATATGGATATCCATCAGTATTTTTTAGCCACATACATTAGTTTCATAAATTAAATTACATTTTGTTAAATACTGCTCTTAAAACATTTGACATTATTCAACAATTTTGCTTTGATCATATATGTAATACTTCTATATCGCCAGCTTGAGAGAGAAGCGCATCAGGAAGAGAAGAGCGTAGACGATTCGTTTCTCTCTCGCACAGGAGTGGATACGCGTGCGCATATCGTAGTGTGCGCGCGACAATACCAAGAGAGCAGAGTATGTATGAGAGTATATATGGATTCAGTAACAGTAGACAATGGGTGCTTGACGTTTGCACATGCGCAGTACCACTCGAATCTTCTTATCCCTTTCTCTTTCTATCACGGTGCTCCTTTCCAACAGGCGAGGATAAGACGCTGGCAATATAGAAGTATTACATATATGGTTTTGATAGCTTTCATATTCAATATCAATGTCCATTCCGAACCTAAAAACTTCCTTTACAGGAAATCAAACAATGAGTAATGAATTTCAAAATTTTCGAAACTCTTCAAGTTGGATATTTGATGAATTTAGTATCATAATTTTAAAAATGATTCGAGTTTTTCAGGTTGAAAATTTGTGCGCTTCTTGAGTTTAGTATTTTAATTTTAGGTCCTCTAAATCTTGACTAGTATATTGAAATACTGAATCAATAAATTATCAAATTAATAATTAAAAGTTATGAGAACAGTTTTATATGATATTGAATTAACCATGTAATTTTCAGGAATGAAAATACATCATTTTGGATTCTAGGTATCTCACATTTCAAAATGTAAAATGAAATTCGATGATTGAGATTTTCTGAATTTCTGATTTTCAGTATGGAAACATCAATTCCAGAATTTCAAAATTGATACGAGTTTCCAAATGTGAAAATTACCGCACTTCTCCAATTTTGTATTTCAATTTTGGGTTTCCCAAATCTTGACTTGTAAATTGAAAAACATTTAAAAATTGATCAACTATAAAATTCGTAATTCAAAAATTCTGATGGCAGTTTTATATCCTCTCTTAAAATGATGAACTGAATTTTGTGACATTTATTTTGGGCACGCATCAAGTTGGCTGTATGTTGATTGTTTTGTTAACAAACTGAACAAATTACAAACTCGCTGTAAGAATGAGTAGTGATAAATTAATAGATGAAAAAAAATCTCAGCTCACGTCATGATGCTTGGTTTTTCTTCAATTTTGTGAGTAAATATCGAAAAATGACATGTTTTTGTTTATGTGCCCATAATGAAATTTTGAAGCTTTGACGGCGGTTGACATTTGAGACACCCAGTGCATAGGTGAGCTGTAGAACATTTTTGAGCAAAAAAGCGATAGAGATATGCCTGTCATTCTCGCTCTGGTGGTTATCTACATATTGCTTTCCTGTGTTAGCATGACTTATCGCTTTTTAGCTCATTGTTGTTTTTCTCGGAAAAACCAAACTTGCATGTTTGTTTACTTTTTGAATTTTCCGAAGTGATGTTCAGCAATACGTCTTATTTTTTCAGTTTGTCGCATAAAAAATTGTTTTTTTTTTTTTTTTTAAATAATTTTTAAAATTGAATGTTTCAAATTTGTAATCCAAAACTTTAATTTGAAGGATATCAAGTAAACTTGAATTTCGAAATTTCTATATTGACATACAAAATCGATTACAAATTCCATAAATTGTTTTCTAATAAAAATCAATTTTTACTGCTAAAAATAATTGCACAAAATAATAACAATAATAATGATGAATTTCTAGTATTTATATTCTATATTTGAAAAAAAAAATTATTAATTATTTTTTTATCACGAAAATTAAATCATTATATATTGAAAAATTGAAAATGATAAGTTAGAAAAGAATCATTTGTTTTTTTGTCAAGTTAAAATAAGTTGTGACTTATTATATTATTTATTTAATTTCAATGTCATAATCTCTCATTTGCTCACTTGGGTTATCAGTTATCAAATAAAATTCAATGAGTAACAGTACACTGTACATCGAATCATCGATAATATAGTATTACGTAATTTGAATTATGAGTTCCAAATCATTTTCCTCGATATAATCAAATATTTATTTTGAGGGATGTTCCACAGTAGGTATATTTCCGGAAAACTCAGGGTTGTTAATTAGGTACTATTCGACATTTTTTTCAAGTCTTGAGTGCAACATTGAATATTTAGTGTTCCAAAACAATTATCGAATGTTGTATATTCATTCAAATCTCTACTGACATGTTGGCGTTTTGAAGATTTTTTCAGGGGATGGTTTATAGTATGTATCTTCTTCAAAGAACTTGCAGTGTTCTTTAGAATTAATTATTTGCTACTATTCGTGAGTTTTATGTTGAACGTTCGGTGTTTAGTGATTTAACAAAATTATTTAACCTTTGATTTACATATAAATGTATACTTCTTCTTTAGGGGTGTTTCAATTTTTTAGGGTGCGTAGCGCTATGTATTGATATGATTAAGCGTTATTCGGAATATACTATTCTTTTTTTTTTCGAGTCTCATTTTCGTTGACTGCATCAAAATGTTTCATTGTCGCGGTACGATTTTATGTACGGATTTGACATTGTTGATTGTTCATATGTGTAAGGGTGGTTTACCTTTGCCATTAGGGATCGCAAATATTATTATTTTTTTTTTTCTATAATTTAGTTATCACAGTATATTTACGAGTTGAGCGTAAAGTAAATAGGTTTTTGTGGTGACTTCAATAATTTTTTTCTAGGGGTTGTTCATCCCTAAAACGTGTGTGTTTTATGGGTTTTTATGTACAGTGATATGAAATCAAATATTCTAATTCTTAGCAGTAACATTTGCTCACTAACCAAATCAGATTCGTCTGCTCAAAACCGCTATTCAACAGTCAGTCATTTTGAAAGTTTATATACTTTTTTTAAATCCTGTCCAAATGATGTTTCTTGTATCGCGCGCCCTACGGGCGCGCTAATTTCATCTAGTGATATCAAATTTTAAAATGGAATGCAAAACTGTAATTTTCGGTATTGAATTTACTAGTTTGCCAATTCTAAATACCCTACAATTTTCAAAATGTGAACTGAATTTAAATTATTTAAAATATAGTACAAGTTTTCAAATTAGAAAATTTTAATGCTTCTTGAATTTTGTATTTCAATTCTGGGTTCTTTAAATTTGCAATAGTAAACTTAGAAACTTTTTACATACCAAATTCATGAATTACAAAAAAAAAGTTTTTTAATTTATTGATTAGGATTGGGATAACTTGAAAATAACATTTAACATTGGAAAAGTGCATAAATTTTGAATTTGAAAACTCAAATCATTTTCATTTATAATATACATATATATAATTCAAATACACTAATTTTTAAATGTGAATTTAAATATAATAATCAATAGAGTTCCTAGAATTTTTAATTTCCTGTGGCTCAAGTTCCAAATGTTTAGGAAATAAACGAAAACGGAAAAACATTAGTTTTACATTTCTTTTTAAGATTAAGGTGAAAAAAATCAGAGACACTGGATAAATAGTTGTTAAATATCAATCACTATTTATCACTTTAATGACCAGAGATAGCGGAAACATTTTTAATGTTTTCATTTTTTTTTAAACGTTTTGAACTTCAAGAACATCGAATTTCGATACCAAATAATAATGCCATGATTTCGAAAATGACAAAAGTTTCTGAATGTAAAAATTTCTGCATTCATCCAATGTTGCACATACATATTTTGATTTAAAGTTCTCCAAATTCTAAATAATTAATTTTGAAACCTTTAAAATACGTAATAAATTTACCAACTGTCTAAAAATAACTACTAACTTGTAAAGAAGTGTTATATGCTATAAAATTTTGACATGAAAAAAAAAAAAAAAAAAAAAACAATGTTTTGATGTTGTCATTTTCAGAATCAGATTTATGAGTTTTTACAATCAAAATTTATCAAACTTAAAAATTTCAATTAAAATTGTATGATTACATAAATTCCCGGACATTTATAATTTTACATACAAGATACAATAGTCTACATAAAAAACATACACCATTTCGAAATAAGAATTGGGAAGTAATAATTTAAAAAGTTTCTTTTTCTTCGAATTTCCATATAAATAAACAAAATTCGAGTTTGCTTATTTAAAATTTTTTCACTTTTCCAATATTGTATTTCAATTTTCTGTTCTCTACCTTCAAAATAATAAATTCTTATACTTTTGAAATACTGGATTCATCGACTGTTAAAAAATTATTACCAAGTTCTTAAAAAAGTGTTAGGTGGTATTAAATTTCGATATAAAGAAAAAAACAATTTCACGATGTTGTCATTTTCAGATAAGAATTTATGAGATGATAAATTCAAGATTTCTCGCATTTTTTGAAATGTTAAATGGAATTTAATGATTATAAAAGTTCCCAAACTTTCGAGTTCCAAAGAAAAAAATTATGTTATAATGTCAAGTTCTCTAAATTCTGATTGATAATTTGAAAACTTTTAGAACATAATATTTTTCGACTGTAAAATAATGATTACCGATTTCTAAAAAACTCTAACGTAGAATTTTAATTCTACAACGAAAAAACAATTACATGTCATTTTCAGAATTTAATTAACTAGTTTGTAAATTCAAGATTTCCACATCATTATTACAGATCTGTAAAAATAGTTTATAAAAAGTCACCTATTTGATTTTTTCAGATATTTTAATGCTTGTAATTTTGGAAATTTTTCAATTCAAATTATCTCACATTATTTCAATATCGATATTAAATTGAAAATTTTTAGATTTGGTTCCCTTGGTATTTGAACTTTAGATCATTCCCAAGATCCTAATATTATCCTTAAAATTTGTAAAATCATGTTTGGAAAGTCTCCTGGAATTTTGAAATAGACAATTTTTTTAAATGTAAGGATTTCATGGTGCAAAATTCAACATCAAACAATATCGAAATCTTTGAAAACCTTTACATTTCTAATGTCAAAATAAATCCTTGCAGGTATGCCTACGTAAATTTAATGTAAACATTTTACGTTCTGAAAAATTATTTTAAATAGTAAGAATTTATAGAATTTGGAAAGTTGAAACATCAAATTCTTCAAATTTGCATGGCAGTTCAAAAAAATATTAAAAATCTAGGAAAATGCCAGAAAATACTACGTAAATTCTTAAATGCTGTAAAATATCAAAAAGATAAAAAATAATAGGAGTCTCTAAAATACTGAAATGATATTAAGATGCTTTTGTTTCAAAAATTAATGGAAATAATAAAAATTTTCTATCAAACTTGATTTTCTAGGTAATCCAATTATAAATATTCATATTTATCAGACTACTAGAAAATTCAGGAACATTAAAAAACAGCGAATTGTACTAAAAGATTAAGAAATCTGGCAAGTACTGAAAATCTTTGAAGATACTGTTTTCTGCAAAATTCAATGAAAGACTAAAAATCTCTTCAATTTAAGATCATACAGCATCAAATTCTGGAAATCTATATTAAAATTTAAAAAAAATTCTAGTTAATTATAAAGAACCTAGAAAACACTACTAAATTGGAGTAATACTAAAAAATATTAAAAACACCAAAAATACTAGAAATTGAAAGAATGCTCAAAATATATTTAGATATTGTTTCCTTGAAAAACGATAAAATTACTGAATTTCTATTATAACAAATGTTGTTCGTGCCTTTTTCATATATTCATTCAACTCAAATATTATTTATTTATTTTCTATTATTTCATGTAATTGTTTATGAAATAGTTTTGTCAGAAACTTGGATTCAAATATCGAAGGAGTTAATATAATATGTATATTTATTACAATGTATCGATAAATATTTACTCTAACATAATCACATCTTAGATATTGATTTGCAAGCTCAGTTTTTTATAAAAAATACATCAATTTTCATTCAAAATCACAAAATATCATTGTTGACGTTTCTCAGAACTTTTTTTTCTAAATACTTGTACCATTAAAAAAATTATATCCCCTTTGCAACTATTTATGATTGATTTTTGATGTTGATTTTTAGAACTCATTGCACTGGGAATCAGAGTTTTGCTGTTTTTTATTATTTTTATAAATTTTCGAGAAAATTCAATTTGCATACATTGACGGTATTTCATGAACTGTTGCTGTTACCAGGATTATTCATAATTGATCATATTAATTATATCTTCAAAGATAATATAGTTTTTCAAGTTTACAAAAAAACCTGGACCAGTGATATAAAAATCAAATAATTTTTTCAATCGCTACAGTTTCTTTTTTTTTTTCTTCATATTTCTAGCATTTTTGTAAATTTTCATGTAAGCCTTGAGAATTTTAATACATAGAATTGAAAGTTTTTTTGGATGATGTGGAGAATTCTTCAGGAAACATTATTTTTTAAGATTACTGGTATTTTTGTAAATATTAAAGAAATTTCTTTAATCTGATGCTTTCGGATCCAAGGCTGTTGATCGAAATTTAGAAATTTTGTAGTTTTTAAAGGAAACAATATCTACATATATTTTGAGCATTCTTTCAATATAGTAGTTTTTTCTAGGTTCTTTAAAGTTAACTAGAATTTAAAAAAACATTTTAATATAGATTTCTAGAATTTGATGCTGTATATGCACTTCATTAAATTTTCCAGAAAAAAGAATCTTCAAAGATTTTCAGTATTTGACAGATTTCTAAATCTTTTGGTATAATTCGCAATTTTTTTAAGTTCATGAATTTTCTAGAATTACTTAAATTTTGTAGTTTTTTCCAGTTTCTTTACAGTTAACTGGAATTTTTTTAAATTTAAGTATAGATTTCTAGAATTTGATGCTGTATAATCTTAAATTGAAGAGATTTTTAGTATTATACTAAATTTTACTGAAAACATTATCTTCAAAGATTTTCAGTACTTGCCAGATTTCTTAATCTTTTAGTACAATTCGCTGTTTTTTAATGTTCCTGAATTTTCTAGTAGTCTGATAAATATGAATATTTATAATTGGATTACCTAGAAAATCAAGTTTGATAGAAAATTTTTATTATTTCCATTAATTTTTGAAATAAAAGTATCTAAATATCATTTCAGTATTTTAGAGACTCCTATTATTTTTAATCTTTTTGATATTTCACAGCATTTAAGAATTTACATAGTATTTTCTGGCATTTTTCTAGATTTTTAATATTTTTTTGAACTGCCATGTAAATTTGAAGAATTTGATGCTTCAACTTTCCAAATTCTATAAATTCTTACTATTTAAAATAATTTTTCAGAACGTAAACTGTTTACATTAAATTTACGTTGGCATACCTGCAAGGGTTTATTTTGACATTAGAAATGTAAAGGTTTTCAAAGATTTCGATATTGTTTGATGTTGAATTTTGCACCATGAAATTTTTACATTTCATAACATTCAATTCTCTATTTGAAAATTTTGAGGATAATACTGGGATTTTTGGAATCATCTAAAATTAAATCAACAAGGGGACCAAATTTGAAAATAGTCAATTCATTATTGATATACAAATAATGTCAGATTTTGAAGTCTCTGAGCACAATTCGCAATTTTTTAATATTCATGAATGCCGTTTAACTTTTCGGTAATCGAATCAATCCCCAAATGAATTTCGATAATTATATAAATCATCTAGATATAATACTCGTAAGCCCAATGAAGCGGTCATCTTGAAATGTAATAAAAAAAAATTTTTTTCAAGTTTCAATTCGGCCAAACCGATATTAGTGACCTCTTCAATAAACGCAATATGTAAACAAGTAATGTGATTTTCCCATATTAACGAAAAAATCAAGACACTCGTTCGAGTACTGACGAGGTGAAAACCCCCGAATCCATGGAGAAGAACGTTCAGAGATCTAATAACGTAAAGCGAGTTGTAATTTGGAAAGAGGCAGAGAGAACATGGACTTGCATCCTGTGCAATCGTCTCACCTGGAGTGGGAAATGGACGGACTCTTGCTCCCCGTGGAAGGCGGGTTGAAGAAGGAATTCGGCAGGTTCCTCATGCGCAGCGGTACCTGAAGAGGCCGACTCGAGTCCGGCTTGAGGACCGTGTCGAACAGGGCCTGGAGGTCCGACTCAGAGTTTTGGTCCACCCTGACGACGAGATTGCTGTTGGGCAGCTGCTCCACGTCTTGGTTTAGCGCCATTTTGTGTCAGCGCTTCCTCCGCCGCGGTATTATCTTTTTCCTTTCTTCTTCGCCTCCGCCACAGTATCTATAGCACACTCGCGAGCACACGACCTGCACTTTGCCTTTTGCTTTGCCTCTTGTTGCCTCCTCCTCCTCTTCACCTTCACGTATTATATTCGCACGTACACGCTCTCACTCTCTCTCACGCGGCAAAGACGCAAAAAAAACACACTCACACAATGGTCGTCACTTCCGGTACGTTCGAATTCAAAAATTCGAAATTCGCCAATTCGATTGGGCGCTCACCTCCGGTACATTCGAATTAAAAAATTCAAATTCAAAATCCGCCAATCCGATTGGCCGGTCGCGTTTCCCGATATGAAGAGAAAAAGAAGAGAGTGACAGAGGGCGTTGTACCTGTTGAATCCACCTGACGACGACCCACGGCTTTTCGATCATTTATTTACTTTTTTCGTTTGTTTATAAACCGATTTCCCGGTTCCGCGACACCATTGCGGGGGTTTTCGCACTTCCGCTCGGGGGCAGCGACGTTTCTTCGCGGTATGCCGGAGGAGATTTGGCGATCGAAAGCGCGATCGATTTCTTGAACTAATTGGTGAACTGGTGTGTTCAAGGCGTGTTCACTTAAAATCGATTTTCATTCGAGTTAACATCGAGTTGAATTGAGTTGACGCTGTCAACATCGATGTAGGGGAAACCGTTAAATTTAAAATGTAACCGTCAACCGTCATTCAAATTTCAAAGACTTATTGCCGTAGATTATTCATTGAATCAATTTTTCGTAAAAATCGACAATTTCTCATATTCAATTTGCCATAATTTTCGACATTCGACAATTATGGCAAATTGTAGACAATTGAAGCATTTATGGTAAAGGATTTGTGATTCAAGTCAAAATTTTTCAACGGGTGATATATTCGAATGATAAATACACATGAACTATATGAAGGGTTAAAATTTCGATGTACTCGATTTTCTACGAAAAAATCGGCAACTGACAACATCGATTGATAATCGGTTGCACGTTACACCGATTATTATCGATTTTTCAACAATCGATAGTAATCAATTATAATCGAAAAACTGAGTTGAGCCCGGCCCTGACCAACCTTAATTTTGCTATAAAATAGGCGGGGATGGCAAATATCAGTAAGTATGTTCCAGTATTTTCATACATTATTCTTTTTTCCAGCATATCGCAATAAAGGAGTTGCCTCAAAATTAAACTGCCGATTTTTTTTTTCAAATTGAAGATAAGGCTTTATAAATAATTTCTGCGTTGAAAAAATGGGATTTCTACTGTCCAATTTTTTATAAATAATTTTTAAAAGTCGCTAAAATGAGGTCTCGCTAAAACGCTACGTGATTGGTGGGCGCATCTGTGACGTCACTAATGTTTGTTTATTCTGGTCTCCCTATGCTACAACACGGGCCGCGCGCGAATTTTACGGGAAAATTCAAAAAATCGGGAAAATGAGCCGAAACCCGGAAAATGGGCTTGTTCGAAATACCTTAGATAATCTCCCGAACGTGAATTTAGCACCGATTCTCGCATACTTTGCAAAAAAGAAGTACTTTAACGTCCCTGAATCCAGAGCTGTCAAAGTGCAAAGGTAAATGAACGTTCGATTGTACATGGTTTTTACATTTTTCCGTTGTAATAGATGTGAAAACAAATTAAATAGACAAATATAATGACAAACAGTTTGAATTTCGTTTTTTTTCTCGAAAAAAAAAAAAAACAATGTATCCCATTGCGCTTTTCTCACGCATGTGTATCTTAATAATATAGAAATATAGATACACATGCGTGAGAACAGTGGAATGAAATGCATTGTTTTTTTTTTTGAGAAAAAACGAAATTCAAACTGTTTTTCATTGTATTTGTCTATTAAATTTTTTTTCACATCTATTACAACGGAAAAATGTAAAAATCATGTACAATCGAACGTTTATTTACCTTTGCACTCTGACAGCTCTGGATTCAGGGACGTTAAAACACTCTTTTTTCGCAAAGTATGCGAAAATCGGTGCTAAATTCATGTTCGGGAGATTATCTGAGGTAAATCGAACAAACCCATTTTCCGGGTTTCGGCCCATTTACCCGATTATTTGAATTTTCCCGTAAAATTCGCGCGCGACCCGTGTTGTAGCATAGGTAAACAAAAATAAACAAACATTAGTGACGTCACAGATGAGCCGACCAATCACGTGGAGTTTTAGCGACTTTTAAAAATTATTTAAAAAAATTTGGACCATAGAAATTACATTTTTTCAATACAGAAGTTATTTATAAAGCCTCATCTTTAATATGAAAAAAAAAATCGGCATTTTAATTTTGAGGCAACTCCTCTATTCTAGAGAGACTCAAGGGAGAGAGTGGCAATTGAAATCGCTCCTTATTGGAGATGTAGGTATGGCGGCCATCTTGGACACAACACAGTACTACTCAGCGTACTCTGCCGTCTGTGTGAGGACAGCTGACTCTGTTTACTTTTTCATACGTGTTTTAAAAGTGTATCTCAAATTCATAAAAATTCATTTGATAATCAAGCGAAGTGCAATTGCAGTTATTATTAATTAACACGAATATATATCCTCACACACAGACGGCCGAGTACGCTGAGTAGGACTGTGTTTGTGTCCAAGATGGCCGCCATACCTACATCTCCAATTAGGAGTGATTTCAATTGCCACTCTCTCCTTTGAGTCTCTCTACTCAATTCCAAATTCTTGTTCAGAAACTCCTGAGTAAACATTCGTGATCTTTCGTGATATGTGATATCATTACGCGATAATAATTTACATATGCTTTAGCATATGTATGTCATCATGATGTCATGTCGTAATTGATGTCATGGAATGACATGCATATGCTAAAGCATCTGCTGCATAATGATATCACATGTCACGAAAGATCACGAATGTTTCCTGGGTCGATATATTCAATTTTGTTGCAGAAATTTTTTTTCAAAAGTCTTATTTCTAATGCATTGTGTATTAACAACTGTAAACATTTAATTTGTGACTTTTGAATATTTTAATTTTATATTATTATCTTTTCAAGAAGGAATATGTATATATTAATATTAAAATAACATTTGATATTATTTATTTTACCTATTATTCTTACTAATAGCAAAATATATGAATTTCACATTTTGAAAAAGATTTTTCCAATTTCTAAAGATTTGATCTACAAAAGATAAAAATCTTCAAAATAAAAAATATCAGGGTGTATCAAAAACCACAGAGGACAAATTGGCATGACTTTTTTTCAATATTTTTTTAAGTCAAAAAGTCCTCTGCCACTTTTTACAAAACTCAAAAACAAAAAAATATTAAAGCGAAAAGTTTTAACTAATAAAAACACGCCCCTTGGACAAGTGAGAACAGAAACCTCGAAACGAGATTAACTAAAATTTTCTCCATAATTTTTTTAACAAAAAGTTGTTTGCCATTTTCCATAAAACTCAAAATCAAAAAAAATATTCATGCATAAAATCTAATGAATCTGATTGATTTCAACTTGTGACTTAAATATCTTTTTCAATTTTAAGTTTTAAAACCTCACAATTGTGAGAAGTGGTAGAGGACTTTTTGACTTAAAAAATTGGTGCAAAAAGGTCAGTATACAATTTTTGCAACACTTGCTGTTATTTTATGCATAATACCCTTCTCTATCGAATAAAATTTGTATAATAATACAAAATAACTCAGTTTGTGCGGCTTGTGCCACAAACAGCCAGTTAGTGGCGGCTATTTCCTATGCTTCTAATTTTCATAAAGTATCGGAATTTTCGGCGGCTTTATTAAGATTGCCATAATTTTTTTTTTCACGTCATCGGTATAATGTTCTCTTTGATAAATTAGTTTTCTATCAAATCCTCAAGAACGGTTTTAGAGAGAAATAAAAAAATTTCTTACTTTTTGATGCGTAATCTATACTTGCTATGTTAAAAATTGAAACTTTGACGTCGAATATCTCGAAAACTGGACACAAGACCTCTCTAGAAAATTTGGCAGTGCATTCCTTGTACAATCATTTAATAAACTATAAAGTTTGGATAAATTCTGAAGAAAAGTCTTTCGCGCTAGTACTAACTTAAGGTGTTTGGACAATCAAATTATACTTCAACAATTTTTTAATTATTCTGTAACTTTAGTTTTCAAATCAATGTTCTTTTATTTTATAAAACTTTACATAGAGAAGAAGTGTCGGTTGTGGGGACCCTTTTGTTTTTGGCTTATAACTTTTGAACAAGAGCATCTTTTCCGGGAATCTGGGTATCTATGGAAAGCTGCAGACGTTAGCTAACTATTTGTAGACGAAATAAGTAAATCTTCTTAAGTAGAAACATTTTTTTTGCAATTCTGTAAAATGGTCATTTTTGGTCGAAATTTTTTTTCGCTTCAGTCGTGGGCACCCGCCGAATATCTGTTCCAAATGGGAGGGGGTATAAAGAAAAATAAAATTTATGAATTTTAATTACAATTTAATTCAATTCATGGTCTGTACGCATTTCAAGTATCTGACGCCCATGCAAACACAAATATAAGAGAAATCAGCACTGTCATCTTTATTGTCCATTTAGTGGCTAATTCATGAATAAAATCAATAAAATCCTATGTCCATATTATTTTCAAACAAGTTTCACGTAAGCAAAAAGTTATCAACAATCATTTTACTGTGGGTGTCCACAACTGAATTTTGCAGTCATCTCGATAATAAGTGACGAACGCAATTTTTGATGTCAACATGTTGGTTGCAATTTGTGTAAAATCACCAAGTCTAAGAAATTTATTTAATAAATATGTATTGCAATCATCTTCTTGATCGATTTACTTCGATTCATAACGCAATTAAAACGATCGGAGAAAATTTATGATTTTTTTTTTGCATATAAAAGTAGTCGCGGAAAGTTTGTCGCAAAGATCCTTTGCCTTTACTGCATCACTTACTTAAAAAAAAAACAATTCATTTTCAAGGGACACCCTACTGTACAGATTAAAAACATGTTCGTTATGAACACATTCGAAGTCATATTTTTCAGCTACAAACATTTTACCCGCATATTGAAAGAAACTATTAATATTTACAAATAGGCACATGAAAATACATGTCATTCTTTACAAAAAAAAAACCCCATACTGATTTTTTTTCACCTTACAAAATCTACTTTAATGCATTTTGTAACTGTAATAAAGAAATTTTCGAAAATTTACATTGATCAGTTAGTTTGTTCATATTTATTTAATTAAAACAAATTGTTAAAAATACTAAGAGTGATAGGAAAAAAAAACAAAACCTTTGTGACTTTCAAATGCCAGAAATTTATTTTAAATTTGTATGAATTAATCCAATAATTGATTTCAAAGAATTGCAAGAAAATTAATAATTGTCAATTATAAAGTATGAAAAATTAGAGAATCTAAACAAAAAGATTTCAAGTATACACTCAAAAACCATTCTGGTTGGTTCAAACAAACGTTTGGTCGATATAAGAGCAAACAAAAATTTATTTGAGTTAACCAAGTATTTTTGGGTCATATATCGACCAAATGTTTGTTGGAGCCAACCAAACTGGTTTTTGTGTGTAAGGTGTAGTACATGCATGCCCCCTTGTTCAACCTTTGATTTCCCAAGATGATCTAATGACGTGTCATCAATCTGATAAACTACATGGATCTAATTATTTCATTTTTCAGGATTTGGAAAAAATCGAACTAAGCATATTATTTCCGAATGTTATTTATTCAATCTTTCTGCATAATAATGAGATTTGTAAAAAATGTCCACTGTCGATTCATCAGTTCACTCGTATTCACAATACTTCAAAAATGTACTTAGGATTATTGAAGGTTTGTTTTCCAACACATTTATAGGTATTGATTTATACACTTGATGCAAGCTTAAATCATGTGAGATGTTGTTAGGAGAGAGCACAAAAGATATTGATAAAAAAGTCATATATTCAAATGCACAAGTCGAGAAAAAATACATACATATACCCAAGTGAAGTTCTATCACTTGTCAAAACCAAGATTAGAAATACAGTAGCCTATATGTTAAATTTTTCACCAATCCAGGACTTTGGCTCTTATAGAAAAATGGAAATCAAAGGTCGGTCATTTCACAAATATAAGTATTTAAAATTGTTTACATGTCTCGGCTCTAATGCTACGTGAAGAATTAGTACTGTTTCGGATGTTGACCAACCTCTTGGTTGCGTGATGGCTGACTACGTTGATTTGCTTTAAAAAATAAAATAATATCACATACATAAATATATCAGTACAACAAAAAACACAATGTTTGGAACTACGAAAACCAATAACGTTTCGAAATATTTCTTCATTGAGTTGATGTTTTATTTAAAAATGTTTTTTCTAATCTCAACAACTTGTGTTATATCAGCAATACATTAATAAAAAATTATTACAATGTAAATATAATATTTTGATAAAAAAAATTTCTCGTTTTCAAAAAGTTTCAGTTTGTCGAGAAACGAAAATTTTTCAAGTTTTCCAGGATACCCTGACATTGTGCGGAATATATATATTAGGAAAAAAAGAATAAAAAAAAAAAAAAAAAAAAAAAGAAAAAAACTCACCAGCATTACAATTTTTTCGTTTTTTATTTTTATTTTTGACCAATCGTCAATTAATAAGGCGTGTGCCTTTGGTTTGCTCCGCGACCGGTACCCCTCTGCTTTCCGGCAAAGCCAGGGCCTCCTGAAAATACACCCATTTGATTTATTAATTTTTGCTCTATGTATTCTACTTGAACAATCTTCTATTCAATCAAATCTATAGATACTATGAAATGGGCGTTGGATTACGAGAAAAAGTAACACAGTCCACCAATATTGCCTGGCATAGTTTTTTTTGTGTGAAAATTTTAGTCACGAAATAATAAATTTCAATACTATTTGGAAGGGCGTTCTTTATTTTCATTATCAATATTGTTGATCACCTGTTAATTTTTCAAACTTTTTTGGTTCTTGTGATTACTGTCAATTTATAAGTTTCTATTTCTACATTTAGGAGGGTAAAAATAAGCTAGAGATGAATTGTTCTAGAAATTCCAAACAGTTTCCTGATTGAACTGCCAATTTACACTTAAATAAGAATTTGTGTGGGAAATAATTCGCATCATACACTGATCTGAGCGTTGCAATACTCCCCACTCCATCAATGCCGTCCTATTTGAACCCCGCCATTACATACCAACTCGTCAACTTGGGTGTGCATGGTTATGCCAGGTTGACAAGTTTGCATATAATGGCGGCGATCGACAGTTTTCCCCTACCCCAGTGCTATTGCCTATCCAGTAAAAATATAGATCAGTGGCATCATCACATTTTGTTGGACTGAGCAACTTATCAATCTTCTGTGAGTATTCTCTTCTTCTTTTATGTGATCCAAAAGTTTATATACTGAATGACATAATAGAATAGGTATGACAGAAAATTATTGATAATGACCACTGTAATCGTAATTTCCATAGCCTCCTTCATATCCGCCTCCATAAGGGTAGTCGTAACCACCGCCATAACCATCATATCCAGCTCCGTAGCCACTTTGGCCGTAGCCGTCGTAACCACCACCAAAGCCCTGGCCCCAGCCACTGGCCTGGGGACCAAAACCACCACGGCCACGAGCAGCCCCTCGCGCACCTCGGGGTCCTCCTCGCATGCCACCACGGGGCATTCCCATTCCAAAGCCCATAGGTCCTCCCATCATTTCTGGTCTGGGGGTGGCTTTTTTCACGTCAACCTAGGAAATCAATTTTTCATAAAATTAATCATCACAAGAAATCAAAAATATATATCGGATAAAAAAAAAAATAATAATAATAAAGCTCCACTATCTGTAGAGGCCTACATGTTTTTACACTGTGTACACATTTATCAAAATTGAAGTAACGAAAACTGTTTTTGGCACAAAATGAATAAGAAAAAAAAAAAAAAAAAAAAAAAAAAAAAAAAAAACTATAGTACACCCTTGTCCAGGAACGATCGGGGAACTTGAAGAATCCCTGAAGTCGACCTCTTTCCGGTGACACAATGGGCGGAATTTTATGATGTACCACAGTACCGTATTAGGTATTGTGGGTCCCTTTGCGGAAAGGAAAAATTGCAACACTTCAGAGTCCTTGGCGCAACTAATGCAATAAAATACTAGGGCCCCACAATAAGCGCCAGAATTTTGACAAAACGCCGAGTTAATAACTGAATCGTTACTTGCTATTTCAGCGAGCAGAATTTAATCCTTTGAAATTTGGAGAACCCATTCAAGCATATTTCAATTTTCTTCGCGCTTATTAAGCCGTCATGAATTACGATTATTTGGACAAGGGCGTCTTATTATAACTTGCTAACTCATTGGCAAATGAAACAGAATGAAAGTTATCTTTCAACAAAACCTGGAAAACAATTAGAGACAGCAGGGCGTAATTTACCATTTTCCCATTGATCGACTGCTTGGGTGTTTTTAAGAGTTTGTTGACAGTAGACTCGGATTCGAAAGTGATGAAGCAGAAGCCTTTCCTCTGGTTCTTCGTTTTGTCAAATGGCATTTGGACCTCAGCGATCTGTAACAAAAAATTCAAATTTGTGTTGACCTTGAATATACTTCACAAGTTTTTTTTGCATTCGGTTAAAATCAAGTTGAAAATGTCGTAACTACCGTTCCATATTGAGAGAAGTAATTCTTGATCTCATCATCGGTGAGTTCAGTTGGTAATCCTCCGACAAAGATCTTTCCCTGTCTAGCTTTGGCCTTCTTTGCATCAACTTTTTTGCCCTGGATTGTATGCTCTCCAGCAGACAAAATCTGAAATTTGGAAAAGAATCATAAGTTACTTATTCACTAGATTTATACAGAAAAACTATTTCTATGAATTATTATCAGATGAAAACTTCAACACAGCTTTTCAGAAGCAGAACTGGAAAAATTTGTATCATCATTTCGGAAATGTAATTAAAAATTCTCATTTTACTATAATTCATGACAATGGATAATTATTTCCGTAAATGTGATGTACATCAACATAAAATCATGATAAATAAAAAATGAGTTATACAAGAAAAAAAAAAAAAAAAAAAAAAAAAAAAAAAAAAAAAAAAAAAAAAAAAAAAAAACTCATACTTTGTCCAAACTTTCGGCCTTGGTGAAGACAATGAAGCCAAATCCACGAGATTGACCAGTGTTGGGGTCGATTTTCAAGTTGACATTTTGGATTTCACCATAGTTACAGAAGTATTCCCGCAATTCCTCTGCAAAATTAATATACAAAATTCACTGATTCTTTTTCATACTATTGTTTAGTGAAAAATGTTTTTTATATGCTGTTCTACCAAGTTTAGTATGTTTACTAATGAAAATATTATTGACGAAAGAAGGGTTGAAAATTTCTATTAATTTGACAGTAAAAAAATGTACTTGTTTGAAGAATACATACTTTCAGTTGTCTCCCAGCTAAGACCACCAACAAACAGTTTCCTAAAATGAACAAAGAAGAAAAACTTTTGTCAAATGTTGTATCAATTAGAATCATATGAACGTGTTGCAACAATTCTATGTATATCTTTTAACATCAATTTACTTAAAGCATCAAAAGTTTACATTGTATCATATTATTAAATTCGAGCTGAAGACTTATTTTGACGATGTTGGAATTTCATTCTTTCCGGGGCTTTAAATCAATCGATATATTAAAAAATGTTTTTTTTTTAAGTTTGACGCAAATCAGACATGTTCAACACAGGCCACAAAACAACTTAATTTATAAATTGTAGTAACGTGATTTTTTCTACATTTTGCTTAAATATTTACAACTTTTGCAGAACATATGATTGATACTGGAAACTTGTTATAGTTTGAGTGTATTATGATGTGCTCGAAACCAAATTTTTCTGGATTTTTCTTTTTTTGTTATTCATGTTTTACAAGCACCGAAAAAGTACATGAATGTGTTTCTTAGGTACTTGTAAAATATAGATAACAGCAATAGAAAAATTTAGTCTTGAACATAAAACTATGCACATACTTTATGCCAAGTTTCGAACATTTACCATAATTTTTGCAAGAGTTGTGAATATTTAACGGTAATGTAAGAAAAATTACATGTAAATTCCATTTACAACTTCAGCCATTTTGTGGCATGGGTTAATCAGATCTGATTTGCTTCAAACTTTACGAAATTTTTTTTCAGGAATATTGATTGATTTAAAGTCTTGAAACATAAAAAAACCGACATTGCTTAAATAAGTGATACCTTAGTAGAGACAGAAAACAGAGTTTCATATCTTTCTCTTACTATTCTGAATTTTATTCTCAGCTTGTCATATTAAGCCGTACTTAAAGAAAATTGTTAAATTGTTGATTATTAAAAATAACAAAAAATTATCAAAGTAGCATGGTTTAAGTAACAATTTTGAGTAATATTTGCGCTAACTACAGTTAATATGAATTTTTCACAATGTTAACTTTTTCAGATTAAAAGATTGGCTCCTTAGACTTGAGAGCAAAAAATGCTTCATGAAATAGTGAGACACTCACTTTCTTTACCATCATTTCTTAAAATGAACTACCATAAAATTGTGAAATTCATTTCTGAGGATGC
Source organism: Platygaster robiniae (assembly GCA_028476575.1). Taxonomy (NCBI): domain Eukaryota; kingdom Metazoa; phylum Arthropoda; class Insecta; order Hymenoptera; family Platygastridae; genus Platygaster; species Platygaster robiniae. The sequence continues at coordinate 41,506,605 of CM052021.1, forward strand.
ATGTCGGTTGATTTGTAAACAAACTGAAAAAAATTGCGAACTCGCTGTGAGAATGAGTAGTGATAAATTAATTGATATTTTGTTTTATTTATGAAGTTGATTGAAGTTGTGATTAATTATTATATTTTTTTATTTTCAATGGCATAATCTCTAATTTGTTCTTTTCACTTATCAGTTGTCAAGTAAAATTCAGTTAGTAATAGTACACTATACATTGAATCATTTTATAATATAGTATTACATCAGTTGGATTATGAATTCAGAATTATTCTGATAATTTTCAAGACAAATTCCATATTCTATTTATAATTACAAATTATTCCATAATTTTTTGATCAAATTTGAGTCAGATGTCGTATACATATATGTATTAGAAGTGAAAAATGGATATATGCATTTTGCATCAATCTGAGAAAATTCTCCTTGCAGGAAATCCTTCAACAGATGAATTTTGTCTACACTCTGAGAAAAATTTGCATGCGCCAAGCAAAACTCCGGCTTGAGCACATACCGATTTGAGCCATGCAAGTTGCCGGCTTGAGAGAAATGAGCCCTGAGTTGAGACAACATGGAGCTGAAATTTGATTTCTAACTTGAGAACTCGGAAGCCTGCTTGGCCAAAGCGGCCTTCCTGAGTTATTTAAGTAGTTTGTAACTTGAGGACACCCTTCAACAGTATAATAAAACCAGTTGCGAGTATCAAAAAGCATACCGCGGCTTGAGTCAACTCGGTAGACCAACTCGGTGGACCAAGCGGGCCCAAAAATTTGACAACTAAAAAGTGAATGGCCGATTTGGCTGAACTCGGTATTTGCTTGGCGTGAGCGAATTTTTCTCTGAGTGTATTAAATTTCCAAATGTATGTAAATATTTTTTGAAGGAAATAACTCACAAAACATTCAATGCTAATACTTAATACCCATCATCAATCATAGCAGAGCCATATTAATTGAAGAGAATAAAAACTTTACATCACTTTTTATTGTTCTGAAATATTCGTGAATTTAAAATTTTTCAAAAATTGTTATAAGCGTAGAAAAAGTTTAACAGACATACTGAAAAATACATAACAAGTAAATAAAAAACAAAATTTGAATGATTGTAACGAGAAAAAAAAGTGTCGAAATCACTAGCTAACAGAAATATAGCAATTTATTTTCAAAATAGCCATTTTTGTTCATAATATAAAAGTATCATTATATATGCAGGATAACAGAGAGACGTATCTATATAATAAAAAGGGGTTCTTTTTTCTCCTACATCTCATTCATATTTCAAGTTCAAGTAAGGTAAAAAATGTCAATAAATTTTTCCGAGGGCAACTTATTTGTTGCTACACTGTTTAAGTTTAGTAAATTTTCCATGAAAGTATATTAAAGTTTTTAACGTGTACCCTGAATGGAATTTTTCCTAATGATTGTTCTTGAAATTTTCTATACGTAATAGAAATTATTCCACAAATCATGGTAAAATTATGATAATTTGTTGTTTGTTCTATATATGTTGAAGTAATGTAAAATCATTCTTTCATAATGATAAAATACATTCCTAAATAATTCACAACAAAACAGCTTCGACAGATCTTATTCAATTTAAATTTTGTAGTAATAACAAATTATTGATTGATGATAAAATATTTAGTCGACACTTATTTGCGAAATCAATTTTAGATTCTGTAAAGCAATTTTTCATATTTTAAATGCAATTATCAGTTTTTAGTGAATGATTCGATTGCTAATAAATTTAATGGCACTTCCAAGCAAGATGACATAAAATAAAATATTCCAATTGTTAGCAGCAACATTTGCTCACTAACCAAATTAGATTGGTCTGCTCCAAACCGCTATTCAACAGTCAGTCATTTTGAAAGTTTATATACTTTTTCTAACTTCTGTTCATTATTGTATCTAGCACCTATACGGCGCGCAAATTTGATATAGATTTTCCAAGTTTGCGAAATTGGAAGAGTTATTAACAATTTAGTTTTGTCTAATCACTATTCAGGAAGGCGGGGCTTTCGATTGGAGCCTCTCTTTATCGAAGCTCATAGAAAAGTGGGGGTAATTGAGGTGTGTGATGGAATGTAGATTAATGATGTCTCTTATCTTGAAAGACAATTTTCACTCTGATTACAGTTGTTCAAGTTAAAATATTCTTTTGTACAACTGTCATATAATATTAATTAAAATTGATATTTAAAAAGAATCATTGAACTCACAAACATGGTCCTCAAATACTTTACATAAACTCGAGATGGCGCTCGGGTGCGCTCGCGAACGGACGTGTGCAAGTTAGCTCCGCGTTTTTACTCGATTTTAGGGCCGAAAAATATTGAATTTGGGAAAAAAACGGGTGAAAAAGGTGATCAGTGACGGAAATAAGAATATCTTTCAAGGGACCAGGAAAAAATCGGGTGAATAAGACCGGAGTGAGAGTGGAAGTGTTTGCGGCCGGGGGACTAGAGAACACGTGCGTGAAGTGAGGTTAAGGAGTGAAAAAGTGGGAAAAAGTGGAAAAAAAAAGGAACAAGAAACGAGACTTCTCTCCCAGATAAATAGATGGAGAGGCCTGATAAAACAGAAGAAAACGGAGAAGACAAAAAGAACGGGACGGTAGGAAGAGGCAGGCCAAAAAAAGGAGAAAGAGCAGTGAGGTAGAAAATCACCAGGTATTTACAGGCCCCAGGGGAAGAAGAAGAGAAAAGTGAAAGAACCAGGGAGGAAGAAAACAAAAAGAATACAAAACGCAAAAGGGAAACGAAAAGAGATAGCATGGAGGGAGTGGAAAAAATTTCCAAGTTAAGTGAACAAGGGATGGAGGGAACGGGGAACAAGTTAAACGGCAAGGCGGGGAGAGGGGAGAGCGAAAATGGGGTCAAAGTGAGATACGAGGGGGAGATCGACTTGAGCATTTCCGAAACAGAGGCGGAAGAGCTATTGAGATCCCCTGCAGAAAGCACGGAAAAGGAAAAAAAGGATCTCGACTCCCAATCAGAGATGAGAGAAATGAGACAGAGATTAATGTAATGGGAGAGAGAGAAAGAAAACCAGGAAAATAAACGGATGGAGAAAGAGAGGGAAATCGAGAGAAAAAATACAGAAAATGACGGAAGAGCAAGCAATAGCATGGAATTTGGAAAGAACGAAAATGAGAGAGAAAATCAATGAATTACGCAAAGAAATCGAAAAAGAAAGAGAAGATAAAAGAGACTGAACAATGTTCTAATGAGACTTGAAAAATTCAGGAAAGAAGAAGAGAATGAAATGATTATAGATAAAACACCTGATGTACAAACAGGAGCGATAGAAAGTGCGAGCAGTGTCGTGTGGGACGAAAAATTGAGAGCGCTGGGAGAGGAAGAACAGAAATTAGAGGCAATAGAGAGAGAAAAGAGAAAAAAGAATCTGTTCATTAAAGGCTGGACAGGCGAAGGGGAAGGAACGGAGGAAAAATGCAAAAGGGCGATAGAGAAACTGACGGGGATAATGATTAGAGGAAGAGCTCGAAAGAAGGAAATGGGTATATCAATAAAATTTGCGACAATGAATGAGAAGCTGGCGATCTTGGGAGAAAGAGAAGGACTTAAGGGCACAGGCATATGGGCGGTCGACGATATGACATACAGAGAGAGAGAGAGATCCAGAAAATGATGGGGAGAATCGCTGGTGCGGAAAGAGAAAAAGGAAAAAAAACCCAAGTGAAATATGGAAAAGTTAGGCTGGATGGAATATGGTTGGAATGGAATGATAAAATTGGCAAACTAAAAAGAAGTGAGGAGAGAAAGAGAGGAGATTGAGACGCGAGAATGATGAGGAGAGGATCGTACGATTCAGGACGGGAAGAGAGAGAGCGAGAGAAAGGCATAACAGAGAAGCAAGGAGGTGGCACGGAGGTGACTGGCGAAGAGAGGACTGGGCCAAAGGGAGAGAGTTAGAGCAACGTCATGAGAGAAAGTGGCTCCCAAGGGAGAACGAGAACGTGTTTTTTTCGTGGGGGACCAGAAGGAAGAGCAAGAGCCAGAGAGAGCAAAGGTGAACCAGACTACCAGCTACCTAGAGGAAGAGGCCAAGAGGGGAGAGGGTGCTCGAGGCGCAGATTCTAAAGGTAAGCGAAACGACTTGGTAGACAGCAAGGTACTGGTTTGGAATATAGCAGGAGCGAATAAGATAAAGGGAGCATGGGATTATTTGAGGGGCTTTGAAATGATCATATTACTAGAGACGTGGATAGAGACAGAAAGGGCGATTGAGGAAATAGAGGGACTAAATAAGGGGTTTAAATGGAAGAGTAAGAACGCAGAAAGGGCTAGGAAAAAAGGGAGGGCCAAGGGAGGAGTGATAGTGGGATGGAAGAAAAGAGGGGGAGAAGAAATCGAGGTAGATAACTAGGAATATGGGTGTGCGATCAAGAGACTGAAAGGGGGAGACGGGGACATCAGGATAATAGCGGTCTTCAACAATTCAGGGGTGGACAAAGTGACAGAAGCGTTGATCTTAGAAGGGGTTCAAAGGGGGGGAGAGGTGATAATAGCAGGTGATTGGAACGCTAGGATAGGGAAAGAGAGGGGAAACAAACAGGAGGGGATAGCAAGGAACTCAGAGGACACTACTCTGAAGAGGGAAGGTAGAAAGTTACTGAATTTCTGTGCAGAGGAAGGAATGGAGATAATGAATGGGCGTACGAGGGGCGACTGGGAAGGGAAAATGACGTATATAGAGGGAAAGGGGTCAGTTTTGGATCTAGTGATGAGCACGGAGGAGATAGAGTTTAGTGCAATAGACAACCTCAAAGTGGGGAGCAGGATTGAGTCGGATCACATGCCGTTGGAGCTGACAATCAGGTCACTTGAAGAATGGGAAGATGAAGTAGAAGAAGAAGATGAAGACAAGGGAAGAAAGTTAACGTGTAAAAGGGAGAAATTTGAACTCTACCAATATGTAATGATGGAAAAGCTGAGGGAAAGGGAACAAGGAAATGAAAGGAGGGGATGGGAATGGATTAAAGGGGCTATATGGGAAACAGCATATGAATTAGGGATGGTTGAGGAGGGTAGAATTAAAAAAAAGAGGAAAGGAGAGAGGACGAAATGGTGGGATGAGAAATGTAGGGAACAAAGAAAGAGATTATGGAAAGCATTAAAAAACAAACAAAGGAACAATAATGAAGAATCACAGCGAATATGGAGAGAAACGAAAAAAGAAATGAGGAAAATGTTCAAGGATAAAAAAAGGAGTATAAGGACAGAAAATGGCGGGAGATTGAAGAAAGTAGAACAATGGAAGAATTTTGGAAAGGGATTAATGAATTCAGGCCAAGGAAAAAGCTGAAATGGGGTAGTATAGAAAAGGAAGTATGGGCGGAACATTTCAGGAGTATATGGGGAGAATGAGAAGGTAAGGAAGAAGAGAAAGAAGGGAAGGAAAGGGACACAGGAGGAGAGGACGAAAAGAGGGAAGAGGAAGAAAGGGATGCAAGAATTGAGGAAGAAGAGGTGAAGAAGGCACTGAGACGGCTGGGTAGAAAGAAAGCGACAGGAAACGACGGAATGGTGGGGGAGTTCTTGAAGGCACTCCCGGGGGAATGGACAGGGGAACTGACAGGGGCGCTGCAGGAAATATGGGAGGGGAAAGAAATTCCGGAAGAATGGAAGATAGCTAGAATAATGCCCATTCACAAGGGAGGAGATGAGGAGAATGTGAGGAACTATAGAGGGATCGCACTACTAAACAGCGGGTACAAATTAATGGCCCAAATAATTAATGAGAGACTGAAAAATTGGTCAGAGGAAAGGGGGATAATAGGGGAGAGTCAGGCGAGCTTTAGGGCTGGTAGAGGGACAAGAGATCAGATTTTTGTACTGAAAGCACTTATAGGGAGGAAACTGAGAGAAAAGGGAGGGAAACTTTATGTGGCGTTCATAGACTATAAGGCAGCCTTTGACATGGTGAACAGGGAGCTACTATGGAAGAAGCTGGAGGGACTAGGGATAGGGGGGAGGATGCTGAGGAGGATGTATGAAGGGACGGAGAATGAAATAGTGACAGGGAAAGGGATGACAGGGAGGTTTAGATCTTTTAGGGGAGTGAGACAGGGATGCCCGCTGAGCCCACTGCTGTTCAACCTTTTTATAGAGGACATGACGGGGGGATGGGAGAGAAATAGAGAGGGAGGCTCAGTAATAGGGAGGAACAAGATATATGCACTGAAATTCGCCGATGATGTAGCGGTCATAGCAGACGACGCGGGAGGACTAAAAGAAATGATAAGGAACCTGGGGAAATATACAGATACGAATGGGCTAGAATTAAATGTCGGGAAGACGAAAATTATGGTTTTTAGAAAAGGAGGGAGAAGGAAGAAAGGCGAGAAATGGGAATATAAAGGAGAGGAAATAGAGATAGTAAGGAGCTTTAAATATTTGGGTTACACGTTTACTGCGGGAAACTCAGATGCGGAACACATTAGGAACATGGCGGGAAAAATGACAAAAGTGCTCAATAGGGCATGGGGGGTCATGAAAAGGACAGGTATAAATGATTTAAGCAGGAGGCTGTATTTACTACGGACTCTAGGGAAAATGGGAGGGCTATACGGAGTGGAAATATGGGGATGGAAAAGGAGAAAAATCATGGAAAGGCTTCGAGGAAAATTTATCAAATTGGCAATGGGAATAAGCAGAAACACACCAGGGTATATTTGGAGGAGAGAGGCAGGTAGAGGGGAACTAGTGAATGAGACTAGGGAGAGGGCAGGCAGATACATCGCGAGAATCATGAATATAAATGATGACAGATGGCCTAAAATATGTTTGAAAGAGGAAATAAGGGGCATAGTGAATGGAAAGAGGAGAGAGACGAACTGGGGGAAGGAATGGAGAGAAGCACTCGAGGAAACAGAGGACGAGAAAACAATAGTTGGATTAGCAAATGGCTCCATGAGTGACAGGATCTTAGAAATTTGGTCTGAAGCGAGAGAAAAGGGAAAAAGGAATACGAGGGTAAGGGACGAAAAGAGAATTGAAAATTCGACATATAATAAATATTACAGGTTCATCAAACCAGATGTGAAAGGTGCAGAATACTGGGAAAAGAGAGGGCTAGGAAAAGGTACCAGAGACAGTGAACAGTGGGCGAAGATAAGATGTGGGAATGTAGGTAAAGGAGGGAACAAGGGGTACGCAAATATGATCTGCAGGGGATGTGAGGGGAAGGAGGAGGACCTGACACCTGATTAGTTGTGAATCAATTATAAAGAAAATAGGAAGTAGTTACGGGAAAAAATGGGAAGAGAAAATCGAGGGACGGAGTGAAAAAGAGGCCGAGGGTGAGATGATAGAATTATTGAAGAGAGACCTGGACGAAATATTGTGTGGCTTTATAAGAGAAATAGAGGAATGGGAGAGGAAAGGAAAGGGAAGAGGATAAAGGGAAATAGCTAACTAGAGAAAGGAAGGAAAGGATAGGACGGAAGGGACAGAGAGATAGATAGGAAGAGGGAAGCAAATGGGAGAGAGCTACCGGGAACGAAAGAGAGGACTCCTTAGGTTTTTTTCATCTTGTTGCAGGAACCTGAAAAGGCAGGAGGAGGTCAGCGCGAGCCCCCCCCCCCCCACCACGACTCCTTGGAGGAAAGGGGAGGCAACGAGAGATGGAGCCAGGGAGAAAAATGAGAGAACCCGGAACTTTAGATGTTAAATTTTTGTATTAAATATTACATAATTCATATTGTAATGATCGATGTAGAGGGAGTTTCAGAGACCCGATAAGGGGGTGAATAAACGATACTACTACTTTACATAAACTCATCTACTAATAACTCAATAATAAGTAAGGGTTCTACATTGAAAAATTTTCAACTATTTGAAATGTACTTCTTGGTGATTGAATCTTGATTGGAAATTGGAAAGAGTAATTGGAGCCTTTTGGATTTTTGATAACAACTGTTCAATTGTTGTGAATTTTAAAAAATTGCAGAGGAGAAAGTGTCTTAAAATTTTTTGAGGAATTTTATTTTTGTTGGATGATGTGCTGTCATCCCAACACCTTGTATTTACATTATTTTTGTAAGCTTTTGTTCATAATTTAAAAAAGTTATTATTACATTAACATGACATCATAGGTTACAGAAAATGAAAAAAATTGTTCATGTTGATGAATTTCAACTTACATTTCAATTTCTGATTTGATATCAAATCAAATTCTAGAAATTTTTGGACTAGTAAATTTCTTCATAAAAATTCAGTTTTTTTACCCTGATAATAAACATTATTTATTTAAAATTTACATTTCCATACATCAGACTGGTTCTGATGTAACTCTTTTAATTGACGAAATTTCATGTATTTCATTTGTATTTCTAATGTGAGCAAAATTTTATAATTGTAAGACCTTTTTTTATGATATTGATTGAAATGTTCCAACATAAATAAATTTTCATAACTAACTCAGGAAATTATTAATTATGGATATATTAAAATGTATAACATACACAGTATCAATTATCAGGAAATAGTATTTCAATAAATTGAGAAGCGCCAAGTTGAGTAGTTCAAAAAATGAATTGAAATTTTCTGTAACTCTTATTTCATTTCTTATTGCCAGTATATATTATGTAACTTTTTGCTGAGGGAGAATTTTATCATTAATTTTAAGGCTGTGACTATCTGCACGCCAACAGTGCGTCGGGTTAATACGGAAATACGTGTGGCAGTGTGAACGTGGAATTGTGCCCAAACGTAAAATAAAGTAAATTTACGCATAAGTGTGACTATGTGACTGTGAGGATGTGTATTAGGACGTTTCATGGCGAAAAACTCCGTTTCGCTTGTTTTAAAAAAAAAACCTAACCTAAGAAATCTCGCTTTACGCAATAACTCCGTTCCAAGTGTTTAAAAAAAAAACCTTATTCACAAAATCTCGCTTCTAGTAAAAAATGATGCAAAATGGAATGGTTGCGAGATTTGGGTTAGGTTTTTTTTAAAAATGCGCGGAATGGAGTTTTTGCATAGAGCAAGATTTCTCGGGTTAGATTTTTTTTTAAAAATGCGCGAAACAGAGTTTTCTCAGAACTTTTTCACTATGAAACGTCTAAATACACATTCTCGCAGTCACATTGTCACACTCAAGTTCTTACGCGTAAATTTACGTTTGGGCACAATTCTACGTTCACACTGCCACATGTATTTCCGAAAATACCTGACACACTTTCGCACTGTCACGTGGTGACACTACCGCACACCCGCACATGCCACACGTTTCTCGAAGATGCCCGACGCACTGCCACACGGTCACACTGTTGACGTGCCGATAGTCACAGCGTAATTTTAACAATAAAGGATGTATTTTTACTCTGAATTCAAGGAAATTTTATTATTTGAATTGATTTAAATAAAGATCAGCAGTCTATTACAGACTTACTGATGTAATTTCTAAATTAGATGATTTTATTTAGTAGTTTATCAAAAAATTATAAGTTGTATTTTTTTCACAGTAGTAGCTGAGTTGAGAAACTAATAACATTTTTTATTTCATTTTGCAACAAAATTTACTAAAGGAGTTCTGAGCAAAAGGATTATATGCCAATCGACATCATTAAATCTTTAGCTATTATTCTAAAAATCAAACAAATGCATAAATATAACTTTGAAATTAAATTCATAAAACCAAAAAAGTTGAAAAAGTTCATTCAGAGGAATTCTGATAATTATTTTATTTGACATTGCAATATTTTATAATGTGTAGTTTATTTTTATATTGCACTAGACACAATTTCTTATATGATTAAATTTATATATTACAGCTTCTTTTTAATTCGAAAAAAAGCAAAATTGGTAATTTCAAAACTTTAATCCTAGAACTTTTTTCTTAAAAAGGTGGCCAATCAAAGCCAAAAATATGAAAATAATTATACTTATAATTCTGTGATATTTGATTCAACTGAAAAAATTGAATTTTGTACCTGTAATATAGATCGAAATTTCTTAACAGACTCAATAAGTATCAATTGTTTTAATTTATTCAAGAACAAGTGTATTTTTACTTTGAAAAAAAAAAAAAAAAAAAAAACGATTATGTTTAAAACAATATGTATCAGAATTATACTGGTCTAGTTTTGGAGTAATGATAGTTTAAAAACAATTTAATTTGTTGTTAAATTGAAATTGAAAAATTTATGAATATTACGAAATTTTTCAAGAATAAAATTGATTTAATTTTATTAAACCCTACTGGAAACGAATTACAAATAATAGATTAATTTTAATGCTGAATTGCAATATTTAAAAATAATATGTGTGTGTGTATACATATATGAATTTACATTTTTTTGGGATTAGTTTGTGAAGCATGATTTTTTTATGGTGAAACTGAATTCGACTGTTTTGGCATTTTGACAATTGGTGTGAGTGAAAGTTGCGATTTGAATAATATTGTTTTATTAAATTAAAATTTTGTTATGCTGCATTTTATGCCATACTAATTTTACTATACATAAGCATATGATTAAAATGTATATAGCAAAAAATTCAATGTAACACAATATCAATTTTATTAAAAAATTGAATCCAAATCAGACTTTCAATTGCGCCCATTGTGGAATTGTTAAATGCAAAAATAATCCTTAAGAGCTATAATATATGTTACTCAACTTCTGAAGTTCTTGACAAATGACCCATGGAAAATCACGCTCCTCAAACTAGCCCCAAAAAAACGAAAATTCATAAATTCCGGTTCAAAAAAACGTTGCAACAACGCCCTTAGTGAGGTTGGGATCGCACATGCAATCGAAAGACAAAAAAGTTGGAAAAATTTTCATCCATTCCAATTCTTGATACTAAAAACCCCTGGATATGAAAAACTGTCTTAAAACCATGATATAAATAAATCTATAAAAAAATCAATGGAAGGGTAGCCAAAAACGACGCCGGGAAAATGGCGCGAAAAAGCATAGAAGCAACAAACGAAATTCTATTCAATACCGCGAAAAATGCATTTCATTGGAATTTGTAACGTTTGGAATCAATAGAGCAGTAAACTTCAAAGAAAAACAGCATACAGCGGGGGAGAGATGTGTTTTTCTTACCTATCCTCTTGCGATTCCTGTCCATTTGTCGCGTTGTCGAAAGCCATTTTTCGCTCCCGGGTTTTACAGTTATAAATGTGTTAAATTAGGTTTAAAGAGTATAAATACGTTGCGCAATGGCCGGGGCGTTAATTTGCCGCAGTTTTGTGACTGATTTATCAGTATTTATAAGTCTATTGACTGCGATTTGACCCTCACGCTAAATAGCGTCACCGTCGAACCACAAGTGAGGACAAAAAGAAATATGGCGGGCGGATGACAGAAGGAGCCGGAAGAGCTTCTCGTGGTCTCGTGCGTCCCGTGTGTGTGAGGAAGGCGGAAAGTCCCCACTTGATGCAGTGTTGCCGGTGTTGCCAACTGTTCTGAACAACAACTCAGTGCTGCCAGATGTACGGATTTTTCCGTATTGTACGGATTTTTAAGTCTTTTGATGACATTACGGATTTTGCGTACGGATTTTTAGCTATCCTAGTAATCGTACTGATTTTCGTACGGATTTCGAAATCCCTTCAATAATTTTTCGAATTTGATGGCATTCGTGACTCGTAACGAAAAAGAGACGACGCCAATATGCTTGTATGTTCATAATCTTGATATGTCATGACATATCCTAAAGAGAAAAAGGAGATGGCTTCATGGGGGCAACCTTTGTGATGATAGCCGGAAAAATTAACGAAAATGGATGAAATAAATTTTAATCGTTACGCGGTCGTTAGCAAGTGAAACGAGGTCTTATTTCAACGTTACGAGGTCAATCGTTAATTAATTAAAAAATAATTAAAATCTGAGCGTGAAGTTAGCCGGAATTATTAGTAATATTAACCTCATTACAATTTGAATTGATTAGATCGACGAGAAATCGTTTGCAGGTTCCAAAATCGTTCATTTCATTGTTACGAGGTCAATGGTTAATTAGTAATTAACTATTTAAAAAATCCACGGATTCGAACTTTGCAACGTCCACCATATTGGAATCGTGCGCATGCGCGTACGAGTTTTGTCGTTTGTCAACACTTGTCAACTGCTTGTCAACCCTGGTCAACCCTGTCAATGACGTCTGATGATGTCGATAGTAAACAAAAACAGTAACTATAGTAACACATTATGTATTGTTTTGAAAATTTTACAGTCATGTAATTATATGTAATTTAGTGTCAAAATGCATAAATCAGCTTTCAAACGATCGATGAGCCACCAAAACAAGGATCATCTCTCAATTAGATGAGTTCTCGCATATTTTGATAATTACCTTCTTTTTGTCAAATGTACTCTGTTTGCTTTGTGAAATATTCATTTTTTTTTCAGGTCGGGCCCGTGAAGGGCATAATTTGCTTCTAAGCTAAGAAATGGAATACCAGTTTGTGAGTTTTTTTGCAGATTATGTGCCATAAAAAATTTTCAATAATAAATTCTTTTTTTTAATGTTCGTTCAGATGAGGTATTACTAATAATCATCATAAAAAGACATTTATTAATTATTATTTTTCAAATTAATTTTGCTGCGATGATTTCCATAAGATTTCCCTTAGGTTTTACTCAACACGTAAGCCAAGTATTTCTGTTAGATTGTGGTGCTCTTTTCCCAGCATCTATTTCTGCCAGAACTATACTCGAGTTCAGAGCCCATAAGCTATGATTTTTCCGGAAATATTTGTCGAGAAATGCCAGCTGTATGAAGAAAATCTGAAGGAATTTTGCTTATAGGAATGTTCGAATCCTCATCACCCAATTATACATTCTTTTTGTACTAATTTGCATTTGATATATATACGTGCATAAATATTTCATTTAATCATTTTGCATACCTTCTGCATACATTTCATGCATACTTTTTTTATGCAGTCCAGAGCTAACAGATTTCAAGCAATTTCTATTTACAAAACGATTGCTAATAAATGTAAGAAACAATAAAGTATATGTGATTTGTATCCGACCGATCTAATCTTAACCGAATTGAGTTATTATTGGTTAAGATTGAGTTATGATTGGTTAATAACAGCAAAAATCTATAATCAAGCATTTTGGGTTGTGTTTTCAATAAGGGTGCTTCTAAAATTACATAAAAAAGATTTGGGGGAGGTTCCGAGGGTTCAGAACAATTGAATTTTCTAGTTGGAAAAAATAAATTGTCGATAATTAATTTTTCTCGATAACTCTTAACCGTACTCGGTTAAGACTGAAACGCTCGTGTAAGAAGCAACGAATTTCAAATAACCCGTCACCTTCCTTCTGCTGTTGAGACATTGTCAGCCACCAAAAGAAAGGACTGATTCTTGCCATTTGTTAGATGGCAGTTCTCAACTCCTGTATAATTTCAATAAATCATAACATTATTGAAACTGAACTAAAATATCTTTCATAATCATGAAATTTGGTGTATACTTTTAAATTCTTCTTTCCACTTCAAATTGATTCGTTCAAAGTGTAATATATGACTTTTAAATACTCGCTTAATTTTTCAGAATTAAAATATTTTGGAAACACTAAGCAGTGTTGCACAATTCGAGAAATTATGTAATTATGACATGGAAAAAGAAAGATTTTGACAGAAAAAAATTACGTGTTCACGTGAAATTTACACAAGGATTTGGAAGAAAAAATTTTTTTTTATAGCAACTGCTGAATTTAAAACTCGGATAGTTGTATGTTGAAGTGAATGTAACTATCCGAGTTTTATTCTCAGCCGTTCATATAAGGCCGAATTATTTATCTAATTGCATCTCATAGTAATTTGACCTATTAACAGCTTTCAGGCAAGGAAAAAATTCGAAGAAAAACTGTTTAAAAAATCAGACATTCTTATTTTGTACTATAAAAAAAAGCTCTCAATAAAATATACTTCATATTTTAGTTGCAACTACAGTACGTTAGTCTATAATTCAAATTAACATTAGTATTCCTTAAATATACGACGTAAAAATCATCTTGGCTTTCTCTGATCACGTGGGTATAGTTTATTTGGCTTGGCACAAAAGAACTTGAGATATAAAAAGTTTGTATCATTTAGCAATAACAAAAATAAAACACAAATTTTGAACATGTTTCTAATGATAACTGCAGTTATTATTGACAAGCTAATGTTATGTAAGGGCGTGTGCACATATAATGTAAGACTTTTTTTACCAACTTTTGATATCCCTTCTCCTTCTTCCACATATTATGTGACTTGAACTCATACTTTCAAGTTCAACTGCCGCATAAATTATGATTTTATGTATTTAGGGATTCTATTTCTCATGAAAAATCACACGTTTCTTCCGATACGAAATTTTTTATCAGAAAAGTTTTGCTTATAAGGACTAACTTATCAATTCTAATAAAATTACCATAAATATAACAGCTTTATATTAAAAACATTTTATAAGAATTTATATTTTCTCCAAAAATGAAAAAAAATTATTATAAATCGTTCTTCTTAGTCAGAATTCACCAACTATAGAACTGTGATCCATATAAGAATCAGCACCTTTTCATTGAAATTTAAGATTTTTCATAAAGATTTGACAAGGAATCAAAATCCTTATAAGGTAAACTTATAAGGAATGAGATCCCTATAAGTTTCGAAATTTCCTTAGAAGGAATTTCCGTTTCCTTACATAAGGAATCGAAATTCCCTGATTACGATTCTGAACTCGAGAAGATTCAAATTTTCCTGTATTGTTTCTTGGATAATTCTGAAACCAAAAAAAAAAAAAAAAAAATTCATCTAATGTCCCTCTAAAAAAAAATCAAAACAATTGCACAGGGCATCGACATCTATGGTTACGCTACTGTCTCATTAGATCGGCACAGGCTGCACAGAATGTAAACCCGGACCTACAAACCCATTAATTTTTTTATTGTTTTTCGTAGTTAGGGATGTAAATAACATTTTGAATGTCAGAACAAGCGAAAAAAATTAGGACTGGGGGTCCCCATCAGAAAATCAGGCACCTCAAAATCGTATATTATTGTATTTTCGAAAAAGTCCGGGTTTGCATTCTGTGCAGCCTGATCTCTACTATTATTGGCCGAAACTCCGAATATTCGAATATACCCGAGAGGGTTATTAGCTCGGGTTTCCAGTTAAAATCTGTGAACCCTCTCTTCAACTGTTTTGAAAAAATTATGAACTTCAATTTTTTAAGTTATCTTCGATAATTTTACCATTTTCATTGAAAGTTACTGACGAATAATTTCGTTTGATCATTGAACAATACGCTACCTTAATTGGTAAGTTAAAAAAATTTTTTTTTTGTTAACGAAAATTTTTGGTTATGTGCACATGTGTTAGGTGACCTTGTAAATCCTAAAAATTGCCCTTTTTTCAGGGAAAAGATAGCTTTATCACTGGGTCGATTACTTTAACCAGGATAAGTCTACACGGCGCAAGTTTTTATATGTTTCATTGCACTTTTACATGTAAAAAACAAACTTCAACCGAAATTCAACCCTCGAAGGGTGTAGTTGGGTTGTAAATTTAAAAATGAATAGAGTAAGTCTTTATATGTTCGATATTTTTG
Organism: Platygaster robiniae; assembly: GCA_028476575.1. NCBI lineage: Eukaryota > Metazoa > Arthropoda > Insecta > Hymenoptera > Platygastridae > Platygaster > Platygaster robiniae. The sequence continues at coordinate 41,522,186 of CM052021.1, forward strand.
CAAGGAATGGTATTGAATCATTATTTTTCATTATTTATTAGCAAATTTAATCGCCAGAACGATAAATTTCGGCCTTAGATTGTAATTTTTTTCCAGGCATATATATATATATATATATATACTTTTCATGCTTCCATTATGCCTGAAAAAAATGAAAATGTCAAGCCAAAATTTATCGTCTAAACGATTAGATTTGCCAATAAATAATGAAAAATGATGATTTACTACCATTCCTTGCAAAAATGTCGAACAGAAAGACTTATTTTATTCATTTCAAAATCCACAACCCAATTTTAACCTAAGTACAACCTTCGAAGGTTAAAGTTTGATTGCCAGGGCATATAAATGTTGTTTTTACAATTCAGATCCAATTTTTTATCGATGGGATAATTTTTCGCATTTTTAGCGCAAGCAAAGTTAAAAACAATGTCTCAAATCCATTTAAAATTTTTGTTTGGTAGAATCGAAAATAGTATGAATAAGTTGTGAATGAATAAGGAGAAATTATTTTAATGAAGAAAAATATTACAATAATGCCCTTTTTTGCACTGCTGGAATATTAAAATTTCTAAAAAGACTTTTAATATCTCGATCAAAAGTTACTGACGTGTTAGTTTGTTAGATTATTAAAAAATAACACGTATTTCATTTGTATGTTCGATTTTTTTTTTTGTTCGTACAAATTTTTGTATTTGTTGATAGGTGTTTGTTTATTTAGTAGCTTCTAAAACAATTTTTCGTTTTTTTTTTTTCAGTAACTATAGCTACACTGCTGGGTCAATTGTATGATATAAAAAAGGATTTCGGAGTTGTAAGTTTTTTTTTTTATCCTTAAAACGTTGATTACATCATTGTTATTGTAAAAAAATCAAAATTTCTTTCAAATCATAACAAACATTTCATTGGTCCGAAATCTATTGTTTTTTTTTGCACTTTTTACTATAATGGAGTTCTAGCCCTATGAGAGCTTACATTTATCTCTGATATCATATCCCTGCTGAAAATTTCCAATTGGTTTTCTAACTGGAAAACCAACTGGAAAAATGGCCGTTTTTCCTATTAGTTTTCCGATTAGTTAGACTAATCAGAAAACCAATTAGATTTACAATTGGTTTTCCAGATGGATTCTTCCATTTGAAAATTTTCAAATAGAAGAATCCAACTGGAAAACCAATTGGAAATCTAACTGGTTTTCCAATTAGACAAACCAATTGGAAATCTAATTGGTTTTCTAATTAGTCAAACCAATTGGAAAACCAATAGGAAAAACGACCATTTTTCCAGTCGGTTTTCCAATTGAAAAATTAATTGGAAAACCAATTGGAAATTTTCAGCAGTGATGTTGTAATCAAGTATGATTTTTGCGATAAAGCTATGATAACATACGTTAAAAAAATACGCGGACATCGAACGTGATCCGCGTAAGGCACTCTTTATGCCTTGTACATTGTTCACGCATCATAAGTGATGAAATTTTCTGGGGCCTGAAATTTTTATGTTAAAAACATGGCAATTTAGGGCAACACTCTAGCGTTGGGTGAATGTGTATTTCGGGTAGAAGCGTAGACGGGAATTTCGAATCCTGATCTACTTTCATTTTGTACTGTTACTTACATCCCAGTAAACATCGGTGATGATCATATTTTGATCATGCCGTGATAATCATGGTATGACATCCTGGTGACTGCGTAGTGAATACATCAGTCACTTCCAATCATTACATGATCACCAATGATCACTTTTGTAATCATGACGTGATAGTCGGGTGACTAACAATGACTTTTAAAACCGATCGTTAAAATTTATCTTTTTTGTAACTGAAATTAAATTTTACACTTTCCATAGTATAAAAGTGAATCGATGATTTAAGGTCCCACAAAATTGTGTCGGTTTTTTTTCAGCCCGCGACTTGGAAAAATGGCATTTTTTCAAATTTCGCGCTTTGTTCATCACGTGAGCTGCAAAGTTACCAACTCTGAAATCCAAAATCATGCGTGTGTTTGTTTTCATTCATCAGCTGACAGTTTTATACCTCGTTGCTCGTGTTTAGTTTGAAGTGAGTGTGCAAGGTTTACTCGAATTTTTCAAGATTTTTCCATCCACAAGAGGCAAAACAATCACCGAAAAAATCACAGCGTGTGGCCGGAAAACAGTTAAATGAGGTATGAAATATGATATCTATTTTATATTCCCAATTTTAATCCAAAATATGTAACGATCTGTCCCAGAAAAATGTAGACAAAATTTAGACAAACCATTAACCTGTAAATGTTGCTTTCGTGATTTTTCGTGTAAAATACTTTAATTTTTTCTGTTTTGTATTTTTTGTCGATAATTTACATCTTGAAACATTTCTTAGTCAAGTTAAAATATGGCCCACAACATTTTTGATTCAAAAAACTTGAAGCTATGAATTTTCCTTTTTTTTGTCCTTATATTTTTTAAATAATTGTTTTGGAATTTGTAATTTTAATTAAAATCTATATTTAATTTATCATTGATTAATTATTAAATTATAATATAAATAATCACCGTGCCAAACTTTGTGCAATGCAAGTGCAACTCTTTACCTTTGCTCTTGCGTTGCACTTGCATTTAGTTTATTTCGTTTAATTAAGCTACAAAATGCGGGTCCACCCTGAATACTTATTGTAATCAATAGCTTCAGGTATTTTTTTTATCGAAACTAATAAATAACTTTCATAAAGTTCAATTCTCAAGGAATAATTTAATAAAATACCTTAAGTTTCCAATGATTTTGTTATATTTAGTTCGATTTTAATAATATATGTGCTGTCTCCATTGAAACTTGTAGAAATTAATAGATTGTAGTATTTTTATTCAAAATAATTAAAAATACTCTGTTGGAACAATTTATTTTGTAGGGAAAATCGAATTAAATACCTTTTACGAACTTAAAAACTAATGTTTTACATTCAATACAAAAGGTAAAAAAATCGATTGACTTTTTTCAGATTAAGGTTAAGGAAATGCTGGATTTTTATTTCCTTTTTTAATGATTAAAATCACGCATGTCATTCTGTCACTGTGTGATACTTAAAAAATAGAATTTCTTTACATATAAGCATGCATCTGACATAATTTAATTTTTGCACATAATACGTTCTCATTCAAAAAAAAAGTGAAATCTACGAAAATAACAATGAGTAGAATGTTTTATTTCGGTATTTTTCTACGTAAAACTCAATGTATGAAGTTTTTCCGTTTGCTACCTATTTAGAAAACTTCGCGACCATGATAAATCACATTATTTTACAAATGAGCTTTGTCATATTGTTTTTATATTGATTTAAAAAATGCAACGCAAGTTCAACACTTCAAAGTTGCACATAGCTGACAAGGAATATAATGTTACTGATTACAATATTACATTATATTACTGTATAATTATAATAAAATAACAAATATACAGGGTGCATCAAGAAGTACGGAGGATAATTTAAATGATTGATTTTTAGATTTTTCTAAGACCAAAAGTCCTTTGACACTTTTTGCGAAACTCGAAATTAAAAAAGATATTGAAGTTTGTAATTCAACGAATAAACGCGCTCCTCTGACTAGTGGAGATGGAAGCCACGGATCAAAATTTTCTACATATTTTTCTGAGTCGCAAAGTCTTTTTCCACTTTTCTTAAAATTGAAAGTCAAAAAAGATAATCAAGGTAAAAATTTTAAACAATCAGATTTCTTGAATGTAAAACTCAAATATCTTTTGTGATTTTGAGTTTTGTAACAAGTGGCAAAGGACTTTTAGTCTTCAAAAAAATCTGAAAAAAATCGGGTAAAGTATCCTCAGTAGTTTCGGATACCTCCTGTATAATATTATAATTATAATATAATTATTTATAACATTACTAGGGGGGCCCGCCCCCCTGCGCGCTTCGTGCGCCAACGCCCTATTTAGGTTTTTTTCTCAATTTTGATTCATGAAATGATTACCTTCAATTCTTATACATTGTATTCTAAAAAAACTTACTTCCAGGTGAATTTGAAGACAATTTTTTTTGATACTGAAAAACATTGTCAAAAATTAAAGAAAACTTTAAATTGTATCCTTTTTCAGAAAAAAGGTCACAGTTTTTTGGTTGGTTTACCCTTTCATCCAAATCCTCTTACCAACCAAAAACTTTTCTCTGAAAAACGATATGATTTTAAATTTTCTTATCTTTTCAACAAATTTTTTCAATATGTCCAAACTGTTTTGACATTGATTTTGGGATACCTCCTGTATAATAATATAATTATAATATAATTATTTATAATATAATATTATAATATACATAGTATTATAATTATAATATAATATTATGATATATATATAATATTATAATATAATTATTTGTAATATATATATAATATTATAATATAATTATTTATAATATAATATTATAATTATAATATAGTTATTTATACTATATAAATTCGACTGTAATGAAATATTATGTAATTGAAAATTTTCATTTTTAAATTATAATTAAAATTTTTTCAATATCCTAAGACACACTTTCCGTACATGGTTTGCTAATAAAAAAATTGTGCATTGACAATTTGACTTAAGCGATTTAAAATCAAATGAAGAATTATATAGGAGTGCGATGAAAACTATTGTTTTTTAACATGATCTTTATTATTCTCTCTAACGTTTGCTATTGGGTTGACGTTAAATTTCAGAGAATGTTACCAAAAAGAAAGGCTTTCTCGGACCTAATATCGAATAAGCAAAAGCGAAACCGATTAGTAGATGCTAATAGTCTCATGCGAAGATCCCTTGACCTTAGGGCTCAAAATGTTGTAACGACCCCCCATTAAGCGGTGAATCACCTGGTTCCAGTGACTCGTCCTCCAACGAATCTAATGAGTCAGAATTTTGTGCTATGGCTTTTGATGATGCAACTCAAAACCAAAACATTCATGTTGACGAAGACGTATCTGACAATGACGATGTATCCCACAATGAAGACGTATCCGACAATGAAGACGTAAATTATTCTTCAGACGACGTTGAAGATGAAAACAGAGATGAAGATTTCAGGGCCGAAAATCCTCAAGTTCCATTAGCGCAAGAAGCAGTACGCATAGTTAAAAATTCTTTCTTAGAAGCAAACCTTAATCATGCCTAACAGAATAAAATGCTAAAACTTTTACGAAATCATCCTTTTTTGCATCGTTTCTTACCAAAAGAATCTCGAACTCTACAAAATACTCCAAGTACTGTTGTCAAAAATATCATTCAACCACTTGCTGGTGGATACTACATTCATTTTGGTTTCGAAGATAATATAATTAAAACATTAGATCCTTTGCCTGAAAATGTGTTGCCAGAAATCGCGTTAGTTGATTTGAGCACGGACGGCGGTCAATTGTATCGGACTGGTCGAATGCAGTTTTGGCCTATTCAATTTCGAATCGTCAACCTGAAGAAAGTGAACCCTATGGTTGCTGGTGTTTTTGTCGGTAAATCGAAGCCTTCGGATTCTTTCGAATTTTTGGAACAGTTGGTTGTTGAAATTCAAAACATTCTAAATAGTAATGGATTAAATGTAAAAAATCGAAGTATTCCCTTGCGCATAAGATGTTTCATAGCTGATGCTCCGGCTAGATCATTATGCTTGAACCATAAGGGCCATGCGTCAGCTCATCCATGCTCAAAATGCAAAGTTATTAGGCGCTTTTGCACTACACCTGGGTTCGAAAGAACAATGGTCTTTCTAGGTATCGGCCATGAAAGTCGAAGCGATGAAGAATATGTAGCCATGCTCGATGAAGACCACCACATGTGGGAGTTAAGATAAATAGTACATTATTTTCTATAATTTTCAATAAACATCGGATGATGTTTATATCGTTTCAACTAATCAAAGCACTTTGCTCGAAAGTCTATGTCATATACTTGCATACTGTTCTGCCCGACACATTCATTACGATGTTGAAAGTTCCGCAAGAAATATATGTGTTAAACTAACATTTGTTTATATAGAACGAAACTGCCGATTCTGATGGTCACGGCAGTGGGATGGAAGAGGAAAGGATAGTTTCCGAGAATGAAACTTTACGGACGGAAATCAATGCCTTGCACAAAGAACTTGACAGTTTGAAGGCGTTTTTAATTGAAAAAGACGAAAAAATTGATTTTTTGGAGAAAAAATTAACCGAGCAACGGGCAACAAGGAGTGGACCAGCCGATTGCATGTCAACCCCCAATGTGGCAGTTGCTTCGCCATGGGTTAACAACTTTGACAAGCATTTTAACACTCCCTTTCTTCATGGAATATGTTAAGTTAAAGTACAACGGCATAAATCCCATAATATTTTTGTGATGCCACGGTCTCTTCTTCTGTAATAATATTATAATCAAATGCAAATATTACCATTTTCCATCCGAACGCTGTTGAAGTTGAAGTTTGAACAACTTTCTTCCTTTTTCTCAATAAGGCAAAAAGTGCGGAACGCATTTTAGACGTCGGGTCAGGAGTATTTTTTTCACAAAAAGATTTTCGGGCAACGCGTGACGCGAAAACTATATCGAAGCGGATCATAGCTGTCATGGACGGTCTGTGGAGCCGTACTCATCAAAAAAAGTTTTTTTTGAAAAACCAAAAACACCTACAGAAGACAGGATGCTGATTACAGTCTCCGAGGTTGACCAAGTCTACCGTAAGTATACGGGCATTACAAGTTGTGCGAGAAATGCTGTGAAACAAGGTTAAAGGATACTTGCTCAATTATGCCGTTATTGCAGGTATCACTCGCATGTTTCAAAACATGAAAAAAAAGGAAGGGAATTAGTCATTGGCTGTGCCCATACCGGCAGGCCAAATACTAAACGAAAAATTGGTCAGGCTCAAAATGAAGTTGCGTCTAAATCATTTGAGATACAAAGAGAAGAGCCTGCTCAAGAAGAAGACAAACAAGAAGGTCGAGTCCAAGAAACATACAAATGAAAACGATGATGCGTACAAAGGAGTAACATCTAACAACGACGAAGGCAACACTGTCAGTGACGTGAGTGAGGCCTCAGACAATGAAAGTGAGGCTTCTGGCTGGAGTGCCTACCTCGGTACTGATGGAAGCGACCCCAAAAGTAAGGCCCCTACCTTGAATTCTAGCCTTGGTAGTACTACCGACAAAGAGAACACGGACACTGAAAACCAAGAAGCAGGCAGTACAGACGAAGATATGGAAAACGAAATGGAAGAGTGGAAAGCTGCAAGTAATAAAATTTTGCTGGGAAGAAAAGAAATTTCTTCAAAAAATGTGGCTCGGGTTCTGTTTCCGGATGTGTAAAAGTTTTTTGCAACAGATGTGTTTCAATTCACTTGTCTGTGTACTTGTTTTTGTATTACACAATTTTCACTTAAGAAGAAAAACATTTTTAATAACAATTAATGTTGATCAACGTTCAGTCTTTAGCCGTAAATTTTGGGTTGCAATTAAAAAACAATTCAAACACGATGTACTTTCTATTTTCCCACCTCTCCATTTTCCCAAATACATCCTCGCTCTGTAAATTTACACCACTTAAACACAAGATATTTTGAATTACCTTTAATTGGTTAGGTGGAATGAAAACAGCAATAGTGGATTTGTTAAAATTGAGGAACGTAATCTTTCTTGCGTAAGGAAAAGTAAGATGAATAAAAATTTCAATGAAATAAAAATATGTGGATTGTAAGTGAATCAGTTACTTAAACTTGAATAATTTGAGGGTGTCTGATTTTCATTAATGTCATACTTGGATATTTTTTATTTATAATTTGGTCTTACTGGTGGAATTAATTGACGTTTCACTTAAAAGTAATAGAAAAATTTAGATATTTTTAACGAATAGAAGGCATTTCTGTTTATTTTCACTATTTTAACCATAGTGTATGCTATGTTTGATACTTCTCGCAGTTGAAGTAATAGAAAAATGTTGAATTTTGAATTATTACAAATGATTTTCGTTCACTTTCACTACTTCCAACAACAGTTTCGGAACAAAATGCGCATGTGCTAGGATAAATGAAACATATAATTATTTCACTGAAAAAATGAAATAAAATAAAAATGTGTTTTTCCAGATAGAGTAGATTTTTCTAAATTGAATACTTTGAATGCGTATGATCTCAGCGAATGTGCAATTTTGATGTACCTAAAGTTTCCAACGATGAAAATTCATCGAAAATATAAGAAGACTGAAAATGCCAAAAATGGCGAAATTCGGCATATAACAATCGTACATGACATAAAACAAATTTCTGTAATCAAAAATCAAAATCTAATAGTGAAAAAAACAAAAATCTTAGTTAAACATACCCTTCTCTACCAACCCCTATTGGAGATATTATATTATACAATTTCGACAATAAATCCTCACGTCGAAACTTCGCGAAGAGTGTTATAAAAACTAATTCAAGCATCCAGTATTTTTCGGTAATGCAAACGACCCCCGGAAGAACCTTATACAGAAGGGTTTACTACCCCTAACACAAGTTAGTTCTAAAACACTAATTAATCTGACTATTATCCGAAAAAAAGCGCAAAGTGAGACAGGACTACGGGAAAAAATTTTTCTAAAATTTGTTCGCTACTTCCATTGCTATTGAACTCACCTACAAATAATCAAGTATACAGGATTTACTTATTTTCGATAATCTGAAAATATTATCTTGCATCCAAAATTCAAACAAAGCTGAACAAAAACATTTTCGAGCACCCAGTATTTATCTATATAAATATTAATGAATTTTACTTTTCTGTGTTATATCATAACTCAAAAAATGCTTAACCGATTTGCCTAATTTTTTTTATTTTATTTGCTGTATTCTTGTGAATGTTAATATCAAAAAAAATCTTAAGTTTTCATAAAGGAAGGTCCTGTTAACGACGATGCAACTAAAAAATTCATTAAAAAAATCTTTCCCCTCCCGCTCCTTTAATAGAAAAAGGATTGGTGTGGGAGAAAATGAATTAAACGTTTCCCAATGAATGGAAGCAACTTCCACTCACACCCACCTAAACACATTCACACCCACCCACACACTCACCCACGTCGCAAAATTACCGAAATTCACTAAGGCATGGAAAGTCACAAAATCACAAAAAGTCACATTAGCACTGAAATTCACAAAATCTCAAAAATTTGCGAAATCACAAAAAGTCACAACATCACAAAATGATTTACAGTGAGAAAATCAACAAGAGTCACGAAATCACCAAAATTTACAGAATAAACAAAATCACAAAAATTCAAAATACGTCGGGAAATCACGAAAATGCACAAAAGTCACAAAATCACAAAAATTCAAAAAATCACAGAAAGAAACAAAATCACAACATTAACTCTATCGCAAACGTCACAAAATCACAAAAAATCAGAACGTTGCATTCAGTTTGAATATTACGAAAATTCAGAACATAACATTTTAATATCAAGATCACAAATAGTCGAAAATTTATAATAAGTCATGAAATCGAGTACAGCCAGAAATTTACAAAACGTCTTAGATAGATAATAAAACGTCTTAGATGATACAACGTCTTATATAATAGATAGATAGATGGATGGATGAATGGATGGATGGATGGATGGATGGATGGATCAATGGGTGGGTGGATGGATGGATGGATAGATAGATAGATAGGTAGATGGATAGATGGATAGATGGATAGATGGATAGATGGATAGATGGATAGATGGATAGATGGATAGATGGATAGATGGATAGATGGATAGATGGATAGATGGATAGATGGATAGATGGATAGATGGATAGATGGATAGATGGATAGATAGATAGATAGATAGATAGATAGATAGATAGATGGATAGATTTTTCCAGATTTTAAATTATATGAATATAGTTGAAAACAATATTTTCACTTCTTCGTTGCAATTAACCTTACGATTTTTTTTATTGTAATTCAAAGTATTTCTATTCAATCAGAATAATATTATTCATAGCATAATTGTATTAATAGCATTAATTGTATCATTTATTTGAAAAAATATTTATTGATCATCAGCAGAACAACATCTGCTGGGTTCGCTGGTCGCTAATAAAAACGACTCCTGGAAGACCCTACTTAAAGAGAGTGAGCAACCCCCAAAACAGGTAACTTTTTCAAAAATATTAAATATCACTTTTTTTAACGAAAATGCGCTAAGTTTAACCAACCTTTGTAATCAAATTTTTTTCAGATTTTTTTCATCCCTTTTGCTGTTAAATTCACCGCCAAATAACCTCTTACACAGAATCTTTTTTTTGGAAGATAAAAAAAAATTACCTCGAGTCGAAACTTCGCACAGAAATAAGGAATGGCAATTAAAGGCACAAAGTATTTTTCGCAAATTAAAATATTCTCCGGGAAACACTTTGTTCGAAGGGTGAACCACCCCCGAAAGGATTAACTTTATCGGAAATATTTAATTTTATTTTTTTTCACTAGAATGCGCTAAGTTAGACGAGCAGCCGTTATCTAATTTTTTTTAAGTTTTTTTTTCCATCCCTATTGCTGTCAATTACAACCCCAATATATCATATACACAAAGTCTTCTTTTTTGGAAGTTCAAAAAAAATTATCTCTAGTCGAAACTTCGCACGGAAGTAAGAAATGACAATTAAAGGCACCAAGTATTTGTGCACCCCCGAAATCCTCCGAAACCCTATTATTGTATCGCAAATTGGAATGAAACAGCTGCATGAACGACGATGGGTTATGTAAAAGCGTTAAACTGGAAATGTGTCGCAACCAAAAACATTAAAATCAGTAGCGTTGAATTTTGATACAGTAGTCATGTACTCCAATTTTTTTCAGTCTATGAACACAAGGGCAAATTTGCAAAGGCAATTGGGTTCGTCGTCATGGCTGAAATACCTAATAATCTTCCAGACGTCGAGGACATCGAAGTGGAAGATTACGAAGTTGATGAAATGGTCGTCTCTGACGAATCATTGGAGGGCGAAGATGTGGAGTCAGAGCTAGATTATTCTGAGCAAGAATAGTCCGACGTTTCAGTAGGACCTCTGGAAGACGAATATGAACTTGTCGGTGATGAAGAACAAGACGGAATGAAAATCATGTGCAGCAGGAAATTGACGCAGATCAGATAGAAGACGAAGTTGAAGACGGCGCGGTCGATGACTTGGAGGATCCTTTTCCTGAAGAAGACGATGGTGTGGATGCGCGGTTCTTTATGTTGCAGCCACTGCTAGTGGACAACGAAAATCCGCAACCGCAACCCGATGTCACGTCGCGAGATGATTTTATCGTACAATTAATACTAAATTTAGTAGGTCATCAAACATACGTGGACCTGATTCGACAATTGCAGTGGCTGAAAATGAAGACTGGAGATCAATGGATTCCGACCAACATGATAACATTGAGGCAGCGCGTAGGTCGAAATGAAGATAACCTGCATTATCGGATTTACTGTGAAAACTGTTTAGAACTCGTTGGTGAAACCAAGACCCCGACAATGGCCTGTAGATGCGGACCAGGACCGCAACGGCGGCAACCTCTTGCGACTGTCATACATGTAAGCATAACGGCGCAGCTTCGAGAGCTATTACAACAACCTGGCATCGCAAATTCCTTGAGGTACCGGTTTACAAGAGCCAAGAGAAATGAAGATGGCATAGAAGACATATACGACGGCCAAGCTTATCAGGATTTGTGTAGACCTGGGCAATTCCTGCACGTCCCGGACCCAAATAACTTGAATAGCGACATAAACTTTTCTTTTACCTTATGGGTCGATCACGTGCAACTCACTAAGTCTTCAGCAGCTAAAGCGTGCCCCGTTTTACTTCAACTAAAGAACTGTCCCCTCATGCTCGGAAGAAGAACACCATTTTAGCAGGCGTGTGGACTGCAAATGTGAAAGCGCAAATGCCCTACATTCTGGAACCCGTAGTCGAAGAATTGGTACTGCTTCACCGTGACGGAATCCGATGGACACCGACGGAAAATGTAGAAGTTGTGAGCCGCTTTGCCGTTATCATGCTGTGTACCGACTGTGAGGATAGGTATCCGGTACTTCGCATGTTGCGTCACAATGCACGTAATGGTGGATGCAGTTTCTGCCAAATGGGGACTAAAGTCGTGCAATTACCTCCCATAGCATTTGTCAACAACGATGGTGAAATACAGCAACGAAGATGTTCCAAAATATACTACCCTCCCGGGATTGGCAACTTAAGGACCGACCAGGAAATGCGAGAAAACATGATCGAAGCAACAGAGACCGGGAATGAGATTAACGGCGTTATCGGGATGTCGTCACTTTACCTTCTCCCAGAGTTCAAGTTTGATCGGGGTGTCCTTGTCGAGTCTTTTCATAACGTTTATGAGGGGGTCACGAAACAGTACCTATTGATGATTATCAACGACAAAAATTTTGATTGGTTTGTCCGAGGGCGGAGAGCAGAAAATCTTGCACTGCTCAACGAGAGGATAAAGACCTTCGGAAAGTTACCATCCAGAGTGTCGCGCCGCTTTCGAGACCTTCATACAGTGGCGCTTTGGAAAGGTACCGAGTTTAGGAACTTCTTGCTTTTCGCATCAGTACCGTGCCTCGGCGACATTTTGAAGCCAAGATATGTTCGTCTCTGGTGCAAACTGGCTGACGCTATTTTCATATTGAACAGCGACAGTTTTTCCATGCAAGATCTCAATCGGGCTGAGAACCTCTTGTTCGAATTTTGTGACAGAATTCATGCGGTACTTCGGGGCCACCAAAATGACGTACAACATCCACCTACTGCAACATCTGCCACGGTCAGTCAGACTCTTCGGTCCTATATGGGCCAATTCGGGAGCCATTTACGAATCGTGGCATAGGCGTATGGTATCGTGCGTAACGTCACCAACTGCACGAGCTACGCAAATTGTGAACCGATTTTTGCTGTCCAAGTTTGTTGAAACGAAGATTCATGATCCAACCATTTCCCAAATCGCCAGAGACAAACTTTGGAAATTGATGAGAGCAGCTGAGTGGGATATTCCACCGCAAACGTCAACTGGTCGATTCATGGTTGGCTTGAACATTCTTGGTGAATCACCTGCTACCGAAGCGGACGTACTGACCTTGAGACGAGGTGGCATAAACATCAATGAACACACACCAATTCGTTACTTTTCGAAGGCACTGATTAACGGAACAGAGTACTGAACCAACGACAATCAAGATCACCTGTCGTTTTGTAATTACATTGCCTACGCAGCTAACACCTTCTACACCATCACGGACATCATCTCTATACGTTTCGAAGAGGGAAACGTTAACGGTATACTGGGGCATGTTTTGTCTGATCGAAACGAAGCTCATATCGGTAACGCTGTACGAACATCTTACATGAAGAGCGTGGTTCACACTGATGAGAGATGTTTTGTCGATTACCGTTCAATCGTGGCACCAGGATTTACAGTTCGGGATACTCGGCACACGTGGATCGTACGACTCCCAAACTGTTGGGAAACTAATTGAAATCTTAATCAGTTATCTTCACGCCCACAACACTTCGCGGTAAAAATCACATGAAATATACCTTATCCTTAAAACTGCACTGTAAAAAATCTCATCGTAAATTTACTGTCTGGAGAGAAATTCCATTTGCCAACGTCAGTTGCGACGTATTGGCATGTCACAATTGACACAAATGCTCAAATATAGGTTGTAATTATAGGTTGTATATATAATAATGTAAGTTGTATATATAAAAATATAGGTTGTATAGTAAATTTACTATCCGGCCGTATCATATGTTACTTACATGCGCATAGCAACTCTACCAACTTATAGAGAAAATACAATATACTAAGTAAATTTAGTAAGCGATAGTAAATTTACTGTTTTAATCATAGGCAGCAGAATTACCTTTGCTCCAGACGGTAAACATATATTTCTCTAAAAACTGCTATTATTAAGCGAAATCTACCCCGGGCGGACGGTAAATGAGCAGTTGTCTCAGAAATAATCCTTCCTAGGACAGGATTATTCCCCGCGGCCGGAGGTCAAATTTTCAAAAAAATGTAATGCCCGGTATCATTTTTACTGTGACTGAGAAAGGTAATTTTATTTCAGATTTTTTACCGTGTTTTACATTGTTTTTGAAAGATAAAAAATTCACTAATATTGTCACTAAACATCGGCAATTCGTAAAATTGTTTGAAAAACTGCCTTCTTTACATTGCGTTATGAGCAAGATACAATGAGCGGCATAATTTTCCAACCTTTAGCTCAGGTGCTGGAACTTTTCATTCTTCTCACTTTAAATTACAGATATTCCTTCGCATTTGCACAATTAGTGAATATCCTATTACTTTAAGCATTTTTGATTTGTAAGAAAGTCTTGATGTTCGAAAAGCATTCAAAGTATAACAAAATTCTTTAGTGTTACGTAACTGTTAAAAATGTTTCGTGATATCCGTAATATATATATTTGGTTAATTTCTTGAAAACGTCGAAAATTAAAAAATTTTCATTTTTTCTTAAGGTCTTTCATGAAGAAGTAAGCAATTTCATGTTGAAAGATTCGAAGCAACACAAATTTGTGGGACAATTATGTCTACATAGTTATTGAGCATTAAACAATCCCTAGTAGTTCCTTGTGTTTCTTAGGTATTCATCAAAGCGTAAAAGTTTTTCTAGCCATTTTTTCAGATTTCTAGTCATTAGCAGATTTATGTAATTCGATATATTCCATAATCCAAACTTGGATAGATTTTCAGCAATTTGAAACAATTCGATAAGAACTAAATTTCTATGGATGTAAAGAATGTTCAAGATATCTTGTACTTTTTTAGTAGTCATTTAATAGTGTATCGTTGTCTAGTTTTTTTTATACATTGCATTGAAGGGTTATTATAATATGAAGCTGAACAACTTCAACTTTTATAGATCGAAAGTATTTGTACAAATTTTTTACGTTATAGTCTTTCGCGGACTGTAATTAATTTCAATATATCTTTAGAGTTTGAAAGATTAGAAAGATTTTTTGGTACTTCTGTTAATTTCCATCTGGATTTCTAGAATTCGATGCGTCAGGGCGCAAAGTTAGTTAGTTGTTAATCGTTTTCGTAGATGCCAGTATGTTTAGAAATCCCCAGTGTTTCTAGCAATATTCTAATTTATGATTTTCTACATTATTCTAGCCAAACATGTATGGTTGGAATTTCGTTGATGAAAACTTATCTTAATTTTATTAGAATTGTTATCATTTTCAGTGGGAACAAGTATTACTCGATGACTCTTAAGTATTTTTAAGAAATCGGAATTGCTTTGAATTCCGTGACGTATTATGTGCACGGCAGCACGGCCACTGACACATACAAGTTTTTTCTCTATCGTGATTGAAATGTATCAATCTATCAAACATCAAAATTGTTTTAGATTTTTAAGCCTTTTAAGAAAAAAACGAAACCGCTGAAAATTTTTAGCCTTCTTTACATTCTGCAAAAGCTGTTTTCAAAAATTTTTAAACCTCAACGAAGTTTTCTTGATTTTTGAACACTGAATGAACGGAATAGTATTCATCTGTACGTGTTACTTTTATGGTTTTAGACACTCATATTTAGAAAATGTTTCAAACACTCTCTAATATTTGACGCTATGAGTTAACTTTTCCATTTCAAAGAGTTAATTTGAATGTTCAAAATTACCGTAGAAAGTTATCTCTTACAAAAGTTTCGTCTAGATTAGAATTTTGAGTGGCAACTTACATATTTCTGTGATTAACGATGGTTTACAGACTTTTTCAAAAAAATTGTTGTACATTACTTTATACATGGAATTTTATTAACTCGTCCCATTATAAGAATGTCAACTGTTGTAAAGAAATGTGCAGTGTAAGTACGAATTTCAACGACTTGTGAAACTGAAAAAAGTTTCAAAATTATGATTGAAGATTGGAAACTACTGAAAATTGGTTAAAAAACGTGGATGTTCAAAAGACTGATTTTTTGAGAACTTGAACAATTTGAAAAATTTATAACAAACACTGACAAGTTCGTTTGTAGTTAGAAAAATTGTGAAGTTGAATAATATTTGTAAATATTTGAAAATTTGCATATATTCTTTAAATGAAAGTATTTACTGTTAGCCTTTTATACATCTTCATGATTTCTGTACATGTAAGACTAGAAGATGTATGGAGAATTTGCAATCATTTTGTGTAAATTGTAATAAAGTTACAATGTTAATGATTGAATTGTAGACCTCTTATACTTGTTATCAATTTTCAAGAGGAAACGTCAGCAAGTAAACAGCGCGGTTTTGATAAATATGTAATTTCCATGTTGTGTAATAGTTAAATTTTATTACTAGTGAACGATTGCAGATTTTTCCTAAAAAGTGTATCTGATTAAGCAAACATGGCTTAATACAATCATCTTTTTCAACCGCAATGGTTAAGGTAGTCGAAAAGTAACGTAAAATAATCAGGTTTTAAATGTGGTTAGTTATGATAATTAATAATCTTATTGAATGTGAAAATATTGCCTAGTCGTCCAACATTTCTTACTTAAACAATTTGCAGACATTTGTTAAATAATGAATAGTTATACAATTTACAAGTTCTGTAATACAGAAATGTAGGTAAAAGTTTTTCAAATTATAACAATTCGGAAAAATTCACAAAATAATCAGATTCGAATCCAACGAACAATTTCATGCTTACAGTAACTTTCACAACCTTGGAAATTGAAAAAAAATTCGATATTGTAATGGAATGTTTCAAAGTACCGTACTCTCCAGAGCAACCAAAATATTGCAATAGCTTTCATTATCAGAATGTCAGACGTTGTAAATGTTCTACGCGTAGACACATCAACGACCATTGTAATACATTTCAGAAACTTTTCGATCATTTTAGATACACGGAATGCTGAATTTTTGCATAATTCTTGCAATTGTAATATTTTCGAGAGTATTGTGTTAGATCTCTAGTTTTTATTAGCATAGATAATAATTTCCCAACGTGCTAAATTAAAATCATGGTAATCCTTTACATTTGTTATTTGTTTATGAATAAACTTTATTAATAATTTTGAAGTAATTTTGAATAATTCTGGAGTAATTTATATTATGTTTACTGTCCGTCTGCCTAACGAGATTAGTAAGCGAAGAAAAACATGTAAGGTAATTGTAAAACGAATTATTCGACGCATGTGAATATGATAAAATATTAGAGTTATTCGCGACATTGTTCTTAATAAAGGTCTGTTGATTAATGAAACTGTAAAGAATTAGTTATTTCAATGTATCCCAGATTTGGATAGAACATAAAGTAAGAACAGTAAAAACTTTTATCAGGGAGTGTGATGTAACCTTTTTTACAAAGCAAAAAATAAAAATTTTTTCCAGAAATGTTAAAATCAGCCGTTTTATACACTCAAAATAATTCAACAAATTCCTCATGTTGCAAGAATCATGGAAAAGTTTTTTATGTAACACTTAAAATTCACACTTTTTTTATGAGACTAAATGCCCTAGCAAAGGCCGGTTGATAGAAATTTGAGAGCTTTCTCTCCATTTTCTATCAAAGTTCTATCCGAACTCTCTCAAATTGAGATTTAGTAGTAAAAACAGTTTTTTTGTCGGAAGTGAATTATTACGCGGCCTTATTATGTTTGTTGTTAAGCATTTGCAGCACAAAAAATACTTTCCAATGCAGAAAATATAAAATTTACGAAATATACTATTTTGACATTTCGGATTAAATGTCGGTGCAGTAGAAATTCCTGGGCGCCCGGTACAGTGCGCCACCCCGCGGCCGCGGGTTACTGAGCATATCACAACGTCACAATCAACTGGAATTGTCGTCGCGTTGTCAAAACAATAACTGACAGCAACAAATGCTCCGTAAAAAAAAATAAAAAGTGCTCGCGCAACGCCTGAAAAAATTGCCGTCGAGGACAAGTCAACGACCTGGATTGAAGCGTTTTGGATTTGAACATTTAGTTATATTTTACATTTGATTCTATCTATCTTTTACCAACATAACCTATAAGACACAAAAAACAAAAACCAAATTTCGTTTTATTTTAATTTCTGTCAATAACTTATATACGGTGTTATCTAACTGTCGATATTTATTGTAATAAAAAAAACTTCCAGTGTTAGGTTGGTAAATTTCTAATATAAGTAAAAAAAAATAATCGAAAAGCATATATATCAAACAGAAATACGAAATTTCGATTTATAAAATTGTAGGTCTACAGTATACATCGTTTTTACATTATTAATATACGAGTACTATGAACGATCCCGAAACTGAACCGCCCCGAAAAAGACATGGCGGCGGAGTCCCTAGATTTTTGAGAAGGGTTTGGGGGAACGTCGGTACTGTCAAGTGCTGCCCAGTGCTCCCAGATTCCGGAATTATCCGTATTCATACGGAATTTAGTATTCATGAAAAAGTTATGCGGATTTATATACGGATTTTCAGAATGGTACGGAATTAATACGGAATTTCAAAGAATTGTGTGAAATAAACTTTTTTACCTTTTTCGTCTATTACAATTTTATCAGAACCCTTTTCAAATGAAGGTTTTACTGTGTTCACACGCACGCGCGCACTTGCTAGAGTTATTCCTGATCGAGATATAGGGATTTTAGAGATTTTCGGCTCATTTTGTTGGTACATACCAGCAAAATGAGACGAAAATCCCTGAATCTCGAAAAGAATTGTATCTTACGAAAGTGCGATCGAATCAGATCGCTTGGTACCTATAAGCAATTGAATAATCGATATACCATCGATGTTAAGTAAACTGCAAACTTTACACTTCACTGACTTCACACGTGTTCACACGAGAAGAACAAGAAACAAGAAAGAGCAAACTAGAGAAAGAATAAAAATGTCAGTTGCTTTTAAACTTATCCCAATAAATTGAATCAATAAATATCAAACATGGAAAACTCAGAAAAATCGAACATGGAAAATTCCGAGCCCGATAGTTCTGCAGGAAGTGATTCTGATGATAATTCGTCAATTTCGACATCGGAACGTCAATCACCATCCCGAACAAAGTAAGGTTACTTAGGTTACGCACATGTTTGCTTACCCTGGCGGCAGCTAAAAAACCACAAAAAACCAAGGCTTGGTTATTTGCGGTTTTTTAGCTGCCGCCAGGGTATCGCGACTGAGTTGTTTTGGTTGATTAATTTTATTAACCTCATGGTGATTTTCAGAAAAAGAAAAATAAATACAGACGATGGTGAGACTGAACGAAAGAAGAGAAAAGCCAAAAAGTAAGAGTACTATTTACTAGTTAATTATAGTAGTATAAATATAATGATCTGCGAAAGTAAATAATCAAAAATTATGATAATTATTAAGGAATTAATGATCATGATTAAACAATAGTATATAATTGATAATCAATTATACATATATTATAAATAATAAATTATTATTTCAATATTCTAATCTAATAATTATTTATATAATCGTATAATTATGTATCATTATTTCTATTGAATGTTATGCAGTTAAAACTGATAATGAAAGAAAAATTCTAAGTTTGAAATTTCTAAAAATAAAAAAAAATGTAAAAATATGAAAAAAAAATTAATTCACTATATTTTAATTTGCGGCGATTTCTTTAAAGAAATTTTTTTTAATATTTTCAAGCTATGAGTCTAGATGTTCTTTTCAATAAACATTCTTAAAAATTAATTTTTTTGCATTGATGTAAAGAAAGCTTGAGAAATAAATTTTTTTTTGCGATATTCGGCATGCACTATGGGTCAAAGAATGTAAAATTTGAAGTCGAAAACTTTTGTAAGCTTTCAGACTAAATTTCGAATGTAAATTAAGCAAGTAATATTTTGTTTTTGCAACCTCTAATTTTTTTTATGTTTATATATATTACAACAATACCGTACGTTTCAGGGTAGATCAACGTTTTTTGTCAAGTTGGAAAAAGAACTTTTCTTGGGTGTCTGAGTCAAAAAAAGGTTCGTTTGACACTAATATGATGTTTTAAGTAATTCAAATATTTGAAATATTTCTATCTTATAAGCATTCATGTTTTATTGCAGACACGATACATTTTTACTGCAAAATGTGTGACAAAAATCTCAGCTGTGCAGCAGATGGCATCACTTCTTTAAGAAGACATGAAAACGGATCCAAACACCAAAAAATTGCCAATAGTCGCCCTTCAAAACAACCAAATTTATTTGATGTTTGAAAAAAAAATTGCAACACAAAAGAACGAGCACGCACATTTGAGCTACAATTAACCATGTTCATGATAAAAAAAAAATATCCCCATTGCAGTTTCAAATGAATTGATTGATTTCCTAAAAAAAGAAGATATCGATAAAGATGTTCAAAAAGAGCTGTCTTTGCACCAAACAAAATGCACAGCCATCATTCGCAACGTTATAGGAAAATATAGATTCGAAAACCTTGTCAAAATGTTGAAATCTAGATTGTTTGCAATGATAAAGATGAATCGACAGACATTTCAACTCATAAAAATCTGGTACTTTGCGTCCGCTTTGAAGATGATGGTGAAGTCCATGACAGTTTCTCGCTTTGCTGGAGGTATTATATGTAGTATTATAACGTTTTTTATGCAATAAGATATTACCCAAAAATGTTTTTGGAATGATTTTGAAATGACAAATTTATGAAAATGTACAAATATTTGCTATTTTTTTAAATTTCTGTGAAAAGGAAATTCTTGTAAAAAGTCAATGATTTTATGACAAATTTTCAAGTCTTTAAAAGAACTAGTATCCCCTAGGGTTTGTGAAGCCACTTATTAGAGTAGCTGTGAAGGTCACTAGAAGTTCCTATTTTTGTAATTATCTTTTTGAAAACAGGCAATGAAGTCTTTGTAAATTTTTTTAATCTTTGTTTTCTTTCCAGGTGTCTGATGGAACTGCCCCCGGTATTTGTTCATCAATCTTCCAATTTTTCAACGAAAATGAGATTCCCTACATCACGAATTTGGTCGGATTCGGAGCAGATACTACGAATGTCATGTTTGGTGAGCATCAGTCGGTAGCATCGATTCTCTCGAGAGAAGTGCCCAATATTTTTTTAATGAAATGTATTTGTCATTCGCTTGCATTAGGAATTTCATACGCGACGAAAAAGCTACCATCCGAGGTAGAAAAACTCATGACAGATATTTATACGTATCTAAAATACAGTAGTAAGCGCCAGCAAGCTTTGGGAAAAATTCAAGTTATTTGAGACATCCCGGAGCATAAAATTCTCAAAATTTTGAAAATCAGGTGGTCCTCTCTACGGTCTGCAGTTGAACGCTATGTTGAGCAAGATGAAGCTTTAAAAGTTTTTTTTAAGATAGAAAGTTCAATGAAGACCCAAGAAGCCAAAAATGCTCTTCCAATTTACCATTCGTTGAAAAACCCATGGAACAAATTATATTTGAAGTTTTTAAATTACGTTCTTCCAATTGTATGTCAATACACAGTTGAGTTTCAATCTGAAAGTCCAAAAATTTTCACTTTGTATTCCAAAATGGAATGTTTGTTTAAAACAATCTTATCAATGTACTTGAAAGAAGAGTATGTAGAAAACACAGACCCCGAATTCATTGAGTTTTCTGAGGAAACTCATGATAATCGAAAAAACTGGGAACCTTTGCGTGATATCGATTTAGGGCCAGTGGTTGCTGCAGAGTTGGCGGCTATGCATCTTAAAACTCCAGCTCGCGCATTCGATGAATTTCGTACAGTTTGTCGAAGTTTCTTGATTTGTGTAGCTGAACAAATTTACAAACGTTTTCCATTCAAAGAACAGCAAATCAGAATTTTAAGGCAGCTTCAATTTTTGGAACCGATAAATTTCAGAAGTACGAAGAATTTTGGGGAGGTCGCCAATTTTTTTGGATTCAATGTTTTACAAGTTCACCAAGAATTTAAGAAATTCAAAATTACTTTCAAAGACAACACCGAGTGTGATATGCAAATTTTTTGAAACAAAAAATTCCCAACTTATCAACAAGCTGATAGCACTTCAGAATTTCCATTAATTAAAAATATTGTCTCACGTATCTTTGTCTTACCACATTCCTCGGCTACTTGCGAGCGTATTTTTAGTTCAATTAATTTGAATAAAACCAAATTGTGAAACAGCCTTGCTAACGATACAATCAAAGGTGTACTGCATGGCAAAGCTTTAATGAGGGACAGAAAAGTGACCGAAATCGATGTTGAACCATTAAAGAAATTGATGTCAGCGAATATGTATTTGAAAGAGGGCGAATAATTTTTGTACAGCGATACAATTTGTATGATTGTTTAATACATATGGTATATATAACGCATTAACTATGACTTTATTTCCCTAAAAAGGCAGTTAACAAGTCTTATACTATATCCTCGTCATTTGCTATAGCTGATTTCGTCTCGCATAATTTTCTACTTAATAATCGTTTATTTATAGCTCTTATTTAATTATTGGTTCTCCAGTAATTAATTTGAAAGATTTGAAAAACGTTTTCAGGAAATTTCTAAGATCATCCTATTTAATAATGTGTGGGAAAATAAGTGAGTAAATTTTTGGTAAAGCTATAATACAATAAATTAATTTATTCAAAAATGTGAAGCAATTAGTTTGAAATAAAGGAATAATTGATTGAGTACATATATAATAATTCATAATACTTGTCAAGTTATTCACTACATTTGAATTAAGCGCGCGCTCCCCACTACAATCCTCCATCTCTGTCGCACTAGTTGTTTTAAAGGTATACGGATTTTATACGGATTTTTTTCATGAACGCTCCCCCCTTATATCCTATAAACTACGGATTTACGCCGTACCAAATCTGGGAGCACTGAATCAGTGATCTCCTGCTCTTGACTGCTCTACAGAGCTCTTTCGGGAAAACGAATTTGCGTTACGGCTTACGATTTTTGAATTTTAAATAAAATATTCGCGAAAATGCAGTGTCAAGCTAAAAGATTCAAAATATCGTCAATTTTCGATATCACCACTCGTGTCGTCAAGGATGGACATGTGTTTATTCGAGAGGGCAAAAATGCAACAGCACAGTAAATATTTAAAAAAATTTTTATTCCCTAATACTTAATTTTTATAATATATGCCACACAATATTTTACATGACCGTATATATTTTTCCTATTGAAATATAAGGTTTTCAATTTTTAGCATTGCAACTTTTGTTTCCAACTTCAAAAAGTTCTTTTTAATAGTACCAGATTAGGCTTTGAAACAATTTCATTTTTCACACACTTAAATTGGTTTTGAATTTTAAAGAAAATCCTGCTAATTGAAAATTCGTATGATAATGTTATGAGTTCAATTGAAAAAATAATTTATTGCTGTGAGACAGAATTTTGAGTCGCAGTTTTCAAAAATTTATTAATTGTATTCTTCTTCTCGATTTATAAAGGATTCTTGTTATTTTTTAGATGTGTTTTACAAAGAGTCTAACTGATATACTAACACAAGAATTTTAAAGGAAGTGCATTTTTCGTCTTTTGTTAGACAGGGGGTAAACATTACTTTTTTTCTTAATTGATCTATTTTTTTAATTTTTTTTTTTATTTGAACTTTAGAAATGTTAAATTTCACATTATCCAATAATCAAGAAAGACTATACTATTTTTCTATCCTTTTCTATACTTTTCAATCAAATTTGTTTTCATGCTGTAAAAATGTATTTTATGTTATCACATAAATCGGTTTTCAGTAATGAGTACAGTAATGCAAGATACAGATATTATTTTTTACCTCTCATGTGGATTTCTCTATTGGAATAAATCTCTTTTTATTGAATAGCAAAAGATTATTTCTTTGATTCGGAGTTATTGATCGTTCTGTGTTAATTATTATTCACAATGTGAACTTTTGAAAACTAGAGAAACTAATTGCAGCAACTTGAACAAAAATGTTTATTTTTTTTAATTGATACAACTTACTTGTATTTTTGTACTGTGTTGAATATTTTTTGGTACTGTGAAATGCGAAGCAATGAAAAATGAGAGCATGCAATTCTTCTCTCATCTGTTATGAATTCCATACTGTAAACTTAAAAATCTGAAATTTTATATTGATGAGAAATTTTACGTATTCATTCTTCAAATCATCGAGAAATTGAAATTTACCTTCATTTTTTTCCAGTCTTTTCATAATCTTAAGTGTATTGTCGAACTTTTTGGAAAGTTTGAGCTCTTTTTGACTATCATTTATAGATAACTAAGCAGGTTGAACACAGCGCGCAGCGCGAAGTGATTGAATTTTTCGCTGGTACAACAAACTACGGAGCTCGCGCGCGTAAAATTCCATCACATCGCGCTGCACGCTGTGTTCAACCTGCTTGGATATCTATTAATAATAGTTTAAGAGAACTCAAACTTTCCAAAAAGTTTGACAATACACTTAAGATTATGACAAGTGTAAAAACCTAGTCGAAAATGAAAATTCCCTCGATACATTTTCAACGTGAACTTCAGGAAACACGGTTTTTTATTCGGATTAAAAAAACAGACGATTATTTTAGATTTTTCAGAAATATTTTGATACTGTGTTCATCGCTAAACCCTCCCGAACAAAAAAATACAAAAGTTATGAAAATACGATGAAAAATGAATGCTCAAAGGCGATGTGAGTTATAAAAAACATAGATTTTTTGACTCAAAAATCATCAGTTTATATTATTTTTAACAAAAACTAAGACGTTTAGAAACAAAGTTGAAACGGAGACTAACATTCATTTTTCAAAAGCTATCGAGCAGTGTTTTTCATTTTTCCAAATTCGAACTTTCATTTCAACTCGTTACGTCACCGCGCGGACAATACTTTTAAGCCTGGTCTACAATAGCCGCGTTCAGCGCTCCGCAACGTTGCCGCGTCGCAACGTCCCAAACGCGGAAAGTTCGTTTCAAGTCAACTTTCCGCGCCGCGTTCAGTGGCGCTGATCATACGGACCAATTAGAGCAGACCTCGCCATACCGCGTGATTTTGCGACTGATGGCGACAATTGCTGACAGTTGTTTGTTGTTCAGTGCAGTTCATTCGAGTTTATTATTTATTTCGTGCAATTCGGTCGTGCAATCGCAATGGACAAGTACAAATGGTCTACTTCAACAACGAAGCAATTAATTTCTTACGTAAAACTCCAACCTGGACTATATTCCAAAAAAAGTAGAATGTTTAAAGATGTTTGGGCCAAACATTTGACTTGGGGTACAATTGGAAAAAATTTAATGCCTCCGTGTTCTGGTAAGATAAAAAACAATGTATTGTGAAAACCTTCGTCAATTAATGGAACTTAATTATTAACTGATACATGAAGTGTTAGATATAAAAATTAACATGTATTCGAAAATGGCTTTCCGGGTATGGCTTCGATTATGCAATTTGTTTATGTTAAGCAAAAAATTGAAAACATTTGTTACTAACTTGCAGGCGAAGAAGCTTCCAAAAAATTTAAAAATTTGCGCGACAATTTTGTCAAAGAGCAAAAAAAAATGAAAGCGAAGCTACCATCAGGAGCTGGTCTTGATGACACCATGGTTCATGTCTGTGACTGGGAATTCTACCCCGATCTGACGTTTCTAGTCGAACATATAAGTGGAAGACAGTAAACAACTACCTTAAATTATATTACTTCAATTTTGAAGCTAACATCAGTTTATTAATTTTGCCTGCATTGATACTGATAATTTTTGAATTGATTATAAATTTTTATAAATTTCAATTAGTAATACTTTTTTTTGATGCTCATATATGTTAACGAGTAACTTTGGCTGTATTAAACAATATTTTAAGTTTTTTTATTTCAGAGTATACAAAATGAAATTTTTTTTAATAAGTATTTTTGAGCTATCTTTTCTTGATAGATATATGCTTTATTCTTTATTAATTTTTCGTGCTTTTATATCTTCAGAATAGTTTTGTATCTATTTTTTTAATATTAAATCCTTTTGAAGTCAACGTAAGTTTATGAATTTTGGGTGTGATATTGGTATATATTGTTTTTAAAAAATTCCTCCAAAAAATCTGTTATACTAATATTACATTTTTTGTTGAAGCTAATATCACTGTATGAATTTTTGTCGCTCTATTATTAATTTTTTTTTATTTATTCATTTTTGAATTTTTGATACATTTTCATGTTAATTTTTTTTTTTAAGCTGATACTCGATAATGACTAATGTAGCTTGTATTACTTACTAATTTTTGTATTTCATAATCTTTTTTTTTGGATTTTATTCCATTTATATTATTCATTTCCTGAATAATTATAGCTGTATATTCATTGATATTTTTCATGTATAAAAATAAAACAATTTTTCATTTTCTCAAGTTACATTTTTCTTTTTAAGCTGATACCAGTTCATGAGTAATGTTGTCTCTATCATTTTCTAGAACATATTCCAATATGAGTTTGCCTCAAGGCTCTGAGTCCATGAAGGCAGCATTTGAAACGTCAGAGCAGCCCCAACTAATAACTATAGAATGTCTGAAAGAGGGCCTGAACCAGGTCATGGACGGTGGGAGTTTCATTGATTCCTGTTCACCCACGACACTGGATTCTGGAGGAATCTACTTTGATATTACTTGTAAGAACATGCTATATAATGAGTAAATTATAATTATAATGTTAATGAGTAAATTATCAGAAATTTCGGAACATTACAGCTTATGAAACGAAAAAAATTTTATAAAAACTCGAAACTCATTTTAAAAATGTCTACAGTTCTCGATCAATCTCTACAATTCTAAATAAATCGAATAAATTTTTGGTAACGTAGTTTTATAATAATTTCTTATATTTCTTCGTATAAACAAGTATCATATTTGTTTCGTTGCTTTATTTTTTTTTATTCTCTGAGAAACCCACAAATGAATTTTCAAATTCAAATTGAAATTGTTTCTTTTCAGCTCCGTCTACTCCAGACACTGATGACAGCGCCATCGTATCCTGCTTATCACCATCAAGTGAGAGATCTTCAACTCCGACAATTCGCGAAAAAGCGTTGTCTTCGTGGAAGCAACCATTAGTTCCCGAACATGACAGACCTTACAAGAGGAAGAGAAATGACTATCTCAATGAAAATATAACTCAATTGACAAATAGTGCCTAAGCCGTCGCAGACTCGATACAGTTAAATCTGCAAGCGAGTGCCTCGAACTCTGCTCCAGCAGCCAGTTCAAATACGAATCAATGCCTTGCTTTTGCTTTTGATCAAGTACCAGAATGCGACAGACTAGCGTGTATGAGTGACATAATGTTAGTTTGTCGCATGTACAAAGAAGGTAAAAAAGTAGCCATTACTTCTGATGAAAAGTAGGGTGCAGTTGTACATACATGCAAAGAAATTTTGTTAAAAAAATGTAATAAGTTTTTGCACGATAAAGTAAACATTTAGAGATATGAGTGTATGTGATTAATTTGATTTTATTTTTTGAGTTACAATATTATTTTTACACTCACTTGGCAACACTTTTCACAAAAGTAAACTTTATCAACTTACTTATTTCGAAGAGTTTTATAGTTAAGTAGAATAAATGAAGTAAATCTGATGAAGTAGAATAAATGTCACAAATAATATAATAACTAAAAATGTTACTGGTACATTTATTCGCGCAATACAAGGCCTCTAAATGCAAAACGATACTGCCATGGAGCTTGTGCTTCTCCTACGGGACTAACAAAATAATCTCTTAGAATATCTCGCTGTATCGCCGCTCTTCTTGTTGCATTATTCGCCCCAACCCTTCCAATACGAGTGAAATTATTGCCATTTGCATTAGCAAGTGATCGCCACTGTCCATCAACGTGATCATGTTGCTCATCTTCATAATCAGTCATTCCTGATGGGCAGTACAGTCTTTCGTTTTGAGGTTCATCATTTTCGGTTGTCATAATAAAGTTGTGCAAGCACACAAGCGCTTGAACCAATGCAGTTGCATTTTCAGGTGCACAACATATAGTCCCTTTCAATATTTGCCAGCGGGTTGTCAAGATACTGAAAGTATTTTCAATGACTCTGCGCGCTCTTGACAAGCGATAGTTAAAAATCATTTCAGCATCGCCTAAGTCTTTTCGTGAATATGGTCGTAGAAGATTGGGTTTCAAGGGGAAAGCTTCATCCCCAACGAAAGCGAAACTTGTTTTTGTGGATGTTCCAGGTAAAATTTTTGGGATAGGTAAATCAACATTACCATCCTCCAAAAGGGGCCCAAAATCTGATCGGCTGAAGACGCCGGAGTCACTAATGGATCCTGGAAAAAAAGTTTTTACAAAATTTACAAATTAATTTGTAACTTTCAAAATATGTAAGAATTGTATATATCTACGATTTCCAAATTTTCAAAATGATTCAAGAGAAAGAAGATATATTATTTTGTAAATGATTTATTGAAAATTGATAATACAAATTCGCCCTTACCAAATTGGCCAATGTCGACCCACGTGAATCAGTATTGGGCGTCACGCGCTGCCATTAAAACAATGCTAAAAAAGTCTTTGTAATTGTAATACTGTGATCCAGTATTCGGTGGTGCTTGTCTTCTGACATGCTTGCCATCAATCGAGCCGATTCAATTAGGAAATTGCCAGTAGCTCATAAAATCGTCAGCAATTTTTTCATATCTTTCTCTCGTCAATTCTGGCAGATACGTTGGCTGCAAAGCTTGCCAAATGGCAGAACATACTTTTGGTATAATTTTGTGTGCCGTAGATCGCCCGATACAAAAATTCCATGACTGTGCACGAACAGCACCACCATGAGCGAGGTAACTAAATTATAAAGAAATGAATGTCATGTAATATAACATTTAAAACATTATTTCATAACTTTAAAATTCAAACATTTTTAAATAATTGAATGAACAAGAATTTTTCTTATTAAAACTTATTCTTTCAATTGTACTTACGAAACAGTTAATGCAACCTTTAATTCAATTGGAAGAGCTTTCCTCTTACTCCGTGTGACAAGAAAAGGAGATGCAAGGTCAACCAAGATTTCAAATTGATCGGGTGTCATTCGAGTAAACGCAAAAAACTCTTCATGGTCATGATTTTTAATGTATTTAAAAAGATTGTTGTAATGCCCATTTCGATCTCTACTTCTATTGACAGGTCGGACCCACCATCTTCTTCTGTTATGTTCAGTACACTGCAGCAGAGCACAAACAGCAGCAATATTCAAAATTAAACTTAAAACTTGTAACCCCATGTGAATACTATTCATTTTTATGCGTCAAAAATGTACGAAAACCTATTTTATTTTTGGTTATGTCTCTCACAATCTGTTTATTTCACGGAGAGCTCTGATTGGTTCTCGCAACAGCGCCAAACGCGGCGATTGTAGACACCACTCGACTCGCAGCTCTCTTTAAACGCGACGCGGCAACGTTGCGGAGCGCTGAACGCGGCTATTGTAGACCAGGCTTTACGCGTTTTCGCGTGCTCGGCGAGTTATTGCATCCTGGGGCTCAATTGCAGCACTTTCAACGAAAATGTTTATTTTTTTTAATTGATACAATTTACTTGTAATTTTGTACTGTGTTGAATATTCTTCGGTACTGTGAAATGCGAAACAGTGAAAGATGAGAGCATGCAATTCTCCTCTTGTCTGTTATGAATTCCGTACTATAAACTTAAAAATCTAAAATTTGTATTGATGAGAAATGTTACGTATTCATTCTTCAAATCTTCGAGAAATTGAAATTTACCTTCATTTTTTCTCAATCTTTTCATACTTTACAGTCAAATCAGTTCTCAATCATGAGTACAGTAATACAAGATACAGATTTTACTTTTTTACCTCCCATGTAGATTTCTATATTGGAACAAATCTCTTTTTATTGAACATCAAAAGATTATTTCTTCGATTCGAAGTTATTGATCGTTCCGTGTTAATTATTATTCACAATGTGAACTTTTATCAGTAAACGAATTTCACTATCACTAGCTGTTACTACCTGGATTGAATAATCTACTATCACAAATGAGTGGCCGCTGCTTTTGTAATTCAATTCAAATATACGAAAACTTACAGTCAAATATTATAATTACTGCTACCATTAAGCAAGCACAGGGCACAGCCGCGGCGGCGAAGCCGCCGCCAACCAGCTGTTGACCGCGGGCAGAGCCCGCGGTCAACAGGTAGTTTTCAATAATTTTTTTTCATTCACAGAGAATTGAAAAGTACCGATTATTGTTTTCCACATATCTTAAACTTTTTGCGATATAAAAAAATCGTATATTTGTTAGCGATATTTCTTTACAATATTGAGTCTTTTTATCTCAAGTTGTCCAGGCAGTTAGTGTCAGGTATTTTTGCTTGCATCAAAATTTTTTTCATAGTTTATACATCGAAAACGAAGAGACGCGTATTTTTCCTTGTTGCTTCATTTTGAGTTCTTCGAAGAACGGATCCGTCGAGGAGAGTTTTTTACAATTCGTTTGAAAAATCAATCTCGCTTTATTGACAGAAGTTAATTTTTTGCAAATGCGAAAACTTTGAGAAAAAATTACCTATCTTTAATAATTTGTCGCACTGTGTAATTGTTTCGCAGGCTTTTCACGAATATGGCATCATATTTAGAAAACTCCTCTATTCAAATTTCATTTCAAACAAATATTTGCACAATTTGACTTTTTGCAAGATGAATGCGCTGTCTGGTTTTCTAGACTGATGATCATGAATTTGGTCTAGTATATCCATAAAATTCATTTTTATCAAATATTTCCCAAAATTATTATGTACAAAAATTCAAAAATTAGTCACTCCAACTCCTTGGGAAATTTCCCTACCTTGAATTTAAGGGCTGAGTTTTTATTCTGCAAGTTACTCCCTTCCTAGTCATTTTCCGTAGAAAATGAAAAGTATGTACAAAGTTTTCCAGATAAAATTCTTTACAGAAACGGCACTTCGACACTTCATAAGTAGCATCGTTATAAACAAATTATTATTGAAAAACGGTCCTTACCCTTTTTTCAATTGTTCTGGGTATTTTAATGGTAAAATTTTGTCACAAAAGATTATAATACTTCGTCATTTATTGCAAATATTTTTTATCCATCACTTAATTAGAAGTTTTTAATAACTGACTCGCTGAACTCGACATAATTTTTATAAGTTTTTCAAGAAATTGTTTATTTGTTTAACCAAAATTTTTTTTTTCAATTTTTTCACTGGTTTCCTAGTTCTAAAAAAAAATCCGAGAAGTACGGGAATCCCGGCGAATTCGTGATTTCAAAATGTTCGGTAATTTAGAAAAATCCGGGATTTTTACAACTTCGTCAATTTAGGAAAAGTTAAGGTCAAAAAAGCATTAGGCAACCCAGAGAATTGGAGGCTTGGAAAAGTTCGGAAAAAATCTTATAAAATCGGAGATCTTGAAAAGTAAATCAACCCTCAATTACTACAATGGGTCCTTCAGAACCCGGATTATAATACGAAATTTGGAGTTTGCAGTACTTGAGAGTGAACACTGAATCATGTTTTTTTTATTTTGAATTGAATTTATTGTATAATTTCCGTCTTCTCTTTAAACTGTCATGAACTATGAACATCATATTAACCTTCGAGATATTCAGAAGTATATTTTGAAAGCGACAAATCGTGGCCATTTCTACATAAATTTTTAAAAAATTTGATATTTGCTTAAACTACCTTACAAGAGTAAATTTGAATTCTACGTTAAAAATCCATTTATGACCACGAAAAAAAGAAAGGTATCATTTCGAAAGGAATTCTTTACAATGTTTTATAGAAAGAGATATGTCTCAAATATGATCATTACAAAACTTAGTACGAGGCATCCGATTTTAGTTTTAAGTCTGACTAGGCCAAGGAAATAATTTTTAGTAAAGATTGAGAATCCGGAGTAAAGACTTCTCTAAGAGAGCCTGTGCTGCATTCATCTTTACAGCAGATGTTTGGGCCTCAAATGGTATTCAAGGAATCCCATGGGTGGAGGGAAAATATAAAGAGAAAATATTTTTAGTACGTAAAGATAAGAGAATAAAGAAAGCTTTTGGAGCCTGGGTATTGTAGAAAAAAATGTTTAATGCTCGAAAGATAAAAATAATGTAGGCAGTTACGATTGCTACGATTACGGACACAAAAATTTTCTTCAAGTAGAAAAGAAACATATCTGACAGAAAAAACACAGTTTTATTAAAGAATCAAATGCATGATTAGTTCAACTAAAAATCATATTCCCAAAAAAGAGAATGAAAAAATATAAACATTTTCAGAAATTTCCGGGGGTGTTTGAACCCCCAAAACCCCTCCTTGGCTACGTGCCTGTCGATAACCGTACATGTTTTTTTGACGCTCATTGTAAAACATCCCTTGAAATAAATATAAAAACACCTGAAGCAACAGTAAGAATTAGAATGAATATACTATTTTGATAATGGTTTTGAAGCACTATTTATTCAATGTTGAACACAAACCTTGAAAATAACTTCAAATAACATATTGAACAACTATTGATTTTTAGAAAAAAATATCTTTCATGGAACATCATACTTATAAACATACCCTCAAGTATCGGTATAGAGTCCCATGCATATACAAGTTTGGATTATCATGTGCAACTAATAAATATTTTTCGTTACACACACATTTTTATATTAACATAAAAACTAGGCCTCAAGCATTTGTTTGATTATTTTGCAAAATATAAACTATGAAACATCCCTTACAAATTTTAAAACCTCCTAAAGTATGTAGAGATCTTCGATTAATTATAAAACATTTAAAAATTTTTTGGAAGCACTTAGTTTTCAATGATGAACACAAAACTTAAAAATAACTCCATTAATCTTATAAGGAACAACTATTAATTTTTGGAAAAAAATACCTATTATGTAACATCCCTAACATAATTATGCACATATCCTCAAATGTAGGAAAAATTTCCCATGTAAATACAAATTTTTTTTCGTCCAAGTAATACGTTTCTCGCTGTTGATACTTTTTTTACGCAATAAGTAATAAACTCATCAATAACGGAGCTCAATCGTTTAAAGGAAATATGTAAAAAAACAATTGCTTAGGTTCTATAAGAATATGTGAAAATTATGTATGTGTGGATGAATGTTTTAAGGTATGCTTACTGACAAAAGAAATATACGAAAGTCTTAAAACCGCCATGTCCTGTCTCCGTTAAAACATCAAACGGTACGGACTTCACGTTCATTGGCACCTTCAACGTTTCGTCACACGTGCACGACAATTCACCTTTGCAGCAACAAGATGATGAAGATTTCGCTTTTAAATGTGCATTGCTTTCAATGGCGAAGTATTCTTACTTGACAGCCATGGAAGTCTGTGACAACGTTTCTCACCGACCCGAGTAAATAACCATGATCATTTTTGAAATCTTAACTTTATACTGTTTAAATCTGCACAAACAAACTGCGAATTTTACCTACACTTTGATGAAAACTTAAATTAGAAATTCGCAGATAAAATGTTACAAAAACTTGCAGCTTGCTACTCTGCTAAGCTGTTAACACGCCTAAATGCTAATGTTTCAATAAATTTCATTTGCCTCAGATTTTCACTACTCCCTATCTTGGGCGGGATGCGCCATAAGAAGTCTCACTTTAAAGATTCGTCAAAATCTTTCTTTTTTAACATACTTCATTACAATATTTTGGTTATTGTTGTGAAACTTAAAAAGTTCCAAACATTGCAATTTAGGGTTGTAAAAAGCAAAGTCATTCAACGGTCGTATTGAAATGCTGTTGAGCGTAATCTTTCGTTAACTGTAGGCATGAGGCTGCTGCTGGTAGAATTTCTTTGGCGCAAGTTAGAGCAAACTTCAACAACTGGCTGCGTCTAGATTTTGACATGCCCGCGGAAAGAACCCTGCGATGTTTCGGAGATTTTTTCAAGGAACGGCCAATCCTGCACTCCCGCGGAACATTCACAATGCGGGTCCTCAACGTTGAGGGTGAAGAAGAGCCAGTTTTGGCAATGTATTGCCCATCTCTTATTAATGAAATAGCACTCACGCCTGAAGCACTGGAGAATGTTCGGTTGCATACTGATGCAACTTTTCATGTTGTCCCCCATGAGTTGTTTAAGGAGAGAAAAAGGAACAATCAAATGCTCAACTTGATGACATCATACAACAATGCGGTGTGTATACGCAGTATTACTCAATGCTTTTTAAAAGCAAATGTGATTCAGTGGAAAATAATAATATGTTGCCTTACTAGAGCGTTCAATAAAAGTATGTTGCCCATTAAGGGCAAAAGAACATTTCTCGCAGAAGGAAGGTAATATCTCGGGCAGAAGAGACGGCCTTCGCGCCCTAGGGAAACAAATTAATTTCTCGCTCGGAGGAATATACAGGGTGTACCAAACTCCCCGCACCGAAAAGAAAACCAATATTCCTTATTCAATCACAAGTCGAAAAGTCCTCTACCACTTTTTGTAAAACTCAAAATTTAAAAAGTTATTCAAGCCTAAAATTTAAACAATGAATGCGCTCTCACGACAAGTGGAAGTAGATTTAATGAACCGAACTTTTTCCAAATTTTCTTTATATTTTTCCGAGTCAAAAAGTCCTTTACCACTTTTCACATAAATCGAAATCAAAAAAGATAATTGAACATGAAATCTAAGAAATCTGATTGGTTGAAACTTGTCACCCGAATATCTTTTTTGATTTTGAGTTTTTTGAAAAGTGGCATAGGACTTTATGACTCGGAAAAAAGTAAAGAAAATTTGGAAATTTTCGGCTTGAATGACTTTTTAAATTTTGAGTTTTATATAAGGTGTTAGAGGACTTTTCGACTAGGAATTGAATAAGGAATATTAGGTTTCTTTTTGGCGCGGCGAGTTTGGTACACCCGGCATACCTCGCTTTCGGCTCGTAATATAACTTACAACCTCGTGAGAAATTATTTTTTTCCAAGATGAAAGCGATTTTTTTTATCATGGCGGAAGAAAAAGCCGATTTTCGCCCGCAAATCAAAAATGTAGGCATTTTGGACCTCTTAGATAAAAAAGCAGTTTTTACATATTAACATGTCCAACATAACGTTTTTTCCTCTCAGACACTGAAAATAAGCATATCTAAATCTGTTTTGACCGTGACAAATGAATAATTTTAGGCCGATATGAAAGCAGGTACAAAAACACGCCTGGCGGAATAAAAACGGGACTTTTTTTCCGCCGGACGTCTTTTGTGCCTGCGCTCCTATCGAACTTCAATTTCTTATTTTTCATATCATAACAGATTTAAATATGCTTATTTTTAGTATTTTCGAGGCAAAAAGTATCGTATGTAGCTCGGAGCACTAACAGCCGATCAGAACTCGTGTGATTGCCGCCTTCGCTTCACTCAGGCGGCAAACCTCACACTCGTTCTAAATTGGCTGTTTGTGCCCCTACACTGAAAGGAAAAGTGACCTTCTCGATCATGAAAGAGAGCGCCTCGTGAAGCAGGGCTCCGTCCATGCTTGAGAAGCATGAATCGATGCAAACTCTGCGCAGATGCTTGATTTAAAAGCGTCTGTCATGCTCGGGGGGGATAATCTCTAACTTTTGAAGGTCGTCACAGCCGCGCTTCGGACGCATGGAGCACTGCCATGCTCGAGAAGCTTACTTTTTCTCTGAGTGTAGCTACATAATATACTATTCTGACACTCACTCACGAAATGTAGGATGAACCACTTCTCACGCGAACGACCTTAGAGCACGAGTACAAACTATTGTTAATATTTACAGAGCATTCCGTTGATGCATTTTCTAATGGCATGAAAAACAACTGAAGCGTGTGAGGTGGCTTTTGAGTTTTTCAAAAGCGTCATGCCGGGAATGAAGGTAACGTCAATAATGACAGATTTTGAATCGGCAATCGGGAATGGAGCAGCCATGGCGTATCCAGGCATTCAAATAGAGCACTGCCTTTTCCACTTCGCTCAGGTTTGTATCGGAACTGTCTTTGACGAATAAAAGCTGAACTACACAATCGAATCATAAAAAAATTTTTTAAAATAAATTGATTTTTTCTACATCAATTGCAGGCTGTTAGCAAACGTAATCAGAAACTGCGGATGACAGGCTTACTAACGGCGTTAGTTAAAGCCAACCAAAATTTGGTACGTAACTGTTACCATTTCGTTCAAATTACTTGATATGTGCTACGAAAATCAGTCCACCATGTCGAAAAACCATGACTTTTGCTTCTTAACTAATGCTCTACGAAAAGTCTCACGAATATTCTCGGATCTTTCCGAACATACCATAATCCTCTAGAACATTCTTAGATCGAAAACGTTTCAAATTGTTCGTAAATATTTGTTGATCGTCAAGAAATGTTTGAATTTTGCAAAGACCGGTTAAAATTTCCTCCTTGTGTACCTGACATTGTATTGTGCGTTCTTCGGGGTATTTCGCAGAGATCGTATAGTCAAATAAAAAACAATTGGGCTACTGCTTTGAACTAGCTCATGGCGATTCCAATGGTGCCGTCTGAAAGCATACCGGAAGCGTTTCAAGCAGTAAAAAGGTATGGGGAGGCAATCATTGGGATGGTTTCTGCTCATGTCTCAAGCGGAGCACTGGGGGAAGAAAGAAAAATGTTGGAAAAACTTCCGTCCCGGATGGCGGCGTTATTCAAGTATTTTGACAAGTACTGGATGAACAAGGTTGATCCAGCTAAGTACTGCGGCTACAAAAAGGATGTTCGCACGGATAACGTACTGGAGTTGTTCCATCGAACACTGAGCAGAATATTTACGAGGAACCCGAAGGCCGGTGCATTTCTCAGTTAGTATTTTTTAAATGAAAATTTTTTAAACCCACATGTCTCGCAAATAGAACGACAAATTTATTTAAAGCAAGAATAAATAAGCTTCATTAAATGAACATAGCCTAACATGCAATTGTCGTGTGTGTAGCTTTGCTGTTCTCGCACAACGCTTGCAGTATCGAAAGCAATTGAATAACAGATAAAATTTAGTTTCATTTATTTTTTTTTTTTTTCATTTTTCATTCAGAACGAATGGTACGCGTTGTAGTGCGGAACCATCTCAGTTTAGAAAATGCAAAAAAAGAGACGAAAAAGAAAACGAGAAGTGAAAAAGGAAAAGGGAAGTTGCTGGATCAGTTGTGGGAGTCGTGGGGGAGTATTTCTATTGAGGAGTATATGCGAATGGCTGGCAACCTCGTCGGAGGCGATAGGCAGCTGCTAAGTGAAATCTTTGGTAATTTAGATATTCACTCATAAGAAAGTTGTATCGGTGTTGACTAAATATATATTAAAGGACAAAAAAAACTCATCTTGTCGATCAATTTACGATAAAAGTCTTCTACTCGGCCTGAGACAAAAATTTGTACAACTTAATCGCAATTACAGTTGCTACACAAGACGTCGAGGAACTTCCATTTGCTGATGAAAATGACGATGAATGGACTTATGAGTTCCTGGACGAAGCTTTGCTGCAGCTGTACGACGAGGACGCGGTGCTGAACTTCGATGAGCCAAGCTGCTCCCAAGGTCTGGAGGACGAACGTGCTGACCAGGAATTTCTTGTGGATGCCCACATCGCGTCGGGAGTTCCACTGAGCGCAGTAGGACAAGCAGTAGCTGCACCGGTACGTAGTTTGTGTAAAACTAATTATGCTAAATGACAGTGAACACCTATGCACTGCTTTATTGATTTGTTCCAGGAAAGCATAATAGAGGATCAATTTTTCAGTAATTTCACCTTCATCACGGCCGAGAGCGAAGTTGCCGTTGTGAGATACGGAAAGGTTGAGGAAATTTTCGCCTCTCAAAATTTCAACTACTTTCAAGTTCCAGGTGAGAAAATAAACCTACATGCTAAATGCATGGAAAAGTTCAGTTACAAAACTCATAATAACATTTTAGTGGACCCTTCCAACTGCATTAAATTGAAGGACGTGAAAATATTGAAATGCGGCCGTGCTGTGGAAATGGTATATTCAAGAACTCTTTTGAAATATCGTCAACAAGTCGAAATTTTTTATGAAAATATATGCATTTTCTGTTCATCCAGTCTCCAGTGCCAGCATTTTCGGTGGCGCAAGCAGCGTATCTATACGATGCATCGACAGGGAATTTGAAAGACAAAGCACCAAAGGAGATACTTCGCAGCTGGGATGCTTAGCAGGCTACTGCCAGAAAGCCTTTCATAGACAAGGCAATTGAACTGAAGAACATTATACGGCTAATAGTGACAAGGCAGTAGTTGAAAGACAAAACAAATCAAATCATTTACAATACTGAAATTATACAGTTCAAAGTAAATACAGTAAAATCATATAACTGTTATCAGTGTTTTACCACTAGTCTGTAATCTTTATAACAAGAAACGGTTTTTCTCCTCGATGCTACATGATCATTTTTATTTTATTCCGAAATTTGACGAACATTTTTATAACAACTGCCATCGCAAGGATGAGTTTATCTATTAAAGTGAGTCTCTAAATTTTAATTAAATATATAATTAGCATAGTCTGTAATCATTTGAATCGTGGCCACATTAAATGTTG
The DNA here is from genome assembly GCA_028476575.1 of Platygaster robiniae. Lineage (NCBI taxonomy): Eukaryota > Metazoa > Arthropoda > Insecta > Hymenoptera > Platygastridae > Platygaster > Platygaster robiniae. The sequence continues at coordinate 41,560,707 of CM052021.1, forward strand.
CAGTTGTGCGCAGTTCTAAAATAGTGATACAATTATTCTACTACAATGGTAATACCACATCGATAATTAAAAGACTTGTATCTTCTAGGATACATAATTAAAAAAAAAAAATTTTTCCCAATTAGTCTTTAATCCTCATAACTAAAAACGATTTTTATCCTCGCTGTTGCATGATCATTTTTATTTAATTCCGAAATTTGACACACTACTTTATTACAACTACCATCGCAAAAATGAGTTTATTTATTAAACTGAGTCTCTAAATTTTAATTAAAAATGTAATTAGCATAGTCTGTCATCATTTGCATCATGGCCACATTAAATGCTACAGTTGTGCGTGGTTCTAAAAATTGTAATGAAATTATTCTACTACTATGGTAATACAGGCTCAAGAATTAAAAGACTTGTATCTTCTTAGCTACATAATTGATTTGGAAAATTTTTTTTCCATTAGTCTTTAATCTTTATAACAAAAAAACGGTTTTTATCCTCGCTGCTGCATGATCATTTTTATTTTCTTCCGAAACTCGACCAACCACTTTATTACAACTACCATTGCAAGGATGAGTTTATTTATTAAACTGAGTCTATCAATTTCTATTAAAAATGTAATTGGCATAGTTTGTGATCTTTTAAAGCATGGCCACATTGAATGTTACAGTTGTGCGCGGTTCTAAAAATTGTAATGAAATTATTTTATGACCATGGTAATACAAGCTCGAGAGTTCAAAGACTTGAATCTTCTAAGATACATAATTAAAAAAAAAAAATTTTTTTTCAAATTAGACTTTAATCTTCATAACTAAGAACGGTTTTTATCCTCGATGTTGCATGATCATTTTTAGTTAATTCCGAAATTTGACACACCTTTTCATTACAACTACCATCGCAAGGATGAGTTTATTTATTAAACCGAGTCTCTAAATTTTTATTAAAAATGTAATTAGCATAGTCTGTAATCATTTGAATCGTGGCCACATTATATGTTACAGTTTTACGCAGTTCTAAAAATGATAATAAAATTATTCTACTGTTATGTTAATACAAGCTCGAGAATTACAAGACTTGTATCTTCTAAAATACATAATTATTTTGAAAAATTTTTAATTTCATTAGTCTTTGAGCTTTATAACTAAGAACGATTTTATGACGTGACGATTTTACCTGCTTGCGAAATATTGTTCGAAGGTATCTGGGATTTCAATATAGCATAGAAATCGACATCGATTTTCATAATGAAGTTTCAAAAAAATATTTCGCAAGCATTTCCACACTCGATTGCAACACTGTCTTGGCAGGAAAGGAATATCATGATTTCGCGATACCAAGAGCATTTGGAAAATCCCCGGGTGTGATAAGCCCAACGATAAAAATACAAGTTCATTGTTATTTCGCAAAAATCCCGATACCCAAAAGTTTCCAAATTACGAATGATATCTACATGTCTCTTACCTATTTCCCAATCCTCAATTAATTGATCGCATTCCCTCGCGGAAATAGACGGTATTGGCCGAAAATATCGTATGATTTTTCTTGCCACCAATCAAATCTTGCCCAAAAACAACCCCTCCTTTTTTTTCTAAATCCTATAAAACCACGACGACGCATTCCCTCGCTCTCCTTTTTCGTTTTATTCTCGGCAATTGTGAGTATAGTATCTATCTTGTGTGAATATATTTCTTTTGATTTTTGGTTGCGTATGTCATTTTATTGTAAATTTCTTGGTTCCACCTACGTTGTGTACCGTTTTGAAAAAAGGGAAAGGAGAAGATTTATATTTTTTTTTCGTTCGATTTTATTTTTTTTTTTCGTTCTGTTACATTTCTTCGAGTTAGTATTAATAAATATTGTTCGTTATTATTTGAATTCTTTGGTTATTATTTAAAGAAAACCTGTATCCAAACCAATTACCGGTTCCTGGCCTAAGGGCAAAACCGGAAAAATCTACTTTGGGATCACGGATCTAGTTACCGTGGTCCTTTGTGACGACTTGGTTTTAATTTTAATCTAGGACGTGACAAAAAAAATTGGCGCAGTCGGCAGGACTTTAATTGGTTTGGGTCAGAGAACGTTTGCTATTCGTCGCATTTCTGCTTGATGTTTAAGCCGATTTTAAAAGGTTTTGGGCTCGCGAAATTATTTCGCCAGATCTAGATCCAGAACCAACCCTTTACCTTGACGGATCGTGCTATTGTATTGGGTGTGTCTGTGTGACTGGAATAGTAAAGGTTTATTTCTTTTTTTATTGCCAACGGAAATAATCCCGTTTTTTTTTCATCACGGATTCTAGTGTAAGAACTTCGATTACACAACTTTCATATCGTCGTTGTAAGAAAAATGCTGGAAAATACGTGCTACGAGTTACATTTTCGTTTTTGAGACTTAGCCGATTTTAAAAGGTTGGGGATTGCGAAATTTATTTCGCCAGGCATAGATCCAGAACCATCCCTTTACCTCCACGAATCGTGCCGTTGTGTCGAATGCTTAAGCGTGACCGGAGTAGTAAACGTTAAAGTTTCTAACAATCATTGCAACATTAATCAGGGATTTTAGAGTCTACGAGGAATTAAAATAAGAACTCATGCGTGTGGTATACGCCACGAAACAGGCAGGAAACTGAGGGGTAATGAGTGAAGAATTTTCATTGTTGGAAAATTCTGTGGGAATATTTTAAGGAATTTCAAGCGCTTCTTGTTTTTTTTTTCTTCTTTCTTCTTTTCCTCCTTTTTTTTATCAAAATACAAGATACGTTTTAGCACGAATTTTCAGTCGTCTTATCCTTATCGATTACATTTCCTGTTAATGATGATTCGAGTCTAATGACGACCATTTGAGATATCGTACGCGAATGACTGTTGATTTGAAATATCTACATTGCGACTTAATACCTCTTTTATCTCGAATTTAAATTCGGAATTTTATTACAACAGATTTCGAATTTAACTCTGTGATTTTTTTTTCTCTTTTCATTTATTTCGAGCTGCGACTTATAGTTTTAAATCTTGAAATTTTTTTTTTCCTATCATTTCGATTTGCAAATTTAAAATGTAGAATTTAGAACCTTGAATTACACATTTATTGTCGTTATTCAAGACACTCGAACATTGAATTCTGAATACTGTATTTGAAAGACGGGTTGACATCTTATTCTGTTAAAAGTTCTTTTTTTATCTCCTTTCCAGAATCACTTTCGAAGTTTCTCGCGATAATTTGATTTCCACAAATGTATAGATCAATATTGAATGTCCGAATACCTTGCGTTATCAATTATCTATTCCAACAGTTTGGATTAATATTATTATTAGAATTTTCTCATTTTTCTTTTCTTCTTCTCTCCCTAATGAGTGGAATCTTATACGTGACATCATCGTTCAGCCATTACTAGACTAATCCGGGGAGTAAAAATTGAATCACAGCCTTAATTTCATGTTGTTCTTGCCTGATGGAAGCAACCAATGAAAAGGTTTTATGGATCAAAACGGTGAAAAAACTTTTAAGATTGCAAGAACACAGAATTGTTAACACTAAGGAATTCCGGAAACTACCCAGGCGCACACTGAAACGCATGCATAAGAATGAAAAAAATCAACGTAAAAAAATTGAGGAATTAAAAAGGAAAATATTAGCGAAGTGTACCATTTTGCGTGATGAAGAGTTTCAAGAAGGTGATCAGGGTTATGACGATTTGAAACGGATACGCGAAGCAGTCCAAAGGTCCGTGGAGATTGACATTATAGCAATTGATTGATCAAATTCTACGATTGAATTTGCCATGTTTCCAAAGGCGGTACAATGAGTATACGAGTACATAATAGAGTGGTGTGTTTTAAGTCCTTTCGCAATTTAATGAATAGCATTACCTATCTCTTTTCCGCTTCTACTTTATTACCCTTATACAGAGGTATTGGTTAGACCTCTAGACCCAATCCATGACGGAGCATAAAAGGGTCACGACTAGGAGCGACCTTAGTGACTTAACTAATGAAGAAAAAGAAGCAATCCTAGGCACAGGGCTACCTCCGGCTACTCATAGGAACAAGGGCGAACAGGCTATCCTACAATATAGCAAAGAACACAAGAACTTCGAGATATCTAACCAGGAACGAGATCGGGATATTGACTATTTGAAGGGTTTTCCAGGAAGCTCAAAATTACTACACACGCCGCCAAAAATTGATTTAAACGAAAAGGGAGAAAACAAAAAGGTCATATCTAAACTCGTATTACCACCAAACCCAACGTTTTACGCAGGTCAACCTGAGAAAATCGAAGAAAAATCAGTAAAATCTACAACTCTCAAAATGGCCAACTACAAACTAAAAATTCGTGATGTGATGGAAATGATACCTAATTTTTCAGGGTCACAAAACAGCGTACCTTATCGCGAGTTCGTAGGAGCATGTCAAGACGCGAAATCTATGCTTCCTGCTGATGCCGAGGGTTCCTTCGTAAAGATGCTTAAGTGTAAACTTCGCGATGGAGCTTTACGGTTGCTCCGAGGAAAAGATCCTGAAACTCTTGATAGTTTTCTCGCGCTCTTGAAGGTTATCTATTCCTCCCGTGATTCATCAATCGATTTAATAGGGGAACTAGCACGAATAATTCAAAAACCAGAGGAAAATGTTGCTGACTATTTCAGTAGAGCAAGGGCTTTAGGGCACCAGATAGTGGAAGCACACAAATCGGAGAACAATGATGCTATCACCGAAGAAGCTAAGAGCAACTATGAAAGAGCCTGTTCTCGAGCCTTCATTCAAGGGCTACCCCCAGAAATTTCTGATAAGATGAGTGAACAGACGAGTTTAAACAATGCAGGGAAGGAGGCGATAGACATCGAAAAACGGCTTTTGGCGCAAACAATTCTAAGGGACTCCACAACCGAACGCGAGGCAACAACTATAACTAAAAATCTTGCTCGTTTCAACCATCTTTCCGGTCAGATTCGTTGTCAGCTATGTGACGGCACAGATCACGTAGCGAAATATTGCCCTGAAAATAAATCCAAGGTAACTTGCCAAATATGCCACAAAGACGGACACGGCGCCTTGAATTGTCACAATAACGGAGCGAACGCTCGGCGGAGCGAAATGAGATGCGAAATTTGCAACTACGCGGGTCATACGGCATCCAGTTGCAGGCGTAATCCCCGTGTTTACTGTGCAATATGCAAACGAAATGGACATACAACGGCGGATTGCAGGTATACGGCAGCAGTACGTTTGGCTCAAACTCCAGTTAATTGCGGTACTTGTGGAAACCCTGGACATTCGAGTGCGACTTGCAAGATGATTGTATGCCAAATTTGCAAAACAGCCGGGCACGGTGCAGGTGATTGTCCAGGCCTGCGAAACCGTCATTCTGCCAAACCTTCAACGATTTGCGGCCATTGTGGAAAATTAGGTCATCAAAGAGACCGCTGTTTTCAGCTTTTTCCGGACTCTCCAAACAGGCCTTTTTGAAATTATTGTAACAAGACTGGGCATTTCGTGGATACGTGTTTCACCAAGAAAAGGGAACAAGAGCCCCATTCTAGACCATCGTTTTCGGAAAACCGACAACGCCCTCCGGTAACGGAGGGCCAAAATCGCAACACAGTGAGGACCTTTGGAGTACAAGGAACGAACCCTTACGGCCAAAATCAGTAAAAATCACCCTGGAGCGAGACTCCCCCACCATACAGATCAACCACAACGAACCTTATTCGTTCCTGCTCGATTCTGGTGCAGGACCGTGTTTGATTAAACAAAAGGCTGCCGATAAAAATCTTCTAATTGATTCTACGAAAAGCATCCAGTTGATGAGCATATCCCCACACTTAGTTGCTACCCTTGGAAAGATATCTTTTGAGCTCCTAGGCTGCATTACAGATTTTCAAGTAGTGCCAGATGACTTCCCCATACGTCAAGATGGAATTATTGGAACAGATTTTTTTTCTTAACACCGAGCAGTAATAGATTGGAACAAGGGATGTTTGCGCGTGAACTGTCAGGAATTCCCTTTCGCGAAAGAACCAGAATTACACTTTATTCCTCCCAGAACCCGGAAGGTAATATGCGTATCGTTAAAAGGGGAGTCCCCAAGGGTCGGATATCTACCGCGTTTGGAAATCCATAAAGGAATTTTTATGGGAAACGCTGTAGTTAACAACTATAATCACAGGGCTTATGTGCCTGTGATAAACACTTTAGACGAAGAAATCGCAGTGACTGTGCCTGACCTACGATTACAGGAAATCGATACTATAAAAAACGTTGTTAAGGGCAAAGTACCTAAAGGTACACGCAAGAACCAAGAACGCCGAGCACGCAACGCGCTTAAACTCACAGGACGTAGAATTTTGAGTTGTACGGAACAGACTCGTCACGAGAAGGTAATGGAACTCTTACGTCTGGAACACCTTAATGATTCAGAACAGGAGGAGGTCAAGGCCCTCATAAGGGAAAGTGCTGACTGTTTCCAATTACCCGACGAACCTTTAAGCGCTACCACTGTCGTAGAACATGAAATAAAAACGACCGACGATGTTCCTATTCACAAGCGTCAATACCGCTTCCCCAAAGTTCTAAGAGAAGAAGTAACTAAACAGGTGGAGGAACTTCTGGAAAACAATATTATACAGCCTTCTAAGTCCCCGTATAATACGCCAATTTGGATCGTGCCGAAGAAGCCTGACAGTCTAGGCAACAAACGTTGGCGTCTTGTTTTGGATTTCTGCGGACTCAACGAGAAAACAGTAGGGAATGCGTACCCTCTACCAAATATTACTGAAATTCTGGATCAACTAGGCGGTGCAACCTATTTTTCAGTATTCGACTTGGCATCAGGGTTCCACCAGATAATGACGAGCGAGAGGGATCGACATAAAACTGCGTTTTCCACCCCTGCAGGGCATTGGGAATTTCTGAGGATGCCTTTTGGGTTAAAGAATGCACCGGCGACCTTTATGAATCTAATGGATGTTGTTCTCACAGGTCTGCAAGTAGTGGAACTGTTTGTTTATTTAGATGATATTGTTCTTTATTCCAAAACATTGCTAGAGTATCGCAGGAAATATCTCAACCTGATTGCTAGACTCAGAGAAGCCAGGCTTAAACTGCAGCCTGATAAGTGCGTGTTTTTCAAGCGGGAGGTAGCCTACCTCGGACACCTCATCACTCAGGAAGGTTTGAAACCCGACCCCCGAAAACTGGAGGCCGTGAAAAATTTCCCTTGCCCCAAAAACGTGAAATCTGTGCGTGAATTTCTTGGACTAGGATACTATCGTCGTTTCATCGAACAGTTCTCCCAGATTTCAAAGCCACTCACTATTCTTTTAGAAAAGGATAGAGATTTTATTTGGGGACCTGAACAACAGGAGGCTTTTGAAATCCTGAAACAAAAGCTCTGCGAGGAACCTGTTTTGAGGTACCCTGACTTTTCTCGCCCCTTCGTACTCACTACCGATGCTAGCGGCTACGCCATAGGCGGCATACTTAGTCAAGGCTCTATAGGTAGGGACCAACCATGCGCTTACGTATCACGGTTGCTAAATAAAGCGGAACGTAACTATAGTACCTATGAGAAGGAGGCACTTGCGATTATGTTTTGTGTGTCCCATTTTCGTCCTTATCTTTGGGGTCGGAAATTTACGGTTGTCACCGACCATCGTTCCTTAGTATGGATGCGCACAGCCAAAGATCCCACTACCAGACTAGCCAGGTGGAGACTCAAATTAGAGGAATATGAGTACGAGGTTGTTTACAAAGCCGGCAAAAGCAACGTCAATGCGGATGCTTTGTCAAGGAATCCGGTACCAGAAAACGAAGATAGAAATAAGGTATCAGAAGAAAGCGAGGATTTCGTAGCAGATGTGAAGGTTTTGTTCAAGGCTGAGCCAGAGCTACGGCGATCATCCAGAGTCAAAAAACTAACAGAAGCTGGATTACAATATCAGCGTGGTTTAGAAGCGAAAAATCAAAACAAAAAAGCCTTGGGGAAGAAGAAACCTGAGGAAACAATAGCGAATGAGGTTATTACCGCTGTACCCAGAATAGTTTCAGATATTAAAAATTCATCGGAAGCTGGAAATAAATACGAGCTTCGGCCACGGAGACCACAATACCACGTGGATAGAGAACAACAACACAGTCGTGAATCTACACCAGTTATGAGCGAACTCAGCTCATTGTCGTCAGAAAATTCCGACACCGAACAAGAGGAACTTACTGAAGCAGTAGGAAACATCCTTTTGCCAAAAACCAAACGAAATGACCCACCAGATAAAAACTCTGGCACAGCCTCAGATTCAGACACGGATGCAGAAACAGAGAACCCTTCCGACGACTTGGAAAGGTTAATTCGAGGAAGAAATATCATCGAAACGAGGGACCCTCTACAGCTACGCCACGACAATCTAGTATTCTTCCTGGACGCTCTCGGACAACCTTTTGGAGAAGCAGCAAAGATCTTTTCTATTACTAAAGAAATAGGAAATTTCCAACCTGGCCCTTTAGGCACTATTTCTGTTACCAAAATAAAATCGAGATTTCATATCGGATTATACGCGATACCACTACAAACACAACTGTATCCAGACAAGGTGGTGCACTATGCAACTCGGGCATTTTCAGACTTACACCGCACTGTTCTTTCTCAGGGGATATCCCAATTTAGTATATCAAAGATACGCGAGTTCGAACATGATGTTTGGGAATCCTTGCTAGACGAGTTAAATCATACCTTTCGAGATTCTCCAACAAAAATTTTTATCTGCGCTGGAATCGTGACGACTCCTCAGATATCAATACGATATGACTTGATTAAGGAAGCCCACGAGTCCGCTACCGGAGGTCACAAGGGCGTTACCAAAACGTATGGTCGCTTGAGGCAGAACTATTTCTGGGAAAATATGAAGGAAGAGATTGGGAACGTTATACAGAACTGTTTGCAATGCAAATTGAAAAAACTGACACGCGAAAAGGTACGTCAACCCATGACCATCACCGACACACCTGGGACTGCCTTCGAAAAGGTAGCCCTCGACCTAGTGGGTCCTTTTCCCGTTACAGATAAAGGAAACAAATGGATATTAACCATGCAATGCCTTCTTACGAAGTACTGCATTGGAGTACCTCTTCCAAATGCCGTTGCTGCAACCGTAGCTGAAGGATTTCTGAAAAGGCTAGTTTGTGTTTTTGGATCTCCTAAGGTAGTGTTAACGGATCAAGGTACCAACTTTTTATCGGATTTTATGAAGGTTCTCACAAAAAGACTTCACATCCGAAAGCTACAAACAACCGCGTTCCATCCACAGTCTGATGGATCTCTAGAGAGATCTCATATCGTACTAGTAGAATATTTACGACAATTTGTTGAAGAAGATTGCGAATGGGACGAATGGGTAGAACTCGCCATGTTTTCCTACAATTCTAGTATTCATGAAGGCACTAAAAAGACACCATATGAGCTAGTTTACGGCAAACCACCCTTATTGCCTTCTTGTCAACCTCTTCCACACCATGAAAAGCTGCAAACGTATGATGAGTATTTGATCCGCCTTATGTCACGTCTAGATTCCCTTCATAAAGACGCAAGAGATCATTTAAATAACGCAAAACATAGAGCCAAGCGGTATTACGATCGTAAGACAAACTCCCAAATCTTCTCTGCTGGAGAATACGTTTTTCTTAGAAAGGGAAACAAATTGGGGAAGTTGGGAGATATTAACGAGGGCCCTTTTAAAATTATTGAATTGATAAATGATAAAAACGCGAAAATTCGTGCTAAACGGGGGAAGGAAAAGGTCGTCGCCGTCGATCGTTTAATTCCTTCTCACATACGGTGTGTTGATTAAGGAAATAAAATAAAAAAAAAAATAAAAAAAAAAGAATGATAGAGAACATTTTTTTTTGTTGGGTCTAAACCCATAAATTGGCATTTAACTCCTTCTTTGAAAAAAAAAAAAAAAAAAAAAAAACAAAAAAAAGGTATATATATACATATATATATATATGGTAAGATGAACTGACGTTATACTTATTGAGTTCTAGGTCAATGTAAATTGAACAGCTCGACAGGCAATTTTCTCTTATCTATGCCAATAATGAGTAGCGTTAAATATGGACTATCTTCTCTTAAGATAAGTCTCTGCCGTAAACATCGTTCTTGTTATATCTAATGCACAGAGAAATTAGTCGCAAATCAACGAGTAGCGGCGAGCATAGAGTATCTGGTAGCATTATCATATCTAAACCTATATTTATGTTACATTTTTATTCTCTCTGTCTTAATAATCAACTCTATGAATTATACGGTCGCAAATGAATAAAAAGAGATCCAAATAATAATATATATAAGGAGAAAAAAAAAGGAAAAAAAAAAGAAAAGAAGAAGAAAAGAAGTATTTATATCAATGATTTTGCAAATGTACACATAGACATGCTTGTAAGTGTATGTGTACATTTTATGACGTTAAATATCATTGTATCATGGGATTCTAAGACAAGGTTGTATTTTTATTGTTTATAGTCGAAATGGGATATTTTTGTACGACACTCCTTCTTTAGGCCTGTGCGCATTTCTGCACGGCGTTGGTTGGCTACGATTGCACCGCGGCAAACAGCGAAATCACCCAGGTTTCCCTAAAAGAAGTTGGAACTTGCGAAATAACGTCACCAACCGTAAAGAACCATTCAGTTTACGTGCAACTTTTACAAATCCTGGACTTCAAGACGACTCATTTTACCGGGTGCCGTATCGAGGTAGAACGTCAAGTACACCATTGCGGGATGTTATCGCACGTTGGCGTGGTGACTGGAGGATTCGCCAGCTATTTAAAGGAAATCTCTGAAGACGGATGCTATGACATACACAAGACCGGACGATTCACGATTGGCAGTTCTGTAATTTATGGAATCAAATCGAACTCCACTACCACAGCCAGTATAACCTTGGCAGGAAAAACCACCTCTGACTCTAGCTGTGAAGGGACTTTCTACAGCGATTTCTACGGGAATTGGGAAAATGTGGTAGTGCAGGCCACCATTAGGATCACGTTGATAGACTACGAAGCAGCCACAGAGATAGACACGGAAACTCTACACTTGACATCTGGAACTAAATGCACTATAGGGAAACAAACCTGTTCCGATACCGAAGGAATTGTGTATTTTTGGTCGTTATCTCCTTCAGATAATTGCCAGTTTTCAAAATATGGGATCTTATATGAAGGCCGTGCTGAGAAGATCGAAAACGCTGCGCAGAAACACTCCTAGGTGGTCTTTACGGTCGTGACCGATGACGTCATTTTTGCTTTAACGGCAAAGAAAACACAGTCCTTGTGTGGCTATACCCTCATACAGACAGAACATCCTAAGCTATTCATCCTAGAAGGAAGGAAGAACTACCTTTTTCCACCAAAGTCGAAGATTGATGAACGTGGCCTGGACCTCTTCACTTACATGAACAGTAAGTTTATTTTCGTGGAGAGACACATCCGACGACAAGTTGAACATCTTTACAGAGATGTAGTGACTCAGAGATGTAGAGTGGAAAGACAGGTGTTGCTCAACGCTCAAACCTTAGCAACCCTGAGCCCCGAACACTTTGCCTACAACTACATGCAACAACCCGGTTACATGGCAGTGGTTTCTGGAGAAGTCATCCATCTGATCAAATGTGTTCCTGTGGAGGTCACCATTCAGCAGGTCACTACCTGTTTCCAGGAACTGCCCGTGAAACGTAAGATGGACAACGACACCTTCTACCTGACCCCACGGACACACATATTAAAGAAACGTGGTTACGAGATTCCTTGCAACGACATAGTATCTCCAATGTTCCAGATCGACGAAGTCTGGTACAAATTCTTGCCGGCGCCCACTCGAACCTTGGCGCCACATACTATGATCCCGTTCCAGAAAGACACTTGGGTATATACTAGACAAGGACAGTTACCCACCAGCGGGATTTACAGCACCGAAGATCTCAAAAAAGCGGGTTAGATGAATTTGGCACCATTGTTGCCGGTCTCATTGGTATTTATGTCGTGGTTCGCTTTGCGCTGTGGGTCATCAACTCGATTTTACATTGTTTTACGCTACATACAATGTACGGATGGAGCTACCAGCTGTTGAATGCCCCGAGCCCAGCCCTCTCTAACTATCTACTACATCAATACCATCTGCGCAGAAGCAAGAGGTCTGGAAAGAACGAGGAAGGACAAGAATTGGGGCTGTTGAATCAAATGGAAGAGGGCCTTATCCCGACGACAACAGAGATGCCTTTAGGTCCGAAGGAGGGAGTGTCAGATTCTCGAAATGATGTTTATAAACCAACCACTGTCCCCTTTTAGTTTCTGTAACGCGTATAACAAGTCAGATAAAGTCTACTCCATCCGATACCTAATTATAGTCCTAATATCTTTCGGCACATTTTGTTCTCACGATATATGTTAAAGTTGCTGTCGGCGTTAAGACACCAATCTTGTTGAAGATTGGTCTTGAAGCGGGGAGGTGTGGCGTGACGATTTTACCTGCTTGCGAAATATTGTTCGAAGGTATCTGGGATTTCAATATAGCATAGAAATCGACATCGATTTTCATAATGTAGCTTCAAAAAAATATTTCGCAAACATTTCCACACTCGATTGCAACACTGTCCTGGCAGGAAAGGAATATCATGATTTTGCGATACCAAGAGCATTTGGAAAATCCCCGGGTGTGATAAGCCCAACGATAAAAATACAAGTTCATTGTTATTTCGCAAAAATCCCGATACCCAAAAGTTTCCAAATTACGAATGATATCTACATGTCTCTTACCTATTTCCCAATCCTCAATTAATTGATCGCATTCCCTCGCGGAAATAGACGGTGTTGGCCGAAAATATCGTATGATTTTTCTTGCCACCAATCAAATCTTGCCCAAAAACAACCCCTCCTTTTTTTTATAAATCCTATAAAACCACGACGACGCATTCCCTCGCTCGCCTTTTTCGTTTTATTCTCGGCAGTTGTGAGTATAGTATCTATCTTGTGTGAATACATTTCTTTTGATTTTTGGTTGCGTATGTGATTTTATTGTAAATTTCTTGGTTCCACCTACGTTGTGTACCGTTTTGAAAAAAGGGAAAGGAGAAGATTTATATTTTTTTTTCGTTCGATTTTATTTTTTTTTCGTTCTGTTACATTTCTTCGAGTTAGTATTAATAAATATTGTTCGTTATTATTTGAATTCTTTGGTTATTATTTAAAGAAAACCTGCATCCAAACCAATAACCGGTTCCTGGCCTAAGGGCAAAACCCGAAAAATCTACTTTGGGATCACGGATCTAGTTACCGTGGTCCTTTGTGACGACTTGGTTTTAATTTTAAGCTAGGACGTGACAATTTTCATACTCGCTGCTTCATGATCATATTTATTTCATCCCAAAATTTGACCTACCTCTTTATTACAACTACAACGCAAGGATCAGTTTATTTATTAAACTGAGTCTCTAGATTGTTAAAAATAATGAAATTAGCATAGTCTGTGATCATTCGAATCGTAGTCACATAAAGTGTTACAGTTGTGCGCGGTTCTAAGAATTGTAGTGAAATTATTCTACAATTATGTTAATACAAGCTCGAGAATGGAAAGACTTGTATCTTCTAAACTTCATAATAATTTTGGAAAATTTTTTTTTCATTTATCTCTCATCTTCATATCTAAGTACGTTTTTTATCCTCGCTGCTGCATGATAATTTTTATTTTCTTCCTAAATTCGACCCACCACTCTACTACAACTACCATCGCAAGGATAAGTTTATTTATTGAACTGAGTCTTTAGATTTTTATTAAAAATGTAATAAGCATAGTCTGTAAGTATTTGAATTGTGGCCACATTAAATTTTACAGTTGTGCGCGGTTCTAAAAATTTCAATGAAATTATTCTACTATTATGTTAATAAAAGCTCGAGAATTTAAAGACTTGTATCTTCTAAGATACATAATTATTTTGAAATTTTTTTTTCATTATTCTCTTATCTTTCTAACTAACAAGGGGCACCCCCATGATGTATATCGCGGATTGAACTCAAATTTATACTACATGTTGCCCAATAATATCTATTCAAAGTACTTTCTCACTTTTCTTGATTGGGCTTTCGTTTCGGAGATATTAAATTTTAAAAATCCAGTCGCACTTATGGATTGAGTCTAATCGATCCGTAAGTGCAAGGATTTGCACACCTCAGTGGCACAATGGATCAAGTGGCCGCTCGTCATCCGCATGCCTCGGGGTTCAAATCCCGTCGGCACCCAAATTTTTTTTTTTTTTTCATTTCGTCATTTTAAGCTGATAATAAGAAACGTGAAAGAATATATATTTTACTCCATTTTATTATTCTAAAATAATAAATGGGAAAAGAAATTTTGCACGGAATAGAACTGTAAATGAATTTTTTTATTTAATTCATAATCTCGGCAATTCTTCTCACAAACAAAAATTGTGTTTTTCACAATTCACGCATTTGTTTTCGTGCATACTCGAGGGTGATAGTCATCGTAGAAACATTTAAAACACAAAGTTCTTGCACACCACGAGCAGACAATGAACGAAACATTTTCGCAAATGAAACATTTTTTTTTCAAAAGGGACTGCGAAAAGCAAATGTCATTAACATTTTTGACGGGAGAGATGTCGGACACTTTGTACTTGACCCAACTATCTTTCAACCTTTGTTTGATCATTTCCTGTTTTTCTGGCGTAGAAAAACATTTTTTCGTCTATCTTCTGTTTGAGTAATGGTTATTTTGCATCGCTGTAAATTTTCCATTCATTAGTATACCTTTCGAAAAATCTGGTTTTTTTGTGCGATACAAGACTTTCCACCCGTCAGTCTTGAGCTAGCTTATCCGCGGGAAAGACTACATTTTCCAGTGCTAGAAAAGAAAATCGCGTAATAATGAACGTTGAGGAAGCTCCTTCAACGTCCAGTGATTCCGGTGGTGACGCAAAAGAAATTAGTGAATTTCGTGATGCATTTACGAATGCCTTGACAATAATGATGTCAATGTTCGAAGAAAAAAATATGCTAGCGGTAAATGCTCCAAAAAAGTTTTCAAGTGCATCTTACTGTATGGCGCAAGTTTTTTTCGATAAAATAATGGATGCTATTTCGGATAATACAATTTCGAAAGAAGAAGATTTGATACTTTCCGATGATCTTGATGAGGAACATGAATATGAAACGGTAATTGATGTGTTAAAAAAATGTTTGTTCGGTTCATCTTACTCCTGAATATTGTTATAGTGTCACTCATAATTACTGAAAGTGTAAAAGTGATGTGACACATGCAAAAAGTAGAAAATTTTGTCAAAGTTCTCTGAAAAAGATAAATATATTTCAAACTTCAAAAAGTATATGTAAAGAAAAAAAAATCTTATTTATATTATGAATATTAAAAAAATTTAGCGCCATTGAATAACTTCTTACTTTTCTATACAATTTCACCTCTGAAAACTGTAGAATAAAAGTAAAAATGAAAATAATTCAAAAATGTATAAAGTGATCTCTACAAGTTTATGAACTTATCAACAAACTGGAAATCCTAAAATGTTTAAAAGTGATGTTCAGAAATATTTTTTCGCTAATCTATCTTGGGCAGAATTTCCAAATGAATCCATTTTTTTTTTATCAGTTCGTTCCGAAAAAACCTAAAATTGGCGAACTCGAATCAACTGCTTGTGAGGAACCTAGCCCTAACACACACGTTCCTCTTTCATACAAAGCCAAAGCTGTGGCTTTTGCATTTGATAATCCCAAAGCAAGTATAAAAACAATACAAACGAGATTTCCCAAATTGAAACACACGAGCGATTTCAGACGATGGAAAATGGACGTACAAAATGGAGGGACAAAATATGATAAATGGAAAATGATTGATGAGGAAACTTTTCAAAATTTTGAGGAAGCGAGAAAAAATCACGAGCAGGTTAATAAATCACTTTATTCTTCGTATAACAAGTGACATCGTTGTATGCTTCCTACAAGTAATAGTAAAATATAAAATATGTAATATGCATATACAGGTTACAACGCGAATGCTCCAACAATGGGCAATGTCCGCGGCCTTCCTGTACTTGTCGGAAAATTTTTCGTTCAACGCTGGCAAACATTGGGTTGATGAATTCAAAGTGAGGCACGGAATCAGACAAAGAAAAATCACGAAGTTTGTCAGCAAGAATGATGTATGTCAGTTAAAAGATACTGTTGAGCTAGCCGAAACTTTTCAAGTGCAAACCTCTCTATTAGTAAAGGAATACGAAAACAAAGATCTCGTTATTAATACAGATCAGACACAATGCAATTATCAAACTAGTTACGACAGGTCATTAGATTATAAAGGCGCGAAAACTGTTTTCGTTAAAAAGCAGAATTTGAACAAAATAACATATTCCTACACTGCACAATACAGCTTGACTGCATCGGGCAAGTTACTTCCGAAAGTATTTTTGTGCATGCAAGAAATTGGGAATTCATTTGGGCCGAGAGTTGCTAAAACGGTGGAAACACTAACACAAGAATACGGAAACATCGTTGTTACGTGTTCGAAATCAGGGAAACTGACCAAAGAATTATTTAAAGAATTCTTGGTAACAACTTTGAAACCTCATGTTCAAGAGAATAATTTTCTCTTGATTCTTGATTCGTGGGGAGGGCAAGTCGACGCTACCATGTATGACGAAATTTTCCACAAAAAAACCGGGGAAGTAACTTGCTCGATAAAAGTCATTCCACCAAAATGTACGCCTTTATGTCAACCATGCGATGTGTATTTCTATCGGCAGGTCAAAAACATCATCAAAAAATTGCAAAATGCGCCAGATTTGTTAAAACAGCAACGCGAAATCGCCTCTCGAGAAAACAATTTGAAAATCCACGCACTGGTTCATAATCAGTTAAGTGCACCAGCATTTTTTGAAACGTTGAAGTATGCTTGGGTAAAATCCAAATTACTTCCTTTGTCAGAAAAATGTCCCTTCAAAAATGTCAATGACATTTGCTTTCCGCAGTCCCTTTTGAAAAAAAAATGTTTCATTTGCGAAAATGTTTCGTTCATTGTCTGCTCGTGGTGTGCAAGAACTTTGTGTTTTAAATGTTTCTACGATGACTATCACCCTCGAGTATGCACGAAAACAAATGCGTGAATTGTGAAAAACACAATTTTTGTTTGTGAGAAGAATTGCCGAGATTATGAATTAAATAAAAAAATTCATTTACAGTTCTATTCCGTGCAAAATTTCTTTTCCCATTTATTATTTTAGAATAATAAAATGGAGTAAAATATATATTCTTTCACGTTTCTTATTATCAGCTTAAAATGACGAAATGAAAAAAAAAAAAAAAATTTGGGTGCCGACGGGATTTGAACCCCGAGGCATGCGGATGACGAGCGGCCACTTGATCCATTGTGCCACTGAGGTGTGCAGATCCTTGCACTTACGGATCGATTAGACTCAATCCATAAGTGCGACTGGATTTTTAAAATTTAATATCTCCGAAACGAAAGCCTAATCAAGAAAAGTGAGAAAGTACTTTGAATAGATATTATTGGGCAACATGTAGTATAAATTTGAGTTCAATCCGCAATATACATCATGGGGGTGCCCCTTGTAAGAACGGTTTTCATCCTCGCTGCTCCATGATTTTTTTTATTCTCTTCCTAAATTCGACCCACCACTTTATTACAACTACCATCGCAAGGATGAGTTTATTTATTAAACTGAGTCTCTGAATTTTTTTTAAAAATGTAATCAGTATAGTCTGTGATCATTTGATTCGTGGCCACATTAAATGCTACAGTTGTGCGCAGTTCTAAAATAGTGATAAAATTATTTTACTACAATGGTAATACAAGATCAAGAATTAAAAGACTTGAATCTTCTAAGATACAGAATTCAAAAAAAAATATTTTTTCCATTTAGTCTTTAATCCTCATAACTAAGAACGGTTTTTATCCTCGTTGTTGCATGATCATTTTTATTTGATTCCGAAATTTGACACATTTTTTCATTACAACTACCATCGAAAGAATAAGTTACTTATTAAACTGAGTCTCTCAAATTTTATTAAAAATGTAATTAGCATAGTCTATGATCATTTGAATCGTGGCCACATTAAATGCTACAGTTGTGCGCAGTTCTAAAATAGTGATAAAATTATTCTACTACAATGGTAATACAAGATCAAGAATTAAAAGACTTGTATCTTCTGAAATACAGAATTTAAAAAAAAAAATTTTTTTCAATTAATCTTTTATTCTTATAACTAAGAACGGTTTTTATCCTCACTGCTGCATGATCATTTTTATTTGATTCCGAAATTTGACACATTTTTTCATTGCAACTACCATCGCAAGAATGAGTTATTTATTTAACTGAGTCTCTCAAATTTTATTAAAAACGGAATTAGCATAGTCTTTGAGCATTTGAATTTTGGCCACATTAAATGTTACAGTTTTGCGCGGTTCTAAAAATTGTAATGATATTATTCTACTATTATGTTAATAAAAGCTCAAGAATTAAAAGACTTGTTTCTTGTAAGCTAATCTCCCGCTAGGAACCAAGAAACCTTATAGTTGGTGCGGGGGTTTAAGCAAAGGCAGCCAGGTGATCTGAGGAAAAGCTCGGTATTGGGTGAACTAGCATCCCTATAAACGGGCTCTGCGGGCGAATGGAGGGCAAACCCTATAAACGGGTGTGCTCTGAATGTGGACGCATGGGTACCGGGTGGACCCAAAGTGAACTACACCGCTCGAAGCCTGGGGAGAGGAAAGGCCTGTCCATTCGGCGGAATTCGAGGGTGGTGGGGCTGCCGGAGCGACCAAGAAGTGGTTCCCCGACCCAAGAGTGGTGATCTCTTTGGTCGGGTGCCCGCTCTCTGGGGGCCTACAGAGGCGGGCTTTCACCCCCAATCCTAGGTGTCAGAGTACCGTGCCGAGGGATGAATGGCTCCTGGGTGTGGAGTCTTCGAACGGTTCCTGCAGGAAACCGGGCGACCTCCTGCAGTAGCTACCGAGGCTCTTGAGACTCGGTAGCAAGCCTAGCTTGCGCATGGGGGAGCGTAAGTGGTCGACATGCACCCTAAGTACTCGTGGGAACAAAATGGAACTAAACACAAGTATCAATAAAGAGCAGCAGGGGCAGGAACCCGCTGCTGAGGCGAATACCTCAACTTCCGAAGGGACACCGATGGAAGCTGGGAGTGAGGGAAAGACCAGGCCTCCAGGGGAGAGCGGGGTTAAAATGAGCGGGGCTCAGAGGAGAAAATTGCTCCGAAAGAAGCACCGGGAAGAGAAGGAAAGGGCGGAGAAGGAGGGCACAGCCCCGCCTCCACCCCTTCCTAAGAGGGAAACGGGCGCTGCCAGGAAGAAGCGGAGGAAAGCTGAGGAGGGGGCAGGAACCCGCCCAGTGAATCCTCTAACTCTTCCTGGAAAGGAGCCGGAAAAGGAGGATACTGGGTTGCGGGTAAAACGGAGGATGGAGAAAAGTATCTCTGACCCGAGCGCAAAGCAGTTGAAGAAGAAGAGTCGGCAGGAGCAGGGATCCGCCGAGACTCAGGTTTTGAGATCGTCATATTCTGCCTTGGCCTGCGACCTCCCGAAGGTGTCAGTCACCGTCGGAGAGACTCTAGGGGCGAGAATGGAGATGGGGGTCTTTGAGGAGATCAAGGGACTTGTGGTGGATCAGATCCTGGAAATGACAGGGGAGGGGATTGACCTCAGATTCAAGGACACAGTCCTTAGGAGTGGAAGGGTGATCTTCGTCTGCGAAGACGAAGCATCAGCGGAATGGCTGCGGGGGGTGGTGCCGTCGTTGACGCTCGCGGACGGCTCGAAGGCTCGGCTAGTACGACCTGAGGAGTTAGTCAAGCGGGTGAAAATGACAGTAAAGATACCGCCACCGCAGAGGGAGCCTGACAAGCTATTAAAACTTGTCGGGATACAAAATGCTGGCCTTGAGACAAAGGATTGGTCCATCTATGGCGCCGAGACGTTGGAGGGTAAATTTACCCGACTAATTCTTGGCGTGGATGAGGGATCAGTACGGACTCTCAAGGGCAGGGGGTACAAGTCCTACCTAGAAACGGGAGAGGTGGTCTTTAAGACTGCTTCAAAGAACTAGGTGGGGTTTGATCAGGATCGAGGCTTGGGTAAAGGCGGTGATGATTTATAGTCATGGCCACAGCTGAGATCCTGCAATTAAACTTGCACCATAGCAAAGGCGCCTCGGCGGTTCTAGCCAGGTGCACGCAAAAGGTGCAGACAGGGACAAGACCGGCCATAGGGCTAATACAGGAACCATGGTGTTATAGGGGCCTCATTCGGGGTCTTAACTCTGCGGGGACGATACATGTATGCGAGGGGACCGTAGACCCTAGAGCATGCGTGGTGGTAAGAGGGGTCGATGCGGCTCTCATACAGGAGTTCTCCACTAGGGACCTGGCAGTTGTTAGGCTAGGGGAGAATAGTGGAAGGGGACGGAATGGGAGGGGGCTAGTTATAGCATCCTCCTATTTTGCCCATGACAGAGAGGTGCCTCCAGAGGAGGTACGAGAGTTGGTAAAGTACTGCAAGGGGAATGGACTCGACCTGATTGTCGGATGTGATGCGAATGCACATAGCAGTGTATGGGGCTCCACTGATGACAATCAGAGAGGGGAGGATCTCCTGGAGTACTTGATAGGAGAGGACCTAGAGGTGCTGAATGAGGGCACAGAACCCACGTTTGTCACTGTGAATAGGCAGGAGGTACTGGACATCACGATATGTAGTTCAGGGATGAGGGAAAGAAAGGGGTCATGGGAGGTGTCAGATGAACTCACTCTCTCAGATCACAGACTCATCAGGGCTACCTTGAAGGAGGTGGCGCCGAGGGTTGCATGGAGGAGAAACCCGAGAAATACGGACTGGGGTGGGTTCAGAAAGGGACTTCAGTCCGATATGGAGGGATTCAAAGGAAGGTATGGTAGTCCGGAAGACCTGGACTCAACTGAGGAGAGGATCAGGACGGCTATCATGACGGCATACGAGAATAACTGTCCCCTGAAGAGAGTGAGCACCGGGCCAAAAGGGCTCAGGTGGAATGAAGAGCTCTCGGAAGGGAAGAATGAGACTCGTAGGCTCTTTAATAGAGCTAAGAAGGCGGGTACACCGGAGGCCTGGGAGGCGTATCGGGATAGCCAGAGACGCTACAGGCGGAAGGTGGAGGAAGCCCGGCGGGAGTCGTGGAGGGAACTGTGCTCACGAACCAGCACGGTCTCGGACACGGCGAAAATGGCACCGGGCCCTGATGGACTACATCCGGTGACCCTTGGAGAGAGCCTGGATGTGGTGCTTGGGCCATTGGTCGGGCTATTCAGGGGATGTGTGGCAGTTGGATACACTCCGGAGGCTTGGAGAAGGGCTAGGGTTGCATTCGTACCCAAGCCGGCGAGAAAGGGGTATATAAAGGATTTTAGACCGATTAGTCTGACATCCTTTCTTCTTAAGACTCTAGAGAGACTGGTGGACAGGTTTCTGAGGGCGGCGCCACTGGTGGATTTACCTTTCCATGTGGAACAGCATGCCTATCAGACAGGTCGGTCGGTAGATACTGCGCTTCTATCGGCGGTTGGCTTCGTGGAGGAGCAGCTGAGATGGAAGGGCGTTTGTATAGGGGCTTTTCTGGATATCGAGGGGGCGTTTAATCGCACCACACGGAGAGCCATACGGGAGGGAGCTGAAGATCATGGCGTCCCGGAGCCGATTATCCGATGGATAATGTCGACTCTAGAGGGAAGAATCCTCAGTTCAGAATGGCAGGGCTGCCACGTAGAGGGCAGGGTGTCAGAGGGGTGTCCACAGGGGGGGGGTATTGTCCCCGTTACTGTGGAGCCTGGTAGTGAACGGCCTTTTGAGGTTGTTGAATCGGGATGGATATGCAGATGATATTTGCATATTAGCCAGGGGCGCGCACGAGGAGACTCTCAGGGAAATGATCCAGAGAGCTCTGAAAAGGGCGGTTGGGTGGTGCGAGAGATATGGACTCAACATCCAACCGGACAAGACATCGATCATCATTTTTACCAGGAGGTACAAGTTGAGGCCACTGGTGAACATGACATGGGAGATAGGCAGATGCCTTATGTTGACGAGGTGAAATATCTAGGAGTGATCCTAGACAGGAAACTCGACTGGAATAGGCATCTGCAGGTGAAATGTCAGAAGGCAATGGTAACCTTCTGGCAGTGCAAAGGGACTATAGGAGCGAAGTGGGGCCTGGGACCGCGTCAGATGATGTGGATATACAGGACCATAATCGTTCCTAGGCTGATGCATGCTGCGGTAGTGTGGTGGGAACGGACTGCACTGAAGACAGCCCGTAAGAGACTGGACAGGGTGCAGGCGATCTTTCTTCGGGGCATATGCGCCGTGAGGAAAAGCACTCCTATTGCCGCCATCAGAGTGCTGTTAGGTATTCCGTCACTTGCGGTGGAAAGTAAGGCCACGGCAATAAGGACGGCATACAGACTCAGATGTGTGGGGGAGTGGAGGGAGAGCTCCATACATGTGGAGCTGAAGAAGGGCTGCCCTGTGGAGCTGTGGAATGCTCCACAGGACAGGATGAAGGCTCGACTGGCGGGAGAGGTTGGCTATCGAGTGCTGATCCCTAGCCGGGAAAAGTGGAAGCAGGGTCTGGGACCGGGACACGGGGAGATATGGTTCACGGACGGTTCGAAGATCAAGGAAGGCGTGGGGGCAGGTGTTTGTGGAAGAAAGGCTGTGGACGAATATGTCCACAGACTGGACAGACACAACACTGTCTTCCAGGCTGAGATAGAGGCCATCCGGGAGTGCGCAAGAACACTGTCACGTAGGACGGATTCAGATGGGGACGTCTGGATCTGCAGTGACAGTCAGGCGGCGCTTAGAGCCCTGGATGGAGGAGTAATCTCCTCTAGGCTAGTGGAGCGGACTAGAGAGTCGCTCCAGGAGGTAGCGAGGGGAAGGAGGCTCAGACTCGCCTCACAACTGGCTGGCATGTTGTGAGGCGAGGGACTGGCGCTCGAAGTTGCACGGTGTTGTGTTCTACTTTTGTCGACTTGCTCAGGACTGTAAAGAAAATAAAACGAAACGCCATTCAACAATACGGTCTTACAGATATTTCCGAATTCTGCTTAATTCCTTGAGTATCATTGTATTACATTTTAGGAATTGAAATACATTACCTGGCACGAGATTCTTGAGTGAGTGGTGATGGTCCTCTGGATTTTTCGGACGAATGACTATTCTCTCTTTGTGATAAGGCAAAAAAAGGAATATTGCATTAATTTGTATGAAAATGAATTAAAGATTGTGGTAATATTTTGTTTCCCGTGAACGTCATTTTTGCTCATGCAGGAATTTGATCATTACTGAAAGAGATTGAAATAGATTACCTATCACTAGTTTTCTGCGTCAATGGAGATGGTCCTCTGGATTTATCGTATGAAGGACTATTCTCTCTTTGGGATTCGGGAAGAAAATGAATATTGCGTCATTTCGTATGAAAATGAATGAAAGATCGCGGTAATATTTTTATTCCAGGAAATGTCATTGTAGCACATACAGGAATTGGATCATTACCTTTCAGCGACTATCCTCTTCAATGGAGAATGTCTTGCTTCCGAAGTTTCTTGGTGTTTGATTGTTCTTTTCTCGACTCCTGTGGAGCTGTAACAAAAATAAAAAACTTGTAGCTTATTTACAATTGAATAATCATTTTGTTCCTTACATGACATTTACGATTGCGACATTACGTACGAACGATTTACGATTATATGACGTTTTAAAAAACGTACTGTGCATACGAGGTCGTTGGTGTCGACATGAACAGAGGTCTCCCCGGCTTTATTGGATTCTTCGAGGTATGTTTCGCCTTCAATGGCTTTGTAGGCGATTTTAGGTGATGGGATGGTGAACTTAAATGGAAAAATTAGTTAGAAACCATTTATACTACAACTGTATGTTATGTGCATTAAGGTATTTTGTAAAATATAATGTTGGAAAATTTACATATCCGTAGAAGTCTCGGAGAAAGATATCATTTCAGGTGGTGTTCGATATAATTTGAAGCGGACGATCTCATCTGACACCTTCTTCGGTTTCATTTTCCGTGTTATTGGTTCACCAGTTGGACGTCTCATCGTAAATTGTGCTGGAGGCTGACTATATTTCAAAATAAATTTACATTAATGGTTATTGTTAGCATTTATAAATACGATTAGGTACTTTTGTGTCTATTTACTTTTCACTTGTTTCCTCCGATTTTTTAATTTTCTTTCTACTTTGAACGGTAGTCGCCATCTCCAGGGGTTCAATGAAGACACGCAAATCACGTACATGAATTTGTTTCTTAGGGACGATTATTTTCTGTTTTTTTCCTTGACTGAATGGTACTTCGGGTTCGTCTTGGAGTCCTCGTTTCCTGTAAACATTTATATAGTTAACTTGTAAGTTGTACAATTGGTTATGAATAATAATAAAGACTAATTATAGATAATTTGATATTTATTATTCCTTAAGTAGCACATACGTCGAATAGAAGAATAAACTGTACAGTCAGAAAACTTCAAAAACCTTTTTTTGCTTTTTCTTTCATTTTTTTCATTCGCCAGTGCAAACGACTTATTGAGATCTACAATAATCGGTTCGCCCCTATACCGCTCGAATGGTATAGATTTTTTCCTGGGCTCTCGCAATGTACAGAAGTCCAGGAGATGAGGGAATTGATTGCCGGAAATGTCTTCGACAGCTGGTGTGATTTTGTAGGTTTCCTGATCATGCTCACTATAAACATGAAATTAATAGAATATAACATTATATACATTCAAGGAATTACAACTTAATAAAATTTGTTACATTTCCTTACATTGTCAAAAAGGGCAATTGAGTTTCAGGATCATCACATCTCTGCAGTATCATGTCGGCTCGGATATTCCCATCGATGTCTTCCATACGAATCATTGCCTTTTTGGTATCCACATCATGAATGAAAAATTTTCTTGGAATTGGTTCAATCAAATGGCTGTTATTGAAGCTGTGCATGGAATTTCATATTAATGTACATCGTCAAATGAAATCTTTAAATTCACCTTATTACTTTCCATATAAAACACATTTGCTGAATAGAGACTTACTGTTGCAGTTGAAATTACTTACAGATGGCGAATGAAATGTGCTTTTATAGCGCTGGTGTAGCCCGCGTCTTTATAATTCCGGAAGTACCGTTTTTTGTCATGCATCATTGTTTGCGTTTCGCGCGACGTCCGGCCAATTGGGATTTCTTCACCGTCTTGTATGGTAGTAATGGAGCCGAAAAAATATTTGTAAAATTTTTGCTTCATTTTCTCATCAACGGAATGGGGCGTCCCCTGGAGTACGTATTCCAAAACGTATTCGATGGTATTTTTTGCGACATGTCTCCCCTCCAGTAAATTGTCAATTGACGCTTGGTATGATGGAATTCTGGAACGTCTGTAACAGACAAATAAAAATTTCGATTGATTTATATAAATATCTTTCACTATTCATGAAGCTACCTTTCATTACGAGGAAATTCATCGTTTGTAAATACCGATAATATAAGTTAAATTTTTCATTTTAAACCTATTTAGGAATTTAAAAAATATGTCATGAAAAATAGAATAGTTAATTACAGATACAGCCTCTTCGTTGATACACAATGATTCGAAAATGGAAATGAATACTTGAATCGGAAATTTAACCAGAACAGTTTTAAATATTCTAAAAACATCCGAAAAATTTATTAATTCCTAGTACGGCAGCAAATGTTTTCTTAGGAATTATTGTATGAAGAACGATGTTCAATAATTTCTACATCGGTTTCGAAAATTCCTCATCCTCGCAATGAAGTGTATAGAGGAATCAACCTATTACAAAATTATATAACCGTCTTAACAGTCATATCAACGTAATATTTCGAAATGTACATGTTTTACGAATGATTTTAGAGACGAATTTTCCAATTTTCATTTAAAACGTTGAGAGGGAATACTGTTTGCGACAATTAACTATGTGACGAGGGAAATGTAATGTACCATTCCTCAATCTACTCTGCAGTTCTGTAATCACGACGTACTTATTCAGACAAAATTCCTAAATCAACTATGTACTTCTTATAAGGAATCATTGTACTTGTAATCATTATTGCTGTGGTACTGGTGGGAGTAATGGGACTTGTTTTCAATAAGTCTCGTGGGATGATGGAAATTTCACCTTACGTTCCTGAATGAAAATTTCAGTTCCCATAAGGAATTGGTGGACTTGAAATTTACATCGTCCGACGATATGCAACAGCAGATTCTGGTACAAAAGGTTTTACAATATGTACAACAAATATAATTTTTTACAATATTTCAGAATAAAACATTCCTAAACACGCGAAAAATATAGGTTTGCGGAATGAATGTAATGCAAATATATGCAAAAATGTCGATTGGAGGAATGAAATTTATTCAAATTCCACGATCACCAAATTTAGTTTGTAGAGGAATTGGATATTAAAATGTGTGTGCAAGACAATTTTGTAACTGAAGGTGTTGCAATTACCTACAATTTCTTATACTCATCATGTTTTTATGACTTTTTTTTATTCCCGCTGTCAGAAAAAACAGAAAGCACCACAAGGGGCTAAGTAGCCATGGGCCTAAATTTTCGAGCATACAACCCTCAAATATCTCGATTATATCCCTCGCTTCTTCGGTTGAAATTTTTTTCAATTGACTCAACGGCTTGTTTGGCATGTTCCTGGGTAACATCATTTCGCGCACTATAATTTCACATTCATGGCGGGTAATATGGATTGTGTCTGGCACGAATCCTTGGTCTTGAAACGTATACTTTATGCCGCGAATTATACGTTCCGAAGTCAGTGGGAAAGCCGCGAATGAATTTTTCCCGTATCTGGAACTTTTGTTTTGCGCCTTTGACGGTTTTTTTTTCGCTATAACCTCAACACCGTCACTCTCATTGCGGATTTCCTTTTGAGACGTTTTTTTGCGCGGATCTTCATTTTCCTTCACTGTTTCCTCACTGTCACTCGAATCCGAAGTACTTAAAATTTCTTTAGATTTGAATTTGGGCATTTTACATAACAACAAGGAATTTTACAGACTGCTACGATGACGATTACTTTACAAGACGGCCATTATTTTTCGAGCATGCGTACTGAAGTTAGATGAAATTGAAGATGGCTACCATAATATTCATAAAAGACCTATCTCAATTCAAAATGAACAACATACGACACGCGAAGTTGTATTAACATAACGAAAGAATTTTGTTATTGAGCTTTTACTGCAGGAACAACAGTATTGGGAATTATAAAATATGGATTTTAATATTAAACGTATTGGGAATTTTCAAATTTGCAGAGGAATTGCCGGACTTGTTTCAATTTCTGTGGTGGGAGTGTGGGAGAGGCGGGAAATGTTCACATTAAATTTCTATAATACTTTTATTCACGAATTATTCTAGCGTCTCAACAGTATGTATAAGGAATTATACAATAAAATTCCTACATCATGAGGAGTAGTTGCCGGACTCGTACTCATTTAAGTGGTGGAAGTGGTGGGAGAGGCGGGACCTCTTCACATTCAGTTTCTAGAAAAAAATAATTCAATAATTCCTCGAGCGTCTCAACGGTTTGAAAAAGGAATTAAGCGATAAAATTCCTACATCATCCGGAGTACTTGCCGGACTTGTAGTAATTCAAGTGGTGGGAGTGGTGGGAGTGGCGGGACCTTTTCACATTGATTTTGTAGAATGAAATAATTCAATAATTCCTCGAGCGTCTCAATGGTTTGTAAAAGGAATTAAGCGATAAAATTCCTACATCATCCGGAGTACTTGCCGGACTTGTAGTAATTCAAGTGGTGGGAGTGCCGGGACGTTTGCACATTTCATTGTAAGAATAATTCAATAATTCCTCGAGCGTCTCAACGGTTGTATTAGGAAATAGCAAATAAAATTCCTACATCATCAGGAGGACTTGCCGGACTTGTAGTTATTCAAGTTGTGGGAGTGTGGGAGTGGCGGGACCTCCTGTCGGTAAATCTCGTGTAGCGATGAAAATTTCATATGAAATTCCTCCAACGACCCTCGAGTTCCCATCAGAAATCATCGTACTTGTACTCTCATCATAGCGGTGGGACCGGTGGGAGTGGCGGGATCTTTAAACATCACATCTCCCAATGTCGTATAAAAAATAAATTTCTGAAAACGATATTGGAGATGCGGCGAGGAATTGGCAGGCTTGTACGAATCCATGTAGTTTGACCGAATTGGCCAGCGGGAATGGCGAGAGTGGCTTGTTTTTGTAATAAGCCCTTTGAAGTGACCTGAATTGCGGGGACTTACAAACGCATAATTCACGTGAATAATATGTTGACAATCGTAGGCCAGTATATCCAATGAATGATGTGGTGTGCGTATATTAAACAGCAAAACATTGTAATATGTTTCACTATTTATTTAGTACCTTATGTCATTGTCCAAGAAACAAGTATTTCTCGGTTTACAGACTATTAATAGTGTAAGTGAATTCTTCTTCCAAAACTTCACCAATATAATGTATGCATTTATCTTGTACAGTTTATATTCCCTTGTGGAATGTAAATTAATGAAACAACAATGTTGTACATTGACAGAAAAATCAACTTTAAGTGTTATACAATTACACGTAGCGTTGATATTAATGTTTCATTGAGGAATAATTCCGTTATAATATTACAACCCAACGTATTCTGCTGAAGTAGAAGTAAACGATATTTTTCTTCGACCTAAAATCCATCGTTTGTATGATTTGAAAGATTCAACTACATCTGTATAATACATTTAGCCCTTTTTTTTTGCTTCATCATCGTTTTTATATTATCTACTGTAATGAGATCAAAATTATTAATGGACACGTCTTCAACGTCGAGGTTACTCCGTGTCGAGTAGCAACATACTCGTATTTTCTTATAATATGATATAATATTCTTATAATACGATATTACATGAGATATAATACAAATTCATTTCTTGTTTCAGTACATTGTACATGTCTATTTTGTACCCGAAAAAGGAACAGTCTATCTATTATCTGTGAATTGACAAGATGTTATGCAATTATTCTTATCTATTCTTTTCGACTGACCATCTCTGAGGGTAAATCTCTCCTTGAACGTAATTCCTTTTTCAGCTGCCCAATTTTTCAATATCGGAAGAACTTTATGACATGTTACATTTCCCTGTAATTGTGAGCGTTTCATTTCCTTCAATATTTCTTGCAGAGATAAGTGTGAATTTCTAACATCACTCATTTCTATATTTTCATTAATCCACGTGAAAATGTAATCTTTAGTGTTGATCATTTTTTTTCCACTCTAACATTATTGGAGGAATGCACATCGCTGTATCACTGTATCGTAAAACATCGAACATTGAACTTTGCCATTCATTAAATTTTGCAACGACATTATCATCAATGAGATACATATTTTTTGATTCATCTACTAAATTTCTACGTACAAACTTGGAAAGAAATACACAAACAACCATTCTTTCGGTGAATGCATAGTCTTGAATATCGAATTTTGGTATTTCATTTTCATTCCAAACTAATACAATACCAGCTTGAAATAAGACAGAAAATGATGTTGATGAGTGCATTGCCCGCCCATTCAGAATGTTATTGCTTCCACCGCAAAAATCTTTTAGTAACCCCGTATTCAACGTACTTGTGGATGATAATTCTTCAGCAACCAATAATCGTTTTCCTTGTAAATTTTTGAGTCCCTGGAAGTGGCTATTGATATCATAATTGTTTTTACTTTCCAAGACTGCATTATTTTGAAACATTGCCAAATTTCCAAATACTTTTCTCATCAATTTTAATAACGTTGATTTTCCATTATTCCCCCCTGAAGTGTCGGTAAAAACCAAGAACTTTTTTTCTTTTCGATCACCACAAAGTAAATTAGCGAAAAATGTTGTCACATATTCCCGAACTGAATCTATTGGAAGAACTTGATGTAAGAAATTCGTACATTCTTCAAAATGTTCCCTACTTTTATTTACATCATATACCCACCCACATGTCTCGGTACAGTAATCAATCCATACAATTTTTCGCATTGATTTTTCTTTTTGTGAGTAACACCATCCATTTGCAAATCGAAAAATATCAACGTTAGAGTTCAATAATTGCTCAAAATTCTTGTCATCAATTTTAGCTTTAAACCAGCTTAAGAGCCCATCAACCCTGTTTGACGTTTTTACATATCTTATCTCTTCGTTATTGAGTTGTATAGAATTCAGAATCAATTTGGATAAATCAGATTTTAAAACGTACTCAGTTATTTTAGACCAAATTGATGTTATCGTGTCGCATTTGTATGTATTTCCATTAACGTGTCTGTATATTTCTCGAATATTTTTTTTTTCCTCAAACAACAAGTCAATAATGTCACTCTCCGGTCATATCGCTGCATTATCAATTGATGTGAAAATGTTGAACATATTAACGTTACATGAAATACTGTATCTGGTCAGAAATATGTCATCTATAGCTTTTCGGATTTGCAATAACAATCTTGTCACCTTTTTTTTGCCAATTGTCGTTTGATAAGATCGATTTGCTTTTGTAATTGATATTGTTCGCGAAATATTATCCCACGGTTTCGTAATAATCGCGTTGACTGTTCCTTTTTCTATGCGCAAACTGTCGTAATTGTTGAACTTTAATTTACAACTACCAACAAACGATTCCTCAAAATATTCTAAATCTGTCAATTCGATTTCATCGACAACGAAACCTATTTCTCGATTTTCGTGCAAAACCATCAAATTACTCTTTCGAATGTCGAAGTATAATTTTTCTAAATTTTCTGTTCTTTCACATTCGACGACATTTTGGTCTACTTCGGGTATAACGCGTGTAACATGTGCAATGTCATTGTTCAATTTTTTCAAATCATCACGAAGAACATCATTGTTCCCGGTTACAAAAGTTTGGTCATACCTATGTAAAATCCCCGCGTAATACTGCAAAAGTTGAAAAGTATCAGTCCCCCGTGGATGGTCGTACAGTTTTTCAATTTTTGCTTTCATCGCTGCATTGTAAAAGCGACTTGTTTCTCCAAATTCTAAGGCAATTGGCAATCTATCAAAATCATTTTCGTTTGCCGTTTTGCTGATGACCCATATTATTTGAGATCTTGTATCATATCTGTCCGCATAAACAGATGGAATATTGCTGACAACATCTCTACAAACTTGCAAGGAAACAATATTCCTAGATGGAGAATGATAATCCGTCGATTTTCGTTTGCATGTACCTGTTGAACAATATGTAGTTTGTAGTTACAATCTAATATTAACGTTACTAATTCCTCAATGTTAAATATATTTCTGTATGGGGAATTGAATTTCGGAAACATTGGCATTGTTGTAAATATCAATTGAAAAATAAAGGATAACTACAGAAACTCATCGAATAAATTTGTCGTCGAATGAAAGTAGTATTGGTTTTACTAACGTGGAGTTTCATACGCAGCAGCCATCGTTCTTGCAGCAGCCTTCGATATACAAAGATTTGTATGGTGTTCGGTTCCACTTTCGTCAACTTTCTCAGGACTGTCAACAGAAGAAAACCAAACGCCATTAAACAATACGGCATTACTTACTTATATATATTTCCAAATTCCGCTATCTTCCTTGAGTATCATTGTATTACATTTTAGGAATTGAAATAGATTATTACATGACACGAGATTCTTGCGGGAATGATGGTCCTCTGAATTGTTCGGACCGAGTATCCTCTTTGCGATTGGTTTTTTCGATACATAAATTCTACAAAACGTCATTTTAGCACATGCAGGAATTGCATCATGTATTACCTCGCAACGGTTTCCTTCAATGCTGCAGTACTGACGATGGAAGTTCCACCATGTTCGGTTCGTTTGGTCGACTTTCTCACAACTGTAAATAGAAGAAAACCAACCGACTTTCATTAATATGGCTTTACTTATAGATATTTCCAAATTCCCCTCTATTCCTCGAGTTTCAGTATAGTACATTTCACAGGGACGGATCTAGAAAATATTTTTGGGGGGGGGGGGCCCGATCAAAATATTTCAAATTATACCCTCAGTCCCTTACGAAATTCCATATTGCATTCCTGCGCACAAGTATCAGTTCATAGTAATTAAAAAGGTATAATATGAGCAGTTAACATACTCCATGTCCACAGTTACCTAAAGAAAAGTACTCTGTGTTGCGTATTGTGCAACATCATATAAAATACGTGCTACTGTTTGAGATGATTGGGTTTACATTAATTGAGTATGGATGTATGAATAGTCATTTTGATCTTCGAACAATGAAAATATTGTTCGTATCGTGTTCTTCTTTAATTCACTAAAAAATATGATGATTCTTTATAATTAATTCTCTTTGTTTGTTAAAGCGTAGTTTTTCATTGCGATTTATTGAAATAAGTTACATGCAAAAACAGTTGAGCATTTACAAAGTGATGTCTATTCGTCTTTTTTTTTTCGCAAAAATATCCAGTACTTGATCACTAGTTACTGGAATATCGCGATGAATATTGAGTAACGCCAGCCCATTGAGACGTTCCTCTCCAGTTTTATTTCGCAAATACGTCTTCAATCTGCGTAAAGTTGAAAATGACCGTTCACTTGAAGCTACCGTGACTGGAAGTGTAGCACTGATTTGAAGGAGCCGGTAAATGTGTTGGTAGAACTGCACATCACACAGATCGAGAGCTTCAAAAAATGTTTTTGGTCGCTCCCTGAGAGGAATTTTAATGCAAAACCTGTAACAGTACGCATATAATTGTGTAATTTTGAACTACCAAATGAAAGTTGCATAGTTCCTGGAGCTATTTCATACCGTTTCCACATTTTGAAATCTGATTGCATTTCTTCGGTAATTTCTGTAAATTCACTCGGCCATATTTCCTTGAAAGCAGAGATGGTCCTGTCTATTTCAGCTTCATCGATCTCTGCACATTTTGCTGGGATAACATTTTGTATCTTGGAAAGCAGATCTCGTTGCTTTAAAAATCTCCATTCAAGCTCCTCAGAGTACTTATCCAAGAATGGGATGTAGATTGATCGCCTATAGTACTCTTCAGCGTCCCCACCATAATTGTCTCGATTTTTCTGACGTCCTGCTCGTCGAGAAACAGTCAGTACGGCACCAATTGATTGAGCAATGTGTGTCGCTGATTCGAAAATTCCTCGGAATGTTTCATCTGCTTTGGTACGCATGTCCTTTATTTCATCATGGGCATCATTAGCGTATTCAATGCATTTACTCAAGTCACAGTCTTCTTTCTGTAAATTAAGACTCAAACTTTTTGTCAAGCCGAAGATTGGTTTGAGCACTGTCAACGAAATTATGCACCGTGGTGTTTGAATTGCAGCAAGTAGCTCATTTGGCTGCACGCCATCAGATTTTACTCTCAGCTCATTCATTTCTTCTAGAGCGGAGCCGATAAATTCAGTGCTATCGTAAAACAGATTGAGTGATGCAAGGTGTTCGATCCAACGCGTTTCGCAGAATTTCAAAAGACGAGTCTGCTTGGCACCAGTTTCCGACTCAAGTATGTGTTGCTTTAATATGATTCCAGCTTTGTTGCAATTTCGAAAGAAATTGACCACTTTTTTGACCGTCCCCAAGCAGTTGCGAATCGGTGCAATGTCACATGCGTGACAAATAGCCAGATTCAAATTGTGGTTTGCACAATGGAGATAAGGTGCATCTAAACCTGAATTTTGGACAATAGCTGCACATCCCTTAAAC
Source organism: Platygaster robiniae (assembly GCA_028476575.1). Lineage (NCBI taxonomy): Eukaryota > Metazoa > Arthropoda > Insecta > Hymenoptera > Platygastridae > Platygaster > Platygaster robiniae. The sequence goes on from CM052021.1 coordinate 41,594,582, forward strand.
TCACCACTCATAGCTCGAGCTCCATCATATCCTACATAATAGAACATTGTTAGTAACATATTTCGCAATTCCTCAATTTGTAATTATAAGATCGTTGTATACTAGACTAGTAGTTCACCTTGCCCTTTAATGTACTGAATCTCGATACCAAGTTTTTTCAAAGTTGTTAATAGAGTATTGGCCAGCCCTGCACCTGTCACATCCTCTACGGGTTCAAAACACAGGAAATCTTCTCGTATGACGTGTTTCCCTGCAACTTTTTGGACATACCGAACTCCAATAGAAAATTGTTCTATCCCACTTATATCAGTCGTTTCGTCAGCAGTGACTGCGAAACACCTCGTCTCATTTACACGATTCACTATTTCATTTGTAATTATGTCCCGCCCAGCATCAATGATTTCATTCTGTGTCTTATAGCTCAAATAGGTTGCATTAGCTCCAGCTGTCAACAAGTGGTTTCGCAAAAAATCATCCCCGCACTCTACTGCATAACGTAGAAGAGCTCTAAAATTTCCGTCGTTCTCTTCCGGCATCTCCAAGGACACAGGACCATCATCTCGACGACCACGAAGGGCTATTCCTTGACGACAACAAAATAAGACTGCACGAATAATCGAAACCAATTTCTTTCTGTTTTAGATCTGCAACTTCTTGCGGCTTGAATCAATGTCACTAATGACATCGTTCTTTTTGTTTTCATAGATAAGCTGAAAGTTGCTCGCATCGATACGGGCGTCGTCGTGATACTTCGCTGCCGCATGGTCTTTTAACTTCTCTAACGCTTTCTTCCAATTTTTCAAACCAATTTTGATGAGCGTGTTTGCATTTTGATGACGACCTTTCCCAACTTCCTCTTTAGCAAATATGATACACCATTTACAATACGCTGCATCTTCGACTGCTGAGTAAGACAGCCACGGATACGTTTGCAGCCAGGACAGCTGAAATTTACGATTTTTATCGCCGATCATCGATGCTGGAAACGCGAAAGAGGCATCTGGTGTCCATACATTTGCTAGAAGTTGATACTTCTCCGCATCGTCCAATGTTCTTCGACAAAAGCGTTCCACGTCATTATCTCTATCTAGCAACTTTTGCCCCTTCTACAAATTGTAAAAAAAAAAAAAATATATATATGAATTCCAGGCATTTAGCTGATACAAGTTGAGAGTTGAATTATAAAAAAGTCATTCAAATAATAATGTCATAAGTAGTGACTAATTCAAACACTGCAAACTTATCAGTGTGAATCACAATTATATTCAAAACGATATCCACTCAAAAGTGTTTACAAGAATTAATCTACATTTTGTCACTTGCTACTCATGAATATGCTAACCGATATTTATCCTTGAAAATATCGATATTCTGATACATCGATACAAAAATAAAAAAAAAACAGAAACAATTTTTTGTTGATTTGTATTTTAACCGAATATTTTACGAAAATTAGTGAATAACTTTTTAAAAATTTTTAATTTTTTATAACCGATACCGTGAATGGTAAACATTGATATAATATCGTTGAGAAAAATATCGGCAAAAAAAATTGAAGAATTTTATTTGAAAATATTCAAAAAATATCGATATCGATAGTATCAGCGATAAAAATATCATCGCAAAAATATCGATATCGTCAGCAAAAATATCGATATTTTGTATTATCGATAATATATCAACAACCCTAGTAAGCATTTGTATTTTACAACGGCCTTGTTGCCTGACTCCAAGTTTAGAGCCAAGGCCGTTGTGAATCAGAATATAAGAAACGCTGAATTTCTTTCCTTAACATTTCCATTTGTAATTGAACTTCTCGAATTTTACACTGTCAGAAAAATCAATACTAACCTCAAACTCTATTTTATCTGTCTCGTCTCGTTTCGATCGTTTTGCTGGCGTTGGTTCGTCATCGGGTTGTTCAACAGGCTGTTCCAAACTGACCGATTCTTTATCAAGGTTTTTCGGCTTGAAAAATGCAGTTATTTTCACTAGAGGCATTTTTTCAATATGAGGACCATGAGGACTCACAGAAATTGCACGACTACTACGAAAACTCACACTGAATACACATCAAATTGGCGATACCTATACAGCTTAGTCAATTATTGTAATGTTTGACAGAAGGTGAAGTCAAAGACGGCTTTCCAGTAAAAAACGTCAAAATCACTGATTACAATAAAGGTTAGTGGTAACTTGTGTTCAGACCAGTTCAGACGCTCCACCCTCGTAACGCCCTCTAGTTAGTACGTGTAGAAGGAATTTGACATAGTCGCTATCTTGAGGTCTGAGGTCTTAAATGAAATCGGCGCGCTATTTGAATCACGGTTTTATGACTTCAGGAGATATCGTAGTGATATCATATAAATACGATTTCAGAATGGCTTTGTTAATTAAATTTACTTGTATACAAGATTATCAACATATTGAACTGATCGTAAATTTTATATTCATATTTGTTTTTTTTTTTCATTTCCAAATTTCGGGGGGGGGGGGGCGGAACCCCCGTGCCCCCCCTCTGGATCCGTCCTTGCCTGAGTACAACTCAAATTTCGAGTGTAAAATTCTGATTCTGATAAGTTTAATTTACATTGTGATTGATTAATTTTATAATAATTATAATTATAAACTTTGTGTATTTAATTACTTGGTATTTGTGAATTTATAATCTTTTAATTTACATATTTGGTAATTGTAATTATATGTTTTCAATTTGGTCATTGTAATTAAATTTACAATTATTTGATTCACACTTTAGCTTCGTTTACAACACATTTAAAAATTATTCACATTTCACGAACAATTAACTTTGTTGTTAATTTACAAATTTTTTTATTTCGAATTATATATATATTGAATATGAAACATATGAAATAAAATATACTCATCAATTATATAAACCACATATTCAATTATACACAGAATATTATCACAATAATCAATATTATAATAAATACAATATTCAATAAATTAAGTATGATAATAAATAGTACATTTTATGAATTACGTGTCTATTTTTCATTTAAAATAGTATAGTTTAATATTCACATTCGATAATAGATATAAAATTTATTTACACATTAACTTTGAATTCATTTTCAATTTTTTTTTATAATATTAAAATATTTAACAGTTTGGTAGTTCTGCAGTATAAAATTTAGTAATTGTAATTTTTCTGTGGTAATTGTAACTCTTTTTTAGCATTGGTAAATATTTTGTGTTCTAACTATCTATGATTTTATTAGCTGCTTCTATAACTTAAGTTTTATTAAATTGAATTCCAATCCAAAAAATTTAATTTACATAGATATCGATAAATTACAGTCTGAATTCAGCACTGACTCAAAGTTATTAAATTTACAGTTTAAAAAAATGTCAGACAATTTTATTTGTAGTAAAAAGTATACATCATTGCAACAAAAAAACCAAAATTTGATTTAAGAAATGTATTAATAATATTATGAGATTTCGAAATGTAGTTGAAATATACCTGAATTCAAATACAGGTAACCATGAGAAAATATTAGAAAGTACTATACAAAGTGAGAAGAAATAGTTAAAATTATACAACTACATAAAATATTATAATATAAACACAGTATAAATATCAAGATGAGCACGTTGTAGACATGATAATAATAATAGAATATTACAATACTTCACTTTAGTAAATACATCAAGTCAAAATTAATGTTTTCTATTTTTGTTGAACTTTTTTCTTATAAGTTTCAAAATTGTTTAATAAATATAAAAAGCTTGAGCTCTTGATGAAATTTTTTGCATCATTTATCTAATTTCAATATGAACAAAAATTTCAACTATTAAATTTAAAGTTTTTCATACATCATGAACATCGATTACAACATTTTTATACATTTTACATGATACTTTTTTTAGTGATTTATATTTTACAAAAATTATAAAGTTGATAAAATTTTGCAAAATATTTAGAAGTATCAAATGATTTATTTTATCTGTATAAATAGGATGAAGTTTCTGAACATGAAACACCTAGCACACACACACACCAGCATGCTCAACTGTGACATCTGAAAATGAAGTGTTTACGGCGGGTTCAGAAGATGAGCCTTCGGAAATTGAGCAAGTCTTTACAGCCTCTGATCTGATTCTACGGCTGATTGTAACATAGATTTAACTGATGGTGATGTGAGTGCAAAAATTTTATCTTGGGCTAATAAGCACATGAAAACTTTAACCAACGAGTGTGTTGATAATGTCCTAAAAATTTTCCGCAGTGAAGGTTATACACATATTCCAAAATCTTGAAAAACTTTGTTCCGCACAAGTTCTATGAAAAATGAGACAAAACTTATGGCTAGTCATTACCGTAATACTTTTGGTCAGTTTCAATATTTTGGTATCAAACAAAATTCGGAAGTTATCATTAAGCCTAATATTATCGAAGAACGTTCAATAAAATTAGTTTTTCATGTTGATGGTATGGAACTTGATAATACATCAAAGATTGGATTTTGGTCCATCATGGGCAAAGTTTTGTCTGAAGAATATGAGTCGAAACCTTTTCTAATTGCTTTGTTTTACGGTAAATCTAAACCTTCTTCAGTCGATGATTTTCTTGATGATTTTGTGAAAGAAGCAAGCTATTTAATTGATAATGGTGTTGAAATCAACAACGTAAATTTCGAATTCAAAACTGCTGGCTTTTGTTGTGATACTCCTTCACGTGCTTTTATAAAATGCTGCAAAGGACACCCGGGATTCTTTTCATGCGAGCGCTGTGAAATCAAAGGCATAACTGTATAGAATAAACGAATTTTTCCTTCATTCGATTGTAGAGAAAGAACAGATTAGTCATTTCGTGATCAAAGATAGCCTAAGCATCATTTGGAAAACAAAAGTTCTCCACTGCTTTTGATCCGAAATTTTGACTGCATCAAAGCTGTTTTTTTGGATTAAATGCATCTTTTTTCTCAAGGGGTTGAAAAATTCATTATCACCAAACTTGTATCAGGGGATCGTTTCTCTAACATTGGTGTAGAAAATGTCAATATACTTCAAGAATTGTTTAATTTACTCTCAAAAGACATCCCAATGGAATTTCAAAGAAATAAGTTCGACTGGCATGATTTAGCAAAATGGAAGGCGACTTAATACAGATTTTTCTTGTTATATGCGGGTGGAATTTTTCTCTTTCATGTTTTGCAAAAAGAAAAATATGAACATTTCATGCTTTTTTTTACAGCTTGTAGAACTTTGCAGAGTAACAAAATAGCTGTGAAAAAATCTTAGAATGCAAAAACTTTACTGCGAACTTTCGTAAAATTAATGCCACATTTTTATGGTCCTTACTCACAAAGCATGAAGATTCATAATTTGATTTATTTGGCAGATGACGTTGCTTACATGAAAATGCCACTATCAAAATTTTCAGCTTTTGAATTTGAAAGTTGTCTCGGATTTATTAAAAGTTTGGTAAAGAATACCAGTAATCCAATTTCTCAAATCGCAAGAAAATTGCATCGATTGCAAGAGGCTTTATCTCCAAATATAACGTCACGATTTCCTGTCATACATACAATTAATCAAAAAAATGCTCAAAGTGGAACTGCACTTGAAATTTTACAAAATGAAATTATTTTTTAGTCAGTGAAATTAAATGGATTTACAGTCACCACAAATCACCCAGACAATGTTGTAGTAAAGAAAAATGGCAATGTTGTAGAAGTCAATAAAATCTCATCTCGAAATAAAAAAAAAATGTTACAATTGATGACATTGTTTGTCAAGGGCAAATTTTTCTAAATTGTGAAGATTTGTTTCATTACTCTGTACCATGGAGAAAAATTGGCATTGTCCGTTTAGGGGTGAGGAGCAAAAAATTACATAAAGTGAATGCCATTGATGTTGATGTAAAATGTATATTAACACATTTTAAAAATAAAACTGTAGCGCTCACATTGCTACATAACTAAAACAATGTATAATTATTGCTGAGAAAACGACTACGGAAACAATCGTTTTTTGTGGTAACGACGCGTCTTAATAACTGTAATGTAATTTCATAATAAATGCTGTGTGAAACAAAAAAAAAGTGTACGAGTGACTTATTTTTTCACTATACTAATAAGGAACATTACGGCTATTTTTTTTTAACGGCGATTGTTAATTAACTATTTGTTAATAAAAATAAAAATAACTAATTTCAAACCTTAGGGTAACGCTGTATAAACAATTTTTTATATGCACTAACCTAACCGGAAAAAATGAATGGTCCAGCACTGGACCAGCGTTGGCTACCGAAGTCCAACGGTAGTGGGCCAATGATGGCAAGCATTACGGGCATCTACTGGTAACCATTAACGGGACCGAAATTTGTTTTGATCACGGACCAGTACTGGTCTAATTACGGTAAATAATCACGGGGCAGGTACTAGTAGCCACATCGGACCAGACTCGGTTTCAGATATGGTTGAATATTGGTCCAGTCACGGCAACCGACACTTGGTAACCGTTTCTGGACCAAGATTAGTCCATATCTCAAATTAAGTCGAACTCTGGCAATTTCCTGGTGGGAATTCATCATTGACTTATTGAATTTGCAAAACTATGAAGGTTTGAAAATTTCCAATGAACTGGCAAAAAAACATATTGATTACTCGAATAATCGGATGAATGTTAAACTTGCGATACAAACTCTTAGTCGGAGCGTATCTTTATCTTTGACTTTTCTTAGAGAATACTTACCGAATGAAAAATACAGTTACAATTTTCGAGACAGCAAAGCTACATCTGATTTCTGTTTGAATTGCAATTATATGGTGGACATTTTAAACTGCAAAAAAAGATGCTCTAAAGATCATTTTGATTGCCCATTGACAGATGAAACATATCCTTCTTTAATAGCATATGCTATTGAATTCGAAAGATATATTCTAACATTATGTGATGAAATAGGTACTCCAGTTCTTGAATGTCCTCGAAAAACCGGCTTTATCGGAATCATAAGAAATTTGAGAAATATTTTTCAGTTATTTGATTGTTTTCGGAATTGGGACCAGAAATATTTGCTCACTTAGAAATTATCGCAGGATTTTTCAGAGACGTTTTTTAGCGCAATGAGAAGTAGAGAAGGATATAATAATAATCCAAATGCCATTCAGTTTAAAAGTGCTTATTAAAGGCTATTTGTAAGACACGATTAAAAGCAATTTGAAGCGGGGAATCGTTCATTTGACGGTGCTAAAATTCTTACAGTCATTTCAAAAAGCCATCTGTAGAAGAACACGAGAAAACAGCTATATTTATTCCTCATCCAAATATTATTCATACCATATTTGAATTGTCACCTTACGTTGATAGCGTTATACAATACATTGCTGGTTTTGTTGCATGTAAGGCATTTACAAAAAGTACGTGCAGTGTTTGTAGGGATCAATTGATAGGAAAAGAAGTGCGATCACTTTTAGCTTTGAGAGATAAAGGACCATTCATATCACCGTCAAAAGATGTTATCGACATATGCATCATGAGTGAAAAAATCATTCGCCAATGTTTAGGGACGCTTGGGCACAAAATCGTGAAATTGAAATTGATGGATAATATATTTCAAAAAATAGGAACACGTTTTTCAAATGAAATAATGGATGATCACGTACAAATAGAAGATTTTTATGCAAACAATAATTTAATTGATAATCATAGAAGTCGACTCTGCAAACATATAATTGAAGTGCACATTAATACGCGATTATTCTACGAGAGTACTAAAATGTTGAAAAAAGGAGCATATCTTAGAAATTAGTATACGAAGCTGATCTTGTTCAGCCACCAATAATGTTTAAATTTTTATGTTTGACAAGGGAAAATAACCATGTTTACGATTAAAAAATTTTTCCGTCACTTTCGTTGTATTTTATTTATACATAATTTAAATAAATCGACATGTACCTTCTTTTTGAAAAAATTTTTTTAATTAATAGGATCCGTAATGAAATAAGACTGTTATTAAAATGATCAATTTGCTCTCGATGTAAAGAAAAATTTTCAACAGTGTAATTTTTTAAAAGTTTTTTTACAACTACTTTCAAAATTAGTTTGTAGTCTATTGCATTTTAAATCAATTGACCATATGTGCAACATTCGATACAAGTTTGTTTAGTTCAACGCATTTAAAAATATAATTATTTCAAGCAATATCAAAATATATAATCTACATTTGCTATCAGCGTATCATTTATAGTACACAAATACAAAATTTTGTTATACTGTTAAAAACATACATTATTGCAATACTTATTGTTTAAGATAAGTTTATGAAGTTCATTAACTAATTTATTTTCTGACAATGCATCTTCAGTTGTTATATGTTGAATTAATTTATTTTTGACAAGTTTATATTTTTCTAGAACCTCTAAAATCTTTTGATAAGAGCCTGATAATAATATTATAGAAAATTGAAATAATTAAAGGACAAACTTTGATCATTGCTGCCAGGGAAAACTTGAGTGAATTTTTTATTTTTATAGAAAAATTTGAAAGAAATTTCAGGGTTTGATTAAAAATGGAAAGTACAATTTCTTTTATTACATAAATTTTTTTTAGTATATTCTTGATTATGTAGACTGCTGATTCTTAAAATATAAATTTTTTTTCCAATATAAGATCTCCCTTAACAAAATGTAGTGCAAATTGTATAGAGAATGCCATCATATGGCATTTTCTGCCATTATATGGCATTATGGCATCATATGGCATATATGGCAATGGTTACCCACCTAACTTGTGAGATCATTTTGGCCGCCTAATGTGAGTCCCCGGAGTGTTTGCCGAGGGCTCACAGGGGACTCACAGAGAGCTCACAAGGTGCTCACACAGAGTTCACAGTATAAACAATGCCCAAATTGTTCATCAATGAATATCACACTGTTATTACTTAACTGATACAACGAAATGGTTTTTATTGTTCGTTTATAATTATTCATTCATGAAGACTAAATCTCATGCCTTTTTCGGCGTTTTCACCGAAGCTGTCCTCTTTCGTAGCATTGATTGCGAAGTATTTCTAATTCTCATCACTCTTATCAAATAATTCGATTACAAAAAATTTGTTACAAGTGGTTTGAATCGATTTTTTACAATAAATTTTTTATTGGTTACCGTCTGCATTAAAAATGCAGACTTTTTCCATTTAGACGAAATTATCTGAGTGAAGTGTGGCTAACGAAATTTTAATAATTTTTTTCACGTAATTTGTTTATAACAAAATAATTGGAACAATTCGAGTAATTCGAGTGTTTCCAGCAAATCATTGTCAATAGCATAGTGAATAAGGCCATATCTACGAGGAATTTCAGCATGTTGCTCCGAGTGCAAAGTTGTTATTACTCCGGTTCATGAACAATGCCATAGAAAAAGTTATTAGTCTAACTTATCGGCTTTGTCAAGTGAAACTTTCTCGTATTGTGACCACAGTTTACAAACCAAAACGTTAGGTCATGAATAAATGATCCTTTACATGATTGTGACAGTTGACATTACAAATACTTTAGTCATTTACAATAATTATTAAAAACGTGTTAAACAAGATGGATGTATAAAACCAATTTAAAAAAATTGATCACATTTATCGCGGGCCCGACTAAAGGAGTCGATTTTGATAATTTGTTTTTCTTTAATATTTTCATTTCGAACAAATTATTCTGCTACCAGAACAGCCAGATTTTCTTGGGTAAACGCCTTTGACCTTCCCGGTGGGGGGTGGCCGTAATCTCACCTGCCTCACATGAACAGAATGCGATTCTCCTTTCGCTCAACTTTGAGAAAAGATAAAGAAATAAAATGATGAAGTTCAATATAAAACCGACAAATTTCTTAAAAAATTATCGGTTACTATTTAGATATTGAGTAAATTTGTCAAAAGCAGTGTGTGCTCTAATAAATGATTTCAAACAATCATCTAACATTTTTAGAAAGAATGCCGAAGTGTACTTAATGTTCTGGGAAAATATTTTTTTTATTGGGTATATACTTTGAACACCGAACTTTTTTGGATGAAAATGATGCGTTTTTCCCATCTTTCTAGTAGCAAATGGATTCCGCGTCGGAAAAAGGCTTTGTCCTTCGGAGCCAAGAATGAATCAAGCCAATTTTCGATACCTTGCTCAGAAGTAAAGCGTTTTCCTGTGAGGGCGTTTTGCATCAAACGAAATAAATTGTAGTCGGATAGCGCCAAGTCTAGTGAATATGGCGGGTGACGCAAGGGTCTGGGTATCGGTCCGGAAAGTTATCCGTCTAGAAAAATGGAGGAGGTAAAAAAAGGCGTAGAGTTGGGGGAACGTCGGTACTGTCGAGTGCTGCCCTCGTCAGTGGCTCTCCGGCCTTCATTGAACGTGGGTGGTGTATCGTGCGCGAATTAATAATTTTTGTGTATTCAATAACAATAAAGTGATTAATTACAATAAATGAATTAATAATATAAAATTAATTAATTACATAAGGTGTGGCGCAGTTTCCCGAAAAACAACGACGACTTGGATTTCCACATTCAGATAAGTATCTGTATAAATATTAATAATATTTTTATTGTATTCGTATATGAAAATATTTAACTGTATCAGCATAAATATTATCAATGAATTTTGGGAATCATTCTAAATAATAAAAAGTGAAATAATCGTGAACGTTCAACTAGAAACGGAATGTAAACAAATAAGACAAAACATAACCTGAAAGTTGTTATGCTTGCCTGCCTATATTTCAATTATTTTTAGGTAAGTGAATCTGTTGAAATACATTCAATTTTAAATTCATTGACACAATACCAAATCAACCTACAAACAGATGCTAATAACAATAATTGGATTGTTCGTTCTAGTTAATGTTACTATGCACTATTATCGCATTTCGTTTTTAAATCACAGAAATAATAATAGTGCTTTATTTATTGTTACGCCCGTTTTCTACTACACATTCAACAATTACTTATTATTTTTGTAATTTATATAATAAACATCTGACAATTCCAACATAGACTATGGTTACTTTGTGGAAATTATTTTCTTTTTTCAGATATTGTTCGAAGGTCCAGGATAGGCATCGAGAGATAATATTTCAAATTATTTATCGACATTAAAAACAATGGGTATGTGAAAACATGTCGTCAGTGTCATTTTAAATTTGCCGAATATTGCAAACTTCAGGTATCCGATATTCATTTAGGTATGCGACGCGTAGACAATGCTGCTGGAGAATGAAAAATATATCAGTTTTTCAGCAATAACAATCATAATATGAATAATAACATGTTTGGCCCTAAATTTTCCCTTTTTTTCAACTAACAGCATTGTTATAACAGGATATCTCGAACTTGACATTTGGAAAATGCTATTGCAAACTTTGCAAAATGAAAAAGACTGTGATATCATTTTTTTATTACAGAAAAGTATTCGATAGTAAAACAAAATTTTTGGCTCTCAATTTACATTCATCTATAAATTAAGCTGGTTGTAATGGCGAAACATATGGAACTTGGGATTTAGAAAACGTTACATACAAATTTGAAAAAATTTTTATTATGTGTAAAATTATGTTTCAATAATGAAAAATTATCAAAAAAGGTAAATCAATATTGTTCGATTTACAGTTCCCCTATTGAAGAAACCGGCAGCATCGTTAAAGCATTATATGTAGATCTTCATATTAAGGAAACTTTTTTAACAAGCTCAAAGAGATTCTAACATTTTGTACATTTATCTTTTGAAGTTTTTGCCTTTTTATTCTTTTATCATATTAATTGCGTTATGTTATTTTTTGCTAGATTTCATTTTATTCCACTCTTTAAAAAAAAGTCTGTAATTAATATACGTTTACAGAAAGGCAAAACAAAGTTTTTGGCTATGAAGGTTTCCCAATTAATCAACTTAAAGCAACGTTACACTATGATACGAGTATATGAAACTTCACATTTGGAAAAATTTTACAAATAGCTTTTCAGAAATTCTAGTAACTAGGAATTTGTTTTTTGTTGTAATTACATATTATTAGGTTTTATTACATCTTATTTAGTATTTTATGCTTTGTGACATTATATTTTACTCCACTGCCTAAAAAATTATGTATTGACGATGAAAATTTACAGTAAGGCAAAACAAAATTTTTAGCTTTGAAATTTCTCTTTTTAATAAACTTACAGCAATGTTACAGGACGATATGTGGGACTTTACATTGAGAAAACTTTTTCGACAAGCTTCTATAAAAGTATAACATTTATTACTTATTTTTTTATAGTTACTACATTTTTCTGTTCTTTATTGTATGTAATTCATTATTTTATATTTTGTTACATTCTATGTTATTCTACTGTTCATAGAATTTTTTTATAGTAGTAAGATTTTACAGAAAGGCGAAACAAAATTTTATGCTTTAGAGTTTTCATATTTCATAAACTGACAGCATAGTTGTAGCATAATGTATGGAACTTTGATAAAGGTAACTTCTTCGACAAGATTTTAAAAACATTCTAATATTTATCGATTTATTTTTTAAATTTACTACCTTTCTATTCTTTTATTAGATCAAATTCATTTTTTGTTCTTTCTGTGTTATTCTACTGTCTATATAATTTTCTTGCCATGGTAAGAATTTACAGAGAGGCAAAAAAATTATTTTTCCTCTAAAGTTTTCATATTCAATAAATTGACAGCACGGTTAAATCATGATGTATGGAACTTTACATTAAGGAAACTACTTCGACAAGCTTCTTAGAAATTTCCGTTAACTAAAACATTATAACTCATATTTATTAAATCTGTTTTTTTTTTTTTTTTTAAATAGATTTTATTAATTTTTTATATTTCATGAGACTTTATTTTATCCTACTGTCTGTAAAATTTGGTATTCATCATAAAAAATCACATAAAGGCAGAACTTACTTTTTTGCTAAAAAGTTATCCTAATTAAGGGGAGGTTTCTTCAGATTTTTTCGAAAAAATCAATTTTTTTTCACAGAAAATGAAAGTTATATGTATGTAGAACATGTTTGCAAAAGGATTTCTCGATACAAAACATATTAATCTTTTTTTAGTGTCTCGAGCGCACCTACTTCATGCGCGCTGAGGGGCGCTCAGGTGCCAGTTCACCACGCGGCCTTTGATGGCTTTTTTTTGCAAGGTAGAGATGTTTGAGATTGGGCACAACCCTTATTTAATAGGAATCTCGAAAATACTTCACTATTCTACTTCACAGATTAGTTTTTACAATTTATTACACGACAGAGAACTTGGTCACGATTTTATAATGTCCATGAAAGCCTTTGAATTTTATGAAATGTTTTAGAAATCCAATGTATCATAATAGAGTTTCACAGGAATCCAACAAATCAATCTTATGAAATGCCACGTTACAGTGGAAATATAATCCGGAAAAAAATCGCCACAATCGAAATTCAGTCAGGCATAGAAATTTAGTGAGGCCTAAAATAACAAAAAAAGCAATTCAGTTAGGCATTCGATACACTATGTTCCGGAACACATTAGATTCGGTATAATTGCAAACCTGTACGTGTTAGAATCAGTGATGCAAACCCGATCGCAGAGATCGCAGCTTTTGGCTGGAGGGGAATAGAACGGGGCCGATAGGTGCCAGTGGAGGGAGTAGAGTGGGAGTCGACCCGAGTCGACCATCAAAAAAGACGGAGGGACGGGGGGGGGGTCCCTTTTTTCCTCGTCATTCAACGATTAAATGCCCAAATAAATTCCAGGCCCAAATCCTGTTTTGGAAAGCTAAAAAGATTTCCTTCAAGTGTTCTTTCTCTATTTCTTTAAAAACTGACATCCACGAATTCGGTCGATTAATATGCTGTTCTCTTTAAAGAACTGCGAATATAAAATTTTTCTACATTTCAGAGGCGAACATCACGATTTCGCGCATTTGTGACAAATTTGAAAATTCGCAACAATTCGCAAAAATTTTAAAAATATCAGGAAAATGGGAGTCACTGTGAACTTCCCGTATCCATATAATAATCATAATTATTCATGAATATGTAAGATTATTATAATTATTCATACATATGAAGTAAAAATCAGATTCTTTTATATTTCGATTAAGATTATCGTAGATACATTGCTCGAAGAAATAACTTTTTTGTAATTAATGACAAAAAATACCCTTTGTCTAATTTGAGAATAATATAAGTTTTGAAAAATGAAATGTTTGCTATTTTTTAAAAAAATGTACTGTTCGTCACCAAGTTTTCGCAATTTACGATGTTTGACAAGAATTGATAATATTTTTCTATCTCTATCAGAAAATTACATGGGACAGGTACCATGTATGGTGTACATATACATAAAGATATGTATTCCTATATTTTTTTCTCGATTGCATGCTATTACCTGTAAAGGTCAGGGCGTGACTTTTTTTACGTGGTATTCCCCATTTCATTACAGATATGTTTTACATCATAAAAAACAAGTTTTCATGGAAAGCCTGAATTTTTCAGCATGAAACATGAATTTAATATAATTTAATCAGCACCAATCCACGGCTGAGCTGCAAAACATGGACCTTATGTGTTTGCGCCGGTTAATTTAAAACCTATGGAAAATAATGTTGGGGGATCATTTCTGTACATACATTTTGTAAATTGAAAATTACAAAATTTAATGAGTCGACTGTTTGATTGCTTGTAAATGCGAGTAAAAATTTTTTTAAGTAAATTTGCAAATTCATATTTCCGTAACCCTTTTTACCTTTTTTTTCGTTGGTCCATATGGGTTGCCTTTTTTTATCACCTTTTTTTTTTGTTTTCGAATCAGAAATAATACGCGATAATTCATCAAAACAACTGTAGGTTTGTTGAATATTAAATCTTGGCTTGGTAAAATGTAATTTTCGCCCTTCTAATTTCAGTTTATCCTAGTTTTGAATTTAAATACATTTACAAGAAATTTCACTGATTCGAAGGGCTCATCAGTGCTATTACTTTTCGTGAGAGCATTCGCAGCACGAAATACTGAGACATGCTTATAGAATTGATTTGTTTTCAAATTCAGATGTCTTGTGAAGACAGGAAGTTAGCTGAGGGTCAAAAACCGAGACAAGAAAGTGGTCTGAAAATGTCGAGATCCTTTTAAACCATTTTTCAGTTTCATGCCTGATAATCAGCCCTGATTAGTTTTAAGAATAACATAGCTTGCTCAAATCCATTAAGACTTTCCAAGTTTTTCGCCCTAAAATAAGAATGACGAATGATAGTCTTAGAAATTATGGCTCCGAAAAAAAAACTCCATATTATCCTAACGTGAGTATATACTAGACAAAACCAGACATACTCAATCTGATACCCTTATACTGCCCCAAATTATCAGTTTTCCCAGTATAGAAAATAAATTTTTTTTGACTTTTCTTCAGTTTGCGCCGGGACTTCTCCGCGTTCATACGTATATCATTATACAAGTTCTGTTTATTTTTGACAATAATATTTAAAAGATTTTTTTTGCCGTTCATTTTTTTTTTTTTTCAATTCATATACGATTGCTGACCTTATATAGTTTTTCATTTTGAATTTTTTTTTTTTTTTTTTTGGTGCAGAATATCGTGATAATATTCGATTTTTGTTTTGTGTGGTTTCGTGTAGCGACGTCTAAAACAGTGCAGGATTATCATAATTTGATTACTTTTTTTGGACTCAAAATTGATACAAAGTAAGAGATTTTGATTCTATGCTTTTTCCAGAAAATTTTAAAAAATTAGTTTGAAATGGCCAAGAAAAATTATCAAAAAAAGTTTGATGAATCATAGAAAATTGAGTTCCATCCGTGGATAGATTCCTCAACTGATGAAGATTTGCATAAATTTCATTGTATTCCGTGTAGCAAAAATTTTAAAGGTGGGCATTTTGAGATTACCAAACATATGAAAACTTTGAGTCACTTACAAAAAGTCGAAAAATTCCAAAATCAAGGGGAGGGAAATGTTTGTGAAATTCCTAGTTCTTCAAATTCACAATCTAATTCTATTAATCTTCCCGTGGATGAGAACAATTTTTCTCAAGAAACATCAAACAAAAAGGATTTGCCTGAAACAGGTCGTGGTAGTGTGGCTTACGCAGAAATCAAATTAGCAGCTTTGTTTGCGGAACACCACATCCCTCATGTCAATGCACCGCGTTTTGTGGATTACATGAAAGATGCGATTCCTGATTCAAAGATTGCTGCAAATATGAAAGTAAGCCGTACAAAATTGGCTAAAATTACTTCGAACGTTTTAGGCAAAGCTGAAATGAATAGAATGAGATCGATTTTACAAAATACAGAGTTCGGAATCTACGTTGATGAGTCAGATAATAACGCCAATGAAAAAATAATGGCCATTGTAGTAAGGTACATTGACGAATTAGGTGAATTAAATGTCGAACATTTTCATACTCCCCAACTGGACGCAACGAAAGGGAAACACGACGAACTTTGTTCACAATTTAAAAACTTTTTGGTAAAAAATGAAATTCCTTTTTTGAATATACGTTTTTTAGCAACCGATGGTGCCAGCGTAATGTCGGGTTTTCGAAATTCTTTTTTTACAGAGTTGAAAAAAGTTTGTCCAAATCTTATTCTCTGTCCATGCGTTTGCCACATTTCCGCATTATCAGCAAAAGAAGCGTTCAAGGCCATCCCGAAAGAAACTGAGACATTGATTAGAAAAATTACACATTTTTTCAATTCAAGTATCAAACGTACAGAGTTGTTGGAAAATTTTAAAAAGATGTCATTTGGAGAAATATTAAAGTTGCTTAATCTTGCGGAAACACGATGGCTCAATTTTCATCAATGTATTGAGCGCATTTTGATTATTTTTCAAGCAATCATCGAATGTATGCAATTCATCATTTCCGAAAAACTTTCATCAGACATAAAAAGTGTTCAGAAACTACTGGAACAAATCATGCAAGACAAATTCCAAGCTTACTTAAAATTTCTGGAATACGCGCTCAATGAATTCAATTCTTTTAATGCTTTTTTTCAAAGTCGAGAATCAAAAATTCAAGAAGTTTATCAAAAAGCCTTGGAGCTCATCGTGGAGTATGCTAAAAACTTCTTACCAGAATCAATCGTTTACTCTTCAAATTTAATTTACATTGATTTCCAAGACTCTTCTTTATATTTAGAAAAAATAACTGTTGGAGACGACTGTGAAGAGTTTCTTGAACAGTCTCGCATTAATTTCATCGAGCTCAATAATTCAGTGAATGAATACTGTCAAGAAAAGGATTTGAATGTTCAAGATCAAGACAAGCATTTAAAAAATCTGTTACAACGTCGTGATTACCATTTTTCCGAATCAGAAGAAAAAGTGTTTCGACAAAATTGCTTGAATTTCTATGTTAGCGCTATAACTGATTTCATAAAACGTCTGAATTTGAAAACAAATCAATTTTATGAACATGTCTCAGTCTTTCGTGCTGCAAATGCTCTTACGAGAACGAGCACTGATGGATCCTTCGAATCTGTGAAATTTCTTGCAAATTTATTCAAAATTGAAAATGAAGAAGAACTGAAATTAGAGTGGAGAAAATTAAATTTTTTCAAGCCAGAATTCAAGAGTCAATTAGAAAACACTAGTTTTGATGAAATGTGGCGACTGATTTCAGATTTAAAAACAAAGAAAGAAGAAACTGCTTTTCCAAATTTGAAAAAATTGAGTCAACTAGTTCGAACTTATCCTTTTTCAAACGCAGAAGCGGAAAGAGTGTTTTCTATGGTTAGAGATATTCAATCAAAAAAGCGAAATCGATCTGGCAATTCACTTTTAAGCAGCACCATCACTTGGAAATCATGTTTAAAAAATAGAGGTGAAACAAGTGTCAACGTTCAACTGACAGACGAACATTATGAGTTAATGAAAAAAGACTACCTGTATGGACCAACAAAGAAAAAAGGTAGAAAAGAGTAGGGGAATTAAACTTTGCGAATTTATTAGAAAAATTTTCACTCACATTTACATGCAATCAAACAGTCAAGTCATTATATTTTGTCATTTTCAATTCGCAAAATGTATCGGATTCCTGAAAAAAAATTATTGCACAATATTTTTTTCCATAGGTTTTGAATTAACTGGCGCAAACACACAAGATTCATGTTTTTCAGCTCAGTCGTGGATTGGGCCTGATTACATTATTTGATACATGCTTTATGCTATAAACATCAGGTTTCTCATGAAAACTCGTTTATCATGGTGTAAAACATGTATCCATAATGAAATTGGGGATACCACGTAAAAAAAGCCGCGCCCTGACTCTACCTCTGTGGTGGTGAGGAAAAGACCTCAATAGATAATGGCATGCAATCTAGAAAAAATATACATTTTATGTATACATAGTATCATAGTATACATTATATTTGAGTTTCGTGTCATTTTCTAATGAGGGTAGTCAAATGTTACCAATTTTCTTTCAGTATTGCGAATTAAAAAAATCTGTTGAAACTACGTTTTTCCAAAAAAAAAAAAAAAAATAGTTATTTTACGCAAGTTATTTATTTTTCAAAATATAGGACACTTTGTTTTTGTTGTCGATTTCGAAAAAGTTATTTCGTGTAGCCAATCATCTACTGTGATTAGGGTTATTATGATAATGTATATTATTATCATAATATATGTATATATAATTGTAATTATCTATTTCTGCTATACGTTTGCATGCATACGGCAAGTTCACAGTGACTCCCATTTTCCTGATATTTTTAAAATTTTTGCAAATTGTTGCGAATTTCCAAAATTGTCACAAATGCGCGAAATCGTGATGTTCGCCTCTGAAATGAAGAAAAATTGTATATTCGCAGTTCTTTAA
This sequence comes from Platygaster robiniae, assembly GCA_028476575.1. Taxonomy (NCBI): domain Eukaryota; kingdom Metazoa; phylum Arthropoda; class Insecta; order Hymenoptera; family Platygastridae; genus Platygaster; species Platygaster robiniae. The sequence continues at coordinate 41,613,408 of CM052021.1, forward strand.
AGAGAACAGCATATTAATCGACCGAATTCGTGGATGTCAGTTTTTAAAGAAATAGAGAAAGAACACTTGAAGAAAATCTTTTTTGCCCGCGCGGGAGAAAAACGCTGTGACCTTGGAGTTTGAACGCATTTTTCTCCGCTCTGGGCAAAAAATATTGTATGCACCACGGGAATAATGATTCCATTTTCGAGCGCGATCGAGACCCTCGGCTTCGCCTCGGGCCGCAAACGACGCGCTCGAAAATCGCACTATAATTCCCTTGGTGCATAAATATCTAATTTAGCATTCCAAAACAGGATTTGGGCCTGGAATTTATTTGGGCATTTAATCGTTGAATGACGAGGAAAAAAGGGACCCCCCCCCCCGTCCCTTCGTCTTTTTTGATGGTCGACTCGGGTCGACTCCCACTCTACTCCCTCCACTGGCACCTATCGGCCCCGTTCTATTCCCTTCCATCAAAAGCTGCGATCTCTGCGATCGGGTTTGCATCACTGGCTGACAGTCCCAGTTTCTGCGGCGACATCGGAGAGGTCATTCAGCGCTTTGAGACGTCTGAAAACATATCTTCGGACAACAATGACCCAAAAAAGATTGAACCACGTGATGCTGCTTCACGTTCATAAAGAAGATACGGCAGCCATCGATTTACATGATGTTATGACAGAATTTGTTTCGCGCAACGACAGATCAGTTGTATTCGGTAAAATATAGACTTCAATGTAAAGTACCTCGCAAATTGTTCATTCTGTATATTCAAAAAATAAATAATATTTTGAGCGTGGACTATTTTTTTTTTATGTAGCAATCGCGTTTCTAGTTTGAATAAATATTTTGAAATTGATCAACAAAGCTCACACAGTACCGATAATTCGAAAAGTTGCACATTTCACTGACCATTCCACAACCTTTTCTACCAGTATACATGAAAACCGTCATATTTCATTACATTGGGTTAGGTGGGAAAAAAAATTTTCACATTAGGTTTGCCCCCCCCAAAAAAATTACCTTCCGGCGCCTATGGTTATTGTAATATATCTTAGTTCTTAAAATAGCGTGTGTTTCATAGTAATTTCTTTGGATTCCGCAATATTTGCGAATATCATTTATTTGACTGCATTTATTTGAACCAATTTTCCGTTCATTAATATCAAATAAGTGATACACTTGAACAACACAAGAAATCAATTGCAGCTTCAAATATAAAATTTATAGCAAATAAGCAGTCTATCATTGATGCAACTGTTTGATATAGTAACACTTAATATACCGATACTTGACTTACGTAGTTAATGCAGCTGATTCGCATATAGTAATAGTTAATATACCGATACTTAACGAACATTGTCGAAAATTTTCGACAATTTCGACAAGCTGGTCGCAGTCGCTGCAGCGGGTCTAGCTTATCGCGAGTGTGTCACAGTTTATTAATATAAATAAAATTTCAACTGATCTACCAAATAATGAAAACTTTCCTCGAAGAGTGTGGCCTTACCGGCATTTGCAACGTTTTGAAACGTAAGTCGCTTTAATTTGTATACATCTGTCGGTGTGGGAATTCGGTTGATATACATTTATTGATTTTGTATACACTAACACGACAGTTTTTTTTGCCTTGACTGTTTCATGGTGTACAATCGTGGAATTGAATAATTGATAATTCATGGAAAAATCTTTCATTTTATAGATAATGAAGGTTTGGTTCTTGGAATAAAAATCAAAAGTTGTCAAACCCTGGCAAAAAATTACTAAAACATTGTCAGGGACTCAGTGATCTCGTGGATGGTCCTATATAAAATTAACAGTGAATCTCTTCGTGTTTTTATATCTATTACATTTAGTTATAATTTGAGTCATGTATACGTGTGTAAGTTGGTATGCAAAATCGATCTGAATAAATTATCGTATAATTTTGCAAAGAAATGTGTCCATATTTATTTTATTTTTTCACTGTATCATGCAGGCGCGTAGCCAGAAAAAAATTTCGGGGGGGGGGGGGTTTTCCTGGAGGTCTTACTAAAGATAAAATGTACTCTGTTTTTTTATATATATTTTATCATGTATTGTTTTTTCTGAAAATAACTCGTGCAAACTTATTTCTGAAAGACATTTTTTTTATTCACTTTAACAACGCGTGATAAAATCATGTGAATGTTTCATGAGAAAATTAGAGAAGAATGTCCATCTTCCTCGATGATTCGGACATTTTATCTAAAATTTCATCGCATGTAACTTCTACATCTCGATGGATGTTCAAAAGAGCTAGCTCGTTCAACCTTTCTTCTCCCATTGTACTTCGTAGATAAGTTTTTAATCTTCGAAGTGAGGAGAAAGATCTTTCGCTCGGCGCTACTGACACTGGAAGAGTAGCAGCGATTTGCAAATATCGATGTACTGTCGGGTAGAACGATTGGTTGCAAATGTCCAAAGAACCGATGAAAGTCTTTTGCCGCTCTTCTTTTGAAGTTCTCAAACAGTATCTGAAATAGTTAGAACTGAATGAATCTACGTACTTAAACTTTAATCGTTGCATTTTCTAATATGAATTTTTTTAAAAGAGCCCTTTTCTTAGAAAAACACGAAATCCATATACGCAAATATTTTGGAATTGAAAAGTGAATGAAACCTTTATACTTGAGGGATTGCAGAGTTTTATGAGAGCGAGAGGAAAAAATACCTTTGCCACATTTTCAATTCAGCTTCAAACTCTTCTGAAGATGAAATGTTGTTGGGCCACTGATTTTCGAAAAATTCTCTGGTTGACTTGATCTTTTCAGCATCCAGTTGATGAGATTTTGATGGCAATATATTTTCAATCTTCGAAAAAAGTTCTCGATGTTTGAGGAATCGAGAGTCCAATTCTTCTGCAAAGTGATCCAAAAATGGAATGAAAATTGACCGGCGATAATATTCTTCTGGGCCACCTTCAAAATTGTCTCGATTCGTTTGCCGTCCAACAACTCGGGGGACACATTGCGGGACGCCGACTTTTTCAGCGATTTCACTTGCTTCTTCAAAAATTTTGTTGAACGTGGTGTCTGCCTCACAACGCATCTGCTTAATTTCATCAAGCAAGTCCTTTGCATAATCAATGCAGATACTGAGATCGCAGTTTTCACTTTGTAAAAGTAGGCTCAAATTTTTGGTCCGTGTGAATATCGGTTTCAAAACTGTCAAAGCAATAATGAACGAAAATTTCTGCATGAATGCTAGCAGCGCATGAGGTTGAACTCCTTCAGCTTTTGTCATTTTTTCATCCAGTTCTGGGAGTGTCAAGCAAACACATTCGTATGAGCTGTGAAATAATTCCAAAGAATTGAGATGCTCAACCCATCGTGTTTCACAAAATTTTTGCAGGCGAGTTCGCTTTGCACCTGGAGCAACAGTTTCAATTTGATTTTTCAACATGACTCCTGCTCTACTTGACTGTCGAAAAAAATTTACTGTTGCTTTTATCGCTCCCAAGCAATTTCTGATTATTGGAATGTCGCATGCGTGCGTAATGGCCAAATTCAAGCTGTGATTTGAACAATGGAGATAAACAGCTTGTGACTACACTTTTTGAACTTCAACGGCACAGCCTTTGACTATTCCACTCATAGCGACTGCTCCGTCATAACCTTCAAAAAAGTGAAAAAAAATTCAAACAATCAGTAGAAATTCGACAGATAAATTAATGACATTCATTATTAACTAACTTTGAATAAGCTTGTAGACAAAAAATACAATAAAAATGTTTTAAGTTTTTAATTGAATAAATTTTACATTGAAAGTTTACTTTCAATCAAATAATTATTAAATCGATAGCTTGAAAACCAGAGCTAACTTTGGAAAATCGTTTACAGGAATTATTTGACGGGTCATTACGAATAATTTTTTAAAAGTTTCATTTTATTGCAGTTTTTGATATTACACAATGCTATACGCATTGCTGCTAAAATCATTCATAACAATTTTCTAAAATAATTTACCTTGTCCAACCATTAGCCGAATATCAGCGCCTAGATTCGTTAGAGTAGAGAGAAGGGCTTTGGCGAGACCTTTCCCGGTGACATCCTGGACAGGTACAAAACACAAAAAATCTTCTTGTAGATTGTATTTTTCGTTTGCCATTTCAACGTATCGGGCACAAATAGAAAACTGCTCTATTCCACTGATATCCATGGTCTCATCTGCGATAACCGTGAAACATCGCGACTTGTTGATACGCTCAATAATTTTTTGGGTAATGATATTTCCAGCAGCATTTATCATTTCATTTTGTATTTGAGGACTCAAATATGTGGCATTTGCAGAAGCAGTATTTAAGTGTTCTTGTAAATCCTTATCACCACTTTCCAAAGCGTAACGTAACAATGCTCTAAAATTTCCTTCATTTTCTTCTGCAGTTTCTTTCTCTATTGAGCCATAATCGCGATGACCTCTCAATGCAAGCCCCTGCCTACCACAAAAAAGGACAGCTCGGATAATAGAAGTCAACTTTTGTCGATTTCGTTGTTGCACTTTTTTTCTGCCTGTATCTATTTCGCTGATGATATCGTCTTTTTCTTTCTCGGAAATAAGTTTGAAATTTTGAGCATCTATACAGGCATCTCTGTGATAATTTTTTTCTTGATGTTCTCTAAAATATTGAAGGGCTTTCTTCCAGTTTTTGAACGGACTCTCCACAAGAAATTTCAGAGTTTGATGATTCCCTTTTCCAACATTTCTTTGAGAAAAAATTATGCAAACTTTACAGAAAGCTCCGTCCTCTGCAGCTGAATAAGCCAACCACGGAAAAGAACGCAACCACGAAAGTTGGAACCTTAAATTTCGATCGCTTGAACTTGGGAATTCAAAATTTTCATCTGGTACCCACGAATGAACGAGGAGTTCATATTTTTCATTATCACTCAGTTGTTTTTGACAAAAAGTTGCTACATCTTTTGGGGGAACCTGCAAAAACGTTTCCGTTTTCGCTCATTAAACTATGAAAATGACAAACATGTGGAAAAAAGTAAGTTTTGCAAACTTAATTTCCGAATTTAAGATTGACCATTACATTTAAATTTCGAAATTTTGAAACATTTCACTACCAAAGTTTCTCGAGATTTCAATAAGCAACAATTCTACATGGAAATATCTTAAAACTTATTCCAAAAAAAGTCACTGTCTTTAACAAATATTATTCTTTGAAGTTGCATAGTTCACCTTTCTAATTTTCGAACAATGCATTGAATAACTTTAAAAGTTATCAATAAATACATAACTTTAAATAATAGATTTCAACCAAAAAAATTTGACGTGTTCTTTACACCCTAGTACAATAGTTTCTTCACGCTTCGCTGCTAATCGGATTATTCCTTGTGCTCTCTGCGATACTTGAATTGATGATCCTCATAACTAAACTTCCAAAACAGTATTTTTTTCGAATTTTCGACGAAATAGGTCCATTAATTGAGTTTTTTCGGGAAAAAATGCGTCATTCTTTTGAGAAACAGTCATTTGTTTCGTCAAAGAATGAACGTCATTTTTTAACGGAAAAGTTCAATTAATGGACCCATTTCGTTGAAATTTCGAAAAAACAATTTTTTTTAAAAGTATAATATATTGTAAGGTCACCTTATCAAAAATTTGTTTTTTATACAAATTTTATAAGGTCATTTTTATAATAAACGGAGTTCTTATAAAAAATTTTGAAATTTTATAAAAATTTGGCCTTTTTTTATAAAAATCAAAATCACTAGGGCAACCAAATCATTAGGTTCATCTGCCCTAGGGACAGTATATATTTTGCATGTACTCATCCTGTTTTCGAGCTACGGAATTCTTAAGTTAAAATTAAACTACAATCATAATAAAATCTACTTATCCAATTCCAGTGGGATAAAACCTGTTTCACGAGTTTTTCGACTATGCTGAATTCAACTTTCTAAAATAATTTTGGCAGAAAAATATAATTTTACGATATTTTTGAAGAAACTGTAATACAACTGAGATGATTGATTTCAAGGTATTCATATTTCTTAATAATTATCGGTGCTAAAGGGACATTTTGAATCTTTTTTTTATATTTCATTTTAAACTAAAAAAATTTATCTCTCGAACACAAGATAATTCAGACAAAAATCGTTTTTGGAAATGTTTCTAGACGTATTTAAGTTACACTTTTTTAGTATAATAAGCCTGTCACTTTATGAAAATTTTTTTTTGTTGGACTGTGTAATGAAACTTCGAAAATTTAAAAATTAAACTGAAAGAATGATTTGTAATGTGCATTATAAACAATCTTAAAAATTTAAAATCCCCAATTTTTGATTAAGAACAGGCCAAATTCAAGGTTTCTGACATTTTAAAATATTATGATATTTATAAGTTGAACACCAAAATTATAAATATATATGTATTTACCAGTGCAGGTTTTGGCACGAGTGTCGATGACTCCACTGTTGGCAGTATTAAGTTCGCAGATGACGGACCAGGCTCCTCGCGAATGTCCTTAACAAAAAAATACCAATATTTATTCCCCCCGAATTTAAAAACAAGGTTTCTGACATTTTAAAATATGATATTTATAAGTTTAGCACCAAAATTATAAATATATATGTATTTACCAGTGCAGGTTTTGGCACGGGTGTCGATGACTCCACTGTTGGCAGTATTAAGTTCGCAGATGACGGACCAGGCTCCTCGCGAACGTCCTTAACAAAAAAATACCAATATTTATTCCCCCGAATTTAAAAAACGTATAAGGCATGAAAACTTTATCATTAAACAATACACTTTTTATTTGAAATTGAATTAAAAAACTGCAATTACATTTGTTACTTACCCCGCAACTTTCTAATCGTGGTCTTTTTTTGAAGAATTTACGAATATCCATTTTTCTTGCACATTGAAGCTTTTTTGCAACTAAAACGAGTTTCTACGTCGCATGTAACTCACAATGGAACTAAATTTATGACACGCAAACTATCAAAACATTCAAAAGATATTCTCAATTATGATTCAAAGTGTTATGAACTTGAGTTCATAATTTTGAACAGCTGAAGTTGAGAGCCAAAATCGGTTTCGTCGTTGCTTATCGTTGTTCTTGACTGGCTCGTCAGTCAGGTTGTCAGGTTTACAGGTTCTGTCAGGTTCTACTGTCTTTCTCTCTCGATGATATATAGAATTCGTCGGAGACAGAGATACTAGAACTTCAAAATGACACTTTTCATCATTATAAAAAGATCAGTTTAACGACCTTTTTCACCACTCAATTTCAATAGACGAAAGTAGCATCCTAACAATAAGCCAAAACAGGTAAATTTTTTTTTCTGCGCCAGAGGTCAAAACGATTAGTTTTGGGTGCTTTTTTTTCATAGTCTACAGATATACTCTGCATTCTTCGATTGTCAACTTGAATGCTTCCATTCATCTTATAAGCAGATATTTAAGACTCACATGCTAATTAAAGAATTCCGGGGAAAAACATAAGAGGATATTTTAAGTCCACAAAGATTATACAATTAAGAAAACTTTTAGACCCTGCATATTGTGGAATGTGGGAGACAATTCTTTATTCTTGAGAGACAAAGTGATGAAGGCAGATTCCGGCACAGTTTTCTAAAAAAATTTAAGGCTTTATCACTTTTATCGAAAATTATATTTTCGAAAATGTGTTGCAAGAAATATACACATACGATCAGGAATTTCGGGGGGGGGGTTTGAACCCCCAAAACCCCCCCTGGCTACGCGCCTGGTATCATGCATTTTGACCCTTGCAATAAATATTGGCTTGAGTTGAATTATATTTCTTCATTTTCCATGTAACTGACAAATAATTGCATCAAATAAGGTAAAGTATAAAACCTCGGTCGATAAGTTCCCAGTAACTAACTTCGAACTTGAGCCGAGTTACTTGGATATTTCTTCCAAATAGCCATATGGTAACTATTAATATATCAAGTGTTGTGCATACATTATTCGAAGAGTTCACACAAACATGGTATTTACCTGATGCAAGATGACTCCGTTGATAGTCATAGCAAATACACATATGGTAACTGTTAATACACAGCAGTTGGCTTGAACTTTATTAGAAAGTTGATATAAATCTATCGTTAGTTTGAGACAAAGAAATATTTATTTCGCCATATCCAAGTATGCAATTTATTAATAGTTACCATATTATATTGAATACAACTTATTCTTTTTTTCAGTGTATTTAAAATACATGGGCTTTAGACGTTTTTGCTCTCAACGTGCCATATATTCCTAGGATTTTTCCATGAATTTTCATATAATAGATTTTGAGAATTTTAAGCTCTGAAATTCAAAGTTCATCATGTTTTTTGCGTTTCAGAGGATTTTTCAGAAAACAGCGAGTCTATAAATTTTTATTTCTGTCGGTATTTCTCATATTTTCTTAGTTTTTCTACGATATCAAGAACTGTTTAATATTTTTATATATTGCTTCCTAAATTTCTGGAATTCGATGCTCCAGATTGTAAACTTGTGTAGATTTTTAATGTTCAATGGAGTCACTAGTTTTTCTATATATATATGTATTTTCTTTTTGCCTTTCCTAGCATTAATAGAATGATGTAGAATTTTTCTGTTTTTTCAAAGATATCTCTTTGAATTTTCCAGAATGAGATTTCTAGAATTTAAGTTCGTAATATTTGAAGTGTTTCGATTGGTTTTTCAGAAATCAGTTCCTTCATAGTGTTATGAACTGACAGAACAGTTAAACAACAAGCAGTTCAGAGCGCGACGGATCAGTCTGTCCTGCTGTCCAAATGAGCAAGGTGAGGAAATAATGAATAATAAGTCAATTTCCAAGATTAAGTATATAATATCAGATGTATTCATATAAACATGGTAAATTTCTTTGTTATTACAATTCATGTATCATTTATAGTATTTGTTTCGTCGCATGTATTTATTGTTATTTTACTATATAATCACAACTCTTTTTATTATTTTTTTTATTTATAATTTTCATTGACTTCTCTCATACGCTCGAGCTAATTGTTTTCAAATGAGAAGAGAGATACAGAGCAACCTATTGTATTTTGTGATTTGGTTACATAATATGCTTAGTTATTAACGTGCCCGGGTTACAACCCTAAGGATTTTGTAATAGTTAAGGGTTTAGTTTGGAAGGATGGATCGTTCACGGTTCTTTAGGTTCATACACGTTCCCTTGCTAAATCCGGAGCTAGGTTGAGAAGTTAGTTTTAGGTATCTTGTCAAAATCAATAATAAATAAAATAATAATAAACGATAAAGTCAAATATCTATATAAAAGTTGAGTTATCAAATAAATTGAATATTAATATTGATAATTTCAATTCAAACTCCTTCAGTATTCCCCGTCTTCCGATTTACTAGGGTTTGGAATTCTTTTTTCAAACTGCTGCTCAGATCTTCTCAGATCGAGATGGTTGCGAACGAGCGCCTAGCGGCAATTTTATTTCCTTAGGCGGTAAACGCTTGAGGGAAACAAATCTCGAAAAGGGGACGAAGGCCTAAAAAAAGACAAGCGCTCTCGTGTGGTACACTCTCTAGGTCACCCAACGTGACAAAAAAGAGGGAGGAAGAACTCATGATTCACAACAAACTTGGTGACTTATTCTCAACATTAATGTATGCCAAATATGCTGCAGAATACTCCCTTCCGCCCGAATCCTACAACGTTTTGGTCAAGTTTATCGATATGTGCTTTTACCTACACTATTGATATGATAATCAATATTATGTAAAAGCCAAAGCTCTGGAGTTATTGAGCGTTGCAGAGAATCTCCTCGAATCCGATCAATGGTTGATAACAGAATACCTGGACTCCATTTGTTCTGAATTATTCTCTAAAGTAAAGTTTAACTACCTTGTCACACCACTTCGTCACTTCGTAGTCTGCTCAAGAGTGTAAATCCGATCCTTTGAAATGAGCAATGTTGCCTCTCCAAGATGCTGGGCCATCCTCTCGTGAATATGGTTGAAGGTGCCAAAGCTCTCCACAAAACTACGACCGAGACATACAACCCAGTGAAAGTAGTCGAATGCATCAACCATATAAAAGAAAACTACATCTGCAATGAAGTCATGCGATCAGAACGATGGCCACCTGCTCACATCACGTCTGCCAACTGGCAGCCAGCGCTCAAGCAAGCGTAGATAGAGAACCGTGATCCGAACAGCCCAGCTATAAGGAAGCAATTTTGCGACACTAACATGGATGATTATGGATTAGTAGAGCTATTGACAAATCTCAAATTCGATTTTCTCAAGAACGGGATAAAATACCTGAAGGACAAAACCATTACTCTGCTTCGAAGTCAAATTTTCAACCAATACTTGGATGGCGTTCTCAACTCTAAGGAACTTGGATGGGAATACACTCGGTTTTTACTGTTCTACTTGATGCATGATCAAAGCGCCACAGACCATGTCAAGTTCATTCACCAATACGCAACTACTGAGAATATTCAAGCTCTAATGAACTACTTCGTATTACGAATTGTACCGAAAGAAAAGGAATTGACGGAAGCATTTCACGGGTTCGGCTGTCAAACATATCACAATCGGATGCAATGCCTTGCCCAAGAACATAATGTGATGAAATGCTTAGATTTGTACAGTGACCAACAGGCTATGACTCTCTCAGAACTGGATCTTGTCAAGAAACTCTACGCGCTCCGAACCATCTACAAAGCATATCCTGGACACACACCTCTCTACATCTGTGTGGATGCGTCAAAATGGAATAATCATTTCCGAACTGAAACAGTTGATGCCGTATGCAAACAAACTTTAGACAAAATATTTGATTTCAAAATTTACCAGAAGACGCATCAGGCCAACCTTAACACGCTGTTCTACAACCGACGAGGCAGAAACATTTTGGTGGGAAGGACAAGGTGGCGGAATAGGTCTTACCCAGGACACATGGGTCGTAGTGTATCTCGGACAAATCAAAACAGCCACGAGAAGCTTTGAGTTCAATTATCGGGCATTCTGTAAAGGAGACGACCCTCGTATCGTAGTACTCATCCTCCACAAGTCCTGGATCATACTACCATCCAGTCGATTAAGGATGCTGTAGTGCAGCGTTTGAGTGAAGTAGCTGCGGATTTCGGACGACAAATCAAGGTCTTGGAAAGCTACGGATCAGTCGAGTTATTCAGCTTCTCAAAGGCGCATTCATTCCGGACAATTGAGATGTTCCAAGCATTCAGAAAAATCCAAAGGACATATGGAGCCAATAATGCTTTCCTACCGACACTCAACGAGTACATTGCGGGGGCTTTGTCCAACGCACACAACTCCTGCAGAGTCACTACTTATCCCCTCCCATCTTACACGATTACGCTTCGTTTGGCATCTTGGTATCTCATCCATTATAAAGACTTCCAGAACTGCTCCAAGAATCAACTTGCCACCCTAATGCTCGTCCCGAGCATGCTAGGAGGATTCCCTATCATTTATTTACACAACATGTTCGTCAGAGCTGAATCAGATCTATTGACTCCATTCTTGTATGTTGGACCAAGTGAATAGGGCTTATCCTGAGTTGTACAGATATATGTATGAAGAATTTCCTTGTCGTTCCTAAGTTACCTCCTAAGGATATCGTTGCCCTATGAAAAAACCCGTACAGCGTTCCATGTGATCGACCAAACCTCCCTACAGCAATGCTTCGATCTATGCTATCAAACAATCTCAAGGATATCATCGTGAATAAAGAAGTCAAACTGCTGTTAAGGGTTGCTGAAACATTCTTTACTAACAAAGTAGTAAGAATCCTGATGATATCCAATGTATAAAATCCGAAGGTCTTGTCAAGGATCTACTCGCTCACTCCCAAGGGCATGATTGACGAGCTCTTGAGAAAATTCGAATCAAGCCGAAGTAACCATGAGGTGCTGGTACTGCGATCAGGATTGAGTCATTCAAACCGTCTTCCCCACAAAGTCATCACGGCTGAAGAAAACTTGCAGCGTTGGCGTTCTTTCCGTTTGCAGGCAAGCAATCATTCAGGGACACGAAGTCTGGTTCATCTCATCACTGAATGCCCGACAAAAGCGTGTAAAGGCCGCATTGCAAAATTCAGCTTCCCCCCCAACTTCCACGTGGTATGATTTTGCACATTCACGCTGGACTTGCAAAAACCCCGGAAGTATCAATAAATGTCATGTGAACAAACGCAGGATATTATTACATCTCCCCCCTTTTAGAGTTGGAAAAAAAACTTTGATTTTTTTTTCAACTTCAGGCGCCGCATAAGGTTGAAAAATAAATACATGATACATAAAGCCGCCAAAATTTATGTTATGAACTGACAGAGCAGTTACATAACAAGCGGTTCAGAGCGCGACGGATCGGTCTGTTCCGCTGTCCAAATGAGCAAGGCGGGGAAATAATAAATAATAAGTCAATTTCCAAGATTCAGTACATAATATCAGATGTATTCATATCAACATGGTAAATTTTTTTGTTATCAGAATTTATGTATTATTTATATTTGTTTCGATTTATTCAGTATTTTTGCAGTTTTTTATTTTTCTGAAGAATTTAGATTTTTTTTTCATATCAGTGATGAAATTTTCGGAAAGGAGAGAGTAAGTCCTATTTTTCAGAAGCAATCGTTTGATGTAGGAATGAAAAAAAATGAATTATTATCTATTGACGAAAATTATGATATCAATGTTTATTGTTTACTTTTTTTTCAATTTTATAAAAAAATAAGTTAGTTTTTTGTCTAGGATTTAAGTAACTGCTAGTTTTTCTAAGGATATTCTAAATTGAACTTTGTTTGTGATAGGAAAGGCAGTGACATTGAAGAAATAGCAATTATTAGATTTCTCATAAAATACATATTATTGAACAATTTTGTATATGAAAATAAAAAGTGACATCAAGAAAACCACGGGTCTCACAGTGAGCTTACAGTGAGCTCACAATTAAGGTGATTAATTCTGCTATATAACTATTAATCTACTATACTCTATGACATATGATGTGACGAATGATTACTGGGAATAAGCCTTGAATATTATATACTTGCAGCATATACGACGATGTGCGATGAAATTTATTGAAAACACCCGAAACCGACCAGCACTGACCAGCGAAAATATCAACGTGCATTCTGTTGCTATGATACTAATAATATTGTTATTTGTTTTTCCCATACCAAACTAATTAGTGTTGTTGTTTTTCCTTTTCAGTTTCGGGTGTATACTGATCACCAGTGTATACACGGTGGCCTGGACAAAAATGAACTTGATTTTGTTCCATTTAATCAATTTTCATTTTCACTTTTAACTTAAAAATCTTTTTTGATTTTGAGCTTTGTAAAAAATGGCACAGGACTTTTCACCTCTTAAAAACGCGGAGAAAATTTCAAATTCTAATCCGTGATTTCTATCCTTACTTGTCGAAGGAGCGCGTTGATTAGTTAAAATTGAAACTTGAGTATCTTTTTTGATTTCCAGTGTTGTACGAAGTACTCATTTTCTCACAGTGTACCGTATTCCGTATTCCATAATGTTGCGTACATTTAGTTGGGATGGATGAAAAGTCGAAAAATTTTGAATAAAATGAGAGGCAAATCCTGAAACAATTGAAGCATTTGATAGTGAGTATTTATGTCACGTCGCTTGTGCTAATTGATGAAAACATGGACCCTTATTGATAAAAATGTATCGTGTTTTGTTCGCCATGAGAAGAAATTGATTGGGAATCTTCCAATAACCTGACCGAGAATGACATGGCTGTCCTTGTTCGTGGTCCGCGCAAACATATTATTTGATTCAGAAAAAATTGGACAACATATTTCCAAATATAATTGAGAAAAGCGTTGTTTTTCCTGTTTTTTTAACGACTTGGTGCACGTTTCTGTGCTTTTATTCCAACTAAACCAAGCGAAACCTACCTAACATGATGGAAGCTGTGGAATTGGATGGTAAGTTGAACGTTGTCACGTACATATAACCTCATTTATACATTCAACCTCTTGTATTATTTCCTCAAGAAATATTTTCATAGAAATGGTTTTGTTTTTTATTTATTTTCTATAATATTGATAATATTTATTAAGATTTTTAAAAAGTTGCACTTCAAGTGGCAAAGCCAAAAGGATGGGTTTCCGAAATTCGAGGAAATCAATTCCTTTATTAAATATTAAACAAAATTCGAATACACTAAAAAAGCAAATTGACATTCAAATGTAAGTGTTTTATTTTCAGAGACGAAATTTGTCATGTTTCAGAAAAATTACAGTCAATATATATTTACAACAATCTACTATCAACTCTTCTATTGTAAAAAAAAGCGAAATTGAGGATAATGAGAATGAAAAATACTAACTGCAGAGTCAGAACTAATTCAATAGTTTTAGGATGAAAATTTCAACAGTTGTACAGAAATTTTAAAACAATTTAACTTTGAAAAAACTTTTTTTGATAGCCTAAATTCTTTATGAAAAAATAGACAGATATTTTGAATTTTTTTTTACGAACAGAAAGAACCAATAATATGCTTATCATTATCAAAAATACAAAATTTCTCTACTTTTTGTTTATCTCTTTATATTTAATTTTACTTTAAACTTAAATGAAATTACATGTTATTATATTTGACATTACAGTATGTTGTACGCGTACGGCCCTGCGTGCGCGCACTTTCATTTCCCTTGCCACGCGCCGCGGACCGCAGGGCGGGTCCCCTTCGCCTTTATGACATTACTTTCTCTTTTTTCACGAATTACCACAAGGTGGCTAGCGAAAATTTTTTCCTATTTTTCAAGTAACTGTGGGAGCGATTAAGTAGGGCGGAAGTGAGCTGTAAGGTAGCATTCGCTCCTCAGCGAGTCAGTCGAGAACACGATCCCTTGATCTCCGAGATTTTTGTCCGCTCGGACTCCTGTCACCTCTTATCCCCTCCAGTCTCTGGCAGCCGCCACCGGCTCCAAAGGCCCGATTCGGACGATCCCGATCCTGGTAGCCGTCACCGGCTCCAGAATTCCCTCATAATTTTCAACCTCACGTTCCTGGCAGCCTTCACCGGCTCCAGGGTACGCGTTTCTTCAACCCTGCCATCACTGGCAGCCGTCACTGGCTCCAGGGTACGCGTTTCTCCAACCCCGCCGTCACTGGCAGCCATCACCGTCTCCAGGGTACGATTTTCCCCAACCCCGCAGACACTGGCAGCCGTCACCGGCTCCAGGGTTCGCTTTTTCCCAACCCCACCATCACCGGCTCCAGGGTACACTTTCCCCAATCCCGACGTCACTGGCAGCCGTCGACGGCTCCAGAGAAACTCCATCCCGTCAACCACGTCTCTGGCAGCCGTCACCGGCTCCAAAGAACGTTTTTTCCCTAACCACTTCCCAGAGCACGAGACCCCATGCCGAAGCGCTGCGGTGTCCGAGTCAGGCTTCGATTACAGAGAACCGAAGTCCCCCAGGCGTTATCCCCGAGAAGTCGTGCCCGAAATTTCCGACAGGCTCAGGGCCACAAGTGGCAAAAGGCGGCCGAGGAGCGGGAACGCTGAGTCAACCTGGCCAATGAGTAGGGAGCTCCCCGGAGAAGAACTCACGAAGGGTCAAGACTCGAGCCTACCCCCAAACCGAAGTCGGTAGTGGTAGTCCCCCCCGACTCAACAATCCGACGTGCGCCAGCACCCAAGGAATCTGAGGCTCGCCAGCAGCCCGCAATCGTGGAAGATAGGCCACTTCAACAAAAAATTCGGATACGTCGCCCCCCCTCTCAGGACTTGGATGTCCTGGAAGTTTTCCTATCCCCCACCCTCGCGCGGGAGTTAAATTAATGTAAATAATCTAAGAAATCAATAATGTAATGAGGAAATAAATAAATAAGCACTAAAATAAACTATACATGTATATTCCACTCCCCCCCCCCCCACTCTTTACGTGTCATAGTACGATACGCGTACGACAAGTACAACCTCTGGATAGGGCGTCATTCTGTCTTTACTCACACTCATCAGGAGTTAATGGGAATAGAAAAAGAAAACCGAGGCCCTATCCAGAGGTTGTACTGTATTTGATTGTATGATTCATCTATTCTTATATAATTCGGTAGATAAATAAATATAGAATAAAACAAAACATGAGTTATCTAAGTGAAATATCTTTATTTATTAATGACAGTAAATCTATGATATCTTAAAATTATTATTAAGAGCAATTGATAAGAGTTAAAGATCTTTAATAACATTTACTTGAACATAATATATTATTGTGCAAATTTTGAAAAGTTGATTTTTCAAAGTATAATATTTCCCTAAGGGAGATTCTGTAATACTTTACCAGTGTAATACCTATTTCAGTCATTAAAAAATATCGATATCGTGTTGCGAAATATATAGAAAAATTTCGGAAGTTTATTAATTTTAAAAATTTTGGGTAAACAATTTTTAATCTTATGTACATTGTACAAAAAGTTTCAGTGTAATAGGTGTAATACCTACTACATCTATTACAGAATATTCCAGAGGGTTTTTAATCATAAACAGGAAAAAATTTCCATGTACTGGAAACATTCGGAATGAATTTTTGATTCCGAAGAATTATATTTTCTGAATTAACGGGCATTTTAACGACCATTTCGTGTGAGTTTTGAGAATAAGAAAAAGTTAAGAGGTGCGATTTTTGACGAATGAACATTTTTATTCGAAAAAATAAAAAAAACATTTAAAATTTGAAAGATTCATAAATTTAAAACTTCAAAAGTCACTAAGTATTCCAGACGGCATGTAAGCTTGCAACATTTTGCATTAGCTTTCAGAAAGTTTCGAATAGGTTTCATTGGAAAGCTGTTGATTGAAAGCCTTCAGAAAGGCTGTATTCTCGCTAGAAGCTTAATTTCTTCCAGCGTATTCTTCGACATTTGAACTACGTGGAAATGTTATAAAAATATTATTTGGTATTTCTTGGTGTTTAATCAAAAACTTTCAGTGAATTAATTTCCTATCTTGTATTTCGTGCAAACAAATTAAGGAAAAGATTTTATGGTAAACATATTACAAAAAACATTGCAATGAAAAAATCGCTCTGGGAGTAACATGTATATTCTTTTATTTAAAAATAAAATCTAATTTACACTTACATTAGGTCTCTGCTGTGACAGTGTGCAGAATGGGGAACATAACGAACATATTTGAGCGATCACTTTTGTAGGGTAATTTAAGAAGCTTGGCCACAATTTCTGCACATGGCCACGATTTAACTTCAGTTGTTTTTTCAATGACGCTGATGCCCAAATCAGACGAAGACATAACGTTCGAATATAAATATTTGATTTTCTTAAATACTGTGCCAGAAACGTAAGGCGTGACGTTGATTTTTCCGAAGTTACATGTTTCAATCATTGTGTCATCTGATAGTAACGCGTAATGGTTTTTTTCGTCGCAACTGCTGATCAAATGATCATTTTTCACCATTTTTCTAATCTGTGAAGTTAAAGCCACGTTGTTTGGAAGCACCCTATCTCGATGTTGCTCTCGTAAGGTAATGCTTTCAGTGATTTTGCGTTCTGAAATCTGATCACTATACTTGAACTCTGTGATTCTGCGATGAATTTGTTGTAGAGATAACTCCCCTTTTTTGACCAATTTTATTAACATCCCGATGAAATTTTCAAAACGAAAAGCACTGAACTCGTCTAAAGGTTGCTGAAAATTTCTGACGTCGTTGGCAATGTGCAGCAGGTTGTGCACATCGTGCGAGACGTACTTTCTGCCGTACAAGTTTTTGAATTCCGCTACAAACGTACGTAAAGTATTTTCAGCAAAATCTACATTACTCGGAACCACAGAGAACTTCGGACCTTCGACTGGCCAAAATGGTAGTCGTGATATGGAGTTTCAAAAAACTGTCATAAACGTCTTTATGTACAACATTTTTCAATACTACTGGCCCCAAATACAGTAAAAATGTCCGCAGTTCAGTTGCTTTCCAGTATTTCAAGTATTTGATCGCACGTGTCTTTCGATTGAAATCACATGGAATGTGTTTCACAAGGTTGAGCAATGATTGTTAAATCTTTTCTGCATTACGTGCCGGTAAATGAACGTTAAATGGCCCTTTCAACCACAGCAAAAGCAACTTACACATGACTCCCAAGCAAATCAGATGCATATAATCCAGAGGTACATTAGTTACAAATTTCAAATGTGTAATTTCTGTTAAGGACGTTGGATTAATCTGATAGTCTAATTCATACCTGAAATTTTTGAAGTTTTCATCAGTTCGTTGATCACTACTGTCACCTCGAAAAGCCACAGTGTTTTCGACGTATTCCCCAGTAATAGTGCATGTTGTACATGAATTATAGCCATTATGGCCAATAACCTTTAATATGTACTCTTTTACTGGCGCGGCGCATACAGTTCCTTTTATTCTTACGGAAAAGCTTTTATTCTTGTAAAGAATACCATCGCTTATGATGGATTCAGCTTCTTTGACAAAATGGGATGAAAATTCATCATAATTAGACAGTTTCCCTTCCCCATAATAGACGCCAATGATTTTTACATTTTTTGTAACGTCGTCTGAACATAGAATTGGCGATAGACATTTACTTGCTGATTTTCCCAGTGGGGCACCGTCTACGTTAATGTAAATGTTCAAAGAATCATCATTTATATTTGAATGGTCTCTAATTTCCGAAATATCAATAAGGGCATTTTTGAAGCCATGGTGCCAATATTCTCCTTGAAACATTGGTACAATTTCTGTACTTTTCGGAGTTTTCATTAACGACCGGCAATCTTTTGGGAAAACTGACGTTGTGTGTATATTTCAGATGCGCAATAGCTCGTTCTTTGCTTCCCGAAACATCGGAAATTGTCGCATCCATTCAGTAATGTCGTTGATGAAATCGAGGTCAGTGTGTCCACGATCTTCATTTTCGCAGTCTTCATATAAACTGGCGCATGGACGATCGAGACTGTGGGTGCAACTGCCGATAGTGCTGTCACTAGAACCAATCTCTAAAACTGCCATGTCCGTGTGAGATTCTGCATGCAAAAGAATACCCCAAGAGATAAATTCAAAATTGTTCTAAATTTATAAAAGAGTTACAAATTTCGAAAATCCAAAAAATTGTCTCTGGAAGTACTGTATGGAATATAAATTGTTGAATTTCCTGACTTTTAAATATCGAAATCATTTTATAGACACAAACTACAAAATCATTATGTTTGCTTTACAAAAAATCTGAGATCATAAGTTGTTGTACGTGTTGAATTTCACATTTTCCTGACCTATGGTGTAATTGATTCGATTCGGCCAGTCTTTTTTCACATAGTGTTCATCTCTCGCTCTGCTGTCCCACTTACACAAAAAACAGCAGTATTTTGTGTAGCCTTGCTGCAAACCAGTTACCATGGCAACAACTTTGAGGTCAGCACAAATTTTCCACTCGTGATCTTTGTACTTAATCAAGTCCAGTAACATTGCCATAGATTGATATGATTCTTTCATGTTGACAGCATGGGCTACAGGAAGTGAAGACTTCATGTTTCCTTGATGAATCAAAACTGCTTTTAAGCTTAATTTGCTGCTGTCAATGAACAAACGCCATTCAATTGGATCGTAATTTACACCAAATTCAACAAACAAACCAGTGATATCATGACAATAACAAACATTCTTTTCCCTCGAATAGTATTGGGAAAATCGTATATGCCGATCTCTATAGTACGTCACGTTCACGCCCGAATCCAGTAAGTTCCGTTCTTGCAAACGTGATGCCAAAATCTCCGAATGATATTTCGTCAGATCTAAGTCTCTTATCAAATCATTAAGAGCGAATTGTGTAAAAGGCTTTGAAACTTTCATAGGCTCTGTGTCAGTCGAATTGGATTCACTTTCTTCTGATGATGGTGTATCGATTTTTCTTCTCTTCTTAGGGCTTACTGGATACGGAACGTCAGTGGAATGCGGAACTGGTTTTGTTAACGATGGTACATGCGGATATACAATTTTGCGATGACGTCCGTGTTGTTTTATGTTACATAAGCAGAAGTAACAGTCAACCTCGTGATTCGTTGGCTGTCGCCAAATTGCAGGCACATCGAATGACAAGTAGCAACTACGAAAAAGAAATCATATGAACGTGGTAGTATATTAAAGGGTTAAAATCAGAAACAGAATAGATGAATATATATTTATACGTACTTGTCACCTGCCATCCACAAAACCAAATTTGTTCTGCATGTGTTGCACATAGAACTCGGTGTCCATGCTTTATCAATATTTTCAGGTGAAACTTTGAAATACAAACTGTACGCATTTTGTGATGCATCCGTGAAATTCCGTGGTTTCGCGAAAATATATTCTGCACAAGCATAGCAGAACTTATTCGGATCATTTTTGCACTTGAATCTACGTTTCTGGACACTCATCCTTCAAATTTCGATTTAATTTTCCGTGCCTAAGGTACCTTTCTGGGTCAAGCCAGCGCACCAATCAGAGCGCAGTAGGTTTTCCCGCGGGTTTTCCCCGGATCAACCAAGCGCACAAATCATAGTGCACCGCGGGCTCCGCCACGGAGCGAGCCAGCGCACCAATCAGGGTGCACCGTGGGTCTACTTGACCTACGTGTAACACGCTTATGATGATAACCATTGTGCACTTTTGATAATATTTTCAAAAGTGCACTTTTGATCAATTTTAAAGTGTCCTTTCGATTATTATGCGCCTTTGATACGCAGCCATTTTTAAAATGATATTTTATTTGATAAATAATAAATACGTAAATGTAATTAAAAATTCATATGTACTATCAAGGTATTTTCATCGTTTTGAACGAGTAGATCCCCAGAAATAGTCTCTTACTAATACAATTTTAAACTATATTATATGAATTACTTTCTCATAAAATTTTATAGGAAACCAGGAACAGTAAATTACGAATCTAAGGAAAATGGACTTTTTACCTTTTTTCAGAAAAACACCTATAACTTCTACATTTTCCCATTGATTTTGATAACTGACCACTCTTTTTTTTTGTCATCGATTGAGCTTCAACATCCATTCATTGAAGTGATAAAAAAAATTTTTTTTTCGGCTTAATTTTCGCTCAAAGTTGAATTTTTTTCAAAAAATTAACAAAAATGACAAAAAATTATATACAAATGTCGGAATAGCAACCAAACCGTGAATGTGACGGTAAAACTTCAGGAAAATAATTTATAGGTTATTAAATTACCTACATTTTGATATAAAAATTATCAAAATCGTTCAAGTAGAACCGGAGATATTTGCGATTGACTGAAGACACTTTTTCTCTATATGCGAAAAACAGTTTTTTCGCAATACCGCGAAATCCGTCCTACGGGGAATTTTTTGGACTGCGTTTTCGGATTCAGCGAGTCATTTTACTACGGAAACCATTGAAACATGTAGAGGATACAAAAAATGTTTCAAAATTTGTAAACTAGTGTTATGAATGTTAAGGGGGGCACTCTACCTGGAACTTTGAAAAAATCTATTTTTTTTTGCTTTAATCTATTCCTATACTATCCGAGAATATTATCTCGAAGTTTCAAGGTCGTACTGATAACAGTTTTGAATGAATCGATCCTAGAGACGGCGGGCGCCGAACCGCGCCAAGCGATCGTAACCGTAGGATCCAAGTTGCGCACAATCTTACCTGCCCAAAAAAAGGTTCTTTAATCCTCATTCCGAGTTGCGCACACTTTCAAAAAGGTCCACTAATCCCCCTTCCGAGTTGCGCCCGAGCAATATAAACAATTTTATTTTTTCTTGACTTCCGAACTTACCGAGTTCCTTCGTGTTTCAACTTGTTTATGCCTGCATATCTGACCATGCGCTGTTTCCGAAAAAGATATCGCTTTTACGAAATTTCATCAGTTCACGTGAGACACTAGACGCAATTAGTTGCTAAAATGGCCGCGATATCTAAAATGTTGAGTGAAAAAGGAAAGACTTTGCTTGTTTATAACGGTTTTAAATTTCGGGAACGTCGATTGAAAAAGTCAACAGGTGAAATGTGTTGGAGATGCACGAATAAAAAGTGTACTGCGACATTGTATACGCTTGGACCGGACCACGTTTTTTCGAGTATTTTAAACGACCATTCCACTCAAGTTGCCGACAATCAGCAAATTTTGAACAGACAAAAAGTGAATAACGCGGTGACAACTAAAGCCCAAGAAGAGTGTTCTTTTGAAAAACCGAGGAAAATGATTAGAGCGCAAGTGAAAAATGACGAGGAGTGCATGGATACGTTGACCGATACAGATATGGTGCGCATTGGCAAGAACCTTAATCGCACAAAGTTGCAGTGCTTCCCGAAATTGCCAACATGTACAGACGATGTGCATGATTATTTAAACCAATCGCAATGGAAGTCTGTGAGAGGAGAGGATTTGGTTTTACACAACGATAAATCGAGTCACATCGTAATTATGTCGTGCAAAAGTAATCTTGAATTTATGTGCAATTCGGAAATCATTTTAGTTGATGGCACATTCGATTATTGCACGAAATTTTTCGTTCAAATGTTCAGTATTCTTGCATTCAAAGATGATAGATATATCCCGATCGCGTACAGCCTGCTGAACGATAAGAAGCAAATATCCTACGCGACAGTATTTTCTGTTTTGAAAGAAAAGTGCTCCGAGGTCGGATTGATTTTTTCGCCCAAGATGGTTGTTTCCGATTTCGAACAGGCTATTTTGTCGGCGATACTACAGGAGTTCCCAGATACAACAATGATTGGTTGTCGATTCCATCTCGGCCAAGCTTGGTAAATATATTTATATCTGAATATAAACTTTTGCAATATTAAAATGATTACAAAATTTTATGATAATTTGAAATAACTTGGCCTAAAATTGATATTACTCCTCATTTATTTGATGCACCCAATTTTTTCAAAGGTTAGGTAGGGCTGCTTTAGAAAAAAAAGGATGCGAATTTTCAAAATTTTTTTATGTATTAATATTAACAAAACTCAAAGTAAAAATGATATTTTTTATTTATTGTATGCACCCAATTTTTTTTCAAAGGTTAGGTGCGGTTCTTTAGAAAATTATTATAAAATATCATAAAAACAAAATTTGATAGGCATCCTTTGCTTTTTTAATTAAGGTGGCGGAAAATTGGTGAATTGGGCTTACAATCCGACTTCAAAGATGAAAATTGTGAAGTAGGGCGATGGCTACATTCTTTTTTTGGCTTGACTTTCCTTCACCCTCATGATGTCGGGGATGTTTTCGCGGACCTAATGGCTGAACAGCCTGATGATGCCAGGGCGTCTTCATTTGCGGATTATTTGGTCGACACCTATATCAGTGAATCCGCGACTTTCCCACCAACACTCTGGGCAGCTGCAGATCACAGCGTGTGGAGGACGAACAACGGATGTGAGGCTTTCAATTCTAAATTCGCGACGGAGAATGAGACGCCACATCCTAACATTCACACTTTTCTCGAATGTATTAAAAATATGCAAATCGATACATACGCGAAATTGAATGCGGTGGCTTCCAAAGAAATACTTGGAAGATTGAAAAAAGACCGCTCATTTTTGATCGAAAAAACAAAGCAATATTGTGCCAACGCAATCGAAAAACTCGTGTATGTTAAATGCATGGCATTCAAATACACACCATTTTGAAAATGTAATATAATTTAATCAGTATAATATAGGGTTAAACAATTATTTGATACTACTCCCCATTTGTTTGTTGCACCCAATTTTTTCAAAATGTTTCAATTTTAACATTTCCGGGAATACTTGCTTTAGAAAAATTTGTTTATGTTTTTATACCTGGCCAAAGTACCTTTTCTGTACTTGTGCGCAACTCGGAAGGGGGATTAGTGGACCTTTTTGAAAGTGTGCGCAATTCGGAAGGGGGATTAACATACCTTTTTGGGCTTGTGCGCAACTCGGAACTTTTTCACGCCAATTTAGAGGATTTGTGCGCAACTTGGTGTCAACCATCGTAACTACGCCGGTTGCGCGTCGACGGCGGCACAGTGATGCAAACCCGATCGCAGAGATCGCAGCTTTTGGCTGGAGGGGAATAGAACGGGGCCGATAGGTGCCAGTGGAGGGAGTAGAGTGGGAGTCGACCCGAGTCGACCATCAAAAAAGACGGAGGGACGGGGGGGGGGGGGTCCCTTTTTTCCTCGTCATTCAACGATTAAATGCCCAAATAAATTCCAGGCCCAAATCCTGTTTTGGAAAGCTAAAAAGATTTTCTTCAAGTGTTCTTTCTCTATTTCTTTAAAAACTGACATCCACGAATTCGGTCGATTAATATGCTGTTCTCTTTAAAGAACTGCGAATATAAAATTTTTCTTCATTTCAGAGGCGAACATCACGATTTCGCGCATTTGTGACAAATTTGAAAATTCGCAACAATTCGCAAAAATTTTAAAAATATCAGGAAAATGGGAGTCACTGTGAACTTCCCGTATCCATATAATAATCATAATTATTCATGAATATGTAAGATTATTATAATTATTCATACATATGAAGTAAAAATCAGATTCTTTTATATTTCGATTAAGATTATCGTAGATACATTGCTCGAAGAAATAACTTTTTTGTAATTAATGACAAAAAATACCCTTTGTCTAATTTGAGAATAATATAAGTTTTGAAAAATGAAATGTTTGCTATTTTTTAAAAAAATGTACTGTTCGTCACCAAGTTTTCGCAATTTACGATGTTTGACAAGAATTGATAATATTTTTCTATCTCTATCAGAAAATTACATGGGACAGGTACCATGTACGAGGGGGGACCCAAAAGTAACGGGAATTGTGTTACAACTTTTTTATTGACAAATTTTTTCACACACAATTTTTATCACCTTCAAAGTAACCCCCATTGACTGTAATACACTTGTTCAATCTTTTTTTCCAGTGTTCAAAACAGTTCTGAAATTCATTTTTTTCAATGTTTTTTAAACCTTCCAGCGATTTTTGTTTCACCTCTTCTACAGTCCCAAAACGTTTTCCTTTCATGTCCCTTTTGAGTCTAGGGAACAAAAAAAAGTCACAGGGGGCAAGGTCCGGTGAATAGGGGGGGTGAACAATCGGTGTCATGCCGTTTTTGGTCAAAAATTTCTTCACGGACAGCGCTGTGTGGGCAAGTGCATTGTCGTGGTGGAAGAACCAATCTCCTGTGCGCCAAAGATCCGCTCTTTTCTTCCGGATGTTCTCCCTCAACCTTTTCAAAACCTCCAAGTAGAAGTGTTGGTTGACCGTTTGGCCTGGAGGAACAAATTCTGCGTGCACAATACCTCTGCAATCGAAGAAACAAATGAGCAATGTCTTGATGTTGGACTTCACTTGGCGTGCCTTTTTTGGACGAGGCGAGAGAGGTGTCTTCCATTGGCTTGATTGCTGCTTTGTTTCGGGGTCGTAGCCATAGCACCATAATTCATCGCCAGTTATAACCTTGAGAAAAAAATCTGAGTCTTCATCCAACTGATTTTGCAGCTCACGACAGGCCTGAAGTCGACGCTCCTTTTGATCGTCGGAGAGAAGGCGAGGAACAAATTTGGCTGCAATCCTCCTCATGCTCAAATCTTCAGTTAAAATCCTCTGAATTGAACTCCATGACAATCCAGACATCTCACAAAGTTGATCGATGGTTCGGCGACGGTCTTCATGAACAAGAGTGTTGATTTTTTCAATGTTTTCGTCCGTTCTTGAAGTCGAGGGGCGCCCAGAACGAGGTTGGTCTTCTATTGACATCTCTCCATTCTTGAAACGCGAAAACCAGTCGTACACACGCGTTTTACTCAAAGCATTATCCCCATAAGCTGTTTTCAGCATCACAAGGGTTTCTGCGGGTGTTTTTCCTAACAAAAAACAAAATTTTACAGCCACGCATTGCTCTCCGCACTCAGCCATTTCACGTTTTCGCCGAAACGGAAAAAGTCGTTTCACTAGAAAAATTCTTACGGACGAACGAATGCACTCACAGCAAATGAACTTTGCACACTGACTTGGGAGAGTAGCAGCTTGGAAGAGAACCAGTGGAGAACCCAATCCCCCCCTCCGCGGTCCCCCCACCACCTAATTCCCGTTACTTTTGGGTCCCCCCTCGTATGGTGTACATATACATAAAGATATGTATTCCTATATTTTTTTCTCGATTGCATGCTATTACCTGTAAAGGTCAGGGCGTGACTTTTTTTACGTGGTATTCCCCATTTCATTACAGATATGTTTTACATCATAAAAAACAAGTTTTCATGGAAAGCCTGAATTTTTCAGCATGAAACATGAATTTAATATAATTTAATCAGCACCAATCCACGGCTGAGCTGCAAAACATGGACCTTATGTGTTTGCGCCGGTTAATTTAAAACCTATGGAAAATAATGTTGGGGGATCATTTCTGTACATACATTTTGTAAATTGAAAATTACAAAATTTAATGAGTCGACTGTTTGATTGCTTGTAAATGCGAGTAAAAATTTTTTTAAGTAAATTTGCAAATTCATATTTCCGTAACCCTTTTTACCTTTTTTTTCGTTGGTCCATATGGGTTGCCTTTTTTTATCACCTTTTTTTTTTGTTTTCGAATCAGAAATAATACGCGATAATTCATCAAAACAACTGTAGGTTTGTTGAATATTAAATCTTGGCTTGGTAAAATGTAATTTTCGCCCTTCTAATTTCAGTTTATCCTAGTTTTGAATTTAAATACATTTACAAGAAATTTCACTGATTCGAAGGGCTCATCAGTGCTATTACTTTTCGTGAGAGCATTCGCAGCACGAAATACTGAGACATGCTTATAGAATTGATTTGTTTTCAAATTCAGATGTCTTGTGAAGACAGGAAGTTAGCTGAGGGTCAAAAACCGAGACAAGAAAGTGGTCTGAAAATGTCGAGATCCTTTTAAACCATTTTTCAGTTTCATGCCTGATAATCAGCCCTGATTAGTTTTAAGAATAACATAGCTTGCTCAAATCCATTAAGACTTTCCAAGTTTTTCGCCCTAAAATAAGAATGACGAATGATAGTCTTAGAAATTATGGCTCCGAAAAAAAAACTCCATATTATCCTAACGTGAGTATATACTAGACAAAACCAGACATACTCAATCTGATACCCTTATACTGCCCCAAATTATCAGTTTTCCCAGTATAGAAAATAAATTTTTTTTGACTTTTCTTCAGTTTGCGCCGGGACTTCTCCGCGTTCATACGTATATCATTATACAAGTTCTGTTTATTTTTGACAATAATATTTAAAAGATTTTTTTTGCCGTTCATTTTTTTTTTTTTTCAATTCATATACGATTGCTGACCTTATATAGTTTTTCATTTTGAATTTTTTTTTTTTTTTTTTGGTGCAGAATATCGTGATAATATTCGATTTTTGTTTTGTGTGGTTTCGTGTAGCGACGTCTAAAACAGTGCAGGATTATCATAATTTGATTACTTTTTTTGGACTCAAAATTGATACAAAGTAAGAGATTTTGATTCTATGCTTTTTCCAGAAAATTTTAAAAAATTAGTTTGAAATGGCCAAGAAAAATTATCAAAAAAAGTTTGATGAATCATAGAAAATTGAGTTCCATCCGTGGATAGATTCCTCAACTGATGAAGATTTGCATAAATTTCATTGTATTCCGTGTAGCAAAAATTTTAAAGGTGGGCATTTTGAGATTACCAAACATATGAAAACTTTGAGTCACTTACAAAAAGTCGAAAAATTCCAAAATCAAGGGGAGGGAAATGTTTGTGAAATTCCTAGTTCTTCAAATTCACAATCTAATTCTATTAATCTTCCCGTGGATGAGAACAATTTTTCTCAAGAAACATCAAACAAAAAGGATTTGCCTGAAACAGGTCGTGGTAGTGTGGCTTACGCAGAAATCAAATTAGCAGCTTTGTTTGCGGAACACCACATCCCTCATGTCAATGCACCGCGTTTTGTGGATTACATGAAAGATGCGATTCCTGATTCAAAGATTGCTGCAAATATGAAAGTAAGCCGTACAAAATTGGCTAAAATTACTTCGAACGTTTTAGGCAAAGCTGAAATGAATAGAATGAGATCGATTTTACAAAATACAGAGTTCGGAATCTACGTTGATGAGTCAGATAATAACGCCAATGAAAAAATAATGGCCATTGTAGTAAGGTACATTGACGAATTAGGTGAATTAAATGTCGAACATTTTCATACTCCCCAACTGGACGCAACGAAAGGGAAACACGACGAACTTTGTTCACAATTTAAAAACTTTTTGGTAAAAAATGAAATTCCTTTTTTGAATATACGTTTTTTAGCAACCGATGGTGCCAGCGTAATGTCGGGTTTTCGAAATTCTTTTTTTACAGAGTTGAAAAAAGTTTGTCCAAATCTTATTCTCTGTCCATGCGTTTGCCACATTTCCGCATTATCAGCAAAAGAAGCGTTCAAGGCCATCCCGAAAGAAACTGAGACATTGATTAGAAAAATTACACATTTTTTCAATTCAAGTATCAAACGTACAGAGTTGTTGGAAAATTTTAAAAAGATGTCATTTGGAGAAATATTAAAGTTGCTTAATCTTGCGGAAACACGATGGCTCAATTTTCATCAATGTATTGAGCGCATTTTGATTATTTTTCAAGCAATCATCGAATGTATGCAATTCATCATTTCCGAAAAACTTTCATCAGACATAAAAAGTGTTCAGAAACTACTGGAACAAATCATGCAAGACAAATTCCAAGCTTACTTAAAATTTCTGGAATACGCGCTCAATGAATTCAATTCTTTTAATGCTTTTTTTCAAAGTCGAGAATCAAAAATTCAAGAAGTTTATCAAAAAGCCTTGGAGCTCATCGTGGAGTATGCTAAAAACTTCTTACCAGAATCAATCGTTTACTCTTCAAATTTAATTTACATTGATTTCCAAGACTCTTCTTTATATTTAGAAAAAATAACTGTTGGAGACGACTGTGAAGAGTTTCTTGAACAGTCTCGCATTAATTTCATCGAGCTCAATAATTCAGTGAATGAATACTGTCAAGAAAAGGATTTGAATGTTCAAGATCAAGACAAGCATTTAAAAAATCTGTTACAACGTCGTGATTACCATTTTTCCGAATCAGAAGAAAAAGTGTTTCGACAAAATTGCTTGAATTTCTATGTTAGCGCTATAACTGATTTCATAAAACGTCTGAATTTGAAAACAAATCAATTTTATGAACATGTCTCAGTCTTTCGTGCTGCAAATGCTCTTACGAGAACGAGCACTGATGGATCCTTCGAATCTGTGAAATTTCTTGCAAATTTATTCAAAATTGAAAATGAAGAAGAACTGAAATTAGAGTGGAGAAAATTAAATTTTTTCAAGCCAGAATTCAAGAGTCAATTAGAAAACACTAGTTTTGATGAAATGTGGCGACTGATTTCAGATTTAAAAACAAAGAAAGAAGAAACTGCTTTTCCAAATTTGAAAAAATTGAGTCAACTAGTTCGAACTTATCCTTTTTCAAACGCAGAAGCGGAAAGAGTGTTTTCTATGGTTAGAGATATTCAATCAAAAAAGCGAAATCGATCTGGCAATTCACTTTTAAGCAGCACCATCACTTGGAAATCATGTTTAAAAAATAGAGGTGAAACAAGTGTCAACGTTCAACTGACAGACGAACATTATGAGTTAATGAAAAAAGACTACCTGTATGGACCAACAAAGAAAAAAGGTAGAAAAGAGTAGGGGAATTAAACTTTGCGAATTTATTAGAAAAATTTTCACTCACATTTACATGCAATCAAACAGTCAAGTCATTATATTTTGTCATTTTCAATTCGCAAAATGTATCGGATTCCTGAAAAAAAATTATTGCACAATATTTTTTTCCATAGGTTTTGAATTAACTGGCGCAAACACACAAGATTCATGTTTTTCAGCTCAGTCGTGGATTGGGCCTGATTACATTATTTGATACATGCTTTATGCTATAAACATCAGGTTTCTCATGAAAACTCGTTTATCATGGTGTAAAACATGTATCCATAATGAAATTGGGGATACCACGTAAAAAAAGCCGCGCCCTGACTCTACCTCTGTGGTGGTGAGGAAAAGACCTCAATAGATAATGGCATGCAATCTAGAAAAAATATACATTTTATGTATACATAGTATCATAGTATACATTATATTTGAGTTTCGTGTCATTTTCTAATGAGGGTAGTCAAATGTTACCAATTTTCTTTCAGTATTGCGAATTGAAAAAATCTGTTGAAACTACGTTTTTCCAAAAAAAAAAAAAAAAATAGTTATTTTACGCAAGTTATTTATTTTTCAAAATATAGGACACTTTGTTTTTGTTGTCGATTTCGAAAAAGTTATTTCGTGTAGCCAATCATCTACTGTGATTAGGGTTATTATGATAATGTATATTATTATCATAATATATGTATATATAATTGTAATTATCTATTTCTGCTATACGTTTGCATGCATACGGCAAGTTCACAGTGACTCCCATTTTCCTGATATTTTTAAAATTTTTGCAAATTGTTGCGAATTTCCAAAATTGTCACAAATGCGCGAAATCGTGATGTTCGCCTCTGAAATGAAGAAAAATTGTATATTCGCAGTTCTTTAAAGAGAACAGCATATTAATCGACCGAATTCGTGGATGTCAGTTTTTAAAGAAATAGAGAAAGAACACTTGAAGAAAATCTTTTTTGCCCGCGCGGGAGAAAAACGCTGTGACCTTGGAGTTTGAACGCATTTTTCTCCGCTCTGGGCAAAAAATATTGTATGCACCACGGGAATAATGATTCCATTTTCGAGCGCGATCGAGACCCTCGGCTTCGCCTCGGGCCGCAAACGACGCGCTCGAAAATCGCACTATAATTCCCTTGGTGCATAAATATCTAATTTAGCATTCCAAAACAGGATTTGGGCCTGGAATTTATTTGGGCATTTAATCGTTGAATGACGAGGAAAAAAGGGACCCCCCCCCCCCGTCCCTTCGTCTTTTTTGATGGTCGACTCGGGTCGACTCCCACTCTACTCCCTCCACTGGCACCTATCGGCCCCGTTCTATTCCCTTCCATCAAAAGCTGCGATCTCTGCGATCGGGTTTGCATCACTGCGGCGGCATAGTATTTCTTATCTGCATTGTCTTTCTATCGTCCCGTGCCGGTTTTCCAAGATTTTTCGTTGTTTGCCTATGTGCCTTTAGAAATGTTGAGGTCCATATGAATTGGTTGTGGGTGTGTGAACTGATAACATCGTGGACTATACTCTCGAATTTTCTCGTGTCAGTGCTACTATGATATTCGATCTTTTACGAGCTTCAATATGTATCGGCATAAAGAGAGTCGTGAAAAAGCAAATGCTTCGCGTTTGCGAAAAAGAAAATTTCATGGAAATCTATTTTCCGGTAACAACAACGTTAATAGCGCCGATGAAGCCGTCCCAAACGATAGTGCCAAGGCGCGAAAGATGAAAGATGCTAGCGCGAAAGACGTGACTGTAAATATTTTGCACAGCTACCGAATCATTGACTTTTAGACAGTTTTTGGTGCATTATCACAATTTCTCGTGTGCGACAAGTGCAAACAACCTGTGACTTTCGCGGAAAGTGGACAACAAGGTCTCGGTTTCAAAATTGTTGTCTCGTGTGTGTGTGGTCGTAGGGAAATATTTTCTAGGCTATTGAATCATGCGGAATTTGAAATTAACAAGCGAATCGTACTCGTTACGCGATTACTTGGCATCGGGCGAGAGCGGTTGAATTTCTTTTGTGGCTTCATGGATATATGCAAAGGACTGTCAAGTGGCGCGTACGAGAATGCTGTGAAACATATCCATGACGCGGTGAATACCATGTTCAACGCATTTACCAAGAAAGCTATTGAAGAGGAAAAAGTGAAAAACGCAGAGAATGGCAGGTGTGAAACACACCTCAAAATTTCAGGGGATAGGTCTTGGAAGAAGCGAGGGGAATACTTCACTATATGTCGTCACGACTATCATCGGCTACTATACCGGAAAAGTTTTGGACATAGTCGTAATAAGCTCGTATTGCCAGGCCTGCAATTGTTGGAGTTCAAAAGAAGGCACACAGGAGTACGAAGAATGGTTCGAGACGCACCAAGAAACATGTTCAGAAAATCACGGAGGTTCCGCCGGTAAAATGGAGGTCGATTCAATTAACGAAATGGTCGCGCGGTCAGAAGAAATACTCGGGGTTAAGTACTTGAATTACATCGGTGACGGTGATTCAAAAACGTACGTTAGTATTGTTAAATCGAATCCCTATGGTGACGAGTATCCTGTAGTGGAAAGTGAGTGCGTGGGCCACGTCCAGAAACGTATAGGTACGCGGCTTCGAAAAATCAAGCAGGAAGCTAAACTTGGAGGCAAAGGACGTTTAACCGAACTTCTTATCAAAAAATTAACAATTTTTTATGGTTTGGCGATCCGGAGGAACTTGAAGTCCGTTGATGGCACGAAAACTGCTATCATGTCCACTCTGGATCACTACTGCTCGACCGACAAGCAGCCGAAACATCAAAACTGCCCTAAGGGCGCGGACAGCTGGTGCGAGTGGCGCAAAGCGGAGGCGGCTAAGCAACTCAAGTCCTACAAACATCCTGCTCGTGTCATTCTACCGGAGATGGAAAAACGCATTCGTCCCATATATGAAAACCTTTCTAGAGACGAACCCTTAACGAAGTGTTTGGGAGGATACACACAAAACGCGAACGAGTCGTTTAACGCTACGGTGTGGCGCCTCTGTCCAAAACATTTGCATTCAGGCCGAAAAATTGTCGAAATCGCCTCTTTTATGGCTGCAGGGATGTTCAATGAGGGTAACAGTGCAATTTTGGTGGTGATGGAACTGCTCAATTTGATCATTGGGCAGCAATGCAAAATGTACGCCGACCAGAGTGACGAGGCACGACTCTTGCGCGCGGGCCGACGCCACAGCGATTCTACTAAAAAGGCTCGTACTGCTCGAAGAAAGGCACGATTGACGGAAAACGAGTCAAACGAGGATTCCGAGGGGTTGCTGTATGGTGCTGGCATAGCTGACTAAAACACACTCGTGAGTTCTCACTGATTGCATTTTTTTCCGACCAAAAACTTTGAAGCGCGTTTTCTCGAAAACACTTTTTTATAGTCGGTAATCACGATTACGAGTAGACTACTAAACGTAGAAAGCTCAGTAAGCCCTTATTTTGTAGATAGTAGTTTACACAAATGCGTGAACCTCTAAAATCTATATTAAAAATTGTTGACACTATTTATCAGTTACTAACAACAACAAAAAAACAAGCGAAATTGGACTTTTTTTTAGTCATATGATATATTTGCAATAATAAAATATTTTGTAATATTATAGAGGTTCATGCACTTAAGGTATGCCTTATCTTTAAAACGAAAAAAATTGCATGTGTTTCAGATGATTGGTTCAGGCTGTAGAATGATTACCGCAAAAATCGATTTTTCGGAGGACCTTCGGAAGATGGCTGCTACAGCCGCCATTTTGAAAATTCATCGAACATGTATAATCAATAATTGTAGTTCAGGGATGTATCTAAATATACGTTTATTATCACGAAGCTGTCACATTGCTTTATTGCTGAATAAAAATTCATAAAAACGACCATTTTTTGAGGCTCCAGGTAGAGTGCCTCCCTTAAGGAATTCACAACGATTCAAAATTAGCACTGATGCGTTGTACTCAACTTATATTATTGTTTTTGTTGTTGTTCGAGAATTCTATGTCAATAAAGTCTTCGTAGACATTCGTTAACTGTTCGTTAACATTCGTCGTGAATTAGGTTACACTCGGCTGCATTCGGTGAATAGACAAGTCAGTGAGTCAGTGCAAATCAGTGTAAGTTGGTGTGAGTGCGCATGATACGCGAAAAGCAGCTATCAGCAACAATCAGCAAAAATCCAAGGAAAGTGAGGGAAAGTGAGGGAAAGTGGGGAGAGCGATTTCTTCTGTTGAAAAACTTCAAATTGATAGAAAATTTTGAAGGTAGGCAAAAAATTTTAGTTTGCAACTATTTTATGAAAATTTCACTGTATAAAATGTGCATCTTAAATTCGAATTTGTATTTTCCTGGCTGCAACAGACAAAAATTGCTTTGCGAGCACGTGCTCTTGTTTACTTGAGAACCATTCCGGGCAATTCCGGGTGTATCGTATTATCGTCTGTGGTATTATCATTTGCGAAAAAATATATATTTTTTCAATCTTCAGAAAATGGCGAACCAAAAGAAAAACCTGAAAAATTATCTCATCTACAAGACAGACGATGGATTCAGCATCTTCATGCGCCAGTGGTTGGAGGAAGTTAATACAGGGTACCTTACACCAGATGATTACGATTTCGACGATGTAATTTTCAACGAGGACGAGCCAAAAAAAAAAACATCTGGAGGAAAAAGTACATCCGTCGAATCGTCTTTTAATATGGTAAATCTAGTTGTGTGAAATAAACGTGATTCTGAATAGTTTTTTGTAATTATCTGTGTGCTAATCAGTATATACAGGCCATAATAATTAAATTACAATTAATAATTCAATGAAATATAATAAAATACATCGATTTTTGAGCTACGTATTTTTCATCAGAGTTTTGTTCATGTTTATTCTGTTAAATATTGGGAAATTTTTATTTTACAATATATATTTCATTCTTAAATATTTTTTTTTTTACCTTGAAAGAGCCAAAAACAGGTAATTATTTATACGTTTGGCTGTTCAAGAGGATTCACCTTTTAGTAAACGAGGAACATATGGAAACAGGAAGAACGCCACTCTAAGCTCGCTTAGCTAAATGAACAGAGTCGCTTCGACTCATTTTGCTGAACGATACGGAGGAATTATCGCGCCGAATAACATTTACTTGTCATACGCCATTCCCCATTTTTGTGAAAACAGATTTCGGAATCATTTGGTATACGAAAATTAACTTCTTGGGATTCCCACCTAAGTATCCTGTTTTTTTGACGATAATTCCTTCTAAATCATCTACGCTCGCTTAGCCAAACGAGCAGAGTCGCTTTGGGTCATTTGGCCGGGCGATATTGATGAATTGTCGCGCCGAATAACAGTTACTTGTCATTTGTCATTTCCGATTTTTGTAAAAACAGATTTCAGAATCATTTAGTATACAATCATTAACTTTTCGGGATTCCCACCTAAGTATCTTGTTTTTTTCGACAATAATTCTTTCTAAATCACTTACACGTTGCCTCCCACCAAAAAAATTCCGTACACGAGTACAGTTTAGTGGGTATATAAACCAGGCACAGGAGCTTCCGCGGCCTTCTTTCCTTTCTTCCTTCTTTCACTGGCTTCGGACGCTCTTAGACTGGGAGTCTCTGGCGGATTGCAGAACGCGTAAACGGGCGAATTACGAGTAAGGAAATTTCTGGGTTTAAATATTTTCTCTTGTTCTCAAATTTCAAATAGACTTTTCGAAGTCTGGTTTTAAAATACATTCCTGGTTTACAATTTCAAATAGACTTTTCGAAGTCTGGTTTTCAAATACATTCCTGGTTTACAATTTCAAATAGACTTTTCGAGGTCTGGTTTTAAAATAAATTTCTGGTTTACAATTTCAAATAGACTTTTCGAAGTCTGGGTTTAAGTATTTTCTCTCTTCTTAAGTTTCAATTAGGCTTTCCGAAATTTGAACCTATTATTAAATCATCCCCCCCCCCCCTCAGTGTCATCAATAAGTCCCAATAGCTTATAAGAGGCCAAGGGTTTGGCAAAAGCTCGGGGAATCTCCCCGCAGGCTGGATTCAAGGAATTCGACAAACGAGGGTGGTTTGGAGAAGGTTGGATGTGGATCAAGTTCTTCGAAGGACGGATTTCCGGAATTTCGACGTTGCCTTTCGGTTTGAGAACACCTCTTCCCGGGATACTAGAAGAAGAACGGAAAAAGCCAAAGCCCAATGGCACTCCCGCTAACCTAAAGGAAGATCATATACTTAGTCGAGTCTGGAGGAGTGGCCCTTCGCACGCCCAGTGCGTTTGCCGCCATTGTGGCACAACCTTCCGAGTACCTTCTTCGGTGGTTAAACTGACGACAAACGGCAAACTCATCATACGGGAACCCTGCACTGGTTGTCATATTGTCATCTTCGGAATCCTGGATCCCCGGCCAACCACCAACCTACCATTCACGATCAACCCCGGAAACCACAAGCCCCTTGGGAAAATAAGGCCCATACCTCGGAAATCGTTGCCAACTCCAGGGCCTTCCCACCCACGAAGGGAGCGCCCGGCCGTTGCACATCGGGGGCGCGTACTAGAGATCATTGATTTGACAGGTGAGGCGGCTACATTGATTGCCCAGGGCCCGGAGCCGGGACCTTCAGGCCGGGAACCACGGCCCCAAATCCGAGAGGAGACAACGACTCTGGAACTATCAGAGGCTTTCCGACGAGCTCTACGAGAAGGTCAACGTCGGCACCAGGAAACACGGGGGAATATACCTCAACCGGAAGTACCCGTTGGTCGTCCCGAAAATCAGAGACCCAGCCTGGATCAAAGAGTCGCAGAAATACTAAGGAGTGTGAACGGTTTTCCGCCCCCGTCATCGACACAGGCCGCCCGTGACCTTTCACCCCCTCTTTCCCCTCGCGCGGAAGCCGCCTTGCTTGAGGAGCCTGGAACTTCGGGTGGACCCTAGGAAGCCGTGGTTGCCCCCGAGAATCCCCCCCCTTTCCCCTCACATCTTCTATCATTTTTATTGTATGACCGAAGGAAAGGAAGAATATTGTAACGAAAAACAATATACCAACATTGATTGTGTATTCTAATAAAACAAAATTTGTTAAACGGAAATTGCGTCTCATCGACAACGCCCACTCCCACGTGAGTGTCTTCACCTTGGAGACACCTCTTGTTCCGAATACATAACAATACATAATAGTTCTGTTGGTTTTATATATTTTCAAAATTTGCTCAGTACTTTGAAGTTTTTCCATTATGACAACATTTTAATACATAACTTTTACGACTTAATTTTTTTTCTTTTTATTGAATTAATGGCCTGTACTTCAATATTCAAACTTATTGCAATTTGAAATTAACAAAATGTCTAGTACAGTATATTTACCTCAAGGAAAAAAAATTTCTGCTGTGTGGTTTTTTTTTTGTAGTTTTGGATCTTAATCCTATAATTAATTTTTTTCGCTCTTTTATTGCATTTTTTTTTCCTTTCATTTAGATTACCCTTATTGTCATTTTTTTAACTAATCTTAAGCTGTTGTTATTTTTATGTAAGTTTTTATCGCGGATGATGAAAAAATGTTAAGAATATAATTCTATCGATTAATTTTTCATGATTCCTTCTGTTCCCTCTTTATTATAATTACCCATTGAGTTACCCTGGTGACGGGGCTCCGAGAGACTTCCAAGAGACTTGCATATGCATTTCATAGTTTTTTTTGGTCGCTGATCAATAATCTGAGGTCAAATTTGGAAAATTATTTTATTTCAACAATTTGTTTTAACAATTATAAAAAAATAGTTACCAAGATGCATATGCTTTTCATGGTTTTTCAAGTCACTAATCATGTATCTGAAGTCAAATTTGGAAAATTATTTTGTTTAAACAATTTGTATTAACAAATTATGAAAAAAAATTCATTAAGATGCATATGTTTTTTATGGTTTTTGAGGTCGCTGATAATGAATCTGAGGTCAAATTTGGAAAATTATTTTGTTCGAACAATTTGTTTCAACAATTTAAAAAAAAAAATACTTACTAAGATGCATATGCTTTTCATAGTATTTTAGGTCGCTGATCATGAATCTGAGATCGAAATTGCAAAATAATTTTGTTCAAACAATTTGTATTTACAAAATAATTTCGCAATTTCGACCTCAGATTCATGATCAGCGACCTAAAAAACCATGAAACGCATATGCAAGTCTCGGATAATTGTCCGAGAGAGTTCTGAGAGTGGGCTCTCGGACCCCCGTTACTAGGGTAATTTTTGTAATATTGTGAATTTATTTCACTATATATTTCAATGCGTTTATTCTGATTTTCATTTACTAAAATCATTTTATTGGGACAATTTTTTTCTAAAACATTTTTAGATATTATAAATGTATATAATTTCTCAATTGAATTTCATATTTCCATGTTTATATATTTTTTATCATTGTAGTAGGTTATCATGATTGATTTTATTTAACTTGATTTTGTATGAGATTATATTCATTTAAATCTTAAGAATCCCTAGTAACTTGGATTTCTATTAACCTTTTTTGAAACCCCTTTCAAAAACTCGGCTTCTCCAATAATATTCCGATTTTCGATAAAATTAACTTTACAAAAAGAGTGATGTTTATGAAAGTTTTTTTTAGTTTTCATAAAGTCACTGTATAAAAACTTATAAACACTTTATGGTAAAGTGACTTTATAAAAAGAGTGGAATTTTATTTTAAAAAACTGAAATTTCATAAGGGGTTTTATAGAAAAATATATAAAAACACAAATTCCTAGGGATTATTCGAAATTTAACAGACTGCTTTCGATCCTCAGATTCTTACAAATTTGCGTAAGAGTCATACAGCATTGTTCAGAAAGCTTCTGATCTTGAGTCAGGAGTCAAGGAAGAAAATATGAGGAAATCGCGAGCGAGTCGCCATAAAAAACATCTTTCATCTCTAGCCAAAAGTGACTCCGAACGCTCTGAACATTCTAGTTGTGATGAATTGAAGCGTCCAGCGAGCAAAATTCAGCGTCATAAAACAGTTCCGTTCCGATCTTTGTCTTCATGCGTTGCTGTATCTTCGAAAAGTAAGATGTGTTCGATCATGCAAGATTTATTAATTAAAAAAAATTACTCATTAATAAACCCTGTATGTCATCTACTTTTTTTATGAGTTATGGTACAGTTTGACTTATTTGGTATGAAATTGTAATCATGGTTTTAACGAACAACCCCTAAGCGTCACATTTTTCATGATAATTTTACATTTTGTTGATTGTAAAATTTTATTTTTTAACATTTCTTTTAACATTTTTATAAAATTCAAGTGAACAAACTTGTTATATCGTTCAAGCAGTTCCGTTTCATTAAATTTATCCTTTTTTTTTCTATTTCATTTAGAAATAGGGAATTCTTACACCGTTTAAATGTCATGTTATATATTGGGAAATTTTTATTTCACAATATGTATGAATATATTTCTCTCTAAAATGTTTTTTTTGTATCTTGAAAAAAAAGGCCAGAGACAGGGCGATTATTTATACGTTTAAGTGTACAGGAGCAATCGCCTTATTTTTATGTTTGTAAACGAGGAACAAATCGAAACAGGAAGAGCGCTCATCTGAGTTCACTTAGTTGAATGAGCGGAGTCGCTTCGGCTCATTTTGTTGAACGATACGGAGGAATTATCGCGCCGAAAACATTCAATTGTCATTTGTCATTTCTGCTTTTTTAAGAACAAATTTAAGAATCATTTAGTATACAAAAGTTAACTTCTTGGGATTCCCAGTTAAATATCCTGTTTTTTTCGACGATAATTCTTTCTAAATCATCTACGCGTTGCCTCCCACCAAATTTCTCGGTACACGTAAACAGTTCTGGGAGGGCTATATAAACCGGGATTCTCGGCGGCTCGCATTCTTCTTTTCGGAGCTTTTCCTGGGCTTTGGACTGTACACCTCTAGCGGTATCCGGGAAGAAATCTGGGCTTTTCAAGGGAATTCTGAGCGGCTGATCACGAGTAAGGCGATTTCTAAATTTAACTGTTTTCTATTTTCAGGGTAATTACTTTTTGGCATTTCTCAGTGAATTCAAGTTGGTTGTTAAACCGGCTTTAAATTAAAGATTTTTGGAATTACTTTTTGGCATTTCTCAGTGAATTCAAGTTGGTTGTTAAACCGGCTTTGAATTAAAGCTTTTTGTAATTACTTTTTGGCATTTCTCAGTGAATTCAAGTTGGTTGTTAAACCGGCTTTAAATTAAAGATTTTTGGAATTACTTTTTGGATTTCTCAGTGAATTCAAGTTGGTTGTTAAACCGGCTTAGAATTAAAGATTTTTGGAATTACTTTTTGGCATTTTTCAGTGAATTCAAGTTGGTTGTTGAACCAGCTTTAAATTAAAGATTTTTGGAATACCTTTTTTTTATTATTAATTACTATTACAACTCGGCTATTAAACTGGAACGAATTCTCGACCCAAACCCGAAATGTATAACCAACGCCCGAATTTCCTTTGTATTCCCGTTCAGTGTCAGAAAAAACATATACGAGTCTAGAGGAGGCCCGGAAACAGGCCCGCCTGATAGGGCTGCACCCACGGGACGGGTTCGGGAAGTATGACCGGAAGGGATACCTGGAACTCTGGGCCAGCCTACAAATCCTCCAAGGACGTGCATTGGGTACACAATCTTTTTCAGCACCTTCCCCGTCAGCCATATCCCTAGTTATTAAAAAACAAAGGGAACTCCGTACCCCTCAAGATACGCCGGGGAGGTCGAGCGCTCCGCATTCCGCGAAGAACATTCCGTTGCCGGACGGCCCCGAACCGGAAACTCGAAAGGAAAGTTCACTATTCGGACTTGGTCACCCCGTCTCCAACCTCTCGGGGGTCTCTAGGCCAGTGGGGATCGTTAAACCCATCCCCCGAAAACCGAGGGAAACCCCACGACGACGTCCTGGGAGAAACGCTGTCCCGGGGAACCAACGGCCTTTGGGAGTCAACCAGGCGAAGGGCTCCCAGACAGCCCCAATCGTTATCGACATCTCCAACGACGACGCCCCGGAACCGTCAATGTCACAAACAACGCCACAAACAGTGTCACGAACATTCCCACCCGATTTCCGACGGGCCCTTGGACGTCTCGCCCAGGGCTTAGCTGAAGCGGAGCCGTCGCCCCCTCTATCCCCCGGGACAGAAGCCGACCCTCTGCGAGACTCAGAATAATAGAAATTTCCTAATGTCTCCGGAACGACATTGACTTTGTGAAATTATCCGGACAAGAACGAGTTGAAAATTTGATCATAAACAGTGTTATGAGAGATTAGATTGGGCTTTTCATTGACAACACCCTTGTTATGGATTAATTATTCAATACTTAACAGTCATGATCATAATTTCTGGATAATATAAAATCAGCATTGTAATTACCCAGTGTTAATGTATTTACTATCTGTTTTTTGCAGGCAGACATGTCGATTTTCAAGAAAATAAAGACGGCAAATTAGGCTGTACCACCTCGAACTTTGAAAATACCAAGACGACTGAAAGCGAAAGTGATTCTTCCCTGAGAACAATCCTACTCGGTATAATTGATAATTATTTTTTTATTAACCCTCTCAAAATCTTTCCTTAATTTTTATAGTTGACCCTACTTTACCCTATGCTTTCAGGGTGTTCTCAACTGATTTAAGACGACTCGGGATCTGTTGTAGTGCGAGAAAGACGTATAGAAAGGATTGTGAGAAAAGAGGATGAAAAAAGAACGTCTTCCGAGTCGTCTTGAATAATGATTTCAGTATTGATCCGAAGAACCTTAAGTGTTAGCTCTTAAAGTTAAAAAGGGATAATAATAAGGGAGTAAATTTGACTTAATTAATATCTCCTTTCCAGAGTTTGCAAAAGAATCTCTATCAAAGATTAACAAACTTCAGCTCACGGTTGATAACTTGACAAGAAAGGTCAGCAGCTTAGAAATCTCTTTCACCAACTTCACTAAGCGTTCAGAAACCTTAAGAAATGGAATGTATGATGACGTCGAGAGGGATCTTCCGTTTCCAGACATGGCGGCGTTTGAAAATTTTGAGCGGAAGTTGAAAGAAGCCTCGTTCGTGCAGAAAACGGAAATTGTTCAACTGTGTCAAATACATTTTTTTTTTTTTAATGCAGGGCTAATAACTGAAGTTTTTTTGAAACCTAACAAGTTGCTCAAAATTTTCCACTAAAAATTCCTTGCTAAAATTCATCAGAAAAGCTATATAGAGATCCGAAAAAAGCTGTGTATTCGATAACGTGTGTATATCGAATTCATTTTAAAAAGATATTATATTCTTGAATTAATTGTAACGATGAAAAAATACAATCGATATGAACTGTCAACAAATATTGTTCGAAGTTTTTGAAAATGATACTAAAAATTTATGCTGGCCAAAAATAGCAGCTATATTTTTGTTTGTTAAATTACTTTATATAACAATTACAATAATTAATTTATGTTATTTATTTTGTTGAATTGAACCGCTAGAAATTATGTGTAATGGCATGAAACAAAGTAATATTACCAATTTTTTTGAATATTGCATATAAATTAATGAATCAATAAGCGAGAATTACTCACACGCCGTTCATTTTACTTTTTATGCAAAACCAGCAATAACAAGCAATGAACGCCCCCTGTGAAATGATCATAATGATTTCGCTTACCGACCGGCGCATAGTAGTCAAAACTGGCTATAAAGACACCCATTATAGCCCGGAAAATCGGACATTATGAGGAATGTCATAAATATAGATACACACTATAGGTTCTCCCGCACGCGAGCGCGTTTGTGCCCGTTCGTGAGCGAGGTAACTATTCGCGACAACTGTCAATATCCTATACACTTGTGTTTTGTTGTGCTTTGTAATTTACCATTTTTCGTTAAAAAAAAGTTTAAAAAACTGAAAATCATGGACGAATCTTTGCCACGCCATATAATGCTGGCTGCCGAAGAGGCACGACAATTCGTCATGCCTCCAAAATCGAAAACATTGTACGAAAATCAGTACGAGAAATTTATCAATTGGAAGAAAAAAACGAAATCGAATCCGTGCACGAAACAGTTTTGATCGCCCATTTCAACGAGTTGTCAACAAAATATGCTCCCACAAGTCTTTGGACATTTTATTCTATGTTAAAGACAACGCTTCTCTTTAACGATAATGTTGACATCACGAAATATTCCCAGCTGATTTTCATTTTGAAAAATAAAAGTAAAGGATTCGAAAGCAAGAAATCTGAAGTTTTCACTACGGCAGAGATGACGAAGTTTTTGGAAAGTGCACCTGACGACATTTATTTACTGACAAAAGTGAGTGAAATCATTCAGTTGTATACGAAAAAAAGCAATTTCATTATAAAATTTAATTTTTAATTTAATAAAATTCAAATGTTAAAAACGAAACGTTTAGTTGATAAAAAAATAATTAACTGTACCATTTTAAAATTAGATTAAAAATTAAACTTCGAATTGTATGAAATGTATTTTCTTTGAATTTGTAAAATTTATTGTATCATAAAAAAAATAATTTGATAAAATACAAGATTTATTTTAATGTTAAAACACTTTAAAATGGGAAGAAGAGTACAAAATCGTTCATTTTATATACGGAAAAAGAGGATTTTTCAAAGTTTAATTTTATACTCAAGTTGAACTAATATTCACAGGTCGTTTTGGTTTTTGGAATCTACGGAGCGTGCCGCGGAAAAGAAATTTTGGACACAAAAATCACCTATGTCAAGGAGCAAGGAAATCTTCTCACAGTCAATATTCCTGACACTAAAACATCAAAACCACGGCGATTTGTTATCAGTGAAGAACATGTCCCACTCGTCAAAAAATACATGGCTTTACGACCATCCCATGTGAAAATCGACAAATTTTTTTTGAAATTCAATAAAGGAAAATGCTCAGCGCAACCAATTGGCAAGCATAAAATTGCGGAGATGCCAAGGGACATTGCTCGATTTTTGGAATTACCGAACCCTGAAAATTACTCTGGACACGCTTTCGGGCGCTCCTCTGCAACCCTACTGGCAGATTCTGGTGTGAGCATGACGAACCTAAAACGCCACGGTGGATGGAAATCAACCGCGGTTGTTGAAGGTTACGTTGAAGAGTCAATCCAAAACAAAAAACAAATTGGAAAAATTATTTCGAGCACAATAACTTTAAACACTGAATCAAAAATTGAAAAGATTCATATTCAAAATACAGAAAACGTTAGTAAAATTCAAAGATCGAATTCTCAAATTTTTGTTCAACCAGGGCAAAGTTTTGGATTGACATTCAATAATTGTTCGATCAAAAACGTTATCATTCATTCAACCAATGCTGAAGAAAAAAAATTCATAAATCATTCGTTAAAGAATACATATTAATGTAAATTTGATATTTCATTGTGAAAAAATAAAAGTGTTAATTCCGAAGACTGGTGACGAAAACTTTTTATTATCCTGTCCATGATGAAAACATTAAAATTCTTACGATTCACACAAAATAATTCTATAAAACCCGAATCCAATTTAACATTACACGATTGTTTAAATTACCATATAAATTATTTTTTATAATGAAAATTTTTGAAATTGAAACAAAATATTTTATAGAACATGAAATTCGACTTGATACTGAAATACATGTAATTTTGTAATGATTAATGACGTCAAATTAAGTTTTTTTTTTCATTTAAAAATTACGTTTTGTGA
This sequence comes from Platygaster robiniae, assembly GCA_028476575.1. Classification (NCBI taxonomy): domain Eukaryota; kingdom Metazoa; phylum Arthropoda; class Insecta; order Hymenoptera; family Platygastridae; genus Platygaster; species Platygaster robiniae. The sequence goes on from CM052021.1 coordinate 41,657,857, forward strand.
TAATCAGGGGGCTCCGCCCCCTGAACCCCCGGCGGGGGCTTCGCCCCCTGGACCCCGCCCAGGTGCTCCGTCGCCCGAACCTTCCCCCCTCTTCCGCCCATCGAATTAATCCTCACACATCCTATTTACATCTACAATATAAACATAGCAAAACATAGGGCTCGTTGTTTCGCCGTGTCGGTGAGCAAAACCATTACAATCATATTCACAGTAGACCTCTCATCGCTCGTTATTATTGGTTTTGCATAAAATATCGTATGCACCTCGGACAATACATGTCCGTCTTCATGTGCCAGTCGTGATATTTACAGAACATGTCATCAGACCATGCGCGCCGTAGGCGCGCATGGTCTTTCGACCTGTTGTGCAAACATCACGATCGGCCCATAAAGACGGCCGTATAGTCCTCGGAGCATAATATACTATTAATGTAAATCCAAAGAATTGTATGTATTTTTATAAATGTTATTTTATTTCATTCTCAATTCATGATTTTCAGATATCAATTCATCTGATAATTATGTATGTACTTCAAACGCTTATAAAATATTACGTTCTTTAGATGAAAAACTCCACAATAAGTCGTGAAAATTAGGAGAAATGAATTTTTGCAGGCTACGTATATGAAAACAATTGGCGGAAACGATTGCCATGAGATGCTCCAAAATATCCTCAAACGTTTCATTTCGAACCAACTAGCATTGCGCTTCAACGTTGCAGGGAAACAGAAGAAGGTGGATGAAGATGTGGACGTAGAGGCAAAGAAGCCTTTAAAAGACACTCTATTTTTTCAGTGTATGATGAGTATGTACCGAATATTTTATACATATCTTCTCATCTTCATATTGCTTTCATTCAATCTTTGAAATTCGAATGAATGTCATTGCAAGTTTACTTTAAACGTATATATTTTATTTATTCGAATTACTTACTTTTACTCTGTAATGTTTACAAATTTTATAATGAAATCTACACTACAAAATATATATTTTGTAATTAAAATTTATTTCTAAATTACCAACAAAGTTACTTATCATTAAGTAATACGAGGGGGGACCCAAAAGTAACAGGAATTGTGTTACAACTTTTTTATTGACAAATTTTTTCACACACAATTTTTATCACCTTCAAAGTAACCCCCATTGACTGTAATACACTTGTTCAATCTTTTTTTCCAGTGTTCAAAACAGTTCTGAAATTCATTTTTTTCAATGTTATTTAAACCTTCCAGCGATTTTTGTTTCACCTCTTCTACAGTCCCAAAACGTTTTCCTTTCATGTCCCTTTTGAGTCTAGGGAACAAAAAAAAGTCACAGGGGGCAAGGTCCGGTGAATAGGGGGGGTGAACAATCGGTGTCATGCCGTTTTTGGTCAAAAATTTCTTCACGGACAGCGCTGTGTGGGCAAGTGCATTGTCGTGGTGGAAGAACCAATCTCCTGTGCGCCAAAGATCCGCTCTTTTCTTCCGGATGTTCTCCCTCAACCTTTTCAAAACCTCCAAGTAGAAGTGTTGGTTGACCGTTTGGCCTGGAGGAACAAATTCTGCGTGCACAATACCTCTGCAATCGAAGAAACAAATGAGCAATGTCTTGATGTTGGACTTCACTTGGCGTGCCTTTTTTGGACGAGGCGAGAGAGGTGTCTTCCATTGGCTTGATTGCTGCTTTGTTTCGGGATCGTAGCCATAGCACCATGATTCATCGCCAGTTATAACCTTGAGAAAAAAATCTGGGTCTTCATCCAACTGATTTTGCAGCTCAAGACAGGCCTGAATTCGACGCTCCTTTTGATCGTCGGAGAGAAGGCGAGGAACAAATTTGGCTAAAATCCTCCTCATGCTCAAATCTTCAGTTAAAATCCTCTGAATTGAACTCCATGAGAATCCAGACATCTCACAAAGTTGATCGATGGTTCGGCGACGGTCTTCATGAACAAGAGTGTTGATTTTTTCAATGTTTTCGTCCGTTCTTGAAGTCGAGGGGCGCCCAGAACGAGGTTGGTCTTCTATTGACATCTCTCCATTCTTGAAACGCGATAACCAGTCGTACACACGCGTTTTACTCAAAGCATTGTCCCCATAAGCTGTTTTCAGCATCACAAGGGTTTCCGCGGGTGTTTTTCCTAACAAAAAACAAAATTTTACAGCCGCGCGTTGCTCTCCGCACTCAGCCATTTCACGTTTTCGCCGAAACGGAAAAAGTCGTTTCACTAGAAAAATTCTTACGGACGAACGAATGCACTCACAGCAAATGAACTTTGCACACTGACTTGGGAGAGTAGCAGCTTGGAAGAGAACCAGTGGAGAACCCGATCCGCCCCTCCGCGGTCCCCCCACCGCATAATTCCCGTTACTTTTGGGTCCCCCCTCGTAAATACCTATAAGTGATAGACACTCAACCCTGCTTAAAGAAATCCATTAAAAACCATTGAAAATCAAACGAACTTCTAATTTTCATGAATTTCCATAAAAATTCGTTAAAATCTACGTTTTGTGCAGGAGCAGCTAGAATGAAACATACTAATCTGGATGAAAGCTCGCTTAAATCAATAACGATCGGCCCTTGGCTGACTGGGGCGACATTACGAATAAAAAGAAAATCGTAAGAACCTCTTTTTTTTTCAAGTTCAAGTGTAAATAAGTTCCAAAAATTTAGTATTGGCTTATAGCGTTCGTTCTAGTCTGAATTCTGTATTTAGTTTGAAGAAATTTCACGTTATACATATAAAATTTCTACGACATGGTTGACAAATATACGTTTAAACTTTTTTCAATGTATAATTTCATGCAGCATTTAATTAACCTTTCAATTTTTCTCTATTTCAGAGAAAGGCGACAAGCAACATACGTCGCAACAGGTGTTACGACTCTTGCAGGTGCGAGAGACGCAGTTCCAGACGAATAATTTTCTTTTAATGTTTTACACGTGTATATGTACATATCGTCCGATGGAAGTGCAATATTCGATGAATATATACATACATTTTATTGAATATGTCAGTGTTCGTTACTTTTTCGTATAATTAATTGGAATCTGAAACTGTTTCTCAGAATATAACTTAAAATAAAAACGAAAGACGTTAATTTGGCTCTCTAAATTAGTGAAACTCACGACTGATCTGTTAATTTACTAATATTCAGACAAAAATATATCACTACTTGAATAGAAAGGTAATGTAGTACTTACATACTGAATACGAGTGAATTTCCACTGATTCTCAGTGAGTTTCACTAATTCATTGAGTTCCGGCGTAGGCTTGTAAAAAGATTTCTACTAAATTTCTTTTATATTACTGAAAGCTCATGTACATCTTGCTGAAAGCTTTCAAAAACGTTACAGCAACAAATCTGATAGGTTGCGGTATTAATGTTCTCTCCTGAAAGACTTCAGTTACCTTTCTTTTGACGCTTTCTGTAACCTTTCATTGGCAACCATACGAATTTGCGGACATTTAAGCTTACAAATAGGTTGCTGAAAGGCTTTCAGTAAGCTTACAGAAAGGTTGTTAGGTTTCTTGGGAAAGCTTGTTGCAAGCTTTCTGAAACTAACTTTGCCGTCTGGGATGTTACTGTATCTATAGTTTAAAGGTAAAAATATTGCAAAAAACTTGTTTTTCAAAGAACATTTAGATTTAAACAATACAAATTCATGTACGAAAGAAATTGAAATCGTGTACCTTTAAGTCTAAAAGACCGATTACACAGCCCCACAAAATAAAAAAAGTACCTGAATTTGGGATCGCGACATATATTTTCCTACGTATTTTGAAGCGCTGAATCCGAATCTGCTATTAGAATTGGCCGAATGGGTCTAAGTTCGGCCCTAACGTCTATTTTTTAAAGTGAATTTTAGTGTTTTTTGTAGTTTTTGGAGGTTAATGGTCGAGTACACTCTCCGACACTTCCCGTTTTCGGGGCTGTAGGGGAAGCAAAGAGGAAAAAATCAGAATGCCCTCTCTCCCACGACTCAAGGTAGCTACGTGAGGCGCGCAAATTCAAACGCTCTCAAGCGTTGAAATGTTTCCTCCAGTTGTTTTTACCAAGTTCAGTCAAAGATGAACTTTTTTAAGTATGGAACGGGTGCGAATAAGAACAATTATACTGAAAATTTACACATGTTCTTTTTATTTTGGACATAATCGTAGGGTCAATGTATAAATAATAATTTTTTTATATAAAACGCCTTTTTTATATAGCTCAATTTTATTTCAATTGAATAATTTTCCCTTCGCAATTTTCAGCAGTTTCAAAACTTCCTTATTTTTTTGCATCTTACAGTAGTTCATTACATCTGTCATTCCTTGGACAGCATCTTGTTTTAAAACTGTCGCAACATCCACAACCGAATCTGGCCCACTTTCAATCAAATCCTCTGACTCATTTGTCTCATCTATTGATAAAAAATGACAGAAATTAGTACACTATGATATATACAATAATAGTTATTCAAGAAATTATTGGGTATTTGTTAACTTGTATTATAGCACAGGAATTAGATTTAATCAATGTTGCCTGAGTACAGTAATAAATTTAATTAATTACCAATTATTTTTTACTGTAAATGTAAGAGATAGTATGCAGGATGTAATTGCTAGGCCCTGCTAGGGATCGTTAACAACAAATTAATGAGTAGAATATTTTCATAGAAATTTACATGTGTATGGAACACAAATATTTTAGCTATGTTTGTAAACATTTATGTAAATATAAAATTTTCTCTGAATATTTTTGGTAACAAAACTTGTATGGAGCTGAAACAAGTATTTGAGTAATACCACCTCTACCAGTATTAGCAATTTGAATAATTTCATTGTCTGACAACATCAAGCCGTTGTTTTGAGAAATCCAAACATCGACTTCTTTCGTAGTTACATCTCGAAATCCAGCAATCTTATTGCAAAGGTCAACAAGAACAATTTTTACAGAAATGACGGACTCATCATTTGATTGTGCAGTGCAGAAAGAGGGGAGTAAATTTCTCCAATATTTCTTTATTGTAGCAGGCAAAACCATACGCCAGGCTTCAGCAAGCCAAAAAATTGCATTTTTATGGTGATGTCTTTCATGTGCGAGATAATATTTACTTGTTGATTTTGAACGTCTAGAATGGACTTTAAAAGTAGAGTACTGTAATTTTTTTTTACATTTTGAATAATTCCTTGGTCACACGGTTGAATAATTGCAGTACAGTTTGGAGGCAAAAAATTCACTTCAATGTCCCCTTTTTTCAAATTAAAATTCTTATGATGACTTGAAGCGTTGTCAATTAAAAGGATAGCTCTCACTGCTAAATTTTTTTTTTTAAAGAAAAGTCACAAATGGCACAAATTTATTTTCAAACCACTCTGTGAATATTTGAAAATCCATCCAGGCATTTCTTTGATTGACATAATGGATAGGTAATTGATCAATTGATAGATTTTTTAGAGCTCTCGGTTTTTTTGCTTTACCAATTACAAGAAATGGAAGTTTGCAAGTTCCTTCCAAATTAGTGCAAGCCATAAGGGTAATACGTTCTTTGTTGACTTTGAAACCTGGAGCATTATTCTCACTTCCATCAGCAAGAGTTTTTTCCGGCAAAAGTTTGAAATACGAAGCAAATTCATCAGCTTTGAATAATTGTTCGCCTGTCAAATTTAACGTTTCCATATTTTCCAGCAACGTTTTTCGAAATTCTTCAATCCTAGTTACATCAGCCGAGAGTTTTTCGCCAGTAATTGCCAGTTGACGCACTCCATAAGTTTTTTTCCAACGAGTTAGCCATCCATCGCTCGCAACAAAATTTTCTGTTGACCCAACTATCTTTGACATTGCAAGGGCTTTTGCTTAAAAAATCACATTATTAATGAGTTAATAAATTTTTAAACTTAAAAAAATTTAATTTGAATTGCAAATTCGATTTTTTTGCATTCATTTTTTTTATTCAATTTAATTTTTTTAAGTTGAATTTCAATTTTCAAAATTTGAATTTTAAAGAAGTAATTCAGAAGTTAAGTGAATTAAAGAATGTATAAATTTATAAATATAAAAAAATTAATTTGAATTTTTAATTCAATATTATTAAATTAACTTTTTTATTGAATTCAATTTGTTTTAGTTCAATCTCAATTTTCATAATTTAAATCTAAAAAATGTAATCTAGAAGTTGTATGAATTAATAAATTTAATAATTTTTTATTCACAAGAATTTTAATTGAATTCTTAATTCAATTTTTTTGATAAACTTTTTTTTATTGAATTTAATTCTATTAAATTTATTTAAAAAAAAATTGAATTGATTTTAGGAAGTTTCAATTCAGAATTCATTGCATTTTACCACATTACATTTTATTCAAATATTCTAAAAAAATGTGAAATTTTTGCAGTTCTACATTTTGAAAAATTTTAAATTATTGCACGAAAATTCCTGGAAACAAATACACTTTATTAGGTTCCTAAATTTTCTTTATTTTACAGCTTTTTCATGGTAAGTTTTGAATTTTACCTTTAAGAACAGAGCCTGAAACGGGAAATCCAGCTCCTTGCATTTCCAAAAACCATATGTGTAGGGCTTCATTTAAATTTTCATTGCCATGTTTTTTGTTTGGATTTTTCGAATTTTTTTCAGTAATTTCATCTTCTTGTTTCCGCCACTTACGAATAGTCGAAACATCAACATTATATCTTTGGGCAACGTTTTTCACATTACTCCCATCTTGTATCTCCTGCGAAATATTTGATTTGGTTTCGACTGTAAGCAATTGGTTTTTTTTACGCTTTTTGGCTTGCAGCTCCATTGAATCCTGTATAAAAATTTCCTCAATAGGTTATGTCTTTCGTATGTAAACAAATCTTCAAAGAGGAAAAAAAAATATGTATGTATGCCGTTTTGTTCGGAGTACGTATTTAAATGTTGAGACTTACCTGTAAATTATAAATTTATAATTTCTACTGTGCACCCAAAAAACACGTTTTATACAGCAAAAAATTTCACACGAATTGCACACTGCGTTCAGCATATATGTCACTGGAAGTGTAGGAGTACCCGCACGTAGTCGCGCCGCGTCTGTGCGCGAGTGAGAAAAGGCAAGAGTCAGCAAGAGTGGGGGCAAGCGAGCGCAGGGGAAATCGAGAAACGGGAAGTGTCGAAGCGGGAAGTGTCGGAGAGTGTACTGTAATGGATTCTGATTCAGCACATTCAAGTTTATAGAAAACCATATGTTTCGTTCACAGATCAAGAATTTATTTTTTTTGTAAGTGGCTATGCACCACTTAAGCAGAAAAAAAGTATCTTGATCTGGGAACATGACACATGTATTCTTATGTATTTTGACACGCTGAATCGAAATACGCCATGAGAATGAGTCCAACGGGTTCAGGTATAGCCCTAACGATAATTTTTTTACGAATTTGAGTGATTTTCTGTCATTTTTCGAGGTAATGGCTGAACCTAGACCCATTGGGCCAATTCTGATAGCAGATTCGGATTCAGCGCGTCAAAATACATAGGAAAACATACGTCGCGATCCCAGATCCAGGTGCTCTTTTTTTGTGGGACTGTGTTATTCTAACTCTAAGATTGTACATGATTATTTTCTGTAAATTTTTAAGGTAAAAGATCTAGTATAGTACACGGAGAGAAAACTTGATGGAAATTTTACTTTTTCCAAAGTAAATCACTTGTATTTGCAAAAGTAACTAATTTTTACTATGGGATTCTATTATTTACAGTTAAATGTATAAGGTTTACATTGCGAAAAAGAAAATCTCTTAATTTTGATGCAATTTTTCTGCATGGGAAAAATGCTGCGTATCAACTAAGAAACTATTGTGTGGGAGTTTAAAATTTACTTTGCAAAAAAGTAATTTCTACAACAGGCGCCCTCTGTAATATTTCATCCCTGTGGGGGAAAATTATTTATTTTCAAAGGATTTTTTCACATTGCCACTTGTTCTTTTTCTCATTTGACAAAATAAAAGGTATTGTTGAAGAAAAGTTGATTTTGCGTATAATATGAGGGTTCGTTTTCATATGCATAGTCGGCACTTTTCGCTTCTCGCTCGGTAAAATTTCATGAGCAACGATTCGTATTTACGCGTATTTATTCGTATTAATCCGAAGTGCATTTATTTCGCTCTTTACAAGCGGGTCGATGCCGGTCGATGCTGAAGTAAATTGATGTGCGTGCTAACGTGCTAATGTATCGTAATAGTCAAGTACGTGAGTAAAACGATCTTCGTTTGTTTCGTTTCGTGTTTACCGGCACCGGCGCATCTTTTCTCCGATTTTATTAGTGTTTTCATCGAAGAAATTCTGTCCTCGGTTCGTTGATGACATGTAAGTAAAATCTGAGCAAAATTATTGCTTTTAATTTATCTATAGATTTATTCGTTCTACACTTTTTCATACTATTTACAGATATCTGAAACTTGCGATCGCAAGAATCTATCAGTTTCGAGCAAGGTTGTATTGCAATTGTAATGGAATCTGTTTTCGAGGATTATGAGGAAGAAACTATTTTTTACACGAACTTATGTTTAAAAATTTGGTTTTTTGAAGGATTTCAACTATTGTCTGATATTTGTGAGATTGATAAACTAAAAGATGATGACTTTACAAAAAGCTGTGCTTTATTTTAGTTTTTCTTATTCGCAAACTCATTTTATTATACTTTTTTCTGCAATCATGTTTGACGACGCTTAAGATAAATAATTCAGAACAACCGCTAGTAATTCTAGTTTTCATACAAAATTTGTGTCAAAATTACATATTTTTCAAAAAATATTTAAGATTTTATAAATGACTTTACAAAAACTTTATAAAGTGTCAGTGAATTCATAAAAACATTTTTATAAAAAACGGTCAATAAAAAGTGTTTTAAAGCTGAAAATTTTATAAATATTTTGAAAAACCTTTTCACGAAACGTAAAAAAACGGTTTTTGTGGAATTTATATAAGATCTTTTTATAAAATAACACGCTGAGAGCAAAAGCGAACTTAGAAAAGGAAAAGGATATGGAAACTCTGTGTATTCTCCCTTTTTTTCGTGCACTTTTGCTCACAGCGTGTCAAATGTACATTAGTGCATAAAAATTTCTATGAATTTTTAAACGTTTTTATAGATATTAGAATCTCCGGGGACAATATTAGCTCAACATGTTTTCAATACTGTTTACAGATTTGTCTCGAACTTCAAGATTGCAGTTTCGATTTTTTTTCCAAATCACGAAATCTGTGATTGAGAATTATGGGGTATAAAACTATTTTTTACTAGAAAAGTTATTTTAGACCATTTGTTTTATTTACAATTTTAACTATTGTTACAAAATTTTAAGCTTTCGAAACTGCAATTTGAAGTATACAGTTTTTAGTCGTATTTGAGGAAGTTGAGGAGATATCAAAATGTTTTGATTGAAAGTCAACTTTTCTTTTCGGAATTCATGCATAAAAAAATTTCACTTTAATATTTGAAACTCTATGGGTTTAATAGATAAGCTAGCTTTTGAAGTGTATGGAGAATAATATCGCAGATTTAAATTTTCATATTTATGAACTAACTTTTTATAGTTGATTTATTATTATTATCATATTATTTTCTTATTAATTTATTTTAATTATTATTTATATAAATTATTATTAATTTTCTATATTAATAATAACTTCGGCTTTTTATAAATTATTAAATTTTCCTTACAATTTACAAGAATCGTATTTTTTGAAAGAAACGCTACTTCAAATTCACACATGAAAGGAACATAACATCGGAATTTATAGTATCATTGCTTCGCCAAAAATTTTGAAATGATTTACTTTCTCAATTTGTGTTATAAAAATTATTTTTTATGTCAAGAATTCAGAACTTGAGGACAATCAAGGGCTGACGATGATTGACAATCATTGATTGATAAATTTCATTAGAATAATAATTATAAAAATTTACTATTCAAATCCAATTCAAATTTATTATAAAAATCATATAATTAAGTCATAATACATTAAATAAACATATACATTATTATCCATTGTTATATAAATAACAAGTACATCAATATTCTATTTTATACTACATTACAGGATATTTGTGTATATATATATATATATATATATATATATATATTCTTTTGTTACTCACATAATCTATTCTATATACACATTACATCAATGTATGGTACGTGTAAATACATGCATAATTGAAATATAATTATTTATATCACTATGTTAATGATTACTCACTACATTGCTTCGATAGAAATTTCACTCAATTCTAGTGGAAATCCTACGAATCAAATTCGAGAGGAAATTGAACTCTAAATGAGTGACATTTCAATCGTTTTAGAGTGACACTTCACTCCCCTAGTAACTGTGATTTTGATAAACTACTTTATAAAATGCTTTATAAACCGACCTTACAAAAACTTGATAAAATATTTTAATTTTTAAAGTGACTTCATTTAAAATATTAAGCTCTATTAAAGTTATATAAGGAGGTTTATAAAGGTCCCTTATAAACCTTGAACAAGTTTATAAGGTACCTCATAAAACTTGGACGAACTTTATAAAGTGCCTTAAAAATTTAATCAAGCTGTATGAGGTACTTCATAAAAATTTTTGCATTTTATAAAGACACTTATAAAGCTTTTATTTCTTGGAAATTGAAAATAATAAGGTATGAGACTGTATAAAGTGTTTTTTTAAAAAAATAAAATTTGTTATAAAATTATTTTATTAATCTGAGTATTCTTTATAGTAATTTTATAAGGCCATTTTATAAAAATTAATGGTTTTATTAAGATTTTTTTAATTTTCATAAAAATTTAGCTATTTTTTTAAAAATCAGTTACTAGGGTCAAAAAAAGAGAAATAAGCCACTCAATTTTTTCGAGTGAAATTTCACTGATTAGGAGTTAAATTTTCACTCGAGATTGATTTGCAAAATTTCAACTTGAATCAAGTGAAACTTTTACTCGTAAAAATTTTGAGAGTATAATATATAACTCAATAACATCCTATATACACTGAAAGTTGACCAAATATTTAATCAAACACGCACGTTTTAACCATTTTTCCAACTTTAAAAAAAATTACATAGTCTTACTACTTTCTGTCAAATTTGATGGTATAACATGCTGTAGTAGATTGAAGTTGAGAATTTTTGAAGTTTGAATTTGAAAAAATATTAAGTTAGTTTTTTTAAAATAGGTTTAAAATGAACCTGAAGACAAATTTTTACTGCACTTATCAATATTTTTGACAGCCTCATTTGCCTTCACTTCTCAACCGATCGACAAGCCTAACTGCGATCGCATCTTTCGATGTAACGGCATCGCGAGACGCTTCTTTGTTCGACCTCAAGTCAATCTCAAATTTGAGCCCTTCAACGGCTTCAACAAGTTTTGAGAATACTGTAATTTTTCTAGAAGCACCTCCAAGAAGAGAGAATGCACTTTCGACGAATCGTGATCAACAAATTAGACATATCGATCAAGTGAGTTTTCTGAAACTTTCTGTGCACATCCATTTTTTGAAGAACTGTCTGCAGGTAAAAATACTCCAATGAAATAAAAATTTCATGTTCACAAGATCCAATCAAATATTTGAAGTCGACTTGTGAAGGGAAAATCATTTTGAAATCGTACGAAAACAATGGACAAAAACTACTAAAGTCTATGAGATCCGAATTGACTGGGCCCATTTTTCGGAGAGAACAAGAAAAAGCTTGTAAGCTCCTTCCAGGTGGGGAAGGTTTGGTCAAGTTTGAGTAAGTTACCTTGTGTATATCAGGAAAGGTTCAAATTATTGTTGCATTCATTGACCAAAAGTTCTAGTTAAAAATTTATAGCAAAATCAATCATATCATTTAAAACGATTATCATAAGTGTCATAGGTGAAAAATTTTCTTTAATAATTAATCCTTTACGATATTCAAAATGTTCGAAAGTTCTGCATTTAAAAAATTATTTTTCTTATCAGGATTAGAATTTGACACAAAAATTTCAAAAGTATCCTAATTATCGACATAGTTTGAATATAAAAATCCACAACATTGAATTGTCACGTCCCGGTGACGTGGCATAGTTCGATAAAAAGTACACTTATATTTTTCGGAATCCCACGTGATTCTTCATCATATCGAAAATGCTCTAATCAATTGATAAGAGGAGACTCGCCATGATTCTGGAAATCCCGCAGGATATAGACCCATTGTTCTATACGATAAGAGTCGCAACAATATCGTTTACAGATGTATTCTTTCCGGAATATGGCTGTTATCATAGGTTTGAGCAATTTCTAATCAGAAACGTGGCCTGATATTGCGAATGGGCGTTGACACTTTTGGGTTTTCCCGTAGATAAGGTAAATTCACCGGATGAATTTTGATAACGCGTTGCTATAAAAACTCGAACCCTGCGTGGTTCGCTGTCTGTTTTTCGTGGTCTTTTGTCGAGTCAGTTGTTCGTGAGTATTAAAATCGGTCTCGTCGGGTCGCGCTAATATTGTGAAATCTTAATAAAGTGTAGTCTTTACGTACCACTTGTCGGGTTTTTATGTTCAGAAATTGAATAAAAGGAAATGTATTATAAAGAATTTGTGTCGTGCTCAATAATTCAAACCAAGTCCCTGCATTAACGTAACGAACCTACGAGGCGAAACGTTACATGAATATTACATTTTTATGAAATGGTGTTAATGATCTCCATTTTCGAATTGCTCAGATGTTCAAAATTTCTGACGTGTTAAATTTCTCTGTATGACTTTTCTTCAATTCGTTTTAAATTTTCTACGTACAAGAAATTCAGGGAATGCTCAAAATTCGAACAACTGTCAATTTTTTAAGAACTTCAGTTTTAAAACATTTTCGAACTGTTGAAATGTCGAACATTTTTCCCGTTTTTTATTTATTCATTTAACACAATAATAAAATACAAGAACATTAAAATTGTCAAAATTGCTAATATTTTTAAATGGTCAGAAATTCAGTGCATTAAAGAACTTCTATGAGCCTTATCAAAAATTTGTTGAATATGAAAACATTATGAATCTTCATAGTTACACAATTTCCGGAGTTACAATAGAATAAAAAAATGCGTAACTTTTCAAAATTAACAAAAAGTTCAAAGTGCTTAAATTTTCTGGTTTTTTACTGTTAATTTTCCTAATTTCAACATTTTCATGAACTAGTCGAAAGTTTTAAAAAGTTTTTGATTATCAACAATTTAAAAAGTCAAAAAAGTAGCATCATACCTCAGATTCGCACTTTTCTCATGATTTTCATAGTTTTTAAAGTTTTTCCAAATTCAAAAGTATTAAGAATCTTCATCCCATGTCAAGAGTTTTATTGAAAGATTTAAATTTAAATTTTCGTAATCAGCATCAAGTATTCACATCATTGCAGTGAGCACTCCAATATGGCTAACTGTAGTAGAGAGAAACTCTTTTTTGTCAGTAGAATATAATATAATGTTCCAATTTAAAAAAATTGCATAGTAAACTAGGCACGTCACAGTGACGTTAAAACGTCCGTGTTTTTAGACATCACGGTGATGCCACAGTGACGCTACAGTCACATAGGCATCACACTGACATCTAGGCAACGCCTCCATGTCAGGTCTCAATCGCGAGCAATGTTTTGGCCCTTTTTATGGACCTCCCCATTAGTATTGGAAGCTTATAAAATATTTGACACTTGTCATAAAATCAACGACATGTCATTCCATATATTCATTTGACTTATTCTTTCTTTTTTTTCGTGATTTTTTCAGTATCTCAAAAAAAACTCTTACAATTGGCATATACAGTTGAAGCAATTTTTCCAAATGAAACGTTTGCCGTATACTATTCGCCCTCAAAACTTGAAAATGTTGTCCGAATTCCAGCGTCTGGATGTTTACTGGAACACTTTGCATACAAGAAAAAAAATTAAGAGTCAACAACTTTCTTTCTGTAGCACGCCATGTCGAAACAACTCCAGAGGATGTCGTAATGGCGCAAGAAGATGCAGCTCGTAAGACTCAACACTCACTCTTTGCAATGAGATTCGGGAAATCTTGAAGCCTTCGCCCACAAGTTTTGTGAACCTCATTGCGAAGGAATCTTTACATAGTGGCGTCTATTGTATTTCTTGCCGCGTTAGATATTTTATCCGCCAAAAAGTCTTATGAACCTAAAACGTCACCTCAAACTTAAAGTTTCGTACGTAACGTATCTCGTCGGTGACGTGTAATTAGTTCCGAAGGCCGCCGCCACATATTAGACGTTAGGATGCGGCGGTCATCGAAACTAAAAACGCGTCATCGGCAAGTTATGTTATGTGTAAGTTTTTTAGGTGGCGTTATATGGATATTATAAGTTTGTGGCAAATAAAATTAAATTATTCCAGCCAATATTTATGGACGTACTAAATTCAAATAAGATCGTTGGTCTATTCCAAACTAGTTTTTTTTTAGCTTTCTTAAAATGGATTTCTTGTGATTTCTCTCCGTAATTATTTTTTAACATTGCAGAGAGGCTTTTTATCTATTGACTGTTATAAATCAATTTTGTTCCAAAAAATATGTGAAACTGATTTCTTTCGATTTTAGATGATGAAGCCCTTCAATTGTTAGAGCAACACGTCGATCCCTGGGACGAAGTGAGAAGGAAGTGGCAAGACACGTTTGATGAAAGAAGGGAAGTACTTGTTGTGAATCGCTTATAAATTCACAAATATTTCGAAAAGTATCCATGTTTGGCTCTTCAAAACGGCAAAGAATTGGCAAGTTTTTCTAAGATACAGATTTTCTTAGCCTCATGTCATGCCTTTTGAATAAATAAATTGATAATCGATAATTGATCGGATTGAACATATTTACAGTTACTGGAGGATTTCAACAAACTACAACCTGGTAAACATCTAATGAATCATTGAGAGATTGTCAAAAGTGCAATAATCGAGGAACTGAAAATTGCAAACATCAAACACACGGAGGACAAGTGCTATCTCAAACTTTTGCAAACGACCGACACTGGTGAGGATATTTCTGTCATAGGTCATTATAGTTTGAGCAATATTTGTCTTTTAAACAATTAAATAATCCTGAATAGTTTTTATATCTTTGACGAGAAGATAGTTTCATTAGACAACGCTTAATAATTGATATACATTTTTTTGTATCAGAAGTCATTTTGTCTTGTTATGAATTTTTAAGAATTAATTTCTATTTCTCTCGCTTATGCTTTCCAGACTCGAAAGATGCTATAGTATTTTTTTTTGCTGCCTTGTATCATTGAGCCGCAGAGATGTGCAATCAAACGCAAAAACTCAACAATGAATCGACGAATACTGAAAGCTCTGAAACATCTCCGCATTATAAGCGGAGTATTGCAGAAAGAAGAGACAGCTTTTTCATCCGAGTCGAGGTGGATATAGATTTAAATGCATAAGCTTTTTTCCATAATTTTGTGTGCTAGGACTTTTGGCTTTGCTTTTATTTTTCAAACACCTAAGACTTAAATCATGCGCAGTTGACTTTTTTTGACATTTGAAAAATTATTTGACGTTTTAAAACAAGATTTTAAGGATCTGCAGAAATAAGCAACAGTTGCTAAATTCAAATAAGAATTTATTGAAGTTTAATCATAAAACGTAAAGAAATTTTGTAGTGTAATGATAAAAGACTTAAAAACATTGACATGATAAATGTAGTTTTTTGGTTAGCAGGTTGCACCTATTTTAGAGATTGCATGAAAACTTAAGGGGCTCGCCTACCTTCGCGGTTTCAAAAAATCGATTTTTTTTTTGCTTATTTCGATTCTAGATGTTACTAGGAATACGCTCTGTGAATAATTTAATCGAAAACATGCTGTTTCACGAGCTATGGGGCCCCGTAGCTGGCCTCATCGGAGACTTTGGTTCCGCTCAGCGACAGGTTGCCCTGTCTCTTATTATTCTGCATGGACAATAGGAAAGGATTCTTTATGAAATGTTTTTTGTGTGTTAAATAGGTGTTTGTAGGTAAAAGTCAACTTTTCTTACAAAATTCCATCACATCCTCAGTCTGCCAACGCATTTCAACACGTATCTTTCGCTGTTCACGCGTAGTTACTGTTTCGCTTGTTTTTGAAAGTGTTTTGTGCAAAATGGATAGAAAAAAAAGTCGAGCTAAAGGCTACAGTCGTGTAGCTGGTTGAACAAAAAAAAGAAAATCACCCAACCCTTTTTTGGCCGAAAACGAGACGTCGTACGTCAGCGCGTCGGCGAAGAAGCTAAAAGGGAACCGTTCTCTCCTACCTGCAATAACGCTGGGCTTCGCCTACTGTATTCTGGAATTCGTGTCAGTTTTTTCGGCCATTTCTGAAAACTTAGTATGCAAAACCTGCCACGGAAAGGTCAAGTTTTCACGCACTGGAAAACAAGGACTGGGGTTTACGCTTCTCATAGAGTGTGACAAGTGCGAGGATAAATTTGTCCATTCATGACCAAAAATCAATCGCGCTAATGAAATTAATCGTCGGATTGTCTTTGTCTTTCGTTTGATGGGTCTTGGTCTTGATAGTGTCAATAAATTTTGTGGGTTAATGGATCCATTAACCCACAAAATTTATTGACACTATCTAGATCTTTGTAGCGGGCTTGCAAAAAGTACTTATTACGCGTGCCTTAAAAACATTGCTACCGCCGCGACCACCGTTTTCAATACCGTTCTGGACAAAGCCGTAAATGAAGAAAGAGAGTTCAATGCAGAACATAGACAAGATGTAAATAATTTCATTGTTTCGGGGGATGGTACGTGGAAAAAACGTGGTTTTTATTCGTTATTTGGCGTTTCTACTTTAATCGGTATTTACAGTGGCAGAGTAATTGATGCGATTATTAAATCCAGTTTTTGTCAAAGTTGCGTTAAAAAAAAGGCATTGCAGTATGAAAATATTGACGAATTCGATTTTTGGTACGAAGAACACAAAAGTTCTTGCTCTATTAATCACTCGGGAAGCGCCGGAAAAATGGAAATTGACGCTATAACTGAAATGTTTGAAAGGTCGGTCGCGAGGCATGGGGTAAAATATGCGTGTTATGTTGGCGACGGGGATAGTAAAACTTTCAATGGGATAGTTTCTTTGAACCCGTATGGTAATGAACTCACTGTTACAAAAAAGGAATGCGTTGGTCATGTTGAAAAGAGAATGGGGACGAGACTTAGAAATATAAAAAAAACGAACAAAGGCATTGGGGGTAAAGGCAAAGGCAAACTGACTGATAAACTAATAGGAGAATTGACAAAATTCTACGGCCTCGCAATCCGCAGGAATTCAGATTCAATCGAAAAAATGAAAACGGCAATTTGGGCATCTTTGGACCATTGTAGTTCCTCAGACAAAAACCTTAAACACACCAAGTGCCCCCCTGGCGAAAACAGCTGTTGCAAGTGGCATCAGGCAGAAGCGACCGGGACCTTGGCCACTTTTACTCACGATAGGGTACCTATCGATCCCTCGATTGTGAAACTTTTGCAACTCATCTACAAGGACTTATCAAAGGACACATTATTGGAACGGTGCTTAGGTGCACATACCCAAAACAACAACGAGTCCCTCAACAGTTGTATCTAGATTATGGCGCCAAAACACCTACATTCGGGAAAAGAAGCGGTTGAAACCGCGACTCATCTCGCTGTAATAATCTTCAACGAGGGATTTACGGCGATTTTGAAAACTATGGACGTTTTGGGGACCACCTTGGGGCCAGAAGTGGAGGCGTCTGCTGCACGACTGGACGAGGAACGCATACAGCGCTCGGAGCGTAGGGTCAGCGACGCCGCGAAAAATGCGAGGATCCAATCGAGAGAAGAACAAGTTGCGAACCGAGAAAATTTTCTTGACGAGGAAGGAAAGCTCTACGGCCCTGGCATAGCTGATTAAACTGTAAGTTCTTCTAATCATGTTTATTTTATTATATATCTTTAAACGTGTTTTCTCGAAAGTACTGTTTTTTTGAATGGTTGGCACGATTTTGATGAAACTTTGAAAGATATTAGAAATCTGTTAATTGTTACTTATTTAGAAAAAGTCTCTTTATGCTCAGACATGAGCTTTCCAAAAAAAAATTTTTTTTTCAATTTTTTTACAGCCCTTTTTCAGTCCGAAAAATAGGATAAAAGAGCACTTTTTTTTACTGAGGCTGCCATTTTGTTTAAATTAGAAATATTTCAAAAACCTTGTGTCTAAACATAGTCGCAGTAGTGAAAAATAGGTGAAAATAATTGGTTTCATGATTCAAGGTTCTGAGGCTGAGAATTCGTGCCACCAGTTTTACTATGTCGCTCAGGCAGAAGTCAATTCGAGGACGCAGCAAGGCCAGAAAAACTAGCTAGGAATGGATTAAAAAATTTTTTTTTATGTTAAAGAGTGTACAAATATAATTAAAAAAACTTTATGTCAATATCATGTTTAGTTTTTTCGCAATCCATTGTCAAAAAATGAGCCCGAAATTAAAGCGCGAAGGTAGACGCCCCCCTTAACACAGACAATCAAATGATTTTTGAAAAAATTACTTGGATTTTCAAAACTGCAACCTCGAAAGTCAACGATATACAAATTATATCGAAAAAACTTTTGCATATACTAAAAATTTTCCATATTTAATTTTCATAATCTGAAAATTTGTTTTTTCATTCTTAAAACTTTTTATGAATTTTGAAAGATGATGGAAAAAATTTGACTCAAGAATTAACTAATCGATAACTTATGTTCTTTTATAATTTTGTAAGGAAATTTACGCTGTGATTTGTCCTAGAAGCAATTTTTCAAAGGTATACATTTTCAGAATGACTCACAAGTTGATGCGGAAATCGGCAAAATAAAGGAACGACTTCGTCGACAGAAGAAGACAATGCAAGCAGTGCCAGTCTTCGTGGGTCCAATAATAAAGATTGAGCGCTGTGCAGTTGCTTTGAACGACGTACTGTATAATGTAGGATCAGTTTTAGAGGCATATGATTAAGCAGTTAAATTGTACGCTACGTTAGATTTGGTATACCCAAGTGATGCGAATAGTCTGTGGGTTTTTTTTGCAAAAAGCTGGGTTTCAGATTCACACCCCAACCGAAAAGTCTATGAAAGTTCTGCTTGGTCAGATAAAGGTTTGAGTTTCTTTTCTAACCGTAAGTACTAACTTACGGTTCGAGAGAAATAATTTAGTTCGGTTTCAATTTTTTAATCGCCATGTCGATTTGTTGCGTTTGTGATAGTTCATTTATATACAATGCCATCTTACTTAAGCACACCCAAAACTGTCATACTGATTTGCGTACTTATAAGTGCATTGATGGTTCATGCGATCGGATTTTTTCGACTTTTAACTCATTTTCCAGTCACAGATACGCAAAACAAAGATCAGAATAATAAAGTATTTGCTGATTCAACATATAAATATTTGGAAAGAAATGATAATGTTCAAGATGATTTTTCTGACAACAATGAGTTTGAAGTTTATTTTGAAGATATGATTTCAAGTTTCGATGATCTAGAAGATTAATTGGAATTAAAATCATCTGATAGTGAAGATGAATATGATTATGACAAATTTGTTGCAGCTTTTGACGAAGACAGCGTTTCATCCAAACCATTTTCTAGCAACCAGGAAACTGGGTATTTAAATTTCGAAGACAGTTTACTAAAATTTTTTACTAAACTAGCTGTAAAGAAATACCTAAGGCAAAGGTTGATGATATTATTTTAGATACGTCAAAGTTGTGTGAGGTACTTATGAAAAAATTGCAATTACGTTTAGTGAAAAAATGGCAGGATAAAGAAGAATGCGAATATCTTTTATGTGACGTCAGACGTGAATGCAAAGAGTTGTCAGAAAATTTAGAAACTATTGATACGGAAGATAAACGTTTACGGATACTACAAGATTTAAAAACCTACATACCTCCGCAGAATAGTAAAATAGGTGAGCGTAAAAAATATAAGAAAATGAATGGAAAAATAATATTTGAGCCCGTCATTACGCAGTTTATCCCGTTACGATCAGTTTTGAAACAATTTCTACAATCATCAAACAATTTCGATGAGATCACTCGGTACTTATCTCAGTTAGAAAAACAGAAAGAAATCATCTCTAATATTTTTCAAAGTAGTTTGTGCAAAGAAAAATGTGCATCTTATAAAGATAAAATCGTTTTCTCTCTATTGATGTACTTCGATGATTATGAGAATAATAATCCTCTTGGTTCTCATAAAGGTATTTCACAGTGTGGAGCAGTTAATGTAAGCATTGCGTGTTTACCTCCTCATTGGTCATCTAAGTTGAACAATATTTTCCTTTTCATTTTATTTAACACATTGGACAGAAATGTGTTCATAAATAAAATGATTTTTGCTAAAGTTCACGAAGAATTGCGATTTCTTCAAGAAAACGGTATTCAAATTCAAAATCCCGAAAGAGAAAAACGATTTTTTTCAAACTAGTTCTCGCATTAGGCGATAACAAGGGTTTGCATTCGATTCTGCGGCTGACGGAAGGATTTTCAGGGAACGTTGCATGCAGATTTTGCCTTACACAAAAAAACGCGATTAAAACAGTTTTTTACGAACATGATTGTATCCTTCGGGATGTTGAAAATTAACATCTTTTTTGGCATTAAACGATATGAAAATACGCGAAATTGTTAAGCCATGCGTGTTCCATGCTTTGCCTGGTTTTCTTTCAACAAAAAATGAAGCAGTCGATGTTCATCACGATGCACTGGAAGATATCCTGCTAACCTCGAATAGCGCTATTTTAGGTTTTTTTACGGCTTTGATTCGACTTAGTCTGTAGTTAGAAATTTTACTTGCAATAAATTGTATTTGACTATTTATGAAGCGCTGGTTACAACTATTAGGTGTATTTGTGTTTTTTTATTATGCTGGATTAAAAAATCAATCCGGAAAGTTTTTGTTTTTTTGAATGTGTTATGTGTATATGTAACAGTATGGCGGATACTGCCTGAGGCGACGGAACAGATTCTGTGCCAGATGCGCGGGAGATTTGAAATATACATATAACGGGTGTCTCTTTCATATTGTATTACATCATATTATATGTCTTACTTTATATAAAATAACATTATAGTGTGCAATATTATGCTACCTTAAATTATTTTATTGATAAATGATATTAATAGTATAGATTAAACTGTCATAATTAAGTTATTGGATAAAATAATAAGTGATAAAAAACAATTTTCAATATTTATGTATATCCCAGCTAGCAAAGTCTCAGAAGCGCGACGGTAGCACTACCATACTGAATAGTAGTGCTACCGTCCCGCTCCTGAGACTTTGCTGGCTGGGATGTTTGACAGTTATAATATAATTCATAACTATTTAATTATGAAAAAAATTATTATACAAATATTATCAGTTTAACTATTTAACATTATATGAAATTAGTGAATAATATAAGAATTGAATTAATTGTTGAATCTTTTTTTGAATATTATTCAATATTTTTTTCTGTATTTAGAATTTCTCTCAAGTTGGGCGTAGAATTTTACCGAAACTTAAAAATTTTTTGAACTCTCAATTTGTTCCAGGATTGGAAGTTACGTTTTTCCAGACAAAAATTTCTTATGGGCTCAAAATTTATTAAATGTTGACACATGAACAGAGATTGTATTTTTTTTTTTAAACAGAAACATTTAAGTTAAAAATTCACGCTATTTTTATGCTACGATCTACCGAGTAGGATAAAATGTGTTGTTGAATTGACAAAACCTTCAAAATATATTCGATCTGATCTAAACATCAGTACCCAACACGTTTGCACTTACATCTTGAGAGAGAAAGATACATACTGTAGTTATAAACAAACCATATCGTCTGCAATTATTATGTTTTAAACCTGGAAAATAAGTGCCTCTTAATTTTACGCGATAAGCTTCGCAGGCGTCTTTTTTTATTTTCAAGGTTTTGAATTAAATTCGAAATTGATGTGACGAGCGAGACCAATCGAGAATATCCATTACTCTCGTCGAAGCAGAAAAGGACCCTCTGTAGACAACGACCTACAGTGACCCTTGATCCGACTTTTTAAAGGGAGTCGGGGAATGGTTTTAAGAAATAAAATAACAATACAATTGAAATACAGTTTTAATGTCACAACGTGACCTTATTATTATAAATAATTCGTTACACATAAATTCATTTCGATAACAACTAACTCCAATCGATTACGCGTATACAAAGTGAAATTTAGTCCGATATATACTGATTCAAACACCCTCGATGTAATTTATCTCCGTTTTCATTTCACATACTCTTGGCTCTGGCAAAATTCTTTTAATTTAAGAACTATTTTATAGTTGTCCTTGGGAATTCCAACTCTTCCGTTACTTATTCGCACTTCGTTTCCGTTTTAATCCATTATTCCCTTCCTTCACATAAATTCTATTTTGGCTTTACAATTCTATTAATTATCTTGTAACCAAAATCCTATTCATATTTTGTTCATGAGTCTAAGTATCTAAATTTGTTGAAATTTAAAGTCCGTGATATTCTTTTGCCTTTTAATTCTTTGAAAATCTGGCAAACTTGACATTTAACCGATAAACGAGTCGATTCTTAATGAACAAGTTTGAGGTTTTGGTTTCTTTGCCTATCACCACCATAAATCGAGTTGGGTCTGGAAACTACCCTAACAGAAACAGATGTTTCTGCCCTCGAATGATGGTATCAACAGTACAAAGGTGAACGAACCCCAGTAAAAAGGATTTATTAAATTCTCACTTATAATTTCTTATTATTCTCGAGACTGACGGATATTGGGGCCTCAGGTACAACCTGGGCTATTTCTTCAGTCGATACAAGACAAGAAGAGGCTATTGGGCTGTCGTCAGGTCGAGCCCTTGGACCTCGGAAGTAGTCTCTTACTTAGAGCGCTAGGACTATCTCTTACGAGAAGCTGTTAGCTCAAAAGCCTCGAGAACGACTTCCATTCTAGCAAAAACGCGCGGGTTTATATACGGTTCTGAAAGGAAGCAAACAGACCCTTCTCGGTCCGGTTACGTCCGGTCGTCGTTAGATGAAAAAAAAATGGAAAATCATTATCATCTGAAAAATAGTTTTATCTACAAAGAGGAGGTTAAATGACCGAGAATGATGTAGATAGAAAAAATAGAAAATTGTTGTTAGATATAATTCAAGTTAATATTATCAAATAATGAAAGTTGAATGATCGGGAGAATTGGATAGATAGCAAATTTGAAAAATGGAAATCGTTTTATCTTCTCTGTTAGAATTAAGAGAGAATAGATAATAGAAAATCATCGTCATTTGTAAAAAAATAAAATTGTTGTTATCAAAATTGATCCTCTATTGCTATTCATAGGCGTCGGCAAAATCGTCGTGATTTAGATATCTTTGCGCGTTATCTGAACGTTTTAAGAAAATAACTTCTTTTCAGAAATTCAAATAAAAAAAACGAAATTCAATAGTTTAATAAAATTTAGACGAGAGATGAAAAAGGGACGCTCGTCACATTGAATTTAATGATATTTTTAGCCAATTTCAAATTGTGCTTGTTTTTAATTGTATAATTTTTTGTATTATATGATTAGAACAAATTAAATATATATGTGTAAAATAAGTCATACTTACATGGCTGCTATTAAAAAAAAAAAGAATTAAAAACTTTGTAGAGGGACGTCAAAAATTTTCGAATTTTTGGGAAGTAGGGGGCGCCATGAGTGTTTCCGCTTTCTTCTTCGTTTTTTTTGTGACAAGCAAGTTCTCGGACATTTCGCCTTTGTATCTGACACGGGGTACTTCGTGCTGCGTTTTCCCGTGTAACGTCGCCCACAGACTCGTGGTGAGTTGTAAAATCACCTCGTTTGTTCTTTTTCGGGGTTTTTATCATTTCTTGAGATGAATCTGTCTGGGATTCGTGTAGAAAAGTGATCGTGTTAGTAATAGGATCGTTTTTGTTCTTTTCTAGTGGGTCGATGTGCGCACTAGCACTCAAATTTTGCAAAGTCTATTGACCTTTTCTGGCGCTGCTAAGTGTTCTGGCCGTGGTTTATTCACGCGGGAGACCGAGCTTCGACTCCTTCCTGTATCTGACGCCCGAAGCTCGCGATTTTCTCGGAGTGGTGGAATTTTGACACCACGCCTTTAACCACCAAGTCACGCCACACCACGTGTTTTGTTTTGTTCCCCTGGAGATGACATACAGCAGTCGCGGCCGTCGTTTCTCAGGATCTCGGGTTCAGCGAGTTTACGTTTTTGCGATTTTGGTGAAATCCACTTTTGTGTTTTAATTCTTTGGCGGGGCGCGTTTTTTCTTTTATTTGTGCATATTATTTCACTAACATTTGGGGTGACAAATTTCGTGGTGTACATGTGAAATTTGTTGGGTTTTGTGTGATCTTTTCCCACTGACATTTAGGGTGACAATTTCGGATTTTGTCAACTATTTTAAGTCTCGCAGATAATTCGCGTGGTTATTTTGAAAGAAAAGTGACTTGTTTCACTTTCAGAATCAATAGAAAAATTATCTGATGTAATGTGTGGGCAAATTTTGGATTGTGTCAGGTTTGGTGTCGGAGGCCGTTCGCACACTAAATTTCAACTACTGACTTCAAATTGGTTCCAAATTCGGGATTTTGATGTGAAAATATTGGAAATAATTTTAAAATGTGTGGGTAACCATTTTTTTTATTTTTGGGGAACATTAAAAAACATTTTGTCGGAGACCGTTTGACATCAACTTTCAACGACTCACTCATCATTGATTTAAAAGTTCAGATTTTGTGTAAAATGATTAGAAATAGTTTTTCAAATGTTCAGTTGATTATTTGAAAGATTTTAGGAGGACTTTGAAAATGTTTTGAATTTATGGTTTTTTTGACTCCGATACAAGGGACCTTTGAAAAAAGTGTTTAAATTTAAACATTTTGATTTAAAATTAACAAGATTAATTCGTAATGATTTGATAAATAAAGATAAAATGATTTAGATTTTGAATAACTTTTTAGCATTTGATTTTTCTTTTTAAAATCAGAAAGATTTTGGATTTCGGTCTTCGACCCAGATATTTTTTTGTAGATGATTTGAAGTTTAGCGAAAATGTTTAAGAAGCTAATTGAATTGGATATTCTGAAAGAGTTTAATTTTGACAAAAGTCTTTTGAGATTTTTTGAAAAGAAATTTTAAAGGGTACTGAGTGTTGCTGGAAAGATTCATCTATCATTCTTAGTGCGTTTTTTAGAAAATAAGACTGACTTTTGCAAGCTATTTCGAATAATCGTAGGACTGATTAGAATTTCGTGCGTTTAGAAAATAAGACTTTTGGTCATTTTGGAATTGTGATTTCGAACGTACAGAATTAGTTAATAAGACAATTTTCGAACGATTTTGTGAATCACGTTTTTCTTCGGAAATTTTAAATATACAAACTTGAATTATAGAAATTGGGTACGTTTGTTGAATACCCTCCTTCCCAGGAACCATGAGATGGTAAAGTAGGAATTTGAAGTGGCGGGAAAAACCTTAAAAATTTGTAATTTCAAGTAAATAACGTCACAACTTTGATTTAAAAAGAGCATTACATGAAACACATCGCTCATAAAAAAAATTATTTTTCAGGATTAGAAACAAATTATAGGTACGTATACATCTCATCAAAGCATTTACATTTTTTATCCAACCGCGCGGTATATCGTAGGATGAAAATAGCGTGAATTTAAAACTAAAATGTTTCCTATGAAAAAAAAACTACAATCTCTATTCAAGTGTCAACATTCAATAAATTTTGAGCCCATGAGAAATTTTCGTCTGAAAAAAATGTGAGTTCCAAATCTCGAAAAACTTCAAAATTCCAAAAAAAAAAATGAATAATATTCAAAAAATGATTTAACAATTAATTGAATTCTTATATTATTCACTCATTTCATGTTATGTTAAATAGTAAAACTGATAATATTTTTATAATAATTTTTTTCATTATTAAATAGATATGAATTATATTATAACTGACAAACATATACATGAATATGAAAAATTGTTTTCAGAACTGATTATTTTATCAAATAATTTAATTATAACGATTTATTCTATACTATTAATATCATTCATCAATAAAATAATTTAAGATAGCATAATAATAAAAAATAGCTTCTGTGTTAAAGAACACAATGCACTCAAATTTGATAGTTCATTTTTTTTTTGTTTCGATGAACTGAGAGTAATAAAAAATATTTTGAATAAAAAACGTTTGACAGCGGGTCGGAAACTAATTGAGCACTCCAAAAATCGTACATTCAGAATTTTATTATTACATATATTTTCTGTAATTGGATACATAATTATATAATTTTGAATTTATAACATGAGTTTCAATAGTTTTTGAGTACAGACAATTAATTTTTTGACTTTCCTTTTATCGAGTTTTTTTTGGAGTGTCGTAAATAAGAAGCTGAGTAAAAAGGCATAATACGTTATGTGCATTGCAGAATGGGTATACCGGCCTTTGGGAGGAAGTTAAGAAAGTTGGGGTAAGGATGCAACTGTCGGACTTGGAGGGTAAGAAAATAGCGGTAGATTGGGCATGCTATGCGGTTCCAGCCATGACGAAAGGGCATGGAATTACAAGGTAAGGTTAAGCAGAAATATAAAATTAATGTGTTTTGAAAATTTATGCTGCTTTCGTTTTGCTTTTTCTAAAAACAAGATATGAGTGTATTTTTCCAATAGCAGTTTCGTAAAAAATGTCGGAATATTGGCCCACTTTGATAGTAAAGTAGTATATCAATTACATTTTGCGATACAAAATCTATTTCTGCGTAAAAATAGTGATTAGCTATATGACATGTGGATTTTTGCACCTCAGGACATTCATTGAAATGGCGACAAGCCTGATGAGCAATGGCATAACGCCAATTTTCGTTTTGGATGGGGAGCCATCCAAACTGAAGAAAAGCAGTGGATCGGAGAGGGAGACGTTCAAAAATATGATGCAGGAGAGTAGGCGTCTGATGGAGGACGCTGGGCTTCTCTGGGATCTTGAAATACAGTTAAAAGAATCTTTACAAATTTTGCTAATTCTACATATTGGTTTGAATATGTGCAATAAATTGAACGTTTTGGTTGCTGACTATTTGCGTGCTTTAGAAAATTTATCGCCAAATTACCTTAAACCCAAACATCATCACCTAATTCATTATGGCAATATAATGAAAATGATAGGGCCTTTGTAGAACATTAGCTTCATGCGATATGAAAGTAAACACCGTGAGGGCAAACAGGTGTCGCACTCAAGTGCAAGTAGAGTAAATGTGTGTCGATCTATCGCAATACGACATCAGTTGAGCCTCAATTTCCACTTGTTGTATTCCGATAATGCAATGATTTCTGTAGAATCAGGTCCTTAAAGCTCATGTAAGCTCCGAGACCTTAAGAATGTCGAAAATTTTATTTGTTTGTTACCTGAAGGTTTTACAGAAGCTATTTGCAAACGTCGATGGATAAGGTATTTGCAGAATAAAATAAAAAAAGGGCACGATCTTAGTTCAATTTAATGACGTAGGTCCTGTGTTCATCGAAGTTGAGTATATACTATACAAAATAAACAAAATCGCAGACATACAATTGCGGGAACGCCAACGGATGAAACCAAAAACGATCCGTGCAAATGAAGACATTCAAAAATTGACTGATTACATTGATGAAGAGCTGAAAGTTAGCCTTTATTCCCTGAAGAATGAAGGGTTCACTGCTGGGATGTACAAAAAATTAGGTGAATCGGCACTCATTTCTGTTTTGGTGTTTAACCGGCGAAGAGTTGGGGACACAGAAATGATAAAACAGGGCAAATTCAAAACTCGAAAAAGTATCAGATAAAAAAATGAAAATAGACAGCGAAAAGCTAAGATGCCAAGTTAACAGAGTCTTACGCAGTGATAAATTAAGGTGTTGCTGTCGTTTGCAAATTTACAATAAACGCAAAAATGAAGTGCGAGGAGATTAAAGGGGTCCTCTACTCTCGCGGTTTCAAAAAATCGATTTTTTTTTTCTTGCATAATTTCAATCTATATGTATCTGAGAATACGCCACAGAAAGGATTCTGTGAAAATCGCATTTTTTCGCATGTTCCTAAGAACCGAAAGGTACCTGCCTCCTGCCGTTTTCGAGAAACTTAGCGCAGCGTGCTACGACCACCGTTTCCTAAGTAAAAATCATCGTCCGAAGATTTTACTGGTCTATTCTTGACATTTGATAAATGACTAAGTGTCTGTGAATAATTTTCCGTTAATCTTTCGATATGGGGTCCTCGTCTTAGTTCAGTATTCAATCGAATTCCGAGCCAGTCACATCTCAGTCGTTTCAATAGTTACTAGTCCCTGTTTCGGAGTTTTTTGATAAAAAATGGATAAAAAGTTTAAGCAAACGAAGAGCTATTCCCGCGTCGCCGGCCGCGCGAAGAAAAGGAAAAAAAATAGCCCTTTTTTTGCGCAACACAATACAGAATTTTCGAGCGCGTCAGCGCGAAAACTGGGCGGTAGACGATCGTTCGGGGCAGCGATTTCTGTGGCATTTTCTTATTGCTTTATTGAGTTTTTTTCAGTCTTTTCTACTATTTCGGAAAACCTGGTCTGCAAAACGTGCCACGGAAAAGTGAAATTTCTCAAAAGTGACATTCTTGGGGCGGGATTTAAACTTATCATGCGCTGTGACAAACGTATAGAAAAATCTGTGTCAAACTGTCCGAAAGTTAAAAGTGCATACGAAGTGAACCGCCGATTGGTATAGGCCTTTTCGATAACTCTAGGCGCTTGCGCGGTGCCATTTTGAAAAGCCGCGAATTTCGAATGTTGCGGGCACTTTTGTCAACATGTATATGGAAAACGTGCTGAAACAAATAAATTTAGATAAAAATAAAATTGATCGGGCTCAACTTGTACATGAAATGGTGGAGGAGAATAATTTCGTGCAACTCAGAAGGTTTTTGCAGTGCCGTGGGCTACAAACCAGTGGAAATAAAAAAACAATTCGTTGAAAGGTAAGTTTTTGAGGTTCTGTTTCAATAATTCAGGCATGTATTAAGCTAAATCAGGTAACCATGAATAAATCATAAAAATGACAAAAAATGAATAATAATAGCAAACAACTAAATGACACTAATAGAAATACATAAAAAACTGCATAAAAATATTGTAAAAATTAGTTTGGTTACAAAATATGAAATAAAAAAATATAATGTATGAAAATATAAAATACATTGCAGGCAAAATATTGTACAAGATAAAAAATAAAATTAGTCACCATTATTGCTACGTATAAGAACATCATGAAATAGAAAAAAAGCACATGTAAGTATATGAAATTGTGAAACATACAGTTTTGAAAATTGAAATATACTGTTAAATCGCTGAATCGCATATAGAAAAAGGTCTGAAACAGTAATATAATTTATAAAAATTAATTTAACTACAAAATATGAAATGAAAAAAAAATTTATGCAAATATGAAATGTATTGCATGCAAAGTAATGAAAAAATGAAAATTAGAAAATCGAATTGACATAGTTGCAAAGAAAGGCGACTTAAATTTTTTTCAGGGTAAAAATTGCCATAAATGCAAACACTCCTATCATTCCATCACTGGATAAGGGCAAATGGTTACAGATAGAGCAAGATTTGCAAAATCAACAGCTGCCTACAAATTCTGCGGGACCCACACTTGCCACAACCTGGAGTCCATTCCCAAGCATGGAGCTACCGAAAAACTTCAATTATGCGTGTGTGTTCGATTACCTCATATCGTCGTGTATAGTTGAAAATAGTGAGGAAAACAGCTGCGACGAGAGCGATGTTGACTGTGCAGAACGAACAATGGATTTCAGCATGTCTAATCCATTCTCACGAAAAAAGTTGTACGTGGAAAGCGGCAATGTTCGTAATTTGATGGATGGTACAACGCCTGAGAAATTTTATGCCTTAAAAAGTTCTGTGAGAGCATCATATAAAAAAGTTTACCACGAAGTTCATGTCATAATAAATCCTGCGAGTGGAAAAATTCTGAATGGAGTGTGCAATTGCAAGGCCTCCAGCTTAGACCGATGCTTTTATGTAGCTGCTTTGCTAATTACATTATTACAATTTTACGAGACGGAGCAAAATGTTCCATGCACAAGTAAATTATACTTCCCTGTCTCGTCCTCAAGATCAAGTAATACTTGTAGTAGCGTCAGCTGCTTGGCCTATCACAACATTTCACAATTCGAAAAGAAAAGAGAGAGAGAGAGAGAGAGAGAGAGAGAGAGAGAGAGAGAGAGTATTCTCTTCAGTGATGCCACCAAGCGCCCCGCGCCATACTTCATTACGTTTTGTTGTACGGCTGAAACCACATAAGCTCGCGACAAATTACCGAAAATCCCCGCGAAGGGTTATAATAAACGAGCTTCCCCTTTTTTCCTTTTTTTAATCTAAGTGAATAGTGAACAGTGAAAGTGAAAAAGTGCAACTATGACAAGCAGAAGTGAGGTCGAAAACCTGAGAAAGGAATTGAGAGAAGCCAAGGCCGAACTGCGTAGTTACCGAAAACGCAGTTACCCAACCGAATATTCCGA
Organism: Platygaster robiniae; assembly: GCA_028476575.1. Classification (NCBI taxonomy): domain Eukaryota; kingdom Metazoa; phylum Arthropoda; class Insecta; order Hymenoptera; family Platygastridae; genus Platygaster; species Platygaster robiniae. The sequence goes on from CM052021.1 coordinate 41,688,421, forward strand.
CTCAACCAGTTCCCATTCCGATTCCTCATGTTCTGACACCTCAGATTCGAGGAAATTTCAGAAACGAAAACGAGAAAACCGTCGTAGAACAAGGCACCGTCGTAGAAGCCGAAGTTCGCGTCGCCATTACTCCCGTCACTCTCGCCAACGCCGCCATTTTTCTCGAACACGAACGTGTTCTCGCTCACGAAGTCCACGACGATGCCGTTATACTTACTCCAGTTCAGACTCGGAGATTTCTCAAAGTAAGTAACCTGGGTTAAAAAGAGGGGCGATAGGGGGATGCGAGCGTAGACAGTGAGGTCCGACGCATCCCAAGGTCACGCCTCAAACCTAACCCGACCTAGAAATGGAAATTTAGTAATAATAATAATGGAGAGAGGTAGGTGCAAGCGTGATACCATAGAGGTCCGATGCACCCTAATCCCACCTCCATTACGATACTGAGCGACCCATATATATAAAAAAAAAGGGAGGGTGGAAGCATTCTCTTGGTCACTGGAAGTCATGCCGATTGGTTCTTTTTTCCAGTACAAACCGACCGGCCCACTACCTAGAACCTTCCACCCCAACACTGAGTGGCGTGATCGAGGGTAAAGAACAACCTGTCCCCGACGCTTCGGAATTCATTGGCAGAGACAAACCAGACAATCCCTTGGGTCCTGAGTTACAGACTCGAATCGCAGAAAACTGGGATGCTGTCCTAACCTTAGGCCTATCAGTGGAGACCAAGGAGAAGCTGCTTAAAAGGCATCACATCCACTCAAACTGCACTTCCTTGAAAGCCCCTGCTCTCAATCAAGAGATTCTACTGAACTCTTCGTCAAAATCAATGGCTCGTGACAATCACCTCGTGGCCTTGCAAAATGAGTTGGGGTCGGCAATGGCCGCCTTAGTAACCGCTTTTTCCCTGAGCTTGACGTAAGAAATTTCCGAGGGGTCAAAATCTATGAATCGTGCGCTGGGAGATGCTGGTAGACTCATCGCAAACATCCATCACGGCATTTCGCTCTCTCGGCGGGCCTTCATCTATCCAGGTTTAAAAGGCCTTGCCAAGAAAGTTGCAAAAAACACCAAAATCGACTCGAACCTGTTTGGCTCCAAACTGACAGAAGATTTCAAGAATGTCCAATCCCTGGAGAAGACGGGCAAGGAACTAGTGACCCAAAACAAGTTCAGAACCTCGGCGCCTTCAAACTACCCTCAAGACCGCAAACCAACAAGTCATTTAAACTCCAAGGCCCCGGCGAAGAGTTATCAGAGAAATCCTCGCCACACAGGGGCATACAAGAGTCGTCGTCCAACCTCATACCAACATCGCAGCCAGAACCGACATCGCAAAAATTAATGGTAATTTTTCCGGTGGGAAGGCTTGCCCTTTTTCAAGAAAATTGGCGAAAAATAACGTCCGATTCAACAATCCTAGAGGCGGTGACGGGTTATCGTATCCCGTTTGTCAATGAACCCTATCAATACAGCTCACCACGACAACACAGGTTGTCAGAATCGGAGTTCGTTTTTTGTGTTGATGAAATAGACATTCTTTTGAAAAAGGGCGCCATCTCAAAAGCTGTCCCAATTGATGGCAAATTTATCTCATCTTTCTTCTTGGTAGACAAGCCTAATGGGGGAAAAAGATTCATACTCAATTTAAAGAGACTCAACGAGTTTTTGGACTCCCCTCACTTTAAATTGGAGGGACTGGAAAACAGTCATTAAGGTCGTAGCCAGGGATTGCTTCATGTCTACGATAGATTTAGAAGACGCTTACTTCGCGATTCCAATCCACACAGATTTTAGGAGGTTTTCATTTTCGCGGATCAGCTGTATGAATTCAATTGCCTCCCATTTGGCTTGTCAACTGCACCCTTTATTTTTACCCAAGTCATGAACCCTGTACTCCGCACCCTGAGGGAAAAAGGCTGGGTGTCTGTGAATTACTTGGATGATTTTCTGTTGATTGGTTTCTCTTACACCGAATGCGAATACAACGTGGGGGAATCGGCAAGTTTGTTACGCTCCTTGGAATTTATTCTTAATAAAGAGAAACGCCAATGGATACCCTCGAATCTGTGTAAATTCCTGGGGTTTATGATCGATAGTCGTGATTTTTCGATTTACCTCCCGAGGGAGAAGCGAGAGAGGGTTAACAAAGTGGCCTCTGTCATTAGGAATAGATCCTCCATCCGGATCAGAGACCTTGCAAAATTCTTGGGGTATTTAGTATCGGTCTGCCCCGCGGTGAGATATGGCCCCCTATATACGAAGAGATTCGAGAGACAGAAATTTCTGGTTCTACTGAGGCATGATGATGATTACAACGGGAGGATTAGTGTGACTGATGAGATGAGGGAAGACATTGATTGGTGGATGAAAAATATTTTCAAGGCCAACTCCCCCATTCGCCATGGTGTTTTCACGTTGACCATTTACTCAGACGCTTCTCGCTTGGGGTGGGGGATTTCCTGTGGCAATAACAGATCCCGAGGTCCTTGGAACTCAGAAGAGAAAAAGGAGCACATCAATTCTTTGGAACTCAGGGCTGCTTTTTACGGCCTTCGTTGTTTTGCCTTGTACCACTCCAATTGTGATATCCTTTTAAAGATAGACAAAACCACCACCATTAGCTATATAAATAGGATGGGGAGTATCAAGTACCCCAAGTTGTCGTCTCTGGCAAGGGAAATGTGGTGGTGGTGCGAAGATAGAGGCATCTGAATTTTTGTATCTTACATTGAATCCAGACTCAATGTGGAAGCAGATTTTCAGATTTAAGTAACAACTACAACTTCTATCTAAAAGTGACATTGCAGCACTTCACTTTCTTCTATAAAAAGTGTCCTTTTTAATCAATAACAATTGGTCCTTGAAAATTTACCAAACATGCACAAACAAAAACAATTTCATTGATAATACCACGGAGCCTAAGTGGAAGAACTTTTTGTAATAATCGGAAGTTCTTTATTCGACCAATAGCATGCTCAATGTAAATGCGCTGTTTAGCTATTCTTTTAGTTTCAATCTCTTCTTGAGAAGATAATCGATTCCTCCCGTTCAAAAATGGTTGTATATTTAAATCCGCCATTTTCGCTTGCACAATATCTTGAACAGTAAACCCTCTGTCGCCCAAAATTAAGTCCCCAGGGCACAATAAATCAGCAAAATTTGATCGAATAAAAATTTCACGATCAGATCCTTCATAAACATCAGAAACAAAAGATGTAAGTCCGTTTGGAGTACAAGCAATTAATACTTTAAAAGTGGTGCTGGCCTTGTAGGCAGAGTATAAGTTTCCTTGGTGTTCAAAATTCGAAGGCGATTGACAAAAAAATTCAGTGCAGTCAAACAAAGCTCAAATGTTTTTCATGGACTTGAAAATTTTTGGAATGCTTTGATTTATTATTTTTTGTGAGAGGAACATTAAAGATCTCAACTTAGTTCTGAATTCATTGTATAACAATTGAATCCAGACGTTGACAATTACTGACACTGTGCTACTCGAGACACAAAATCTGTAAGATAAATCTTCTACTAACAGCTAGTAAAACGAGTATTAGTTGTTGACAACTAGTCAATTTTAATTTTTGTGCAGGCATATTTTTGTTTGTACTTTTGGATTTTTGACCTACAGATGACAAGCTTTGACATGCAGGACTAACAAAATTAAATAATGCCATGATATGTAAGAACTTAAGAACTGTGTAAAAGAGACACTTATTTTCATTTTTTTCTATCGATTGAATGAAATTATCGACCGAAGAATCAGATTAAAACTTTTTTTGAAGTCTTTTGTTTGCTGTTCGAACCCTTTCCATGTGAGTACCAGTACTCCGCGTCGCTTTTTTATCCTCGGTTTGAGTGCCGATACTACAGGTTTCTGCCAGTTGAACAGTTTGGACTTCTACACTACATCTGCCACTCGCATTAAATCGCTCAAAATGTTCCATATTTACGTCTGCTTCTTGGTACACATCAACGACATTTCTATCAAGTATTGCATTTACAGGGCTTCCCTACAATCAATTCAGATAAAATTTAATTACACGGAAAAAAATTTTCAGGTCTAATTCCCATAAAAAACTGGAATGGCAGGACGAGGGTCGAATTTCTATTTTTGTCCTGGGCCCACTGTAGGTTATACGAAACTTTATTCCTTCGTGCTACTAGGAAATGCTAAAAGTCCCATATTTATGGGAAAAAAAGTGATGTAGCATCATTTTATATTAGAATGCCACCATTTGCTGTAAATGCACGATATGTTCCCAAACGTTTGGGAAAAATTAACGAGCTAAAAGTCACGTGGTACGTGGGTGTTTTAAGTAGCACAAAAACTCTCTCGTTCTGTAAAGGACCTCGTGGAGTTGTTGCATCGCCAGCTGCCAATCAGTCGCAAAAGTCAAGCGCCAGTGACTTGAGATCGCCATTGCTGCGAGGAGCGCCTGTTTCCGGGATTCAAGGAAAACAAAAATCCAACCATTCAGGAATAAATTGACCAAAATCAAAATCATAATTTAACCCATGTATTACACTTAAAACACTCTACACACTTTTTCATACGAGTAGTTTTTTTTTCTGTGTCGATGCGCTTATTCCGATACAAAATGCATGGTTTAGGGAATCTAATAAAGAAATATAACCCATCTCGATACTACTTCATCCTTGAATCACTTTTGCAAACACCATAACAACATCGCATCTTCGCACCTTTGAGCTTCGGTTGGGAATCACTGGCATTCATTTTGAGACAAAAACTTCTCGGAAATGATTTGTCACTCATTTCGGATACTTGTTTTGATAATTTACATATTATTCGATGAACTAATCTAGCTAAATTGGAAACAAACACTGCTTTTACGGGACGAAACCGCAAAAGTGCCCGCAAATATGGCGGACGGCAACGCATGCGCAGAAAAATTGAAGGTATCGAAAAGGTTTATTCGTGTTTCGTTTGCTCGGTGTGGAACATGAAGGGTTAAATAAGTTTTGTGGTTTAATGGATATTTGCGCTGGGATAGCAAATAATACTTATAACCAGTGCCTTGAAAACGTCGAAATCGCTGCAGCTGCTGTCTACGACCTAGTGTTACGGATCGCAGTCAACGAGGAGAAAGAAATGAACGCGAAACTTGGGAACATAGCCGAAAATCGGACTGTTTCGGGAGATGGTACCTAGAAGAAGCGAGGCTTTTCTTCCTTATTTGGCGTCGCTACTCTCATCGGGGGCCTCAGCGGGAAGGTAGTGGACGCGGTAGCGAAATCAAGCTTCTGCCAAACATGAATCACTCAAAAAAAATCGATGGACGAAAACACTGAGGAGTTTGAAGAATGAGAGAGCCATAAGAAAGATTGTTCCATCAATCATTCAGGCAGTGCTGGGAAGATGGAAATCGATGCAGTTGTAGAAATGTTTCGGGCATCAGTTGAAAAACACGGTGTAAAATATATACAGTACATCGGTGACGGCGACAGCAAAACATTCAAAGGAATCATAGATTCGAAACCACATGGTGACGAGATAATCGTACAGAAAAAAGAATGCGTCGGTCATGTTGAGAAACGTATGGGAACGAGATTGAGAAAACTGAAGAAAGAAAACAAAGGTATCGGCGGGAAAGGAAAGGGAAAGTTGACGGACAGACTAATCGACGAACGAACGAAATTTTATGGGCTGGCGCTTCGAAGAAACTCTAATTCTGTAGAAAATATGCAAAACGAAATCTCGGCTTCCCTCGAACACTGCTCGTCAACGAACGAAAACTCCCAACACTCTAGGTGTCCCCCCGGTCATGCCAGTTGGTGTAAGTGGCGTCAGGCCGAGGCAAAAGGAACTTCGGAGACTTTTGAACATGACAGTATCCCCATCGCTCTTTCCATCGTCAAATTATTGAAACCTATCTACGAAAGTCTATCGTCCAATGATTTACTGGAAAGATGTTTAGGAGCTCACACCCAAAACAGCAATGAGTCTCTGAATAGTGGCATTTGGGCCTTGGCGCCAAAACACTTGCATTCTGACAGACAGGTGGTCAGTTAGCATTTTCAACCAAGGATTTTCATCCATCTTGCAAGCTATGGAGGTGATGTGAGTTACCTTGGGGACTGAGACTGCAGCGTGTGCTACTCGACTCGACGGTGAACGTGTCGATCGCTCCGAACGCAGGGTGAGTGACGCGGCAAAACGGGCCCGAGTAGAACAGAGGGAGAAGAATGTGGAAAACCAAGAACATGTACGTGATTAGGAAGGAGAACTTTACGGCCCTGGTATAGCAGACTAACTTGTAAGTTAATGCAATCAAGTTATACAACGTAACTTATCTTTAAACGCGTTTTCCCGAAAGTAGTGTTTTTTTAGCTGCCGAGTAAGACTTTTTATAGAAGTATTGCTCCGATTTTAATAATTTTTTTTTTTTTTTGTTCGCAAAACATGCCGCTAGGTTTTCCCGAGTACGATTTTGGAAATTTTATTTTGTTCTATCGCCATAGCGTTAAATAGGTCAAAATTTTTAACAAGTTTTTGCATAAAAGTCACTAGTTGCAAAATAAAAAAAAAAAATCTCGGGAAAATCTAGTCAACGTAACTATGATTATAAAAAATATCACTTTTCTGTTTTTTGATTCTCCCAGTGGCCAAAACTTTACTTGACCGGAACCCATGCAGTTTCAACTTCAATGTAATCAATGACGTTTTAAGGTCACAGGAAATTTTTTGTTTTTTCATCTTCAAAAATAAAATTCACAAGTCAAAACATGTATCTTCAAAATAAAAAAAATTATTATAATTATATGCAGCAGGTCCTTCGTAATTAATGCCCGAAATAACCGCTCAATTTCTGACCTTGAGAGTAGGGGACCCCCTTAAGTTTTTTATGCATTTTACACCCTTCGCGACGTAGAGGAACATATTTTCAAAGGTACAATATATGAAATTAATGAGAAAGGAATGGCTCAAACGGATATTTTTTGTTCATCTGATAACATTCATGTTTCTCGTAATGACGAATAACGATTTGGACAAACATTTGGAAATGAACGAAATAAGGTAAAAAAAATATTAAAAAATCAATCTGTGATTAAATGCATTTTAAACGTTTCGAACTCAACGAATATCGAAAAATTTCTCTCTCAAAAGATGAACCACAACTCAGTATATTACAAAATTAAATCCGATGGATTATTAGAACCAAGGGAGCAATGCAAATCACGTGATATTTCCGGTTTATTTTAATTATTCGTCAACGAGAGCTCCAAAAAAGACAAGGCCCTTCAATGCATTGGTTTTCCATTGCAAACATTATTTTTACAGAAAGTCAAATCGAAGTTGTATTAATAGATGCTGAGTTGAATGTTAAGAACAGCATACGCGGTACCATAGTCGGGCACATGGATGCTACAAGTGGGGTTTGTCGAAAACCATCTTTCATCAACAGCAAAAGAATTTTTTATCATGTCATTGTTTCAAAAATAAATGAAGCAACATTGCCCATAATGCAGTCACTTTCGGCTAGACAGGATGTCGATGGTATTTCTATTATGCTTTCTAAATTTCGTACATTCGTAACGAAAAAAACCGGACAATGGGACTTTTTTGACGTAATTGTAATTGATCGATGTTGGGATGAATTGAATGCAATTATGAAAATCTTGAATGATATGGATATTCGCGAGTATCTAAATCACTGCTGGAAATATGCAGAAACGAAACAGAAACCAAGTAAATTTTTATCCTAATGTGGTGTTGGGCCCATGTACAGAGAAGTGTCTCGGAGAGGATAGGTTCACATTACCCAGAAATCGAAAATCAAGGAGGGAAGCAAATGGTACTGGAATTGATGGCGCAATTAATGCTGTGTCGCAGTCTGGAAGATTTTCAACTCATTTCATACCATGTATTTATAATGTTGTTTATGAAGTCGAAAAAAGATGCAGAAGACAGTTTGGTGTTTCTTGCGGGTGTTAAATGGGATAAAGAAACAAAATTCAAGGAACTGGATAAAGACTTCGAAAATCTAGACAAAGCTGAGTGGGATGCTGCATTTGGAAGAGTTTTTGACTTTGCATATGAGAACCATTCGGTGTACGTCAATTCGGAATTTTTTGAAGATGCCTTTTCTGTATATTATACACTGAAACGTGAAGTCAAGGCTAAGAATAAAAATGTAGAAGAAGTGACGAACATTTGCTACTCCCCTGAATTTTGCACATATGTAATGATTGTTTTCATTATTCATTGGCCACTGTGGGGAGGACTTATGCTGGAATTAGTAAATAGCAAGATAAGCTACGTTTCGAATGCGTTCGTCGAAGCGCACCATGGTGTAGTTAAGACTGACGATCTGAAAAATAACAAAAATTTCTCAGTGGCAGAAATCACCCGACGTTTGATAGCACGCAACGATACGCTGGTCCACCAAGCGAGCCTCGATGATGTTCGAATAAGATCAGTTGTGAAGGGGGAAAGAAAAAAAAAATATCCTGAACCAGCTGCGAACCCTAACAATACGGCAGAGTTCAAGAAAGAAAAAAAAGAAATTTAATCGCAAAAAAACTACTTCTAAATGACTAAAAACGCATAAAATGGCAAAAAAAGTTTAAGATGAAAAAATCACATCAGGAAAAAAACAAGTTGAGACCAGTACAGAAAAGAAAACATCAGGAACAAGAAGCGAGCTTGGGATATTTTAATGGAGGAAGGTGAAATCCACAAGAAATATAGACTCTCGTTAAAAGAACCGAAAGGAAACTCTGAATTGGAAAACATTCCAGAAACATTAAGCAGCGACTCGACAAAAAACAGGAAACGCCATAACGAAGAAATTTACGAATGGTCATCAGCTGACGAACTGCAAACAGACGCACCACCTACTTGAAATATCTCTAATGCCAAGATAAGAAAGAAAAAGGTTAAAACGGAAACACTAACAGCAATACCAAACAATAAAAACATAGAAAAAAAGCAGAAAAATTGAAAGCGATCAAGCAAAGAAATATATCATCAAAATTAGAACAAATAAAGGAAAAATATACTTTACATTTAGAAAAAATTGAAATTGGAGAACCGAAAAATTTATCATCCGCATCCTTTAAATAATTCCTTCGTTTCAATTCCCATACCGTGAAATTAAGATTTCATGACACGAGTAAAAATAGAAATATCGTTCCAAAAATCAACAATTTCCAACTGAGTTGCAGAGAGATAAGAAGTCTAGTAACAAGATCACGGATAGACGGAATCATCATAGATATATACATCGCTACATTCAGAGCTGATTGGGAGGATTTCATACACATTTACCAACTTCCTTCACAGATCGAGTAATAATTTACCGTTTTATTTATTACGAAATAGCGCTTGGCCACTCACATTAGCAAATTTCCCTCGACCGTATCAAGAAACCAACGACTGTATGAACTGCGGCGCGTACCTAATGTATTATTAAGAATGCATTCCAAAAAAAAAGAACTCTGGAAATGGATTTCAATCCAAAAGAATACCGTCTCCATGTTGGCAGGACATTACACGGAGAAAAAAAAAGTTCCAGGGAAGCGCGGGCCACGGTGCTGAGGAACGCGACGAGTCGAATAGAGTAATATTTTTAGGGAATTACGACTCTTAAGTTGCGTGGAATTGCGGTTCGCGGTCGTAGAGAGCGCGGGCCGCGGTTCCTTTCTTCGCGGTCGTGGGGAACGCGATCACGTTCCTAGAGAACTCGGCTCAAGGTCTACAAGGCTGCGAGGCGCGTGCGCTGAGCCCTTGGACCATGTTAGGATAGAACAGCTGATCACTTGTATTTGTTGTTTTGATAGAGATTAGATTTCTTGTTACATCGGGCCATATAGTTAATGTGCGGTTGCGAAAAGGGATTGAACCAACCTTTGATTGGTGACGAGAAGCTTGCAAGTAAGTATTTCAAGTTGTTTTCAGTAAAATATTTCCTCACAAAAAGTGTACAGCTTATATTGCACCCGTCTGTTTTGCATTGCACTATTGCCGGGTTTCGTTATTAGATGCATGATTAATTTTTTTTATATGATGGGCATATCATTTTTGCTTTGCGTATATTATTACTCTGCATAGTAAAATTATTCAAGCATATGTGATATTGTAAATTTCTCAATGAGGAGTAATTGTGCTCGTTGTTTTTATTACTTTATTGTATAAAAAATGTACATGCACCAAAACATAAGCATGGTCAGCAGGGGCGAACGCAGAGGGGGGTTTTGGGGGTTGGAACCCACTCCGAAACTTGTTACATTATCTATAGATGAAAAAAAGAAGAAACTTTTTTAATAGAAAACAGAGTTTGAATTAACATTTTTCCATAATTTCGACATTTTTCAGAACACTGTTTCAACATTTTATCAGTTCTTGATAACTTTTAGTGTTTTTCAACAATTTTTCAGAATTTTCTTTTTTTTTGGAATTTCAACGTCCCATTAATAATTAATTGTAATTATCATCATTATTTTACTTATAATTAAAGTTTATTTTTTTCATCTTCATATAGCAATGGCGTCCTCTACATCAAGTTCACAGCTTGAAGATACTATTATACATGCGACATCTGCAGATTCATCAAATGCATCTCAAGTTCTTGTACATTTTGACAGCAATTTGATCGCTCCATTCGATTCTGTTTGTTCAAATTGTTACGAAGCATGTGACACAAATTCCACACACTTCATAGAACAAAGACAAGAACTTATGGCTTTTCTAAGTAGTAGGGGAGAAGGAGTATTATTGACTCTAGCGTCGAAATCAGAAGACAAAAATGTTCTTGATGATAATTTTCAAAATCATTTGACAATTTTTAATGGATCGAGAATTGCTTATAATTCTGAAGAGAGAGAAAACTTCTTTAGAGAAGCCGTTGAAAACATTTTCGTAAGTCATTATTATAGTCTTAAAATAACCTTACCCACTCAGTTAACAAGAACTAAAAAATTTTTAAGGATAATTGACTCTGAAACATACATCACTTGCAGGTTATAAGTAACCTAAAATTGTTGAAAAATGTATACAGGGCGTCCCAAAGTCCGCGATACAAAAAAACCATGGATTCCTTGCAAAATTTTAAGACTTTTTTCCCTTTGGCGTTTTTTAAAGAACTCAAAATTGAAAAAGTTATTTAAGGCAAACATAACAACAAATGCCCTCTTCCGACGAGTGGAGAACTAATTCACGGAAACAAATTTTTTCTAAATTTTCTTTATATTTTTCTAAATAAGAAAGTCCTGTGCCACTTTTTGTAAAACTCAAAATTCAAAAAATTATTTGAGTATAAAATCTAAGAAATCTGATTGGTTAAAACTTGTGATCTGAATAACTTTTGTAAAAAGTGGAAAAGGACTTTTTTATTCAGGAAAATATGAAGAAAATTTAGAAAAAATTTGTTTCCATGAATTCGACCTCCACTCGTCAGGAGAGGGCATTTATTGTTTAAATTTTTGCCCTAATAAACAACTTTTTTCATTTTGAGTTTTTTAGAAATTGACAAAGGGAAAAGAGTCTTAGAATTATGCAAGGAATCCATGATTTTTTTTTTTTTGTATCGCAGACCTTGGGACACCCTGTATAAAACAATAGTACATTTTGCATCTATGGCAAAAATAAATTTTTCACGAGGGTTTAAGTTATATCTCTAGCCGAAAGCGAGGGATATATTCACCCGAGTGAGAAATTAATTTTTGTCCAAGGTGCAAACGATTTTTTTTTATCATGGCGGAAGAAAAAGTAGGCTTTTTCGCCCGCCTTGATAAAAATAAATTAATCACGAAATGCCCTGAACATTATTATTGATTGGTGTTTCAGAGTTCCGGCCAAAGTCTTGTCTGACTTGGCAAATGAAATAACTACAAATTTCAATGTCAGAGCCGGAATTTTCTACGAAAAAGGGAAACAAAAGTTAGGTCCACAAGGAAAATTTGTTTCGAAAATAGCTTACTATAGGAAATGGTTGAAAAAAATTGGGTTATTGCACATTGACGAAAGCAAGACTGAGAAAGATGGAAACTTGCAAAATTTACAACCTTGTAAGAGCGGCTAAAATGATCGAAATGGATTATTTACTACTTATTCCGTAATTCCACATTCATATTTCTTTGATCTATTGCAGTAAGTACTCAAGACGTGGCTCTTGAATTATTGCAAATGCCAACTGATAACTGGGATGAAGTCAGTAAAGCGTGGACAGACACTTTCCTAATAAGGCAACAAATATTGTCAGAAAAAAAAAAGGAAGGAGTTACATACTTTTTTCAACGATTCTTGTGTCTTTCACAAGTACAGGCCCCATTATTGGTAATATTTCATTGCATATTGATAATTTGGAATGCAAATGATTAGTTGTAAATTCTTGAAAAAACAATGTTATTTGACAGATCGCGTCAGATTTTACAACCAAGTTTCCGGAAAATTTTGCTACTGCGCAAAAGATGTGGCCAAACGTTCGTGCGTGTTTGAAACGATTCGTAGAATTGAAAGAAATTTGCGATCCTGATCTGGAACCATTGCAAGATGCTTTACTCGATTGTACTGATGTTATTAAAAATGTTTTACTAACAAAAATTTTCACGCACGTAAATTACACTCTATGTATGATTTACAGACGCCACAGATAGCATAATATTTTCATTACTGCCAGCTGCTATCAAAGCTCGTGTCCACAAACCAAAAACTAAGAAAACAAGTGAGCCAACGGCAAAAAAAAGGAAAAGTTTGACTGAAGAAGAGATGAAGAAAAAGAGAAATGAACGTGAAGACTTCATTGTGCTCGTAGAAGTGAGTGTAAATTATTATTTAAAAAGATGGGAAATGCCAAATTTTCCAACTGTACGATTTTGCTTGTTACATTTTCGGCGTTTGTCGTTTTCGAAGGTGGATAGATTCTGAGTGATAAACCGAACATTAAACAATAATATATTCTAATTTAGATAAATTTTTCATATATTACAGCCTGGGAAAAACGTTGACGAAATCGTAAGAGAGAGACACAGCCGATCATTAGTCAGTGGTGAGAGTCCATTTCCATATATGGTATTTGCTGGACCAGCTGGAGCTCCTACGCAATTTTTCAGCGCTTTATGTAACGTAAGCTATCCTACTGAAACTGCTTTGGCGGCGTTTGAACTTACGTTCAAACTATTCTTGGTCTTCAACTTGAAATTCCCTAAGTCTGCGTTGAATACGTGGCTCCTCTTTCAAAGAGCATGTTTTCAGTTGAAGTTAGCAGATGATAAAATAACAACAACCCTTCACAAAGCTTTGTCATTCGTAGAGAATGAGTCGGGCTTGAAACTGTGAAAAGTAATCGCAGTAGACATACCGATTAAAAAATGTTCTGATCTCATTAAATGTAAACCGATGCTGTGTTGACAAAGTAATTATTACTGAAGTTCCTTTATTATACATGTTTATTGTTACATTTTCGCATACGTATGATAATGTCAAGTGAAGTGATAATTAAAGCCATGTAAAAGTTCAAGTTCAATTGTCATAAAAAAAGGTTTATCGAATTTCTTCTGCAATAAAAAGTAATACTCTAAGAAGACTAGAACTTCAGATTGAAGAAAAATTATTTGCTAGGAAGTTACTTGATGTAGAGCATTCATAGTTTTCACGGGATTCCTTTCTTTGAAGATGGATCCTAATTCATTTTCGAAATGTCTTCAGGAAGCTGCTGCTGATTTCATTAGTCAATTATTTTATTTGTTCTGTCTTCCTCGAAGTGTTGTGTACAAGATATAAATCTTTTCACATTCTTTACAAGGCATCCAAGCACAACGCTTCTGTTCCATCACGTAATCCAGAGATTAGAGTATCTCGGTGAATCACCGAACAATGTTGCTGCTTTTAAGTCTATGTTCGCCCAATTACAAAATCCAGTTCAAAACTTCGATACAGAATATAAATGTTTGCAACACTTTCAGAAGACTGGAACTTATATCCCTCCCATAGACATCGACATTGAAGTTGAGGATAAAAGTAGTGAAACATTGTGTGAGAAAATTACCGTTCAGCTGTTCCCGCTTAGAAAAATTTTGAAGAAGTTTTTAGAAATACCAAATTTGTTTCAAAATATTCTTGTATACTTGAGTACCCTAGAGAATGATGGTGAAATAACTAATATCATCCAAGGGGAATTTTGGAAATCGAAAAAACAACTACTTGGAGATGAAATGCATTTGCCCATTTTTTTATATCAAGACGACTTTGAAAACAATAACCCCCTGGGAAGTCACAAGGGTATTGGTAAAATTGGAGGGGTTTATATTGTTCTGCCGCTTTTACCTCCTGGAATGCTTTCAAAAATAGAAAACATTTTCACTTTATTGCTATACAAATCGAAAGATCAGATTTTAGTTCCCTTACGAAAAATATTCGCAAAAGCCGTAGAAGAACTTTCGTTTCTGGGGAAGAGTGGTATTGAAATCATAACTTCCACTGGCAAAAAGAGAATATACCTTTCCTTGGCAGGCGTTATCGGTGACAATTTAGCGGTGCATACGATTTTAGGATACGTTACGAGTTTTTCGTCTCATCACCCTTGCAGATTTTGTTTGATAAATAAAGACAACATAAATTCGGCTTTTTCCGAGTGTTCTTGTCATTTGCGTTCCGCAGAAAATTATGTTCAACATTTAATTCAAAATCAACCTTCATCAACAGGTATCGCTAATCTTCCAGTATTACATGAATTGTCATCTACTTCTGCAGTTGAATTTTTAACAGTTGATCTAACGCACGATATCGCCGAAGGTATATGGGAGTATGATTTGGGATTAATTCTTCACTATTTCATCATTGTGCTGAAAAAATTTAGTTTGCAAGATTTAAATTATCGCATATGTCATTTTTATTATGGAAAGGACGAGAGTCGCAATAAACCACGACCAATTACTGATCGACAAATAAAGAATAAATTCGTGAAAATGTCAGCCAGTGAAGCCTTCTGCTTTTTGAAAAATATTGGTGTAATGATTGGAGATTTTATAGAAGAAAATAGCGAACACTGGAGAGTAGTAATATTATTGAAGAAAATTTTTGACATCGTAACGTCAACTGCGGTTACTCATGACACGTCGTATTATTTAGCATCACTTATCCAGGAATATTTGAAATTATTAGTACAGTTATTCTCGGGATGTATGAAACCTAAGCATCATCTACTGCTGCACTATCCACGTATTATGAGGCTATTTGGACCCTTGTGGCCTTTATCAAGTATGCGGTGTGAAAGCAAAAATAAAGACTTTAAGATGACTTCCCATGTTACTCTCAGCCGCTTGAATATTTGTAAAACTTTGGCTATAAAGCACCAATTGCAATTTGCTTGTAGGTTGCGAGTTAATTCTTCAAACGTTAGTGATAATCATGAGTGCGAAAATTCTGATGAAGAAATTACTGTACAAGATATTCCAAATGTTTACGCTTTTTATCATCTTCTTTTAATGCAAGTTACCAGTAAAATACGTGAATTAAACGACTTGCATTTCCAAGGACACACTATTGCAGTTGACGTTGTGTTAATGTTGCCTAGTGAAGAACAGCACCTATTGTTTGTAGTACGTTTTATGTTTAAAGACGCTGCAAAAAAGCTGTACATCATTGCTAAAAATATAACAGAGTATACGTATTATGACGAGCATTTTCAAGCTTACTTAATTCATGAAAATGCTTTGAAACACCTTTATTCTTGGCGACTCATTCATATTGAAGAATTGGAATACTGCTCAATTTCACGTATAATAAAAAATATTGGTACAGGTCAGCAGTTCATTCCCAAGCGTAGGAAATGAAATTTATATTCTCTTCGCACTGTACGCACATGTATATTAACTTTATGAGCGCAATAAAATTTGTATACATATAAAAAGCACTTCTCTCATCCTCTGTTTTCATTAATAAATATTGATGATATAATTTCGTCAATTGATATTTTCGGTTTTACTTATTTTTACTTTGAAAAAACTGTATCACACGTAATATATTCAATGTAACAATTTATTCTTTGGTCTAAAAATTTGAAGTTCTTAGCATACTAATGCCATGGTTGTGTACAAACATATACACGGAATGAATTTTTTCCGTTCAGTTTAATTTTTGTAACAATAAGTTCAGTCAAAAAAATAAAAAAGCTACTGTGACGAGCGGACACAACCCTCTCGTCTTTTCACATTATTTATTTTCTTTCCTTTATACATACAAAATTTTACCTTAAAATTCTAAACTCTTGCTATTTGTAATTCCTTATTACTCGCTATTCAAATTTAACGACGCTCCGGAAATCGATTCATTGCTTGTGAATATCTGTAATTTGCGACTCGTTTTCAAGTAAATTAGAATTCCTTTGAAACGACCCTATAGCCATTATTGAAACATCATTGGAAATGACTGTCTTTGAAAAAAGTACCTGAAATGTTTCGCAATAACTGATATCATTGAAGTATTATTCCAAATGACTAGTCGTTCTGCGATGGTCGATATCATTATTAGAATAGTAAATTTCGCAATATATTTCGTTATCACATCCACTCCTTTGGGTATATATACCCAGGGAAAATCGTAGCAAATAACAGTCTTTTCAGACAGTTCACCCAACGCTGAATAAAGCACTCACTGCTAAATAAAGCACTCACTGCTAAATAAAGCACTCACTGCTAAAAAAAGCACTCACTGCTAAATAAAGCACTCAACCCTGAATAAAAACGAACGATATTTTAAAGTTCTCAAGATTTATTAAAGTTGAAATACGTGGCAGAAGAAAATTAAATATTATTCTCTTTGATGGGTTGTGTCGTTGGTAATGAATTCTGTTTAAATTTTTCTCAAGAAGTGGAAATTGGGCGGTAGAATGATATTCTACCCAGCTATCTAGCATCCAAAGCTACCCTTCTGAAACTTCAAAAGAGATAGATTACGGGCAGGTTTGCTACAGGCTCAATCAAATCTTTCGAAGCAATACATTGACTTTACTTCTAATAATGTATTACTGTGTCAGTGGGATTAAGGGAATTCGAATTGTATAGAAAAGGAAGTGCCGCCAGCGAGCGAATAGCTAGGAGAGAGCGCGCGCAGATTTTACCGACTCACTCCTGCTACTTAAAATTCCAACTTAACCTTGACCGGGATTACGCGAAACAGGCATCAGGGAAATGGGCTTTCAAACGGTTTAGGATCGAGGGATTAGAGAGACAGCCTCCCTTCTGGACATATGAGAGAATAGCCTCCTTGTCGAGACCTAGACCTCGGGTTATTTGTAGTTTAAATCTCTCTTTAGAGATACCTTGGGAGAAGATTGTTGAAAAGGGGTTGGCCCCTCCACCAAGGGCTTTAGAACCTTATCCGAAGGAAGAATACTTGGAATTTCCAGAGCCAAATTAATTATGTATTAAGAGAAATTGTATCTTATGGAGTCTTTTACACATAAACGGATTATTAAATAGGATTTGTGTTCTTTTATTTTTACACCTCAAAACAATTTCCGCACCATCCCGACTCCCTTCAAAAAGGGTCGGATTTAAGGGTCACCGTAGGCCGTTGTCTACGGAGGATCCTTTTCCTCTGTCCGACGAGATTAAGGAAGCGAATTCCTAGGCATACTTGTATGCCTAACTCCCCCCCTTTTTTACAAGTGTTACTATTATTTTTAAGTTCCATGATCTAGCTCGTTACACTACAGACAAAAACGACAAGAATCCAAACATTGTGTGAACTTTAGTGACTTTTTTATATTTTTAAATTTCACATAAAAGTTTAATTGTTTTTACACAGCTTTAACTTCAAACAGACGATGTAGGAAACTATGTAATGTAATTAAAATTTTCACGTTGAATTTAAGGTTTCAAATATTCATCCAATTTAAGAAAACGTTTGGTTTAATGTAACTTTTTTCTATATTTATATTAATCATTTCAATTTTTCCCTTTTTCATAGGTTCACGTTTCATTCTTTGATCACAAAAAAAGTTTGCGGGGAGAAGATTTACTCATCTCGATAGTTTTTTAAACTCACTCCAATTTCTTTTTAATTAAAATCAGACGCTTTGGCGTTAATTGCGCGCGTTACTGAGAATCGGTGCTCGTGGACACATCGAACCCGGTCCGTAGTCTCTAGGAACACGAACCAGGTTCTCCACGACCGCGATTGAAGAAACCGCGGTACACGGTGCTGTGGACATTGATCCGAGGTCCTCAAGAGCGCGAGCCACGATCTCAGGCAACGCGGATCGCGTTCCCCACAACCGCGATCGAGAGAACCGCGGCACACGTAGCTAGGGAACGTGACTCGCGCTCCCCAGAATCTCGAATTGCGCTCCTGTCAATCTCGAGAATAATACTTTTACTCGTTGCGTTCTTTAGCACCGTGGCCCGCGCTCCCCTGGAACTTTTTTTTTTCTCCGTGTACTTTCACGCTCAACTGATAAATACAACCGGTGCATATATTGTATGGTTACAGGTAACGAATGCCAAATGAAGAACTGTGAAAACTGCGACAGGGGCGTTCATGATCAGTGCATTCCCAAAGGAGAAGTGGACCCTTCGGGCGAAGAAAACATCAGAAAGAGAAAAGAAAATGAAGATAAAATGGAAAGTATAAGAAGATCACGAAATCCTGAGGGCCCATTTATATGCAAGTTATGCCAAAGAGTACCAAAACCTTGAAAGTTATGCAGATTACGCTTGAATTAATCTGCCGTTATGTCTTTTTATAAAAAAATTCGTGTGTCGATTTGTAGGCTCGATTCGCAAGGTTTGCAGGTATCGCAGATAATCAGTGAAAATTTTAAATTTTATTTTGATTTATGACGCACACTTCTTTTTCTCGGCATTGAAGGATAGAAGGAACATATTTTTGAAAAAGTGAGATAAGTCATTAACGTGGGTTTTTTTGCTTTGATATATTTCTACACAACATATTGGTGTCATTCGGTGTTAAAATGTATGTATTACATGTATGTATTATAATTATGTATTGTATTATAAGTATGTATTATAGATATGTATTATATATGTAGCATGCTGAAAAAGTCTCGATAAAAAAAAAAGTGATGGAAAAACAGCAGCCGAAAATATATTTGTAATACCCCTACAATTTTTCGCAATTTTTACTTTGTACTTTAACTTTATTTCGGAGTTGCTATCGTGCAATTTGCAGCTTTTTATCAATTCTATTTCAAAATTGTTATCATCATTCCTCAAATTCATTTTAAGATTAAAATAGCGTAACTTGTAACTTTTGTCATGTAATTCAAATTTCTTTCTTGGAATAACTATTTTTGCGACTCTTAATCGTGTAAATTGCGACTTATTATAGATAGATTTTTCTTTCAATATTGTAATTGGCAACTTTTGTAGATAGAGTTCATTTCAAAATTGTTATCACGTAAATTGCGACTTTTTATTGATAGTCTTTTATTTCGAAATTGTAATTTGCGCTCGTTATAGATAGAATCTTCTTTCGACTTTTATTTCACATCCTGTTGTTCACTTTTCGGTATTTCCACTGGATTTTCGTAATCGCGACTATTATAGATAAACTTTTATTTCACAATTGTAAAATTGCAATTTTTACAGATAGACTTTTATTTCACATCCTGTTGTTCGCTTTTGGGTAATCCCACCGGATTTTTCAAAGTAGTTAGTTTAACGACTATGATTTGATAACGCAGGTATTAGATTGCTGTACAATATAAAAACCCGGGCAGTCGTATTGGGCCTAGCGTATATTTTGTTGAAAAAAAAACTCTTCTTGTTGTTCGCGACTCTTATTTCGTCGCGAAATCTTGTAATACAGTTACGTCAGTCTTGTTCAATCGCGTCCGTGTGAGATTTTCAAAATAACTGTATCTAGTTACTTCAATTTTTGGAAACCAACAATAAACCATACTTTGTGTTGTGAACCTGGTGATTGACTTTCTTTTCCCGTGAGAACTTCAGAGTTGGGGTTTCTTCGAGTCCCGGCCACCAGATATTTTGGACACCGACTAATTTTTCCACGTCGGAGAAAAGCATATATTACAAAATGGTGTCAGAAGTGGGATTTTAACAACATCCTGTTATGCAAAACTTGGACGTGAGTCGGAAATATCACGGAACCTGCATCGAAGAACGATAAAACCTGTACGAAATCATGAAAAAAAAAAAAAAAAAAAAAAAAAAATCCAAATATCACGGAACTTTTCATTGAAGAACAACAAAACTTCCACAAAATCTTGCACAATATCTTGAAAAAGAATAAAATATCACGAAACTTCTACTCAACTTTGGATGGAAAGAACTTAACGACTCCGAAATCGTCACTGGATTTTGAAAGAAAGACAGAGATCACAGCTCAATATAAATCTTCGAGAAGAACTACTTCAAACTACGTCACGGACAAGGCTCTGGATCACCATGCACCCTAAATTCACTTTTATTTTCATGTGAGTAATTTATAAATGATTGCCAATTGTAAAGAAAAAACGTTTTTAAAAATCGAAGAGAATCCGATCGTTATGGCGAATAAGGTGAAATTGGGTATCGCGATTAACATGCTAAGCGATTTTAATGGGGACAAAACTCATCCATGAATTCATTGATAATGCCGATAAAGCTCTTAGCATTGTAGAAGAAGACTCAAAAGAGACATTGTTTACGATTATACAAACTAAAATAAAAGGGAATGCACGGGCACTTTTAAGAACCAGAGAAACGACCTCTTGGGAAAGTTTGAGGGAAATATTGATAAATGTTTATTATGATCGAAGATCGTTCAATCAATGGCAATTGGAATTGAGTTCTTGTCGTCAAAATGACAAGGAAAGTGTCTTATCTTTTTCATCGCGAATAGAGAATTTATATCTCAGACTGACCGATGCTCTCGACGCGGACTTGGAGCCAGTGAAGCGAAGTGCATGCGTAGAAATGCTAAAATCACAGGCATTGAACGTTTTTATTTCGGGTCTCAATCGTGATATAGGAATTATCGTGAAAGCAATGAAACCATTATCTCTCGAAGATGCAATTCATTATGCCACTGTTGAGGAACGGGAGTTGAAATCGAAAACGGAGATAGTAAGATATCAGCAAACGCATCAAAGAAATGCAAAACATTGCACCTTTTGTGATCGTGCGGGACATGCGACCTTCGAATGTTTCCGCAAAGATCCGTCAAAGCATCCAAAATTTCCAATAAAAACTGAATCAAACGTTCGAAATTTCAACTCTCTGCCCGACAACGCGAGAAGGACTCAGAGTAATATTACTTGCGCGTATTGTAAGAAATTTGGCCATCACATAAATGACTGCCAAATTCGCGAGATGAACAACCTGAGGAGACAACAAATTGATGGAATCAATAGTTCCAGAAATATTTAAAGTGAATTTAAACGAATACTCGTCCCCGGTGAACAGTGCCAGCCCGAGGACGACTATTTCCATGCTAGTTGCGAGACAGGAAAAGCAAATTTAGGCACAACTTCTTATGTATTACTTAAGACTTTGCAAACTATCAAAAATCCATTACCTTTCCTATTGGACACAGGTGCTGACGTCTCAATAATTAAATTAAGCTTTTTATTAGGCCACTTGGAAGCGTTTGAGGATTTTAAAATTTTACTAACTGGATTTTCTGGGAATTCAATTCAAACTTTGGGTTACTGTTACCTTGACTTGTTGGTAAATAATGCTACCATAAATTCAATTTTTCATATCGTAAATGACGATTTCCCCTTGATGTTTGCTGGCATTGTAGGAAACGATTTACTCATCAAAAACAAAGTAAAGATAAATTATCAGAATGAAGCACTGGAATTTTCGAACGGAAATATAAAAATTCAGTATATCCATAAACCCTTTTTACCAAAATCAGATATTGAACATAAAATGGCAAGGAACGCACTATTAAACGATCAAGACCTATCTGAGAAATACCCGAAAACGCAGACTCATCTTGAAAGTCCCAAAAATCTTCTTATCCCCGCTTTTTCTGAAGTGACTATCCCGATTCGAGTCCTCAATCCTCAGATAAAGGAAGGTATTGTAACTAGGAAAGAAATTAAGCCAGCCGTTTTCTTACCCGACTGTCTAGTAACCGTGAATGCAAATGGTGAAGCGATTACCACGATTTTGAACACGACTGAGACGGAACAGATCCTAGAACAACCACAAATCGAGATTGAAGAGCACAAAGTAGAACCGAATTTGAGGGAAATCGATACAAATGTAGAACATTTTAAGTCAGAACGTCTGGAAATTTTACAAAAAGCTTTACGTCTTGATCACTTGAATTTCGAGGAAGCTCAATCGATAAGAGATATCTGTGAGGAATTCAATCATATATTTCATCTAGACGGTGACAAGCTGACAGCGACAGATACGATAACGCATCGAATTCATACAACTTCTGATGTACCTATCGCAGCAAAGACCTACAGATATCCAGAAGTTCACAAAAGTGAAGTTAGTAGACAAGTTAAAGAAATGTTAAATGACGGGATAATCGAACCATCCTTATCTCCCTGGAATGCCCCTTTATGGGTCGTACCAAAGAAGAATGACGCTTCGAATATTAGGAAATGGAGAATAGTTGTTGATTACAGGAAACTAAATGAAATAACAGTAGGAAATATTCAAGAATTACCCCTCATTTCAGACATACTCGACCAACTCGGACATTCTAAATATTTTACAACGTTAGACTTAGCCTCAGGTTTCCACCAGGTTAAAATGCACCCAGACGACGCTGAAAAGACAGCATTTTCGTGCCCTGACGGTCATTTTCAGTTCAACAGAATGCCTTTTGGCCTGAAGAATTCTCCACGTACATTTACAGCTCTTATGAGAACGGTTTTAACTGGCAGTCTTGGAGAAAGATGTATGGTATATCTCGACGACATCGTTGTTCACGCGGAAAATTTAGCAAATCATTCGAAAAAACTGCGCGAAGTATTCATGAGATTGGACAAACACAGATTAAAATTGCAACCTACGAAATGTGACTTTTTACAAGCTGAAGCTCGATATTTAGGACACGTCATAACCGAAAGCGGAGTGAAACCATGTCCCGAAAAGATAAGGGCGGTAACAGAATTTCCAAGACCGAAAAATTGTGGCGAGATTAAATCTTTCCTGGGTCTTGCAGGATTTTATCGCCGTTTCATCGAGAATTTTAGCAAAATTACGAAGCCTTTGACAAATCTTCTAAAGAAAAATGTTGCTTTTACTTGGACTTCTTGTCAAGAACAATCTTTTGAACTTTTGAAAAAAGCACTTACTACAGAACCACTGTTACAATACCCAATTTGGGACCTAGAGTTCAGGCTGACAACCGACGCGAGTCAATTCGCTATCGGAGCCGTACTATCGCAGATAAGAGAGGGAAATGATTTGCCTATTGCGTATGCAAGTAGAACGTTGAACCGTGCTGAGACGAATTACTCAACGACGGAACGAGAAACCCTTGCCATCGTTTGGGCTGTTAAGCATTTCCGGCCTTATTTGTACGGTAGAGAGTTTGCGGTAGTTACCGATCACAGACCCTTGGTATGGCTTTTCAATGTCAAGGATCCTGGATCAAGGCTCATACGTTGGCGACTTGCTTTAGAGGAATATCAGTACAAAATTTGCTACAAATCAGGAAGAGAAAATTCGAACGCAGATGCGTTGAGCCGAATAAAATTAGCAACACCATTGCAAGAAACCAAAGACGTGAACCTGTGCAAAACTAACGCCGAAG
Source organism: Platygaster robiniae (assembly GCA_028476575.1). Classification (NCBI taxonomy): domain Eukaryota; kingdom Metazoa; phylum Arthropoda; class Insecta; order Hymenoptera; family Platygastridae; genus Platygaster; species Platygaster robiniae. The sequence goes on from CM052021.1 coordinate 41,712,134, forward strand.
ATTTCGGAGATTCGTACGGAAATTTTCTATCAAAAATGAAAACCTCTTTAATCACATACGATAAGATTACAGAATCCAATGAAAAAATATTGTGTGAGGAGGGAGAAAATTATGCCGTCATGATTTCACAAGATTTAATAGTAAATGAAGGAGTCTTTCATGATTTTCTTGAAAAATTTGGTCACGAAGAAGAAATAAAGACGCAAAAACCTTCGTTATGTGATGTAATACATTTAAAATCGGGGAATGCGAATGTGTTTTACATGGTAACCAAGAATTATTTTTGGGATAAAACGAATTACCGAGATTTATTTCATACCTTGCAGACACTGAAAAATTTACTCTTAAAGGAGCATCTCAGTTCCTTATTTATACCGAAACTGGGAGAAGGTTTCGACATGATGAATTGGAAAAAAATACGTACAATGTTGCGCTACATTTTTAGAAAGACAGAAATTGATATCAAAGTTTTCCATGACAATATATTGGAACCAAAATTAGAAGAAATCCCGAAAATTCTGAAAGAATATCACGATTTACCAGCGTCAGGCCACACCGGTTTTCAGAAAACGTACAATAGAATTCGCAGTAAATTTAAATGGAAAAATATGAAACATGACATAAGCCAGTACATAAGAACATGCAAATCTTGTCAAGAGAACAAACTCGTAAGAAAAAAATCCAAACATCCGATGCAGATCACCTCGACCTCCGATCGACCTTTTCAGAAAATTGCTTTAGACATTGTCGGACCATTACCATTGACAACGAATGGGAACAAATTCATTATGACTTTGCAAGATGACCTGACAAAATTTTCGCAAGCATACCCAATCCCAAATCATAAGGCAGAGACTATCGCAGACAAACTTACCATTGAATACATTTGTAAATTCGGAATCCCTGAATCAATCCTTACAGATCAAGGGGCTGACTTTATGTCAAACTTGATGGATGAAGTCACGAAATTCCTTAAGATAAAAAAGATCCGTACTGCCCCTTATCGACCGTCAAGTAATGGAGCTTTAGAACGGAGTCATAGGACTTTAGCTGACTATTTGAAACACTTCATAAATCTAGACAAAAATGATTGGGACACCTGGGTGAATTTCGCTATGTACAGTTACAATACTTCAGTCCATTCATCCACAAACTTTTCGCCCTACGAATTGATTTTCGGTTATCAACCAATTCTACCTTCTTCGATAACAAAGGACCCAGAATTCAAATATACATACGACGACTATCTAGACGACCTTACTCTCAAAATGAGAAAATCACGCGAAATCGCAAGAGAAAATCTCATTAATTCAAAAATGACAAACAAGAAGTATTATGACAGGGGTTCCAAGGAATCCGAATACGAAACTGGAGAGCTAGTTTATTTTCGTTCACCATTAACTGGAAAATTACATCCAGATTGGGAAGGTCCTTATAAAATTGTCGAGATAAAATCACCTGTAAATGTTACAATACAAAAACGTAGGAAACTGGTTACCGTAAATACTGACTCAATAAAGAGGGCTCATGTCCGTAATATGAACAAGAAAGGAATTAAATAAAGGAAAATAGACTTTGACAGAACTCTTATCATTTTACAGAATTTCCCCAATAAATTACGCCGATAATTACAAGATACATCGTTTCGATACCACTCCTGGTATTTATTTCCACAATAGAGGAGAAGTGAGATTCCGAAAATGAGTTTAGATTTAGAACATTTAGGAGTAGCTAGTCATAAGCTAGATGTGATTTCAAAAATGATTGATGAAACTTTAGAAAATACAAAATTGAAACAACAAATATCGATTACGACATATTTTTGTTACGCGCTCACCATCGTTGTCATAATTTATATCATCCTAAGATGTTTTTTTAACAAAAAAATGAAACAAATCTTATGTATTGGAAGAAGAAATCAGAATAGAAATCGTCAAAGTACCGAAATCGAACTTTTTAACAGAATAGAGGAAATACACCGTCCACTACGTGAAAATGTAGAAATGCGTGCGAATGAACGACAAGATGAGAATTTAGGAAACGAAATAAATCCTCTTGTACTGGCGGAAAGACGCAGAGCAGGAAGTGTATTACGAGATAGATTTTAAGAAGACAGAAATTTTGCGTCCTCGGAATAAAAAATTTTATGAAAATTTATATCCTCGTTTTAAAAAAGGGGGAGGTGTGTAATACCCCTACAATTTTTCGCAATTTTTACTTTGTACTTTAACTTTATTTCGGAGTTGCTATCGTGCAATTTGCAGCTTGTTATCAATTCTATTTCAAAATTGTTATCATCATTCCTCAAATTCATTTCAAGATTAAAATAGCGTAACTTGTAACTTTTGTCATGTAATTCAAATTTCTTTCTTGGAATAACTATTTTTGCGACTCTTAATCGTGTAAATTGCGACTTATTATAGATAGATTTTTCTTTCAATATTGTAATTGGCAACTTTTGTAGATAGAGTTCATTTCAAAATTGTTATCACGTAAATTGCGACTTTTTATTGATAGTCTTTTATTTCGAAATTGTAATTTGCGCTCGTTATAGATAGAATCTTCTTTCGACTTTTATTTCACATCCTGTTGTTCACTTTTCGGTATTTCCACTGGATTTTCGTAATCGCGACTATTATAGATAAACTTTTATTTCACAATTGTAAAATTGCAATTTTTACAGATAGACTTTTATTTCACATCCTGTTGTTCGCTTTTGGGTAATCCCACCGGATTTTTCAAAGTAGTTAGTTTAACGACTATGATTTGATAACGAAGGTATTAGATTGCTGTACAATATAAAAACCCGGGCAGTCGTATTGGGCCTAGCGTATATTTTGTTGAAAAAAAAACTCTTCTTGTTGTTCGCGACTCTTATTTCGTCTTATCCTTATTTCGTCGCGAAATCTTGTAATACAGTTACGTCAGTCTTGTTCAATCGCGTCCGTGTGAGATTTTCAAAATAACTGTATCTAGTTACTTCAATTTTTGGAAACCAACAATAAACCATACTTTGTGTTGTGAACCTGGTGATTGACTTTCTTTTCCCGTGAGAACTTCAGAGTTGGGTTTCTTCGAGTCCCGGCCACCAGATATTTTGGACACCGACTAATTTTTCCACGTCGGAGAAAAGCATATATTACATATTCAAAGGGTCGAAATTTTTTTTGCCATCCTTCATTTGTACTTTTTGAACTATAAAACTATATGACACTCTTCATAACACTTTACGATAAACAAAAATATTATTTACAATTTTAATATTTATACGGTTACTGATGTTACTCCTAATTTTTTATTCTTTATCAACTTACCCTTGAAAGATCCATATGTCTTGGAATTTTTTTTTCACGTTTCTCGAGATGTCGAATTTTGATAAGAGAAAATTTTTTTTCGCGAAATCTCGACTGTATACAGAACAACAAAAAAAGTTTAACATCCCTCTTCGACCTACCATATTATAAAAAAATCGTATCATATAATTCCATTGTATTGCATCAAAAAATATTGTAACATAAAGTAGAAAAGTAATGTTTATAATGTACAAAAGATAATGTTCCTTCAATTTGCCTACTTTAATAGCATAATCCCTTTGAAAAGTATAGATACGAATAAATTTCATGGTCATTTAAATTAAAACTTTCTACTTCACCGCGACAGTGCCTTCCTAAAGTTCAAATGTAAATAGTTAATATTTAACACATGAGTATTACTACTGTGTTAATAGTCAAAATTTTGTTTTATTTAATTTTCTGCAACAAAGAATCCTACTATTCTTATCGATGCGACAGGCCCCTGAAATAAACCAAACATGTTTTGTTTTTCACGCTTAAACATTCTTAATTTAAGAATATATATTGAAATTATTGTTTACATTGTAAGAATATTGTTTAAATTGTGAAAATATTATTTTCATCACTCTAACCTCAACACTGACATTTTGAAGTGACTTTTCGGCCATCGTGATGAAAAATATCTCACGTAAACAAGTACGGATGTGCTCATAGGAAAAACAGGTTACAAACCTCGTCTTCGGCTCGGTCCGTAATTACTCCGTTTTGCTAAATTCAAGCATCCGTACCTGCTACGTAATATACTATTATATTGCAAGAACATGTATGTATTGTAAAAATATTATACACGCTGTGGGAACATTGTGTATTACGTAAAAACATTGTACGTTTTGTAAAAATGGTAAATATATAGCAAGTTTTGTAAATGTAATGTACGTATAGGAACAATATTATGTATGGTTCGAAAGTATTGTGTATAATGCAAAGTATGAATTTTAGTTATATTTGCCTACTGTAACGAGACAATCCCTTTACTAAGTTGCGTAGGATGACGCAAAATCGCTTTTTTTCGTTTTCAGTTTGTAACGTGGCAAAATTTTATTTTGCCTCGTTTTAAAGTCCACGTGAAATCAAATTTCAACTCGTCGATGACCACCTGAGAACAACCTTGGAGGTAAGTGCTTTGTTCTAGTTTTTTTTTTTTTTTTTTGCTTTTGTCTGACATTATCTACCTTTCCTGGGACTTTGTGTCTTGTTCGGCGTGTTTTCCGTTCAGGCGGATTTTCGATTTTGTAGAGCGAGCGAGTTTTCTTTTGTTCGGTACTATTTATTCTCTTAGAGATATAAGTGGCCTTTATCTCCGACGCGTTTTTCGATTTCTTGATGTTTCGGTTTTTCGGAGGCGAGTTGATAACGATTTTATTGTTCGGGACGAATTGTTTTTCGGATTTCTAATGTTGGTAATCGCGTTTTTCGTTCTGGAAAGGCCAAGGGGGTGAGACTTTGTTTCCTTTGTGAGATCTTTGTTCCGAGGTTTTCTTTTGTCTGATTGTCTCGCGTTTATTAATTATACTAGGAAAGGGATTGATTTTATTTGTTCAACTGTTGTAATTGATTTTGCGCAACGAGTGATTCGGTTTTGTGATTGTTGGGGATTTTATTTTCTTTATGATGAATTTGTTATTCGAGCAGGGGATTTTCGCAAAGGAGCGAAATTAGTATTTTGTTTTATGTTCCGTTCCTTACCAGTGACTGTCTATCATCGACCTAAGATCTCGTTCAGGCAAGAACGTCTTTTCCGACGCAGAGATGTCTTTGAATTAATTACCGCCTCGTGTTACATGTTTTCTTTAGTGACATGATCTCGGATCTTCACTGATCTTCAATTTCTGCAAGGATCAACTCGGTTTCTATACAAGTTGGCGGGAAACAAGCTAATTTTCTAATGGAACATCGCAGAAAATTCAAGAAGGTTCCAGAACCAGTGGACATGGCTGGCGGCATTTCGGTTTTCGAGGAGAAGGACAGTCTAGACAGTTCAGGGCGCGGAAAGAGACAGCGGAATTTTTCCGGAAGGGGAAATTTTGGAAGGACGGTCGGTCTATAAAAGGCAGAACACACTTCGGCTTGGGGCTTTTTCAGTTGGTCATCGACGAGTTGAATCGGATCTAGTATCGTGTCGCGAGATTTTTCCGGGAGTGGTATCGTTGTTAGTTATCGGCTTTGTTCGACGATCATATATTCGAATTACCCGTTGCTCGTTTAATCGATTTACTTACCGCTCGAATTATCGAATTACCGTTGTTTCGACATCGATTTACCGTACCTCGTTACCTATGTACCTTGCCTTAATTTTTTTTTGGGGGAAATATTAGAGTTTGTATTTTCGTGATATCGAGGGCTTCGTGAATTTCGGTATTATGGCTACGTTAATTAGGCTCGCTGACGCTTTCCCAGCTTGGGCTTTGTCCGAAATTCTTGCGGGTCATGCCCGTATCAGGGAATTGCAAAGATTCCAGTTAGACGCGTGGTATTGGGGGGTTGGTTTTGAAGGCTAAATTTTGTGAGATTGGATCAAGTTGGATCCAATTCTAACCAGTTTCCTAGGCGGTTCGAGCAAATTCTGGGTGGGATTACTGGCGGACCGGGGCACGGTGAGGAAGCCGTGTATCGCCGGCGGGCAATCTTGCATCCAGGTGTCGATCGACCATTAAACTGAGACTCATAATCGATTCGGTTGGTATACGTGGTTGTACAATTGCTTATAAGTTCAGCGAGCCTACTTAATTACGGTCCGCGCCTTAAGTTTTTCGAAGGCTCATTACCCCGCTCGGGTCACGCCCGAGGCGTTCGGAGGAAGTTGCAGGCGTTTTGAGTAATATAATAGTAGAGTTGTGGGGCAAGTGCGCTGTTTGACGGAAGTGTACTTCGGATATTGTGAGTACTGGGGTAATACTGGGCATTTATTTGGTTATTTTTGCGAGAAATATTGATACTAGCACAAGATTATGTTATTCCAAGGTCGTTCTTAATTTGAAGTTGCCATTCCGTTGCTACCTTACCTTTAGTTGTTTTGTTGATAGTAATAGAGATTTCCTTTCCGTTCCGCGTTTTGTAAGGGGGATTTTTTTATGGTGAATTGGGAGTTATGAGGATTTGTGTCGCTTGAATACTCAAAGAGAGGTCAAGGTCGGACTTTGTTGATTTTTTTTTAAACGGGAAATCTATGTCGAGTTACTGAGGAAAAATCAGAGTCGCATGGTCTTCTGAGATTTTCATTGTCGAGCGGAGAGGAAATATTGTCATTTGGGAATAATTATAAGTATTATTGTAATATTAGTTGCGAGTGAAAAAGGTAGCAAGGGATTTGATTACTTAGTATTTTTCTTTGACGATTTTTTTTTGTGAGACTTGTTGTATGATTAGAGATTGAATATATATTTCACTTATTGATTGAATCGAGTTGTTGTTCATTTGGGTAAGGCAATGATTGGAAAAGGACAATGGATATAGTTCCTTTGTCTTAATTCGGCTCAAAGGTGGCCATTGCGTGGACCATAATTATTACCGCTTTATAGACTCGCTTTCTTTATTTCTTCTCGAATTATTCCGCTTTGAATTGGGGAATATTTATTGTGTATTAATGTTGACAAGTTCATCTTGTCTGGCGATCCTGAAACAGTTACGTAGTAATTATTTGATTTTGGTTTAATTGGTTGATTCAAGAGTTACTTTTAACGATTCTGTGGCGAAGGGACGAGAGGACTCTTTGGATTCTCTATTTCTTGTTACAAGTTCTCTGAGGAACATGGGTTTTTCAGTAATACCCCCAAACAATAACCTAATTTCTGAAAGTTAAGACCCTTGGCTGCAGAATTAAATCATACAATTTTCATGTAACTGTCACGTCCCGGTGACATGTTAATTTAAATATAGAAAACTTGTGAGAATATTCTGGAATAGTTCATAAAAGTGAACATTTTGTCATTAAAACGATCAATTTTTGCCTTAATTGCAAGTAGACATTTAGATAGCGCGTAATTACGATTCCCAATTGCGAAATAATGTACTATTAAGACTCCCGAAATGTGCTTTTTCCGGTGAGCAATTGCCAGCTCATCGCCTTATCGTTCTCTGACTTTTGCCTATGCCTAAATATGGTCATGTTGTATGGAAAATCGTACCTATAAATACCGGCTCATCAGGCATTGCCGCGCTTTAGAATTCAGGAGTCCTTCTAGTAAACTTGCAAAGATGTAGAAACCTATTATCGCGTCCGAGAATTCTTAAATAACCTGTGTCTGAGTATAATAAACTAAACGTGTGTTTAAGGAAATTTGAGTAATTTATCGTTTTTGACCGGTCCCTGAAGGTAGCGGTTCGAACAACACAACCCGAAACGTTACAGTAACTCGATTAATTTGTTATGAAATAAGGCTGTAAACGAATCGCATTTAAAAGATGTTCGAGCCGTCTTTCTCTTAATACACACATTAACACGATCATGTCAGCAAGCTCAAGCAAACTCGGGACACTACCTGTTCAGGTCACCAGAACAGGTTGTGTGCAGTAGTGTATGTAAAGAGAAGGTGAGGAACATCGGAACGGCCTATCGGCTCCTCGCCTCTTCTTTTGCTTCTCTTGAAAAATCTCCGTTATGCGGCTTAGGTGCAGTCTGGGGACGCTGCTTACGTGTCTTTTCTCAGATCGCGGCACATATATATTCATTATCGTACAAGTCAGTATTTTGGGCAACTTACGAGCTTAGAGCAAAAGTGGCACAAGTAAGAGACGGATAGATATGAACATACATATTTTATGTTTCTACCTGTACTACTTTTGCTTTAAGCCCGTCAATTATATTCCTTGGATAAATTCATTCATCATGTTTGTAGATAAACTAGAACGCTAAGCTTACCTGAAACGATAATCGATTAAGTCCTTAATACAATACGGCGGCTAACGAGTTTGAAAATGAAAATGGAAGTAAATGTCGAGAACAGATTTCCACGTGAATCATAGGTAAGTGAAATGAAACATCAGTACAATAATCATTTTCATGCTTAACGAATACAATTATGATATTAAAAACAAGTTAAGATAATATTTTCTATTGTAGCCTTTTTTGAAAGATGTGGTTTTGAGTTATTATACTTTACACAGTATAAAATTTACTGTTTAGAAACTTTTACTATTTTTTAAAAAATTATGGTTATATAAAAAAAAAATTATAACCATATGTTTGCCCGGAACACAGGGTACATAACCACTTCATGACGTACAAGTGGTTATTGTAGGGTTTTTGATGATATTTTTCTTTTGAAGAAGCCAGCGTATGGAGTTTTGCATAAGTTTGAGCATTATTCGTAAAAACAAATAAAGTCATATTGATCCAAAAAATGTAAAAAAAAATTTTTCTTGTGGAATTTCTATCGTAAAGATTTGATGGTTGCAGTTCGATTGTAGTTAATGTTGTCCGTCTCGCGGAAAAATACTCAACATCTAAAATGTATTTAAGTGTCAGATTTCTAATAACCAGAGAATCGAATCCAATACGACGATGATGAAAAAGTTTTTTATTTATATCATGTTTACGAACCATAAGGGTTGACTATGGGATGAATTGAAACATTATTCAGTTTTGAAAAACTGGCGTAAAATAAATCAAGAGCTTTGTACGAGATCTCCTTTGACAAAAAAAAAGGAAAAAAAACATCAATCCTACGAATGTCCCGAAAAAATTTATTAGTAGAAGTGCTATCGTAAGCTATCGAGGGTTGCTATAAAGATTTTTGTTGATGTTCTACATATTACTAAAAATTACTTATCATAAAGAATATATTGTATTGCCCGATTTATCCTAACCAGAGAACTGTATGGAGTCAAACGATTAAAAAAATTTTTTTTCCGTTCGGAAGATGTTCACTCCATATTTAAGTTAGCTGTTTTTAATTGTATGTTAAGTTCAAATATTTGCCAGTTTTTGAAAATGAGCCTAGCATATTCTATAGCTTTATACGTCATTTCTGATGAAAAACAGAAAAAAAAAAACGATTCGGCAAGTGCATGAAAAAAATGTAATAGTAAACGTGCTGTAGTAAGCTATCAGGGGTTGTTATAAGGGTTGTTAAAATTGATTTCTGGTTTGCGAAAAATATTCCTGTGCACAATTTATCCTGACTGAAGATTAATTTCTTAAAAAAAATTTTTCTTAAATTAATGCGAGGGGTTCATTGCAACCTTCGCCTGTCACTTCCTCTGACGCGCTTTCTATTCTCTGCGTCTCTCTCGCACCTCAACAGCGATCCCATCGCCTTAAGAAGATATTCAATTTTTATAAGAGTTAACAAAGGGGTAAGTTTAAATATTTTGAGGTTTTTGTAAATAACTGTAAAATGTATTATATGGCTTAGTACATCATTTTTGATAATAAATAGGGAAAAAACGATCCGACAAATGTGTGAAAAAAAAAATGTTACAGTTAACATGCTATCGTAAGCTATTGGGGGTAGCCATAAAGGTTGGTATTGATCTTCTTTAGTTTGCAAAGAATTTTGCAACAAATTTACGAAACTGCATGAGAAGTATATTCTTGTGCACAATTTATCCAAACCATAGAATTGTTTTAAATCCAATGATAAAAAGTAAATTTGCAATTGAAATGAAGTTTCCTTTAAATAAGGGTTAACCATTGGGTGAGTTTGAATATTTAACGGTTTTTGGAATTTTCTTTAAAATGTATACTATACTTTTATTTATCGTTTTTCATAACAAAGAGAAAAAAAACGGCCCGGAAAATGTATGAAAAAAAGTATTACAGTGAAAGTGCTGTTATGAGCTATTAAGGGTTGCCATAAGGGTATTGATATGCCCTAGTTTGCGACGAATGACTTTTCCTGAGAAATATATTCTTGTGCACGATGTATCGTAGCCAGAGAATTGTTTTGAATAAAATGATAAAAAAATTTTTTTTTATTAAAACGATGTTCACTCTATATAAGGGTTGACTGTAGGGTGAGTTTGAATATTTGCCAGAAATTTCCGCAAAATGTATTCCACAGCTTTGTTTATCGTTTTTAATAAAAACGAGGAAAAAAGAGGTTCTCACGATTCTCTTTTTTTATTCGTAATGTCGCCCCAGTCAGCCAAGGGCCGATCGTTATTGATTTAAGCGAGCTTTCATCCAGATTAGTATGTTTCATTCTAGCTGCTCCTGCACAAAACGTAGATTTTAACGAATTTTTATGGAAATTCATGAAAATTAGAAGTTCGTTTGATTTTCAATGGTTTTTAATGGATTTCTTTAAGCAGGGTTGAGTGTCTATCACTTATAGGTATTTACGAGGGGGGACCTAAAAGTAACGGGAATTATGCGGTGGGGGGACCGCGGAGGGGGGGATCGGGTTCTCCACTGGTTCTCTTCCAAGCTGCTACTCTCCCAAGTCAGTGTGCAAAGTTCATTTGCTGTGAGTGCATTCGTTCGTCCGTAAGAATTTTTCTAGTGAAACGACTTTATCCGTTTCGGCGAAAACGTGAAATGGCTGAGTGCGGCGAGAGCAACGCGCGGCTGTAAAATTTTGTTTTTTGTTAGGAAAAACACCCGCGGAAACCCTTGTGATGCTGAAAACAGCTTATGGGGACAATGCTTTGAGTAAAACGCGTGTGTACGACTGGTTTTCGCGTTTCAAGAATGGAGAGATGTCAATAGAAGACCAACCTCGTTCTGGGCGCCCCTCGACTTCAAGAACGGACGAAAACATTGAAAAAATCAACACTCTTGTTCATGAAGACCGTCGCCGAACCATCGATCAACTTTGTGAGATGTCTGGATTGTCATGGAGTTCAATTCAGAGGATTTTAACTGAAGATTTGAGCATGAGGAGGATTGCAGCCAAATTTGTTCCTCGCCTTCTCTCCGACGATCAAAAGGAGCGTCGACTTCAGGCCTGTCTTGAGCTGCAAAATCAGTTGGATGAAGACCCAGATTTTTTTCTCAAGGTTATAACTGGCGATGAATCATGGTGCTATGGCTACGACCCCGAAACAAAGCAGCAATCAAGCCAATGGAAGACACTTCTCTCGCCTCGTCCAAAAAAGGCACGCCAAGTGAAGTCCAACATCAAGACATTGCTCATTTGTTTCTTCGATTGCAGAGGTATTGTGCACGCAGAATTTGTTCCTCCAGGCTAAACGGTCAACCAACACTTCTACTTGGAGATTTTGAAAAGGTTGAGGGAGAACATCCGGAAGAAAAGAGCGGATCTTTGGCGCACAGGAGATTGGTTCTTCCACCACGACAATGCACCTGCCCACACAGCGCTGTCCGTGAAGAAATTTTTGACCAAAAACGGCATGACACCGATTGTTCACCCCCCCTATTCACCGGACCTTACCCCCTGTGACTTTTTTTTGTTCCCTAGACTCAAAAGGGACATGAAAGGAAAACGTTTTGGGACTGTAGAAGAGGTGAAACAAAAATCGCTGGAAGGTTTAAAAAACATTGAAAAAAATGAATTTCAGAACTGTTTGAACACTGGAAAAAAAGATTGAACATGTGTATTACAGTCAATGGGGGTTACTTTGAAGGTGATAAAAATTGTGTGTGAAAAAATTTGTCAATGAAAAAGTTGTAACACAATTCCCGTTACTTTTGGGTCCCCCCTCGTATACTAGAGGAACTTGATATTGGATATGGATATAACATTAGGGGCCTGAAGGGCATCATCTCGAAACATAGGAATAATAAGATTTCATTGGAATTAATAGTACGTCAGATTTAAACATTGTGAGAATTCGATAGTATGAAAGAAATAATTGTAAACAACGTAGCAGACCTAGCATTTAGAGATCATTAAGAAAAGCATATTGAAATGGGAAACCAGTGCAAATTTGTAGAATTCTCGAGCAGAATATAAAAGGACATTTCCATCGTTTTTGCAGTGCCCGTGGTAGAAGAGTTGATCTGGACGATCAAAAGTTTGATAAGGCAGAAAAGAGTAAAGCCCAGTGAGAAGAGATATGTGTTCAAGAAAAAGGGGATACTAAATTCGTATAATCGTCTGAGAATATTAAAGAAGTTAGATCCTAAGACTCCATTTTCCTGGGAAAAAGTAGACAACGAGATAGCTAAGGAAGCCTCACGACAATTTGGAATTACGCTGGTAGCCCCTGAAAAACGGATCACGACGATCTGCAAATATTGTGGTCGCAAACAGACCAATAACATGAATTTGGATCCGGTTGATCAAGAGTTGAGTGTATTGACAAGACTAGATGAAACACCTGCGTTTAGTGGAACAGAAACAGAAATACAGAAAATAGAACCTTCGGAAGCATTTAAATTAGAATTGGCAGACATGGGAAAAATATGGTTTTAGAGAACGTTGTCAGAATCATTTAGTTATTATCAGTTAAAAACGCGACAATCAAAATCATTTAGTGAAGGATTATTATACGTTCGGACTATCCGAATGCGAAATTTAAAGAACATGAATAATGTTGAAATAAATGCGAAATAAAATTGAAGTAAAGATATTTGAAGAATATGAATGGATGGAAATACAAATAATTGTAAACGCGAATGCGAATTATTTTGAATTATTACGAATGAAAATATTGAGAAATAAATATTAAATAATGAATGTGAACCTTGAATAAAAATACTTTATTGGGACGAATGAGGATTGATTACTGGGAATTTAAAAGTCAATAAAGAACAAATGCGAGTAACATGAAATACAGATTTGTGAAACGAACTACCCGAAATAATGTTTGAGCGTGAAATTGAATACGAATTGTAAATTTAAATATTGTAAATTGAATTGTATGGAGCAATGTTTAAACTAATAAATCTTGTGCTATAGAATTAGATACAGTCATTATTCTTTAAACATTCCTGGTCTCCTTAAGAAGTCCCTTAAAGGGTCCTTTTGGGCAGAGTCTCCACTAGGGTCCTCTCTGGACAAGTGAGCCTAAGTCTAGCCAACGGTAAGAAGAAGACAAGGAACAAAAACAACGCGAGCCTCGGTCAAATACATTCAACAACGTTTGTTGATGATAGCTCGCTCGTTACAGGACTTTACTCTGATTATTTATATCTTCGATTTTTTTTTATTTTGACCAGAAAAAATTTTCGTTTATTTCTAAACGTTTTAAACTTTATATACATGAAAAATGTGCAATGTGTAATGTGTAAGACAAATAAAACAAATCATTTATAATAAGAAATATTAATGCCTTGTTTGTTTTTTTTTTCCAATAATTAGAAAAAAAGTTGAGTTGATGAACTCAATAGAGAAATAGGGCCCCGAACTTAGTCTTGCCCCGGGGCCTCTTGAACTCTAGTTCCGGCCCTGTCTCTGACGCGTCTGATTTTGCGATGGAGCAGGTGAACTCTGGAGCGTGGAAATCACTGACATTTTTCTTGATGAAGTTTTTGCTGTCGCAGCGGAATTACCGTACTTATGATCAGGAACCCACCTCATTTGACAAGGCGGTGAAATGTTTTCATTTTTTTCAAAGAGGGTCGTAAATTTATTATCTGTAATGATCATAGACCATTGATATTCCCTTTTAGGCAGAGGTTAGACAAAGCGTCCTTCTAGCAAGCTCAACAACTGTCGTTTATTTCAGAGTTCACGACATCGATAATTCACATAGCCGGAAACGATAATCCATTTGCGGACTCACTTTCTCGTATTAACATCATTAAAGTACCGACAGAGTTCGATGTTAATGAATTGGCTCTTCTAGCGAAACAGGACGATTGAAATCTTTAAAAGACTGCTCTTCACTTTGCTCTTCTTGCGCGCAATTAACTTGCAGAAGTTACTAGACGACGACATGAATGTTCTTCAGAATCAGAAAACGATGAAGAGACTTCGGATACAACAGCTGAACTCACTACTGAATCGATAGAAGCATTAGCCGGCGATGAATTAACAGAGGCATTGTCGGCTGAACATGATGGACTTGCAGTAATTACAAGACGACAACATGTACGTAATTTTAAATTAGAAAATGAAGAAGACATTCCAGATTCATCCGCTGGACTTGGTTAGAAAAAGTGACAAACTCTTGGGAATACAGATAATAGGAAAAAATTGAAAGAAAGAAATCAACTTGCAAAAAACCTTTTTTGCAATTTTTATACCAAAATTGATCTTTTCAAAAAAAAAAAAAAAAAAATGTAAATCATAGTGCGCGATGACATGTATAGTTATTTTTTCTTTAAACGCGTTTTTCTCAAAACTGTTTTTGAAATTTGCAAGATTGAAAAAATCTGCTGATTAGATTATTCAACAGAGATAACTCAAGGTACCCTATAGGGGCTTTTAAAATTTTAATTTTTGGCAATTTCACAGCATAAATTATAATAAAGGAAAGCATAAAAATTATGTGTCTCTACAAAAAATCATGCCATTCACTCACTCATTGGTGTTTCACCGCAATCCTACTTGAGTATTTTGGCAAAATAGAAACAAAACAGCTTCTTTTTCATTTTCATGTTTGAGATAACTAGGTCAGCTAGAATCGTGCCCACAACTTTGCCATTCTTTCGTAAAGGTATTATTTACGGCACTGTAAATGAATTCAAGCTTCATAATAAAAATTTAGAAAAAATTAATTTATAATGACACAGTCCTGCAAAAAAAATGACCGGTTCTTTGCAGCAAAAACATTTAATTTTACATGCCCTAAAAACAGTTCTGGAAAAGACTTCGCATGTACACGTCCAGTTTTCGAGCAATAAATTATTTTAGTTTAAGGGCGTTTCCGCAAAATCACGGACATGAACTATCAAAATTAAATGCTCGAGTAATGTAGTTTTTTGTTTATTTTCGCATTATTTAGGTTTCTAATTGAGCATTATGCAGTTGTATGTAACGAGCGAGGTTTTCCCACTCGTCTGAATTTCATTTCTAAAGATGATATTTTAAAAGGAAAATTTACTGTTTCATAAAAGTTCTGAAAAGAAGCTATTTCCTCTATTTTAAGATAGTGCGTGCGATATCTTAATCACGACGATTTTTCCAATGCTGGAATTCAATAACACTAACGAGCATCATTTCACGATAGATTATTCCTCCTTCAAGTAATAGGACAACTATCAGACTTTTTAACGACTCAAATATCTACAGCGTATGCAAACGAAAAAAAAGGAAGCCGAATTTTACCTCCTCTTTTTCTTCTTTTTAACTTCCCCTTGCCCGAAAATAATATACAGTGTGTCCCATATTTATAGGGCCGCCCTATTTTTTAAGGATAATTTTTTTTCTATTGGAACAAAATGCACCAAATTTTTTGAGTGAATAAATGAGTCGAATTAACGATTTTTCCTAAAATATGGAGCTCGCAATTCCATTCGTTCGTTTATTTGGACATTTTTTCGAAAAAATCGGTGTCCCAAATTAATAGGGCCACTAAAAAAAAATTCAATTTTTTTGAAGAATAATAAATAATTCGTAAAGTAATGTAATTTAAAATATATAATATTAAAATTTAACTTGTTACATGTCATAAAATATATGTACTAACTATATGTACAAAATAAATATTGTGCGTGAATTCCCAAAGTAATTTACAGTTGTGTTTTTCTTTTAATTTAAATTTTTCCCAAGGAATTTTTACATACGTACTTTCCCACATTCTTTATAGAGATTATCGACGTATTTTCCCTATTTTAAAAGTGCACATTCCCACAATATGTTCGAAATAAATATTTCTCCTATTTTTATTGCGGGGATTCCCGTAAGTAGCGGGAGTTCCCGGGTTTTTCCCGCTTTACCTGGCATGTATAAACAGGCTTCCGAACGCATTTTTGGCCAGTTCAATTGTGCTTGTGCGTTAATAACATTCGAGGAACTAAAACAAATATGGGAAGAGGGAAAGCATTGTCTGCAGAAGAAAAGGCGTCAATTGATGCGTATGAAAAATGTGGGAAATCACAACGTGAAATAGCGAAGCTTATGAACCGATCGAGAAATCCTATTTACCTGTATGTAAAGAATAGAAGTAATGAAATAGTTAAGAAGAAACGTGGACCACGGCCAAAGCTCTCAGATCGTAACAAACGAAAAATAGTTGCCGCCGCCTCGCAAACAACTAAGGGGTGCAGAAGAATAAAAAATGAAGTGGCTCCTCAAGTGTCCAAAAGTACAGTGCATCGAGTATTGAAGGATTCCCCAAATTTAGTATGTGAAAAAATGCAAAAAGCGCCTAAACTGAAACTTTATCATATGCAGGCACGCTACAATTTTGCAGAAGAGAAGCTGCATTGGACGCACGAATGGTCGAAGGTACATAGACAGTGCATTTTTTCTCATAATAAATAATTAGTTCCTTCAAGCTTATGTTATTAAAGCTTGGGTCTTTTACTTGCTTTTCAGATTATCTGGTCTGACGAGAAGAAATTTAATTTAGATGGTTCAGACGGAATGCGTTATTATTGGCGTGATCTGAGACATGAACCTCGTTATTTTTCAACCCGAAACTTTTGAGGCGGTTCCGTCATGGTATGGGGGGCATACAGCGGTTTCGGAAAAGTGGCCTTAGCTTTTATTTCTCATAAAATGAAAAGCGAAGATTACCAGGCAGTGCTAGAAGAACATCTCAAGCCCTACCTTCGACATTTCCGTTCTGCAAAATTGACTTTCCAACAGGACAACGCAGCCATACATGCGAGCAAGTCTACGAAGGATTGGTTGGCAAAGTCAAAGATCCCCGTACTCGCGTGGCCAGCGGTTTCTCCAGACCTTAACCCAATGGAAAATGTTTGGGGCATGATGGTACGCGATGTGTATGACAACGGAAAGCAGTACACAACGGTCGCAGAGCTGAAGGAAGCGATCAAATCGGCATGGAACAACGTCACCGCGAAAAGTCTCGAAAATCTTAATAAATCGATGGTTAAGCGAATGAAAATGGTATTCAAAAATGACGGAAATACTATTAATTACTAATTATGTGAATAAAATCTTTTTGTATGTATGTACTTTGTTGAATAAATTGAATTCTTTCGGAAAAATTGAATTTTTTTTTAGTGGCCCTATTAATTTGGGACACCGATTTTTTCGAAAAAATGTCCAAATAAACGAACGAATGGAATTGCGAGCTCCATACATATTTTAGGAAAAATCGTTAATTCGACTCATTTATTCACTCAAAAAATTTGGTGCATTTTGTTCCAATAGAAAAAAAATTATCCTTAAAAAATAGGGTGGCCCTATAAATATGGGACACACTGTATGTACAGTGTAGCTTCGATAAAGGACAATCTCGCTACGCGAGCTATCGAGGCCATGATCCCGCGCAGTGGTTCTCCGAAGAGTTGGTGAAACTCACCGAAACAGTCCAGGAGAAGATGAAGACTCCTAAACCCATGGAGCCTCTCACTCCAGCAGAGAAGGAGATTTTTCGAAAAGCTGACAACTGTCACATCTGCAAAAACTCTCTAAAAGCACAAGTCAGAGTGAGAGACCACTGCCATCTTACGGGCAAGTTTCGAGGTGCGGCTCATCAAAAGTGCAATCTTCTCTACCAGGATGCGCTCACTATTCCGGTAAGATTTTACGTCATTATATTTTTTCGATAAAAAACTTAAAAAAGATATTTATGAGCATATAGGATTGAGCGTACTATTTAGATTTTGAAAATATATCTCATGTAACAAGGATTCAAAGGTAACAATTGTGGTTTTTTCAGATTATTTTTCACAACCTAAGCGGTTATGACAGTCATCTTGTCATCAAACAAATCGCCACGTGCATCGAGGGACGCGTCACGCTGATTCCACAGACAATGGAAAGATACATCTCCTTTACGAAACATTTTGAAGCCAACAAGATTTCCCTGCGCTTCATCGACTCGTTCAGGTTCATGGCCTCATCCCTGGACAAACTTGCGTCGTACTTGGAAGATGACAAGAAAGCCATCGTAAAGAGAGAATTTCCCCATCTCGACGAGGAACGTTTCAAACTCCTCACGAAGAAAGGAGTGTTCCCATACGAGTATCTGGACTCTTGGGAAAAATTGGAGGCTACCCAGCTACCTCCCCACGAAGCGTTCCACAGCATCCTGATAAACGAGAACATTATTGACGATGACTATCGGTAAACAAACCATTTCATTACCATAACCATTTTGAGTATTATTTTTGAGTTTAAGGACTTGAAAAAAAATTCTTTTTGATTTCAGTCATGCACAGACCGTCTGGCAGTCCTTCCGAATTCAGGACTTGGGCGAATACTCGGACTTATAACTGAAGACTGATGTCCTCCTCTTGACCGACGTTTTCGAAAACTTTCGCGAAAGCTGCCTTGCGTCCTATGGACTGGATCCTGCGCACTACTATACAACGCCAGGATTCAGCTGGGACGCCATGCTCAAACGCACGGGTATGGAATTGGAGCTACTGACGGATATCGACAAGCTCCTCTTCGTCGAACGGGGGATTCGAGGAGGAATCTCCTAATGCAGTCATCGATACGCCAGGGCCAACAATCCCTATTACGCTGCGGACTATAATCCACAAGAAGAGGACAAGTACCTCATGTATTATGATGTAAATAACCTTTATGGATGGGCCATGACGCAATGCTTGCCTCACGGGGGATTAGAGTGGGTTGAAAATTTCCAACAAGATTTTTCGTGGGATGTTGCTGATGATGCGGGTGAAGGTTGCATCCTGGAAGTGGATCTCGAGTATCCACAAGAAATTCATGACTCCCATAATGACTTGCCGTTTTGCGCGGAGCACAAAACTCCACCCGGTTCAAAATGTAAAAAGCTCTTAACGACTCTTGAATCGAAAAAGCGGTACGTCATTCATTACAGAAATTTGAGGCAGGCATTGCACCACGGACTGGTTTTGCGTTGCATTCATAGAATATTGAAATTTAAGCAATCTCCATGGTTAAAGTCTTACATTGATTTAAACAGTGAATTGCGTAAAAATGCAAAAAATGAATTTGAAAAAAATTTATACAAACTGATGAACAATGCAGTTTACGGAAAAACCATGGAGAATGTTCGAAAACGTGTTGATATAAAACTAGTCATGCAATGGTTGGGTCGATACGGCGCAGAAGCCTTGATTTCAAAACCAAATTTTAGCTCTTGTACGATTTTTGATGAGAATTTAGTTGCTATTAAATTAGCTAAACTCGAGGTTACAATGAACAAACAAATTTATATAGGTTTCTGCGTTCTCGACCTATCCAAAACATGTCTTTACTCTTTTCATTACTTTATGAAACCTGCAACAAACGCGAAAATCCTGTATACCGATACAGACAGTCTGATTTATGAAATTCGAAATCTCGACCCATATAAAATGATGAATGAAAACAATGAGCACTTTGATACGTCGGATTATCCCTCCCCAAATCGTTTCGGAATCGAATTGAAAAACAAAAAAGTTGTAGGTCTCATGAAGGACGAATGCAACGGGAAAATCATTACTGAATTCGTAGCATTGAGAAGTAAGATGTATAGCGTTCGAGTTGAAGGTCAGGATCGAATTAAGAAAGCCAAAGGAGTCAAAGGATCCGTTGTAGCGAGAACAATAGATTTCGATGATTACGTACATTGCTTGTTCAGTGAAAGTACAGAGTATCGCGTTCAACATCTTTTTCGATCACATCTGCATGAAATTCAAACCATTAGACAAACAAAATCCATATGATGACAAGCGTCACCTATTGACAACTACAACCGACACTTTGGCTCACGGCCACTATAAAATACGGGAAATGATGGATGTCGACGAGGAGTTGTAAATATTAGTATGCCCTAAGCAAAACTAGAATTATGACAACTGTTTAGAATAGATCGTGGATTAGGCCTGCTGGGGATACCACGTAAAAATAAAACGCGCCATGAATTCTACCACCCCATGCGAGCGGGGCTCTGGTGGTGCGGAAATGGATTCAAAGTAGTTGCTTGTGGTAAATAAAAAACATATGCTATATATTTCGTTTTCTTTATTGATTACATATCCTTCTCATTTATCCAACTATTGTGTTCACTATCAAATCCCAACCACTTTACAAACACTTTGTTCCCACGTTTACGTAGCACTTTCTCAACCAGGTATACATCAGGATGCTGCACTTTGGTAAGTTCTTCTGTGTAGAATCCTCCTTCGATGGGTTGATCTTGATAATCGTTAAGCTTGTACGTCGTTGGATATGTTGGTTTCACAGCAGCGATGGTGAATATTTCCATTGTCCAGTTCGGTGTGTATCCCTTCTCAAAGACGTGCTTGTACTTGCTGATTCGGACTTTGTCACCGACTTTGAATTTCCTCTTCTCTTTCTTTTGCTTGATATGGTAAATTTCATCAAGCAGGCGTTTTTCATCAGCTGCGACAACATCTTTAGGCTTCATCTTGATTGTTCGATGCTTGGTGGCGTTGTAATTTGCTATCAAATCAGGTAAGATGTCGATCCATTTGTAATGTCCTTGGATGGAGAATCGTTTCCACATCCTGCCCTTGAGTGTACGATTGAAACGTTCGCAGATGGATGCTTTCATACCGCTGAATGTAGAGTACATGTTGATTCCATGTTGCTTCATAAGAGCCTTAAAGTTTTTGTTGTAAAATTCTTTGCCTTGGTCGACGTGTAGATTCATGGGTTGGCGATCCTTGAGCGCAGTCTTCATAGCAGCGGTGACGTCGGGTCCATTTTTGGTTTTTATTGGTACAGCCCAGACGTACTTGGAGAATACGTCGATGACGGTGAGCAGAAACTTGTAGCCTTTATCCTTGTAAGCGGTCATGTCAACGAGATCAGCTTGCCACGTCTCATCTAATCCACGCATATCAACATGACGACGTCGATAATTTCTTCTCGCTGGTTTATGAATTTCATCCACTAGTGCTTCCTTGAGATCCATGATGTTCGGAGGATGATTGTCGAATGGATTACTCGTAGACATTCTCTTTAGGTGTAACATCGATAAACACTTCCTCCTCGATACGTTTCAAGCGAGTTTGAATGGCCGAAATGATTGTAGAGTTTTCAGTCATATGCTTTTGATACATGTTTGCCAAGATTTCCAACGATTTTTTCAAGTGGTCAATTTCACTCGTTAACACTTCTTCGAAGTCAATAATATTTTGATACGAAGCGCCTTCCGTCTCGTAATCACCCTTTGCGACGTTGACTAATTTTTTATGTTGGAGATCGTAATGACCTTCGGGAGTCAATTTGAATCCAGCACCAGGTGGTCCACGTATGCCTCGGTTCTTGGTCAGATGTCTTCCGAAAACGTCTACACTCGACATTGTGTAGGTTGCGAATGAGGCTTTATACTCCAAGTTGCTCAATATATAATCTCAGCTTCTCTAAGTTCTTCGATAATTGAGTTGATTTCGTTGGTATGACTGTTGTTTCCGGCAGCTTGAGATGCGAGAATCAGGCGTAAGCGATCAACGAGCTCGTTCGGATCGTCCCAATGCACGTAGTCGATGTTCTGTCCACGATGAACCTTATTGTACATAGCTCCTCCTTTTTTGGCGATGTAGTTTAAGCATTTGAAATCTTTGCTTCCACGGGTACTCGAATCCGGTCGATAATTTTTCTTGTCTGCGTTTGTTTGACGCACAATTTTCTTATAATTTTCCATATCACTTTTCGATAGCATGGAGTCTTCCGGATCTTTTTTGAATAACAATTCAATCAATCCAGGCGTCTTCTTATACTTCACATCTCCGACATGAATTGCATCATGTGTAAAACTGATTCGTGCGTTTCCAATGAAGGGTCCAGTTTTCAGTAAACGAACTCCGTACTGTGTATCAAGTTTCTTTCTATGATTCACATTTTTCATCATCGTTAAGTACTTCGTCACCGTATCAATTACAGCTGGCGAGCTACTACTGCCAGGTGAAAATGTTGTATTACCAATCGTTTCGTTCAAACTCTTGAATTCTCCATCGGATTGCTCAAATGAATCCTTTTCCGCTTCGGGTGATTCTGCCTCCATTATTGACAATTCCGGCACTTCTTCCTTGACTTCCTCTTTCTTCACGCTCATCATTTTCACATCTTGCGGTTTTTGAGCCAGACTGCAGTGGATCGATAATTGGTTTAAAAACTTCATTGATCGACATTTCTACAGCAGCTCTTCCTTGCTTGAGCAGACGATGTTTGCGTCGAATAGCTTCACTGGCTTGCACAATTTGATGCAGTACATCTTTACGCTCCATGATGTCGTCTCGATCGTAGTTCAGGTAATACTGATGCTGTCGTTGTGAAGTCACTTCAATTTATAGAAGCAGTCGAATCCTCTACTGTATCGACCTTGATCAATGTCACTATCTTTGTCAACAACGAGAAAACCGTACTTGTCATTCCAGCAGGTAGCACACAGTTCCCGAAATTGCGTAAACGGCATGTCCGTGTTTACATGATCGTCGTAAACATGCTTCAAATTCATGTCATCTTGACGAAACAGTACGAGCATATTGACGTTGTCTCTCACCAAGTGTTTGGGAATGCGAGCGTAAGTTTGACAGAGATAGAAACTATCCACATCGTGATGCCGTCCCATGCAAAAGTATGCACGTATATTGTCTTGTTTTTCACATGCCACGTCATCGAATATCATCACAGAGTTTTGCTTGACGTTGTCCACACTGACGACTCCCTCGTTGTCACTATACGGAAAATATCCCACTCCTTTGACAGGTTCGATGATTTTCTTCAAGTATTCGTACTTGGGCTGGTTGAGCGACTTTGAGTAGAGGTAAACGTTTTCAAATCTCAATCCGTTGGGATGCGTGACGAGCGTGAGAAGAGCGTTGGTCTTGCCACAATTCGAAGGACCGCAAATTATAGAGCGAACTGTGTTTGGTAGCAGCTTTCCATAACGTTTGATTTTTTCCCGCCTCTGCGTTACATTGTCAAAGTTGATGACAGGTAACTTGATATTTTGCTGTGTAAACTCCATGACTGCTCGCGCGCGTCTGATTGGAAAACCTATAAATACCTGGCTTTTATAGCCTCGAGCTCAGTCGAGCAATGGCAGTGAGAGGTAACGGTCTCGTCAACACTCTCGTAAACAAGCTACCCGTCGAACTTCACATACCAGGCTATTAATTTTGCGGGCCAGGTACCAAGCTTGTTAAAAGATTGGAGCGTGAAGATCGTGGTATAAACCCTCTAGACGCAGCTTGCAGAGATCACGACATTGCATACTCGAAAAATACTAATCTAACAGCAAGACACGAAGCTGACAAGGTTCTCGCAAAAAGAGCTATCGAACGCGTCTACACCAAGGATTCTGGAGTTGGAGAAAAAGCAGCTGCTCTTGCGGTTGCCAGCATCATGAAAGTCAAGTTAAAACTCGGCATGGGCCTGAAGAAGAAGATGAAGAAAATGGTGAAGAAGAAGAAAATTCCGTTGAGAAAAGTCGTCAATGCAGCGAAAATAGCAGCAAAAGCTACTGGATCCATACAATCAACTCTGAAAGCCGCACGTGTAGCTGTGAAAGAAGCTGGAGGGAAGAAAAAAGTTCGTATACCTCGTGTATTACCTGTGCCTGTTGGAGGCATTTTACCAGCCTTTTTACTACCTATCTTCGCGGGACTTAGTGCAACAGGAGCATTGGCAGGTGGCGCTGCTAGTATCGCTAAAGCCATCAACGATGCCAGAGCCGCCAAACGTCAGTTGGAGGAATCAAAACGACATAACCTCAAGCTGGAATCGATCAGCGTGGGAAAAGGATTGTACTTGAAACCGTATGGAGCTGGCTTGAGACTGCATTTAAGCTACCGAACCGACCACTGACCGATGTAGATTTGTTGAAGTATGTGAAAATTCTTCAAATATCACATTTCCGAGGCGTATACATGAGAAATGATTTGCCGAAGAGTATAAAGAAAACTGAAGCTGCCATTATCAATTTGGGAACGCATTGGGTCGCTTATCGAAAAACCGACAATCGAGTTATGTATTTCGATAGTTTTGGCAATCTACAACCACCTCGAGAACTTATGGATTACTTCGGTGTCGGTAGCATAATCGAATACAATCACAATCAATATCAAGCCTATAACGAGATCATCTGTGGTCATCTGTGTCTGGAGTTTCTAGTGAATAAAAGAGTTGATTACGAGTGAATACACGTCAGACTACTAGTAACAGTCATGGCGGATTCATTGACGCTTACACTCTCAGGAGATACTTCCGTTATAGAGTCAAATTATTTTCCCCTAATTGAATTGTTCAACCAAAAGAAATACTTTTTGGGGCTGGTGGAATTTTTAACATTCAATTCTATCCCCAACGTTGACGTTGATAAAAATAAATTTTACATTGGTAATGATATAATAACAATACCTTCAGGAAGCTACGAGTTGGATGATATAGAAAAATTTCTAAAGGAAGAGCTTCCACAGGATACTCAGCTAAGTCTACGAGCAAACAATAGTACACTACGCAGTGAAATTCGATGCAATAAAAGTATTGATTTTCAACCTGAGAATTCTATTGGTAAATTGTTGGGCTTTGATCCACGAATCATTGAAGCTAATGTGACACACAAGTCTGATTCGCCTGTAAGAATTCTCGCTGTTAACGCTTTACGAGTCGAGTGCAACATAACTACGGGAGCGTATATAAACGATAAGAAAGTGCATACCATCCACGAGTTCTTTCCAGTGGTACCACCAGGATATAAGATCGTTGAAGTGCCAACTCACGTCATTTACCAACCAATCGCCTTACAAGCAATACATCATCTGCAGCTGCGTATTGTTGATCAAGAAGATAAACTTGTGAATTTTCGAGGAGAAGCTATCACCATCAGACTACATGTGAAAAGTGAATAAAATGGGAATTGTTTACGGAGAGTATAAAAGTCCAGCAACATGTTCAAAAACCATCAGTCATCGCAAACCTCTCAAACAGCTCACACTAGAGAACGTCCAGTTCCTGAAAGGTCTCGGTCTGAGAATCCAAAGAAAATTTGCTGCCTAATTTGTCTTATACCATGTTATCCGTCGAGAAGAAGATCGTCTTCGATGAGTCTGTAGCGCAATATGAAGTCCACGCACACCAGCCCTACGCTTCATCAACGTTTAACAACAACGATGAAATCCGCATCAGTATCCAGAATCAAGATTCGTATATGCTGCCCAGCAAAAGTTCGCTGCATATACAAGGAAGGTTGACGAAAAACGATGGAACGACCGCGGTTGAACATACATCGATTGTGAACAATGGCATCTGCTACATGTTTGAAGAAATGCGGTATGAGCTGAATGCTATCGAGATCGAAAGAATCAAGAATGTCGGTCTCACAACAACGATGAAGGCCTACATTGCACAAACTCCAACCCCAGAGGACATGATGGAAAATGCTGGATGGATCGTTGATGACGCAAGAGATGTAACCGACGCGAATGGATATTACGATATTTGCATTCCACTGAATTTCATCTTTGGATTCGCTGAGGATTATCCACGAGTTATCGTCAATGTCAAACACGAACTCATCATTCTGCGAGCCAACACCGACGTCAACGCGATCACGCAGCTTGCTGCGAACGAAGAACAATACAAGCTAACCATCAACAAAATCGAATGGTTAATTCCGTACGTCAAAGTTTCGGATTTGGAGAAAATTCGAATGCTGAATTACATCGCTACTGATCCTACCATCGCCATGAGCTTTCGGAGCTGGGAGCTGTACGAGTATCCTCTACTATGGTACCTCAAACAACCAAGCATGTATGGAGTGTGAAAACATCGACTCAATTGGAGAAACCGAGATACGTCATAGTGGGATTCCAAGTTGGACGAAAAAATGTGAGAACTGGAAATATGAGCAACTTTGACACGTGTAATTTGCGTGATATGAAATTGTATTTAAATTCACAATGTTTTCCTTATGGAAATCTTAATATCGATTTTCAACGAAACCAGTTTGCTACGTTATATGAAATGTTTGCGAATTTTCAATCATCGTACTATGGCGGAAAAAATGCTCCATTGTTAACAAAAACTCAATTCAAAGATAATGAGACTCTCATCGTAATCGATTGTGCTAAACAAAATGATTCTTTGATCACTGGTCCAGTTGACGTCCGTCTCGAGTTCGAATCAGGCGCTAATTTTCCAGCCACGACTACTGCATACTGTCTTATTGTACATGATCGTATTATAGAATACCAACCAATCAGCGGCGTTGTCAGAAAGATATGAAACGTTTGATTGTATCTACTACGCATGCGCTGTATGTACTCGCGAGAGCGTTTCTTGGTCGTTATAAATTTCATAATGTTGAACGTATTTAAGATACTTATCAAAGGTTATAGATTATGTTTAAGGTTATGTTTACATGTATAATTAAGTATATAAATAAAAGATTATTACTATACTTTATTCGTAATGGATAAGTCAAACGATGAACGTCGTTGTCTTTTAAATGATTATAAATTGTCTGACAAGTATAAGCCTATGTCGGATAAGAAGGAGAAGGATGAGAAAAAGCCTGATGTCAAGTATGTGAAGTTGAAGAATTGATGTGTTGGTGGTGGTGGGGATAAAAGGAGGTGGATATGCGAGAGCGCGTCAGTGTATCAAGATGAAGTACATCGTCGATATGTAGAGCTTTCACGTATCCAAATTTATCATCAAGGAGCTCGCCGTTCTGCGAATGGACGGCATCATTACTACCACACTGTTTGAACCACCGTGCAGCTGGGATGAATTGTCTCCGTGACAGAGAAAAATGAATCAATGGTTGACCAAGAATTACCACGGTATCCCATGGGACGCTGGAGATGTGTCCTACGAGGAACTCAATCAAGAGCTCAACAATCAACTCGAGGATGCTAGCTTCATTTTCGTGAAAGGCGTGGACAAGAAAACCTGGTTACAGCATCATCTACACTCCAACCCTGTCATAATTGACATGCTGGAAATGGGCTGCCCTTCGCTCGAAAAGCTGCGCGTCTCCGCGTGTGAATTCAACGCGTATCATCGACCTGTGCAACATCATCATTGTGCCGCGGAAAACGCTCGGCGTCTCAGGATGTGGTTAATGGAAAAATTTGGCGATACACCATCAATGAAGAGATCTTTCACTCTACTCTCGTACACCGACTCGTTGCACAATCTGGATTCCGAGGATATCGCTGCACTGCCACGAGAATTTTTACTTTACTTTCGGAAAAAATGTATCGCTCAAGCTTGGGAAAAGTTGCCTCTGAAATTTCAAAAAGATACAGACTTTGTTAGTTGTAAGCGATGTGAGAAGCATTGAAATTCAATGTATGATGATTGTGTTGGTAGCGCTCCAATGATAAAAGATTGTTATAGTTGTAAGAAAGAAAAATTGTAATTTTTTTTGAAATAAAAAAAGGAGGGACTAACATGATGGTTGTGTCTCACAGCAAGGGGCGGGGTGGGGCCCCTTGTACAGAAAAAATTATTGTTGAATTTATTTCAGAATATATTTCCAAGTGAAACTGAAGATTGAAAAAGGTTTCATTCTATTAATAGATTGTGACCTCATTGTCTAGGAATGTGATTACGTAATTTCCAAGAATTATCGTGCAGGTTTGAGCCTGGTGACGTCATCATTTCTGGCGACGTGTTTTAACTTGTCGTTATGACGTCAGAGTATCAAATTACTTCTACGCAGTTCTATTCTGACGTTTCAAGGTTAACGGAAAGCGTGTTTGAACTTGTCGTTATGATCTTATCGCATAGGAATGTGATGACGTAATCGTTTTCGGCGACGTGTTTAAATGTTATGACGTCATTGTTTAGTCTACGCTTTTATCAGAGTATCAAATTACTTCTACGCAGTTCTATTCGGATGTTTCAAGGTCAACGAAAAGCGTGTTTGAACTTGTCGTTATGATCTCATCGCTTAGGAATGTGATGACGTAATCGTTTCCGGCGACGTGTTTAAACTTGTCGTTATGACGTCAACGCTTACATAACTGCTTTCACATGGCAACAGCGCGCGATCGCAGCGCCATCACTACATATAAGTACGGCGTTCCCGAGCGGGAGCGTTAGTCTGAAGCCAATTTTCGAATAATCAGCATGGATTTCTCAAAGCTCAACAAAGTTGCTCATACTGAGAGTTTTCTCCCAACGCGCAGGATTGCAGAGTTGGAAATCAACAAAAGCCACGCTGTAACTGGAATTCGCTCCGTTGCCACCAGATTTGGACTCAAATTCATCGTCACTCTGGATTCGACATTCGAGACTTTTCTACCAGAGAGGCTCTGTAAGATGCTACGAGAAGATTCTAATGAACTACTCAAACTCGAAGAATCTGCAAAGTCAAAGAATCCAGTGGAGTTTCGGCATCTCGGAGGGAAATTCAACGCCTGCGAGTTTTCTTCTAAAGAATAAATGCATTGTTCATGTAAACGTCGTAAATTGAAATGTAAAAATGTAAAAAATGAAATAAAAAAAACAAAAAAAAATTTTAAAAAAACAAAAAAATAAAAAAAAACAAAAAACGAAAAAAACAAAAAATTGAAAAAACAAAAAAACATTTCGACATGAGGTATTACAGGTCGCAGGTATTACCGAAATGAGGTATTACCGACCGAAGGTATTATCAACATAAGGTATTACCGACTACAGGTATAACCGACCGCACACCTACCTTACCGACCGCCACTATTTATATTCCTACCTTACCGACCGTCACCATTTTTGTATTCCTACCTTACCGACCGCCGCCATATTGAATTCCTACCTTACCGACGCGGGAAGGGGGACCTGCCTTACCGACGCGGGGAGGGGGCGCGAGGGGGTCACGTGATGGGAGGAGGAGTGGGGTGACGCAGAACCCGCCTAGCCCCTCTACTGTTATTGTTAAAATTTTCGACTTAAATAACTTTTTTAATTTTGAGTTTTTTTAAAAATGGCAAAGAAAAAAAAGTCTTAGGATGTCATGAGGAACCTGTGATTTTCCGTATTTGTGGGGACTCTGAAACACCCTGTATTTATGGACCGTTTCACCGAAGATTTACACTTAAAAATTCTTTTTTCATGAAACATTTTTTTTGTGTTCTTTGGTCGAAAATATTCGATACGTGATTTGTTTTTTTGACGAAATATGGAAAACCAATTTTTTATGATTTTTTCAAATTTTAACGATCGAAAAAGGTTTTTGAAAAGACATGCGGTATAAATAAAAATTTATGAAACTTAAAAATGTTTGGCACATATTAAAATAAACTTTATTTCCCAAGCTTTCGAAATATGATAGCTAAATAAAAAATCACTTTTTTGTTTATAAAAAAATGTTCAACTTTCTAAACAAATTCATGTATCTCAAAAAAATCATGTTTTTTTTCCCCAAAATTTTTCGTTTATGTTCTCGAAGTCTTATTGTATTACTCACGAGTTTTTGGAATAGTACCTAAATTTAGACTTTCCTTTATTCAAAATGTGGGAATAAATAAGCTTTTGAAATAATAAAATCGCAAAGTACAAAATTATAATTTATTGCAGTCTCGTTTATCTGTCACCATGGTAAATGAAACTCCAAGTGAAACTCCAAGCGACCTTAATGGTTTTTGGAAACGGATTTACACCACAACTGGTGTTCTTCTCAAACCGTTTATTCGAAATATCCTGGCATTCAATGGCTTAGATAATCCGCTGTCTTTTGCTTCCATTACCGAAGAAAGCTTGAAAAATGTTGAAAAATTTGCTCAGGCAGAAATGCATTTGTTTATAGAAAATGAAAACGAAGTTGACTTGAGAAATTTCTATGGGATTTTTGCCAAAGATAGAAAGAATTTCCGTTTCATGATTGGCGACAAAACGCTCCTATTAAAGTTGGTAGAGATCGTCGGAAGCAAGCCATACGAATATTGGGCTCCGAACTCATCACTTTTGAATTCGAATCTCGGTCATGATAGAACAGAAGAGGCAAAAACTGCACAAATTGACATCGAAGGCCAGAAGAAAAAATTACAGCAATCTTTGGGAACAACCATGAAGAATTTTGTAAAAAAACATTGCGATTCCTTGGATGTAAAAACGACAAGCGATTTAAATGATAAAGTGACACTTGAAATGACTGCATCTTACACAAACGACATCGATAAGTCAGGCATTGAATACAAAGCACTTGTTCATTGTCCCATCTGCAGCAAAGAAATTCGTCTGAAACGAATTAAGGGAACGAGTAACCCGTCAAGATGGACTACTTCAAATTTCCAGAGACTTTTGGAGGAACATTTGCCATCATCGCAATCTTCGAAAACCCCAAAGAAATCGGTTGGTGATAGTTGTCTAAACTATGAATCAGTGTACAAAATGTTATAAGTGAAAGTTTTTAAGATTAATATAATTTAATGGTATCTATTTTATTGTATTTATCTAGAGTACTGGTACCCTACCGGAATCGAAAAAACTGAAGCTGTCTGATAAAAACGACGGAAACTCGATGATTTTACCCAACTAAAACTCATACCCGAACGCAACTGCAAGTCAAGAGACAGAAAATGGAGATCCTACAACATTGCTTAGAATGGCCGTCAATGTACTTTCCGAAGTACTTTCTTCTGCTGAAAATGAGGTACAAAACACTGACACTGTTATCTAGCAATCAATCAACGCAAACTCGGGGCAACAGAATGAGAAAAGTGAATCGACATTGTTAAATATGCTAGTTCGATGCGCAAAACAAAAAGTAAGAAGTAGTAATGGATTAAGATACGAACGATGTTTGAAACTAATAGCCATGTACTTGCATCTTGTTGGGGGTCGCATTTTATACGATACTCTGTCTGCTAATTTGCCTTTTCCGCACATTAGCACAATATTTCGAGAAATAAACAAGAACGTTTCATCTTTGCTGGAAGGTGCATGTCGTTTCGATGATTTGAAAAAATTCCTTGAAGTAAGAAATTTAAAACCGTGCGTATGGCTAAGCGAAGACGCGACACGTATCACCAGCCGAGTTCAATATGACCCAAATACCAATCAACTTGTGGGATTTGTCTTGCCTTTCGATGACAAGGGTATGCCCATTTCAAATTCTTTCTTCACGACTTCTGCTAAAGCAATGGAAGATTTTTTCCTGAACAATACGCTAGCTTCCTCTTTATATACTGTAATGGCACAACCACTTGACGATAATGCTCCTTCATTTTGCCTTATTTTATTCGGAACAGATAATAAATTTTCTACTGAACATGTGCTTAAACGTTGGTATTTTACAGTTCAACTTCTTCGTCGACATGGTATTAGAGTATAAGGTATGTCATCTGATGGAGACTCACGTTTACTGAAAGCAATGCGTATAAAAACCAACATTGGTATTCAAAAATCAGATTTTTCAGCAATTGATCCTGACTTTAAGATAGCGGAATTTAATTCGAAAATTTTACCACCATTCATATGCACTCAAGATACTGTTCATGTTTCTGCCAAATTAAAAACAAGGATCTTGAAACAATCTATTATCATGCCATTGGGTAATTTTTTCAATTCTCCTCGTCATTTAAGTATTTTGATAAATAATGTCTCAAAAGATAAACACCTAACTCCGAGCGACTTGTCATCGAAAGACAAAATGAATTTAGCATCCGTGATTAAAATATGTGATCTCAATGTATGGAGCCTTTTGAAAGTACACGTGCCTGGAAGCCAGTGATGCCAGATGCTTCAGAAAAATCCCACAAATTCGTGGAAATGGGACGAGATGACCAGCTAAAAAATTGGAAGCTTCAGGCCCACGGGCCTCAAGTTCCCTTTGGGATTATCTTGCAATTACCGAGGCCTTATTGCCGGGTCCGGAAAACGGAGGAACTCGAATGTCTCGAATTGACTAGAGTTTTTGAATATGTTTTCGAAATCGCTAATTGTAGCTATTGAGGGATATAAGGATTTGGTCGTGCCGAGATAGATGTACAATTTTTCAGTATTTGCATATTTTTTAAAACACGTTTATTTTTATTAACATCGTCATATTTTCACAAACATCATTTATTCAAATCATTGGAAATGAAACAATTTTACATATCTGATCGATGAAGTTTTTAAGATACAAAATACCGAATTCTAATTTTTTTTAAATTCGACAAACTCATCAGGAAAAATAATGTGATTGTTTCGAATATCGATTACTCTGTTCTCCTTTTTTTACCGTACAAACTGCTACTGTTCATTAATTCGTAATGTTCATCTGTTAGGGTAGTCGTTGTGCTTGTTTCTTTGCGATTTTTCAAAGCTGATTTAAAAACAATACTATGAGACAAATTTCCGTCAGACAGCCTATTTCTTTTGTGTGACTTTTCATCTTTCACCATCGAAAAAATCCTTTCAGCATCGGCATTCGAATGTGGGCAAGTACGAACAAATTCTGTCACTTTTCGTAATTCTGGAAAAACATGTTTTCCATTATCACTTTTTTGTTGAGTGAGAGTCTGCCAAATACTATCGAAATTATATTGAGATAATTTTATTTTCGTTTCCAATTTCAAATTTCCAATTCTTTCCCACTCCCACCTCAAACTGTTTAAATTTTCAACATTTAATAATTTTGCAATAAACTCCACAGACTCAAACGAGTTGTCAGAAGCTGAACGATAAAAAGCTGAATCTGAACGGAAGACTGAAATATGTTTGAAAAAATAATTTTTTTGCAAATCAAGGCGACTGATTAAGTCTGTAATGGAAGTAACATAAAATTGCAAACAAGTCTTTCTGAAAATCTTTTCATCTTCAACTGAAAAATGGGTGTCGCGATTTTCTTGAATTTTTCGTATATTCTCATCATTTGGATCCAAAAGAGACTCTTTGTTGTTTTCCTCGCAATACGCAGTAAAACTTGCATTTAATGAATTGTACTTAGCGACAGAATTGGCAACAAAATATTCACAATCCTCTCCGACCGCGGTGCATGAAAGGTAATTTGCTGAATCGTGACAATTAATCGCAACTAAATTCGACGAGAAAGCGATTCTAGGTTCAAGGAAATTTGAAGCGAATTCTTTCATGAGTTTTATTGCTCGAGGAAAAACTTCTTGTATGCGTGTTTCTTTACTTTGAAAAAATGCATTGAATTAATTGAATTCGTTCAAAGTATATTGTAAAAATAACAAATAAGCTTTAAACGTGTCATGAGACATTTTTTCCAAAATTTCCTTTGCTTTTTTTTTATCTCCAACGACTTCTTGATTGCTGATAAAAGTGAGACATTCAATGATGACATCATAATTTTCCAAAATTCTTTCGATGCATGGATGCAAACTAAGCCATCTAGTTTCACAGACTTTCAAAATTTTTCGAATTGGAACGTAAAACTTTTTTTGAAATCATTTTAACAGATCGGACCTTCTCATGCTTGCGTTGAAAAAATTGCAAATTTTTCGAATGAATAATTCGACATCTTCTGGAATGACTGAAACAGCTTTTTTAGCTGATAAAGCACTTACATGACAAACACAAGGAACAAGCATGACATTTTTCTTAACTTTCTTTAGTTCCGTAAAAAAAGAGTTCTTTTTACCAACCATGATGTTGGCACCATCGCTTGATAAAAAAACACAATTCGAGATTGCAATTTCTTTTGCAATCAAATAGTTTTGAAATTGTAAAAAAAGCAGTTCGTGTTTGCATCTTGTGGCATCTAATTGAACGATCCCTAACAGTTGAACATTTAAATTTCCTTTATCGTCAATGAATCTTACAACTATTGCCATTATTTTTCCGTTCGTTTTGTTGTCCGACTCATCAACATGAAGAGAGAATTTCACATTAGCTAAAACTTTTGCTAGCTGATCATCTTCTATTTTTCCTAAAACTCTAGATTTTATATTTGCAAGTTTAGTCCTACCTAACTTCATTGCTTTAACAATTTTAGAATCAGTAATCGCGTCTTTCATATACTCTAAAATTGCAGGCCCACAAGTATTAGCCCAAGATTTTTCACAAACAAGAGCAGTCAATTTTATTTCTGCGTAAGGGACGCTTCCTCGACCAGTGGAGGTGGAGGGTAAAGGTGTTTCTAGAGAAGTCTCTTTACAAATCTTGTTTTTGTCAATTTCTTCAAATACATTTTTAGAGTGAGTTTCGGCATCAGAAAATTCTGGATCACTTGAGCTTGCAATTGAAGTCGAATTGAAGAATTCTGAGTTGAATTTTTATTAAAAGTTGAAATTTTTGAAGAGCCTGGAAAATTGGAATTTAAGTTTTCCACAAAATCTTCACTGGTTCTCGGAGAACTAATGCTATAATCGATATCATGAAATTCACATAACACACTGCTTTCTGGCTTATGAAGAGGAGGATAATTGTCATTTTCTTGTGTTAAATTATCGGAATTCGGTCCTGAAATTATCGTAGAAATGCAATTATTTCGAGCTTTTTGTTCCAATTTCTCTAACGCCCTATCTAGATGCGCCTTCTTCTTCAGATGTTTTTGGATTTCGCTTTTCCCTCCCATTAAGTTTTTTTCACACACTTTACAACGAAATTTGCAAGGATCGTTATCACTCGAGGCAGCGATGCACGGCTTGAACATTTCTTCGAATTTTGGATTGTACAACTTCTTACGTTTTTTTGTGTCCATTTTCAAAAGTAATCAAATCGCTCTAAAATCAAACAAGAGTACTAATAGTAGAAAAACCAAATATAAAAACTAAAAATTTCAAAGAACAACGCACTATAACTTCAAAATTACCTGATAAGTATGAAGAATATTCCATCAATTTTACACAACTTATTACAAACAATGTGTAAAAAATGAAAATATTGTGGAGAACGTTGCAAACAAAAATGTAAGCTTCGAAATAAGAAAATCTGGCAAAAGGTCTGAATTAAAAGAAGTTCACCAGGAAACTAAAGGAAACTAAAAAAAATCAGACAAAATGAGTGAAGTAGCTGGAAAAATACAGACAAAATGAAGTGAGTTCGTTAATCATTTTCCGGACCCGGCAATAAGGCCTCGATAATTGCAAGATAATCCCAAAGGGACCTCGAGGCCCGTGGGCCTGAAGCTTCCAATTTTTTACCTGGTCATCTCGTCCCATTTCCACGAATTTGTGGGATTTTTCTGAAGCATCTGGCATCACTGCTGGAAGCGAAGGCACTGTTGCCTATCTTAAAATTATGTATTTCGTCATCATTTCGTACCAGAGTAGGGCTATGACGGTTGCAGATAGAATCTACTTTCTTTGGTACTCTGTATTTTTTATACGCTTGTGGCGTGCTTGGATAGATGAAGAAACCGAATATTCGTTGACAAATAACTGCATCACTTCTAATACCTACATGTGTATTGAATTAAATGCTCATGCCCTGCTCAATTCTGTGTTTAGTTGTATTAAAGAAGGATCAACAGATCATTTTTTGCCTTGGCTCTTTGGAAGTCAACAATGTGAAAGCTTCTATAGGAATTTACGATATATGAGTACAAATTTTTCTACTATTGTAAACTGTTCACTTTTGGAGGCGATTCACAGAATACACAGAATTCAAATCCAAGCAAACATATCAGTGATGGATTTCAAGGTAGAAGGCGAAAATTCAGTTTTCCCGCGAACACGTCATCTAAATACTAATTACGAAATTAAAGACGAAAAAGTCACTTCTCCTACTGCACGAATGCGAATAAACCATCGATTCCCAGATCTCTCAGAAATCAAAGAAATACTTGCTTTTGCCAAAAAAATCAGCTTACGAATCAGTAATTAAACTTGGAATGTCAGTTCATGTTTCAAAATCCAGTAGCATACAATATCGCAACGTTCTCATTTCCAAAACGTGTGAGAATGATGAAAAAGATGAGTTGAATGATGAAGAAAATTCTGATGAATTACATGCTAAATTTGAAGACTCTGAAATCGATCCAGATATTGCCCGAGATTTAACAATTCTATCATCTATTTCCGGAGATCTCGAATTGCCTTTTACGCAGAAACAAAAAAATGATATCAAACCAGATGATGCTTTTACAGTAGTGACGGATGTTAAGGGAAATGAGCACGTTGTACGAAAGACGTCTATATGTTGGCTTTTGAATAATAAAAAAAGTAAACTCAGTAATGACAGGCTAGAAAGAGTAAAAGATTCGGAATATCAAGTCTTCTTTGTCAAGTGTTACATCAAACTCCAGTAAAACAAGTGTTCCAGTTACGTGTAAAGAAATATTCATCGGAGACTGGTGTCTTTTCAAGAAAATTGATAAAGCTGAGTGCCTGATAGGATTGGTCTTAGGATTCTCATACATGGAATCTAAAACATGGATAACTGCTGAGTTCTCTAATAAATATGCTAATGTTAAGGGCAATACCAAACCTGTAGGAGTTTTGTGTCAGTGGTATGAAGTTGATGGACAAGGTAAACTTATACCTTCGAAAATTACGATTCATAGTTATTTTTCGATAGAGCAATATAGAATGACTATTCCTGTTACAGTTTTTTCAGAGTTGAGTTTGTATTTGAGTAAGGAAACTCACAAAGTATCAAAAAGAAAATAAAGATAACGATGATTCCTACGACAATCCATTTTTCTTTTATTATTAAATTTTTTCACTGCTACAGTCGCAACAATGTCAATTTGAAACTTTATTTGCGATATGTGTTTTGCTCTTAAGATATTAACTCACAGTAACTCATTCTGTACTATAGAATATACACATGGTCCTTTTTTAGAAATTAGCTAGAATTTCTCTAAATAAAATATTGTACGAATCTCGGTACAAATAATTATTTTCATATATCTGCAATCGTTTCATAGCTATTTTTTAAGTTACTGTTCTAGTAGAAAGTGACTACGTCAAGTTTAGATCCCAGTGCTTCCATACATATTTACGTAAATCTTACGCAAACATCCTGTAAACAATTGACGTAAACTTTACTTTAACATCATGTAGACAGTTTACGTAAACTGTTTACATAATGTTAACATGATGTTTGCGTAACGTTTACATAAATATGCGCGGATGCACTGGAATGTAAATACTGTCTACTGGGGTTGATTTACCTTTGCAATATTCATTAAACTGTGCGTGCTAAATGTATTACCAAAGAAAATGTAAGTACAAATAGTTAATTTAAAAAGTTGTAGATTTATTTGTATGAAAATGATATGTGGGCACATCAAAATAGGCAATGTAAAAAGTAAATTCAAGAAATCCGTAATAATTACCGTATGCTTACATTATACTTCGCAGTATTTTTTTCAGTATTTTTGCATTATACTTTCAAATGACATTATATTGAAATTCTATCTTTAGGTTTACTTTATTCCAGGGCTGTCTCTACCATATAGGCGAACTAGGCAGTCGCCTAGGGCGCCGCAATCAGGGGGCGCAAAACGGTTGTAAGAGCAAAGAAAAATTTTTTTTTAATCGTATACGGCTATTCTCAGTACAGATCAAGTTAATTTGCATAAACGGGATAGAAACGAAAGTGTAATGAATCATATGCTCAGCTAACATAACGTTAAAATCAATTATTCGCAAGCGTACTTTCCATCATCAAGTACGTTATTCAAATTTCGCGCACTGGCAATAGCCTTGCTCACTAGTTTCAAGCGCAAACGCATAAAGTATATAGCTATCCTTGTTTTTCGAGCACGTTCATTAAACATGTGATTCCGAGTGCACATGCTTAAAAATTAAACAAAAACACAGCGATAGTCACGTAACCTTGTTTTTAACAGGAGAGAAGAGTTTTTTCGGCAAAGCCACAAACTGACAAACACAAAAAGAAAAGAGAAAAGTGTTTTGCAGATTACACTCTGTATAACCTCTATGCTCTGTGAGCTTCGTGTATTGTCAGTTGAGCATATATTTGTGTCACATTGTCTTTGCATTTTATTATGCAAACGAAAAGGTAAGTGCCTAATCTCTACGATTATGAATTCCGAATTAGAATTGACACAATTTTTCCGTGTCAACGATGAAATATAATTACATTGCGAAGGACATTTAAAATAAAATTACTGTCTATAAAAATGTATTTCCATGATAAAACGTAAAAGGAATTCATTTTATAGGTTATGTTTTTTCAAAGTTTATTGTTGTCATTGATGAACTGTAAAAATATAAAATGTAGTTCTTTGCTGTTGATCTATAAAATTTCAGGCTGCGTTTTTTAACACATGAGAAGTCGGAAAGTTTAGATCTATTTTTAGCAGATGACCAAATGAGAAAAACTCCCAGGAATATTTCTGAACGAATAAACATTAACACTTATAAATATAAATACAAAACAAATAAAAAAAATTATAAATAAAAAATAGCACAAAAAATTGGTTTTTGATGTGAATCGATCATGATACCTCGTGTAAAAAAAAGTACACATTAAAAATTTGAATTGTAATACTAACAAATATCAAGGTAAACTGATCTCAGCAATTGTAGTTGAAGGTACCTGAACTTTTTGAGAATTACTTTACTTTTAAGTCTATAAATATGTCCTCTACTACAAGAACGCTGCACTACATAGATCAATTAAATATTAATGTTTTATTAATTTCTTTAACTTACTTGTATTTTACAGATTCGCCCTGAAATTATTTTAGCCTATTGAAATAACTGACAAAAAAAACCATCTGGCTCAGAATTTCGCAAGCGGAAAGCTGAGCGGGAGAAATCATTGTAAAAGCAAGAGGGATCGTTATTGAAGTACTTTCGAGTCGAAGAAAAAGAAGAAGTTGCAGATTTTACTGATTGTTCCATAGAAAATGAAGATGTTCACGCGCCAAGTACAAGTCAACATTATACTACTACTGAAGAAAAAGAAGAAACGTATAATGCACCTGAAGATAACAGAACGATCAACAAAAATAACGAAGTTTCAAGTCCAGATCGTGGAATAATTTTTCACGATCCAATGACATGGAAACATTGCGACGATCATTTGCGACAAATTCTGGTAGAACATGGCCCCGAACAAGTAACGGATTACGACTTCCCTTCTAACGATGAGCGAAGAAAGTTTACAGTGACACACTACCAGGTGTACTCCTAATTAATTTCCGGTTTTTTTGCAAATAAAACACATAATTCCAAAACAACCGTAACCTTTATTTTATTCAAAGTATTTTCCATCGCTTTCTATACATTTTTCCCACCTTTCTGGTAAATTGTGGATACCACGCCAGTAAAAATCATTGCCTTTGGAGGTGAACCACTCGGTGAGCCATTTTCGTACATTTTCGTACGAGTCGAAGCGCTACTCAGAAAGGGCATGGCCCAACGAGGCAAAGAGGTGGTAGTCGGATGGCGCCAGGTCTGGTGAGTAAGCCGCATGATCAAGCACTTCCCACTTGAGCCTTTCCAGCGTGTCACGAACGACTTTCGACTTATGCGACGGCGCATTGTCGTGGAGCAAAATCACCTTCTTCTGTCGTTGTTGATATTCTGGTCGGTTTTCCACAATGGCTCGGCTCAAATCTTTCATTTGCTGTTTGTAGCGAACGGCATTCACAGTTTCACCAGGTTTCAGCAGTTCAAAGTATATAACACCGGACTGGTCCCACCACACACACAGCATGACCTTCCGACCGTAACGATTTGGCCGTGCCGTCGATGTCGATGCTTCACCTGGACTCACCCACGATTTGTTGCGCTTAGGGTTCTCCAGGAAAATCCACTTTCCATCACCAGTAACAATACGATGCAGGAAAGACTTTCTTTTGTATCGTTGAAGCAGCATTTCACAGGTCACTTTTCGATTCTCCATTTGTCTCTCGGTCAGTTCATGGGGCACCCACTTTCCACACTTCTGAATTTATCCCATGGCTCGCAGACGTTTGGAAATTGCTTGCTATTGAACTCCCAACGCATCTGCAAGCTGTCGTTGCGTTTGCGTGTTGTCTTCATCTAATAATGCTTGCAATTCGGCGTCATCGAACGATTTTCGCTTGCCGGAGCGTGCGGCGTCGTTCAGGTCGAAATCTCCATTTTTGAACTGTCGAAACCACGTTTCACATGTTCGAAGTGTTAATGCACGATCACCATAAACTTCCACAAGCGCACAGTGGCTCTCGGACACTTTTTTCCCCTGATTGAACATGAAAAGCAATGCATGGCGCATATGCTCAAAATTCGGTACAAAATTCGACATTTTTGAAGCGCAATAAAAACTTACTGGAAGATTTTTTCGAGAAAATGTCAACGCAGTTCAAGCACTCGATATGACTGAACAAAATGACATATGGTATGTGTTACCATCAGCGGTACAAAACGGAACGCCATCCATTGAAAAAACCGGAAATTACTTAGGAGTACACCTGGTATACGAGAAAATTAGTAAACGGTGATACGGTACAGCGTACTTGGCTGCAGTATTCAACATCCACAAATTCACTAGTCTGTTTTTGCTGTAAACTTTTTTCAAAGAATCCAGCTTCAGCTCTATCCAGTACAGGAACAAAAGATTGGAAGAACATATCAGCGATTCTAGCCAATCATGAAAAAGGTTTAGACCATATAACATGTTATCAGGAATGGAAAGAGTTGGAACTTAGATTGAACAAAGATAAAACTGTTGATTCAGGAAATATACGACTCATGAGACAAGAAGAACAATATTGGCTACTAGTATTAGAGAGTAATAGTAGCTTTGATAAGGATCTTAGCATCACAAAACTTGGCTTTCCGGGGTTCAAATGAAAAACTGTTTTTGTCAAACAATGGAAATTTTTTGAAATTTTTAGAATTTTTAGCATTGTTTGATCCTTTAATGCATGAACACCTCATAAAAATTCAGAATGAAAAAATGCACGTGCATTATTTGGGACACAATATACAAAATGAACTGATCAGTGTTTTGGAAAATGCCATTTTACGAAATATTATAACTGCTGTCAAGGAATCGAAAGTACTATTCAATAATTGCTGACTGCACTCCAGATAAAAGCCGCCTTGAACAAATGACATTGGTTTTGAAATTTGTGGAAATCACAGACTCAAACAAATGTGAGATTCGTGAACACTTTGTGGGCTTTATTCCTCTTCAGAAAACAACTGGTGAGATTTTGACTGATGGGATTTTGCAAAAATTGAGGGAATTAGGTTTGCCACTCAAATATCTACGCGGGCAAGGTTATGATAACGGGAGCAACATGAAGGGCAAAAATATCGGAGTTCAAAAACGCATTCTAGATAAAAATTCGCGGGCTTTTTTTATTCCTTGCAGTGCGCATTCGCTAAATCTTATTGTGTGTGATGCTGCTCAAAGAGTAATATCGAAGCGACGTTGTTTTTTTCAATCGTACAATCCGTATACAATTTCTTTGCTGCTTCAACTCAACGCTGGTCTGTAATCTTAAAACGAGTATCGCAATTTACTTTGAAACCTTTGTCTGACACTCGATGGGAGAGCCGAATAGATGCTTTGAAACCTCTGCGATATGAAATCGGCAATGTTTACGATGCTTTGATGAATGTAATTGATGATGAATCATTAATGGGATCAACTGGTAATATAGCTAAAATTGAAGCTCGCAAAATAGCTGAACAGATTTCGATCTATCAATCGAGAAAAAAATTGCAGACTCATTAAATTTGAAAGAACTTGTTGCTGAGTTCTCAAAACGGAAAGTTCGTAAAGTCAAAATCTAAGAAAGTGCTAAAATTTATATCACGGTGAGCGACGATGCAAACGATAAAAAATCTAGAATTGTGTTGAAGGGTTACATATCTTTAGAAGGTTAAAAATTCAAAATTTTGAATTATATTATGAACGTCTATAATTTCAAATAAGTATTTACAAAGTTGTATGCAAATCAGCGCTCTGAATCCAAAATTATAGCTACTTATAGAGTGCACAGTGGTTAGAACCATTTTCTGTGCTCTCTACTGAGGAAAAGTGTTTCAATATAAGAACCATAACTGAAATAATTATAAACAATTTTTTTTAAAGATTGTATCCTGTCAATTTACATAAGCATACTCTATCATAATATATTGATTATTGAAATATGCCGTCGATAGTATAAAATGTTAAAAAAAACTTAATCTTAATCTTAATCTGTAATAAAATGTGAATAAAGACCCTTATTGATGATTAAAAGATTGTTTGTTTTTCTTTTATGAACTTTGTTGACGCATGTATAAACTTTTTATAATTACATATATATTATAGGGCGCATATTTTCATTTTGCCTAGGGCGCCAAATTTCCTCGAGACGGCCCTGCTTTATTCATAAGCTGCAATGACTGTGCAATTACTGAAACTAGTAGAAGCGAGAAGTGAGTTATCATTAGAACCTCGATTAGAACAAATCCTAGTTGTAAAATATGTCCTTTATTCGAACATAAGTGTTTGTTTCATTGTGGATAGTTTTATACAAATTAATATGCATTGTATTTGAAACTGAAACAATTTATTAGACGTAAGAACTACGTTTGAAATATTCGGAAACAATTTATTGGTTGTAAGAACTACGTTTGAAATATTCAAATAAATTTTTCTCGATTTTTCCAAGTACGTGGTGTTATTTTTTTTCCGAAACAAATTTTTCCCCACTGAAATCGCACAAAAATTGTACATTTCATGCTTGTAGTTTAATTTATATTTAAATAAATTTATTGCTCGAAAACAGGACGTGCCATGCAAAAATTGTTTTTAGGAATGTTTTCAGGTATACTCAAGCTACATTTTCAACAAATCATCCCGTCATTTTAGAAAAAGTGTTTTTTTTTCCGGACTGTGTTATCGATCAATAAATCTGAAATATTAATATTCATATAAAATCTTTAACTTGTTCAAATTTTTGTGTTAGTTCTTCAACCAAAAAATCCTAAAAAAGCGTTTAAAATACTGTGCTCCCACAGGTGAACTCTCCTAATTTGAGAGTTCATTTTTGTGTGTGGATTCAATATCAGTTAAGACAATTAAGTAGTTGCAATTTAAGTAGTTCTCGAGCTATCAAGAAATATGTCCCTGAAAAAATTCACAAAAACATGTCACTGAGATCATTGAAAAAAATCTTGTAAAACGTAAAAACTGATCCTTCAAGTTTGTCCAAACAAGTCTAGACACACAAGCAGAACAGCAAGGTAGTTTTTCTCAAAGTTCATGGGAAAAATTACAACATGTACAATGTAATTTAGAACTCACTCAAGCTTTGCAAGAGTAGTTTCTGTATGTCATACTAATTGAAACAAAATTCAATACATAGTACATTTCCGCACTCAGGGAGAATATTTAGGCAATCACTTGAGAGAGAATGTTGTTTTTTGGCTACCAATTGTACAATATTTCTTATTATGTATATTCAGGTTGTTCCACAAAATTTACAACTACCAAAAACCATGGATTTTTACTGAAATTTCGCCATTTGTTACAGAACTTTTGGTCAAAACAGACGTTTAAATTACAAGTTTAACCAATCACCGCACACCTGCAAAAAGGGGAATAGTTACTTATATTTTTACCATATTTCTCTAGATCGAAAAATCCTTTGCAATCTTTTACAAAACTCAAAATCAAAAAAGATACATGAATGTGAAATTTGAGAAATCTTATTGGCCAAATCTACTAACCTGAATACCTTTTTTGATTTTGAGTTTTTTGGAAAATAGTTATTTTATGAGAAATTCACAGCGACATAGAACTGGTGGTGGATAGGGGGGGGAGGTAAAGACGACACTTTTTCTGAACTTTTTGTCATGAGGTCATCAGTAATGTCAACATTAAGATTGCAGTAATATCTGAATCTGGGTTTAAAAAAGAAGAAGGTTATCAGAAGGAACCTCCATTTAATATTAAATCATGCATCATGTCTTTAAATCCCCCCCCCCCAAAAAAAAAAAACTTGACTATGCCGCCGGGAATCTTGTTGTCAGTAGTTGCAGCGCTTGCGAGAAATGCTGTATATTATGGAAAATAATTAAAATCTTTACAAAAACACCATTGCAGGCAGGTTGCCGATTGTCTCATTTTTTTTATTTTA
Source organism: Platygaster robiniae (assembly GCA_028476575.1). NCBI lineage: Eukaryota > Metazoa > Arthropoda > Insecta > Hymenoptera > Platygastridae > Platygaster > Platygaster robiniae. Next base: position 41,756,338 of record CM052021.1, read on the forward strand.
CCAAAGCCTGATCAACAATGGACTTGAGCATGAATACAATGAAGCGATGCAAAAGTTGAATGGAAACCAACGTCGCCTTGCTTGCATATCGTACAGGTTTTATATTTCTTGTCCATCAGGATTTACTCATGTGCCTAAGGTAGTATCGTATATAATTAGATGAAAATAGGAAGAATGAAACTTATAATTTTAGTCCTTGGTTTCAATGAGAGCCATGCTGACTACATAATTGAGAAGCACAAAGTTTTTTGTTCTGTACGAAATAGACTCAGAAGCAGCAGACAATTTTATGTCAGGAATATTGCCTTTTTTTTTATTTTTCAATTCATTTCGAACATTTTATGCGTCATGTAAATTTATAATTACCAATTTTGTTATTGTACAACACCAAGTGATGCTCATACAGATAAATAACAGACATCATACATTAAATGAAGTGTCTTAGGATCAGATTGATTCGAAATTCGGCATCCATAAATAGCGCCATGAATCTTTTGGCTCAAAAATAGGGCATTTCGTTTCTTATTTCTAAAATACATCGAATTTGTGTGTGGCACTGACTGAAGAAAGCATCAAACATGTAATAAAAAGTATGTAGTCAGTGTTTCTGAATGCGAGCAACCTTGCTTTATGGAACAGACTTAGTCTTGAAAAATAACAACTGTTTACAGCATGAAAATCGAGGTACAAAGGTAGCCATGCTATCAACAGGAACATTCTCTTTTTCGAACTTGTAATCCTGGAAAAGTTGTATAGAGATGTTAGGATCCTTTCTTCAGTCCACTTTACATAAGGCTCAAATTTTTTTTTATATTGATGAAGAACTTACAAGTATGATAATTACAGACATAGATATTCTATAATATCGTTATAGCGTATAATATACGCTATAATAGCGTTAAGATTTTGAAGACACAGAGCATAAGATCAAGTAATACCTAAATAGCTACTAACAAATCTCAATTCATATTTTTCAGCATGGCGACTACTTTGTAACGAGCGGAGTCACGTCTCGCTCGTTTAGATTCCCGAACGAGAATCGTTAAAACGATGAGGTATAATGAGCGTTCGATTTTCGGGTATCAACGACCCTCAAGATAAGCTTTTTCGAAAACAGAATAATCTTAGCTATTATATTTTGCGAATCCGAAATAATCTTAACGATTATTTCGAAAAAGGATGCTTGCAAAATATTTCTATTGTAAAGCGAAATAATCTTAACGATTATTTCGAAATGTTCTATTACTAGGCGGAGTAATCTTAATAGTTCTTTCGCAAAACCGAGTATTGCCAATAATGACTGAATTATTCTGACTTTTTGAGCAGAAGCTGGGTGGGAGTTTGTGGGTATATAAGCCCGTGCATTTTTAACGAAAAGCCAAGTCACTTTTGCCTTCGACGGAAAAGCCTTCTGTCTCTAGCTGGCCCTCAAGCTGCTTGCAGCCCTTGCCTCTAGAGTACCTCTGCTGAAACCGTCCCTTGCAAAAAGACTCTCCCTCCCGGAGCCTAGCCTGACCTGACGACGGCCATTTGCTCCCCCAACCTGATCTATACCACTGACCGAAGTAGTACTTCTGGTCCTATTATAGATCGAGATTGGATAGAAAAAAGTAAATATAACTTTTATTAACCTTTTGTTTGACCTTATTTCGGATTCATTTCTTCCTATAAAACCTGTGCTAGATGACAGGAGAAATACCTATCCAGCTTCAGATCCAGGGCGATCTGGCACAGACTATATATGGAACAGAGTGAAAACGATCAAGGTACAAAGGGCCAATATTTAGATTAATAGAATGAATAAGAATGTTAAAATTAAAATATACTAAATACCTACATGAAACTAATTAGATCTTAGCGATGATAGGTCATTACTATAATAAAAGGTCCCTCAACAGTGTATCAAGTGAGAGAGTTAATCCAAGCAACCAAGAAAAGCGCTTAAAGGAATGGGCTTAAACCTTCGGCTCAGGAAACAGCGTTTAGGAAAAAGGGTCAATTAGGACTTTGGGTTAAATTGAGGATCTTGAAGGGTTTTCCCCTCGATCAACGAATAACCCAAAGTGAACTAGATGCCCGAGTAGCCAGGTATGTTAGTGAGTTGTACGGAGTACTACTGCAAATGCCCGACCAAATTATCAACATCACCTGCACTAAATGTGGAGAGCAATCAAGTTATACTAAGAACCCTTCCCAGTCAAGAAAAAGGAAAATTTCTGATAAACAAGAGCCACCCAAGAATGCCAGAAATTGGGAGGAAAAGCTAGGCGAAGATTTTGATAAGGCTTTCGACTTTTGCGAGGAAAGCTTCAATGCGATGTTAGAAAAGGAGATGCTAGAAGATTTGAAACCTCCCCCTCTGAGATTACCTGCGTTGATATAGACTTGCCAGAGTCACACGCGAGCGTTGCGTTAAATATTGTAAAGAGTTGTATTTGGATTTTGCTGATGTTTTATTATGAATAAAAGCCCAAAGGGCAATTAAAAGTTTTTCTCAATCTTTTTCTCTTAATATCCTCTCAACCTTTTGGACTCCTCAAACTTCAAGGGTCACACAGGGCGGTAGCCCCGCATTGGTCCTTTTCTCCGTACGAGTGCGAGTCATTACGTCGTTGGATGCTCAATAAATGAGTTCGCTCGTTACAACTTCATGTTTATATAGCTCGATCGCTCTACGCTATCATAGCTAGAAACTGTTTACTCTGTGTGAGAAAAAATTACGTGTTTATACCTAATGTGTATAGTCTAGAGGATTATCATGATAAAATATGTATAAAACGGTTTAAAAGTACAATCAAAAATATGAAATAATGTTGTATATTAGAAGAGATGCAATATCATAACTTCTTAATTGAGCATACTATGAAAATGATCAATTTATATGTACAAATGAGCATGTCAAACTCTATTCTGTTTGAAGAAACTGTTCATGTTAAAATTCCTTGTACAGTGAAACGTGAAAAAGCAAAATCTTACAACTATTTTCGGTTAACGATTTATTATTCGAAAAATGCTGTATCAAGGTAAGCAGTGTAAGGATTTAATTGAAAAAAAAAAAAAAAAAACAATAAAATACAGCTAGTATACCGTGATTGCTCACAGAAGCTAATTAAAGCATCAGATAAAAGCATGTCACAAGTCAACTGTAATGGACTGTAACACTTTGCTGTGGAATAATTTAAGTAGGCAAACACATTTCTTTAATGGAATACAAAAACTTGCTGAATTAGCCATCATTGATCAAGTCCGGAGACATGTACCATCGTGCAATAAGTTAATGCACGATTTAATGATTCATCACTGCGATGACATCACGTAAGCACTTGGGCTCTTATTTAAAAGATGGCATCAAAATTCAGGCATACCATTTGTCTACCAATATAGCTGTAAAACTATAAGTTGCAAGTATTCCGTCAAAAAGTGGTTTATTCTTATTACAGAACATTAATTTGGCTGCCATTAGATTATTCATATTTATTGCATCATGGAAACTCAGACAGTCATCAAAAAACAACAGTTCTTATGAAAGAAACTGTTACAATGCGTACATATGACTGATTGAGTAGATAATGACTAGATTCTAGATGAGAATTACTCGTCTTGATACAGCTTTCCACTTTATTAGATTTTTATAATAAACTTCCCTTGCTTTTTTTCCACTTTTCACATACCTTTAAAATGTTTTCAAACTCTTTGTCTATTGAGAGTATTAAAATTCATGAATCGAGCAGCTTCAAAGTATGCATCAAGTTAGGAACAATATTTCAAACTAATTTGCAAGAAAAAGCTACTGTGCATCTTATGACGTCACAAAAAATTTCAGTTCTAAGAATTCTGCTTCCAAATCACCAACATCGTGAATGCTGCTCCCTGACCGGCAAAGGGACGAGAGGCATGTGGAGAGGAAAACCTGGGATTTTTTGTCACGTCACACATCCTAAATCCTGCCCCAAAATAAAATATTCGTGCACACTGTTTCAAACATTGTTTGGTGCAAACATTATTTACACCAAACAAGGTATGATTGTAAACAATAGAGTAGCTATTTGATACAGCTACTTTCCATTAACATGAAATAAATAACTGAAAATTGTAGTGAATTACCAAGGCTACCATACTTAAACAGATGGGTAATACAGCAACATGTCTTCTTCTTGCTCATGGAAGCATTTATTAAGCCTGAGATAAGCCAATAGTATCACCCATCCATAGCATTAAAACATTTAATAATAAGATATAGGATACCATAACACTAAAAAGTAAAATTGATGATGAATATTATCTTCAGTAATACATTACATGAATAATCATTTTAATAATATTTGAAAATAGTTTGGTGTATATTCGGAGAAAAAAGAGCCTTCCAAGCATGAACGAGCACTGAGAACTTGGAGAACTCAGTGATTTATCTCTAAATTGCACCTATCTAATAATGTAATTTTCAATCCCAAGTGTTTGCAGCACACTGCTTAGTTTTAGGTGCAACTATGAAATCTAAAACAAACGCATAATGCTTTACATATTCTTACAGCTCAAATTTCCTTCGAATATAGCATTGGAATAATCACAATAATATACCAATGTATATGTGACTTGAAAAAAGAAAGGGACCTAGGTCACCAAAATAGTTTTCGAATTTGCCACCTTAAAAGATAGTTTGGGAAATGACCTATCTAATGACCCACACCATGAGTCGCTACAATTACTTATTGCTGTAGAATACCTTTTTATGGAATATGAACCAGCTGTTACCAATGGAAAAAGAGAGAGGTAGTTTACTTTTTCAAGATTTTTGCTTATGACCATAGGACCTTCTCTTTATTCCAAACCTCACATATCATGACACACTGTCATGTATAACATATAATAACTAGAAGGTTTAAACGTTTAAAATTAAGGGAGATAAAAAAATGAATGTACATATTTTCAATTTGTTATCAGGAAGACTGTGTTTTACATTAAATTGGTGAGCATGAACTTCTTTACGTGAAAAGTTTTGAGAAGCTACTGGGAAATTTTTCCTTCAAAACTAGTACATTTTTCTATTCAGTTAAATTTTAAACGTTTGTAACTTCATTTACAACAGTCAGTAAAAAATAATAGATCTAGAATTTTTACTTATAAAATAAAACCAGCAACCTTACAGTAAAATTACGAAATTAAACACTGTAAAAAATTTTCAACTATTTATAAAGAAAAACTCTCACACAACACATTCTTCACGCTGCAATATTTATCTGTTGAAAAATCAGTGTTGATTTAAGTTCATGTAGCTTTAGCCTTCCCATTGGCTGGTTAGCCACTCTGGCAACAGCAAATGCTTTAGTGGTGGGGGTAAAATAATAGAAAAGAGCACTTGTTATTATGAAATTTTAGTGCTTGTTAATGTGGAATTCGAGTGTACTTTGTACTAACGTTACATGGATAGTTGAGTGCGAAAAGTAACAGTATATATTTTTTTTCATTCATCTGAAAGAAATATAAAAACTTTACAATTTGTTTCGGATGTGAGATAATGGATAAGTCAAAATTTATGGAATCGGTAAATGATTCATTGAAACAATAATCAACTATTCTTTGAACTATTCAATGAGGTACAAATTTTTTGTTCAATTATATAATAAATCAAAATGTTGGACATGAAAAGTTTGATTTGTTGAAGATTATACCAATGTAATAACTTTTTTATAACAGTATATTTGAATGGATGTGAGTTTAAAATCAAAATCACACTATTTAAAAAGTTTAGTTACTTAGCAGAAAAAGTGGTGAACTAACTTTTATGAGTTGTATTTAATAAAGTCTTATTCAAAGAAAATATCATTTGTCATAAATGATGGCAAGCATATAATGTTTATCAATATTCAACAATAGATCTCACACAATATAATTGGACTATTTTCAAATAAAGCTTGAAAGAACTGTCAGCATGGCGATAACTATATTTTTATTTACATGGTTACTATATTGTAATATATATTTCATGCTCTTTTAAGAATTTTAATGTTTGTCATTCCCTAAAATTTGTTTTCAGGATAACAATTTCAGAATCTTTTCAAATATTACTCTTTCTCAGGTCATTGGCAGTGTATGTTTTCTTTTGCAGATTCTAACTACACTCGTTCCTGAATCATAGAAGTATATATGTCTTTTTTTCTGATGCTAACAGATCAGAATAGAAAGAGACGAAAGCACTTCTAGTATTAAGGAACGAGTGTATGTAATTGAAAATAGATGTTTTTTTTATTTATTATTAAAATATAGAATTATGAATTATGTTCAACGAGTAAAATTGTGGACGTAATCATTCGCTTGCAGTGCTTGTTGTGTCTAGTCTCGTGGATTCTACACAATGCGAAGTTTTTTTTTTCTATTATTAATAAAATTTGAAACATTTAACACCTTACTTTTCATTCCCTGAAAAATCATCTTCCAGTGTTTTGTAGTGGAAATGTTCATTATAGAGTTATTGAGGATTCTATTTGCAAATGTACTATGTTATAATAAAATATTAACTGAATGATAAATTTACTCAATTAAGGTTCGAATATTTCTAATTGAATTCATAATTTGAGGATCAAATTGTATCTCATTCAAGTAGTAATTATTTTAAATTTATTTTCGATTGATTTCCATGTCATTAGTTCAACTATTTTCAATTAATGAAATCGTTTGTTCAATTTATCGTATAATTTATTCCATGATTAATTAAGTATCTTATTTTGATCAATTCAAGATTATGTGAGCAAATTTTGATGGGCCAATTTTAAAGTCAAGATCTCTTGTTTTTTGCTGCACTAATTTCTGAAATGCCAAGTTTCTCTGCCTCAGTACTAAATAAAGTAATAATGCAAAATTAAACAAAGTGGAATAATTCTAGTGCATAGTTCATTATTTTTGTAATGTACAGTAACGCGCTTTCCTTACTCAAACCTAGGATTGCGCATGTCTTACAGAAATCTCTTTTTCGCAGCGATAGTATTTTCTTGGTCGCTTACTTTTTCTTATTGATTCGATTCCTTTGTATTATTTTATTTGAAAAAATAAAATTTTTCATATGAAATAAGTATCATGTAATTATTGAAAATCGGACGTTGCACAATAATGTGGCTTGTACTTTTGTAAGTAATTTTAATTTTGGATTGAAATTACTTTTAGAAATACATCGATAGTGAAAAATAATTTTTAGAAATCTTTACATAATTGTGATAACTAATTTTTCATTTAAAATTTACAATCTCTTTTTACTTCAAATATGCCTTATAAAAATTACTGATTAGGTCTTTAAATTAGAAATTTCGGTTAGAAAATTAAAATTTGATTTTTGAAATTATATTTTCAGCTTCGAAAAATAAAGGAAAATAAATAAAAAATTAAATTTAATCATTGACTTATCATATTTAATTTATATTTACAATTACTCTGAGCCTGTTCTAAATTCTTGAATACTTTTGACAATTATAATTGTAATTTTTCAAGGCTTTGACGAAATTGGCAAGGAAGATCAATCCGACAACTCTCTCTTCAGATGGCTTCATTTACAGAAAAAGATTGGGCGATTCAAGATAGTTCATGGTCTTACAAAGTTCCATACTCATAAATTCTGCATTTTTGATACATTCGAAATAAAAAAATTTTGTAAATAAGAACTTCATTGAAAAATATGTAACGTTTGTGATGTTTCCCTGAAAATGTTAATAAAATTATGATGATTGTACTGTGCAGTTGCTTTTCACTTTCTCGAATCTGTTCGCCCTATAATTTAAGGCAACTTTACCATGATTTTCGAATACACAAGTTTTCAAGGAAATATAACTATGCAAATTTTGCAACAATATTCAAATTAATGTAATCTGGAAAATAATTGAACATTTCATGATCTCCACAAACTTTTTAAATTGTTTTTTTAATCATTCACAATAAGTATAAATTCAATGTTTCAACTGGAAAATTATAAAATTTTAAACCTTAATTTTTTGAAGTGTAATGTAAATCCATAATATGATGGAAGTTTCAAATAATTTCGTATATTTTTCACGCTTTTAATATAATTTTATTGAAAACAATTTCATGAGTCTGTATTTCGAAAAAATATGAAAAAAAATCTAGCCCAGAAAATTAATGAACATATGAAGTTTAAATAATTTGTCTGAATTGTTCAGCATTATCAACAATTTCTGGAATTCGTGTTTTTTTTTTTATTTAAAAAATTCAAACATGATACGGAATTGTCCTAGCTGTAGAAATGTTGAAAGGAATTTCAACATTTTCAAGATTTTTAGTAATCATCAATAGTTTTTGAGAATGTTCAATAATAGGAAAAACACATTTTAATGCAAATTGTAGAAAATAATATAAATAACATTCTGATGTTTGTGATCATAAAAAACTTCGACGAATTTTATAAATTTTAACCATTATTTGTCATGTTGAGTTTTGCTGTTAATCAATTTTCGATTGAATAACAATACTCGCCAAGATCTGTCTTGAATTATTAATACACTTCAAGTCTGTCAAATTGCTATATATGAATAGAAACGAATTTTTTTATCCACACTTGAAACAAATATGATAATAAACTCGGTTTTCAGTTGTTTAATTTGTAATTAATACTCACCTCAAACATATCTCTTTGTTGGCCTTGCTACACACTTGGAAAAAAATCTTGTTAGGTTAACCGGAAAACCCTGTTGCGTTAACAGGAAGTGGTACCGACGAGTTTACAACGTTGCATTAGTGTGGTTGCCATGTTAACGCAGCATTACCAACTCACGTGAATCCAGCCGTACGGAGCTGACAGGCTGCGTAGATTACAACCGCGAAGATACGATACACGAAGCTTTAGAGTGTGTGAGTGAGCTACTAACATCAGCACGTATATCGTCTATGTGAAGAAGGAAAGGAGATATAGAGAAAGCAATAGCTTCCCCAGTCAGCTCGGTGGGGGTTTCAGGGGATATGAATGCTGCCCCGCGCTGCCCGTTGCTCACCGTTGCTCGAGACCTGATTTATGGTCGTTACTTGTTTCAAAAGTACATTTCTCGGTACTTTTGGAGATTTTCAATTTTTCGCGAATCTAAGCCTTGTACACTATTTGAGCAGCAGGAAAAAATCAAAAACAATAATAATACATTACAACAAGGAACACATTACAAGTGTTCCAAATTTTAGGTAAAAAAATTTAAAAATATTACGGTGCACATTACGAAGAAATATGATAATAAAAATACAAACATTGAATGATGAACGTATTCTGAAATTCTACATAAAATTTGATTGTTTTATATTTATTGAAATTTTATATAATTTCCAATATAACATATGTGTTCTGATTTTTTTGAATTCGTAAAATTTCTAACATGGTAGGTACGAACTGAGTAATCTTATTTTATACATTTTATGAAAAATTGCCTAGCCTACAAAGTTCCTATTGATTTTTAAGTTCTTTCAGATGTGTCTAGACAGCAATGAGTAATTATTGACATCACTTCGAAAAACATTAATGAAATATGTACATAATCTGGCAAAGTTGAATAAATGCACTCTGTATAACAATTAATTTTAAATTTTTTATGCACAGAGATATTAATAAAATTTAGCAGAATTTCATGAAGAGTTATTAAAATGATTTTATAAAGTACAAACTGCTCTTCTTTTCGAGTGTGTCCTGAAAAAAAAAAAAAAAAAAAAAGAAAAAAAAAAAAAAAAAAAACAATAGTTTCATAAGTAAAAGGATTTGTTAAAGATTACAAGGTCCCACATTTTGGTTTAAGGAATGCAATATATTTCAAATCAACATTGGACAATTCATACATGTAAATTATTCAAGATTTTTTTCAAATATTTATCACGCATATTATGCATAAAAATGCGATATTGAAACATACGATACTGCTTGTTACAAGAAACACTATACACCATGACACGTTATGTTTAAAATGCCTTAAAAACAATATGAATCGCTAATGATGACATATATAATACAAATGAAATATATTCAGAATTATTATAAATGTATGATGTGCTCATAAATTAAATACAATACAATATACATAAAATATTTGTTCGATCGTTCATGCTCAAAAACTTTTTATATTCTCATATGAGAATTATCAGAAACGCTTTTTTTTAAGGATCTTTTCTGTGTGATTTTTCTTGAGCGTACAAAATTTTTGAATTTGCGAGGAAAAGATGATCACTCGTGATTTGATTTTCCGATTTTGGGTTCCTATTACTAAGCGCAGATTTCGTCACGCAAATAGCATTGATTGATTTCGGTGACAAATGCGATTTCGTTTTTGTCACTGTCGTGGTTAATAATGAAAATGCCCTTTCGGCGTCGGCATTGCTGTGCAGTAATATCCTAACACAGTTGACTACAACCTGCAAGTTTTTGTACTTTACTGTGCCATCAGCTTTTTTTAACAAAAAGATCTTCCTCCAAAAATTGTCAAATTCTTCAACCTCGACTTCTTCTTCCAAATCCTCTGTAATCAAACTACTTTCCTTTGGAAGATCTAGCCACTCTTGTTTCAATTCTTCCGCATTGTACTGTTCCGCGGTACACAATTTTTCCGCAATGGAAATGACGTCATTAAATGAAATGGCGCGGTCTTCGTAATCATTCAGAGCAGAAACTTTTTCAAGAATATCTAATTTTTGGAGAAAGACATCTTGCAGAAAAAACCGATTAACTATTCCTCGGGCGGTTTCAACATAAAAATTGAGACATTTTCCACGAATGCATGAAGCCGTTTCTTCGCTCATATTCTCCAAAATTATTTCGCATTGATGACCAAATCGAACTTCTTCTATCGGTTTTTGATTATCGGCACAACCGAAATCGAGAGTGTGAGCTTTGGTGGGATTGTTTCGAATAAATTGCATAGCGGGCGCGTTGAGAAAGTGGACACCGATTTGTAAAATGAATGATAATGATTTACTATGAGGGAGTTGAACACGGGTCTGCTTTGATTGAAAAAAGGAATTGAACTGATCAAAATAAAAAAGGACATGTTCCAGAAATTCTAGCTCGGCTTGAATCGCAGGATCGCACAACTTACTTAACAATTCCTGAGCAACGCGCGAACCATTTTCCTCAACTTGATCCGTCATAAATTAAACGAGACAATCCCAACAGAACAACACCTTCCCGATGGACGGTCGGCGACTCAACCATCGCGTTGTGCAATATGAACACAACTTGACAGTTGTGTTCATTCGCAGAAGCATAATTTGATTAAATTTGAAAATTCTCTTGGGACTCGCATTCACGTAGGTGATGAGGTTCCGGATGAACTCTTCAGTATTTTTCGAAAACAGCTTGCATGCATCCGCGGCAATGAGAGCGCTTTTGTGACATGCGCAATGGGCTTCGTAAAAAGTAGTGTATTTTTGTAAATTTGTTTTGAAAGAATGGTATTTCCCTATCATTACACTGGCGGTGTCTGACGAAAAACCTTTCACATTTTTTATATTAATTTTTTCTTCTTGTAGAATACGTTGAAAGGCCGAAAACAACCCCAAGTTGTCCAATTTTGTGGGATTGAGCTCGGCCATTCGCAGTAGTTCGATTTTCATCTCGAATGTTAGAGGATCAACGTAACGCGCTAAATTGCCATAAATGGGACCTGCTTTACGTGACACGTAGATTCATCAATGTAAATCGAAAAAGGGGTTTCACGCAATATTTGTGAGAGTCGGTTCGTTTCTAAAGCGGCAACTACATTTTTTGTTAAACAAGACAACTTCCTCGCACCGCATTTAATTTTTTGAAATTCTGTTGGGTTTTCTGAAGATTTGTTTTGACAAAATTTTAAAACTTTTTCAGCTGACCTGTATGATATATTTAAGTTTGCGACCAACTCTGCAAATTCGATCTCCATACTCCTTTTTTTCGTTTCACTAGATCCTTCCTTTTCCAGTATTTCCTGGGCCTCTACGTCGGTCACTATTTTCATACCTTGCCGGACACAGTTACCAATGTGCATCGTAGTGTTTTGGTGCCGTAATAAGCTACTTTTTCCAGCAAAACATGTCAACTTGACCTCCGGACCGCAAACCGAACACCCAAAACATGCCTCATCCTCCGGTAACTCGCGTAACCACTGGCGAAATTGAGGATGGCTTAGCCATTCTTTATTGAATTTTAAAGATGCCCGTGGTTTTTTTGAGGGATTCTCCTCGTCACCATCAATGCCATCCTATAACAATTCCATATTCATGTAAAAATATGAATGACATCGAAAACCTACTTCAATTCCATATTCTCTGTAAACTTTTTCGAACGAAAATGTTTCACTTGAATCAAGTGAACATCCTGCAAATTAAAGTGGATTCTAAATTCCAAACGAGAAAAATGAATGTATTTCTATTCAATTTTGATGCCAGTAAAATCACACTTGAATAGGAGTTAAATTTTCACCTTAGTTTAATTTGCAGGATTCTCACTCTAAGAAATTGGCAGAGTAATTAACAAACTTCTGTAATGGAACCTTATTGGAAATCTTGAAAATCTACATCTAAAACTATAGTTTTAATGTAGATACGTTTACCTACACTTTATTTAAACATCATGCACACAGTTTACATTAAAAAATTCATTTAATACTTTAATGAACTCATACGTGGAAAAATTTGAGTTTTATGTCTTTGAAACTATGAAATTCAGATTATTGGAAAGTTGGAAATAGTTTGTATTGCGTTAATACTACAAAATTTCAAAAAATTTTCAATCATTTGAAATCATTAAAAATATCAAAACAAATAATGCACAATTTTATTGAACTAGAAAAATTTGTATACGTTTTGAAAAAATTTTTAAAGTTTGTTAAATGTTACAAATTAACAAAATGTTGAAGTATTTGAAATTACAAAAAATTCAGAATATTTTTGATAATTATACGGAATTCGGGATGTTCGTATAATTTGAGGGAATGTTCGAAGATTTAAATGATTATGTTGCATGTCATATTTCTTCAAATATGTACGATAATTTTTTTTTCTGAAATCTGCTGAACTCGACAGTTTTAGAAAATAACACAAAATCCTGACGAGGTAGAAAAATTTTCATAAATTTTTGTAGGCCACGAACAGTCTGTATTACACCTTAAATTTTGAAAATTTTGTAAAATGTGAACAATATCAAATATTTTTTGAATTTTCAATATTTCTATAAAAATTCTAAAAATCACAACACTCGAAAAGTATTTGAAAATTACTTACAATCTTCATGAGTTGTATAAATGGTTATAAGAGTTGAAATCTTTTGAATAGTTCGCCTAATGTTTGAAACGATGTGAATTTGAAATATCAAAAAACACTCAAAATCCAAGATATATTTTTAATTATTAAAGTTCCAACGAAAATCTTCAATTTTTTAAAAGAACATCTATTATTTGTCAATTACCATAAACGTTTGACGCATTTTTTGGTGATGATTGCTTGATACATGATTTGCAACTCGTGTGATGTCAACTGCTGCGTACGACCGATTGCAAGCAAGACAAAAGAATTTTGATGAATTTTGCTTGTCTGCAGTGATGAAACTATCCAGTCGATCGTTTTCTAACCACTCCGGATGAAATTGATAAGTTGTCGCACTATCACAATTTTTAAGCGTAGAAAACATTTTGATAACTCACAGTAAAGAATTTTTATAAATAAAAAACTGTAAAAATTTTCTAACTCGGTTGAGAAAAGTTGTAAGTTTTTTTAATGTTGCCACAACGAGACTACGAAGGGAAATGTAGTAAAGTAAAATGATTTAACTTTTCCTCGGCAATTATGCGACGTCACGACGAAAATTTCCAAGAATTTTCCCTTTCCAATTCGATTTTCGAATCAAAAGGAACCAATCACCCAACAACAGTCGAAAATGCAATCAATTATCTTTGGGTATCCGACCTTTTTTTTATCCTTATCGAACTTCTTTCAAAGCTGGTGTCCTAAATTTTTCGAGACAAAAATACTTCAGATTCTTGCTATTTAAAAAAATTTTTTATAAATTTCCGTTTTCCATTACAAAAATTCCCGTACCGTTTTTACTACTGCGATTACGTTTAACAGTTTTTTTGTATAAATTAGTTTATATCAATGACATATTTTTGACTCTCATTAGAAAAAGTTGTTACAGTTAAGATATATTCTTCATTTCGATAACCAGGCCTTTCGTTGCGCTTAGTAATAGGAACCCAAAATCGGAAAATCAAATCACGAGTGATCATCTTTTCCTCGCAAATTCAAAAATTTTGTACGCTCAAGAAAAATCACACAGAAAAGATCCTTAAAAAAAAGCGTTTCTGATAATTCTCATATGAGAATATAAAAAGTTTTTGAGCATGAACGATCGAACAAATATTTTATGTATATTGTATTGTATTTAATTTATGAGCACATCATACATTTATAATAATTCTGAATATATTTCATTTGTATTATATATGTCATCATTAGCGATTCATATTGTTTTTAAGGCATTTTAAACATAACGTGTCATGGTGTATAGTGTTTCTTGTAACAAGCAGTATCGTATGTTTCAATATCGCATTTTTATGCATAATATGCGTGATAAATATTTGAAAAAAATCTTGAATAATTTACATGTATGAATTGTCCAATGTTGATTTGAAATATATTGCATTCCTTAAACCAAAATGTGGGACCTTGTAATCTTTAACAAATCCTTTTACTTATGAAACTATTGTTTTTTTTTTTTTTTTTTTTCTTTTTTTTTTTTTTTTTTTTTCAGGACACACTCGAAAAGAAGAGCAGTTTGTACTTTATAAAATCATTTTAATAACTCTTCATGAAATTCTGCTAAATTTTATTAATATCTCTGTGCATAAAAAATTTAAAATTAATTGTTATACAGAGTGCATTTATTCAACTTTGCCAGATTATGTACATATTTCATTAATGTTTTTCGAAGTGATGTCAATAATTACTCATTGCTGTCTAGACACATCTGAAAGAACTTAAAAATCAATAGGAACTTTGTAGGCTAGGCAATTTTTCATAAAATGTATAAAATAAGATTACTCAGTTCGTACCTACCATGTTAGAAATTTTACGAATTCAAAAAAATCAGAACACATATGTTATATTGGAAATTATATAAAATTTCAATAAATATAAAACAATCAAATTTTATGTAGAATTTCAGAATACGTTCATCATTCAATGTTTGTATTTTTATTATCATATTTCTTCGTAATGTGCACCGTAATATTTTTAAATTTTTTTACCTAAAATTTGGAACACTTGTAATGTGTTCCTTGTTGTAATGTATTATTATTGTTTTTGATTTTTTCCTGCTGCTCAAATAGTGTACAAGGCTTAGATTCGCGAAAAATTGAAAATCTCCAAAAGTACCGAGAAATGTACTTTTGAAACAAGTAACGACCATAAATCAGGTCTCGAGCAACGGTGAGCAACGGGCAGCGCGGGGCAGCATTCATATCCCCTGAAACCCCCACCGAGCTGACTGGGGAAGCTATTGCTTTCTCTATATCTCCTTTCCTTCTTCACATAGACGATATACGTGCTGATGTTAGTAGCTCACTCACACACTCTAAAGCTTCGTGTATCGTATCTTCGCGGTTGTAATCTACGCAGCCTGACGGAGCACAGTGATATTTTGTTGTGTTTTGTAGACTTGTGGCGACGCGCGTCACAAGCAATCCCGGGACCCTAGATGAACAAACCTAACCCAACCCGCAAGCGACCAATGAGAGCGGCCTGGTCTCGGATTGGCTGCTCGACATCGCGAAAAATGGCCGACGTTTTTAAAAAAGGCAGATTTAAGAAAACGAGTCGGACGGTCGTTAATCGCACGCAGAACACGACTACTCTAATCATAAGCAAATTTGTGTAGAGTTTTTATTTCAAGTACAGTGGCTATTTTTGTAATAAAATAAACGTAAGGTTTTAGTGCCAAACGGTTTTTTAATTATTGCGTTGACGCCCCTACGATTCTAACTCCACAACTGGTGCCCCTTGGAAAAGAGGAACACGCCGCCGACCGATGTACCGTCTCCCCCGGGTACCTGTGAACGTTACTCGAAGAAATATAAATCGTTGGACTACGCTACCCACGCCAAAAAGAGAAGAAAGAAAAAACGCGAGTGAAGAGTGACCGCGCGCGCACGTTTTTTCCACCGCCATTTTGGAAATCGCTGGTTCCAAGAGAATTTCCTCGCGAAAATCCACGCGCATCGCCACGACGAGGCTTACGACGCGAAAAATCCTCTCAGTGCCGCTGAGTGATTAGTGTTCCCGCCCCGACCGGATCCATATTCCGACCGTACCCGAATTTTCCGCGTTTTTCCCGCGAGCACGAGACTCTGCGATGTCCACCGACGCCACGGACGGAATCAAAGACAAGGACGCACGGCAAAGGACCCTCGCGACGGACATCCAGGCCCTCAGGATAACGAAATTCCCAGCATTCTACAGATCCGACCCAGAATTTTGGTTCCGCCAGGTAGAAGCGACCTTTTCAAGTCATGGAATTGTCTCAGATGAGAAGAAATATGAATATATCGTGGTTCACGCAGACCCGGAGGTCGTCTCACACATTCTCGCCCTCGTCAAGAATCCACCTGCGGAAATAAAATATGAGGCGAAAAAAAACAATATTTTATCAGCTTTTTCCGAACCAGAGGAAGCCAAGCTCAGGAAATTGTTGCAGGGCCGTAACCTGGGGGGAAAAAAGCCCTCCCACGTATTAGAAGAAATGAGGAACCTGGCGGGCAGCCAGTTCACTGACAAGGCTCTCAAGACAATATTCCTCGACACACTCCCACACCACACCCAGGCCGTGCTTACAGTCCCTGGCGGAGCTACTGGACGTAATATTACGTCCCGCTTACGTACCCTTACGTCCTTTTTGTGCAAAAAAAGGACGTAAGGAAAAACACTATTAAAGCGAAAATATGAACTATAAATATTAATGAAAATTATTTTTGTGCAGTTGAACGAGTTTATTAACCGTATACTATTAGGAATTTCATAAATAATAGCCAGATTGTTTATAAAAAGATGTAAAACGAGGGCTAACAACAGAGTGGTACATGATAATTCGTGATATTGCGCGTATACCGAAATACGAAGTGGATTCCAGATTTGTGGCGCCAATATTTGAAAAGTGCATTCTATTCGGCCGATACGCGAACAAATGCAGTTTTCATCGCAAAGTGGCGCCGCCTCGTCGTGACTTTGCTAAGCTCACTGTCTTTAAGCCTTGTTATTTGTTGTTATTTCAATACGTCCTAATACGCGCGTGTTCTCGTCGGGTCAATTAATTAAAAAAATAAAAACAAAGCTTAAGGCGTTATTTTCTCGCGTAAATACGTGCTAAGTGTGGTGTTGTGACAAAGTGGAAGCTGGAAAACTTGCAGCATCTTGGCAGACGTTCTTCACTCGTAAAACTGTGAATTCATAACCTGAACTAATCATAATAAACAAGGTAAACAACTTTTTACAAAACATCACTAGCAAAAATTTTGATACCTCCGTAATTTGTGTAATTATTAAAATTGATAAAATTTTGAAACATCCTGAAGTATGACGAAAACTTTGATTTTATATAAAACTTTCGAAAATTTTTTTCACTAAATATTCCCAGATTAACACAAAATTTGAATATGACATCAAAAACCATGACAGGAACCAGTATTATTTATTACAGAAAAATATCTATTATAAGACATCCCCCAAAATAATTATAAACATACCATCCGCTATAGGTATTGAGTCCTACGTATTAACAAGTTTAGATCATCTTGTGTAATTAAAAAAATTCGTCATGACGCCCTTATTTTTTTTAATATTGTTATAACCAATATTCTCAAGGTTTGTTTATCAATTTTCCAATACATAAACTATGAAACATCCCTCGCAAAAATTTTTAAACCTCCTAAAGTATTAAGAGATCTTCGATTTTATATATTACTTTCGTAAATTTTTTTCACTTACTAAATATTCCCAGTTGAACACAAAACTTGAATATAACATCAATCATCATTTGAGGAACGAGTATGATTTATTATACAAAAATATCTATTATACAGCAACCCCCAAGTAATTATAAACATACCCTCTAGTATAGGTATAGAGACCCACGCATTAACAAGTTCAGATTATGTTGTGTAATTAGTCAAATTCGACATACCGCCCTAATTTATTTTGTATTGTTATAACCCACATTATCAACGTTTGTTTACTATTTTTCCATAATATAAACCATAAAACAACCCTAGAAAAAATTTTGAAACCTCCTGAAGTATTAGGAGAACTTTGATGTGATATATAACTTTCAAAAATATTTTTTAGTTACTAAATACTCTCAGCTGAACACAAAACTTGGATACAACATCAATAACCATATAAGGAGCGAGTATTATTTATTAGAAAAAAATATCTATCATGAAACATCCCCCAAGTAATTATAAACATATCCTCTAGTACCGGTATAAAGTCCCATGCATTAACACGATTAGTTTATCTCGTGTAATTAATGAAATTCGTCATAACGCCCTAATTTTTTCAAGTATTGTCATAACCCACATTCTCAATGTTTGTTTACTTTATTTCGAAAATATGAACTTTAAAACATCCCTTGCGAACATTTCAAATCGTCCTGAAGTATTAAGAGATCTTCGATTTTATATAGAACATTCGAAAGTTTTTTTTAGTCATTCAATATTCACAGCTGAACACAAAACTTGAATCTAACATCAATAATCATATTAGTAACGAGTATTATGTATTTATGTATTAGAAAAAATATCTATTAAAGAACAATTATCAAAATAATTATTAACATACCATCTGGTATAGGTATAGAGTCCCATGCATTAACAGGATTAGTTTATCTTGTGTAATTAATAAAATCGTCGTTACACCTGAATTTTTTAAAGTATTGTTATAACCCACATTGTCAACGTTTGTTTACTTTTTTTCCATAATATAAACAATAACACATGACTAGCAAAAATTTGGAAACCTCCTCAGGTATTAAAAGAATTTTGATTTTATCTATAACTTTGAAAATTTTTTTCCGGTATTAAATATTCCCAGCTGAACACAAAAATTGAATATAACATAAATAATCATATGAGGAACGAGTGTTTTTTTTTTAGAAAAAAATATCCATTATTGAACATTCCCCAAAATAATTATAAACATACCCTATAGTATAGGTATAGAGTTCCATGCATTAACAAGAATAGTTAATTTGCGTAATAAATAAAATTCGTCGATACACCTGAATTTTTTTAATAACATTAGAATCTACATTCTTAATGTTTGTTTATCAATTTTCCAAAATATCAACTATGTAACATCACTTGCAAAAAATTCGTAATCTCCAGAACTATCGACAGATATTCAATTTTATGCATAACTTTCAAAAATTTTTTCAAGTCACTATATATTCCCAGCTGAACAAAAAACTTTATTATAACCTAAATTGTCGTATGAGGAACGAGTATTATTTATGAGGAAAAAAAATTATTATAGAACAACCCCCAAGTGATTATAAACACACCCTCTAGTATAAGTATAGAGTCCCATGTATTAACAAGTTTAGACTATCTTGTGTAATTAATAAAATTCGACATAACGCCCTAATTTTATTTTTATTGTTATAGCTCACATTCTCAACGTTTTTTCGCTTTTTTACCATTATATAAACTATGAAAAATCGCTTTCAAAAATTTTGAAACCTCCGAAAGTTGTAAGACAACTTCGATTTTACATATAATTTTCGAAAATTTTTTAAGCACTAAATATTCCTAGCTGAACACAAAACTTTAATATAACATCAACAATCATGTGGGGAATGAGTATTATTTATTAGAAAAAAATATCTATTACAGAACATCCCCCAAAATAATTATAAGCATACCCTCTGGTACAGGTTTGGAGTCCCATGCATTAAAACGATTAGTTTATCTCGTGAAATTAATGAAATTCGTCATAATGCCCTTACTCCTTTTACTATTATTATGACCCACATTCTGAACGTTTGTTTACTTTATTTTCAAAATATGAACTTCAAAACATCCCTCGCAAAAATTTTGAATCCTCCTGAAGTATTAAGAGATCTTCGATTTTATATACAACATGCGAAAGTTTTTTTTGGTCACTTAATATTCACAGCTGAACACAAAACTTGAATCTAACATCAATAATCATATAAGTATCGAGTATTATGTATTGGAAAAAATATCTATTAAAGAACGATTACCAAAATAATTATAAACATACCCTCTAGTATAGGTATAGAGTTCCATGCATTAAAAAGATAAGGTAATGTGTGTAATTAATGAAATTCGTCGTTACATCTGAATATTTTTTAATAACATTATAATCTACATTCTTCACGTTAATTCATCAATTTCCAAAATATCAAAAATGTTTAGGATTATATATTTTAACACTATAAATAGACCTAATTCCATGCCGAGAATCAAATGGAGGAGTTAAATAATGTAATATACACTGGTGAATTATCTAACACTTCGATAATATATGTTCCAAAATTAATAACAATGTAGTATTCTAATAATCTAGATATTTGTACATGAAATTTACGTATTTCAATTGTTCCAATAATGTAATTGTTCATATGATAAAAACAAATGCTAAAGAATCATGTATACATCGTTCTGAAAATTAATGTTAAATAACGTCAATACTTCTTTGTTTATTTAATTGAATGATGAATTTTTTTATCTTCATTAAGAATAATTGAAAAAAATTGATAACTTTTTTGATTTTTCATATGATTTCAATCACGCATTCAGAAAATGTAACTTTATTGTACATTTTTAAAATATTCAATAATTAAACGCATATCTATCATTGAAATCTCATTTTGTAGATTGTAATTATTAGTTTCTTTTTGTCTTATTTCAGGTACTTCTTAACGACGGACTTTCCTCTCAAATTTGTAGTGAGTGCGCTGCGAAACTCAAATCGACCTACGAATATAAACTCGAGATCAAGCAAGCCGACGAATATTTGTAATCGAAATTTGACTTCATTTTGAACGTAAAAGAAGAAATTTTTTCCTCACCGTTAAATTCGATTGGGAGGATGTTCATAGGAACAACACAGTACCGTCGAAAAAGTGTAATTATTATATTATAATTAGTTGAAATAATAAGATTCGAACATTTGGACGTGAATAATTAGCAAGCTGTGAGTAAAATATCGTATTGTCAGTTTTGGAAATTGCTTTATATGACGAAACGAAAAATTGGCATTAAATAATCTAGGCATTTTCAAAACTGTCAATAATATACTATTACTAGTATTATTTGGACAGTATATGACCCTCGCTCCCTGAGAACAACATGGAAAATGTTGCTCAAACGTTGCTCATACAAATAACATGTAGAGACAAAATAAATGCTTAAAATGTTCTGGAAACGTACTTTGTGAATTAAAAAAAAAGTAACAGGATTCGTTGCTCTCTAAATAGAGTATGTTTGGCGATAAATATGTGAAGAGTTAGGTTAGGTTAGGTTAGGAAGGCCTGAAGGGATATTGAAAATAAAAAATAGACCGAATGAAAGGGAGAAGAGGGCAACAGTAGCGTTAATTTATCATTATAAGATGATGAAATAATGATTTATAATTGCAAGATCATGATTTTTATCTGTTTTTGACACAGCAACATTTGAGCAACATTTTGATGTTGCTCGGACGTTGTTCTCAGGGAGCGAAGGGATGAACAATGTGAATTATCATATTTTCATTTTGAATAGGGAAAATGCATAAAAGTACTGTCATATTCTGGTACATATGCATCTGTATAATGGCGAGATAATTATTGAATTCTCGTATGTTTTATGAAGTATAAAATTATTTACTTATAAATAAATTGAATAAAAGTTGATAATTTTAACATTTGAGTTAATTGTTCCACCGACTTGAAGGTGTATGACAAAAAACTGAAAGTTTTGTGAAAATTAGGGATGAAAAGTCATTGGTCTTAATCCATTATATATTTTAAGGATTTTGCTAAAGAAAGTTATTTACATTTAGGATAATTTTTTTACAGTATTGTATTATGTAACAATATTGCTGTTCTATGTTATATATGATTTGTTAATAAAATAACGAAGCAATTGTTCCTTTTTTCCTGCCTCAATCCCGATTGCTCAAAAATTTTGTTCTACCTATGTTATATATGATTTGTTAATAAAATAATGAAACAATTACTGTTGTACCTTGTTTCCTGCCTCAATCCCGATTGCTGAAATATTTTGTGCTGAAGCGAAATGGAAAAATTTTTATGTTTTTGACGAGAAAAATATATTTACAAAACCGTACGCGATCAAAAGTATGATAGAAAAACTTAAATTCGTATATTAATTTTCAATATATTTATAAACGAATTAATTCAGCTTTAAAACTAACTTCGAATTGTAATTCATGTTTTTCGAATTTCAAAAATTCAATGTATAATTTACTGTTCATTGCATATTTAATAGATTGAGTTCAAAAATTGTATTAAAAAATGTAAATGAGAATAAATCAAGAATATTTTCCAATCATCACTAATTTACACTGAACATAAATGTTGTAGTGATCGACGGGATGTCAATTTCAGGGTCGTATAGTTATTTGAATTCAAATGAGCGTTCCCGCCAACGACAGAGGGCAGCACTCATGGTGCTTGCCCCGCATCTTGTAGAAAATCAGAATACCCATGAATGATAGGTCTTTTTACAACGATTTTGTTAATTGAGAAGCCTGCAAAAGTTCAATTAATGGTTAAAAATGTTCAATTTGACAGAAACGACCTGTGTTCTTTATAAGTTTACACTTTTCATGAGTTACGAAACGTTTTTCTTACGTCCTTTTTTTGCACAAAAAGGACGTAAGGGTACGTAAGAAGGACGTTATACTACATCCTTCTTACGTCCTCCCAGCTCCGCCAGGGGTGGCAACGAGCGCTACCCTGGATGAGCTCGCCCTGATGGCTGATAATATAGCAGACGTCCAATCACCACCCTAGCGATCGGGCCGGTACCTTATAAGGTACCAGTTAGGTACCGCTTAGGTACCAGTTAAGTACTTCCTCTAATTTCTCCCAATTTTTCGTAAAAACCGCCAATTTTTCAATTGCAGTTTGTAAAACTTATGCTTTTCTTCAATTTCATGCAGTCATTTCTTAGAAATAATAGTGCATTTATTTTAAAACAATATAAGTTAAAAATACACGTCGTCAGATAACTGCAGATAACGCACTTGTCATGTGATAGATAATATCTAGATGTAGAGCTGCGCGGGAAATTTAAAATGAGTTGTCGGATCAGTTTCTCTGACAGTAGCGTAGGTAGCCGGGGCACTACTGTCCGTGATTATGATCATTAGTATCTCTGTTTAATTCATGAGAGTTTCTCGGAATTTTTTATTTCTGTACTTTTATGTATTTTTGAGTATGTCAAAAGTTTTTCGTAATTTTCTATAGTATTTTGCTGTTGATTTATCGTTCTCTTTTTCAAGGGTTTTTTTTATCGTTCATTGTGTGTCATAAAAAACCTGTCAGTATTTAAACCTTAAATTTTGGTTTTTTTCCACAATTATTAGGATTTCATTGAATGCACATTATAAAATTTCTTAAAAAAGTATGAAGGTTTTTACCTAAAAAATATAAATAATATAAAATTACCTCACAAATCGAAGGAAAATTTTTAATGTTTTCTTAGAAAATTGCAGCACATATATGGTAAAAACTTATTACTTTTGTTTTTTATGCAAAGGATAATGAATTACATTGACAATTTGCCAGTATTCAGAACTGTTAATGGAGTATAATATGTGAATCTTTAATCGTAATTAAAAATTTTTTTGGTCATTCTTTAATGAAATCTTGCAAAAAATGGCAAGCACGGTACAGTTTCATAAAGTAAAAAACGTTTGCATCGAAGTAAAAAACTCATTGAAATTCATGTGTTTCTTAAAATTTATTTGTTCAGTACATCTACAGATGTACATATATATAGTCATTATAATGAATCGAGCGTTATTTTTTCAGTGTATAACATACATATTCAGAGTGTATAACATAACAATAGGAAGTAGCGCCGAAAGTCGTGACACGTAACTGCTGGCGGCGCTAACGAGACGCATTCCAGCACGCAATTATGTATAATACATTACATTAGGTAAAATTTGTGTCGATTCAAATGCTGTTTTTATTAACTACACATTCCGCAGAAAAAATATTATTTCCTTTTTTGCTAGAAATCTCGATGATTACAAAAGTGATAGACCCGGTACCAGCCAGTAAATTCTGTGATGTCCCCGCATAACCGAATAAGTCCACTTTGCTATAAGGCTCATTTTCGTATTATATATATTGAGATACTGAGCCTTATAGCAAAGTGGATTTATTCGGTTATGCCGGGACACCACAGAATTGTCACCAGCCTTACCTATTTTCTCTCTGTTCTTCTCGTAACAAACTATAGTCGGTTATAGGAATATCCCGTGAATGTTTCTGGTACATCCGTTGAACATTACGAGTCACTAAAAAAGCCGAAGACGAGAATCGCAGTGAATACATTGAATTCATATCATTTACTTTCGCTTCTTAACTTTTTTTCTATTTCACGATCATTTTTGGAGCCAACAATAAATAGTACATCTATTTCTCCATGTATGCTTTATTTGCTCGAGCTTATGGCAAATTAGATTGCCTTTTCAGGATTTACCGTGACGCTATGGTATTAAATTTTATTTGAATTATGAAGATTGTAAGTAGGAACTAATAATATGGTTTTTAATGTAATGTGATATTAAATATTTGGAATGTTAATGTTGGATTAATCTCCTTTGATGATTGGCTCCAAAAGTGATCGTGAAATAGAAAAAAAATTATGAAAGCCTTGAATATTTTATCAACACCCAACTTCAAGACCAAGGGAGCTTTCATGAATTATTTCACAGGTTTTTAAGCATTTTCAGACCCCCCCCCCCCCCTCGCCCCTAGTGTCACGTCACGAATGTAAAATCCACAAAAAGACAATAATTTAATGTTTTTCATGTTTTTCATAAATTTAGTTCAATGTCAAATTATCCGGCGAATCACAGGCAATATGAACCATTATTAATAACCAAAAAATGTATGTTGAAAAGTTTAATATTAAGGCGCCCTCCCAGTTTTTTTCAAATAACTGTTCGTAACTATTAACAGGCATTATCTTCTCTTATTCCTCCGAATCATCAACTTTGAAAATAAAAATTAATTGAAATAGAAATCAGAAAAAAATGATAAAAATTTTTCTGTTGAAAAATTCTTTTACAGAGAGAAAAATTTGTGACATCACATTGTCGAGAACCCCCTCTCCTACTGTCACAGACGATCTGACTACCCCCCCCCCCCTCCCCCGAGGACTGTGACATCATTTATGGAAGCTCCCCAACTCATGTATACTTCAACAGTAAAAGTCACAGCCAATTTCTGATTATGCGAGTAGGCCGGTATATTTTTTCGAAGCGTCTCAAACTCTGCGCTGATGGCGTAGACCCTTGTTCTTTCCCTGGCATTTGCTTCTATTCTTCTCTCAGGGTGAGTGAAGGCACAAGCGCTCGTAGTCTTCTTCGCTGGCGCTGCAGAAGCCGGCCGTCGAGCGTTCAGAGTCGATATTTATCATCGTGTTCCCTGCAAAATAAAGCCATTCATTGAATTAGCAATTATTATCGTTTGCAGTGATAGCTTCGCTTTTTCAACGGCAACATCGCCTGAAAACATTTTTTTTTCTAAATTAATGAAATATTTGATGAACTTGGTCCTTATCATCACTTTCATTGGTTTATATAAGAGATTTTAGAGTAGTTGGAGTTACAAGGGGAAGCGAAAACATCGTTTTTTCTCATATTCACATTACATATGTGGATCTTTTTTTTTTGCTTGGCACGACCAAAATTTATGAGATTTTGCAATGACTTTTTTATCCTCGCAAATGAGAGGAAACAAATGGTTCAGTTTTGTTGAAATGAAATGGAAAATTTCACTCAAATAGAGTGAAACTTCACTCGAGAAAATTGAGTTAACCAATCATTGTTTTTTTCAAGTGAAATGTTCGATATTCAGGATTCTTACTCGAAGGAACTCTAAGAGTTTCACTTTCTCTTTGAGTGAAAATTCCCTTTAAGAAATTAAGAGAGTATGCCATGCTCATTCCACAAGATAACGTTTCCAATTTTTTTAGTGTGATTCATTTTGGATAACTAATTAGACCAGTCACCACAGAATTACCGTTAATTTTTCGAAAAATTTTATAAAGTTTTAGAAATGTGTACATTTTCACCTCTTCAAAAGATGTTGTCCTAAAAATAATTTTCAACAAATCACTTGATTTGTATTTAATAATAATTGAAATAGGTTTAATAAATGATCTATTCTATATATTTTTTAATTGTATAAGTTTGATTGGTAAGAAAAAAAAATTTTTTATTTCGAAATTAATAAATAATTTACACACTCTGGATCGATACATGTTTGGAACAAAATATCATCCACTCAGAACAAGAAAACACCGCGTTCTAGCTTACTAAATAATTTAGTTAATCGTGCTAAATTCATTCACTCAAGTAAAATGAGTCTTAATGAAAAAAAAATTATCTTGTAAATACCAAATTTTGTTCGAAACGTACCTTGTCGTTTGGCGGGGTAAAAAGTCGGCCAGGCTCAGGCTCTTGGAGAACTCGCCTTGCTTGACCTTCTGCTGAAACTTAGCGGTGTTGAGTTTCTTGGAGAACTGTACCCTGTAGCGTTGACTGCGAGTTTTGTTGGCCCTTCTGGCGATAGTGTAGGGTATGGTGTAGGGTTTTGCGACGTAGAAGTTAATGGGCCTGTAGTCCTCGTGCAGGGGGGCTAGCCAGGTTGCCACCGCTGGCGTCGCTGTTGCTGAAATAGTTCTTGTTGCAGATGCTCGATGTGCTTTGGCTGTACATGTAGGAATTAGTTTGGTGATAAGGGCATATGTCACTCAAATAGAGTGAAACTTCACTCGAAAAAATTTTTCCATGCCTGCAACAAATTATTAACGTTCTTTTCAACTTAATGCATTAAGAAAAAAAGTAGCTTGTTTTATTGTGTTTGTTCTATCATGTTTTACAAGTTTTCAGCTATCATGTGTTACTAAAAGTTATTGACAACTTGATATTTAAAAGATGAAACTTGGAGTTGTAAACATCACTTGGAGAATCAAAACCTCAACGTGAAATCAAAAAAGATGCATCAACAATTGGGTACTGTAAAAAATTTGTAAAGTAAAATATATCTTACCTACATTGCTGTGAAACTACTCGAGCTTCACCTGTAGAAAAAGTCACATTTCTAATCCGTTTCCCAGCAATTGGGGAGCCGCATAACCCACGTTCGACCGATTCCGGCAACTGTAAATCCAGGTGCAATCACTTCGTTGTTGGTGACGAATACTTTTTCGTTGGTTGGAACAATGGATTCCATGTACAATGTCTTCACGATTTGCCGGTCGGCGATTTCATTTCTGGTGTTCAAAACAGTGCCGACAATTCCCTGGACTGTAACCCCATTGTTTTCAAAGGAAATGATGTCTGTGATTGTGACAAAGCCGCCTATCGTATACGCGATGAAATTGCAGAAGCTCAGATGCTCTTGGTTGTAACGAGTTCTGTATTCCACGCCATCAATCAAAGCCTTCGAATAATGTTGTACTACTGTTTGTTCATCAATGTGCACATCATTTCGTCGGTTTACAAAGATGATTTCTTCTTCGTTCGCATTGTCATGAAAAACACGATTCAACGGAATCATGAATCGTCCAGTTGCAATTGGTGGAGGGACATCCCATTGCGAACCATGAATGTATGGCCAAATCATTTCCCGAGCCACCTGCGATGTAGCTGGATCGTTGATTTTGTCCTCTATGAATTTGGATAGTAGGAATCGGCGAACAATCTGAATCGCTATGGCTGTTGCAGTTTTCACGTATGACATCATGCGCCGATGCCATGCCTCATATATTGCCCCTGAGTTTGCCCATATCGGTCCAAAGTTTCGAATCGTTCTTCCCAAATGAAGCAGTAGATGAATATTGTAAGTCATATAATAATCACCGAAGTATTCGTGAAATTTATCAACAAACTGAATCAAGTTTTGTTCTGCATTTCCCAGCTGAAGAAGGGTGAAGCTGTTGCTATTTAGAATAAAAATAGCGTCAGCCAAGAATCGCAAATGATGAACGAACCTTAAATGTAGCACGCCATAGAAACATGGTACAGCTCAAAAGAGTAAAAAGTTCCTCCATTCCGTCCCCTTCCACATTTTCCATGTTGCAACATCTCTAATGCGTCGAGAAACTTGCGAGGGTAACTTGATGGATGCCATTCGTTCGTTGATGATTGCCATATTTTGAGCCCTAGATTCATTGATGAACCAACGTATGTTATTATTTTGCATCAACATCGTAAAGTACTGCTTCATTACGCCTTCATAAACATTGTGGAATGGCTCGACGATTGGTCCTTGATCGAACTGGAATCCAGGAAGAGGATACAAATGAGAAATGCCGATAAACCCTGCAACAGTTCTATTATTTCGGACAGCATCACGCATATTGGCTCGCACACTTTCGTCAGTTCTAATAGTGCCCACTCCATTTGGGTACACGCATTTTGAGTACATGCGTTGAGCACCTTGTACTCTGATTCTTCGTGTGAGAATTTCACAAAACGTACAACCGTTGTGTGCATTGTGGCGCATGGCTCGCAAAATCGGGTAACGGTCTTCACAATCGGCGCAAAATATGAGGGTGATGAATTTGCTCACGATTTGTACACCAGGTGCGGGGCTCCATATTATACCGTTGTGATATAAATTCACCAATTCGTCGACAATCGGTCCCAAAAGTTGTGACATTGATGCTTTTAAATTTGAAACACAAACTTCTGCCAGCAAAATATGTCTTTTTCGACCATGGGGCGAAAGTTCATTGATTGCGAGTAGAACCGGGCATGCTTTAACTGATGATGATTTTGTGAGTGCGACATGATCAACCCACATTGTGAAGGAGAGATTTATGTTGGTTTCCAAGTTCTCTGGATTCGGAACATAGAGAAACTGTCCATCTCTGCACAATCCTTGATAAACTTCTCCATCGTAAATATCTTCAATGTTATTTTCATTGATTTTTTCACGTGTAAAGCGATATCTTATATCTCTCGAGAATCCTGGTTTCCGGAAGAGATTTTGAAGTTGGTGCTCCAGGCCTATTCGGATGTATGTCGCAAGTGGCTGCTTCTTCTTCGTTGGACCACATTTTCCGCATCTGCATTCTCTTGAGACCTGCTTTGTTTCGCCAACGATGTCTTTGCATTCTTCGCACTGTAATGTGTAGTGCAAATTCGTTTCATTTAAATTCATACTTCTCCAAAATGAATTCTTGTTGGTTGGAATGCGGTCATCGTTCGTAAACCTTGAAATCCATCGTAGATGCATGAGTAATGACGCATACGTTTCCTTTGCGATTAAATTATGTGCTAGAGCTATCAGTAGGTGATCTTTTGGGCTGACATTTGGTGCAGATTGATCATTATTCACTTCCCAGTCCGGCAGTCTCACGAAACGTGCATCAATGAAGTTCATGTCACCATTAATCAATAGATCATTCAAATGTCGATTGTTGTTGTCACCTGCGACACCATCACCAAGTTCATCTTCGTCTCCTTCCACGGACACGTCATCTGACTCGTTCCCAGAAAATACTTCTTCTTCGCCCTCTGAAATGACTGGATCTTCTTCTTCGTCCCTCAGAGATTCATCAGATTCATCGGACGAAATGATTGAATCATTTTCTTCAAGTTCAGGCATCTCCACATCATTCTCATACTCTGCCATATTTCCGACTTATGGTTACAAACATACAAGACACAAACTTTTTGGTATAGTTGCCTTTGTAAACTTCAGTTCGTCTACATCATTGCTGACGGTAGTCAGAAAAAGGCGAGGGGCAGCCGCACTCTTGCACCGCCAAGGAATGTTTAAGAAAAACAACTGATAAGTCACGTGACCATGAAAGTTTTTTCCAAGTGTAACCTTCATTATGGCTTTATTGTCGTTAATATTTTTATATATTTCAGATCGTGAGTTCACAAACAATCCGAATGTAACGTTTTTTTCCTAAAAAATTGCTGTAAATGTTATTTAACCTGCTCTAAATAAAAATTCGTTGCAAGATCTTTTTCTGACGACAAAATCTTCAATTCGTCACCCCCATCTGTAAAAAATGGTGCAGCTACTGACTGGACACGTAATTGCTAAACAAATTAGTTTTCACAGATAGAAACGTTTTATATTTTAGTAGTTTTACATAAAAACTAAAAAATGATACAAACCTTGGGCAAAAAATTTTAATTATCTCATTTTAAATGTGGGTATTTAAGTAGCCCCTAACAGCTGTGTTTTGCCAGTGGCGGACTAACCTCTTGTGCCACCCCGTGCAGTACATGAAACGCTGTATTTTTTAAAAAAACAGAGAATCATGTATCTCAAAAAAAATGATATTCCAATAGATTGCATAGGAGAAAAAATCTCAAAAGATGATTTTCATTTTAGAGATTTATCACAACGCTGAGCATTTTCCACCGCCCCAAATATTTGCCACCCTGGGCAGCAGCCAATATGTTGCTCATGCCCAAATTGACAATTAACTCTTGCAGTCAAAAAACCAACTTGCAACTTTTTTTCTATTTTTCTATTTTCAATTCAACGTAACAATAACTTATGAAAATATTTGATTTCGAATCCAGGAGTTTACAATTCAATAATCAATGTCAAAATCAGATTTTTATGATAATATAATGAAAGTTCTGTTGTCGTTAAAAGTTTTGAGTGACGTGAATTAAAATCTTAACTTATGAAATATTTGAAAACTTTCCAAATTAATGTTCTGTTCTAGTATTAAAGTTTTTCATAGGAATTATCATGTTTCAATCAAAAATTTTTGCGACAATCAACGCAAAACATAAAAAAAATTTTTGGCAAGCTCCACTTAAAAAATGCCAATATTAATCTTAGAAATCGATCATCTGAACTAGTTAAATTTACTTAACATTTTGAAATGATTTTTACCACATATCTATAAAATTTAAATGTAAATAATTTTTTGACCTTTTATAATATAGACTTCACAGTCGTTGAAAAATTATAAACCCTAGCAAACACCCCGGTACCTAATCAGTACTTAAGCGGTACCTTATAAGGTACCAATTAGGTACCCCTTAGGTACCAGTTAAGTACTTTCCCAAATATCTACTCCTTTTCATTGAAAATTCGTAAAACTTTTTTTTTATCTTGTAAATGAAGTGTTTTTTTTTCATTTTCCAGTGGTCAAATATCCGAAAAAATAGTGCATTAATTTTAAAAAACGAAAATTAGAAACACTAATTGTCAGATAAGTGTAGATAGCGCACTTGTCATGAAGTAGATAACATTCAGATAATGCGCTACGCGGGAAATTTGAAATGCGCCATCAACTCAGTTGTTCTCACAGGGGCGTACGTAGTCGGGGCACATCAGTCCGCGATTATTATTTTTTTGGATAGTTCTATTGCATTTCGAGTATTTCCAGCGTTTTCGAACTTCGCCATAATGATGTGATAATAGTTAACATTCGGAAAATTTTTGCTTAAGTTTTCCCGAACTTTATACACGATGAACATCGAAATTTTGTGTTGAGGGTTTTTACGACTAATTTTACCTTTAAATTATTCAAATTCATTGAGAATTTTTTGATTGCTAGAAATGTCACAGGTATAAAAAAGTACGGTGTAAAATATTTCTGTTTTTTATTCACGATTATCTTCGGCATTTTGCGGTAAGGGTTTAACATCTGATTTTACCTTGAAATTATTTGAATCCAATTTCGATGTACATCGTGTATAAAGTTCGAAAACTCTGGGAACACTCGAAGTGCAATAGAACTATCCAAAAAAAAAATAATCGCGGACTGATGTGCCCCGACTACGTACGCCCCTGTGAGGACAACTGAGTTGATGGCGCATTTCAAATTTCCCGCGTAGTGCATTATCTGAATGTTATCTACCGCATGGCAAGTGTGTTATCTACACTTATCTGACAATTAGTGTTTCTAATTTTCGTTTTTTAAAATTAATGCACTATTTTTTCGGATGTTTGCCCACTGGAAAATGAAGAAAAACACTTCATTTACAAGATAAAAAAAAGTTTTACCGATTTTCAGTGAAAAGGAGTGGATATTTAGGAAAGTACTTAACTGGTACCTAAGGGGTACCTAACTGGTACCTTATAAGGTACCGCCGCGTTTGCTAGGGAATTTATATTTCCTGAACAACAAAAGATTGTTTATTGTTGTTTCATCAAACTCGAAAAGTACTTCGTTACTTTTCTTCAAACTCAAAATCAAAAAAAAATTTTGAGTTTTTAATTGAACAAATCTTATTGGTTACAACTTCTAGCTCGTATATGTTTTTTCCTTTTTGAGTTTTAAGGAAAGTGACAAAGGACTTTTCGATTCAGAAGAGTACGAGAAAAATTCAAGTTAATTTTGATCACTTCGATCGGAAATTGAGTGCTCTAGACATCGACGAACAAAGGGAATCAATAAATCGTCAGTCGAATCTACGAATCCGTGCCAGTTCATTTTTCTGTTACTGAAGCCGAAAAACGAAATTGTCATATTCTTTAGCGATCCCGTTACGTTAATATCTCAAAATTTATCCAGACTTGCCACATTACTCTCGCTTCGATAACATAAGAGAGCAAAGAAGACCTCAAAGTGAAAATAATATTTTTCTTGTCCAACAATATTTAGAAAATTTACAATATGCATGTGCTACGGTTATAGCACAACAATCAATTACAACATGAACAACGTAACATATGACACTTTAAAGTTTAACATGTTTCTTCTTGATTGATGCAAGAAAGTTCAGCCGCATTTTCATTGTCATTGCCACTTTCATCAGAACTTATATGATTTCTGATTCTTTTCGGATTCTTCTCTTTCGACTGACTTCTTTGTTTCTTGATGATTTGTGATATGACTTTTCTGATCCATTTTGTCTCAAAATCTTTACTATTGTCATGCAAAGAAACAGGTTTACCGTCTTTTTGAACTTTTTGCATTAGTCTTACGCTGCCTATGAAAAAATTAATGCCGTAATGTACTGCAGGTTTATATTTTATAAAAAGGTTTATTCTGAAATTTTTCACTTACGCAAAATCTTCTCATAATGATCTTCGCTAAATATGATCACATTTTCTTTTGAAACATCTTTTCGCGGTGCGCGCAAGTAAAATCTACTGCGCACATCCGATTCCCACAGACCTTTTATTATCTCTGCAATGCGAATTCTCATTTTCATTGTATCGCGTGCCTTCTCGTAGTTGGAGGTTTTCAAACAAAGGGGGGGGGGGTTTTCCCTAATTGTGTCATCTGTAATAATATGCAAGTGTATGTAAGTAATTGATTTATATATAGATGTCATGCTATGT
Source organism: Platygaster robiniae (assembly GCA_028476575.1). Lineage (NCBI taxonomy): Eukaryota > Metazoa > Arthropoda > Insecta > Hymenoptera > Platygastridae > Platygaster > Platygaster robiniae. The sequence continues at coordinate 41,789,879 of CM052021.1, forward strand.
AGGGTGTCCCAAATTCAACAATAAATAATTCAAGGGTCGCTAGTTTGCAAAATTCTGAGACGTTTTTTTCTTTGCTATTTTTTACTGACCTTGACATCAAAAAAGATATTCAAGTTCAAAGTTTAAACAAGAAACGCCTTCCTCTGAGTAGTGGGGATATAAACAAAGTAGTAAAATTTATCGAAAATTTTTGCATATTTTTCAGAGTCAAAAAGTCAGATGCAACTTTTTTTGGTAGAATAGTTTGCAATCTTTTAATAGAAATCACTATTGCAAAACACATTTTACAATGAAAAAGGTCTAAATATTTTTCTTCAAAAATGTTAAACAATCTAGAGCACGGGGAAAAAATTGTAACGATCGGTAAATTCTTGGCCAAGTTGAAAAATTTTAAAGATAAAGAAGATAAAGAAGAGTCTCTGGATTTGTCAATCAAGGAAAATATGCTCTCTAACGAACATTTGAAAAATTGTATACGTCAAAACAAATGAAATGCAAGTGACGAGAAAAAAACACTGTCTTATTTATTTCGACAGAAAAGTTGTATAAAAATTCTCCTGTCAAGAAAAAAAAACTAAAAAGAATAACATGGACCATGTGAGATGATGAATCACTGATAGCAAAATACGATAATCCACTTGCTTTTGCATTCGACTCTTTTGTCAGTGTTGGCTGTAATGGCGATACTTGTATCGCTGCCGTCACAGAATCACCAAGTTTCTGTCGAATTTCGTCTAATTTGCTATCAACATTTTGAGCAATCTTTAGTTGGGCTTCTAAAAACAATATTCGTTCTTTTTGTTCTTCGATTTTCTTCTTATGTTCGGTAATCTCGCGCGTAAGATCCAGCACTTGACTGTCAGCCGAATTTTTAGCAAGCTTTGATTGCGATTCAAAAGCAATTATTCTTTCTCTTTGTTCCTCGATTGTCTTCTTCAGTTGCGAGTTTCCATATGTTAACTCTATACCTCCAGTCCCCGTATGGAAAGCTGCAGGTTCTTCCACAAAATGAAGACTTGGATTCTGCTTGAAATTATATTATGTGTGTATGTAAGTCCAAGCGTATGTAATTATAAGTGTATATAGACAGAAATAATTTTTTGCAAAACACAAACTACAAAGACGCTTGTAGCACTTAAAAAGTAAGCTAGCGCACGTGCATTTACGATGTAAAGAGGTGGAGAATGGCATATGCAGGAATATGTGCCTGGTGCGTTTTGTCGCAAATGTACGTCCTCTCGGTCGCTTTTTAGGTGCTACAGCCCCTTTTCACGCGTGTTTTGCTAAAAATATGGTTTGTAACTAAATGTGGATAGAAATCAATGATCGTGAATTTACTTCCGAAATAAGCGCCGAACTGTTTGAATATTCGGCATCATCGTCAAACTGGACAGAACTTTGTGTGGGGGGGATCTCTTCCAGAGGAACCTGCATTTTCGATAATATTAGATAAGAGATTCAGTAACCATTAGAAAACCTCAAGTTATACTTTACATTTTTGCGGCTAACGACCTCATCGCATAACGCCAGCAGTTTCAAATCATTGTCACGAAGTTCACGCACAGAAGCTTCTTTTACAGCTTTCTAAATAGATAAGTAAAAAATGAAAATTTTTTCGTAAGTACTTACTGAATACATAACATATTTAAACTTTCTTAAAACTGGGCTTCATAAGGTACAACTGTTAGGGTTTAAAATAGCTATTTTCGTACTTGTGAGCAAGAAGTCGATTTTGGCGAAGACGAGGTTTTTAAGGCGAGGCGAAGCCGAGCCGTAAAAACCTCGTCTTCGCCAAAATCGACTTCTTGCTCACAGGTGCGAACATAATTTTTCATGCTGAAGGCTCAAAAATCGTGATTTTGCGTTACGCACACGTACAAAAATCACGCTTTTTGTGGCTGAAGCATGAAAAATTCTCTTTCAATTACGATGTAACATGCTTGTGTATAAACATGTGTAACGTAAGAGCCAGAAATTGCTGAACAAGTTTTAGTGTTTAAATATCGCAATAAAACAATCACGTACGGGAAACTTTTTTAGCATTTTAGATGAAATATATATGTTTTTTTCGGAGCGAGAATCGTCAATGTGTTTTTAAAGGTTATTTTGATTTATGATCTTGTCAGTAATCTACTTATGGTTGTTATCTAGCTACATCTGTGGCTACGAAATTTTAGATTAGAAACACTCTGACATGCCTTCTTTGCTCTCGCCTCTTGTTTCTCAATGTCAACATTACTTTTCGTCTTCAGCCTTTTGTCCGAGAAAGTGAATTTGTTGGGGGGATTTACTTTTCGTTTACTGTTAGTGTCTGCAACATGAAAAAAAACATGTTGCATAAAAATTACGCTAAAAATATTGACAGCAGCTGTGTTTGACTGCATTCAAGAACACTAGATACCAGGATGAGGAACCGATATATGTATTGACATTCTACGCAGTGTATCGCAGCGTCCAGCGAGGTGATCGTGTTCGCGCGTCTTTGACGCTACCAACAGTTCTGACACATTCATTTCTCTGTAGCAATTATTTTATTCATTCATACATTGAGCCTGTACGCCTTTCCATAGCTGTTTTTCGATGGCTGCTGCGGTCAGTTTTTTCGGGTACGATGTAAATTAAGCACGAGTAAATTGAGCTCCGTATCTATTGTGCACCGGACGATTGTGCACATTTTTCAGAAATGAATTGCTGCAATTGTGGACTAAAAAAATCATGACATAAAATTTCATAATTTTCAAAATTTATATTGAAAATTCATTTTTATATCGTCCTATGAAAAAATTCAGAAAAATTTGTGCACATTCGTCCCGTAAACAATAAATACGGTACTCAATAAACTCATGCTCAATTGATACTATGGCCTTTTTCAGCACCTACAGAGTGTCCCAAAATTTACTGAAAATATTTCAACCAATGTTTTTTCGGAATTTTCGATGATGAAAACTTCTCGGCAACTTTTCTGAAAACTCTAAATTGGCGGAGATATTCGAGTTTGAAATTTGACTAATAAACGCGCTCCTCCGAGGAGTGGAATAGAAACCACGGATCAAAATTTGCATCTATTTTTTCTACATAACTCTGAGTCTAAAAGTCCTTTTTTACTTTCCACAAAGCTCAAAATAAAAAAAGATATTGGAATCATGTCCCTGAAGTTCCAAACGTTTATTGAAAAAACGAAAATGATAAAACATCGGTTTTTTAACTCCACCTAAGAAAAAACTAAAAAATGCTTAGTAACGTTGAATAATATTTTTACGATTTCAATAATCATTTATTTTTCGGACCACGAAACGTAAGTGGAACAATTTTTTTTTAATTTCGTTTATTTTTCAACGTTTGGAACTTCAGGAACATATTCGAATCAAAGTTTCAGCTCATCAGACGTGTTAATTTTGAAACTCTACTATCGTTTTTGATTTTGAGTTTTGTGAAAAGTGGCAAAGGACTTTTAGACTCAGAATAATGTAGAGAAAATATCGGCAAATGTTGGTCCGTGGTTTCTATACTCACTCCTCGGAGGAGCGCGTTTATTGGTCAAATTTCAAACTCGTATATCTTCGCCAATTTTGAGTTTTCAGAAAAGTTGCCGAGGAGTTTTCGTTTTTGGAAATTCCAAAAAAAGATTGGTTGAAATACATACCGTACATTTTAGGACACCCTGTATAACAGTAGCCTGTCCTGTATTCAAGTATTCTGGATTGCATTAGTAGTTGATCGGAACGTTTTCGCTTGTAAGACCGAATTTATAGCTCACACGCGCGCTGACGCATAAGCAGTGCGTCTCCATTGAATGGCATGTGCTAGATAAAGATGTTACGTGACGCGTGAGTCTTTGTCTAGAACATGCCATTTAACGGAGACGCACTGGTTTTACGTCTGCGCGCGTGTGAGCTGAAAATTCGCCGAAACTAACATAAAACTCATCGCTGTCAGATAAACTCAATTTTTACCTTTATCGTTGTTGCGTCGGATGACGAAGGCCATTATGGAGAACGATCTATTCAAAATAGATTTTCGTTTATATATATATATATCCAGTAAACCAGGAAGCTTATATGGTGCTGGGGACTTTAGCTTTTTGAAAGCATAGAAGAAGGTTTACTTCATTTTTTCATTTTATTTTAAACTACTTGAATTAAAACGTTTCCATCAATAAATTTAATAAAATTAATGTGTTTAGCAATGGTGTGTCCAGTCGGTAGCTGCTCTATTTTTTATCGACGGAGGTCACGAATGAAGAATTCGTCGTCAGACAAAAATCTTGCAATGAAATTTTATTCAGAACCGGTTTAATAATACTTGAAACAAATATTCCTTGGTGGTGCAAGAATGCGGCTAGACCTCACCTCTTGCTAACTACCACCAGCAGTGATATTAAATTATTTATGTAAACTGGAAATCGGAAAATCGTCTATTTTGAAATTGATAATTTTCAATTTTCCGTAAGAAGCCCACTGGTTACTTTAAAATACATAAATTGAAATGTCGACAACTTTGGATGTACAATTTTTTACTTTGATGATTTTCCGATGGTTTTACTCTAATGATATTAACAGTACATTACAAACACTTCGAGATTTTCCTTACTGAAAAAATCTCATACAATCTTTTAATAACTTGAGCACATCAGAACAAAAGAATGGCTCCTGAGAGTTGTGAGGAAACAAGGAGCTACCATTATAGATAGGCAAAAGCCAAACATGGACTCTTATCAGAGAAAATTCGGCAGAAAAAAATTGACAAGTTTTGTATGACAACTAATAGCTAACAACGCTATTTTTAGAGCATATAATGAATTGAAAGTTGCATTTTATTTAATCTTTATTTTCTATATTTCGACCTCTCGATTGGGTCCTCTTTAGGATCTGAACAAAGAACCAAAAAAATCCTTTTCTTAAATTCAAAAATATCTTAAAAGAAAATCATATAAAAATTATCGAAAAAACTTATCGAGACGACACTTAATTTTTTGTCTAGCTGGGAACTCGCCTTTACAGTCACTTTAACATTTTTTGAAAGAAGATATTTCAAATCATTAATGATGCATATGAAGCCGGAAATGATGATACTGATCATTCATTTCTATTGTAAGTCAGTTGTAACGCTTGAATGCGCTTTCAGATATAAGAATCTTCAGTAAAACAACAATTTCATTGAAAAAATGATTGCTGGAGCTAATAACAGATTGTCATAAATAATTTGATACTGCAACTGCATACAGATAATCATAAACAAGAGGAAAAATTTATGTCCACTATAAATGCAAATATTTTGATATAATATATTAGTTCGAAAAATAATTATTAACAAATTGTTAGAACAATGACATTTTGCGTTCTCTTATGGATGTTTGTCAACTATATTACTCATCAAGTCCACTGAAAATAAAGCATATCATTCAGACAAAAATTGTTTCACAAAATTTTTCGTACAAAGAACTAGTTAAAGACCCTTTTCAAGCTGACTGATTTCTGTATAACTTGTAGAGTTATAATAAAATAAGTAAAGGTGCATCATGTTATAACAAGTACCATACACGAGCGGTTAAGGGGTTTTGAGTAAAATGAAGGAGTAAATATGTTAATTTCTTTGAAATCTACTCATACTATTTGAAAACATCACATGTGGCAAAAAAAATTAAAACATAACTTGAGAAAGTAAAAGCAAATCCGTATAATTGTGAGTGAAAAATAAACAAAAAGTTGATTTTTTTTTTTTTTTTTTTTTTTAGGAAAAGTTGCTTATTCTTTTCTGTCTATGATTTTTGTTGGTGTTTTACTCTCTGAGAATGGTAGCTCTTGGTTTCCTCACAATTCTCAGGAGCCATTCTTTTGTTCTAATGTGCTCAATTTCTTTTAGAACGAAAAATGAAACGTGACAAATTTTTGTATGGTTAATCCTCAATAAACCATGAGTAGAACAATGATAGTATATTATTATGAGTTTTGGAAATGCCTGTTTTGACGGAACGGAAATGCCGAGGCGAAGTCGAGGACTGTTATCGCTCCGTGAAATATATATGTATATATAAATAATTTGCAAGAAGTTACATTATTTATTGACATTGCAAGTGCTTTGCACAAAATGCGTCACGCAATTTTAAGCCAATTTTGACTCCTACTCCTGTCACATTTTGTAATAAACGTTCCCCCCCCCCCCCCCGCCCCTCAATCGTCATGTAACACTATTAAAATTTATGTTTCTGAAGCATCACCTCAGATTTTGTACAAATATGAGAGAGTCATTAATGGTAGTTTTTAGAAAAAAAAAGTAACACTAACCCTATTTTCAGAAAAATTTTTCTTTAACGAAATTTTTACTATAAATGTTTAGCTACAATAATGTAGGAAAAAGAAATTCGAAAAATTGTTATAATCCAGAGAGTAATGTAAAAAAAAATAGAATCTACCATAATGCTAAAAATCTAAAAACCTTTGAACCCTGGAGCATCCAACTCTAGAAATCCAGATATAAATTAATAGAAATAACAGCAAATCTTTCAAATCAAGTTAACTCTGAAGAGTAACTGAAATTTGGTGTTTCAACAAAAAGAATTTCTTCAATTTTAATCTGAAGTATCAAGTAGTGGAAAATACTTAGACTTGAAAACCAAAATTCCGTCATGTATAAAATTGATATTTTAAAAATGAAAAAAAAAAATCTTTAATAATTAACAAATAAATTCTTAATTCGGAAATTCCATGGTAGAACAATTCATTTCATTATTATTTGTCGAATTGTAGGTTTTTGAAATCGACAATCAACAATACACGCATAAAGAAAAATTGGAATGTGCATAGCACATGACAGTTTTATTTAATTTTCTGGGTCCAGAATTTCAAAATAATAAAAATTTTAAAATAAACTGAATTCCAGGTTTTTAAAAAATTTTTTTAAAACATCTACAAAATTTGGTGTGTAAACAAAAGAGTGTCATTAATTTTAGTTCAAAATGTGTTATTAATAAATAAAAATACTTAAAATCGAAAGCCAAAAAATCGTCACCTTACAAAATTGCTGATCTTGAAATAAAAAAACTTTCAACCATCCCTAGTTTGAACAATTCACTAAATTTTTTTTATCGAATTGCTGGTTTTCGAAACAATCAACAGTCTCAATGTTTATAAATAAACAGGAAAAACGTCAATATAAAATAATTTATTGATTAAGCAGATTTTTTTGTACAGAAAAAGACAAAATTCGAAGGTAAAAATTGTGTTATCAAAAAAAATGGGAGATGACAAATTTTCAGTAGAGAAATTCATAATTTTCTGTAAAATTTCACATTAATAACGATGTAGAATTTTTTTCTTTCAACAAAAACCAACAAAAATTTACCAAAATTGGAAAATATATTGCGCATATCGCTTTAATTATAGTTTCTAGTTCAAGAATTGAAAAAATCTAATAATTACCCAGATAGCAATGGTGCGCGCACGAAAATCGCACGTCGTGCGGAATCACGCGTGCGATCGATTATGCAATCAAAATGAAGCCACAAGTGCGTTTTGGTCGCACGCTATGAGAATTTCGTGCGATTTGAAAATACAGATTTTATTGTTGTTTTTGATTTATTATATCATTTTTTTATTACTCGGGGTAAAATAAGTAATTTTTCAGTACGTACGCTTTTTTAAATCAAATGAAGAATTCGGTGTAAATGAATTCCTTTATAATTTAAATTTACGAATAAGAACTTGAATAATTCTCTATTGTGTAGTTATAATTAGGTAATGAACTTTTGAAATCATAATATATAGTCAGAATATAATTAAAACAAAAATTTTTTCACACCATACGCAAATCGCATAATGTGCGACTTTAGTGCGTTTTGCATCTCGCACGCGTGCGTGCATAATGCACATCCATTGGACCATGGTGATGAGTCTCGAACGTCTCGAGTAAGATCACGTGGGTGAAAAGATGCGCGCGTTGCCGCAGCTGTATAATAACCAAAAATGCATACTCATGCATCGTGTGTCAGGTGCAGTTGGGTGCAGTGCAGTGCAGTGCAGTGCAGTTGAGTGCAGTGTTTCCTTCATACGTAAATATATTCTACGCCCACATTTTTAAACAGGTAATAATTATAAAAGTTTTATTTACTCACTCTATACATGCGAATATGCTTCCTAAAATTTTTTCAGCTGATTTTTTTTTTGACGTGAATAAAAATTTTCGATTGTAACCCCAAAAATCGTGGTGGAATTTCCGAACGCGCTTAAGAATACAATCAAAAAATTATAACAATTTATTATTCTGAAATCATCCTCAATCTGCAATTTAATTCAAATCTTTTTAAAAAATCATCACGTTAAATTCATGATTATATAACTCCGAAAATACAATAATTTTGGAAAAAGAATCAATGTTGAGACGATATTTTTTGCTCACAGAGAATAAAGCAAAGCAGATTTTGAAAAACATCCACACAGGAGAGCGATATTTGCATTCAACTGCTCTGCATTCGTGTTTTGGAAAAGTATCGTCGAAGGTCGCACAGAGAGTGAGTATTGTTCAATTAGTGTTTGAAACTGTGAATTTCAATATGATCAAATATTTTTCGAATAACTCATGAGTTATTAAATATTCGAAAATAAATTGAAACACCTTTGATCAATTTTAAATTATAAAAATCAGTATGAATAAACAAAACATAAAAGATTTTTATAATCATTGAGCATTTTCGAAACCATCGAAAATAAAACAAACAGTTAACGCTCATTCAGAGTTATTCATAATCATTCAAAATTTTTGAATATTATTATTAATTAACAAGAATTAATAAAAAAAATTAAATATTGTACAAAATTATCGGAAATTGCCCGAAAAATGTAGAATCAGTGTAAATTAATAAAATCATCAAAAACAATATCTTCAGAAACCGTAAACTAGCAAAAAAAAATTTTAAAAAATATTTAAATAATTGAATATCTTTCAAACTCATAGAAAATCATCGAAAACATTGAAAGTCGTAATAAATGAACCGGAATCACTAGAAATCCCTAGTGATTTTGATTCTTATAAAAAATGGCATAATTTTTATTAGAATCGGAAATTCCTTATAAGAATTTCGTTTTTTATAAAGTCGACCTTATAAAATTCTTATAAAACAAAATTTTCTCATTAAGTGACCTTATAAAAACCTTATAAAAAATTTTTTCTTATAAAAAGCAGTAACATTTTTATAGGAAATTTCAAAGTTTTCATAAAAACATATTTAAGCCTCGCACATTTCTTATCAAATGTGGAAATTTTATACAAAATTCGCAACCTTATAAAAAAAATTACATTTTTATAGTAAATGTGATTTTTATATGAAATTACTCATAAATTACTTATAAAAAATTTCTTGTACAATAAATTTTTTTATAAGAATTTCAGCAAAAACAATATTTTTATAATAAAATTTTTTTTGTAAGGTTTTTATAAGGTCACTTTATAAGAAAAATTTTTTTTATAAGAATTGTATAAGGTCGACCTTATAAAATTTTTTATATAAAATGTTTATAAGGTTTTTATAAGGTTCAGAATCACTAGGGATGATTGAATAATTTACAAAGTTCATAAAAATAATTTTAAAAATGTGTAATTATCTAAAATCTGTACAAATGAACTAAAATCGTCGAAAATCGTCGAAAATCTCTGAAGTCATTGAAAATTAATAAAAAAACATTCGAATTAAAACAAATTGTGGACAATTGAGCACACTGATCAAATAAGGGCCTCTCCGCTCGAACACGGGTAGAAGTATTGTCCACTTTCGGAACCAAGGCGAAAAAAATTGTTGTCAAAAAAATGCTAAACAAAAATTACTGTGACGTTTAGCTCAGTAAATCGCATCTTTTTTATTATATTAATTTTCTTTCCTGATAATTTGTTTATTCATTGTAAAATAAACAATAGATTTTTTCATACCTTCGAAAACCAATGCCGTTTGGAACTAAAATTGCTGAAACTCAACTAATATTCAGCCGATTTTGTTGAAACTATCATTAATTTATTTATCAGCAGCGGTTGGAAATCAAACGCTTTTTTTTCGACATACGAGGAAGTTTTTTCCTATTCAAGCTAGGAAAAACTTCCAGCAGAGAAGGTAGTGAGGATCGTTTGAAAAAGTTTTTAGGAAAATTTGATGTTAGTTGGAGCAATACTTGATAAGATATAAGCGTTTTACTGAGAGCGCGGAACGCACTTCGACGCGCGCGCTTAACAAAGTCGCTCGCGCGCTAGTTGCTCTCATGCCCATATTTAAAAGAATAGTATATTGTGATGCTAGGGGCACAAACAGCCGATTTAGAATGAGTGTGAAGTTTGCCACACAAAATTTATAAATACAAATTTAAAGATATAAATTTTTTTCCATGATTCCAAAGGGGTCTAAAAGTCTTGCGATGATTTTTTATGATATTTAATTCTCTCCAAAAATTTGTGTGAATCAATAATCATTTTGAAAATGTTCAAATGATTGCCGATAAGAGATTTATAATAATTGAGTACACCGATCAAATAAGGGCCTCTCCGCTCGAACACGGTTCAGCACACGAATTCAAATCGGCTGTGTGCTCCGTGCGTCACACGATACTTTTTGCCTCGAAAACATAAAAAATGAGCCTTTTTGTAGCCCTGTTTCGAGGGACACGAATGGCGTATTTGGGCGCAGTGCTATATAAGCCTAAATACGCCATTTGTGTCTCTCCAAACAGGGCTAAAAATGCTCATTTTTAATGGTTGAGAGGCAAAAATACATTTACTTTGCATGCAATTAAATTATGGCTATTAAAAAGTTTATTTTGAACATTTACAATGAGATTGTTCATAACTACCATCATTTACAAAACCACTGACACTTATTTGTTTAAACTTATAATCCTAGACATACCACAACTTCTGACATTGCGAAATTTAAAGAGCATCGCAAATTATGCAATATAATTCAAAATCATGTCTTTCATGTGAAATAATAGATAATGGCGGGATCAATGTATTCATAGAATTTTTTATTACGTGCTTCTATATTTTGTAATAACATCTTTTTTCATTCTATATTTGTATTCATTGGAAATACATGCTCAACAATGAGATAATTAATTTATTCTGAAAATTGCGCCAATTCACGCTTTTATTTTTAATAATGACTGTGCATTAAAAACTTAACATCTACCTTACTAGTTTGTTTTAATTTAGCGAAAAGGTTTTTCTTTAACGTTCGCAGTTTTGTTTCGAAAACAAAAGAATATCGTTTTTTAAGTATATATATCACGAGCGAAACGAGAAGAAAATTTGAATTTTCTAATTTTCTGCATACAATACACATAAAATGAAACTGTAGAGATTATTTAAACACAATTTTATAAAATCAATAATATCAAAAACTCATATAGTGCATTTTTCAGAATAAATTAATTATCTCATCGTGCAGCATGTATTTCCAACGAATACAAATATAGAATAAAAAAAATGTTATTACAAAATATAGAAGCACGTAATAAAAAATTCTATGAATACATTGATCCCGTCATTATCTATTATTTCACATGAAAGACATGATTTTGAATTATATTGCATAATTTGCGATGCTCTTTAAATTTCGCAATGTCAGAAGTTGTGGTATGTCTGAGATTATAAGTTGAAACAAATAAGTATCACAGTATTTTTTGTTTAGCGTTTTGCAGGATCCGAAATCTATAAGATTGCTGTACATATAATTATAATAGGGTTATAATGCAATATAAGTTTGAAACGCATAGTAATTCAGGACTCATTACGGTGTCCAAACGTCCGCATTCATATAGACATATCTGTATTTCACGCGCGTTGTCCTGGTTCCCGTATTTTTTGGAAAATGTCCGTATTTTTACTGTTATTGTACAGGGTGTCCCAAAGTCGGCAGATCACCCGAAAATCATGTATTCCTTATCAAATTCTAAGATAATTTTTCCTTTTTCATTTTTCAAAAAACTCAAAATCAACAAAGATATTCGAATTTAAAATTCAACCAAACAACACCATCGTTCGACAAGTGAGGATAGAAAACCACAGACCAAAATTTACTTGAATTTTTCTCGTATTTTTCTGAGTCTAAAAGTCCTTTATCACTTTTCTTAGAGCTCAAAATCAAAAAAGATATTCTAGTTAGAAGTATCAACCAATCAGATTTGGTATATTTCAAATTCAAATATCTTTTTTTACTTTGAGTTCTGCGAAAAGTGACAAAGGACTTTTCGGCTCAGAAAAATACGGGAAAAATTCAAGTAAATTTTGGTGCGTGGTTTTCTATCCCCACTTGTCGAACGAGGGCGTTGTTATGTTGTATTTCAAACTTGAATATCTTTGTTGATTTTGAGTTATTTGAAAAATGGCAGAGAGAAAATCGTCTTGGAATTCGATGAGGAATATGTACATGGTTTTCGGGTGATCCGCTGACTTTGGGACAGCCTGTATAAACATGAAAAAACTCAACCATCAATGGATTGTCAGTGGGTTACTTAAACAAACAAACATTTTAAATGTCAGAAAATGAGTAGGAAAATCGAATGAACTCGTAAAATCTTGACAATGAAAAAACTTGCTAGACCATTACAATTAATGTCAGGCCTATCGACAGGGGGGAGGGAAGTGTTTCTACCTGTCAAAACTTAATAATTTTTTATTCTTCGATTTCATTGTACAGCCCTGAAAAAATGTCTGACAGACACAAACCATTGTCAGAGCTTAGCCTCCGCCAAAAGCGTCGACGTCTCGCTGAAATTAGATTGAACATAGTCATGTCAGGAGCAAGCCCGTCATCTGACTCGAGCGCAGATGATGTATCCGCGCAACCGCGATTAGAAAATGATGAAGGTCCTCATGATCGCAACATAGCAGTTCCATGGCGATTTCGAATCGATTCCGAAAGTGACCATGATGATTACGAAAACTTGGCCCATATTATGGTAGTCGATAATCAACCGAATTATAATCTTTCGGTGGATACCGATTCAGAACCTAATTCGAACGTCACCGAAGGAGACGAATCTCGTAATAGTGAGGCCGGAATTGACGAACCAAGAATCGAAGACATCGAAGGCGTGCCCGGAATACCTGTTGATAAAGATAACCCAGAACTCCATGAGTTTGGAAATAATAATCCAATTGAGGCCCCTAACGCGCATCGAACAGTACTGAAGGATTTTGTTTTATCAGCTAATTTAAACCATACACAAGGAAATTTACTCTTAAAAACTTTACGTTCCAATCCATTTAACCATACGGATTTGCCCAAGGATATTAGAACACTCATTGGTACTCCAACGACAGTTGTTCGAAACATTGTTCAAAAAAGAGCAGGAGGAGAATATCTCCATGTAGGGTTGACGAAATTGATCGAAACTAGAATGAACACAATCCCTTTAGATTCCTTGCCTCACCAAGTTATTGTAGATTTGAGTACTGATGGGGGGCAACTTCATAAACACGAAGATAAACAATATTGGCCCATTCAATTCCGCATTGTAAACATCTCTGACAAGCGACCACTAATTGCAGGGGTATATGTCGGTACCCACAAACCGAATGATCCCGAAGAATTCTTACAGCCATTAGTCTCAGAACTTCTTGATATACGTGAAGCAGGGGGATTGCTTATCCAAGGCCGACGATTACCACTCGAAGTTCGACTATTTATTGCAGACGCTCCAGCTCGTGCCTTCTTACTAAATCACTTTGGTCATACATCTTTTCATCCTTGTTCCAAATGCAAGGTTGTTGGTTTTCGTTCGGACAATACGACCGTCTTTACAGGTACTCATCACTGTCCACGAACAGACGAAGAATATCGCGCCAGAATTGACGAAGATCATCACAAAGGCCCTAGCCCTCTGGCAGACTTCATTGGTTTAGTTTCTTGTGTTCCATTCAAGAGTATGCACTTGATCTATTTAGGGGTGGTTTCTCGTTTTTTGTCGGCTGTGGTTGAGGGGAAATTCGCTTGTCAACGCTTTAGTGGAAGACAATTGAATATTCTCGATTCCCGGATGCAATTGCTGAGACAATATTGCCCGTCCGATTTCAGTCGTGGTCCGTGGTTAATTTCGAAGTACTCCAAAATGAAGGCGACTCAGCTAAGACAATTATTGCTGTACACAGGTATTGCAGTTTTCGAGTCGATTTTGGGAGAAGAATTTTACCAGCATTTCTTGGTCTTGCACTCTGCTATTCGTTGTCTGAATCGCGAAAACATTGCCGAAAATGAGCTTTTTTCGCACAGGCTGCTCTTGAGTTCTATGTCACTACAGTGGAAGAAATCTATGGGGATCGTTTTGTTGTTTATAATGTGCACGGACTTCTGCACATTGTTGACGACGTTCGGCGTTTTGGTCCTCTCGATTCCTTCAGCGCATTTGCTTATGAGAATAATATGCCAGGATTTACCAAGAACCAGCGGAAACCCGATCAAAATCTAGAACAATATTACAAACGACTGCAAGAGCGGAACGCTTCAGATAAAACACCATTCCGTAACGAGATAATCGTGAAAGATCTCCACCAACACAACACTGGTCCTCTTCCGAACGACGCCATGTTCCATCGTTGCAAGCAATACGAGACGCTCAAAATTGGTCAAATTAGGATAGATAGTGAGACGGCAAACAGCTGTTTCGAACTTATTACTTCTGAAGTGTGTATCGTGAGGAACATCGCTCGGATTGAAGACGACTTTCTGCTCATCGTCAACAAATTTCGGACATTAGAAACGTTTTACGATGTTGGAATGACTTCAGAACAGGTTGGGGTGCGCGTAGCACGTGATTTGTCCAACGATTTGACCGTTGTCGCCGTTCGAGAATTAAAAAGCAAATGCTACCTAATTCCAAGATGGTCGTCAGTTGTAGGAAGAGAAGAGACCGTCCGTGAGGGTGAATACATTTGCGCATCACTCCTCACTCCCATTCGCCTTCCAGAGCGTTGACGATAGTCGTCACAAAGTGTTCCCCCCTCCCCCCAGGTTATGTCACACCACACATGTCACACACAAACATGTGGGTCAGTTTATCACATTTTGATAATTTTTTATGGAAAAACGAATAATTAACGTCATATTCATTTATAACTCCTGTCATATATAATACTAATCCATAATCATTGCTAATATTAAAGGGAAAGTTTCAATAATTATGAACATTGAGATCTAGATGAAGTTATTTTTCTTCCTGCATCGCGGTCCATGGTAATTAACGCTCTCTTCGAATGTCTTGAAATATTTTAAACATGTATTTTTTACGTAACACACGACTGGTCCCCCCCCCCCTATGGCACATTTTGTCACAAATCTCCGACCCCCTCCCTCCTAAATCTCCGATCATCTATCTTAGAACTACCCCTAAGATGTTTTGTTAGAATTTGAATGTTATTCGGAGTCCAAACATTTTAACGCTGATACAAAAATAATTCCAATTTTTATGGCAAGTAAATAATCTGTTGGTTTTCCTATGGTTCGTTAAAGTGCTAATGATCGTTTCTTTCACTCCGGAACATTTTGCGAGATCTGATCAAACCTCTCCTCTTATTTCAGACTCTAAAGTTTAATTTAGTTGTAAATATTGTATATGATTGTATCTTGATATTACGAACCAATGTAAGCTTAATCTGAGTTACATCAATTTGATCTCTGATTCAATCTAGTTACACGTTTTGAGGTCGTTGCCCTGTACTCTAGGAGGAATCCTCGTTTTTTTCCAATGTTCGACGAAACTACAAATTGGAGTGAATTGAATCCTTGGCAAATTCGGTCATGTTGGTTAGGGAATATGAGTAAAAAATGTGTGTATGTAATGACGCTGTCATGAACTCCTTGCGAAAGCAGAGCCTAGAAAAATAAGTAGTTGTGTACGATAAAACATGACTCGGGAACTTGTTCAAGGTGCGAACATAAATTTCTTCGAAATTACCTTCACTTTTCTTGCAGGGGTTACTCCGTATCATTTATTTGAATTAATTTGAGTAGATTTGATCTATTGTCGTCATCTTAGAGAAAGATATGTTACGTCAAAAATAACTGATACAGGGATTTTCTTAGAATCACATGAGAAGAAATCCAACCTGATGATTTGAATCCTGCTTGCGATATTTAACTGCTGCTATGGATATGTATTGAAAAAACTGCATCGAATGCAATTTTTCAGATACCGCAATGAATCTCGACGGAAAAAAACTCGAAAAAAAACACAAGAGAATGACGGGGTCGACTAGAACAGGTCGGACAACTTATAAGCCTTCGAAATTTGCTTCTTCATCGGATGAGGCCGATTTACTCAAAAAATCTAAAAAGTCCAAATCCTCAAACTCTATCAATTTAGAACGGCTCCGAGAGTTGGCTCAGAAATTCAAGGACCCAAACCTGGTTTCTGTTCTGACGGATCCAAGTATCGTCAAAAAAACTGGTGAAATGTAATAAATTTTTTTTTCTGAAATGCTTTTGATTCGTATATATTATGCTAGTAGACGTGTGTAATAGACCGATATAGTGTATTCTTCATGGAAATTCGTTGCAAACTCGCAAACATATGCATGAAACTGGCACGATTTCATGCAAAATAGTCTATTGGTTCAATGAAGCTACCCTTTGTTGAAACGTTCGGTTTTTTTTAAGTTATTTCTGTACAATAATAAGCTTAAAAATGGAGTACATCACATTTTTTCGCGGAATATAGTATAAAGTGATAGTAGCCGGTGACAATTTTCTCTATTTGAGCACTTGAAAATTCTCTCTGTGATGATAAATACATATTTGCAGTTCCCCTCATCTTACAAATGGTCGGGAAAACCAATCTTGTCTGAAGAAAGGGTATGTGTCTGAAATTAGAGATGTTGAGATGGAGTGCAGTTCGTTAGATGTACCTCACAAATATTCAGTAAATTCTGATTATCATCCCAAGTGAGTTGTTTGTATGATTATCTTAATATTTTGAATTGTATTATATAGATAAACGTTATCGACTATCTACATTTGCACCAATGTCAGAGTGTTATATCACTTTCTTTGCCTTATCCATTGTTCACAACGTCTCATATATTTAGCATGAATATTTATTATAACGTTCAAATAAGCAGCATACTCAATATGCTGTATAATTACAATTTTTTTTCCATCTATAATTTTCGAATTCATTACACCTAACTGAATTTATGGATGTTTTTATTGTGTGAATATTAATTTGTCTTTAGTTTGTGCTGAATAAGAGAAACATTTTACAGAACCTACTTTTCGAAGTGCTCGGGGGAATCGAAGATTTCTTCAACGCTGAAAGATCCGAAAGAAATCCGTTTGACAAATACGGCTCTACCGTCGAATTTCTCAAACCCCGTTCGTGACTCGAGTGTCCAATTGAGTCAACAGGAAAAAAATTCTGAAACGCAATACATCGAAGCGGGAATTTTTTCTACGTTTGATGATTTTTGTTTGAATTTTTTCTACATTGACGGAACTTTTTGCAAGTCCTGAAAAAAATTGCAAGTATGTTGTAAGCTACTTTGCGTTAATTTTTCTGAAACTATGAATCTCACGAACGCTCCTGACATCAAAAGCGATTTTTTGCTACCATAAAGTGTCAAAAAAAATTTGATATTTAATATATTTAATTAAATTCTATTAAATTTAATATACGTGATAATTGAAACAACTTTTAAAGGTTAATATCTTAAAACATTTAATGACATTGTCTTTGAAGTTTCAAACACCATTTTAAGAGAAAATTTAACATATATGTTAAATATTCTCTTACACATGAAAAATATATGTAGTTCTTTAGAAAATCAAAATATTTTATATGGATGCTTATATGTATGTCACGCTGAGGGAAAATACACACTGGCGTCTACTTGAAATACATTAAGCGTTAGTGAATTTTTTTTAAAGACAAATTCATTAATGAAACAACTATTCTGCCAAAACAAATTTTTATTCAGTATTTTATTCACTTAAATATAATAGAGTTTTAATAGACATTTCCACTGAGAAATTATGTAAATTTCAAATAATTTTAATATTCCTCGTATCTTAAATTTATTTCTTAAATGTAATATATAATTTTCATAGACAGAGTCTATTTTTTTCATATATGCAAAAACGCGTCTCAAAATGCTTCATAAACGTACAACTCTATTCCACTATTTGAAATGTAGCATTTGAATTTGACAGAAAACGCGCTGTGGAATCTCCGAGGCATTCTGTAACACCACAACAGTCAAAACTAATGATCGTTAGTCCAACACGGAGGATTCACAACATTGATAATGGAACAAGTCCTCCAGAACAAGGCCACTGGACGTGTCCACCGGACTTAATGACATTATTTCAGTCGATGAATGAAAGAATAATGTGAGTCATATAAATGATTACGTGCATACCAGAAAGATTCTGTTAGTCTAGATTCGAAAATTATCATCTATCGACTCAAAAAAACAAATCTTATTGTATTGCCTTCATCGAAGTGTGAAATATAAAACTATCAAGAATGATGTGCTTGATCATACGTATTTGTTGAATAAATATGATACCGAATGTTAAAATTTATAATTATTATCCCGTACGAAACAGTACGTTTAGTAAACGTTGAGTGAAGGTTCACTAAACGTTTATGACGTTTACTCAACGTTTACTGACGTTTACTAAACGAACGTGTTCCGTTCGGGATGTTCGAATATTATGTATGAATATTTTTGCAGAAACTTGGAAACACAAAATCTAACAATTATTAACCAGAACAATGAATTGCGCCAGAAAATCAAGACTTTAATCGTGGAAAAAGAAGCGAAACTAGACAAAACTATTTTTGAACCTCTGAAAGGATTCCCGCTCACAACTATTGAAGAATTCCGAGAGTTCGAGTCGGACGAAAAGAAATCTCTCAGAGAGAAACTGGTAAGAGCGTTGTCGGATTATTTACTACATGGTTTGATTTTGGAGATAAAATTTATCAACTCTTATCGATACGATTGGTGGAATAACGTTTTTTCCTTTATTTTGGAACTATACACGATCTAAATATTTCAGCAAGTCACTTTTTTCGTACAAATTTTAAAATTGCAGCAGCGAAACCTTTTAGTTAAGCATACTTTAAAGCTACGAGTGCATTTTTTTTAAGTTGACACATTACAGCCAATTAGTGTATATAAAAAAGCTGGGATATTATGTGTAACTACACAAGCATTGTATTATTTTTATTCCAGTAATCGCCAATTCCAATTTTTGTTTCCTCTTTTCAGCACAACCATTTGGTTAATTTGGGAGGCTCTAAATTCAAGGAATTCCTTCATACGTGTATGAAACAAACGATAGCAGACAAACTCGTAGCCTGTTTCACATGGAACGGTTCCAAAGGGCAAATGAAGTTTTCTGATACGAAACTTTGCAACCTTATGTATGGTAAGAACAAAAAAGCAAAATTAAAAACATGTCATATATTTGTGTTTGCAAGCAATTTTTCGATTGTAATGTCTGGTTTTTTGTGTGTTATAGTTGCTTCCAAGAAAGCCATCGGATTCACTGGGCCATCCAACATTGATGAGTATAAAAGAGCAATGTTGGAGGTTCTACGTGTGACGAAACAACGCCTGACGAATGCAAATAAAGATAAAGCGAAAACACTGAAGAAAAAACTTCTTGGCCTACCGAAGACTCAGGGAAACGAGTACGAAGAATTTGAACGGCTCCGCGAGGAATTCAAAAAATCGCAAACAGAAGGCGACAGCGACAACGATTCACTTTGTGGGGAGGACAGTGATGAGAGCGAAGGCAATGATGAAACCGAGTCAAGTAATAATGAAGCGAATGAGGTTGATGACGAAGAAAAAGCGGATGATTGATTTTTTTTTTTCATTCGAAATTTTACCGTGGCTGTTGAAAATTTCATTTTTGTGCTACAGTCAATGTTCCCTGTAAAGTGGTTAAAATTTATGACTATGTCAAAATTTTCTCATTACGTTTCCGACGACTTTGTGTCCTGTTCAAAATTTTGAAGTTGAACTTACTATTTCGGATGACGTCGAAAAGTCTGAATATAATAAGTTTTGGGAATATCGGAATTTCGGAAATACTACTTTTTTCTGACATTGTAAAATTTTACAAATAAATCGCATTTTATAGTAACTAATATTAGTTACAAATTTCAAATTTCCAAAATTTCGATTATTTGTCAATTATTAATATAAAAAAAAGGATTCCTATATTTTACGAAGTAATTTTATAATAATTACGATCTAAATCTTACAATTATTGCCATTTCTTATCCCAAGCCTGCGAGAGGCGACGAAATTTTAAAAATTTTACAGTGAATTTTGAAATAGTTACGAAATTCGCACCCATGGGTGAGAATGCAGGAGAATTAATATTGTGCCTATTCTGAATTGAAATCTAATTTGACAATTTTTCAAGTTTATTTTGAATGACTGGTTGGTGTCAGAAGTATTCTGTCCGAATCATGACAAAGAAATAATGAAATATATAATAAAATCACAACATAGAAATGACATAAGTTGATGGAAACGATAAAAACATTTTTCAATGAGTTATTATCAGTAACATTTATTTTCGGAAATTCTAATTCATAATAATGATGAATGATGAAATTTTCTCACTCATTTTGATGTATTTCATTTGATACTTTTAATTCTAATTATGACCTTATTATAATCATTAATGAATTCATTTTTGATAAAAGAAATTGAGAGTAGTTTGAAGGTACATACAAATGTAACTTGATTATTATTAATAATTTTTTTTACTCAATCATAAGTCATGCGTATTTCGAATGTCAGTCATCAAAAAATATTTAAGTTTTTCCATTCAAACATAAGTAACATTTCAGTAAAAAAAAGGCGACGTATACGTCGCCAGAATGTCGCCTCTAGTTGGCTAGGTATTGTAATTCAATGGCTTATTAATTATTTCAAAAATAGAAATAATATGAATCGATTTATAGTTTTAAGTTGCTCGATAATTTTGATATTTTGTCATTATATATTATGTTGAAAGATGTTTACAAATTTGAAAATGTTCAATCGTCTGTATAACTCGAACTTTTCTGATCTTCAACAAAAAATTAGAGGTTTTCAAATATTACAACAATATTATTATAAAAATTGTTATAATATATTGTATTTATTATAATATAATATATCTAGTATATTATTATAATATATATAAATTATTATAATATATATTAAAATCTCATAAAAATTATTATCATTAATAAATCG
Source organism: Platygaster robiniae (assembly GCA_028476575.1). Taxonomy (NCBI): domain Eukaryota; kingdom Metazoa; phylum Arthropoda; class Insecta; order Hymenoptera; family Platygastridae; genus Platygaster; species Platygaster robiniae. Next base: position 41,811,116 of record CM052021.1, read on the forward strand.
AAAATGTGGGATCTTTATAAAATTTTGATATTACCTTACCGTGTATAGCGATCACAGTTATTGGAAAGATACAAGTGCAATATTGTGCAATATTCTTGACTTTTATTCACTATGTATTTGTTTTTTTAGTAAAAAAATATATTGTGTCTATAAAACGAAGTATATGTGTTTCATTTGAATTCTGCATTTTTTTAATAATAATTGCTGTCGTTGGCTCGTTTCAAATTTTCCCGCGTGATTTCAACCAAAACTGCGCATGCGCTCACGTGAAATATTTTTTGAAACCGCACGCGTGCGAGCTATATGCGTATTTATGGAGTTCACATTGAGTTCATAATGCTACTTTTTTTGCTATCTGGGTATGTACTATGCTGAGGGGTCCGATATTTTAACAAAAATTATGTTACAATTATAATCCAAAATGTATCATTATTAGGTGAAAAGTACTGAAGGTGAAAAAAACAAAATTCATCATCAGTTTTAATATTCTTGTAGAGTTTGTATGTATCGTAAGTTTCAATACTTTCACATGTATGGGGATTTTATATAGTTTTTAAGAATTTGATGATCTAAGATTCAGCTTTGTCAATTTTAGCATTTTCGTAGATTTATTTTTCTTGAATATTCACTGGGTTGCAATAATTTTTCTGATCCATATTTACTACGAAATCCTACGTTTTAATAATTTTTATTTATTTATTACATATATACTGCCAAAGTTTTCATGAATTTTTTTGTATCAGATATCAGATATTTTTATTGTTCACCGGTGTAACTTTTTTTAATTTTCACATAAAATATTGATTGATTTTATCAGAATTTCGAGAGGGGTTTAAACCCTCAAAACCCCTCATTGCCTACGCACCTAAATCTTACATAAAATTGAGGCAATTTTTTCGTAAATTCTACAAGATCTTAGAACAATTCAGAATCATATTAAATTCATGAATTTCTTTTATTCTCAAAAACACCTTCAAAATTACCTCAATCATAATAATCACTGATTCTTTCAACTCCAAACTTTGATTACAAATAAAAATGTTTTCTTGGAAAATGAACGAGTAAACTTCGATAACACTTAGAAAAGTCGAATAATCTTGAAACAGCACAACAAATGCCGATAAAAACTTTCTTCCAACAACGATAAAACATTCGTTGCGTTTCCCAAAATCGATGCGGCGTTGAAGGAACAAGCGAAACAGCCCAACGAACGGAATCGGCACGAAATAGGTATCAAAAGCTAACCCGTTCTGAGCAATCAATTCCGACAACCCATAGACTTCACGCTACGTGGACGGACTTTGCAAAAATATGAACTTAATCCGAACGAATAACAGCAATTGCCACACGCGAGCCCCACGAAATTAGTTTATAATCAAGCTCACGAAAAAATCACGTGATCATTGCCCAAAAAAATCGATCGTTCCGATAGAGCGAGTCTAAAAATATATCTATATATATATAGATTTCTAGCTTGGTTGTGTCATGGCGGCCATCTAAATATTATCTGGGATTTGACAAGTGCGTTATCTTCTTTTTATCTGACTACTAGCGTTTCTAGATTAATGTTTTTTTTCAAATAAATACACTTATTTCTGGATGATTGACCACATGAAAATGAAGGTAAATACGAATTATACATAATAGAATAGAAAATTTGCCGATTTCAAATATTAATCAGGAGATATTACAGAAAGTACTTAACTGGTACCTAAGAAGTACCTAACTGGTACCTTATAAGGTACCGGTCCGATCGCTAGGGCAAGAATATCCGCCATCACCAAACCAAAGGACCCAGGTATCAGTCAAGTCGAAACTATCATCGAACAGGTGTCAGCCCGGGTCATTAACGCACTGCAGGGATCTGATTTTGGATACAGAGAAAATTCTCGCCCCCAAACCCGCGACCGCAGCTTGTCAAGGGCAAGGAGCAAGTCACGTCACCGAGATGATTTCTGCTTCTACCACAATTGTTTTGGTAACAAGGCACGGAACTGCAGGCCGCTGTGCTCCTTCAAGTCAGGCAAGGAGAAAAAAACTAACCGAGTCGTCTCGAATACAGGCGGTCAGCGACGACTCCCCACAACAGAGCCGCCTCATTGTGACTGATAAAAAATCAGGACAATTCTTGGTCGACACAGGAGCCGACATTTCCGTGATTCCCCGGACTCTGGCCTCCCGCACTGCAACTCCTGCCAGGTTTAAATTGTTCGCAGCCAATAATTCTCAGATCACCACCTACGGCGAGCGACCCCTGGTGCTCGAACTCGGCCTTCATCGGAGTTTCCAGTGGGCCTTCACCATCACCGACGTGGCCCAACCCATCCTAGGCGCCGACTTCCTGCAGAGGTTCGGCCTACTAGTCGACATCCAGGGCAAGAGAATTATTGACCGTTACACCAACCTCTCGACTTCAACGGATGTCTCCAACCTCCCAACTCCAAGAATTTCGACCATCTCGCAGTCCCAGAAATACCAAGACCTCCTGAAGAACTTCGTCGACATCACGATTCCCTCCAGGAACAAGGTGGCCAGCAAACAGGGAGTATTCCACTACATCCTAACCGAAGGACCGCCAGTATCATCACGAGCACGCAGGCTCGCTCCTGAGAAGCTGCGCCAAGCCAAACAGGAGTTTGAGTTCATACTGGAGCAGGGAATTTGCCAACCTTCTAGCAGCCCTTGGGCGAGCCCTCTGCACTTGGTCAAGAAGGACAACGGAAAATGGCGCCCATGTGGAGATTATCGAGGACTCAACGCGAAGACCATCCCTGACAAATACCCGGTGGCCAACCTCCACGACTTCGCCCATCGACTCCATGGCTGCACGCGGTTCTCCACCCTGGACCTCACCAGGGCCTATCACCAGGTGCCAGTTGCTCCGGAGGACGCAGCCCAGACATTTCAGAGGTATATAGACACCGCCCTTAGGGGCCTATACTTCTGTTATGCCTACATCGACGACATCTTGGTGGCATCGAAGGACGAGCAGGAACACCAGCGCCACTTGAAGATGATCTTCGAACGACTCCGAGAATTTGGCCTCACGATAAATCTGGAAAAGTGCACCTTCGGCGGGACCCAAGTCCGATTCCTGGGCCACTTGGTCGATGGCACTGGCACCAGGCCGCTTCCAGAACGAGTCGAGGCAATCCAGTTAGTGAAAAGGCCAGAGACCATAGAGGCCCTCCGCAGATTCTTGGGGATGGTGAACTTCTATAGAAAACACCTCAGGAACGCGGCATCCGTCCAAGCCCCCCTCCACGCCCTCCTTGTCGGCACGGCGAAGAAAAGGGACAGGCGACCAGTCCCATGGACGGCAGAGGCCGAGAAGGCCTTCGAAACGTGCAAGCAGCAGCTGGCCCAGGCAGCTCTCCTCAGCCACCCATGTGAGTACGCCACCCTGGCGCTCCAGTGCGACGCTTCCAACAACGCCATGGGAGCGGTGCTGGAACAAGACAACAACGGGACATGGGAGCCACTTGGTTTCTTCTCCAAGAAATTCAGTGGAGCCCAGAAGAAATACAGTACGTACGACAGGGAGTTACAAGCCATCTACACAGCATAAAATTTTTTCAGTTCATGGTGGAAGGCCGAAACTTGGTCATGAAAACCGACCACAAGCCGATAACGTTCGCCTTTCATCAAAAACCTGAAAAAGCCTCGCCACGGCAGTTGAGACAGCTGGATTTCATCGGCCAGTTCACGACCAACATCCGATACATCCCCGGCACGGAGAACATCACCGCAGACGCCCTATTACGGATCGATGCGATACGGATGCCGACTGTTGTGACGACAGAAGAGCTCGCACAGGCCCAACTGGAGGACGACGAGCTGCAGACCCTCCTGAAAGGCAAGAATTCGTTAAAATTACGGAAATTGCCAGTCGTAGGCTCCGACCACGTCATCTACTGCGATCTCTCGATAACAGATCCCCAACCTTACGTGCCACAACCTCTGCGAAGGCGAGTGTTCGACGTTGCTCACGGACTTTCCCACCCCAGCGGCCGCGCCACGAAGAAAGTTGTGCAGAAAAAATTTGTCTGGCCATCCATGGGTCAAGATATCACACGGTGGGCTCGGACTTGCCCCAACTGCCAACGCTGCAAGGTCGGCCGACACGCCAAGCTCCCCTTGGAACGCATCCCGGTGCCCGACGACCGTTTCTCACACGTACACCTGGACATCGTGGGACCGATGGTCAACTCCCAAGGCTACTCATATCTATTAACAATGATAGATAGATTCACTCGATGGCCCGAGGCGACGCCTCTGAAAAATATCACCGCTCAAGCAGTTGTCGAGGCCTTTTATTCGACCTGAATTACACGATTCGGATCTCCAGCTGTAATAACGACAGACCAAGGCTCGCAATTTGAGGCATTACTATTCAGGGCTCTCACTCACTTAGTCGGCGCAAAACGAACCAGGACCACGGCTTATCATCCCGCGACAAACGGCATTGTGGAGCGATGGCACAGATCGTTGAAAGCCGCCATCATGTGCCACAATGACCTCAACTGTGCTCCTGGGCCTACGAACCTGTCTGAAAGAAGATGTCGGCGCCTCAGCGGCCGAACTAGTTTACGGAGCTACCCTTCGGATGCCAGGGGAATTTTTCATGCACGAAGAACGCCCCTCGGGACCACAATTTTTCATACACAAGTTCAGGGAACACATGAGAAAATTGAGGCCAACGCCAGCGACTCACCACGTCCGAAAGAAAATTTTCGTCCATCACGAGCTTCATTCCTGCTCACATGTGTATGTGAGAGTCGACAGAGTCAAGAAACCGCTCGAGCCACCCTACGACGGCCCTTTCAAGGTATTGGGGAGACCAGCTGACAACTTTTTCACCATCGACATGAATGGGAGGAAAGTCAACATCAATGTTAAACGGCTGAAACCTGCATTTTTCGAGATGACAGCTCAACCTGGGCTCGCGAATTCCACGCCACGCGAGCCCCTCCCAGCACCAAAAGCAACTCCAAGGACGACAAACAACAGCACCCTAGCAAACGCGGCGGTACCTTATAAGGTACCAGTTAGGTACCCCTTAGGTACCAGTTAAGTACTTTCCCAAATATCTACTCCTTTTCATTGAAAATCGGTAAAACTTTTTTTTTATCTTGTAAATGAAGTGTTTTTCTTCATTTTCCAGTGGGCAAACATCCGAAAAAATAGTGCATTAATTTTAAAAAACGAAAATTAGAAACACTAATTGTCAGATAAGTGTAGATAACACACTTGTCATGCGGTAGATAACATTCAGATAATGCACTACGCGGGAAATTTGAAATGCGCCATCAACTCAGTTGTCCTCACAGGGGCGTACGTAGTCGGGGCACATCAGTCCGCGATTATTTTTTTTTTGGATAGTTCTATTGCATTTCGAGTGTTCCCAGAGTTTTCGAACTTTATACATGATGTACATCGGAATCGGATTCAAATAATTTCAAGGTAAAATCAGATGTTAAACCCTTACCGCAAAATGTCGATGATAATCGTGAATAAAAAACAGAAATATTTTACACCGTACTTTTTTTACCTGCGACATTTCTAGCAATCAAAAAATTCTCAATGAATTTGAATAATTTAAAGCTAAAATTAGTCGTAAAAACCCTCAACACAAAATTTCGATGTTCATCGTGTATAAAGTTCGGGAAAACTTAAGCAAAAATTTTCCGAATGTTAACTATTATTACATCATTATGGCGAAGTTCGAAAACGCTGGAAATACTCGAAATGCAATAGAACTATCCAAAAAAATAATAATCGCGGACTGATGTGCCCCGACTACGTACGCCCCTGTGAGAACAACTGAGTTGATGGCGCATTTCAAATTTCCCGCGTAGCGCATTATCTGAATGTTATCTACCGCATGACAAGTGCGCTATCTACACTTATCTGACATTTAGTGTTTCTAATTTTCGTTTTTTAAAATTAATGCACTATTTTTTCGGATATTTGACCACTGGAAAATGAAGAAAAACACTTCATTTACAAGATAAAAAAAAGTTTTACGAATTTTCAATGAAAAGGAGTAGATATTTGGGAAAGTACTTAACTGGTACCTAAGGGGTACCTAATTGGTACCTTATAAGGTATTGCTTAAGTACCGATTAGGTACCGGGGTGTTTGCTAGGGCAACAACGCGTCCAAACCGACCCAAGGCCTCGTCACTGGGAACACACGACAAAATAACAACTCAGGGAACGTTACAAAACAACCCCTAGTTATCAAGAAAACTGTCACCTGGAAAACCCCAAAATTCGCGGTCGGGCCTCACCTGGACAAAAACAGGACGACACGCAGCCCAACGACATTCTCCCAGACGCCGAGCCACGCCCAGAGGCCCTCGATTCTCCGGAGGTACAACGACCCGGGTTCGATACATCGCGGATACAACGCACGCAATCCCCAGGTCCACGGATAACACGAGACGACGAGGAAAGAAAAAAATCCTTAATCCGTTTCCTTTTTTTTCCCAGTTTTCTGTTTCAGGGAAAGTTTTTTTCGCGCATGACTTGGGAGAATCGCAAAAAAAAAAACCACAAACATGGCATCAAAACAAGCGGTATCGCAACTTGACGTCTAAAATCACGGCAAGTTACTCGAGGGAGAGTGATGTGGCGACTCGCGTCACAAGCAATCCCGGGACCCTAGATGAACAAACCTAACCCAACCCGCAAGCGACCAATGAGAGCGGCCTGGTCTCGGATTGGCTGCTCGACATCGCGAAAAATGGCCGACGTTTTTAAAAAAGGCAGATTTAAGAAAACGAGTCGGACGGTCGTCAATCGCGCGCGGAACACGACTACTCTAATCATAAGCAAATTTGTGTAGAGTTTTTATTTCAAGTACAGTGGCTATTTTTGTAATAAAATAAACGTAAGGTTTTAGCGCCAAATGGTCTTTTTAATTATTGCGTTGACGCCCCTACGATTCTGACTCCACAGACTTGCTCGTCATTTTACAAACAAATGTTTTACAGTGTGGTGCCAACTTAACTTTTCTGAAGTGCTCTCTGAAATACTTTTTTTTTCCAGTGTAGCATGAAGCAGCCGGAGCAGTGCCCCCGAGTAGTGGCGGCCCCGAAAGAGCCCCTGAACTGAACAAAATTAAATGACCTTTTTTTTTAGGAAGAGTGGGCCCCATTTTGTTTACTGCACCGGGGTCCCCAAGGGTCTAGTTACGGGCCTGCTCAGACACAATCCCATGAAGTATGAACACTAACCTCATCTAATACAACTAGCCAATGTTCAATTTCATCCAAGTTATTCAAGTTGAGTTAGACATTGTTACCTTTTTTTTAGCTTTATTGTAGGAGTGAAAAAAAAAATCAATTTTTATTCCAGTAAATGTGGTAATTGGTACTATCGATATCTATCGGTAATAAACAAAACTATCGATAGTTACCAATAGTACAAGCTATCGACAACTATCAATTCAATAGATATCGCTATTGTTTACATCTCTAAAGCCTGTATCCCACGAGCCGCTCTCGATCGGCCGCCGATTACCGCTGTCGCTGCGTGCCGCTGCCGCTTCCAATCACACGGGAAACCGTGGCGCTCGCCGATTCACCCCCACTACTACCCAGTGCTGCTCAGTTAGCGTCATAACAACATGAAACCCAACCCTGTCATCCGAAGTCAACAATAGTCAACAAAATAAAGTGTACCATCATAGTAGGGTTTATATGCGAAAAATAAAGTGACAGTATGGTGTCAACGCGAAGACGTTATTTAGAATACGTCAGTTACTTACGTCGGTTAAAAATTTCTCTCGGCATCATGCTATTATTAATTTTGAGAGCAAACGAAGCTCAAAATATAAGACGACTGTGGGTTCATCCGTACTTGTTGCGCTGAGACAGACAAGGAATGCATCACAATATTTTTTTGGAACTTGCCTTGGAAGATCCCAGTAGATTCAGAAGGTATGTAATATAGTTTAATTGTGCAATAACATTTCATTATTTATGAATGAACACTTTTCGATATCCCATAGTCCCCATAGTCAAGAAAAAGTGTCATATGATTCACCAAAATTAAGTATTATTAATATAATAAAATGAATGAGAACGATTTGAAGTTCTATTACTTACAGAAAATACTCATAATCGTTGAAAATTATAGAATTTCAATTTTTTTCTGTATTAAAAGATGAAATGTTTACCCAAAAAGTCAAAATTATTGTTGACATTCTATTTGAGAAATACAGATTTGTAAATTTTCTAATATTGTAACACGTAACCCAATAAGTATAATGAAATACATCCAATATAAAAAAAAAGTTAGTCTATAATTTTTTTACAAATACGAACATTTGACAGTGAATGGTGATATTGTAAATTTGAATTATTCTACAAAAGGATCATATTGTTTGTAGGTGATTGAGGATGACTGCAGAAAATTTTGAATATCTGCTTGAAAAAGTGAGACCTTTCATCCAGATGCAAGACACAAATATGCGTAGATCCGTACCACCAGAGGAACGGTTGTCCTTGACATTAAGACATCTTGCTACTGGTAATTTTTATAGATTCACATTCACATCAGAATAGATAAATTTAAAAAATTTCATATGTTACTTCACGTACTTCAGTTTCAATTTGTATATAATTTCTGAGAACTTGTTTTGGTTGTCAGATATTTCTTAATTTTGACGCATTTTCGAACAATGGCCTATTTTCAAAAATGTATAAATTGAGCCAATGTTGCAATACTTGAAATTTTTTGAATCGTGTGTGACATTTTTTAAAATTATTTTAATTAGATTTAATAACATGTACTATCAATATAATAATTTTTTGTATAAATGTATGTTATAAATTTATTATTTAAGATTTCAAGATTTACTAGGTAAGCTAAATTGGGTCAAGAGGAAATGAAACACCGAAAATTACAAATATGAAAGATAGATTTATTCACTTGGACCTTTTTTTTTAAACTATTACAATTAAATCTATTTGAATTCGCGCACTTATCACTGCACTTGAGAAATGGCTACGACCCTTTCTCTTTTCTCTCTCACTCTCACTCACGGTAACTTTCTCGGCTACAACCGATTGCCAACTTAACGCGCACTCGACAGTGTTCGAATCACGACTGAAGGGACACGACTATAGGGGAACCTTGTATGGACCTAGACTGTTCTAGAAGTATCTGGTAGCTTCTTAATACCGCTACCCTGTTCCAGCGTGTTCTAGAACTTTCTATTTCCTTCGATATCATTCTATCGTATTCCATCTTATTCTCTAGTGTTCTCTAGCCTAAATGTCATTTTCTCTTAATCCTATTTTGACAATATTAGTAAATATATAATCGCCAACATGTATGAAACTTTGATTTACATAACAAATAATAAGTAATAGGGTATGTTACGTAAAAAGGTTTTATTTATAAAAGCAATCAGCTAACTGAATATATTGTAAAACATATAAACATTCATATTACAGATGAAATGAAAATTCAAATAATTTTTAAAATTATTCGCTTCCAATGGCAAATTAAAGAACTACAATTGTGTTGCTATTTTGGCCAAAAATAGTCTAGGTTTATTGATAAAACATTGATATTATATGAAAATCAATAGCTGTGCTATTTAGTTGCTGGAAATTACATAAATAAAATTTTGTTCGGATTTCTCGCTTTCAGCGACAAAATCCAATCATGTATTTTTTTGTTTTATCAATGTAATCTAGTGCACAATTAATTAAAAATTTTCTTTTTTACAATAAAGCAAGAGTCTAGAATTGATATTGATGCTGAAATTAGGATTTTGGAAAGTTTTGAAATTGTTCGCTTCCAACGGAAAATTCACAAATTAAAATTTTGTTGCTATTTTGGCCAATAATAGTCTACGTTTGTTGACAAAACATATTTTATGAAAAACAATAGCTGTGCCCTAGCAAACACGGCGGTACCTCACAAGGTACCAGTTAAGTACCCCTTAGGTATCAGTTAAGTACTTTCTCAAATATTCTCTCCTTGTCAATGAAAATCGATGAAATTTTGATTGCATCGTGAAAAGTAACGTTTTTTCTTTATTTACCAGTTGTTAAACATTTAAAAGAATAGTGCATTAATTTTAAACAACGAAAATTAGAAATACCAGCTGTCAAATAAGTGTAGATAACGCACTTGTCATGCGCTAGATAACTTTCAGATAATGCCCTACGCGGGAAATTTAAAACGTGTCGCCAACTCAGTTGTTCTCACAGGGGCGTACGTAGTTGGGGCACTTATATTATAGATATAAATTTTTATCGTAGAAAATAGACCTACAAATTATCAAAATTATCATTATTTTGTCTTAATAATATTTCAGATGGTGTATAATAAGTTAATTTTGTATTACACTATTATATTTTTTTTAACAATCCACATTCCATAGACATACTTTACTATGTCCATACTTCATTGTAAATGTGTAATTGATTTGGGGCATCATTCCATATCAAGTGTTCACACCTAAAAAAAATTTTTGCCACAGATTTTGATCACACTTCGTACAATTGTTGGCTTGGTTGGGTACATTAATAATATCAAAGGAGGGGCATTAATATGCACGGGTTGCTGTGATTCGAAGGCTCAAAGTTTGGCTTTTTTATCTGTACAGCTATTTTCATTAAACTAGAAATCCGGGGAATTTTGCATAAAAAATACGACATTATTGTTATTTATAGTAGTTTTTCCGCTCTTTACCAAAAAAAAATATATATGTATCGAAAATTCAGCATAACTATTTTGGTTAATTTTTTCGAAGTTTATTATTTATTCAATGTTGTCTTCAAATGTGACATTTAAAAAAAAAAATTTTTTTTCGTGCAAATGAAAGTTCATATTTTTATCTAAAAAAATTGCTGAAACTATTTCGTAAGAAAACGTAGCATTTGAAGAAAACATTAAATAATTAATAGAATACAAATAAATTTACAAAAATAATTATGATAAATTAAAACAATTTTTTTTTTTTTGAAAAGAGCGGAAAAAATACTATATATAACAATACCCTGGCGATATCATATCTAGCGCAAAATAGCGCTAGCTTAAGTACAAAATTTCTACTCAGTATTTAAACAATAAAAATATCTAAAACAAATGTATTTCGAAACATTTACGTTATATTAATCTTATTTTGAGTTGGGCGAAACAAAAAAGTTATTTTTAAGAATGAATATTATTCACAATTGTGATTGATACTCAGTCCTAAAAATAATTTTTATGTTTTTTTTTCTTATAAATATTTAGTCCTAAAGATAATTTTTTTGTTCCATCAGAATCTGAGGCAACAAGTTTGTTAGGTGGAACACTTTATATGGAATGCCCTATTTATAAAATGCTAAAATCTATGAATTAGGTTGAAAAACATTATTCATAAGTTTATACCATCTCTAATTCGCATGGATATAAGGAAGCGACATGTTAAAAAACGTTTAAAACTATTCGGAAGTTAATTAAAGTAAAAAAAAACACTGGTGTTTGCTGGTGTTTACTCGCCCAGTTGACGTTTGTAAACAAATATGGCATCGGATGGGTAAAGCCAATGAGAAGAAAGCTGCGCTTACCCTGTGTCATGGCGGCCATGGCGCATTATCTCGTTATCTGGCCTATTAGTGCGCACGACAAGTGTCTTATCTACACTTATGTGACAACTTGTGTTTACAATTTATTTTATTTAAAAATTTATGCCCAATTTTCCGGATGTTTGACTGCTGTAAGTTGAAGAAATATATTTTTTGTATATAATTAAATAAATGAATTGCCGATCCGTATTGAAAATAAGGAATTATTCGAGAAAGTACCTAACTGGTACCTAAGAGGTACTTAATTGGTACCTTATAAGGTACCGCTTAAGTACCGATTAGGTACCGGGGCGTTTGCTAGGGTGCTATTCACTTACTATTGCAAATAACTAAGAACTAGATTGTTATGTATACTAATGTTGATTTCAGATGAATCGCAAGAATCATTACGGCTTTCGTTTCGTATCGGACAATCAACGATTTCAAAAATAATCAAGCAAGTCAGCCGAGCTATTGTTCAGGTGATGAAAGACGAATATGTTCGTGAACCGCAGAGTGTAGAAGAATGGAGATTGGTGGCAAATAATTTTGGTGACAGATGGAACTTTTTCAACTGCATCGGTGCAATGGATGGAAAGCATGTAAAAAACGACCCTCCATTTCAATCAGGTTCGTTATTCCACAATTATAAAGGTGATTTCAGTATTGTCTTACTGGCAATGGTTGATGCTGAATTACGCTTTATCTTTGTGGACATTGGGACAAGCGGGCACATTTCTGACACAGGCGTGTGGAATAAGTGTAACTTAAAAACACGACTGGCAGAAAATTCTATGCACATACCTCCTAAAAAAGCCCTGCCAGGAACTATTGAACCCTTTCCTTACGTGATAGTAGGTGACGAGGGGTTTCCTTTGTCTCAGCATGTCCTCATACCTTACCCAGGTGCTCAATGCCGCAATCGCAAGGATAGGAGGATTTTCAACTACAGGTTATTAACGATATGTACTGTAAAACGTTTGCGGCTTTGTTGTAGTAGGTTACATACATTTTTCTTTTTTTTACGCAGTTCAAATTACTTACTTCTTGTAATGCCGAAAATTCGAACACATTATTCTTGATTCTTATGTTACAAGCTTTTTTTTGAATCACATATTACAAAATTAATGATAAACTACAGAATTAACATGAGTGTGAAATTAAAAAAAAAAATACGTAAATTCTTTTTTTTAATAGAATGTTCCATTAAAAATAGAAATTTTATCATGAAATCTAATGGAAAGACTAAATGTCGAATAGAGTTTTGCCATTACAATAGTATAATTTATAACGAGACGGAGAAATACCATGTGTAACGTAAAAATGAAATTTGACAATTGAAGTCATATATTAATATGCAAAAAATTTTATTTCTGAATAGGTTAGTAACATCATATTAGAAATTAGAATTTAACTAATTTTTTTTGTGAAAATTAATACATTGTTTGAACTTGCACTCAATTCCCAGGCTTTCGAGGGCTAGGCGGTGTTCCGAGAATGCTTTTGGAGTTTTGGGTGCAAGATTCCAGATATATCGATCACCGATGAGATACGACCCCGACGACGCTGAGATAATCGTATGGGCAACAATTTGTCTCCACAACTGGTTACAAAGCCAATCGGTGGGTAGAGCGATGTATTGTCCTCCAGCATTCCTAGACGAAGAGGACATTGTCACTGGGCAATTACAAGGAGGGGAATGGAGAGAAGAAGGTGGTCAAGGAATGGCACGATTAGTACAACAAAATGGTAATCGTCATCGTGGAGATGCAATTGTGCTACGCGATAGATGGTGTACTTACTTTAATGATGTGCGTGCCGTCGAGTGGTAAGACCAAGGAGTTCGCTAAGTCAAAACATTTTTGTATTACGAATAATTTTATAAAATGACATTTATAGAACAGCTAAGATTTTTAATTTTTCTAATTATAGCATTTGCATGTGCTATTTCATTGATTTTTATTATCAATTACTGCCCAAGAGCAATAAATACAATGCTGATAAATTAAACTACTTATGAGTCTATATCAAACAGTATTCGTGCTATTTTCTCTTCGCATGTCTTTCGAATTATCGGGTCCATTTCTCGCAGGCGCGACGCGATCCAATTTTCAAAAGTTTCAGCGGTATCACCAGGAGTGAATGAAGGTGCAGGAGCAGCGGCAAGGTCTTTAATTGCGCGTAAGGCTTCATCTTGGAATTCGGTTGTTTTTCCTTTTTTTAAACCTCTTTTTTCGAAAAGAGTTTCTGGCGCTGTCACTCGCTGTGACACGCTAGACATAGTGTCTGGTGTTGACGAGCGTGACAAGTCACACAGAGTGAATGGAGGTGGAGTGGTGGCCAGGTTTCCAACGAAACGCATAGCATCGTCTGAGATATTGGAACTCTTTTTCGGTTTTTTTGGATCCTTTTTGTCGAGTGCTGGTCGTTTAAAAAAATTGGAAATGGAGCCGGAGGTTGAAGAAAGAGAATCTGACGAACCATAATATGCATTTTCAGATAAATCCTCCCAGCTCTGAGGAAACTCTTCGAAAACGACTTCGTGCGTAGGGCTTGCTTTTTTACGAAGTGCGAAATTCTGTAATGTAAGAAAATTACCCGAAAAATGTAGTATGTAACAATAATCTTATGATTGTATGAAAAGTATATATGTGTGTTGCAAATCATATAAAATTTTGATACGATTCCAACAGTTTCTATAAAAATTTTAACTAGTTCTCATCTGTAAATTACAAAAAAAATTTTTATAATACGATCCATATGGAAGAATCATAAAGTGTTCGTTAATTGTAGACACTAATCGAAGATCAAAATGGAAATCCAATTGTACTTTTTTAGTTGAGTGCCTAATAAATAATGTTGAAAATCTTACGTTTGTGTTTTCATCAAAAACAATGTTGATATCTGCAACAGATGGCTGCATTGCTGACGTCACCGTTTCAGCCAGCTCAGTTTTTTGAACAGTCGTCTCAAAATTTGACGAGCTCATCCGCTGAGCAGCAGTTTTTTCTAAAAAAAAGCAGCTGCGAATACAAAGGCCACCGAGGATTGTACATTTCTTCAGGGCTCTTGCCGCTGCACCGCTGTTTCGATTCTCGAACTTTCCTGTGATTCGTCATAAACGTATCTTTCATGTTTTGGAAACGTTGCTTCACGAGTGCACCTGAAAAAAATTTTGTTTCTGAAAATCATCGCTAAAGAAGTAATGTTTCGTTCGCATTAAAAAAGTACTTGAATTTTCTGCTTTCAACGTCATTTTTTAAAATTTGAATTTTGTTGTCATATTTCGAACTGTTGGCCTACATCTATGAAAAACATGTTTTAAATAAAGAAAAACTGTAGCTGAACTACTTTTTTAACATAAGATTGATTAAAAACATTTTTTTGGATCTTCCGCTTTTTCAAGACAGATCAAAAAATGAACCTTATTTCTGAGATCAGTGAAAAATAGTGCAAAATCATAAGGAAAACAGTTTTAAATCATTTTTTAAGCAGTCTCCGACCACTTATTGAACATAAAATTTTAATTTGTAGAATTCTACGCTTTCAACTACATTTTCAAAAATTTCAATTTTGTGGTTATATTACTGAATAATGTCCTGAATCGAAAAAAAGTTTAAATATATTTCTTAATAAATTAGAGCTTTCTGGTAAAGGTATTTATGAAATTTGTACAGAAAAAAATCCACATTGCATAAAACATTATACTAACCATCATACTGAGGGCCTAAAGTTGCAGCAATCTCCTCCCCGTGAATGTCGTTCAAGTCGTTTCTGCGGTAGTTTACGCAAGTAACGTCCCACAGAAGTGGACGCCTTTGGACCTCGAACACTAATTTGTGTTCGGCATCGGGGTTCCAAATTAATTTTCGGTTTGCCATTTTCGATTTATCACTTGTAAATTCACGTGTTTTTCCAGTGTTTTTGTTTGTTTTCGTCATCTAATGATGTCTGCTAGGAACGAGCCCTCACGTGATCTCACGTAATTGGCTACCGCTGAGAGCGGTAGCCAATCAAATAGGAACAGTTCTATTTTTGCGGCGGCAGCGGTAGCGGCAAACCGCTGTGCTCTGATTGGTCGAAAAGGGAGCGGCAGCGGCAGCGGTAATCGGCGGCCGATCGAGAGCGGCTCGTGGGATACAGGCTTAATGTCGTCACACACGTCACTTTTGAATACATATATACATAAATTATGTATATACATGTTATAGCGTTGATTTTCTGTTGTTTGTTTTTATAAGTTTTGTAAACACTGTCCGATTCGAAAACAATATGGAAAAAATAACAGAAGTAGAATCAGGACAAGACCGAAATTGGAAAGTTTGTGAGAATAACAAGCGCGCAAAGTTAGGAACCTTGGAAATTGTTAATCTGTGTGGGAGCCAATGTCATGAAGGTATTTTTTTGTATTTGTTCTAGACATTTTTAGGGGTGAAAATTGACAAAAATGAGGTCAATGTAAATCAAACAAATATGAAATTATTAAAAATGGGTGATTGTACATGATGGTAGGATAAGAATTTTATTTTTTGACATGATCAGTGGATTCACAACAATTCATTCTGTAATAATAAAGAATAGAGCCCTTTAAATTATTTATAGGAATTAAATATGTTAACAATTATAATTGCTAGATTTCTGTGTTAAGAAACAATTTTATTTGCGCTACTGTATTTTGTACATCCATGTTTATGTTTATATCAAATTACAGGCATGGATGTGTACGAATACATATGCGTACATACTAGAGTGTCATGATACACTGTAAAAAATAATTTGATATTTCAAACATCTTTTACAGAATTTCCATGTAAAACATTTCTGAAATTTAATATACATGTAAATTAAAAAGATTTTAAAAATGTATATACGTTAAAATAATTGTTTTCATATCAGATGTATTAATGAAATTGTTTTTATTGATATTATTTCTATTTCAAGAGACTACATATTAGTATATTCGAAAATATATTTTGTAAATTATAACATTTTTTTTAAATATTTTGTCACGATCCAAGGATGGTTTACAGGTAAAGAACATTTCAAATTCACCAGAAAGTAAAGGAATATGACAAATACCCCCTAATGTCACAAAATCACAAAATTTCAAAAAATGAAATGTTACAAAAAGAGAAAACTTCACAAATATACAAAATTTCAGAATATTAAGTACAAAATACGAAATTTCACGAAATAATGAAATCACTCTAAATTATTAAATTGTCCTATCAGTTTTGGCCGATATGTCTAAAAGTCTGAACTCTCTAATCATCAGAAAAAAAATTACAAAACTGATTGTAAATTATAAAATATCGTTTCATTCTTTAGTGATTAAATAGCTGAATAAAAGTTTATTTATTAGCAGATTTTTTTTGGACATTTTTCTTATTATTCTCATAGCTAATGAAGAATCAAAGGCACGGAATAAAAAATTCCAACAACATAATTTTGAATTTAGTATGTCCTGAGAAGTTGATGATACTGAATTTAAAAAATTTTTCTCACTTTTGAATGTTATCTTTCTTCATTCTGAAAAAAATGTTGCCATTGAAAGTTATGATTTTGTAACATTTTTGAAAATTCACATTTATGTGACAGTCTTATATTTGTTTGGAGCAAAAAATTTTTCTCTTCACTATTATTAAAGTTTTTGGTGTGTTTTTCAATATTTATTATTGTCGACATCTTCTAATTTTTGTCTATTTTTATACTTATTCTTTGCTTATTTTATACTTGATGTTTTATATTGGACAATTTTTTTTGATATTATTGTGTTTTTTGGTTTATTCTGACACAATAATATTGACAGTTTATAATTTTTTTCATTTTATAGTTTAAACTATTCCATAACCATTTTAAAACAAGTTTTTCCTTTGAAACTTGTTTTCTGATATTTTCAACATTTGATCCCATTCTTGATTATCTTTATATAATTTTTTTTTCTTTTTCCAGTAGAAAATTTTTTCTTAATTATCATCGATACTTTTGGATTTTTCCAAAATATTTGATTGTATCTCTCATTAATGTTAGTTTCTTTTCTTATTTATGTTTTCTTTAATTGTCCTTTTGAAAAATGTTTTGCCATTTTTAAAACATTTTTTTAACATTTTTAATATTTATCGTTTGGTGGTAGAGCGATTTTTTTCATATGTATTGTTATTAAATTTTTCGGTTTATTTTAAAATATTTAATAAAAGCAAACACGAGTATTTTTTTCAACTTCTGATTTAAATGTAATGAAATCGTTATTTCAAAAATATTTGTTGTCAATACTCGTTTTTCAACATTTTAAAAATTCCCCTCAATATATGATATTCTGTATACACTACGACCTCTGGTTAGGTCGTCAGTTTTCCTTTTCTTTTTCCATTAACGCCTTATCAGTGTGAGTAAAGACGGAATGACGCTCTATCCAGAGGTTGAACTGTATTTATATCTTTTTAATAAAAAAAATTTTCTATGCTATTAAATTTCTTAGTTTAAAAAGAAACTAAAACAGTTAAAGGCTTTTTTGTAACGAACAAGCAAATAATGAATTTTCAAAGTAATTTTAATAATTTCAGTCATTTTATCGTTCGATAAACATTTTCTAAAATTCTGATTTTCAATAATCTGCTTAAACTTATTAATCATGAGAATTTATATACAGAATTTTATATGTTGAGAATATTTATAATGTTTTTATCGTTGATTTTGTGGTAAAAAAAGTATCTTTCATTATAGCATTAATTTTCAATTCAGAAGTATTTGAAAATTAAAATTATTCAATAAGCACAATTTTAATTGGATTTGTATAAATGTTTTTTTTTTTTTTTTTTTTTTTTTTTTTTTTTTTTTTTTTTTTTTTTGGTTTCGTTCCTCTAACTTGGATGTACCTTAAGTACAAAACGTTTGAATTAAAAAATTTTTTCTTCAAGTTATGAATATAGGAAGACAGAAAATTGCACGAAACACTTTTCAGAAGCTGACTCTACAAATTTTGCACATGAAGACAC
Source organism: Platygaster robiniae (assembly GCA_028476575.1). Lineage (NCBI taxonomy): Eukaryota > Metazoa > Arthropoda > Insecta > Hymenoptera > Platygastridae > Platygaster > Platygaster robiniae. Next base: position 41,829,686 of record CM052021.1, read on the forward strand.
AGAAAGAGTCAATGTAGTAAAAACTTCAAATATTGGGCTCATGTTTTCCAAGGATGAACCTGTAGAAATCGTTGGTAAAAAAAATTTACGTTTTCTACGTATATCACACTCTTCAAACACATCAATCAAAGTTGATGATTCGTTTTGTTTTGCCATAGTGATGAATTCAATGAATTCTAAACAGGGATGTGAATTTACCAGTCAATTTACCGGTAAAATACTGGTCATGACCATCAATTACGACAAGAAAGTTTTGGTCAATTTTGACCGTCAGTTTACCTTACCGCTCTAAATTATTATATACTCAAAGATGACTTGAAAAAATGTTTAACTCGTTTGTTATCGCATCTTTTTTCTTTTCATCGAATTTTTATGAAAAAATGGAAATAAACTTGGTTTCTTAAATAATAAATAATAAATAATTGCACAATTACAACCTTTCTATTTGAAAAGTCATTTACAAAGAAATAAACAAATTACTTCATAAACGTGTGTCGCTGATTAGGTATTTTCCTTCAGTATCATTGTTTTCGGGAAAATTCCTATTTTATGTTTTCACATAATGAATATATGTTTTCACGTAATGAATACATTCACGTGTGAATTTTCATAACGTGAAAATTTGAAAGGAAAAAGGGAACATTGGGATTATATACAATAAAACCTATTTAATATATTTCACGTCAGTTTTCTACACTAATTTTAAGACAAGAGTATTGTACTTTTCACTGTTAGGCATTGTAATTGTGGATCAGTTTCGACTATTGTACTTTTTTCATCGAAATTCCTTATTTATTTTACTATATTTATAGCCATATTGGCAAATTTATTCAAGTTTTGTTGTAAATATAGTAGAATATACAACAAATTTTATCAAAAAACGCAATATTTGAGGCTGAACCACAATCACAAAATTGTACAGTAAAAAGTGGAATATTTTTTCTCAGGGTATGTTTATATATTATTTCAAAAGAAACTTAATCGGAAATACAAGAATTTTAAAACTTATAATTATTGCCGATGACATTAATTTTTAAACATGAATATAAAGTTTTTGTTTTCGATTTGTTGTTGATGACAACATATACAGGGTATCGTAAAGTCAGCGGATCATCCGAAAATCATCAATTCCTCATAAAATTCAAAGACACTTTTTCCTATGCAATTTTTGAAAATTCCCAGTTTTTGAACAGTTATTAATAATTCAATTTCATCTACTAACTTTTCGAGAAGCGGGGCTTTTCATAGAAAAGACTCTTTCTCTTTCTTAGCTTGCTCTCATGGGAATACTGGTATCACTGAGGTGTGTATAATGGAATGTAGGTTAATGGCTTCTCTTATCTCTATTAAAAAAAAATTAGAAAATACTGTATTGTAAATGTGAGAGTAGGACAAAAGACTTATAACTAACACAAAGGTGAGTCAGAGTAAAAATTGTCTTTCAAGATGAAAGACATCAATAATCTACATTCTATCACACACTTCCACTGCCCACACTTTTCTATTAGAGTAAGCTTAGAAAGAGAAGGGGTAAAACGCGAATCCCTACGATCAAAAGCTCCGCCTTGCTGAATAGTGATTGGACGAAACTGAATTACTAATAACTCTTTAAATTTTGCAAATTTTCAAAAATTGTAAAGGAAAAAGTGTCTAAAGTAGAGATTTCATGGGAGCGTTGAGCGTCAGGCGTCAGCGTCAAAAAGGGCTACGTGACTACATTTTTGATTGTTTTCGGCCCCCATCACTGACTTCCGGGCGTTACGCGTCAAAGTTTAACATTGTTTAACTTTGACGCTCGACGCTTGACGTTCCCATGAAATTTCACCTTAAGAATTTCATGAGGCATCGATGGTTTTCTGATGATCCGTCGACTTTGGGACACCCTGTATACTGTCCAGCAAACGCAGTGGTACAGTAACACTCATGAGTTGTTTATAGAAAAATGGAAAAGCTATTGATGAAATTTAAGTGAAACAACAAGATTGGTGAATTTCACCTGGAATTGCTGGAAATCATTTGATCACGTTAAGTCACATTTTTTAATCCAAGTTCGGTCATGACCGGTAATTACTGACCAGAAACGAGCTCTGACGGTAAGTTATTGTTAGAAAGAGTCCAAATTTTACCGTAAATGACAGTAAATGACCATAAGAAATTACCATGACCTGACCCATTTTTTTCTGACTGATAAATTCACATCCCTGATTATAAATGATTAATCCTAATAATTGTTTTTTATCTTCAATACCAGTAACATTGTTATTATCTTTTTTTAAGATACTTAAAAACAATCAATCCAAAATACAAACAAAGATCCAAAAGCTCAATGGAGGCTTGATCGATAAATTGAGATTCGCATGTTCTAGAAAGTCAACCCTATTTTTGCGAGTACGAAGATGTCGAGTATCTGGAAGAAAATGAAGACCTTGAGAAAGACGACAGGATAAGCACAAAATCATGTCAGAAGTGGGAGACAGTCGAGGTCGAGGGCACTGATAACGAGGGTTTGTCATCTTGTATTATTTAATGAACACCAAGTTTCTAGCCATTTTGCATGCAATGTTTTACATTTTGTTCTATTTAAAAATCTATTTAAACTTGGAAATTAAAAAGCCAAAGTTTTTTCTATGTGGAATTTAAATTATGAAAAATTTGTGAATGGCATTTGATGAATCGAAAAATTTGTATTCGACCGCCACGAACGAGTCAAACTTAATTTTTTTTATCTGATTTTATATTGTTTTTACAGATTATCACCCGGAAATTAACTCGGAAACAGGTGTCATGAGAACTGAGCAAACGTCACCAATAATGTTACCCCTCGAAGGTAATGTTTCTAGACTTGTAGAAAATATATTTTTGAAATCCTAATAATGAAATTCTGGATCGTTAGGTTTATTTTTTTGTAATGTCTAGTAATTTCAAAATTATAAAGAAAATTATTTTTTTGGTAGTTACTCACACCGTGTGATGGGCCTTTGAAAGTCTAATTCCACATTTTAGTACCACTGTATTCCCAATTTCTCCCTCTTGTCCCACATATGCGGCCATGGCCGAATTTACGATGTTATCAACTTGGTATTTACTTCGACTTTAGCTCTGTCGCCTGCTTGCGACCCACTAGAAAAACCATAAAAAAAACCACGCAGCAAGCAGGGAGTTATGGGTTCTGACAGACTTTTAAACCGAACCTTCCTGCTGCCACCGTAAGATGAGCAGGGAACTTTGATTTTCGTCCTAAGGGATCGAGAAAAATTCCTAAATTTTTTTCTTTTCTTCGTTTCATCCGAGGCGACTGCAACCCACCCAAGTTGCGGCATATAATACCGTTGCTTGAGTTGGGCGATCGGGGCGATTGATTGTCGACCTCGGTGTAACAACTCCATTGGACCCCCTCTATGAAAATTATAATATTTGCAATAAAATTCAAATATCATAGAATTTAAATAAACTCAAACATTGAATGAAATATTTCAGAATTCATTCAAAACAACAAAAAATTAAGAAAAAATTTACTATTGGTGGTTATTTAATACTCTTGTACTTGAACTGAAATAAGTTGGCTAGGAATTTCAGACAGAGAACAACATTGTTCAACATTAAAAATTTTTTAAAAACTATTCAACCCAAACTTCAATCATGTAACTTTTTCGAGAATTGAAAAAACAGAGTATGAAATGAAGAGAAATTCAACAAATCTATTGTTAATTATCTATTATTTGAGGCAATTTAATACTTTTAACTCACAAATTTCAAATTATTTTTTTCTTTATTCAAACAAATACTTTACCATTTAAAAATAATGTACCAAGTTTAAAATTTTTAGTGTTTTTGAATTCGAATTCCTAGTAGTTTGTTTTTGAATTTTTTAGGATGCAACAGAAAGTTGAAAACCATGACATGAAATTTCTGGTAGTTCTGAATTTAAACATTTACATTTTTTGTAAGTAAATTTTTAGTTTTCAGAGTATAACGAAAATTGAAAAATGATCAACGTATCTTATTTTTTTAAAAACTTTTAGTAATTTTTTACTTTTGAACCGAAACTCTGCGTAATTTGTTTCTAATTTTTGAGAGAAATAAAGAACGATTTTTTTTATATTTTGAAGATTCAAAACTTTTTGAGCTTTTAATCCATATTCTTGACATTTTGATTCTTAACTTGAAGAAAGTTGAAATACATACAATGAAATTCGAAATTTGTAGTATTTTCAAATTTCATAACTGACCTTGTTTGCATAAAAAATTGTGTTGGCAAAATATACCAAATAATTTAATATTAGTTGATAGAATTTTGAAATTCGTAGTGATTTTGTACTTTGTTATAAAAAATTGTACTGGTTTGATTCTGAATTAAAAAAATTTATTCTATAGCTTATAATTATGAATGAAATTAAAAATTCTAAGTGAACTTAAAAATGTAAATTTCATTACTTTAAATTCATTGCATTAAATTTAAAAATGTATAATATCCGTTTAAATTTGCTGTAGTTCTAAACTTTGGAACTAAAATTTTGTGTAACTCAACTTCCAATTTTAAACAAAAAACAACAATTAAAGATAATAAATAAATTCCTAGAACTTGTTATAATTTCATACCTTTGAACAGAAGACTACTGAATTTTTTTATGAATTTCAGAAAAAGAATGGAATCAATGTTGAAGTGATATACAATACCAAAAATTGTAGCATTCTTGGATACAAATCCTCAGTACATTGTATGATAATGAATTTAAAAAAATATAATAAAAACTTGAAATTTCGAATCTTTAGTTGTTTTCAATTTTCAAACTGATGTTCTTCATATGTAAATTTTTAATTTGTAAAATATGAAAAATATTCAAGAATAATTAACGAAATGAAAAATCCTTAATCATCCTACACTTTTTCACAGTTCGTAGTGTTGGTATATTAAATTTAAGGAAAATAACCAATAATTGATAAATTATTAACAGAATTCAAAATTTCTACTAATTCAGTACACCTGAACTTTGATACTTTTTTGAATTTAAGAAGGATATCAAAATATTGAAAAATTATGTATACGTCTTTTAATTTCTTGTAATTTTGGACACAAAACTAAAATATGAAGTAAATAAATTCTTCATTTTGAAAAAAAAAAAGGATTGTTCAATAATTATTTGGCTTAAAAAATGCAGGGAAAATGTTGGTTAGTTCCATGATGGTAAATTTCTTTGACATTTTATTTGAATATTGGTTTTTCTAGATACAATGAAAATCTTGCAAGACATGCTTTTACCCAAATTGGATGGCATCAATCGTAGCTTAAAGTTGGTAAGAAATGAAATCCAAGAACTGAGGGCAGAATTTAACCTTTACAAAGAAGCTTCTACGTCCAGTGTAATTTGGAGCGAGCAAGAGCCGCCTTCATTGGGGCAATTTTCCTTGCCCATTTCCGATCTAGAGTCTTTTGAGCAGTTTGATAAAGCCCTGAAGAACAATGAAGCAATGAAAATGGCTTTGGTGAGTTTCGTGTATTACACTAAATTCATTTTTGATTTCATTTACTGTTTCTGAAGATTCAAATGTATATTTGTCAAAACCATTAGAGAAAAATGACCAATATTTGTCATAAAGAAGACATAAACAACATATATGATGACATAAACAGCATATGTCATCATATGACACAAATGACATATAGTATAGATACTAATCTGAATGTTAGAGCGATTTTCTTAGCCGAAAGGAAAGAAAATATTATATGTTAGCGATGGGCGATAAATGTTTTAAAAATGTTTACAAACTTTGAAATGTAAAAAATCTAGGTTCTTCATTTTCTATGTTATTTGAAAAATTTAAAAAACGATTTTTCTTGTTTTTTCACACAGAATTCGAAAATCTTTACAAAATCGAGATCGCATAAATATTTTTATGCGCGAATTTCTTGACGGAATTAATTTTTTTCCTCCTCATTCTTTCCTTTTAATTCTTTTCGAATAATGTCTTGGACCAAATGGACTAGATGACGACAAAAGTGGTCCAAATTATGATTAGAGGAAATAAATCTTCACGCTTCTCAAAGAATGAAAGAAAAAAAAAAGTATACGGGGAGCATTTTCAGACAAATAAATCACGAGTCAATGAATCCGCGACAAGTGACTAGAAAAAAATAAATTTCATGAGGGAATTCGCGCATTGAAGTAATAATCTGATCGAGATTGATGTAAACATTTTTGAATTCTGTATTAAAAGACAGAAAATAGTTTTTTAATTTTTAGAATAGGATGAAAAATAAGTTTTTTGCATTACCATACTTTCACATATTGATAATTTGCAAATTTGACTATGAATTTCAAAATCCTTTTTCATACGTGTTTCAGTGACCTACCTGTTGCATGAAAAAAAAAAATGCTGGGATCTGTCAAACCCCAAATTTTGTTCCACCGTGAAATCAAAAAAGACAATTTCATCGATTCATATTGAAGAAGTTGAAAAATACCGACTGAAAGACTTACGATTATAATAACCACAGATTTTTGAAAAAATTTGAAGAATGTAGACATCTTTTAAGAATAAAATTTTTTCGAAAAAGTGGCAAAATAAATTAACTGTTTGGAAAAAACAACAAGGGCTTTAAAATAATAAAAAATTTAGCTCGAACGACTGATGACCATGATTATTGAAGGTTTTAAAATAAATTCAAATAATTAACGTGTTCCGGAGATTTCGCAAATTTCTTTTAACGATCATAAAGATTTCTAATTTTCACGGCAATTTTTGAAATCAGGTAAGATTTCAAACTTCTTTCTAAAATCCTTTCCTTTGACTTAAATAATCTCCCGGAGCAAAATTCACGAATTCCTCTTTCTTTTTGTTAAAATTCTTTATTCTTTCATTCGAGCTTTCGTCCTACAAGTTTCTTTGGCCCTCTTCAGGAAATTCTATAACAAATATAACCCTGAGGCATGTATCATATCAGCGGGTGTGCATATCAACCACGCTTTCCCATGTCTCGTCCAAACTTCTCGTTTGGACGAGACGCCACGTGGACGAGACGAAGGCGTGGTTGATATGCACACCCGCTGGTATGATACATACCTGAGGGTTATATTTGTTATAGAATTTCCTGAAGAGGGCCAAAGAAACTTGTAGGACGAAAGCTCGAATGAAAGAATAAAGAATTTTAACAAAAAGAAAGAGGAATTCGTGAATTTTGCTCGAGGAGATCATTTAAGTCAAAGGAAAGGATTTTAGAAGAAAGAAAGCGGAGCGGTTTGAGTTTATTATCATGGATTTTAAACTTCGTTTTAAATTTTCAAAAACGTTCATAAGATGTCGACCACCTTTGATAAAAAATCTAGTTTTTATATACAGGGTGTCCCAAATGACCCGTAACAGCCAAAAACTGTAGGTTAATAATATCATTATAAGACTATTTTTCTTTCAACAAAGAATTTTTTGGCCCGAATCGAAGATGGTTTGTGGTTTTTGGTTTAAAAAATGTGATAAATTGAATAAACTTTACTCAACATTGTCATGCTTGACCTTCATTAATAGGTTCCAATTCAAAAATTCGTTGCGATATATCGGTATCTCGATATTTTATTTACCATATTTCGGGACCGAAGATCGAATCTGTCCGATATATCGGAAGGCTCAATATCAACAGAACATTTTAGGTTTTGATTCCCATCGCTACTATATTATGTCGTTGAATAACATATGTTATCATATTACATGAATGACGTATATTTTGTTTTTAAGTCATTTGTATGTGTTATACGTCAAATATATACCATTTATATCTAGTATATAAAACAATGCATGTTTTAGATGTTGTTTATGTGTCTTATACATGCTTAAAAATAGGTTATCATTTCATAAGGGAATGAATCTTGAATATCCAAAATCTTATTATTTACGAATCTTAGCAGTTACAAATATTCACAAGTATTTTTTGAGTCGAGAAATTGGAATACCTAAGAAAAGGAAAACTTAAATAATGCATGAAATGCAATTATTGATCAATTCTTATCTTTGAAAAAGAAATTGTTTTAATATAATTTGCACTTGTAAATATTCATAATTAGTATCCTTTATCTGCCTGGAAACAAATTAATTTGTGAATTTTAATCCTTATTATGTGATTATAAATTGTATCTTTATAAGTTCTCTCATTTCTCGAATTCCAGTGATTACGAAAATTTCACAATTCATGAAATTTGGAGTGTGGAGGTCTCATATTACAAAATGTTCGAATTCAAAGATTACTAGCATTCAAATAGTACTTGATTGAAGCTGCGTGTCTTGAATGTAACATACCGAATTTTTCTTCATTGCAAGTTTTGAGGTAAAAAATTTAAAAATTTTGGAACTTATAAGAAAATATGTTCTGATCCTTACTAAAATTCGCATGTTAATTTCAACTACTCATTTGCTTGATGTGGGATGGTTTCAAAATATTTCTAGAATGTATTAAATAATTTGTATGCTTGCAATACTAATTTTTTTATTCTTATCACGAATTTTTCATAATTCAGTACCTATAAAATGTAACATCAAATTAAATGCCCAGTATTCGAATTATTATTATTTTTTCCGATATTTTTGTAAGTAGAGAAAATATAATATGAATGAAAAGAAAAAATTTCAGTAAAGTTATTAAAAATGCATTTATTTGACAGTCCTATTATAAAGAAACAATTATAGAGCGAACAGAATTTAAATAAAAATATTTTGAATTAATTTTCTGTAATTGTGTCTAGGAATAAATACATTTTGAAATTACATTTTATATTCAACTGCAAAGATTTGTATAATGAGTAACTAATTTTTAAGCAAAAATATGAAACTTCCAGTTAAAAATTCTTTTATTTATAAATTCCAATTACACTGGAAACTCACTTATTTTCGGTATGCACTTATTTTCGGGCAGGGGTATGACTCTCTCCTTTGAAACGCATGTAAAGCTGAAACCGATTAATGTCCTGGTGGAACCAAACCACCAGAGGCGCTGGTGATGTTGCCCGAGAGAAAAGTATCGGATCTCTCTTTTTCAGTTTCTGATTAGTTGAAAGGGACCTATCAGAATCGTAGAGAGAGAGGCCTGATACTTTTCTCTTGGGCAACATCGCTGCCAGGGCCTCTGGTGATTTAGTTCAGCAGGGACGTTAATAGGTTAATTTTTTCAGCGTCTTGGCATACCCCTGTTTTCGGGTCTGGCGTTGCCCCTACAACACCACTCTCTCGCACTGCGCGATTCCCACTTTCGCGCGGGAACGGCATGAATTCAAATTCAACATCAATGGATATATATTTTATTTTCGAAGCTTTTGCTTGATTAACCAAAAAGCTATTTAGAAATTATAATGATGGTTTTAACAGTAAAAATAAAAAAAATAAAAACTCGACGTAATATTTTTCATTTAATTAGCAATACTTTTGATGACATGAATACATAAAAATGAAAATAATAAATCTAAATATATAATAATAAATAAAAAATCTGAGATTAGTAGTCTTCAGATCATATTTACTAATATTTCATATATTTTTAGGAATGATAGAACCGATTTTATATTTACATAGCTAATTTTCTATTGTTATCGGGGATCTGGAATAGTTAATTATACCTTTTTTTTTTGTTAAATATTAATATTGGGAGTGCTTAAAATGTTTGAAATCAGTGAATTATCATTGAAATTTTCAGGATAGTTTGATGGTCAGCCAAATATCACAATCAAAGCCACTCAATGCGGTTCAGTGCGTATCACACATGCTGCGTTCTGTCATTAGCAAAAACGTAGCCACGAGGTACACGGGACAACAGCCGAGAAATGGAAAGAAAAATTTTTCACTTACAAATGTCGGATTACAACTAAAAGGTACGTTAGTTTGTGATGACTGTTATAATATTTAAACAAGGTGTTATATAAAATTTTAATTTATATAGCATTGAAAGTTAGTTCCATTAATTAAGGACTTGCAGTAACTAACATTCGTAATCCAGAAAAGAATTCTTGAAACATCAGTGTAAATTTTATTTCTTTCTTTATTGCAATTTGCTGGAAATAATTCGAAAAATCTTACGGAAAATGATGGGAAATCATTTGAAATTAATATTTTTGACGTTTTAGTCTCCATGAAAAACTTGCCGCAGTTTCAAGATATTTCTAACCCCGAGTTTCTGGCGGCTCTAGGGCGCTCTTTAACCATCGCGAAACAATGGAAAACGTGGCCATCTGGTGTTTCTGAATCTCCATCGATGTCCGACCGAAAAGATTTTTTATAAGTCGATGGCAGAATTACTTTTGTACATAATCATTTTATATGCATTGAGGGATTACGATAATAAAATCATAAATTTAAAAAAAATCAGTGTTTTTCGAAATCCTACTGTTGAAGTCGCCTCCAGCAAGATGACGCCAAGTTGGATGCATATTTTTGTTTCGGGTTGTAGAGTTATTCAGAGTTGATCCTTTTTTTGTTATATAAAATGACATGACATTCAAAAAGGAAATGAAAAGAAAATGTTTCTGCAATTAATGAAATTTTGAAACTCATATTTGAGACTCTAAAACTTGGTATCAGATTTTCGATGGTTGTGTTCAATATTCTATTTCAAATTCCCTCTGACTTGAATTATTATGACTTTAGGATTTGCAATTGAAACTCGTATAGTTCAACAATTTGACTCATATTCTTCACATAGGGAATTTTACGATTTACTGAAGCCGCCATCTTAGCCATCTTAGCCGCCTATATATATATAGGAGAATGTATGTACGTATGTCATCGAATCACGCGAAAACAGCAGGACGGGTTTTCGAATTTTATTTATTTTCTTCGTCATGGTCTGCAGATGGTTTATAGCTAAATAAAATTTCAAATTTTCAATTAGAAGGTTGGACAACCAGAAAGTGAAGAAATATGACATATTCACACACAATGTCACAAAAATAAAATATCACAAATTTACGCAACATTAGAATATTACAAAATTTCACGAAATAATGATATCACTCAAAATTATTAAATTGTCTTAATAGTTTTAACCTATAAACCTACAAGTCTGAATTCTCTTATCATAAAAAAAAAGTACTAAAGCTGATTGTAAATGATAAAATATAGTTTTTTTTTTTTTCATTTTTCAATCGCACTATAGAAGTTTAATATTCAGCAGAATTTTTTTGGAGATTTTTCTTATAATTTCCATAGATAAAAGTGTTAGATTTTGAGGAATTTTGAAAATTTGTTTTAGTATCAATATATTCCTCAAGCTTATCCTGATATGTTACAAAATTTTAATAATCTATATATATAAAGTAGAATGTATGATTGTATGTCATCGCTACACGTGAAAACAGTTGGATGGATTTTCGAATTTTTCTTCTTTAATATTTTTTCATGGTCCAAGGATGGTTTATAGCTAAAGAAAATTTCGAATTCTCATTTAGAAGACTGAGTAACCAGAAAGTGAAGAAATATGACACACCCACAATGTCACAAAATCATAAGACATCACAAAATTACCAAATTTCAAACAATGAAATATCACAAAAATACAAAATTTCACGAAATAATGAAATCACTCAGAATCACTAAATCGTCCTATTAATTCTAGCCTATAAACCTAAAGAAAACTGATTGTAAATGATAAAATATCGTTTCATGATTTAGTGATTCAATCGCACAATAAAAGTTAATTTTTTCGGAGATATATTTTATAATTCCCATAACTAATAAGGTGTTAGATTTTGAGGTATTTTTTCAAAGTTTGTTCTAATATCAATAGGTTTTTCAACCTTCCCAGTAAACATTCGTGATATTGCGTGATCTATGATATCATATGATATTACATGCTTTAGCATATGTATGTAATATCATAGATCACGCAATATCACGAATGTTTACTGGGTTATCCTGATTCGTTACTAAAATTTTATTCAATTATTTAAATGAAAGTTTTTCATAAAAGTAGGTTTGCTATAAATTTACTAATTAAATATCATCGACTGAACAAGAATATTTTCTATATAATAATATAGAGTATATAGCGGCCACAAACTGGCCATTGACAGCAGGCGAAGCCACGGGTGACAACTAGTTTTTTATATAAGAAAATAAAAAAATGAATGAGCAAAACAATCATCATATTCTATGCTATTGAGCGCTATTGAGTATGGAAAAGAAAAGTACCGGTACTTAAAGAAAGAAACAGTTCAGGAAAAATAAGAATATCAGACGGATTTCTATTTTTGAAATTTATTTAACTATGTCGTATCACCGGAGTACAATTTCGATACAATTTCTGGTAAGTAAATGCAAAAATTTTTAATAAAAACTGTCTATGCTCTTCAATTTTCCACTGAATTCCTTACATTTTAACTCTTCGCCTCTAGCGTTTCTGAGCTTGATTGATTGCCTCCAAATCACTCTCATACTGAAATCCACATTAATTGCTACTTAGCACAGCACCTTGACTTTTGCTAGACATCATCTGTTGAAGCTCCAGTTCCACGCGGAGCTCAACACATGCTTCTTTTTCCTCGAAAACACTTTTTACTAAAGTTGCAATTTTTCTCTAAAACGACAATAAAAAGTGTGTTAGTAAAGAAATAAAATAACAACCAAGGACAATTTTCTGCAGTAAGATTTAAAAATATCCACTTCGAATGACGTTTACCTCCAGCAACCGATTTTCTCGAATCAATTCCACTGTTTTTTCTAAATCATATTCTTCTAGAGACCGCCCAGTGTTTTGTTCTTCCGAACCTCGCTCTGACAAGGCGACTGTCAGTTTATCTATTTCGTTACGCTCTTGGAATATCTGGTCTTTCAAAGCTGCATGCATGTTGACCAGCTCTTCATAAATCAGGCTTTCACGCAATTTTTCCACAAAACTATGCCAAGTTTCTACAAAAGAAGAAAAACTTTCCAATAGTGACAAGTGCAATGCAAAACAAGCGATAAAAGTATCTTGCCTTCAGGCGAAGCGGACTTAACGCAAGGCAAACTGTTGAAATCTACAACGTCCTTTTCACTAGCCTCGATGATCGGTCTTTTTTCAGGTGACTGCTGCTCCGAGTTTGCAGTTGCACAAGTCTCAATTTTGTCGCCAATCTCATTTTTATCCATTTTCATCTCCTCGTTGTCATTTTCCGGTTTCCCTACCTCACCTTTAGATTTCTGCACCGTCTTGTATTTACGCTAGAATAGGAAACACTTCCCAGCTATTCATCAATGTCTCAAGATCTACATTTCACAAAAAAAAGCAACAAAGCAACGCAAGCAGATTCCGATACGTACTTTCAACTGTGTTATGATTCGCTGAACCTCCCAAAGTTGTTCCTCCCACGTCTTTGTGACGAACCCAGCATTCATGAGCATATGGATTTGCGTCAAATAAGATTCTTGCTTCGCAAGCTCGACTGCAATGTCTTCTTCTGTGCTAGGCAGAGAAGACGTCGAAGACAACGGCGGTACGTACTTTGTGAGCTTGACAGTGGGGAACAAAGCTTTGCAATGTAACAAAAGCGCGAGTAACAATCTATGACTCATCTGCAATACTGGACTCAACGTCATTGCTACCGTTTGAGCGTTCATTTTCGTAGTCCTTTCCTAGATTCAGCAATCACCGAACAAGATGTGAGAATAATGAGCAATCGCAAAATATGTAGCAAGGCAAGGACGCAGGCAGAACAATTTTCAGGGAGGATTTAATAGGAAAGTACGTTTCGTACTTTCGGATAAATTATCGAAACTTGAAATAGCCATACATACCTTTGCTTGCAATAGCTTATTTTGAAGGAAAATAGTAGGACTACAATAATGACATTGAAAAACAACACCAAAAAAAATGTTTGACGTCCTGTATATACCCTCAAAAGTAGCGAAAAACCCTATTTCCTGATGATATAACCTCAAATATCTCAGAATCCTTGTATGATAGGATGATTCTGAGCTCGGGTTTAGATTTTACGTAGAAAATTATCCAGGAAAAAATTTTGTTGTTTTCCAACAACAAATAAAAACCAATCATTTGTAGACCTATGAATTCTGAATTTCATTTAATCTCGAGAAATAATACGAAACTAGACTCGTTTCTCGCAAGAGCAAGCTGCTCGGGACCGAGAATATGAAACGAACGAACACGCAAGGGGCTCCCACTTTCGAATAGACTGCGCGAGAGTCAGTCGGAGCCAGACAGTTAAACGCGTCGGACTATAAGAAAACCCATAGCTTGAGGTAGCGGGACGCGCAGGAGAAGGAGTTCCCGCCCCATTGCTGCAGGCCGTGGGTGGGAGTAAGGTGTTCTCGTTCTTTTCGTTTCCACTCGCTCTTTCGATTCATGGCTCGTTCCTGCCAAGCTCGCTCCTACGAGAAACGAGTGTACTTGTTATACCATTGGCAAGTACATTTTTTATGATCCTTGCTTTTTATAATTCACTATATAGATTATTTCGTTTTAATTATTATGAATTGCGTAACCAGTATCTTTATCATTCGCTACATTTTATGCTCACTTTTTTTATTCAACCAGAAACAATAATTAATTTTACCCAAATTTCAGTAAAGGTTAGAACCCCTGAAACCTCCTCTGCCCAAGTCCCTGTAGCAAGGTGATCAAGTCAATTACCGAAATAGTTATATTGTCTAAATGGAGTATCATCCAGGCCAGCAAGGTCTGATTGCATTTCGGCAACTGCTGCGTCAGCTCTATCAACTGAGTTTCGCGCTCGTTCACTTCCTTAGTTGAAGCAGCTTGCTCGAACTGAGTCACCGTTTCACTGTTCCTCAGTATCGGTTCCGGGAGTTCTCTACAGTTTGCGAATTTTAATTACATCATTTACCAGACAAAAATACCACATTTTACAGCCAGTTTTTTTTTTTAATCTGTACCTAAGAAAGAGTACGAGCAAACTGGAGACCGTCAGAGGATCGAATTCGGACATAACGACAGGAACTCGTTGATTGTACATTTTTTTCAACTGTTGCACTTTGGACTTGACCCCCGAAATTTTATATATACCTTCGACAGACATTCCGAATTCTTCCAAGTAATCGATGCATTCTCTGACGACTAAAGGCAAATCTACACCATCATGGCAACGACTTCTTTCTACAGCTGACTCAAGGCTCACTCCAAAAATCGCAAGATCCTCTAAAGAAGAAACAAGTATGAAATTTTTCATTTATTATTTGAGTTGTAAAAAGCCAAATAATTTGGGTTTTTCAAGTTACGGTATTACCTCCGTAATGAGTGTAGGTGTAACATAGGGATAGGCAAGCGTTCCCAAGTCGTAGTGGTATACCACTACAAAACATGGGCAAGCTCATGTTTTTCTTTTATGCTAAAAAGAGAACGACAATCAATACGTATCGATATATTGGGATATCGATACTTATTTTCGATATATCAGGCTTTTATATCGATATGTTCATTATATCGATATTCAACGATATTGCAACCTTTTTGTTTAAAAAAAATTGAGACGAAAATATTCTTTTTGCTTTTTTTTTTCAAAATTTACTTATTCAGCATTTCAAATTTTTCAACTTTCAAAACAACATAATGGTACAGGGTGCGCCATTTCTTATGTCGGTATTGTAACATTGAATAACTTAAACATTTGACAACCGATTTACTTGACTTCACTTGTTTTGGAAACGTCAATTCAGTACAATTTCAACCATGTATCGCTTCACACCAAAAGAACGCGCTGAAATAGTTACTTTGTACATTGAAAATAGTCGTTCAGTTGTGTTAACTCAACGAGCATATCGTCGAAAATATCTTGGCAAACAGGCACCATCTGACAACACTATTCGTCGTTTGGTGTCGAATTTTTGTGACCACGGGACAGTGAAAGATCGCGAACAACCCGTTCATCAACGACCAAGACGTTCAAATGAACTGATTGAAGCTGTCAGAGAGAGCGTTGCCCAAAACCCAAAAGTTTCATATCGTCACCGCGCTCAGCATCTCGGCATCAGTGGAACCACTCTACGGCGCATTTTGAAAGATGATTTGCATTTGTTTCCGTACAAAATGCAATTAACACAAAGAATATTGCCTACAGATCATCCACGTCGCTTGGAATATGGACAAACAATCGCTCGAATAGTTGATACTGAACCTGATTTTTGGAAGCGAATTTTAATGACCGACGAGGCACATTTCAAACTTTCTGGAGGCGTTAATAAGCAAAATTGCCGCATTTGGGGAACGCAGAATCCACACGAGATCCATGAAACGCCATTGCATGACCAAAAAGTTACTGTTTGGGCCGGCGTTTGCGCCAAAACCATCATTGGTCCTTATTTTTTCAAAGAGAACCAAACGATCGATGGAAACCGATATCGGTGGATGTTGGCTCACTATGTCTGCCCACAAATGCGTGAAAAAGGTCTTGAAGATTACTGGTTTCAACAAGATGGTGCGACCTGCCACACTGCGAATCAAACAATCCAGTTTCTGCAACGAAAATTCCCTGGACGTCTGATGTCAAAAAGAGGCGACATTGAATGGCCACCCAGATCTCCAGATTTGACCCCTCCAGACTTCTTTTTGTGGGGTTATTTGAAAAGTAAAGTGTACGCCAGCAAGCCGCAGACCATTGAAGAGCTTAAGGAAAATATTCGTGCCGAAATCATTGCTATACCACCCGAGATGCTCGAAAAGGTAATGGAAAACGCCGCAAAAAGGGCATATTTTGCTGTGAACAATAAGGGCGGCCACTTGATTGATGTTGTGTTCAAAAACTAGTCTAAATAAATTGTAAAGGACCAAACTAAATAAAAATACCTCATTTACAGAAATCGGTTGTTTTTTTTTCAAGTTATTCAATGTTTACATGCCGACATAAGAAATGGCGCACCCTGTACGATTCATATGTAGGACATTGTGCAGTTGTTAGTTTCAAAAAAATAATTGTACGAATGATCAATAGAAGTTAAATGATTTTCTTCTTACAGTTAATTAAAACATTCTTTAAACCTTTAAACTAATATTTTAAATTTATTCAACGAAAATTTTTGTGATAATTAATCGAAAATCTATAAAGTAATTTTTCTACAAATGTTTGTTAAATATACCAATTTATGAAACTTAAGATTCTATGAAATTATAGTCATCAATACAGGAACCTATAAAACAAATCCTCAAATATGCTATGATATCTAAAGAAATCCAATAAATACACACAAATGCTGAATATTACAAAAATTGGAAAATATTCTTATAAATGCTTGTTTAATAATCTTCAAAAATCTATGAAAATTCTGGAAACTAATGAAGCTCCGATTCCTTGGTCATTGAATTGCATTGAATTTAAGCAATCTATAAAAATGCTGAACATCTCTTAATCTACTAGAAAATCTCACCAAATTAAATTATTACAAAAAAAAAAAAAAAAACACGAAAAATGCTAAATTTTTATTCGATACTTGTAAATACTGATTGAATTGTTTTTAAAACTATACAAAATTTAGAAATCATGAAACTTGGATTCATTGAACATCGAATTTTAGAAATATTTTTATTTTATAAAAATATAAAAAAATCTTTCGAATCCTATAAATTTTGAGTAAATACGCAAAATACTAAAACTACCTGAAATTTGTGATGTTTTCTGACAAATTTCACGAAAAAATTAAAATATTTCGAACGTTGAATTCAAGAAAATTGCATCTTAGAAATCTGAACAGTTATATCAAGAAAAAAAAAAAAAAAAAAAAAAAACATAATTATGTACTAGAAATAAAATGATTCCAGTTTTCGATTTCCCAGTCAAAAACTGACTTATTTTTCGACTAGGGAATTGAAAACTGGAATTATTTTACTGAAAATTCACCTAGTGGTAAAACTTCAATTAAATAGTACTAGAAATATATGAAAGACTAAAACTTTATAAAACTTCACTGACTGGAGCGTAGATATACTAAATACATTTTTTCTATGTATAAATTAAATGAAAATCTAGATAATTCTTTAAAATTTTATTAATAGTAGGGGAAGGGGCCGTGTTGTGACGCAGGTTGGGTTGTGACGCAGTCAGTTATTTTTGACAAGTCATTAGAATATGGCGGATCTATCATATGTTAAAATTTCCTTTCACTATGAGACAGTTTTTGTGCTGACACCGAAGTCAGTAGACGCATTGATTGTGTTGCAGTCAGACATCGTGTAAAAGTGGCGCCAAGAAAGTTTTTTTATCTTTTTTTCAAAGTGCTATGAAAAATAGTGAATCAGCATAAAACGGTGAGTGCAATGCATATTTATTTAGTGTTTTCTTTATATTTTCACGTGAAATAGCGCATTATGCCGTTTTGTTGTTGTAATAACAAAGTTTTTGCTTGTCATCCAAAAATGGTATCATGGTTGGGTTGCGACGCAGCAAGTGGTTGAGTTGTGACGCACCCATTTTTCGTAACAAAATCATAAGTACCTACTAGAATGATCAAATATCGTTGTTTTTGCTAGGATACAATATTTGATTCGCTATCTGAGAAAAGGGACCTAGGCGTGCAAAATTGATTTTCCAATTATCATTTTTCATCAAGTGAATGTCGCTATTCAAGATTATGGAGTTAAAATCCATTTTCATGCAATAGTTTTCATTCCATGAGCATTTTTAATGTGCCTTTCGACGAAGATAGGAATCCTATATTTTCAAACTCATACAGTCGGTCGTGGAAAACTACGGTGCGCTCGGTTGGAACAAATAGGCCGGTTCCGACTGGTCTTCCTGAAATTCTAAAGATTCCAAAGGTACAGATGATAGCTTTGGAAAAACAATAATATCTAAATCCCACCTCGGTCCCTTTTCTCAGAATCCGAATTTCTAAAAGCACAGCCACCACTAAACCAACAACAACTATGATCCTGTGTTTTTTTTTTAATGCGCGTTTAAGAAAAAAAATGGTTAGTCACAGGAGACAAGGAATACAAATTTTTCATGAATTTGACACGTTAAGGGGTTATATACAAAGTTGAAGCGAAAGAAAGGAGCTAAGTTCGTGATTTTTTTCAAGGGTTTTATACCAATTTTATTTGAAAAAGCAAAAGAATAATTCTTGGAAGTAGTATCCAAGAAAAAAAAAAAAACAATTCGAATTTTAAAAAAATATTTAAAATTTTCGGAGTTGTGGCCCTTTTCCCGAAACGCGTTTTTTTGGCAGAGGGTTACGGTGATCACTCTCCAAAGCGAACAGCTTAACTGAAACCAAAAAAGTAAAAAAATTATTAAAGAAAAATGTACTCTGGTGTACTTAAACGATTCTTTTTTCAGTCAAAAATTTTTTATTCTTCGTTATAATTTTTTTTTTATTTTGAACACCTCGAAAGTCGGTTTTTTTTTCAAGGCTTTTTTATTGGAAAAAAATTTTTTTTTTTTGGAAACCGTATCGTTCAAGTACACCGCAGTATATTTTTCTTTTATAATTTTTTTACTTTTTTGGTTTCTGTTAAGCTATTCGCTTTGGAGAGTCATCGCCTCAAACCTCTACAAAAAGAAAAAATAACGAATTTTGGGGAAAGAGCCACAACTCCGACAATTTTTAATTTTTTTTTTTAAATTCAACTTATTTTTTTGTCTTGGATACTCCTACCAAGAATTAGTCTTGCTTTTTAAAATAAAATTGGCATAAAACACTTGAAAAAAATCACGAACTTAGCTCACTTTTTCGCCTCAACTGTGAATATAACCCCTTCAATATAAAAATGTTTGAATAATAATGTTTTTGAAATAGCTTTTGTTTAAGACAATGATAACTAACTACTTATTTATTGTTATGAATCATTTCAACGATCATTTTTATCCATTGTTTATTTATTATTTTTTAATTTCATCGAATTTTGCTTTTTGTCCCCTGTTCACGGACGAGACTCACTCGTCCGTGAACGGCAAAACACGGTTCCTCAGTACACAATGCACTATTATTGTTCAATTAACCTTTTATGTGGCTTGTTTTTGGATTTTTAGTTACGTCAACCCCGAAAAAAGCACCTCCAAACAAAGAAATGAATTTTGATGGCATGCTTTGTGCCATAAAAGATCATTTAGTGGAAAAAAAGGGCGTGCGACCGGCTGCTCGAGAATATGGCGTGGACGAGTCCACATTACGGCGCTATGCCAAAAAAGTTAGCGGCCACTTTGGCAATGATATCTCCGCATTTCATGATGTTTTGATGGATTTTATTCGCACATCTCACATGCACTTACCATCAAACATGGTATGTATTTTTTAATATTTTTTTTTGTTATTTTTCACCAATTAATAATTTCATTTTTCTTATATTTTCAAGGTTTTTTCCATCGAACAAGAAGAAGTTCTTCTGGAATATGTGCTGAAGTGTGTTTCACATTATTACGGTCTCAGCATTACGGAGCTGAAACAAGTAGCCTTCCAATTCGCAGTCAAATTACAAGTTGATTATCCGTCAAATTGGAATGAACATTCCATGGCCAGCCGACAGTGGTATCGTGGCTTTATGAAGCGCCATAATCAGCTTACGCTTCGGACACCTGAACAAACATCCATGAACCGAGTCAAAAGTTTCTCCAAATCTAACGTTGATAAGTTTTTCGCAAATTTGTCCCAGTTGCTCGATGAACACCACTTCGATGCTTCATGCATTTATAATATGGATGAAAGTGGCTTCTCCACCGTCCCTACCAAAATAGGAAAAGTAATTGCCTCAAAAGGCGTAAAGCGCGTAGGACAGTTGGAAGCAGCTGAAAGAGGAACGACGGTGACGATAGCTCTCACCGTTAGTGCAAACGGCAATTCCATCCCGCCATTTTTCCTATTCCCAAGAAAAAACATGCAGTCAACTTTTTTAGACAACGTCTCGAGTGGCTCAGCTGGATTCGCCAATGGATCGGGCTGGATGTGCCAGCCGGAATTTGTCCGTTTCATCAGTCACTTCATCAAGTTTTCGAAACCATCTAAGAAAGCTCCCGTTTTACTGCTGATGGACAACCATACGTCCCATTTATCGGTGGAGGCGTTAGATCTAGCGGTTGAAAATGGTGTCCACATATTAACATTCCCTCCGCATTGCAGCCACCGGATGCAGCCGCTGGACGTGTCAGTGTTTGGACCGATAAAATCGTATTATAAGTCTCAATGCTCGGCTTGGTAAAAAAACAACGCCAATAAGGTAATTTTTAAAGTTTATTCCCGTAATTCATCGGGTTTCTTCGCATAACTTAATGATATTTCTTTATTAATTTTTTGTATTTACCTCCCTACAGGTTTTGGAAATACGCCATGTTGCCGGCCTTGTTTGCAAGACCCTAGATTTGGCACTAACGCCAAAAACAATTAAAGCTGGTTTCTCGGCCACAGGGATTTACCCGTTCAACCCTAACATTTTTTCCGACGCGGATTTTGTTCAACTAGTTGAACAAAACAAAGAAAAAGTTGAAGTTGAGGCCGGATTGGATGAAGAAGAGCAACGGCGCATCGTTGTCGATTCTTTGGATGTCGGACGTGAAAAAGAGGTTTCGTCAATCCCATCTTCTTCTTTTTCTCAATCAGCCAGCACAAGTATGTCATCACTTTTGGAGGAAATAGGCCCATTGCAAGCTACAGCCCCGAAAACGCCATCGAAACGTGGTCGAAAAGCGATGAAGACTACTGTGTTAACTTCTCCAGAGAATATAGCGAATTTGAAGGTGAAAGATTCAATCAAACAAGCAAAAGCTGCGAAAAAAGCAACACCACCAGCCAAGCGTCCGAAAAAGAAAAAATCGTCACCATCATCTGATGAGGACCTTGATTTTTGTATCAGTTGTTTGAGGTTTTTGCCAAAACAACTGACCGCTGCGAATGCAATCAAATGCAACACATGTCATCGCCCAGTTCATTTAAAGTGTGCCAATATGGGAAATCGTTCGTTTTTTACTTGTAAGCATTGTGACAGTGATTTTGATGAAGAAGAGGAGGATGGTGCTTAAAATATTCATTTCTTTTCACTTTTATTCTTTGGACTTTCATTTAAAAAAAAAAATTTTTTTTTTCCATTGACTTTTGAATTTTTTGTATTGTTTCTACTTTTTTCAAGTACCAAAAACCTTCAAAATAAATAATGAATCATTTTTTCGGAAAGTATTTGGAGTTTTCTTCATAATTCCCAACATTTGGTAGAATTTTACAGGTGCGTCACAACCCAACCACTTTTTTTTGGCCAAAAAATAGCGTGCTCAAAAAATTCGTCAAAAATTTTTCCTATTGATCAAATTACTATAACTTTTTGGGGTTAAAGTTGCGTATCGATGTTAGCTTTCCAACAGCATATAGAACTCTCGATTTGGTTGAGCTAATTAAAATTTATAGACCAAAAACAAAACATGCGTCACAACACGGCCCCTTCCCCTAAATAATACAGAAAAAGTGCATATTAAAATACTAGTGACAAAATACTAAAAATTTGAAAAACCTTATAAATAAGATCATCGAAATTTAGAAAATCTCTAGATCTACTAATAAAAACAATGAAAAATCCTTAATATCGTATAAATGCTGAAGAAATACAAAAAATGAGGCGCTCGATGCAACAAGGGGATACGCGCTCGAAATCCTGTAAAACTATTGACCAGGCACGAAAATATCGAAAAAAATTTTTTTCCGTTTTTTCAAAAATTTGAAAATACAGTGACGTCAAGTTTGTCACGGAGCATTTTTTTTCTAATACCAGTTTTCAATAACGATAATAGTTTTGTTAAAAAAAATTAAAAACACCTTTTTTTTCATCGTAAAAAAAGATCGAAAATCGGTGTTTTTTAAAACATAAACTGTCATATCTCGGTCAATTTTTGACGCAATGACATGCAACTTTTACCATTATGCGTCAAAAACCTTGCTGATGCAGGAAAATTATATGCGAAATGTGAAAAAATTCATGGTTTAACAATAATTTAATGTAAACAAATAACCATGTTTTTGCGGTTATGCAAGTTCACCATTTTCGTTCAAATTAGATTTCGAAAAACTTCCAGCGACAAAGTTGTTCATTAGAGTGTAAGGAAGTTTTCTGGAAGTTTTCAAAACTCACATTTAAAAATTTGTGGATTTTCCAGCGATGTATTTGGAAAGTACGACGCCCCGCCGTTCGAAAAATTGGGAGCGGTGTGAAGATCGGGAACGCTTTGTAGCACACAAGGTTGATTTTTCAATGCCGTGACGTGCTTTTTTAATGTTCAAGTGTGCTGATTACAACTAATATTTATATTTGCACATTTATAATGTAATTAATGCAATAAAAAATAACCTCTTCTTAAACATAGCTAAGAAAAATCAATGTTTTGGGCGATAAAAGTAAAATGAGTAAAATCATTTATTTACCATATTTCTGAGTAGCTAATGTTTAATTGAAAAGAAATTTCAATTAAAGGAAAACACACTTACATGGCATATGGTACTATTTTATTTGATCTTACAATATATTCGATCTTACTTTACATAATAAATTTTTATAAAGAATTGTAAAATCGTTCGAAGAAATCGATAACATAATAGAAAATTTTCCAAGTCAATTTTTTCAAACAAAAACCAATGGAGACTGTCGAGATCATTTAAGTCTATGCACTTTTGTCCTTTTTTTTATTTTTTGGATTTTTTGTTGACATTTTTTCTAAAAAATTTTCGTAGAAAACTTTACTTTCTGGATTCAGATACTGAAATAATGATTGTAAATCTTTTTTTTTTCTCAGATGAAATTCCTGTGCTAGAAGCTGAATTAGCATTTGCAAGATCATCTATTGTTACTTCATTTTTCACATGCAAAATCACTTTATCTTCATAACTGTAATAAACATTTATTTGGCCATTCGGAAAATAATCAATCTTAACAACTTTGCTAATTTTGATTTTTTTTATTTCACTGTCAACTTCCAAAAAACTTTCGAAGTCTTTTACTTCTATATCTTTTGAAACATCAACCATGATAAAAGGTGGATTTCGGGAACTTTTTATTAAC
This sequence comes from Platygaster robiniae, assembly GCA_028476575.1. Taxonomy (NCBI): domain Eukaryota; kingdom Metazoa; phylum Arthropoda; class Insecta; order Hymenoptera; family Platygastridae; genus Platygaster; species Platygaster robiniae. Next base: position 41,853,636 of record CM052021.1, read on the forward strand.
TCGACATATTCTTCAAGAACTTCAATTGCTTCTTTTTTTTTTTTCTTGGGTCCGTAAAAACCAAAATTTCTATCGCACTGACAATAAGAATGTCCCCTTACTGGATAAAGGTGCTGAATTTCAATTTGAAAAGTTTTTGATAGGAGAGACAAAAATAAAACTGTCAAATAGTTTCGATTTTGTCCCCCAGCGGCGTCCGAAAATAAAAAAATTTTGTTATATATACCAATTTTCATTTCTTCTTTGATAGTATTGAAAAGGAAGTTGCAGACAGTATTACTACCTTTTTTTAAATCTCCTTCAAGAAAATGATACATATAACTTCTTGGGCTATTATGAACGTGAACATTGAAAATATTAAACCAGAGTAATCTGCAGTAAAACTGGGAATTTACTGGAAGTCGCGGGAGAGGCAAGTTTTGCCCAAAATCAAACTCTAGTTGTAAAACTTGTTCACTCTTCAACATTTTTGATTTCATTGTCTGGTAACTTTCAACTAGTGCCTTATGTTTTTTATATTCTTCAGCATTTTCTTTTTTTATTTCATATGAGTAACAGAGGTTGCAAATATCAGTACGGGGACGATCGAACGTAAAATTTTCATTGTAATTAAAGTATTTGAAATAAGTTTTTTCATTTATTGGAATATCATGTGACCCTGTGATTGCACTATAATAATCCAAAAAAAATAGATACAATTCTTTCAATGTCAAATCAGATGCATTAAAGTAATTCAATTTTGATTTTTCTCTAGCATAATGTGATTGCGTATGAGGTAAACTTTCAGAATGCAAATGTATTAATTTTTTCACGTCATCTGTTAAAACACAATAATGATTTTCATATTTACCACGCAGATCTTCAATTGGTTTTTCTTTTATTATTTTGTTTTGAACAGTTTCGATACGAGGTTTGCCAATATTGAAAACACAACACATGAACGATTTACAGACAGAAGAGAAATTATTTTTTGTGGGGAGAAGGTACGTTTATTTCACTGATCTATTATTGACTCGTCCAGGAGATGTATTTTGTACTTCTGTCTTCCTCAAAATACTTTTTAAAAAAACGTTTTGAGCTTTGTAATCTCCCAATCCCCAAAATTCTTCAAACAATCTTTTCTGCTCAATTTCCTCCACCTGCTTGAAACATTCTTGCTTGCAACAAACCGCGATAGTCCGAAAATTTTTTTCACATAGAACTGTACCAGATTTACTGACATATTGCTGGCCCTGAAAGATATTTCACCGTTTTATTTCCTAAAATACTTGAAAAATGTAAATAAATTTATTTTTCAAATCTTCCCCGCGATAAAAAAACAAATATTCTGTGTTACTTTTTTTGTCAAATTGGTTTTACTGTTATGAATTATAAGATTTAAAACATTCGCACAGTTAAAAAGCAGTACCGTATTTTTCGCAGTTTTTTTCACGTTTCTGGTCCAAGATTCAACGTTTTTTTTCGTTTTCGACCACAAATATCCAAACTTGAAGCCTCCATTTTTCACAGATATCAGTTTACTCTAATAAAACATGAGTTCCGTTTTGCAACACTTTTTAACTTGCACTTTTCAACTTATTTTGCAATTAAAATATTCAAAGATTCAGAGATTTTTTCTACGAGCTATGGTTTCTGAACTGAGACTAGTGACTGAAGAAAACAAGTTCTGAATAAAATGTGAAAGATATTTAAAAATCATGAAATATATCATGCTGTTTTTGAGCAAAAGGTTTTGTTGATTTTCTTATTATGGAAAATGAGCGTGAATGAATGTGTGCCTGATACTATTCACTTGAAAAAATACCCAGAAACACTCAAAGAAAGTTTCATTATTGACAGAATAAAAACAAGATAAGACTCAAAAATGGGGGCCTAACTATCCATTTTTCGACTGAATCTTGGAAGAAAGTCTCGGAATGTCATTTTCCAACTGTAAAGGCCGGAATTCCGTCAGGAATGTGAGTCCATGTGTCTGCAAGTAATTTTTCATGTGCCTATGATCGAAAAAGCAACTTAAAAATTACAAAAAAATTACGAGCTAAAAAAATGCCTAAGGATGAATATTTCACATAATTTACTGAGATATTAGTTGTAATCAACACACTTGAACATTAAAAAAGCACGTCACGGCATTGAAAAATCAACCTTGTGTGCTACAAAGCGTTTCCGATCTTCACACCGCTCCCAATTTTTCGAACGGCGGAGCGTCGTACTTTCCAAATACATCGCTGGAAAATCCACAAATTTTTAAATGTGAGTTTTGAAAACTTCCAGAAAACTTCCTTACACTCTAATGAACAACTTTGTCGCTGGAAGTTTTTCGAAATCTAATTTGAACGAAAATGGTGAACTTGCATAACCGCAAAAACATGGTTATTTGTTTACATTAAATTATTGTTAAACCATGAATTTTTTCACATTTCGCATATAATTTTCCTGCATCAGCAAGGTTTTTGACGCATAATGGTAAAAGTTGCATGTCATTGCGTCAAAAATTGACCGAGATATGACAGTTTATGTTTTAAAAAACACCGATTTTCGATCTTTTTTTACGATGAAAAAAAAGGTGTTTTTAATTTTTTTTAACAAAACTATTATCGTTATTGAAAACTGGTATTAGAAAAAAAATGCTCCGTGACAAACTTGACGTCACTGTATTTTCAAATTTTTGAAAAAACGGAAAAAAATTTTTTTCGATATTTTCGTGCCTGGTCAATAGTTTTACAGGATTTCGAGCGCGTATCCCCTTGTTGCATCGAGCGCCTCATTAATATTCTAAATACGAAGATACTGCTTTCTGAAAAATCCTTTCAAATACACAAAATTCACTGAACTTTAAATTCTAAAGCACAAATTCCTAGTTATCTAAGTAATGTCAATTCATAGAAATATCGAAAATTTATTTTAAAAAAATAACAATTGTAAAATCTGCCAGAAGTTCTTACGAAATTTAATACATACACAAAAACACTAAAAAATACTGGATACTAAAAAGATACTTATCCTACTGATTTTATTTTTTTGAAAATTCATCGAAATTCCAGGCAATTAATGAAAGTTTTATTTCTTTAGCAATCAAGTTTTGAAAAGTATATAGAGAAATTTCAATGTTGAACTTGGTAATGGAGAAACGTTATCTTATCTTAGTACAGTGAAATCTATAAAAATAATAAAAATCTCTAAATGTATCATTAGGAAATCTTACCAAATACTAAAAATACAGAAATTCCATTAGTAGGGTTACCAGATTGTAATGTATTTAAGAGGACAAAAAAAGACAAACTTATGCCTTTCTTCAAGTAAGAAGAAGAAGAAAAAAGAGGACATGGGAACCCTATCCATTAGATACTTGTAATTGCTAATTGAATTTTTTTAAAATTAGTACAACATTAGGATATCAATAAAATTATGATCCCTAGAGCATAAAATTTAAAAATATATAATTAAATCTATAATAATAACATAAAATCCTTGGAATCATATGAATTCTTATAAATAATACGCAAAATGCCAAATGTATTTGAAATCTATTATCATTTTTGATAAATTCATCAAACTGATTGAAATATTTCAAACCTTGGATTCAAGGGAATTGCATCCTAGAAATCTGAACAGGTATTTTTTAAAAAAAAGTAGCAAATCCTGCAAAATTTTATAAATACTAACATACATGAAAATAAATATTAAAAAACAAAAGATACATGAAGAACCTAAAATGCATACAACTTTGCTAAAACTAGAACATTGAAACCTAGAAAATCTTTACCATTCATAAGAATACCGAAAAATCTATCGAATTGTAAAAACAGTGAAAAAATTCGAAAAAATTTAAAAAAAACTATAAAATTGAGGAAATACTGTTTCCTGAAAAATACATTCAAATAAAGAGAATTCAATTACCTCAGAATTCTGAAATGCAAATTTCTCAAAATCTAAATAGTAGCAATCAATAAGGATACCAAAAATCTGTACAAATGCTTTAAAAATTTAAAACATTCTATGAATAGGTGCTAAAAAATAGGAAAACTTTCAAAAATCCAGATATACTATGATTTTCTGAAAAATCTATTGGATAACTAAAAATCTTAAAAATTCTAGATATCTTCGAAGAAATCCAAAAAATACCAGAAAATCTTTGTAATTGTATGATAATTGAAAACTAACCGAAAGAAAAATACTAATAATACTGTATATCTATGAACAAATTGTTTTCTGAAAAATCCATCGAAATCGATGCGATACACAGACATATCGATATTTTCTTTCCGATTGATCGATATTAAGTAATATATCGTCCAATATATCGGATGAGCCAATATAGATAAATTTCGTTTCGATTCCCATACCACCATGATGTTGACCGGAAAAATTGTAAAAATAAAATAAAATCAAATTATATAGTTTGTAATTTCAATTGGTTATTAAATTAAAAAATTATTCAAATTTTGGGTGTGATGACCGAAAAATTTTTAAAATCAGCTGAAAATAGAATTCTTTGATACATATTGATAAAAAATCGTTTGTAGATCATGAAAATATTATTCGTTCGTTTGTAGTTCATCATTTAATTAATTAAAAGCATAAAAAAAAAAAAAAATTAAATATGTTGCTCTGTAATATTACGAAGTGCATGCGCTTAAGGGGACATAGAGGCTGCTGAAGTGCGACAAAGACGCATAGAACGGAAAACAAATGAGTGGAAGGAGGAGGCAGAGAAAACGGCCTCTGTGACCCCTTAATCGCTGGTAGGTACAGTGCTGCACAGTTGTGCCCAATGCAAGACTCCTGCCTGTGATCAAATCAGTCAAATACTACAGTAATTAACTAGATACTAGTGATGGCAGATATTTAGGAAAAGTAATCGATACTCGATACTTTGAAATAGACGATACCGATCTGAATACAATACCGATACCCGAAAGCATCGATCTCAAAGTATCGAGTACAAGTATAGGTGTTTTAAATGTGCATGAGAGCATATGTACTACTACGTATATTTTAACATATTTACCGTGCAACGGTGCGACCCTATTTAATATAGTTTCAACAACATCGTACATGCATGTAATAAAATAAGTTTACACAATTATTCACGTATCTTATAAAAAAAAATTGTAAATTCTATTTAAACTGTCAATGAAAGAAAGTTTTATTACTTTTAACTTTTAACAGGGCTTGAACGATTGTCTGCCAATTTTAAACTTATAATTGATAAATTTATTCCAAAATAAAGAACTGGAAATTTTGTTCGTTAGCAAACTATACCGTGTGTCCCACGGGAAACTGGACACCTGAGTAGAGGTTGGTAGCACTGATTGCATAAGAAAAGCATTGAATCAGCGCTACCAACCTTAACTCAGGTGTCCAGTTTCCCATATTAGGACACACAATGTAGGGAAACCTGCTAACACTGTTTCTGACACATCCACATCCATTCTAGGATCCACATAATTTTATTAAGATAAGAAAAGTTAGCAGTACCATGGCGCGCGTGCGCTGTACGCGCCATACAAACAAAAAAATTCTATTTTAAAAAATAAAATGAAAATCGCGTATCGAAACTCGATACCAATGAGAAAAGTATCGAATACCGATAGTATCGGCCTCTTAAGTATCGGTATCGAGTATCGAAATATCGAGTAAAAAGTATTTGATACTCAAAGTATCGAGTAGGCATCGGCCATCACTGCTAGATACTGTGGCGCGCTACGAGCGTTAATTTAACATCTATTTTCTTAGCAAATAAAAGCCAATTATTAGGTGAAGTTCAACCCTTGAAATTTGCACATGTTTCAAGACACTTTCACGTGGTAATGACACTGTCATTTTAATGCGCCTTAATTAAATAAAAAAAAAAAAAAAAAAAAAAAAAAACTAAAACGATCTCGATTCACATAAAAAAAACGGTTTTTTTTTTAAATTTTCAACATTCACAAAAGAATTTCATTGTTTTCATCATGGACTTTTCCTGTTTCAGAAATAATTAATTAATGATTGAATCCTAGCTTACTGTTTAGTGTTGTTGAGATTTTTCAAGTACTACAATGAACGACTGAGATGAAAATCTAGACATAGCGTTAAAATTTGTAAGACGCGAACAAAGCCAGGTTGCGGCGAAAAACCGAACATCACGATTTCAAAAAATAAAAAAAAATCTTATATTTTAAAAGTTACCTAGCTCTCTGAATTTAACGAACTCAGAGAAATCATGATTAGAGCTGCCTCCCTCATCGTTGCTAATCAAATATTTATTTTCATCTACGATATTGAAATTTCACCAAACGTGTTACGAGAGTAATTTGTTGTAACTTTGTAAGTACATGATATTTTGAATAAACATACCAGTCTCTGATAAATCCATTTAAAAGTGTGACGATGAGAAATTTTTCAAATGAGACGAGTCACTGATAACAATCCAAACAAAAAAAAATGCAAGAATACATTAGTAATAAGCCGAGTCCAAACAAAGCGAACATACACAATTTGCGGTGAAAAACTAAACATCGCGTTGTTCGGTTCTTCACCGCAACCCGGCATTGTTCGCGTCTTACAAATTTTAACGATATGTCCAGATTTTAATTTCAATCGTTCACATACAACTCATAAGAAAAAAATCTGACAATGGGGATTCCAAGACCAAGAGTCGAATTTTTCTTTGAAATGAACCAAGTTGTAATCAGTTGTAATAAAATTTCACTCGACGAAAAATTCAAATTCAACTGCTCTGGGTCAACTTCAGGGAATTACAAGATTGAAGTGAGCGTTCAACATGGCCGCACCCATCAGGACAATAGCCGCGCCCATCGTGATTGCTCTTTTTTCTCTTTAGGAAAACAAAAACAATAATACATTAAGAAATTGAATTTAGTCACAGAGTCTTGCGTGGCCAACTTCATTCAGCTCCGCAATTTGAATTCGTAGATTTGGCAACATCGCAACTGTTTTTTTTATCTCGCTCAGCGTATGTAAATATGTAAATGTATGTAACCATGTTTCCATGCACAGTCGTGGCTTTAGTTCATGCGCGTAGTGTTTTTTATGAATTTATTTCAAAATTTTATATAATGTAAATATGTCAGAATATTATCATTGCGTCTTTTGAAATGCGACGTTGCCAAGCGTACCTATGGTCTGCGCAAAAGTGACAGTTATAGATGTTTTTTGTAAATTTCTCAAAAAATAGTTCGGTAACCCTTGTTGAACTTTTACAAGGTTGACATTCATGATAAAAGTAATTTTCAGTAATTTTTTCAGAAATAAGTATAGAAAAGTTTTTGAAATATAAGCGGAAATGCACGATTCCCCATATACGCGCATGTTAATTTCAAAAAATTATTACTCTAAAATCGGTGCGGTAAGCAACTATGAAATTTTTACCATAGATTAGGTACAATATCAAGATAAAAGTCTCAAGTTTTCAGGAAAATCTATAGAAAATTGCTCAAGTGCAAGTACTACCTTAAAATGCCATAGTTAACTACCGCCAGCTATGATATATATGTACGCTATATATAGATGTAGACCTAATAGTATAAATGGACTGAGCTCTGCCTATTCCATTCCATTGACGAGAATGTGCCAACATGATTTGGCCATAATGTTAACCAGGACCGGCAGGTTACCGCCTGCGCCCTGCGTCATTCAGGTAGGGCGATAGATTATTTTTTTTTTTTTTTTATAAAATTACATTTTCGATTATTAAATAACGACAAAACATTAGAAACAATATTAATAATAGGTAAAAATATTTTTAACGCGTTTTTTCCGAACACTAACGTGTCATTACCCCCCCGGGCCTAGGACGGACGCCATTTTTGTTTTAGCATTATGGCCAAATCATGTTGGCACACTTTCCGAGCCTGAAAGCTCAGTCCATGTATACTATAAGGTCTATTGCCGATATACATCCGTTATTGTCTTGAATGCGCAACGTAGATGCACAGAACCTTGTGTGCGAGAGAGATACGATCGTCCACACTCTTTTAACGGGGACATGATCTCTCACTCTCCTAGCCATGTAAGAGTATTAAATACCGTGTATCCCACGGGAAACTGGACACTTCAGTTAAGGTTGGTAGCGCTGATTCAATGCTTTTCTTCTGGAATCAGTGCTACCAACCTAAAATCAGGTGTCCAGTTTACCGTGGGACACATGGTGCATGAATCTAATCCAGATATTTCAATATGGCGCCGGAAATTCAAAATGCACCAATAGCGTAATGGCATTTTAAATTTCCCGCGCCATTTTAAAATGTCCTGGTTGGATTATCCGGTTCGGACCGGGTATTTGTCCTCTGTCGAAAAATGCTATAACTTTTCATTACACATACTATGCAAAAAAACTAACAAACTGGCCTTCCGTATCCTAGCTTGAAACCGAATCTTGTACTTTACGTGTCCGACCTAAAAAAAAATTAATATTTCACAAAGCAAACAAAGTACATTTGACAACAAGAACGTAATTATCAAAATGAGCGAAAACTTACTGATTGGTAGATAATCCCTATTTTGGTGGCTCATTTGGAAGTTATTTCATTCATGTTGGCACTCTTTGCGGATAAAAATGACAATACCCACATTTACGTAGAACAGGAAGTTACACTCAATTCGACAACTGTAAAATTTTCACAACAATTGGGAACAATACATAAAGTATTATTGTTTTCGTTTTTACTTACTATTAGTATTTGACTGATTTGGTCACAGGCAGGGGTCTTGCACTGGGCACAACTGTGCAGCACTGTACCTACCAGCGATTAAGCGCATGCGCTTCGCAATATTACAGAGCAACATATTCAATTTTTTTTTTATGCTTGTAACAAATTAAATGATGAACTACAAACGAACGAATAATATTTTCATGACCTACAAACGATTTTCTATCAATATGTATCAAGGAATTCTATTTTCAGCTGATTTTAAAAATTTTCCGGTCAACATCGCAAAATTTGAATGATTTTTAATTAAATAAACATCAGGCTAAAAACTAAATCGCCTGCATTACAAATTTATCCATTGAAATTACAAACGATTTGATTTGATTTGATTTTCACAATTTTTCCAGTCAACATCACGATGGTGATTCCCATCCCTAGTGTTCAGAATAGCAGAATTATTCGAATTACATAGAGCACAAGCTCATAATATTTTATTAGAAATCATTTCTAAAATTGTACAACTTTTACCAGTTTTGGGGATAACTCTGCGTAAATGAATATTTTAAACTTTGACGTGTCCGAAATCACCGATCCTTCGAATTTTTATATTAATCTAATTACGAATATGAGCTACTCATAACAAAAGTTGTCTTTAACCCGTTTTTTTAAGATAAAAAAAAATCTTTTTTTTTGGGGGTGGGGGGGGGGGGGAGTCTGACTCGTATTAAAAAGAACCACTAACATAAAATAGATCTCATCATTCCCGAAAAACTTGCTGTGGTAACTTCCATTACTCATTTAATTTTTCAAATTTCAAAAAATTGCTAAGGAAATAATTCATCTTCATAATATTGCATAAGAAATACAGTTTGTCATTGATACGGTCACTTTGAGACGCTGTGATTCTATTTAGCATTGGTCGATTCGTATCGATATATAGGATGATCGATATTTTGTTGCGAAATATCGAGATTTTCGTATCGATATGACCATAAGCCAATAATCGTCGTATCAATATTTTTGTTGCGATATTTATAGATCGCAATCAATCGCAAGTGCCCGAAAACAAACAGACAATTTCATCGATTCATATTGAATAAGTTGAAAAATACCGACTGAAAGACTTACGATTATAATAACCACAGATTTTTGAAAAAATTTGAAGAATGTAGACATCTATTAGGAATAAAATTTTTTCAAAAAAGTGGCAAAATAAATGAACTGTTTGGAAAAAACAACAAGGGCTTTAAAATAATAAAAAATTTAGCACGAACGACTGATGACCATGATTATTGAAGGTTTTAAAATAAATTCAAATAATTAACATGTTTTCCGGAGATTTCGCAAATTTCTTTTAACAATCATCAAGATTTCTAATTTTCATGGCAATTTTTGAAATCAGTTAAGATTCCAAACTTCGTTTCAAATTTTCAAAAACGTTTATAAGATGTCGACCACCTTTGATAAAAAAATCTAGTTTTTATATACAGGGTGTCCCAAATGACCCGTAACAGCCGAAAACTGTAGGTTAATAATATCATTATAAGACTATTTTTCTTTCAACTAAGAATTTTTTGGCCAGAATTGAAGATGATTTGTGGTTTTTGGTTTTAAAAATGTGATGAATTGAATAAACTTCATTTAACATAGTCATGCTTGTCCTTCATTAACAGGTTCCAATTCAAAATTACGTTGCTATATATCGGTATATCAATATTTTGTTTTCGATGTATCGGGATCGAAGATGGAATTTTTCCAATATATCTAAAGGCTCAAAATTGATTTCATCACTAATTCCATTCTAAAAATGTTCATCACTGCCTGAAGTTGGCTGTTATGTAGAGATAAAATGCGCACGCATCACATAAAAGCGCGGAGATTTCAAATAATATGTTTATCATGGTTTGACTGTCAGGGGGCAATGACAAAAAAAATGCAATGGCGCACCCGAAGAGCGCGTAAGAATAATCTAGCATAAAATAAAAATATATGTTATTTCGTATATGTATGTTTTTAAAACCCAAACACGTGTATGTGCAACTTTTTAAAATAAAATCCTTGTTAAACTGCGAACGATGGAGGTAACACCTTAAATATGAACTTTCAATCAAATTTACATTACTTTTTGGTTTATCCAAAAAGGCTAATAGCGAAGAAAATAAATGTATAACTTTTGTTCTACATGGATTTTTGGAAACTCACCTCCAACATCGAGGGAATCATCGCCAAATTTACTCTTTTTTTTGTCTTTTAGCTTATTTTTACATTTATCCCTGTCTTTGCGTTTGTCCTTATCTTTTTCATCCCTTTCTTCCTTATCTTTTTTTCTCTTATCCTTGTCGGAATCTTTTTCTTTGGCATCTTTCTCTCGAGATTTTTCACGTTTTTCTTTTTTTGTTGGGAATTTGAATGTTTTGGTTTTCTTTGATTTAGTAGGGCTTCTGTGAATTAGATAATTATATTTTTTTTGGAATTACTAATCGAATAATTAGTGCATTAACAAATGAGGAAATTTTCAAAAACACAACTCCATGTTATAATATCAAAAAAATTAATTCGAGTTGCTTTATTGTATTATTCATCTACCGGAAAAATTGTTGTTTCCTGAATTACAATTATTCCACAGTAACTGATCTTGCTTTTATTTCTCAAATTAAAAAAAAAAAAAAATGATTATAAAGTTTTCTAAGTACTTCGTCTCTTGATCTTCTTCAGCTGAGCTCTCCCCTTCTAACGTGGCGTATCCTCTGTCTTTTTTATCCTTTTTCTCTTTTCGTTTCGATCCCAAGAGTTCTTTTTTCGTTTGTTTTTCGTGACCATCGTCGCTATCTATTAGAGTCAAGACATAAATTTCTTACCCAGGAAAAAAGTTTCTGGTTGCCTTTAACGCCACTTTTAAAGACAATTTCATTACCTGAATTTTTTTTAGAAAGTGGTTTTTTCATTTTTACATCTTTTTAGCGTATGTCTTTCCTGAATTCGGTTTTTTTAATTATTAAAATATTTTTAAAAAATTCACTAATTCATCTATAAAGATATCATAGAAAAGCATGGCTGACTTATTTCTTGATATACAATGATAAATAAATAAATTAAGTAGCATAAATTTTGAAATTTCAGCAGTTGGATAAAAGCTTTTGAAAATGAAATGAATTATCGTAATAATTAATAACAAAGTGATAAAATGTAATGCTGAAAATTAAATTTGAAAAATACAAGAAGTGCTTACTTTTGACAATCGAAAGAGACGAAAATTTGAAATTGCTTTTCTTTTACATAAAAAATCTGAAAACATCAACATGCTTTCAAAAAATGTGTACTAAAATAAAATTAATCGTTAATAAATTTTTGGAAAAATTGTCATAGATTTTGAAAGTGAAGAAACAATAAAAATATCATTGCCTAAGGTTCAAAATTTTCGAGTTTAAAGGACCTAAAAATAATCGATGATTTTCTTTCATTAATGCAATCAAAAATTATTATATTCAAGAATATCAGGGTTGATCCATACAAAAATTTAACAAATTAAATTAGAGCAATGTATTTTAATGTAACGCGGAAACATAAAATCAATCAAAGACTTCCATTTTCAAAATCAAAAAAATGAAGCATTCAAAAAATTTATAAATTCAAAGATGTTGAAATAAATAAAATGCATTATTAATATGTCATATAAAATTTCAAGTTCATAATACAGACTAAATTGGCGAGTTCAGTATACCAAAAATGAATTATTGAAAAACTTTAACAATTAATACGATAAATTTCCGCAATAAAGAATAAAGTAACTCAAAAAATCGAAAATATTGCCAATACAAACAAGAAATTATTATTCAACAGTGAAGAAATTGGACATTAAAAAATTCAAAACTTCTCTTTTGTTACAAAAACAAATGTAATAACACTGAGCATGCTTTAAAAAAAATGTTTATCTAGTTAAGAATTGTAAATAAATTTTTTGATAATTTTTACAGATTTTGAGATTAAAAAACCAATAATATCATTGTTTTGACGAGTGTCTTAGACTCAAAGTTTTCGAGTTAAAATATACTAAAACGAATCAATAAAAAACATCGATTAATAATCGAACAATAATTCAAAACTATATCTTCAAAAAAATAGAAATGTAATTCACATAAATAAATTCATGAATAGTGAATAATTTCTGCAATAGAATTACAGTATCATAAGTAAGTAAATAATTTATAAACTTATAAATCTGTGGCTTCCAGCCATAACGAAGAAAGTCACGCATGCTATTACGTTCAAAATTTTATCAGAATATCATGTAAACTGAGACTTATGGCACAAGTGACTTTTCTGATTATGGCGTGAAGCCACAGAAATAATAATTGGAAAATAATATAATTATTTTAAATAATAAAAAAATAATTGGTTGAAAAAATCTCCGCAATGAAAAATTAATTGACTGTAAAAAACTGAAAATTACAACAATAATGTCAAAAATATGATTATAAGAGATTGATGAAATGTAACGTTGAAATCTGAATTCAAAAAATACAAACGAGTCGATTTCCAAAATCGGAGAAATAAGAAAATGGAATGTTAGAACTTGCTTTTCTCTCTTTTAAAAAGTGTAAAAACAAACATGTTTTCTGAAAAATGTTCACTGAGATAAAATTAATTACAAATGAATTTTTGAGATATTATTTTCAAATTTTATGAGTGAAAAAAATTATTATTGTTTTAACAAGTTCCTCAGGCTAGCAACTTTCAGGTTGAAATATCCCCAAAAAATAATCTATGGCAAACAATAATAAATGATCTTATATTAGTTCTGCGATAAAATAATAATTTTACAGATTAGTAAATAATCCATAAATCTAATTATATCAAATAAAATGATACAATAATTTTGAATGATATACCAACAATTAAAACAATTGTTGCAATCTTGAATTGAAATTATTAATCATAACAGTCTGATGAAACGTGATGTTGAAATAAACCTAATTTCAAACGTACAAGCAACACATCACTTTCGAAAATCAAAAAAAAATGAGAAAGTTGTAAACTCAAGCTTGCCTTTCTTTCTTTTAATGGAACATGAATTTGTTTTCTAGAGTTAACCAAGCTACAAATAATTAAAAAAGAATTTTGAGGATTATAATTAATGATTTTGATACTAAAAAAACACTAATAATATTATTATTTTCAAAAGAGCCTTACACTCGGAATTTTCAAGTTGAAACACCTAAAATATGAATCAATATAGAAGACCAATTATTGTTAATTGAATAATAATTTAATAATTTTTTGCAATAAAAAATGAAGTGCCTTCGTAAAAAGGTGTAACAACACATTAATAAATAAAAAAATCGAAAATTAATACAATATTATGTTGAAACCTGAATTTCAAAAATCCAAGCAAGAAATCAATTTCTCAAAACCGATAAAATTGGACAGTAAAAAACTCGGAATTTTTTTTGCATAAAAAATGTACAAAAATAAACATGCCTTTTGAAAGATGTTTAGCTGGTTAGAAATAATTTAAAATAAATTTCTGGTACAATTTTTATGAATTTGGAAACTGGAAAAACAACAATTATACCATCGTTTTTAAAAGACCCTTACACTTGAAAATGTCAAGTTTAAATACCCACAATATGAATCACTTTAAAAAATCAATTGTTATTTGAAGAATAATTTAATAATTTTCTGCAATGAAAAATTGAGTGCTTTGGGAAAAAATCTAACAATACATAAATAAATAAAAATTTTATGATAAAATAATACAATGTAATTTCGAAACCTAAATATTTAAAATACAAGCAAGAGATCAATATCACAAAATCAAAATTCTTTTTACATGAAAAATGCAAAAAAATTGACATGCCTTTGAAAAAATTTTCAACAGGTTACAAATAATTACAATAAAACATCTGGTATAATTTTTTTGAAATTTTAAAACTAAAAAATCACAAACAATACTATTGTTTTGACAAGTGCCTTAAACTCGAAGTTTTCGATTTAAATAACCCGAAAAATGAATTCCATAAAGTTGTTCTACACCAGAGATGTAGCAGAGTAACAAACTCAAACATTCAATAATGAAAATAATAAAATTAAGTAATGCAATGTACCTAAAGGAATGATACTCACAATCACTTTCTATGCTCTTTTTTGCCGCTTCCGTAGCATAAAATCCGGGAAAATCTTTTTCAACGTCCGGACTATCGAGATCCATGGCACAAATTCAATGATTTCCATGTGATTCCATGAATTTTGGATTGTATTCCTTCAATACTATTTCCAACAATTTCCGAAGTTATTATTTTAGAAAATCGTGTTGTTGTCGTCCGCCATTTTGCTTTAAATCAGTTGGTACAACTCAACTTTGTACAACTTCGGATCATATCGTACCACTTTGGATAACTTCGTGTACTACCGAAATTCGGGAGGGTGGAAAAAGACACTATAATTGCTAAAGTCCCGACTGTTGGAAAGTTCCGATCAGCTTCGCAGATTCCCCTAGCCTAGTTCCTACTACGTCCATTTAACTCCGTGTAAATTTTCCTACTACCGTAGTAGAATTCTACACTGGAAAAAAAATCCCGGCGATTCAACATGGCTGCTTCACGTTACTGCTTTCACGTCAATCCAGCCCCATGGCCACGGGAAATCCCCGTGTACTACCAATGCTGAACTGACGGTCAGCTGTGCTTTGTCCGTTGTATCACTATATATATATCAAATTCGGTCGTTTCAGCGTTGGATTCCCGTGAATTCACCGTGGCCAGCAACGCCAACCTAACGTTGAAACGTCACGGTTTGCATCAACGTTGGCACAACCGGATTTGACGGTTAATACGGGTTTTTTTTTTCCAGTGTACTACGCCTGCGAACTGGTTCCGATCATAGACATAGGAATATAGAGACGGAAGGTAAAGTCATACTTTAGGCAAGGGGTGCTCACGTTACCGGGGAGGGTGCTGGCCCCCACTTTTAAAATTTAAAATTTAGAAATTTATGGGCTGTGAAAATGTGAGTGACTGGAACATTCCAATTATTTTAAAAATTATATATTAGAATATTTTTTAAATAAGAATTCAAAGATTTTTAGAAGTTAAAAAATGTGAGGATCATGCAAATTAAGCAAATTTTAAGAATCCTGAATATTCAAAATTATTTAAGTTTTTGGAAATTTTGATAGTCATGTATATATGAAGCTATTGACAAGTTTCTGGAACTTAAAAAAAATCATTGAATGTTTCTAAGTATTACAAATTTAGAAATTCTTAGACTTTAAAAATTGTAGTCGTTTGAACATAGCACTGACTTCAGAAACTTTCTGAGTTTTTTCATATTGTATCACTATTTAGATTATTTTTTTTTTAATTCAGAAGTTTGCAATGCCAAATGCGAGTCTGAATAACGAATAAAAACATCATACAGTAGAAAAGTTATATTTATTACAACAAATTATAATTGCTTAAAACGATATACATGAGTATTGTAGTCGTCGATGATTAGGCGTAAAAAGCAAAAAAAATTCTTGCTTGTCAGATGTACTTGACGGAAATCTGACAAATTTATTAATGCCCTTGAAATAAAACGAGCTTATTGCTAAATTGTCGTGTGCTTTCCGCTTTGTTAGTATAATTTAAAGTGATTAAATGTAATCTTACTTTAATATATTTTTTAACAATTTCATTCATCAAAACATCATGGTGTTTTTGGAATATTTTTTCATCATTGTCGTGTTCGAGAACCGATGAGAAGAGTACTTCTGATTTAATTTTGCCCAAAACATTTCATGCGAGTTTACTGACAGTGCAATCTCTCGACATGAAACTACCGCTTTCGGCTTGAGCATTCCGAATTTCATTTTCGCAAAGCTTGCAAACGTAAATGACGTTCAACGTTGGTTGCGTCAAACCACCACGATTTTTTAGTGAAATTAAATTGTCTTTCTCGATGCAACTCTCAGATAGTGACGAATAACATGAGTTACAAGAAAGTCGCTTCGAGAGCTGCAAAACGACGTACCCGGCTACATATTCTATGACGTTTTCCGCTAACTCCGTGAATGAAAAATCTTGTTCATCTGAAAAATCTGAATTCGCGATTTCAATATCATTATCTCGAAACCATTCATTGAAATCATCGTCGGCATCTGCGTTCACATCTTCTGTTTCAATCGCATCATACAGTGACTCGCCTAGCCTTTCTTCATTCACTTTTACAATGTTTTCGCCCGAAGAGGAATTTAAAATTTTTATGCTCTCAAGAGGAAGACAATTACCACCCGAACTCTCACGCAGTTCAGCATGAACGATAATTTTTTTCAGCGCCGATTTCAGTTGCCGTGCATTTAAATTGTTGTTTCTGCCACCATGATTTCTCATGCAGCCGAAGGTCAGTTCAGCGTGGTCCTGACATATTTTGTAAAATGGAATGTACTTTACAAATTCATTTTCAATGCACAAATGCTGATAGAGCGCCATTGCGCTTTCAATGCATATTAAAAAACCTAAAAAACCTGTATGTTGTCGAGAATTAAGCATGAGTTGACCTTGGGCATTTTGGATTGTGAGGAGAACAAGTTTGCACTCGTTGAACTTTTGCACTACTGACTCAAAATTAGCCGCACACAAAGCTTGTTTGTAACCTGCTTGCCTGATACTGCGCGAATTTACAATATCAAACAAATCGTTTATGAGAAGAAAAAAGAATGCCGTGGCAGCGCAACCTTTGAACTCCTCGCGTTTTAAAACATCTTTGCAAAATGTCATGGCGTTTGCGAGTGACCTACTAAATATTTGAGCTGCCAACGGAACATTCATTTTTTTCTTGTCATACTCAACGTGAGCCCCTCTTAATTTGTTACCTAAATAGAGTCCTTCTGTGCTTTGAAGCTCATGTAAGGATATAACGAATCTCCACAAAACTTGTACCATATGTCCATGGTACAAGAGTAGAAAAATTTTTGCTGCACCAAGCGCATTTCGGATGAGCTTCAGCATATGCAGTGGATCGAAGAAGACCGCAACCATCTCACCGGTGATGGGATGCGGAAATGTGGTCTGTAATTTTGTCAGGTCATTAAATTCGCATCCTAACAATTTCATCACTGAAAAATTCGTAGTGGGATCATCGCATGTTACTGATACAACTTTTGCACCCGTCGTATGTAGCGATTGTATAACTTCGGTTAGCAAATTTTTTTTCTGTGCCGCCGACAGACCTCTTGTTAAAAAATAAGCGACAGGAACTTTCCAGCCGTCGTTTATGCATACGACTACAAACATTAGGGCTTCTTTTGCTAAAACGTTTTCGGAGGGAAAATTTGGACCCAAGTCAACGTAACCGCAGTACTTCTCTCCTACAAGCTCAACATGTTTTCGTATAGCAATTTCATAAAAAACTAAAGATAACAAAAGTTTGTTAGTTGCTAATTGTACCCGTTCTGTTATCGTATCAATGGCTTCAGATAAAATTCCTTGTTCTCCATCGATCGATTTATACCACGCAGATATCGTTTTCGGATGAGGCAAAATATTTTGAAATTTTTGACGGATATAATTATAAGCGCGGGGCGAGTAATAATGAATGGTGATGGCAAAAGTTCTCAAAGCGGGCGAATACATGCGCGGGACACTATTAGCAGTAACTTTTTTTTGGAAACGGTCCATGAATTCTTCAATCAACCTACCTAACAAACCCACTTCGTCTGCTTGTTCAGAGCTGAGAAGGTACTTCGCGACGACGTCATCCAGCATTGTTCTGAGTTTCGCAATTTTTTCATCTTTATACCTCACTTTGTCATTTGCAGCTTTCAACTTCTTGGCATGCTCTTTTTGTAGAAATAGAATCCTTTCTCGAAGCCGTTTTTTCTCGGGAGAATTGTACAACAGCTCTGCAGAAACTTGCGTGCTGCTGTCGCTAAATGATTGAGCAAGGGTTCCGGGGGGAAAATCCTGTGGCAAAACTGTAATGGCCTTGTCGACTTTTTGTTTCGGTTGCTCTGTAAAAAGATAAGGAGATTGCTTTGTAAAGTGATGAGGAGCGTAAAGTGATAATAAAATAAAGGTCGTGCTGTTTTTACCGCTTAACACGTTGTAGACAACTTCGGTTAGTGGGTTTTCTATTGAAGCAAGATCTCCATCGTGAGAGCAATGCGAGTCCTTCATATGTACATCTTTCGAAGCACTAACGATTTTATCCCATGTTGACTGAGCTGTTGAAAATCATGTACATTAGGTGGAGCAAAGAATGTATCAAATGTTAACGTCTGTCACATTATTTGCAGGTTTTATTGTAGATAACATTTTCTACATTACGAAAAAATTCTTTTTAATTCAATAATTTTCCTAAACGACTAGACTTAGAGAAGTAGGAAATTTGAAATTTTTATACTTTTTTTGAGAATTTTTCATAATGTAAAACATTTTTGAACTTCTAAAAATCTCTGAATTCTTATTTGGAAAATATTTTAATATAAAATTTTTTAAATAATTGGAATGTTCCAGTCACTCACATTTTCACAGCCTATAAAATACGAATAAGAAATTCTACTTTTAAATTTTAATCCTCAAATGTGGGAAACCTCAAAATTATTTCAATTTTAGAATAACGAATTAAAAAATTTTTCATTTCCGAATTCTTAAGTTCACAAGAATCGGAAATGTCTTGAATTAATATATTGAAAAATTATAATATAATATGATTGAAACATAATTAATATATAATAAAAATATATAATTAATCTTATTGATATTAAAATTTATATTTATTGTATTATTTATTCATTCAAATTCTGAATTATATTTTATTTTGTTGATTATAACTCTTTATATTCATATAAAAATGAAATATATAATGGAAATATAATTAATATATTTGAAGAATATTATTAATAGAATATAATTAAAATTTAACTGTTTTTCGACTTTTCAGCAACAAATTTTATTAATTTTGTTAATTCATGATTAAAATTTTTAATTATTATCAATTAAAATTTTTCTTTATTCTATTAATTATGAAGCATAAGCGAACGTTCATATTTGATACTATTTAATAATACATGAATAAGGATACTAGATCCCAGCATACCATTATTTGGAGATGATTCTGCGGTATTCCGGGAATTGGAAATATTTGATTGACATTCTAAATCAATGTCAGTGCATGTTTCCATAAGTTTTTCAACAGGTAAAGGCGATGAATCATTGTTGAATAATATTTGGCTACGATTTGTTTGAAAAAAATTTTCCTCAATATGTTCGGAGCAAACACGAGCATTTTCCCAACATTTTGTGGCATCCTGGGACAAACCCAACATGTTGATCCACATTTGACGTTTCTCGGGATCTCTTGGAAATCTAGAAATAATTTAAAATGTTTCTTAACAAAATCTACAACATCATGACATGTCGCACAGTTGTTTTAGATTTTTTAACAATTTTGCACTGGGATTTTTGTACTCTCACTTTGAGTCCAAAAACACATAGCAGGATTCTTTTTGCATAAAATAATGAAAGTAGATTAGCAAATTTTTATTTTATTTCAATAAATTCTTAAATCACTATTACATTGCATAACTACTTGCAAATTGTAAATTTTAATTACCTTAAATTTTATCATTTCATATAAATTCAAACAAAGGTATTCCCAAAATTTTTTCGTTATTCCTTCTCGAAAAAAAGACATTTATATTATTTGTGATAAGGGAATACTACACAATTTATAAAACAAAAAGTTTGTAATTATTGCAAGAAAAGTTACCTGTGAAACGTGATTTTTTTCGCCGTGTTTTGCATCGGGTTTTATTTCCAATTCCGATGATCATCACGGTTGTTGCATAAGCGCAAAACACACTTTCCCATCGCTGGGAATTTCGAAAAGAATATTACACGGAATGAATAAATAAATGAATAAATAAGGAACAAACAAATCAAAACATTCAGAACTCGCAGCTCGGATAACAACAATCAACTCGGATTGCACTTGGCGCACACTTGGCGCAACTTGGCGTGTTGGCCAGTGTTGGCAACCAATCAGAAGTGGGGGCCACGAACCTCACCGCTCTCGCCGCAACTACTGTCACCCGCTGGCTTACCTTCCGCCTCTATATTCCTATGTCTATAGTTCCGATTCGTAAAGTCTCGAATAGCTTATTGTCCCGGGAACAAAATTACCCAAACAAATAGCACTTTCAGACTGGTCATTCTCGGTAGGTTGAGGTTGTTCCGCGGTAGGTTGGTTTTATAGGGTTCTATATCTATATATACGATGGAAGGTAAATGTATAGATATACAATCCTATAGACTTCTCTATAGACGATTTTACCTTTTCAGGCCCCTCTGTCCCGTGAAAGTCCTCGACGCTGCGATGGAGATCTGGCATAACGTTGTACCTCTGCGCCCGGGGCACATCAAGACGCTGTTGCTGTTATTGTGCTATGGCCTGCAAGGTCGCCTGATTTTGCTGGGCCATCGTGGCCATGGTGGTCATGAACTGCTGCATCATCTCTTGCAATTGTGCTCCGGGTTGCATCTGCACTCCCGCACCCGCGTTGCCATTCGAAGGCTGATTCACTTGGTTTTGGTGAGAATTTTCGAAATCATTTTCGTTAACCATCTTCCCTTGCCACTCGCGCACTTTATTGTCTCTGACCGACCCGGTTACTACTCGCGTGCAAAAATGTGGTCCGACCAAATCCGAATTTCACGTTGGAATCCCACTTCTGATCTGTTTAATACCGGTGTCAACAATAATCCCGAACTCCCAACTATTAAAAACAACTAATATTTATTTGCAATTCAAACAACTTCCACTCGAAAAATTACAGTCTTCGTATACGCGCCACGCGCCACGTCTCTTTTTCTCCTGCCCACGCAACGATCTCCGCAATCCGACCCTCTCAACGTCCACGAGAGAAAAAGCCACGTCGACCCACGCCACCGCCACTCTTCTCCCCTCTCCCTTTCGCCCTCTACGCGCGTTGCGCTCGCACACAGCCCCGGCACACACGCGCTCACACATAATCAACGAGAATAATGTAAAATCAAAACAATAATTATTATATATAATGTATCAAATTTATTAGAAACAAATATTACTGTTATATATGTCGGAAAAATGGGTTTTAAGAAAATGATTTTTTTTGAAAATCGCTTATTTTCACAAAATACGTAATAATTGGAAGACGAAAGGTCGAATTGTTGTATTTAATCGTTTTTTTTTAAACGCGAGAAAAAGAATTAAGGCGAAATATGTTAATCTAGGTGAGGTTTTTTTTTTAAACACACGAAAATGTGTTTGTTTGCTGAGTCGAAATAAGCCATTTTCTAGAAATATTATATTTTGTAAGACCTTTTTTTCATCGCGGGAGATAAACAGTAGTATTACCAGAAAAATCAATAAATTGTAAATAATGATAATTAAAAAAAAAATTTCCGTAATCTTGAGCTGAAAAATGTTAAGCCTTTTTTTAATTTGCGGTTTCACAGTCCTGACAATTTTTTAATTACAACTCAAAGCATATGCTTTTTGCAGACTTTAAAGTCTTCAATTGAGGGACAAAAAAATAATTTCTATTCCAATTTTTTCTACAAATTACATTTCAACCACAAAAAAATTTAACAAAAAAACGTGAAAAAAATGAAGGGGTCATTATATCCGGATGTTTGATCTACATGATTTTAGCTGGAATCTGGATTTTGCAACTTTTTCAGTGATCATGGAAAAATCTATTATTTAAATCAATGTTCATTTTTTTCGTGCAAGTGGTTTCAAGTAATAAATAAAATTTTCATCGATATATACTTAATTTCTACTTACGAATTTATTTTCCTTTCCAATAGCAAAGCACGCTGAATTTCACCTTACTTATATTTACCAACAATTACCGACAATTGTCAGTAATAATAAATTGTTTATCAATAATTGTACTAACAATTGTATCAACAACTTAAGTTGCAAAGTCACGTTTCACGTATAATATATAACTCGGCCATATGGGGTTATATCACTGACAACACTTGCGTGGACAACCACGCATGCGCAACATATGTGGTTTCGTTTTTTGTTTTTACAACATACGTGCATCTCAATCGGACAAATTATTGCACGCATGCGTGCGCTCCTTAGACCATATAGTACATGGAGTCTAGTGATGGGCGATACCTACTCGATACTTTGAGGTACTCGATACTTCGATGCTTGATACCGATACTTTGAAAGTCGATACTATCGAGTATCGATACTTTTACTCTTGGTATCGCCGCCTCGATATTTAACTTTTAAAGGTAACTAGGGCAGAGGGCAGCCTTGGTTACCGGGCAACTTAACCTTACCCTTCTTTACTTACACCTTGTTTGTGTCAAACAATATCAACAACGCCGTTTGTTCCTGCCGTTCCTGCCGTCATATGAAAATCAAAAAGAAGGTTCTTCATCCATTTGCATCATGTAAGTATTATTTTTATACAATCTATAAAGATAAAAATAAATGATTCTTCATGTTGAAGGATAGCTTATAAGCATTATTTCAATAATTTTATGATTTTTAGTTACTCAAAAAGTACATAAAACAAAGTTCATAACCTCAACCTCTCTATTCGTAGAATGTCAGAAGGTACTCAAAAAGGCTCGAAAGTATGGAGGTATTTTTAGAAAATTCCGGACAACAAAAATGCAGCAAAATGCAATTTGTGCACACAGAAAGTGGAAAACAAAGGAAACACGTCCAATTTATGGAAACACCTTAGGGCGAAACATGCTATTCATACTTCGTCAGAAGAAAACAACGAGCCAGTCGCGTCAACATCAAATGAAAATTCGAATGCTTCGTCATCAACGGTAAATTGATAAATTATAGATTAAATAATATAAAAACCTCGGTACTTGCTTGAATAAATATTATTAGATTTTTTCTTCAGTAGCAAAACAGTGGAAAATGTTTTCTTTTATATATATACATATATTTTACAATAAACATTCGGCACGTAATGTTTCAGATTTTTTTAAAAAACATTTTACTGCTTCTGAACTTTTTCAGAACATTTTAAAATATTTTGTGCTGACTAGCTTGTTATTCAACAAACGAACGTCTCAATGATTTGACTTTTCTCGACAGTTATTTCTTCATTTTTTTTTTACGTTTTGACATTATTGATATTTTTGACCATCCATCATTGGAAAATCTGTCAACAATATTTTTACCCTCCTGAACTGTAAAAGCTGTTTAAGGTGTTGTAAAACGCAGAATTTAAAAAATTCCGTAAATTTTGTAAAATTTGCTAATTTGCTAAAATCCTTCAAAAATTTTGTGAGAGGTTGTATATAATTTGTCAAAAATATAATAATTCTGAGATATAGTCAAAGTGGCAAATATTTTTAATTTTATCTTGTCTGTTTTTTTATTTTGAAACTCCAAAATTTCAAGTTGACAAAGTTTTGAAACCCTACCGGATCGAGTGAAACGGTTTCACGAGGTTTCATTGCGTTTCAGGAGGTTTCGTGAGGTTTGGCAGAGTTTCGCACAAGTTTCGTTTTGTCAAAATACAATTAAAATGTTCTTTGTGGTGTTAGGAGTAAGTCAAGTTACGTTAATTTTGTTTTTTATTGTAAAAAAATTAGATTATTTTGCTAGCTACTTTGCAGTATTTATTTATAATGTGCATTTAAAAATTTTTTTGAATTGCAGAATATTACGATATCTTAATAATTTATTGTAGTTGATGATACTAAAGTTGCTTCGATTTATACTGGTATACCATTAGTCAAGCTCGGTCGAGTCTATAATTAAATACGTTATTTTATGACATCAATATAAAAAAGGGAAACCTTCTGAAACCTCGTGAAACGCTATAATATTCAGTGAAACCTCATGAAACGGTTTCACGAGGTTTCACCGACCCAGTAGGAAAGCAAAATAACAAGTTTTTAATTTTGGAGCCACTGTTTGTTGTACATTTTCTGCCGTGAATTTTATTTTATTCTAAAATACGAGGGGGGACCCAAAAGTAACGGGAATTAGGTGGTGGGGGGACCGCGGAGGGGGAAGAATTTTTCTAGTGAAACGAATTTTTCCGTTTCGGCGAAAACGTGAAATGGCTGAGTGCGGAGAGCAACGCGCGGCTGTAGAATTTTGTTTTTTGTTAGGAAAAACACCCGCGGAAACCCTTGTGATGCTGAAAACAGCTTATGGGGATAATGCTTTGAGTCAAACGCGTGTGTACGACTGGTTTTCGCGTTTCAAGAATGGAGAGATGTCAATAGAAGACCAACCTCGTTCTGGGCGCCCCTCGACTTCAAGAACGGACGAAAACATTGAAAAAATCAACATTCTTGTTCATGAAGACCGTCGCCGAACCATCGATCAACTTTGTGAGATGTCTGGATTGTCATGGAGTTCAATTCAGAGGATTTTAACTGAAGATTTGAGCATGAGGAGGATTGCAGCCAAATTTGTTCCTCGCCTTCTCTCCGACGATCAAAAGGAGCGTCGACTTCAGACCTGTCTTGAGCTGCAAAATCAGTTGGATGAAGACCCAGATTTTTTTCTCAAGGTTATAACTGGCGATGAATCATGGTGCTATGGCTACGACCCCGAAACAAAGCAGCAATCAAGCCAATGGAAGACACCTCTCTCGCCTCGTCCAAAAAAGGCACGCCAAGTGAAGTCCAACATCAAGACATTGCTCATTTGTTTCTTCGATTGCAGAGGTATTGTGCACGCAGAATTTGTTCCTCCAGGCCAAACGGTCAACCAACACTTCTACTTGGAGGTTTTGAAAAGGTTGAGGGAAAACATCCGGAAGAAAAGAGCGGATCTTTGGCGCACAGGAGATTGGTTCTTCCACCACGACAATGCACCTGTCCACACAGCGCTGTCCGTGAAGAAATTTTTGACCAAAAACGGCATGACACCGATTGTTCACCCCCCCTATTCACCGGACCTTGCCCCCTGTGACTTTTTTTTGTTCCCTAGACTCAAAAGGGACATGAAAGGAAAACGTTTTGGGACTGTAGAAGAGGTGAAACAAAAATCGCTGGAAGGTTTAAAAAACATTGAAAAAAATGAATTTCAGAACTGTTTTGAACACTGGAAAAAAAGATTGAACAAGTGTATTACAGTCAATGGGGGATACTTTGAAGGTGATAAAAATTGTGTGTGAAAAAATTTGTCAATAAAAAAGTTGTAACACAATTCCCGTTACTTTTGGGTCCCCCCTCGTACACCCTAGTAAATTTGAACCTTATAAAAACCTTATAAGGAACTGATTTTTTTGATAAGAATGTATTTGATAAAATCTTATAAAAAAAATCTTAAATTTTTTATATAAATACTTTTAAATAAATTTCAGTTTCTTATAAAGTTTTTAAAGGTCACCTTATCAAAAATTGAATTCTTATAAAGTTTTTATAAGGTGCGCGTTATGAGAAATTAAATTCTTATAAGAAATAACATTTTCTTATAAGGTTTTTATAAGGTTCAGAATTACTAATTAAATAATAAAAATGTCACTTTAAATGTTTGTATACATTTGTTACAGTCAATCACATCAAGTGAGTCAACCAAGCTGACCAAGCGCAGTAACGATGAATCTGAAAGTGGACCTAAGACAAAACGAATAGCTGATGGAAAAATTG
Source organism: Platygaster robiniae (assembly GCA_028476575.1). Lineage (NCBI taxonomy): Eukaryota > Metazoa > Arthropoda > Insecta > Hymenoptera > Platygastridae > Platygaster > Platygaster robiniae. The sequence continues at coordinate 41,879,914 of CM052021.1, forward strand.
ACGCCATGTTTGGATCTATTCGATCGTATAAGGGTAAAATTTTTTAAGAAGTCGGTATTCACCATTTGCCTATTACATTAAAAATGATAACAAAATCATTAAGACTAATCAAAAACAGAAAAATCTAAAACTTTGGAAATTGAATTCTTATAATTCAGTATAATTTTTAGAGTTGAAATAATTTTTCTAGAAAATTAAAAAAATCCAAAATACAATGAAAATTAGGATACGTCCTCAGTATTTAGGGTTTTTATAAACTTTTTTTAAAACCTTATATAAAATCCGGATAGTGAATAATTAAAAAATCAAAAAATCCATGAAATGCTAAAAATATTGAAAACTTTGAATATTACATCATCAAATTCGAGAAATATTTATAAAATTTAATCCGTATGAGATTATTAAAAATCCTTCGAATGATACAAACTCTGAATAAATACTAACTGAATTATATGAAAAAAAAACTGTTTTCTAAAAAATCTCAACAAATCTATATATTTTGGAATTCTAGAACATTAAATTATGAATATGCTATTGATCTAAAAAAAATCTAGAAAACACAAAGAAATCTTTAAAAAAAAAAAAAAAAAAAAAATGAGAACGCTGTAAAACATAAAAGATCTATATAAATAGGACTTTATCATCAATTCATAAAATTACTAAGAATAAATCGAAATTCGCATTTTACAGCATCGAGGTTTTAAAATCTCTGTAGCTGTCTACAAAAATTACAAAAAATGTTAATGGCCCTTTCCATTTAAAATTTACCGGTCCATTCGGGACCTAACTTTAGGTTCCAGCGAAACTTTATTATGTTGTTTTTTAGTCCATTTAAATAGGCCCAAGTTAAACCTTTTTGCTGAAAAAAATTTATTTTCGATTTTATAGCCATTCTTATTTTAAGAGTAGATATCAATATTTTTCGCCTAGAGCAATCACTTTTCTTTGAATGCCCATAAATTTGTCAAAAATCGACGGATTATGAAGGTTGAACCCTTAAAATGTTAGCTATTATTCAAATAGCTCTTAAACAAAAAATTTTTGCTAGTGGAGATTTTAGGATATAAAAGAATAAATGATCTACTTTATTCACAAAAAATTAAAAAAAAAAACGCATTTTGAGATTTTGAACTTAAAAAAAAATAAAACTTTTTGTTTGTTGTCAAATAGGAATTTGTTTATAACATTCGGATAATTTTTGTTATAGTGTCTTAATAGTGTCAGTAATTAAGAACATTTTAAGGGTTCAATCTTCAAAATCCATCGTTTTTGACAAAGTTGTGAGCATTCAACAAAAATTGATTGCTTTTGGCGAAAAATATCAATATTTACTCCTAAAATAAAAATGGCTATAAGATCGAAAAAAAAAAAAATTTTTGGAAAAAAGGTTTAACTTGGGCCTCATTAAATGGACCAAAAAACGACATGAAAAAGTTTCGTTCGAATCTAAAATTAGGTCCCGAATGGACCGGTCGATTTGAAATGAAAAGGGCCTAATACGATTGTTAACATTTTTTCAAAAATCGATTAAAATCATTAAATTTTTTAGAAACTTGATTTTCAAAGCATCGAATTTCAGACAGTTTTATAGAAATCCATAATAATATCAGATAATCCTTAAAGTTATATAAATGCCAAAAGTATTTTTCTCATAAGTTTATCTTGCCAGTTTTCCTATTAGAGTTAACTTACTAAATTTTGTCTTTGAACTTATAAATGAAACTTCATTAGGTGCAAATATTTCCATTTTATGAAAACTTCTCTAGGAGTTTATTAAACCTATGATGTTCAACGTTGAAACTTATAAATAATAAAACACATCAGTTTCTATACAGTATCTTCTAAGAACGTAGTTAAGTATTTGTAATAAAAAAAATAAAAAAATGTACTAATACATGTCATACATAAAAAATTAATGTATAAAATGAAAATATATTTTTTATAAAAGTATAATCCGTGTGAATACAATAGCTATATATTATAGGGAAATTTACGCATTTGCAATTATTTTAATAAAAGTTCGGGCATTTATTGAAAAATTGCTTTTTTTTTTTTTATAGATGGAGGGAAAAAAAATGCAGCGTTGACCAATGCGTTATTGTTCATGATTGCTGTAGACGACTTGCCGCTCATGACATCTGACAAACCAGGCTTCAAAAAATTTTGTCAAGTCGCTGTGCCCTTGTACAAACCACCCAGCCGGAAAACTGTAACAAGGTTTATGGAAGAAAAGTACCGAACACTAAGTGAAAAGGTGAAACATGATTTGTCTAAATTGAAAAGCTTGTCCTTGACAACAGACGCCTGGACCGAATCAAATACTGCTAGAAGCTATTTAGGTCTTACTGTCCATTATCCCGATCCGAATAACCCTGCGAAAATTCTGTCAATCAATCTAGGATGCTTTCACCTTGACCAGAGCCATACCGCGGAGTATTTAGAATTAGAGTTATCAGAATTATGTACTCAGTGGCGTATCCAAAGATCTTCGATAGATGTAATTGTCAGTGACAATGCTGCCAACATAGTTAAAGCAATAAAAAACTTTGTGGGCGCTTCCCTCCATTTACCCTGTTTCGGGCATACTATTCAATTAGTCCCTACGGTCGCTTTTGGTAGTATTCCATCATTGAAAGATATCATTGACAAGGTGAAAAAAATTGTGACATTTTTTAAAAAAAGCAACAATGCAGCGGATGAATTACGCCGGCTTCAGATAGAGGCAGGGAAAACTGAGGGAACCGTTCTCATGTTGCTTCAAAAGGAGCCTACGAGATGGAATACAACTTTTTTCATGCTCGAAAGATTTACTTTACTCGCCCCAACAGTTAGCTCAGCTCTGTTTAACTTGCCCTCAGCCCCTGAAATGCTGTCAGCGACTGATAGGAATGTTATTGTCGAAGTAATTGATATTTTAAAACCAATTGAACAAGTTACGAGAGAATTATGCGCTGAAGATGTCTCATGTAGCAAAGTGATTCCAATCATACATTGTTTAAACGTTAAGATCCAGTAAAAAGAGCCAAATTCAGAGATAGGGATATTTTTACAAATGCGTCTAATAGAAGAATTAGACACGCGATTCGGGCAGTACGCCGAAATGCATCCAATTTTGGTTAAAGCGACGTTGTTGGATCCTCGTTTCAAGAAACTTTACTTAGATCAAATGAATTTTAGGCTTCCAGTGTCAAAAGCAATCAGGGATATTTCAAATGAGATCAAAAATTTCGAAAATCCTGCCTCAGTTGATGTAAACGCCAACATTTCTGTAGAAAAAAGTGATGATGTTTGGAGTGTTCACGAAGAAATTTCAAAAAAAAAAACAGTCCAAGACCCTGATGAGCTAGCTAGTCTTCAGTCAGCTGAATTGCGAAATTACCTTGCCCAAGACCTCGTTCCAAGACATTGCAATCCCTTACAGTATTGGGAGGAAAAAAAACACTCCTTTCCTTCTATTTACCCCGTCGCGAAAAAATACCTAAGTATTCCTGCAACGTCTGTGCCCTCTGAACGTTTATTTTCGAAAGCTGGTGTTATTGACACAGAAAGAAGAAACAGATTAAGCGCCGATCACTTGTCACAGTTGGTATTTTTGTCTAGTATTAAGGAAGAAGATTGGGGCTTCTAATGAAACAACTCAAGTTTAATTGTGATACAATGTGAAAGAAAGTTCCTATATCAATAAATAATAAATGTTAAATGAAGCCTGAAAAAATGTAGTTATTTTTTCCTTAATTTTTTCTAGCAGGTATGACATATTCAGAAAAGTAATTTTCTGTTTCCGTTAGATCTATTTCTTAAAGAACGCATTCACATCGCAGGTACGACCAAATTTAGCTGTGTTATAAAATTCGTATGAAATTTACACATTTCGTGCAAGCTAATTCATCGGAAAGTATCAATGTTGGTATTCTTAATTCGTTAAGGTAGTTGATAAAAAATATAAATGGAAACATTTTGGTTGCGGTTTTATTTAAGATATGTTCGTATTTTTCAATAAAAAATCCTTTTTTAATTCCAGTATAATTTATATGATTAGAATATTTATGATTAAGTTAGTTACATTCATCAATAAAACTTTGAGTGGAAGATGCTAATTAAGCAATAGTATAATCCATTTTTCCAAAAAGACGAAAATCGTTCTCTAAGCGTAGTTGCTACTGAGTTATATTATACTTAAAATATGTTCAATTCTATGTTACAATCAATAACTGAAAACACCGATACTTTTATTCGATACTTTGGCATCGATACTTTTGAGTATCGGTATCGTATTGGATCGGTATCGGTAATTGAAAGTATCGAGTACTCGGATTTCGATACTTTTTTCAAGTATCGCCCATCACTAACATGGACTGCTAGTTGGCCGCCATTTGTTCGTCGCACATAGGAGAAATGGACGTGACGTTATAAGGGTACGAAGCCCTACGAGTGGCGTCGATCGTACGCGAACTGCCGCGTACCCTGCGTAAACACAAGTGACAACAAACAGTCGTCAAATACGTCAAATACAGTCGCCAAATTGAGCCAAAAAATGAATAAAAAAATTTTCTAATAGAAAAGTGTTCATGTCAAGAAATGTCATCTTCGCACTATTGTTTTATCTGCGGGCAGATTAAAGATGACCCGGGAAGTAGAATTTCTTACCACAAGTATGTATCTTTCCTACTTTATTTTTATCCGATGTTTTAAAAAAAGTAACAAGAATTAATTTATTTTGAAATTTTCTCATAGGATTAAAGCAGGTAGGGAAAAAGAATGGCTTGGTTTCTTTGGCATAACTTTGGAATCACTGAAAAGCCAACCTCGATTTGCCCTGTTTTGCAACAGACATTTTGCCCCCTCAGATTTCGATTGCAATGAGCAAAATAAAAAACGCGTTCTTAAAAAAGGCTCAACTCCTTCAATTCGTTTTATCGACGAGTATGTATCAAAATTCTGCTATTTAAAAATGCATACACTATGTCGTTTCCTCCTGCTATGACTGTTATTAACTTTGTTATGAATTTTACAGTGAAACATTGCAAGCTCGGAAAATTCGACTGATCAAGTCGGACAATGATACTGATGAATGCGAAAGATCAGTTATTAAATTGGATTTTTTCAAAAATAGCCAACCTGTTGACGCATCGGACAAAAATTGTCGTAAAACGTGCATTTACTGTCGAGATACAGTAACTGTTAAAAAAGGATTATCTTATTTCAAGTATGTTGTGGTTGAATATATAATACTAGTATACTTTTATAAGTATATAATTCGTATTACATTTTCGATCTTGATTCAACATAATAACCGATATTGAATAATTGATTTTAAATCAAAAATTTTCAATTTGGAAAAATTAATTGTCAAGAATCAAAGTAATTTTTTTAAATCATTTTTTTTTTAATGTTTACTCATTTTCGTTCAACGTACGATTTTTAATATGTATTAATCATTTATTTTATATTCCATTTTAATTTAACTTTAAATTTTGTGTGTGAGTATGAAAAAATTTCACAGTTACAAAGCATGCAAATATTGTTAGTTTCCCTAAAGATGCATGAAAGAAGTCATGGATAGACGCTTGCAACCTAAAGGAACCCATCCCAGGAAATGCACGTTTGTGCAGCATTCATTTCGAACCGCACCATTTTTTGAAATTGCCATGCTACGGGCGTGCCATTCTCGAAAAAACTGCAATTCCTACTTTGTTTCTGCACAACCGTGAGAAGTTGGTGATATTTTTGTTGTATTGCTTTATTTTCCACTGAACTTTTTTCTCAATGACAATTTTTTGTTCGCGATAATTTTTTGTCAACACTGATTATCTACAATGAGTTCTAATTGGTATAATAATAATGAATATTATTATAGAAGCACGGACGCGAATTTGATGGAAGTATCATCTTCTGGCAACACCAATGGGGAGTCTGTGTCCATGGATGCTGTAAATGGTAATAATGATACATAAAATTTTTGCTCTGAACTTAAAAAAAAAAAAAAAAAAAATTATAGCAAATAAAGTACATGTCAAGAATAATAAGATTTATGAACAATAAATTCATCATTTGCCAGAGGTAACCAACAGTGGAGAGGACGCAATTTCAAACAGCAGCAACAGGAATGTAGATTTGTTGGGGAAAAGCATCGAAACCAATGGTATTTTTTTCCTAGAAAATTTTACTAAAAAGCCATGGGCTGAGTAGCCCTACTAATAAGATTTTTAATATATCTTTTAATTTCCAGCCAATGAAAATTCAGAAAATGAGAAAATGGACAGCGAGCCCCATACTGACGACGAAAGCGCACAATTCACTCCAGCAATCACTTCTACTCCTTGCAGTAGCCGCAATCAGCGTAGGCTTTTCAAGAGATTGCAGCCAGATCAGGAAGGTACGTTTCGAAAGACGAGTAGGGTCTATTATTCGGCCTTTAACCGTCACATCATTAATGGAATCTTGTTTTAAAAATGTCAAAAACAATAAATATCATGGTAAATGTTCCATAATTGAAATGGACTAATTCTCTTTCACTGGGTGTGATATGTTTTGAATAAAATTTTCATAATTTATCATTTTTCGGCATTAACTACCAAGTTCTGTGTAATTTTTTTATTTAACTAATGACAAAAAGATAAAAACACTCATCAAAGAATGAGCTGATAATCTATCTACATAATTTGAAATTTTTTCGTTTGTTTTTTGTTTTTTTTTTTTTTTTTTTTTTACAGTTCTGGAATGAATAGAAACAATTGTTTATTTACTTTACGTTAAATCATTATAACAAAAATACTACAATGAGAAATTTAAGACTTAAAAATCAAGTATTTCCTATTTCAGATAACTGCATTTTGAAAGAATTCATATCAACAATTTTTTTTTTTTGTTTTGTGATAATGAAATAACTAAGATGCATATTTTGAAAAAAAAAAAAAAATTGCATATATAAATTGAAAAAAATTTCAATAAAGAATCGAAAACAAATTACATATTATTAACCACTTGTGGTAACTCATTATTTTACTTTTTAATAACTCACTTCCTGTTTATGATAACTACTTCAATTGTATAACACCTAATGATCTTTATTTGATATTATTTTTTAATGAACTTTATAGTCCGTGAAATGCATTTTATACTATAATGTCATTATTTTCATTTATGAATAATTTCATGGATTTATCCATCCAGAAATACTTCATGCAATTGTGTATAAAGAAAGATGTTAACAAATTCAGTTACACCATCCATTACTGCTTAGGTTTGTCGGACCATTCTTACGTTGAGAAGATGCAACCGAAAGTGAAAAAGCCACGTCATGCAGGGGACATTGGGCCGTTGCATATGCAAACTCCGCGATCAACGAGAAAAAGTTTCAAACTCATGCAGTCTACCATTCAGCAGCAAAGACACAAAATTGATCTTCTACGAAAACGAGTCGTTTACAAAACCAAAAGAATTCGAAACTTGCTCGGTGCAGTTGAAGAAATACGAAAAAAAAATATGTTAAGTGAAAGGGCGACAGAAGAAGTTATGGTAAGCAGCAAAACTTAATGAAATCGTAAGATTAATTACAATTTCGAGATTCCCAGAATCACGCAATTACAATGTCTGGCGAAATTTGATAGCTTTATCTTGATAACAATCTAAGAATTCGCGAACTCTATAGAAAAATTACAATTCAGAAAACTCTTAAAATTATGTTGTAACTCTTAAAATTTCGATGATTTGCAAAATCATTGGAAACTTCTACAATCATGGAAAATCTTGAGAATGATTGAAAATCATTTAAAATAATAAAATTACATTAAAAATTGTAATTTTAGAATTTCCATGCATATAACTATAAAATTGTGATTTCAAATGGAATTGGAAATGATTTAAAATCACTCAATTATTATAATGTATTGTTTATTTATATTCATATATATTATATGATTTATCTACACGATTGATAGCTGTAACAGCTTTTTGCGTATAAACCGGTGATCATAGCTTTATGTATGATAACAAAGTCACATGTAATTTTGAGATTTTCGAAACTCTATATTTTCTGTAAGAAAAATTACGTATCGGTTCCTTTTTGGCGCTCGAAAATACAAATGCGATGATACTTTCTCGTCGAAGATCATATTGTACCATTGTGTGGGATAATAAAAACTTGGCTAACTTGACTATAATTATTGGCACTATTATTTTACACATCATGAACAAAACTTTTCATCTTTTTTTTAAATTTAGAATGAACTGCCAGAGACTCTACGTGTCTTCAATAAAAGAACGTCGCAGAAGAAAAGACAGCAGTACGACGCACAGTTGCGCCAATTCGCTCCGACCCTCCAGTTTTATTCCTCGAGAGGCTACGATTTTGTGAGAAAACAATTTGGGAATCTTTTACCTGACCTTTCAACGATTCGACGATGATTGTGTTCCACGCATGGGCGTCCAGGATTCAACCGAGACGTTTTGGAAACCTTGAAGAAAACTGCTGAATCGACAGGAGAACCGATTGTCTGCAACTTGGTGGTTGACCAAATGGCTTTGAAAATGCAAACTGTGAGAAAGCATGGACAGCGTTTTGGCTACGTTGATTGTGGTACCGATCCATTTACTGCAAAACCAATTTTTGAATAAAGCAATGAAAAAGCGAACCACGCTTTAGTTTTCATGATCGTGGATCTGAAAGGCCGGTTCAAGGCTACGCCAGCGTATTTTTTGAATAACACGCTTACTGGAGCTGAACACGCCAACTTGGTCACCATAATGTTGCAACTACTCGATGAATATAAAATAAATGTTCATTCACGTACGATAGCGATAGAACAAACAGCACCATGGCCAAGGTATTAGGTGCCAACATCAATACAGAAACCGAAGCTACTCATTTCTCTTTCCCGCATCCAACTGAAGGGGGAGGAATCACTCTGTCTACGTCTTCCCAGATCCGTCGCATATGGTGAAAAATGTACGCAACGCTGTAGCAGAAACTGGCCCCTTTTACGACGCAGACAAACAGATTGTAGATTGGGACCATATTTTGACTCTTGTGGCGATTCAAAATAACGAAGGACTCTATATGACGAAAGTGACAGAGAGGCATATACATATTAATGAAAATAAAATGAATGTACGTTTGGCAACTCAAGTTCTCAGCGATTCAGTGAGCAAGGAATCGAATTATCTGGAACCTAAGATCATCGATACCCGGGATGAAGAACGCCACACAACTGTCGGGACAGCAAAATTTTGTAGCACCTTTAATGATGCATTTGACATGCTCAACTGTCGCAAGAGGTACGGCAATAACCCATTGAAATAGACTTTTAGGATCGCATTATGCGAAGAAAACAAAGAAAAACTGCAAAATCGAGCAGAAGAAATAGAAAAATACGTTTGGGGACTCAAGGATGGGAAAGGAAGACCAGTTTTATCTGGGCCGAGAAAATGCGGCTTTTCCGGCTTCATTGTTTGCCTTAGAAACATGTTCGCGCTTTACGAGGATCTCCGTACAATATGCGGGTATGAATATTTGTTGACGTACAAATTGTTGCAAGATATGATCGAGACATTTTTCTCTGCGGTTCGTATAAGAGGTGGGTTTTGCAACAATCCAACATGCTACCAGTTCCAATATGCCATGCGCCGTCTCACTACCCGACAGCAAGTTGCTCAATTTGAGAATGGAAACTGTGCCCTTGACGATATACCCTTCCTAACTGCATGTTGTTCGAAGAAAACAGTTAAGAGTACAGAAAACAACGACGCATCAATTGTTGAAAACGAGGAAACTGATCACTACGCGAAATCTTTTGACGATTACGATTTTGAGGAGAACGAGCTTTTCGAATTCAACTTGGAGATACCATCTGAATATGTCCAAGATGTCGTTCGCTATATAGCAGGATACATCGTCAAAAAATTCAAAGAAGGATGTTCGGTCAAAACTTGCCACGACTGTTTTGAAAGCATCGCAGGGGAACCTGGTTCATCCCGATTAATTGACATTAAGAGTCGGGGCTTTTTGGCCTATCCATCCGAAGAACTTTTCAGTGTGTGTTTGTTGATCGAACAGATTATTCGATCGAGTAACGATATTTATAAATCAAGTTTTGAAAAAGAAGTTATGCAGAGAGTGACCTCTTCGAAGAAAAAACGATTTTTTTCGTCGGAACATTTCGAAGATTCGCAGGAGCATTATTCAGAATTACTAAATTTTGTTGCACAAATGTATTTGGTGATTCGAATGAACCATGAAGAAGAGAAAAATTTGAAAGTGGAAAAATATGTTAGGCATTTACATAAAAAAATCGTTCTCTTCCGCCATCAATAAAAGAAAACTTTTTACCTTGGAAATGTAGTCTTATTTTCTTATAAATTTAATAATTTATTATATATTCTATATTTCATGTAATACATTATATATTCAATATATGACAAAAATTATATTACATGTAATGTTTTATGCATTTGTTTTTATATTCATTTATTTAATTTATATATATGTATATATATTTATTATGACTTTCATAATATGGTTTTCTTATCCTCATAAAATATGAATCCTACATTTTTTATGTGACGAAAATGTCATATTTTATTGCCCTTAATTGTGAATATTGTAGGATATTGTTGCATAAACTGTTGTTTCACACCAGGTATCATATTAAACATTTTTCCTACACGAATACTCGCGCTTTACAGTTTGAATAATGTTTCGCAAAAATTATAAATTGTTAGGCAACGGAATATTATGATGTTGCGCACCTAACATGCATAGGGCCCGCAGTGCGTTCATACGGCACTGGACCCTTATGACGTCACCATCATCGACGAAACCTTTTACATTGCCTCTTATGGAGAAAGAGCAGTCCATGTACTATATGGTCTAAGGTGCGCTCACACTAGTGCGACTCAAATGCTTCACACAAGTGCTACCAACTCTAAAACTCGCAGTAAAAGTTCATCGTGGATTCACGCGTGGGCCCAGGTGGATACGTGCACTGCAAAAAAAAAGTAGTAAATTTACCGTTCGGCGACGGGGTAATACGGCGACCTGTCCGGCAAACGTCAAATATAACGCGCGCAGGCGCGCGAAATTGCTGACGAATAGCAAACTTACTGTTTGACAGTATTATGACATTCGGTGAATCGAAATAGATCAGAATATTACTATCTCCGTGTAATTTTACTATTGAACGGTAATTTGAATGTGTACTAGCGTGGAACAATAAAGACAATTGGTAATTTTTATATTTCAATTTGAATTTACCTTCAAATATTGATGTTGACATATTATGAACGTCAGAATTCATTTTCTTTTATTATTATTCAAATGTTGTTAGATTGCAGGAAGGTAAGTGACAAAACATATGAAACAAGATAAATGTAAGTGTACGTTCATTTCGCCTGTAATTCGTCTACAAAACAACTATATATATACTGCACAACATGTACAAGTGCATTTTTTGAACCTCTTTTCAATACCTGGGGAAGCGGTCTTAAAACTCTGTTCTGAGAGCGATGAAGAAGAACAGACCTACTTTTGATACCGAGCGGGCAAAAAAGCATATTTTTATGCCTGGTCCAGCGGGAAAAAAGTATGCTTTTTTGCCCTAGAGATAAGAAGTACGTTTTTGGTCCCACGGCGCTAGTCGCTCGAAAAACGGAACTTTGAGACCACTCCGCGAGCGCCTCTATTGAAAGACGCGGAAACGTGCACATGTGGTAAAAATAAATTTTTGCCGCCGTACTATTTCAATTATTCAATCTAAATTACAAAACAAAAAAATTCAATCAAAATTACAAAAACTATTATTATAATAATAGCTCTTTTCTGTGTAGCATGAGATTCAACGATTTTGGAATTAAAAATCAAAAATACAAAAATTGTAAATCTCTAATTATGACAAGCTATTCCAAGTTCATGAGAATTAATGTCTCGGGTCGCCAATTTTAAAAGTTTTTTACGCGATCTTCATTATGTATACACTGGATTTTGTGATTCTTCGATTTTTGTAATTTAGATTGAATAATTGAAATAGTACGGAGGCAAAAATTTATTTTTACCACATGTGCACGTTTCCGCGTCTTTCAATAGAGGCGCTCGCGGAGTAGTCTCAAAGTTCCGTTTTTCGAGCGACTAGTGCCGTGGGACCAAAAAACTACTTCTTATATCTAGGGCCAAAAAGCATACTTTTTTCCCGCTGGACCAGGCATAAAAATATGCTTTTTTGCCCGCTCGGTATCAAAAGTAGGTCGGTTCTTCTTCATCGCTCTCAGAACAGAGTTTTAGGACCGCTTCCCCAGGTATTGAAAAGAGGTTCAAAAAATACACTTGTACATGTTGTGCAGTATATATATAGTTGTTTTGTAGACGAATTACCGGCGAAATAAACGTACACTTACATTTATCTTGTTCCATATGTTCTGTCACTTACCTCTCTGCAATCTAACATCATTTGAATAATAATGAAAGAAAATGAATTCTGACGTTCATAATATGTCAACATCAATATTTGAAGGTAAATTCAAATTGAAATATAAAAATTACCAATTGTCTTTATTGTTCCACGCTAGTATACATTCAAATTACCGTTCAATAGTAAAATTACACGGAGATAGTAATATTCTGATCTATTTCGATTCACCGAATGTCATAATACTGTCAAACAGTAAGTTTGCTATTCGTCAGCAATTTTGCGCGCGTTATATTTGACGTTCGCCGGAGAGGTCGCTGTATTACCCCGTCGCCGAACGGTAAATTTACTACTTTTTTTTTACAGTGCACCCGTGATTAAGAAATAAATACATTGCATTACGTCAAATAAATTGACCCGAAAAAAAAAATGAATCTTTCTGGGTTTTTAAAATATCTATAAAAAAAATTGACGATATACCACCAATTTGATTTCTCATGACCGCAATACACAGAAATGTGAGCGTGATCTAATAATATACTGTTATCGTGTCGTTATTCAATTTAACATGTGGTGACAATTATTCGTAAACATCTTTATTCTGAAAAAATAAACGATGATTTCGCAGTGCCCAAGTTTCTTGTAGAATGTAACAGTTTTTTTTTTTATTTCAAGTGTATATTACGATGGAAAACAGTAGCAGTGCACAAACACGAGGTTTTGCGGATTTAGCAAATTCAACTTTCGAGGCGATCTGACATGATTTTCAAGAAATAAAATTTTGTATCGAATTTGTATTTATCAACGTAAATAAAAATATCACATAAAAAGAGAAGCACCTTGACATTCTCGTCGATTGCTCAGTCACTTTGTTAGTATTTTGACATTGTCATAATACAGCGAGTATGATCCCACGTGGAAATGCGCAGTCACGCGTTTTCGTCAGTTCGCGCGGAGTCCGCCACGCCCCGAAAAAACCGGGATAAAAAACAGAATCTGTGCCGCAAGATACGTAAGAGTTTCCTCTCCTCATGTATTCTTCTTAATTTGAGACTCAAATACTCAAATTTTGAGCAGTGGCAACTTCTCCTCTTAGCTTTGTTTTTCGCTCTAGCAAACCTGTTTTTTCTGAACCAAGCACACTTAGCAAAAAGCGTATCGTCCCGCCATCTACTTTAGTGCCGGGAGTTATTCAGTTGCATTCCTGAAATTTTCCTGCCGTTTTGATTTCTGCCACTTGAACCCCACTCCTATTCGGTACTTTACTAATCGGAATTTCCAACCGTCGGGACTTTAGCAATTAGTGTCTTTTTCCACCTTCCAAAATTCGCATTTCGAAATGCGAATACTGCGACCGACAAAACAGTGCAAAACAAAAAACATGATTTTTGCAATCCATTGCCATCAACATTGCCAATATTATTTTTAAGTAAAATTCTCGAAGAATTGTCGAAACGAATCACGGGAAATTGAATCAGAAAGAAAATATGTGGAAACTCTGAGAATGTTCTAGAATGTTCTCGAATCTGGATAAAGCTGCAAATCATCAAGTGCTGTCAAATGTCATCAATGATGATTGTTAGACTTAGATTGACTGTCAGTGCACTCAAATATTAGACCTGTGATTGACAGCGTGGTCCTAAACATTTGGAATACAGTGTTTGACCCTTGAATTCACGTATTTTAACGAGGTCCAAATCAGCGAAATCAGCCAACGAAAGAAAAAAAGAAAATATCGACAAAATGCGTATTACCGAGCTCCCTGATGTGGTTCTGGAAACCGTCTTGTCAAACTTGACCTACGACCAAATTTCTCGAAACAGAATAGTGAGTGACAATAATTATGCCTTTTTCAATAATATTATGGTATTCTAGAATTTTCTCTTTTGAATAATATACAAATTCGAAAAAAAAAAGATGGATTCAAGTAATCAAATAATTTTTGAAAAATAAGCAAAAGATTAAGGGTAATACTTGGGAATTCCGGCTCCAGCTGGAAATGGCTCAAAAATAATTTCTTTTTTCCTTTTAGGGGTTTTTTTGATGTTACAATTTCTGTGAATGCGGGGCAAACAAAATTATAAAAATTTTTAATTGTTTAGATAAAAAAAAACGCAAAAAAAAGTAAGTGAAAATGTTGTTTCTTTTGGTCAAACCTGGAAGGTTTCTTGCAACCTTAGTTATTAATCACTGTTTTTTAACACTCTTAAAAACTACTGTGTTTATTTTTATTAAGGTTAGGTGCGGCTCTTTAGGAACTTATTATTCGAGTATTCGAAAATGAGTTTCTAAAGAGCTGCACCTAACCTTTATAAAAATTCGTTTAGGTTCGATAATTAATAATACGTTCCTACAGAGCTGCAACTAACCTAAAAAAAATAAATTATTTTTGAGCCATTTCCAGCTGGAGCCCGAACTCCCAAGTATTACCAGATTAAGTTATAAAAGAAATATGAAGTCTTAAATTGATGAGAATAATTATTATCAAATTATCATTCTCATTAATCATATCAATAAAAATTTGATGATTTTAAAAAGCATTATTATCGTATAATAATCATTTTTTAATGTATACTTGTTGCTAATATTTTTCGATATTTATTTACAAATGAATCATAATTAACAATAATTTACTATTCGATATGATCATTCATTTTCATTATAATTAATAAATCTAATGGTATATGATTAATAATTATCAAGTTTCATTATATAATAAATTACATTTTTTCATTTTTTGTTAATCCTATATTGCTCATTTTATCTGATACAATATTATGTATTCTCCACAATTTTCTCTTAGGTAATAGACAACAATATTTTTATTGATTATATTAAAATCAGAAATCATATAAACAAAGAAATTCGGATGAAAAATATCGTTGGTAAATCAAGGGAAAACCATACAATTATCCGATTAAAAACTCTTGTAATCAAACGATGTAAATCTATGAATTATTTCAGAAATTGTAAGCCCTGAATCGAGGAATGTTATAACTCTAACTATTCATATCTTTATTAATTACAATAAAAATTAAAGAATTAAAAAAAAGTATTACACTAGAGACTTGTAAAACTTAACGCCCGCGAATTATTTGAAACAGCGCGAGACTCATTTTAGTTAATCTTGAAAGGGCTCTTCTCTCAGTTGATTCATGTGATCTCCGCTGATTGGTTGAGGGGAGAGACAAGAGAGAGAGAGCGTGAGCGGTTGAGTTGTCTCGGCTGATTTCGGCACTTGTCGTGCTATGTAAAATATGTAAGGGTCATTCTTGCATTTACCAGCACTTTCTTCTCCCTCCTGATTCGACGAGCGCTTACCAGCCTCGCCACGCCTAAGTCCGATGGTAGGGGAGCGAAATCAGGAGAAGAGGAAAGAAAGATGAGTCCAAATTGTAAAAAAAAGTGTGCCGTTAAGTTATATGAGTCTCTAGTGCATTACCCGTTGTATAATAATTATTTTTGATTGCATATTTGTTGGTAATATTTTTCAATAATCATTGATAAATAAATTACTATGTTATATTATTATTGAATATTTTTCCATTATTTGATATAATCTATTTTTATTATAAAATGAATAAATAATCTATTATCATAATACATCAGTTGATTATAAATAATTTTTTTTGTTATTTTACTTTTTATTATAATTTTTTAGTGTAGTTTATCATGTTTCGTTTATTTTACATGATATAATATTATTCATTTTAAAAAATGTAGCACTCTGTAATTTTTGCTTAGATAATGCGCAATTTTATATTTTTAGTGATAAAGCGTGAATGGGAAATAGTATAAACAAAAAGGTTTGAATAAAAAACAAGCTCTTGTAAAAATTCAGGAAAAACATGCAATGACAGTTTATATGCCATTTGAATCAAAAGATATAAATTCATGAATTATTTCAAAAATAGTTAGCCTCAAATTGAGGAATGTTATGACTAATATTTACTATCATGAATAGTAACTATGAAAAAATTGATAGTTATTAAAGAAAGTATTATTACCGTTTGTATGATAACAGTTTTTGAATGTATACTCATTTCTAATATGATATCATATTTATTCAGAAATGAATTGTTATATTATTATTGTTTATTTTTCCATAAAGTTTTATTATCAGATGTGATTTATTTTTATTAGAAAATAATACTATTATTATAACAAATAATCTATTGTTACAATGTTTTATTATAGTATGAATTAATTTTTTTATTTTCTTTTTTATTATAATTTTTTATTGTTATTTATCTTGTTTTGTTTATTTTACATGATATGATATTATTCATTTCATAAAATGTACTATTCTGTAATTTCTTCTTAGATAATGCACATTTTATATTTTCAGTGATAAAGTGCGAATGGTAAATAATATAAACAAAGAGGTTTGAATAAAAAAAAATACTCTTGGAAAAATTAAAGGAAAAGATACGATTGTAAATTCGACTGCGACAAAATGTAGACTTTTTTTTGGATATGGGATTTTGATGCTTGATTATGAAAATATAGAACCTCCTGAATAAAGGTGCAAAGTGATTTTTTTTTTTTTGAGTAATTAATTATTTAAATAATTTTATGGGATTTCCGTGTTTGTCAACCGATTGGTTTGATTTAAAGTCCTTTCTGTAGGTTTTCTATGCTACTGCATACATTTTTGCAATAATATTTACAAAATTTTCGCATTGATTTTCTAGAAAATAGATCAGTAATCATGCTCAAAAAATGTTTTATTGCCGTCGCCATGAGGAACCTATTATGCGGGAGAAGTCGTCTCCAGCCTTCCTATTTCGAGTCAGAATTTAGAATGTCGACTTGAAAGGAACGCTCGAGATGATTTCTACTGCACAATATGTTCCTCATGGTGATGGCCATAAAAGACTTTTTGAGCATCATTAGTGGTTTATTTTCTAGAAAATCAATGCGAAAATTTTGTAAATATTATTGTAAAAATGTATTCAGTAGCATGGAAAACTTTTTAAAAGGACTTTAAATCAAACCAATCGGTTGACGAACACGGAAATCCCATAAAATTATTTAAATGATTCATTACTCAAAAACATGATTTAAGAAAAAAAAATCACTTTGCAAACTTGTTTAGGAGGATCCATATTTTCATAATCAAGCGTCAAAATTCTATATCAAAATTGATGTCGCACAGTGTTACATATGCACTTTTAATTAAACGACTTAAATTCATGAATCATTTCAAAAATAGTAAGCCTAAAATCAAGGAATTTTGTGACTCAAATTATTATTATCTTTAATAATTACAACAAAAAGTTCGATAATCAAAAAATAAGTATTATTACAAGATTTACAATAATTATTTTTGATTGTATACTCATTAGTAATATTTTTCAATATTCATTCTGAAATAAATTATTGTACTATTTTATAATTGATTATTTTTATATATTTGTTTATTGCTTTTGATGTAATTTATTTTTATTATAACAATAAATGAATCCAATAATACATTAATAATTATTTTAATGTAGAATTATATAGTAAATTATATTTTTTTATTTGTCATTTTACTTTTTATAATATTTTATTGTTATTTATCATATTTTGGTACTTTCACATGATATAATATTATTAATTTTATAAATATAGTACTCTAAAATTTTCTTCTAGATGATGCACAATTTAATATTTTTAGTGAAATAGTGTAAATCGGAAATAATATAAACAAATAGATTTGGATAAAAAAATACTCTTGGAAACTGATTATTTGTAAATACTTATTCATTGTTTGGTACAATTAATTTTTTTCATATTACCAAATGAATCTTACAATATATTATTTATTATTATAATTTAGTATTACATGATACATTTTTTTTATTTGTTATTTTACTATAATTTTTTATTGTTATCTATCATGTTTTGTTAATTTTAAGTATGATATTATTTATTTTATGAATGTAGTACTCAACAATTTTATCTTAGATGATGCACAGTTTTTTATTTTTAGTGATGAAGTGCGATTGGGAAATAATATAGACAAAGAAGCTTGTATAAAAATAAACTTTTGAAAAAATAAAGGAAAAATATGCAATCATAGTTCATATACACTTTTAATGAACGATTTAAGTTCATGAATCATTTCAAAAATAGTAAGCGTAAAATAAAGTAACGTTATGATTCTCATTATTACTGTCATCAATAATTACAATAAAAAAATCGATAGTTATGAAATAAAGTATTCTTACCGTTTGTATGATTATTGTTTTTGAAGGTATACTCATTACTAATAATTTTTTTTTTCATTATTTTGATTTATTATTTTTTTTTATAAGTTTTATTATTTTATTTATAATCATAATGTGTTATTATTACCTACTTACTATTACTATTATTATTACTATCATTATTTATTGTTATCTATCATATATTGTTTATTTCATAATACATATTTTATTTATTTTATATATGGGGTATTCTACAATTTTATCTCAGGTAATGCACAATTCACATTTTTTTGTCACAAAGCATGAATTAGAGAGAACACAAAAAAGAGGTTTGGATAAAAAATACAGGCAGAAAAATAAAGGAAAAACATTCAATTATACTTTAAAATTCCCTTCTTTAAATGATTAAGAAATTTAAATCTTTTAAAAATGTTAGCTTTAAAATTAAGGAACATCGCAACTCAAATTATTTTTATAATTAATTATCTCTCTTAAATATTTAAAAATATTCATTATAGTTTATTATTAACATTTGCATAATGACATTTTTTATCATATAACCTAATGGGTAATGTTTTTAAATATTTAGTTTTATCAAGTACTATGATTTTTTTATTATTTATCATCATCATTTATTGTTGTTCGCCATTTATTGTTGATTTTGAGTAATGAAAATATTATTTACTCTATTATTAACATTTCTTTAAATTGTTTTTAGGATAAAACTTTGAATATAATTATTGAAATTTATAAATAATTCCGAAAATATCAAGTCTGGAATTTAGCGATGTTGTAGGTCTAATGATTATTATAGTTAATGGTTTTGATCACAAAATCGATACTTACTATACCAAGTATTATTTTTGGTTTACAATAATAATCTTTTATTGTATACTCATTACTAATATTTTTCAATATTTTTTAGAAAATGGATCATCATTATTTAACATAATTAACATTTTTTATTTCATGATGATTATTATGTTTAAATAATATTCATTTTTTTAAATTTTATAATTTGTTATCGTAACTTATTACCGCCATTTATTATTCATCGTAATTCATTGTTGTTTATCATATATTGTTAATATGTACGATACGAGATTATTCATTTTATAAATGGATACTCTACAATTTCCTCTTAAATAGTACACAATTTAATCTTTGCGTGATAAAGTGCGAATCAGAATTAATAAAAAAAAAGTTTAGATTAAAAAAATCTTTTAATTTAACTACGTAAAATCATAAATCATTTCGAAAACAGTAAGCCTGAAATTGAGGAATTTTAGAACTCGAATTATTAATATCATCAATAATTACAATAACAAATTCGATACTTGATCTTAAAAGTTATCTTCTGTATAGTGATTATTTTTTACTGGGTACTCATTACTAAAAATTTTTAATGTTATTTAAAAATGAACTATTGTAATTTACTATTATTTATTATTCATACGAACATATGTTTATTAAAATATATTGGAAATATTAATTTCTATAATTATTATAATTTGTTATATTTATTGCAACAGTATATTTTTTTACTATAAATTCTATTATTTTATTTTTGACTATCATTATTTATTGTTATTTATCATGCGTTGGTTATTTTATATCTATTATATGTTACTATTTTTTTTATTATTGTGGTACCTTACAATTTCCTCTTGGATAATGCACACTTCAATATATTTGTGATAAAATGCGAATCAGAAATAAGATAACCTAAAAGGCTTGGATAAAAAAATACTCTTGGCGAAATAAAGAAAAAGTATACAGCTCTACATAAACCATCCTTTTGAATAAATTATTGAAAAATAATGATTCTTTTGAAAATATCGAGTATTAAATTAAGGAATGAAATAACTCAAATTATTATTAGCACTAATTGTTTCCACCAAAAGTTCATTAATTATTATTATACAAAATATTATGTTTTGTACAATGATAATTTTCGACAATCTGTAAACTGTTTTCAATGATTTTTCAATATTTTCCTTTGTTTATGAGTAATATTTGTTATTATTTTTCATTATCATTATTTATTTTTATTTATTTAACTTGTAAATTTTATATTATATAATACTTTTCATTTTATAAATATGCTACTCTTCAATTTTCTATTGCGTAAAACACAATTTTATATTTTTTGTGATAAAAAGCGGGTCAGGAATAACATATTGAAAGGTGTTTGGATTAAGAAAAACTACTGTTGGAAGAATAAAGGAAAAATTTCTTCTTCTTTATATATTATTCAAAAATATAAATAAGTTCGAAAATATTAGGCCTGGAATCAAGGAATGTAATAACTGAAATTATTTTTATCAATAATAGTTTTATCAATATTATCACTCTTATAAAGATTATTATCTCTTGTAGAACGACCACTTTCTATAATATATCTAATAATAATAATATTTTTTCATGTTCATTATTATTTATTACGTTTTATATAATATTACTATTATACTGTTTGAAAAATAAATGAAAAATCACATGATTATAAATAAAAAATTCTTTATGTTGAATTTCTCGGAAATACGAATCACTTGAAAAACGATTTTTTTTTATTCCATTCATTTTGTCATATATAAGATATTTTATTCATAAAATACATTATTCTATAATTTTTTCTTATAGATAATGTATAGTTAAAATTTGTTGGATGCTGTCGTTTTATTTTTATCTATTTGTTGTGATAATTTTTTATTATAGTTTCTTTTTATGATTATTTACTACCATTATTCACAATTCACTATCATATATTTTGTTTTTATATTATATTATTTTATTAATTTGATAATTATGGTAATGTAAAGTTTTCTTATACATAACCCACAATATAACAATTTTTGTAATAGAGTGAGATCAGAAATGACATGAAAAGAAAACATTTGGATTAAAATAAAAAAAAACGATGGAAAAATTAAGGAAAAATATACGATTGCACATAAAAAATTATTTTCATTGAAATATTCAAAATCAAGTGTATGTGTCTGAAAATCCAAACGTTTAATAATAAATGATAACAGAAAAAATTGTTTCAATCACCTTCAGTATTTATGGTCATAAACAATTTCTGATATTTAACAAATATCATACAATAATGTTACTAACATTTTTCATTTTAATCTTAGGTTGAAACTTGAAGCAAACTCAAATCTGAAATTAAGGGATTTAATAAGTCGAATTAAAAAATTTAGGCTTGAAGAAACTGTCAAAAGTTTGGTTGATGCAGTCTTTTTATTTTGATGTGTTTATTATAATCATGTTTTTATTGCATATTATTTATTATTATTTTTACTAATTTTTATTTATCATCATTAATGATGATTATCTATCAAATATTATTTATTCTATATGATATTATATTATTTATTAGATGAATATTAGTATTCCAGAATTTACTGTTGGATAATATTTAAGTGGTAGAGTATAGATCAGAAATAACACAAAAAACCGTTTTGATTTAAATCAAAATAATGTTTGAAAAAAAAGGGAATAAAAACATAATGATACGTAAAAGATTTTTGAATTAAATAATTAATAAACCTACAGGTTGGAAGGAAATTCATTTGAAAAATTGTTGATTCTGTCCATCAACTGCACACCATATTTTTATTTTTTGTTTTTTCTCCTTAAATGTAATATTTTTCTTTTTCCAATCAATGAACAACGATTTTAACATTATTATTCATTTATTTTATATTATATTACTTACTTTATGAATATGGTATTCTAGAACCTCAACTCAAAATTTATTCAAAACGAAACCTAGAAAATGTCTTCTTTGCAGGTTTGCAGAAGGTTTGACAGAGTCTGTAAAACCTTGTTAAACCGGGGATTCAATGCGACAGAAAAATTTCACAGCCAATGCGCAAAAGCCATGAAAAGTCAGCTTCCTAGGAGAGAATCCGAGCGACGTCGACACCCACTGTCCCGTCACTGTGACATACTGGCTGCCATTGAAACTCGGATATCCATGCTATCAATGACTTACACCAAATACATAGACATGGGCCTCTGTTGCTTCATCCCTGGGAAGGTATTTATTTCACTTTTTCAATTGAACATTCAAAAGGCACCAGGTTGTGTTTGAATACATGCAAATTGGGCCCCGTTATCGAGTCGCGTTCATGTTCCCAACGTGACAGTACTGTCATTTACCACAGTTTCGATTATAAAAAACATCTTAAACACTAAAATACTGCCGACTGAATATTTCGAAAAATACCAACTCGCCAGGATTCTAATCTGTCATAGTCCTAACCCGTCAAAAGCTTGATCTGATATTTTTCCGAAACGTCGCGTACGCAAACATTCAAAACTTGCTGATAAGTTTGTGGATATGGTTATCTTTCATTGTCAATGAAGACACTCATAACGTGGGAAGAACCATAACTGTTTGCAACGTCAAAGCCGGCATTGCCCACCTGTGAATAATTCTCATCCAACAATTAGTATTTGATTGATCCTTTATGGCTGCAGGTAATCGACGAATTATTCCGTCTGCTGCGCATGACACGTACGATGTCGACCCCACCGAGGGCCCACGAGATCCTCCAGGAACTGCGGGACCTCAGCAGCATGGCGATGGAGCACTTTGACGAGAAAATCCTTCCCGAGTTCAAGCAGAGGATCTGCTCGTCCATCGAGAGCAACATCTCGAGTCGCTACGAACTGGCTCCGACCTTGATGTCGTCGTCTCCTTGCTACCTCAGAGCGAGGCTGGCCGCGACCCCGGCACGCCTCAACTTGGGCAAACTGGATCGGTTCCTCAAGCAGGCCGTCAATCGGATGCGAAGGAGCGAGCACGCGGCCACGGCGACAAAGGCTCAGTTGGTCAAAATGAACAAGTGCTTGGTGAAGCAGAGCTTCCAGATTCGAATGCAAAACAAGAAGATCCTGGAGCAGCAGAGGAAGCTGCAGAGCCAGGAGCTGCAAGTGTCGGATATGAGGAGGCAATTGGAGGAGTGCGACCAGAAGCTGGGGGACCTGGCGACAAAGGCGTGCAAGGAGGAGAACGCAGTCGTCAAGGGGCGCTCGTACCTCGATCGCGAGGCGAAGAGGAGAAACGTGGGTGCCAAAGAGGAGCTTCAAGTGAAGAAGCGCAAGCTCATCGTCGAACGTCAAGCCCCGAGCAACCCCAAGGAAGCCAAGTTCAAAGAGTTCTTGACCAACCTCCTGAGAAATGATTCAGTCGGCGTCTGAGGAAAAGTTAGGGAAACGGCGTCTCGTTCTTGAAAAGAGGTCGCTATCCATGGCCCATAGGGTCCCTTTTTTGTAATTTTGATGAGTTTCAGAGCGTATTTTGCCGCTACGAGTTTCGTTGTTTTGCTAGAGTATAGTTTTCAGCGTTGACGAAAAAGTTGTGAGAAAATGTTGTTGAGAACCATTGGATTGATACAACTGTGTTCAACGTGAGATTGTTTTTATCAGCTGTTTCATTCTGAGGGTTTGATTATGAAAAATATTATTTTCATTGCATGGTTTCCAGGAGAATTACAGGTTGTTTGCTGAATTGAAACAGGATGTATGTTGCAACCTGATGTCGGCAGGTTGATGTAAATTTTTTGAAGCGACCTTTAGGAAGCTAGAATTGTCAACTAACGGCCCTTGAGGCCGAGTGGACGGGAACAACGTCTTTCAAGTTTGAATTTCATTGGTTGTGATTTGAAGCGTTCGAGAGTACACTCGCCGTATAGGAAGTGCACTGCTGGTAAGTGTGCCAGAACAAATTCTCATTATCTGTGCTGGACCTTTTTCGAAAAAAAGATAGCTTCTTTGCTTCGTGACTAATGGTTTTGCACACTCGAGTGGACAATTCAGGGATGGCTTGGAAAGACGACGCAAGCCTTGAACAAACATTTTGGATGTGCACCAGATAACCTGGGACTGTGCACTTGCCACGCGGCGAATGTATGGAGATATTCTAGAGTAAACTTTATTAATAGATGGTTTTTGAGGTTCGGATTTTTAACTCAATATTAATCTGGAAATTTTTGACACATAAACTTGGACGTTTGAGCGCATGAACTTGAAGCTTACAAAAGATTAATTAAAATTTTTCACTAATGAATGAGTTTTTAAAGGAATTATAATAGTCATCGATAAGTCATGAGAAAATCTGTACCTGATTTTAGCGTTTTCTTGGTCATTTTTGCAAGCCTTGCAGAGAAACATGAAGAATGAATTTCCTAATATAAATACAAGCAAGGATTTTTTTAAATTGCATAATTTACTGAGGAAGCATATACGTCAGGTACACGTTATATCATGACTTGGAGATGACTATTGTATCCTCTTAACTAGCTAAGTTATTGCGTCGTTTATGTACGGATTGAAATCAAATGGATAATAATAAATATTCGAATTACGACGAAGCTGCCAAAAATGAATATTTTATTCTGCATATTCCGACTTGAAATTTGTGATTCTGAATTACTGTTCTTAGATATTATCAACTGATGCATGTGATTCAAAAAAAAGCAAAGGCTGCAAGCTCCGGTGAAAGCTGCAACAAATCTAAGAACAATCCCACTTGCGTTTGAAAAAAATGATTCAATCTCGACTGTTTTTTATCTTTCAGAAATCTTATTCTTTAAACAATGTTTTTGAATCGATTTTTCTCGATCGATAACGGAAATAAAAACATGTTGAAAAACATTGCAATGGATTTCTTAAAATCGCTTTTCGATGAATTATGTACGTGGTTAAAGTTGTTTTTTGAATAGCCTTGTTTTCGTTATACTTTTTAAACGATTATTGTAACCATACGTTAACTTTAGAAACACTTAATATGATAAAAATATATGTATGCATCTACATTATTACATGACTTGTCATTAATTCCCATTAATTAGGATATTTTCTTTCAATTCCTAAATTATCATAACTGACGAAGACGTACATAAAGACCCTATGATAAATCTTGTAACAGTCTGTAATTCATGAATTACAAAACTATTACAACCGGCAGGGTAGATCCCTATTCTACCAGCTGATCGAATCTGACCATTTCTTGGCGCGAAATATATAATTTCTATTTTTCTGGCATCTAACTTATTAAATGTACTTTCAGTGATTACAATTATGAAAGATCCGTATAAAACTTAAACTCTAACACTGCGATTTTGGGAATTATTTAAATGAAATGATCTGGATGATCAGCTGGTACAATCGAAATCTATCTTGCCGGTTGTAATAGTCTGTAATTCATGAATTACAAGATTTTCCATAGGGGAAGAAGAAAAAAACGTTCAAATCTTTTTCAAAATATTCCTAAATTTGATAAAAAATTATTATTTATTAATGAAATTCCTAACATTTAAAACCCTGAAACTGTATTTTGCAC
Organism: Platygaster robiniae; assembly: GCA_028476575.1. Classification (NCBI taxonomy): domain Eukaryota; kingdom Metazoa; phylum Arthropoda; class Insecta; order Hymenoptera; family Platygastridae; genus Platygaster; species Platygaster robiniae. The sequence goes on from CM052021.1 coordinate 41,905,860, forward strand.
TTTCTATGTAATAGCGAATTTTTGAATAATACTGGTGCTTCTGAACTGTGCCATGCCTTCAGAAAATTCGAAAATGAAAAGAAAACGATCATCTACAAAAATTAGTGGAATTGGATAGTTTCTGTAAAAGTCGATTAGCTTCGACCACAGGGCGGATTTTGTTTTCCATACAAATCAGAAAGTCCAGATGAGGAGAATTGTAGATCCACAAATCCATAGAGGCAGCTAAAGTTGTACATAACTAGCTACATATGATTTCCCGAGCATTTGGTCCCTTTTTATTACCTTTGAGCCTAAGGGCCAAGAGGGTTACATAAAGTGATGAACGCCCCTGTCTCCCTTGGTCGCGTTGCCATAGGAACAATATCACCCTTCTCGCCATCCTCTTTTATCAAACTATATCTCGGAAAACGTGTGCGCATGTTTCATTGAACTCTCGTTTGCTCGTGCACGCGCTACAAACTTAGTAAACAGCGATCGCTCCACCCTCGCTTTTCTATAAACTTTTTTTCGCTCGCAAATCGGAATTTCCCGATGTCAGGAGACTCCTTGAGCGAAAATTGAAAACAAGTTCCCTTATCATTTTTGTCAAAAATAATTAATTACAGAGTTATAGAGAGTCAGAGTTGACGAATGAGAGAAAGGGGCGTGATTGAGTTAGTACATGACGCTACCGCGCCGCGCGCTAGTTGTTCAACTTCAAACGCTGATAACTCCTTTGTTTTCGAGTTTTGAGTAAAACGCCTGAGAAATTTTCGTATCAGATTTTTCCGATTATTATGAAAATTGCAGTGATGAAAATAATGGCCGAAAAATCCTTTCAATGGTTGAGTAATTTAAAAATCTCAATCTTACTATTCTCGAGTTTCGATATTTCCGAACAACAACTTTACATCTTTTGTATTTAAAGGCACACGCAAGAAAATTATTGGGAGAGTTTTTAAAGGGAAACATGTTTTTGTCCAACGATTTGTTCAACTTCACTCAAGTACACGAATATCGATTCTCTATTTTTTTGTCTTGAAAAATTTAAACTTGATAATTTTTTTAGAAGAATTGTAATATCATTTTTAAAACAGCTGTAAATAAGTGGTAGATAATTTATTATTACTTTGACCAGTAAACGCATTTTGCAATTCCATATACACTCGTCCTTCCAAAAGTGTCAGGTTCCATAAGTGTCGGTCGAGCCGAGTGTCTATAATGTACCGTAAAGAGAAAAGTAAACATCATCGAGCGCTTTCGCTCGCCCAGACCATAATTAGGCCGACGACGTTATTTGTCGTGCCGATTATGAAGGTATCCCACCATCCTGAAACCGATTAAGTGGCAAAAATCCAATCTGTGCGCTACATTCTCGGATATGCCTCGCCGTAGTTACGAGCGAGTGTAGCACTTACGGATTGCCGGAGTCTGAGCGCCCTGAGCGGGCGCGCCGCAGACCCGGCAAGCCGGAATAAAATATTATGGCCGTTTTTGACGCCTGAGCACGGTCACTGTTACAATGGTTTACCGTAGTAATAATAAAGAAAAAGTCATGTAACGAATTATTAATAAAATATTAGTATAATAAAAAAAAAAAAATTCAAATAGTTACACAAATTAAGTAATGAATAAAATAAATAAAATGTAAATGACATAAATAAATGATAAATAAAATTTTTTACTTTTTATCAGAAACTTTTACAATAATTAAATTTTAGTTTTATTTATTTGAAAATAATGTTTTCATAAGATTTTTCTACTATTATTGATTAAATAACAAGTAACTCCTTCAATTGTAATTATTATAGAATGAATTAAAAAGATACAACTGAAAATGTAGGTTTTATCTTTACTATTTTCCTAAAATTTCCAGTTTTTTTTGTTCAAGTTGCTTATTTTTATGCATCATAAATACTTACACATACGCACTGTTTACAACTGTCAACTCTTGATGTTTATTTTTTATTACAAGCGTTTGTGCATGATCGGACGTTATACGATATAAAAATTTTCCTATCTTCTTATAGACTACTATAAACATAAATTTTTTAGAATTCAAAGCTCGAGAAATTGTAGTTTTCCGATTCCTAGAATTGTATAAATTTTTGAAGAGTCAAATAACATAAAGCCTTATTGAATCTTGTATTTTTCGTATTTTTTTTTTCTGTATTCATTATATTCTATAAGATTTTCTAGCAGGATCTCTAGATCTTACAGATCCTGCTTTAGATTTTGAGATCCATAGGTTTCAAGTATTATTTTATACATTTTCATGCGAATTTATAAAATCCAAGGCTTTGAATTGTAAAAGTTTCAGATAAAAAGTAAAAAACCATATTCTTCGTCAATATTTTTACACACACTACTAATACTCCACATTGTTCCATCAATAATTATTAATAGAGAATTTTTTTTCAAAAATGAGAAAGTTTAAAATCACATATATCTCAGTTTTAGAACATTCCTTAAAAAGTTACATATTGTGCTAAAAAGTTAATGAGACAGATAAAAGTAACGTAAAATAACGGGATTCTCGTTACTCGTTACCGAAAACGCGAGAACCCAGAAAGCCAAACGCAGTCAATTTTCGGGTCATATTTGCTGCATGCTCTTTGACATGCATGGCGAAAAGTTGGCAGCAGTTGCAGATGCAATAGGTTGGCAGTTTGTTGACAAGCGTTTGTCACAACTAAATAGCTACAATTATGATGCAAGCTAGCTCAATGTCATGCCTTTACTGCCCATGGGCAAAATATTAATTTTAACGTCATATTGTCGCAATTATATGCTCCTGAAGTATATCTTGAACCAATCCTTCAATTTTTAATTAATTTATTGTTTGTAATTTGTTATAAATAATTCGTTATTGATAAATAATAATTTGACTAAATTATTTAACACATTTTGCAAAACGATCACATTTATTTATCCATATAAACACAATTAATAATTTTTCTGTTGTAAAAAAATTCATGATTGAAGACAATTTTTATCGACAAATTTCAGTTAGTTTATGACCAAATGTTTATCACTAACAGTTTGCCCTCAAATTGTCAGCAGATAAACAAAAATATTAGCACGAAAAACATTTCCGAAAAACTTCAGTCATTTTGAAGTTACGCATTTGCTATAAAAGTTTGTACCCAAATTTGCAGCAGTTGCATTACAATTATTGCTCGTTAATAACGGCAAGACATTGGTCGTTTTTGTTGCAAACATTTCACAAAGATTGAGGAATGAAAATGGATATGAATATTCTTAGCTGCATAATAGGGGCAAACTAGCTGCATGATATTGACGCCATGACATTGTGCTGATTTGGATGTGCACGCTTGGCTTACTGGGGAGCTAAAACCGCAAAATTCACAGCTCGAACCATCAGGGGTCCGACCCGAAGATTTTCGATAACATCACTGATTCATACGGATTTTTTATTATTATTGATATTTCATTAATAAATTTTATTAATCATTTATTTAATCATTTATTCATGTCCTTTACTTTTTATTTTATTCATTACTTAACTTGGGTAACTATTTTAATTTTTTTTCATTTTATTATATTAATAATTGATTACATGAATTTTTCTTTATTATTACTACAGGAAACCGTTGTAACAGTGACCGCGCTCAGGCGTCAAAAACGACCATCACATTTTATTCCGGCTTGCCGGGTTTGCGGCGCACCCGCTCAGGGCGCTCAGACTCCGGCAATCCGTAAATGCTACACTCGCTCGTAACTACGGCGAGGCGTATCCGAGAATGTAGCGCACAGATCGGATTTTTGCCACTTAATCGGTTTCAGGATGGTGGGATAGTTCATTACGAATTACGGAGGTGTAATTCATAGTACAATTTCCCTAATTGAAAAGTAGAAAAGGGAGCCACTAAATGATTGATAAAAAATAGCTAATTGAATTAGTGATTTATGCCCACTAATTAATTTGTACGTCTCCGGGCAAAATCTTATGTTAACCTTGGCGCAATTGCCATCCTCGGACAAGGACGATATTTTCCTGTCTGAGGCTAGTGCCTCAGACAGGAAAATTATCGTCCTTGTACTCGTAACATCAATAATGCGCCACGGTGAACAATGTACTATTACACTGGAGAAACAGTAAGTTCAATACAAATATACGCGTATAGTTGCATCGTTTGCTCAAATATTTATCAGCTTTTAATATATATCTTAGTTATAAAGATATCGTATGTTTCATACTGATTTCTTTGGATTCTGCAGTACTTGCGACAAATATACCATATACATATTTGACCAAAGTTACTTGAACTAACTTCGCGTGTATTAAGATCAAATGTGTGTTAAGCTTGTATGGCGTAAAAAATCAATGTTAGCTTGAAATTCAAAAATAATAGCAAATAAGCTGTCTATATTTGATGCAACTGTTCTGTATACCCTAGCAAAGGCGCGGATTGGAAAAGGATTGTGCACGATCCTTTTCCAATCCTTTTTCAATGACTTTACAATCCATTCTCGAAATCCGTTTTTGATCACGTCAAAATGCATTTTTTATCGTCATTGTGTGAAATTTTAGATTTCTTTTTCATTTTGACCCAACTATCAATGGTTATTATTTATTTTATATCAATTTATTTATTTCTTAAAACTATTTGTGTCAACAAAATATAAACAAAATAGAATTTACTAAGTTGCATATGCATTCCACAGTTTTACAAGCCACTGATCGTGAATTTGAGGTCGGATTTGCAAAATTCGATTATTTAAACGATTTTTTATAACAAATTATGAACAAAAACGAATTCGTTAAAATGCATATGCATTCCACGGTTTTTCAAGCCGCTGAGCGTGAATCTCAGATCGAATTTGCAAAATTCGATTGTTGAAACTTTTTGCATGAACAAATTTTGAAAAAATATATTATATACTACAGTTCAATGTTACGCTAGTTAAAATTGGGCATTCGGAACAATACAATAAATTCTCCTGCAGTAATTGAACAGATATTCCTCTTTATTTTCATAACATTTCGATTACATAATGAAATTACTCTATAATTTGTTGTAACAAATAGTATAAACAATTGAATTTTGCAAATCTGACCTCAGATTCACGCTCAGTGGCTTGGAAAATCGTGGAATGCAAATGCGACTTGGTAAATTCTATTTTATTTATATTTTGTTGAAACAAACTGTTTTAACAAATAAATAAACGCATAAAAATTAATAATAACCAATGATAGTGGCGTCAAAATGAAAAAGAATCTCAAATTTCACATAATGACGATAAAAAATGCATTTTGACGCGATCCAAAACGGATTTCGAGAATGGATTGAAAAGTCATTGAAAAAGGATCGTGCACGATCCTTTTCTAATCAATCAATCCGCGCCTTTGCTAGGGTAGTAACAGTTAATATACCGATATTTGACTAATGTTGTTGATATACGACTGTTTCGTATGGTAACAGTAAATATACCGTTACTTGGCGAATGTTGTGGAAAATTTTCGACAGTTTTGACAAGCTCAGGCAAGCTTTTGTGAATGCCAGTTTTTAAATAAATTTATACTGTTTAACAAAATAATGGAGCCTCTTCTCGAGGAGCGTGACCGTTCCAGCATCTTCAATGTTATGGAATAAAAGTGTAACTACTTTTCGAGTCACTCACATTTTTATATATCTTCTTTTTACTATCTTAAACACATTAAAACGAGGGGTCCAATGTAGTTGTTACATTTGAGATCAACCATCGGTCATCCTAGTCAAGCGGCGGTAACTATTGCTTATAACTTGGATGGGTGATCATCGGATGTTTTTATAAAGTTACTTCAAAAAACGGTGAAACTTGATTTTGAAAAAAACTGTATAAAAGCTTGAGTTCCTGGGGTCAGCGTGCGCCCTTGCCTATAGTAGATTATTCGGCAGAATCCGCGGGGGGGTAGGCCGACGGGATTCGCGCATCGAAAATACTATGAAATCGCGAGTGCGCAGGCCACCCAGATATAGCGGAACACTACAGGGTGGAAGCTGCGATAGAGAGGGTGAGAAAGACCCTCTTGTGTCGTGGATGTACGCACACGCTGGTATCGCGCGAATTGTGGTGAATAGCAGTGTCGTGGCCGTCGCTGCTGATTCAAGTCCGATAACGTCGGGAAGATGCGAATACTAAGAGTGTGACGGTCTGAATCTGGACGGCACAGCCCTCGCGTCGCTCCTTCCGCCGTCGTCAAAGCTCGTTCCGCGACAAAAAAAATGTGTACGTAGGCTCGCTCGCGGTTCCGCATTGAGCATGCCATTCGATCGCGACCAGAAGTGGTAATCATTCATAGTTTTCGCGAGTGTCGCGCGCATCAAGTTCCCACAAAGGCGACTCTGCGTACATGGGATCCCCGCTGTATTTGCCCTACGACCGATTCTTGGCCCCTCGTATGTAATAACAGCGAGGTTCCATCAATCCTCGCTACTGCTGCTGAGTTCTTGATCGAATACGCTCGGGTCCTGCATCCTGCATAGGGAGCCTGAATTTCATCGATGTGTTTTTCTCGAGTCCCAGGTACATCCCTTATTTTACATCGAATAAGCCCTTGGTTTTTCAGGATCCTGACCTTGAATTCAAGACTGGCAATCTTGAATTTTTCGGTACCCTAGAGTCCAGGATTAATTTCAGGGTCTCATCCTCGAGTTGGGGATCGTACGCTTGGATTAAGGGTTGTTCTTCAGGGTATAAATGTTGTTTCAGGGTTGATTGTCGGAAATTTTCAAGTTCAGGGCTTAGTTTAGGTCTTGTGGACCGAATTTATGTCGATGTTTTTTTCGCGGGTTTCAAGTACATTTGTTGTCAAAAATGTCTCAGCTTTTGATGCTTTTGCTCTCAATTTAGTTGTGGGAATCTGAATTACAGGGGAGGATTCTTAATTTTTCTGAGATTTTTATGTACCCTCAAACCGAGAATTTATTTCAGGGTTTTACCCTCGAGTTGGAGATTGTTCGCTTGAATTCGGGGTTGTTTTCGAGGATGAAATTTATTTTTCAAAAAGGTTCATTAACAGAAATTTTTTTTAGTTAAGAGTTTAGCTCTTGATTTTCATATACTAGAATTAAGCCATGTTTTTTTTAAGGGATTATATACACTTGTTCTCGAGAAAAAAATGCGATTTTACAATATTTTTTTGAAAACTTATTGCCTATTCATTTATTAATGTCACAAAGTATTTTAGAAATTTTTTTAGAATGAAATCTTTGTGATTGGGTGCACTACAACAATTGAACCAAAATCCAATGTTTTTTCACGACGAGCACAGTTTCTCGAAAACCATTTATCTGAACAGTCTGGGTTTTTTCAAACTTGTTTATAACTATTGTAGCCTCTGCGTGAACAAAAGATTTTTAATTCTAAGCAAAGCTTTTTCTTCCTGCTGCAAAAACTGAAATCCCAGACATTAAAAAATCGAACAATTTAGGAAAATAACCACCATTTTCGTAAAAACATTAATGTAGCGAAACCTTTCGTTCACGCAGAACGTAAGGGTATAAACTAGAGGTTTTTTTTTTCGTATTACAGATGAACAGTTCCTTATTTATCATGCTCACCGCGCGCGGTGTCAGAAAAGTTGTGTATTGGCACAATGGTCGCTACGACCTTAATTATGAACATTGTTTTCTAAAAAAATTCATAAAATATCTTAGGACATGAATACATGAATAGGGCTTTGAGTTTAAAAAAAACTTGTTTCGTTTTTTTAGAAAAAAATCGTAAAAATGCCCTTTATTTATCGAGTGAAGGTGTGTATAACCCCTTAAGGGTTATACACTTTTTTGTGCGGTAAAATTGAGGATGGTTTGGAGTATCTCTTAAAGTATGTAGCAATAATGGTATGACACTAAAGTTATTGTTTTTTATAGCGTATTGTCCACTTGAAAAAACAAGTCTTTGTTCATAAAAAAATATCAACAATCGGCGGAGTTATGTTTCTTTCACCGAAACAACTTTTTTTTCCAAGAGGCTTGCGGTGACCACGATGCAAGTCGAACAAGTCAAGTTAAATCAGAAAATACGAAAAATTTCATTAGTTTAGGAATATATCTTGTTCTTGAACGGTCGCTTTTTTATAGAAAAGTTTTTATTTTGCAGATACAAATTTTTTGATAAAATTTCCAGGGCTCAAAAAATCGAATTCTCTGGGAAAACGTTCTTGGATACAGAGAAAACGTATTATTTATAATTTCAATCTTTCAAGAACTAGATACGTTTTCACACTAATGAAATTTTTTGGATTTTCTGATTTAACTTGCATCGTGGTCACCGGAAGCCTCATAAAAAAAAGTGGTTTCGGTGAAAGGGCCATAACTCCGCCAATTGTTGATATTTTTTTATGAACAAATACTTGTTTTTTCAAGTGAACGATACGCTTTTAAAAAACAATAACTTTGGTGTCATAACATTATTGCTACATACTTTAAGAGATATTTCAAACCATCCTCAATTCGTCCGCACAAAAAGGTATATAACCCCTTAAATCAGGATGAACATCTATTATCAAAAAAACCTGCAGCTTCTGTGGATTTCACCCTCAATTTTATTGCAAAACTCTGAATTCAAGGGCAAAATCCTGAATTTTCAAGGGATTCTTCTACCTTTATAACGTCAAGCATTAAATTCAGGGTTCAATTCTAAAGTTCGAATTATCCTTAATTTTTAAAGGATCCATTCCCAAAATTTCCGAGTTCAGAGTTTATATTTCAAATTTCACTTGTTGGAATTCATTCACGTAGGGTTTTTCGAGTTTCAGGTACATCAAAATTGAAGTTAAATCCTGAATTTTAGAGTAGAATTTTCAATTGCATAAGTTTTGTATCATGCTATCAAGTTGAACATCGAATTCAGGGTTTTGTCCTTAATTTTTCAAAGTTTCTTGTCCAAAATCTTTAGGTCCAAGGTTGCATCAGCTATAATCGAAGCTCGTAAGTGTGAATGAAAATTGACTTGCGTAAACTAGAGTTTCGTCAATGGGTTTTCTCGAGTTTCTATTACATCTATTTTTTTAAAAAAACCTCAGCCTTGGACGCGGGATTCTTAATTTTGTGTTTTTTCATACATTTTAATCAAGAATTGAGTTTAGGGTTTTTTCAATCCTTAAACTAAAGTTATCCTCAATTATTGTTCGTAATTTCATCTCATAATTTTATGAATTCAAACTATCTTGACCTTGTTCTGAAAAATTCATTGAATTCTGAAAAAATTTTGATCAAATTCGTCTATGCGTATGATTAATATGAGTAATGATTAGAAGTGTTAGGAATTCGAAAAAAAAAATCGAAAAGTTTCTAAAAATATTTAAAGCAGAAAACTTTTCCAGCAGATATTTGAAAATTCTTGAAAATTATGCTTGTTGAGTTCGCAATGAACAACTATCATTAATATATTAATGATAGATAAGATGAATATATTTTGGACCACCATATGAAATTATGAATTTTTTAATTATCTAGCCAATAATCTAAAATTTTGAGAATTACAGAGATCATTAGATAAAATCAATCGCATTCCTGAAAACTGTAAACGATTGAAATGAGATAAAAAAAATTTTAAGTGAAATGTTAATCGTCTCTCGAACTTTCGTAAATACGTTCGAAATATGTAACAACATATTTTTCAATCATTCCATATGTTTAATTTTTCGAATTTATTTTACTTCAGAAATCGGTTCAAAAGTTCAAAATTTAGTATTTTTTAAATTTATATCAATTCTATACCTTACGATTAAAATTTACCAATAATTTTTACACCGGAATTCCAATGAGTTCGTTCTATAGGGTTCTTAATCTAAAAATACTTCTAATTTAAATTATTTATCGCCTTAGATTCTGCAAAATAAGCTCAGTTTCGATACGTTACAGTCGACAGTGTGAAAAGTAAAAGTCAACCACATTCAAAATTTTTTTTCAAAAATTCTTTTCCTCCTCCCACTTGATTTCCTAACGCACGAAATTGATAAAAAGCCTTGTAAACTTTGTGAATCAACAAGTTTTAAAAGTACATGTAACATTGCAATTTTTGTGAATTCGAAATTTCAATGAGAGTGTAAATTCATGAATTTTCATTTTGTCAATTTTGTGACTTTCTAAACTGTTATTCGAAATTTCCAACTTGTGAAATGTGTTACCCAACTTGTGTTACCCAAAAAAATTGAAAATTTAGATATTGTTTACCTCAAATTTTCAATACAGGAAAATTTTAAATGTGCAGTTCCAAATTTGTAGATTTTTGTAATGATTGTGTGAATGAATGAATTTTCGTTTCGTCAATATGAGAATTCATAACTCACAATTATTACATAATTGTTAATCTAAACTTTGTTATTTGTGGCAATCAAAAATTTTCTAACAGTCATAAATTATTAATTCAAAATTCCGGAGAAATTTTATGTTTGAGAAACTTTGAACTCGAAGAACGACCCGCTTGAATTTTCACGACTCTGAGAATTTATGTTACCAAAAGAATTTAACATTTCGATATTGGTAAATTCTAATTTTAAATGCAGAAAAATTCAAAATGTGCAGTTACAAATTCGTACATCCAAACTAATTGTGTTTCGTAAATATCGCAAATTGAGATTCCAACTCGAAATTTGTAACTTTAGGAAATTTTACAATTCGTATCAGAAAATGAATATTTTACACATTTGATGTATGTATCATTTTAGATCTAAAACTTGGAAGTTTTTTCAAGTCAGATAATAGTAATTTATAAGATTTTGGAAAAACTATGTGTCACTCTGAACTTCTTAGAGTGAATATTCACTCTGCATCGAGTTAAAATACTGCCACTTATACTTGGGGTGGTTTCCTACTTTTCACTCTAAGATCAGTGAAACTCATTTTTTAGTGAAACTAGATTATTCATGCGCGCCCGTCGGTTGCGCCATTAACTTTTTCTTTTTTTTGTCATTGCCCCCTAAAAGCAAACCATGACAAACACATCATTTAAAATCCCCGCACTTTTATGTGATGCGCGCGCATTTTATCTCTACATAACAGCCAACTTCAAGCAGTGATGAACATTTTTAGAAAGGAAATTGGACTGAAATTCAATAGTCAAATTTATCTCCCCTAAAAGTGATGGTTTACTTTTTTAGAGTGAAGATTCACTCTGAGGAATGTAGATAGAATTTATGGAAGTTTAAAATTCGTAAATAAATGTTTTAATTTTCACGATTCAAAGAATTCATGTTATGCAAAGAATCCTAAATTTCTATATTGAGATTTTGTTGAAACGTGTTGCAGAAAGCAAGATGACTGGATTGAGAATGCAATGATGATATCATCTTTCGATGACTGTGACTACGCGAATGATCTAGTTTCCGAACTCGCAACTATTCTACGACAGGCCATGGCTTGAGGGCGAGGAAGGTGTATGGTGACTACGGAGGAGCGCAATAAGATGTTAGTAGTGATGCCGTAATGGGCTACAGTCTGAAGTCAACCGTGACAATCACGTTCATTGTCACACTGCTGTTTTCGGATGGTCTGCCCATGGAGTTGTCAAAAGGTTCGCATCGCATTTTTATAGAATTTATTTTAATTTAATTTCTTCAATAAATAAATGCCTTAAAAGGCTGTATCTTAGGGAAGAATAAAAGTTAACTTGAATGGCCGCGAAGTCTTCCCGAGGGGACAACGAATATTAATTAAAATGTGCGCGTTGAATGGCCAGGTCTTTTCAACGGAGCTCACGAGAGACAAGAGACCCATCGACGAGGTAGAAGAATAGTGACAACATCTTCCAGCCACATCGTCACCAATATATTGGACCTGACCTCGAGATGGGAAGACGTCGCGCAGACAGCTGCATTTCATTCCTCCGAGAAACATCCATGGCCAACCAAGTTGCCTTTGTTCAAGAACTCATCGACACTGCCCGACTCGAGATCGCCGTCTCCGTCTACTGTACATTCTTTCCAGAAAAAATCGCCGAGAAACCTTTTCGAGGTCGTCGCGAAGCCTCATGCCAAAGTTATCCTACCATGTGATTTGGAAACGAACCAGTCCAAGATAGTTTTCCCAGCTACGAGGTAGGTGATGGCGGATTCTTCCTTCAAAACGAAGACGAAAGTTGCTCAGATTTATCCCTCTAAATTGAGGAACAACTGAGTTATTCGCAAAAACAGAGCCGACCAATCAGGGAACGGGGCGGGGCCGAGTTAGTACAGGACGCCACCACGCCGCGCGCTGGTTGTTCAACTTTGGACGCCGATAACTCGGCTGCTTTTGGGTTTTGGGTGAAACGGCCAAGCAACTTTCGTACCGGATTTTTCTTGAGAACATGGTCAAGCATTTGCGAAACTTTTTTGGTGCACAGAAATTACAGATTACGTCCAGCAACATGGTTGCACGAGGGAAGTCCAGTTGACATGATTACAATCGATACTCGGACAGAACTCAGCGGTACAGGTCACCGATACGTCGGTGACTCGACGACTTTTGCGTTGAACATCGAAAAAGTGCGCCTCGAAGATGATGGCGTCTGGGACTGCACTTTTGAGAGCCATGACAAAAAAACCATCACGGGAAGGCCTGTCAGGCTCGTTGTCCTCGGTGAGTTTGGAGCGAATGATGGGAGATCAAGTCTCACAAATTTTTTCATGAATTAATCTTGAAAATTTGTCTCTCAGAGGCTCCTCGTGGGACTTACCTTCTGATTGACGGCCGGAGGTTGGACCCGGGAAATCAGTTCGTACCCGTGAAAGAGGGCTCCGAGTTGACCCTCGAGTGCGAGGCCGAAGGAGGAAACCCTCCAGCCACCTTGGTCTGGAGTATGACCTTGTCTCAAGACATCCTCGACGGTCCCGAGCAACCTCCCAACAACCTGACGATTCTACAGGAAACTTTGAAGAAAAGGAGCAACGCTCATCTCAAGGTCTCCCGAGGGCACCACAACGCTACCATCATTTGCATCGCCCAACACGTCACACTTTTCACGCCTTTGAACGCGAGCATTTTACTCGACGTACAGTGTAAGTTGAATAAATTTTTCATGAATCGTGATAGTACGCAAGTTTATATTTCACGTGAAGACTGCCCGAAAACGATTAGGGTACAGTTTTTCTAAAAAAAGGTTTCTATGACGACGTTTTTCTGATAGCCGTTTGTTTGAAAAAATTTTTCTTCTACAAATTTTCTTCTTAAAGAAACAATTTTTTCTACAATCCCACCAACCCTCCACTAGAGCTCTGCCCCTGAACCCCGCCGTGGCTCTACTCCTGGACCTTGATATTAATCAAACAAAAATTTGTAGAAAATGGATTGCAGTATACAAATAGGAAATAAGAAAAGAATTCCATCATAAACCAAATTTTTTAAAGAAAAGCTGACCCCCTACAGGGTGTGTTCCAAAAGTCATGAAATATATGTTTTAAAAAAAGATTTATTGATTGTATCGATAAAAAGTTTTAATATTCTTCAAAGTAGTCTCCATTAGCATCGATAAATTTTTTCCACTAACTCTGCCATGCCCGGTATGCTGCCTCAAAGGCCTCGACAGGAACCTCTTTCAATTCCGTTGTAACGGCCGCTTGGATTGCTTCAATACTGTCAAAACGGTGTCCTTTGAGTGAGGTTTTGATCTTTGGAAACAAGAAAAAATCTGCTGGAGCTAAGTCAGGGCTGTAAGGTAGCTGTGGCAGCGTTGCCACGTTGTGCTTAGCTAGAAACTCACGGACGCGTAGAGACGCGTGGCTGGGCGCATTGTCATGATGCAGCACCCAGGTGGTGGCGATGTCTTTTCGCACACTGTTGACCCTTTTCCTTAATCTTTCTAGAACATCCACGTAATAAATAGCGTTGACAGTCTGTCCTTGAGGTAGAAACTCTTTATGGACGACACCCTTGGTGTCAAAGAAAACAATCAACATGGTTTTCACTTTCGATTTGCTCATCCTCGCCTTCTTTGCTTTCGGGGACGCCGGGGTGTGCCATTCGGCACTCTAACGCTTCGTCAGACTCCCCGTAGGCTTCCGTGAGCATTTCGTGACTTTCGGCAGCTGTTTTCCTGAGTTTTGTGCAGAATTTAATCGCCCAACGTTGTTCGCAAGTATCCGCCATCGCGCGCTGTGACGTGTTTCTAAAACAGGGGGTTACTAAATCAGCTGTCTTGACTCAACCGATGCTCCTCGCAGCAAACTGACCGCACGTTCGCTGTATAGCTGAGGATCCCCTCTACCAAATCCAACCGGTTTAAACACGCTGAAACTAGTAGGGGCGTGGCAAAAACATATATTTCATGACTTTTGGAACACACCCTGTACCTCCGTAAATGTTTGCGTGGAATGATGGAAAGAACTGAACTTTCGGAGCTCCTTGCAAGCTTTTGGCCTCTGAATTAAGCTTTTACATTAAACTATCTGGTATCAAGATTTGTAGAAAATTTGACGAGCTTCCTCTTAGACACTTTGATATAGTTTATTTACATCTGTGACGTTTCTAGTATCACATCTGGATAAGATTTGCTGGATGGAATCTTGAGCAAGACTCGTGGCCAAGATTTGCTCAAGATCTTCGATGTACTTTTTCTTGCAGAACAAGATTTTCCTAATTCAAACAAATGATAACCCAGTAAACTATTTTTTTACAGACACTCCGTCTTTTGCGATCACAAGATTACCTGGTTTCGGGACTCCTATCGTGGAAGGGATGTCGGTTAGTTTGAAGTGCGACGTCGACAGTAATCCATTAAGTCTACCAATTTGGCAACGTGGTGAGTTAAATCGCAGAAAAGAATTTGATTTCCCTTACACAGCACGCCGATGACAAATGATGGACACAAATTTCGGTCATTTCTGCCATATCAGACGTATCAATCATTTATACATATTGCCATATTCTCGTCTGACTTGTGATGTGTCATCATTCGTTGCACAATCACAGTCAAATCGTGTGTTAGCTAGAGGCTCAGAAAATAACGTAGCTTTAAGCTGACACATTTTTGAGTGTTACTGAAGCAATCATCGGTTAACTTGTGAGTTATGAACAAGTCATCGTTTCGTTCTGTTTGATGCATGACTGCGACATCAAAGCAGCATCAGAAACGAAAGCTTGAAAAACTATGTCGCCATCAATGAACCATGAAAGCAGCATCGCGGATATTCTTGTCGATGATGTTGCATTAATGCTATAATATTGGCGACATCACAAAGCACATTTGTGATGTATGCAAGAACATAGGATTTTGTGGACGCATCTTTGACAAATCAATTATTATTTGTGAAATTAGTCTACCATAGTGATATTTGGACAATTGGCTCGTTGCATGTTTCCCAGATAATGGACCTCCCCCTGTTGAACAACGCGACGACGGATGGCTGAATTTCACCAAAATCAGTCGAAGCGACAGTGGATGGTACAAATGTTATACTCGGCACATATTAGGAATATTCACGAGCATCGGATATTTTCTCAACGTTCGTTGTAAGTATCCATTGGATTTGATGTGCGAGCTCATGGTCTTTACAGCACTCGATGTCCGCAGATAAAGCGAGTTACGAGATCGACACCCAAGAAGCTTGGGACACGGATTCGTCGGATTCAAAAAAGATCGAGGTCCGAATAGGTGGCGCTGTGACGCTCCAATGCAAGGGAGGATGTTGGGGCCATGGCCCGGAAATGAACCCTGTGAGTCACTCGGGGCTCCTCAATATAACCCGAGTCGTCTACCAGGACAGCGGCGATTATCGATGCGTCATCCCGGGCAAAGGCACACAGGACAAGTGGCGCGCTCAGTTGTATCACATTAGAGTTTTTGGTGGGTACAGTGAATACACTTGTTGCCCATCAGGTGCATCCCCCATGAAGATGCTGGATGTGATACTACGTCCCTTTGCGTCCTTTTCGTCCAGAAAGAGGACGAAAGGAAAAGCAGCGTAGTATTCACCCGAAATTCAAAATGTTTTTTAAGCCCAAGAGTCTTCATGTCCTTTCTTTGCATCAAAAGAAAGCACCCCCATCTCTCTGCCGTCCTCTAGATAAGTGCCGTTAACTCCATTCGACGGTAAGGTTCTTTTTCCCCGACATTTCGGAACAAAAGAACCTATATCGCCGAATGTAGTTAACTACACTTATGCAGAGGACGGCAGCTCTATGAAGGATCAAAAACTTGAGCATCTCCTCAAACAATTCAGGAGAAAATCACCATCATGTCCATGAAACGATCGTTCTCACTAATGTTTTCTATGTCTAGGTTTACCGATGGTGTTTCCTAAGAAGAAAACCATTAACGCGAATCAAGGATCGCGCTTAGATGTAATAGTTGAGTTTTGTTCGGAACCAGCCTACACGAAAGTGCTGTGGCTCTCGGAAAAACTCGTGTATCTTCCAGGCACTGAGTCACGTAAAGGTGTCCAGGCCTTGCCAATACAGGTAAGTGCAACGTCGTGTGATGTCGATTCTTACAATTTCCGCCCATTTTATGAAATGACTAACATCCGGAAATAATTTTTCCATAATGCTATTACTCCATATATTATCAAGGCAATTGCTATTCTACAATTCCCATTGTTTTTAGTGTTTTCCAGAAAATGCATATTATAGAAAATTTGTTCGCAACTCGGATAGTATCCCGAAAAAGTGATTGAAAAATGCTTGGTGGTTAAATTTACAGAACAGTGAGACATCGTACTGCTACATCACGACTCTGCGCTTCGATGCCATCAACTACTCTCATTCGGGAGAGTGGCTGTTGCTCGTTTCTTCGAGCGAAGGAATCGCGGAAGCAACAGTCACCCTGAACGTCACGCAAGAAGCAACTTCTAGTCGCGCATTCGGACGAACCTCGAGTACATTGATTTTTTCCATATGCTTTATTGTTGCAATAAACTGACACTATTACTAAATGATATGTATGGAACTACGGTTTTCGGCGGAATTCATGTATTCGGCTTGGGTTCGACGTTACTGGGAAGACGAAATGTTTCATCCAACGATAATCGAGGATAGTTTTTTTCCTAAACAATGTGTTCGTAGCGAAAACGCCGAAATGTACGTGCAATTTTTTGGAACATTGATCCAACAAATAAATATTGTTTAATATCAGGACTGGTTTTTGGTACTTGGTATTCACATCAACTTGAGCACGATGCCCGCTATCGACCTACGGGGGAAGACTGTTTTTTATTTTTTTTTATTTTTTTTATTTGAAGTGGGGGAGTGAACGTACTCGTCGAGAGGCCTAGAACCTTTTTTACCCCAATCAAACATACCTAATAAACTAAAAATGCATCAGTTAAGTTAACAAGTGTATTTTTAAAAATTGTACAAACTTGACAGTAGAACAGTTCAGACAAACTCGATTCCTTCAAATTTTTTGTCCATCACTTTGACATCGGGCATGAGAATAACGCCGTCGATCGTGAACGCCGAAATGTAGGTCGCGGTGTTACCCTCATACTCTTCGCTTTTTAAAGCTACGATTATGGAATCTTGTGATCCTGGGAGGAATTTAAAACTGGAATATCCTCGGATCTTGATCACCTCGCCGATATGGATCACCTGGAACGTTGATCGTGATTTTTTTTTGTTTCTACATTTGTCGCTAGTGTTAACTTCAGTCGATACTAAAAAATATGACTTTCGTTTCATGTTACTTATTATAAAATTAAACAATAAATTGTAATACTATTACGTAATAATACATTGTTAAATATAACCACTCATAGGTAATAATGAATGATGATTTAAATATATAGCATTGATTTAATGTATAATCTATGCAACAATGACAATTCCTTTGAATGATTTTGTCCAATATACCAACTTTGACATTTTCGAAATATTCATCGGCTGTGAGGAGAACATTGGTGCTCATCATTTCATCGGATTTCTCATCATAAGTGTCTTTGGAACAACGTCGTGGTAAAAAAAACCATTGCTTGTGGGTGTCGCTCCAAACTCCAGATTCATGTATCATGTAACCTGGAAATCATAGATGACTGACTGTTTAAGGTATGTTGAAAGTTTTTCAATGACTGTGTTTTATTATTTGACTTCAGTATTACATAACATTGTCACGTTGCAGTTATAGTGCTGTTACTGCAACATAAATGTTGCAAAAGTGTAATATAATGTTTGTTTCATAACAATGTTTCATAACAATAAAGTTATGAAACAAGTAAATGTGAATATTATATTCTTTGCGGAAGTTGTTGTTACATATCAGCAATTTTGTAACCTTATAATGTCACTATAACATTAAGTTGCAGCAACGTTACTTATTAGTAACATTGTTACATCACAATGTTTCCCCTATGTTACGTAACGTGTCAAGTTCGGTGTCGACCAGGAAATAGTTAAATTTGTTTCAAAAACCGTTACATTGGTTATTCAACAGTTTTTGCAGCAATTAAAGATGTAATGAAAATTTGGAGAATCACGACTTTAGAATGTAGAACACGTAGTTATTAATAGATTATACATAGTACAAATATTTTTAAAATGTCAAACTGAATAAGTTTTCAGAGTGTAAAATTACAATATTGGTAAAATTCAAATTTCAATGATTGTGTGAGTCAATAAATGTTTATGTTGTAAATTTTGTGACTCCTAGCTATTATTCGAAATTTACAACTCTCGGAAATGTGAGGATGAACAGCTCCAAAATTGTTAATAATTATTTTTTACTATATCAAGAACTTGTCAAACCAAGGATCCTCAATTTTCATATTGGTTGAATTCAATTTTTTGTACGCTCAAAATAATTATACAAGTTATTATTATTTATTCCAATAACTTAGTGACTTGAGGTTATATCTCAAAATGTTCAACTGTTGTAAATCAAGAATTTGTTCCTCATAATTGCTTATGACTATTGAAATCTTTGTTATTTATATCTGTTAAGAAGTTGCTGAGAGTCGAAAATCAGTAATTGAGAATTTTGGAAAAGGTTGATGTATTAGAAATTGAGAATTTGAAGATACCTTTTATTGTTTGAATTTCGAACATTCCAAGAACTTTTGTCGCTTAAAAAAATTTATAATTTAGGTATGGAATATCTAATCCAGGGTAATTTAAAATAAATTGTTTCAAATTTGTACACTCGAAATGATTGTGTAAGGTAATGCATTTTTTTCTGTGAATTTTGGGATTTGAAACTCTAGTTTGAAATTTTGAATTTTCGGAAATATAAGAATTTATAACTCAAAATTGTTTATCAGTTTTTTAAACTATATTATTTGAAGCATTTTATAATTTTTTCAAGTCATTATGAAGTAATTCAAAGTTATTGAAAAATTTGATACTTGAGAAACTTCAAGTTGGAGAACTCATTTGTTTTAATTTTTACGATTCTGAGAGTTTATGGCACTTTTTTTCGATTCGAAATTTCAATATAGGCCAAATAAAATTTTTTATTGCCGAGAAATTCAAAATGTGCACTTTCAAATTTGTAGTCTCAAAATTATTGTGTGACTAAATTTTTCTTTTGTAAATATGAGAATTGATGACTCAAAACTGTATATTGGTAATATAAATTTTGTTATGTATAGTATTTAAAAAATGCTTGTAAGTCAAAAATCAGTAATCCAAAACTTTAAGAAAATTTGATGTATGAAAACTTGAAATTAGAGAACTCATATGTTCCAATTTTCACGGTTTTGAGAATGAACGATTGCAAAAGTATTCAAAATTTTTATATTGTTCAATTTAAATTATCGACGCGGAAAAATTCGAAATGTGCAGTTTCAAATTTTCATACTAAAAATGATTGTGTGAATTGATGATTTTTTATTTTGTAAATTTTGCTATTTGAAAGAACCATACAAAATTTATAGTTTTTAGAAGTAAGTGAAATCAATACTCATAACTGTTTATTAATATTTATAACTTAGTTAATATAGGCGTTTTGAAAGTTTCTTTAAATATGAGGTTAGTAATTAAAAATTTTTGAAAATTTTGATGTTAGAGATACTTTAAACATCGTCGTTTGAATCTTCATGATTCCAAGAACTCAAGTCACCCAAAGAATTCAAAATTTCAATATTGTTGAACTCAATTTTTGAATGCGGAAAAAATTTAAATGTGCAGTTTTAAATTTTTGGACTTGTAATGATTGTGTAAATGAATGAATTTTTCTTCATTTAATCGGAGAATTCATTAAATCAAAATTGAGTATTTGTATTTTGAGGTGTGTTATTTATAGTATTTCAAAATAAACTGGAAGTCAAACGTTCGTATTTCAAAATTTTGGAAAAATTTGATTTTGAGGAACTTGGAATCAAAAAACTCATTTGTTTTAATTTTCACGATTCTGAGAATTTATGGTACTAAAAGGATTTGAAATTCGAATATTAACTAATTTATATTTTCATTGCAGAGAAATTCAAAATGTGCACTCTCAAATAAGTTGACTAAAATGATTGTGTAAATTGTCGAACTTTTTTTTTGTGAATTTGCTATTCGACACAACTATGCAAAATTTAAAATTTTCGGAAATGAGAGTAAATTCATCATCGATATATCAAAAATTTGTAAATTTAGGCATTTTCAAAGTTTCTTTAAATATAAAAATTATGAAAAACTTGATGTTTGAGATACTTTGAACTTGAAGATTTTATCGTTATAGTTTTCATTATTCCAAAAACTCAAGTCACTCAATGAATTCAAAATTTCAATATTGTTAGGCCCAAGTTTTCAATGAAGAAAAATCTTAAATGTGCAGTTTCAAATCTGTAGACTCAAAATGATTGTGTAAATGAATAAATTTTAGTTTGTAGATATTAGAATACATATCTTAAAATTGTATATGAGCATTTTAAACTTTGTTATTAATAGTATTTCAAAATTATCTGGTAGTAAAAAATCAGTAGTTCAAAATTATAGAAAAATTTGCTGTTTTAAAAATTTGATTGAATTTTAAAACTCACATGTTTCAATTTCCACGATTTTGAGAATTTGCTATAGCAAAAGGATTAAAAATTTTAATACTGGTCAATTTTCATTTTCAATGCCGAAAAATTTAAAATGTACAGTTTCGAATTTGTAGATTCGAAATGATTGTGTAAATTGAAGAATTTTTATTTTTCAAATTTTGTTATACGAAGCAACCATGCAAAATTTAGACTTTTTGGAAGTAAGAGAAATTGATGTTCAAAATTGCACATCAATATTTCAAAGATTTTTTTATTGAAGCATTTGAAAATTATAAAAAATTCCAAGTTAATAATTTAAAATTTTTGAACAATTTGATGTTTCAGATACTTTAAACTAATGAAGATTTTACAGTTTCAATTTTCATGATATATGATAACCAGAACTTAAATCACTCAAAGAATTCAAAATTTGAATATTGTTTAATTTAAGTGTTCGACGCTGAGAAATTTTAAATGTGCAGTTTCAAATCTGTAGGCTCAAAATGTGTGAATAAATACATCTTAAATATGAAAATTGATAACTCAAAATTGTATATTAGTATTCTAAACTTTGATGTTTAAAGTACTTGAAAATTATCTGGAAGTAAAAAATAAGTGATTTCAAAGTTTGGAAAAATTGCATGTTTGAAAAACTTGGAATTGAAAGAATGACATGTTTGAATCATGATTCTAAGAATTTAAGTTACCAAAAGAATTCAACTTTATGATATTAGTCTATTCATCTATTCATTTTTTTTTCAATGCAGGAAAATTTGAAATGTGCAGTTCCGAATTCGTAAACTAAAAATTATTGTAAGTAAATAAATTTTTATTCTGTAAATTTTGTACCTTGATATTATAATTCGAAATTCTAAACTTTTGATACTTGTAAAATATTTAACTAATAAATTCTTCAAACTTTGTCCTTATTGTCATTTTAGAAATGTCTAAAAGTCAAAAATGAGTGATTCGTAATTGTGGGAAAAAATTGGTGTTTCAGAAACTACCAGCTAGAACATTTTATAGCTAGAATTTTATTGATTCCAAGAACTAATGTAAACTGAATGTAATTAAGATAAACTAAAATGTTCATATGCAGGAAAATTCAAAATGTTGAACTGCAAATTAAGATTCAAAATGAAGCATTTCGTAAAGTTTATAAAGTACGTAATAAATCCCCGTATTTACAATTTGCGATTCGTGACGTTTTCAAAGTTTGAGAAATTCAAGAATTAGAAGATATAATTCAAGTATTTGAAACTCTGGTTTTATTTCAAGTTCTTCCAAAAATCTCGATTCGAAAATTAGTATTAAGTTATATAATGTTATTGTAACATTCAAAAAATACTAGCATGAAACGTAACTACATAAAGTTGTGGTGCTTGTGTGATGTAACAATATTACAGTATCATTACGAAACTGTTACGTAACACTGTAACATATACATCATATACAATGTTATGAACCATTGATGTTATTTATACTTAGAACAAACGTGACTGCAACGTAACAGTATTACGTAACATTTTTACGTTACATTGTGGGAAACAGTAACCGTATATCAACCTTTACTGTATGTTATTGTAATGTCACAATGTAACACTGTTATATAACAGTTTCGCTAATGTTACATAACATTTTAGACTTGATGAAATTGGGATCCAATAAAATCAGCATCACTTTACCTGGAAAACTGATGTCCAGAGCTGCTCGCAGGCTCTTGTAATACTCAGACCAGTCAACAGAACGAACTGATCCAGTGGGCGACACAATTTTGACCCACATGGGGTTGTTATTTCCAAACTCCCCTGTACTGGACGTCCATTCTTTGCCCATACTCCCAACATACAAATGATTGTCTTTTACAGTCGCCCACTCGGACTTGAAACCTGCAAAAAACCAAAATACTAAATTATTCCAAATTGCCGAAGACCGAAAATCAGAGGTGTACAGAGAAGAAATTTTCGGGATTAGTTTTTTTTAATTTAAAACACATTTTCTGACTAGGATTATCGATAAAAAAAAAAACCTAGCATGCCCCTTACGAGATTCGAGTATAATTGATGATTATTTCATGTGAAAATTAAAACTGATGATGATGAGTATTAAATGATAAAAGTACGTATAATAAGAAATAATATGGATACAAATAATGCAAATGGAATAAATAATCGATCATAATAAAGAATACTGAAAAAAAATAAATGGCATCGAAAATAGACTTACTGGAATCTATAGGACGTGGAAAGTAATTTCATGTAAGTTCTTAAAGTTAGAAAAAAATTCAGAATTATTCATTCAACTCAAAACTAATGGAAATTCTGACTTGGAAAGAATTGTTTCATTAACAGGATTTTCATAATAAATGTTCTACTGGAATAAGAAAGATAACAGAAACTTAAAAGAAAAAAAATTGAAATATACGAAAATGTGAGTTTAAGAACCTTGGAATCCTCGGAAATCTAATGCTAAAATATGTATTCAGTAATTCTGAGAAATACAAGACATCTTCATGAATACTAGATAACACTTCAAAATTGCATAAGTAACAGAAAGTACAGAAATAAAACAGTTGTATGAAATAGTCAAATTTTTTGTACATTTTTCCTCAACAATCTATACGAATATTATAATTCATATCAATTTGAATGCATCCAATTCCAAATGTCTACACAGCGATCCACAAGAATACTAGAAATCTATGAAAATACCAAGACCCTTCAAAATTACATAAATAATAAAAAATACTGATAATCTACTATATACTTAAATTCTATTCAGATATATTATTTTCATAAATATATAAAACTTTGAAGTTAAAAGTAGTAAATTGTAAGAATCGATACAGAAATCTATAGAAAGAATATAAAATAATTCGAATTCTATGAATACTAAAAAAATACGAAAAATACCAAAAGTATTGAAGAAACTGTTCTCTGGAAAATTATTCAAATATTAAAAAACTTTATTACTTTTATTATTATAGCATCGAATTCTGTGAATCTATACAATGATCCATTGAAATAGTAAAAATGTATAGTTTTTTAATATTTATATAATTTTTCAGAGAACAGTTTCTTTAAAATAGATTTCCAATACTTTCGGTATTTTTTGTATTTTTTCAGTATTCACAGAATATAAATTACTTCCAATTATTTTAATAGATTTTTGTATCAATTTTTACAATTTACTACTCTTAATTTAAAAGTTTCATATATTCATGAGAATATTATATCTGGATATAATTTAAGTATGAAGTAGATTTGCAGTTAAGAGTAATAAACTGTAAAAGCTGATACAGAAATCTACTAAAATAATAGGAAATAATTTGAATTCTATGAATATTGAAAAAATACGAAAAATACTAAAAGTGTTGAGGAAACTGTTCTCTGGAAAATTATTCAAATGTTCCAAAACTCTATGACTTTCAATTTTGTAGCATCGAATTCTGTGAATCTATACAATGATCCATTTAAATAGTAGAAATTTATTAAAATACCAGAATATACCACGCCATTTCATAAGTAACAAAGATAACGAAAATTCTAAAAATGATGTGTAGATATTATCTTTTCTTGGAATCTATGAAAATTCCAAAACTCTATTTACCCTGGATTCTTAAAGCTCCCGATTCTAAAAAAAATAATAGATCAATGCATTGATCTGCTCATCTTTGAAAATTGCAGAAAATACCCCAAACTTTTATTAATCCCAAAAAATACGAAAATTTTAGAAATTTTTATAAGGTACTCAACATCTTATGTCAACAGTGTTTTTTTCTAACTGTTGAAATTCTAAAAAACTCCAAGAGCATCGAATTCTAGTAGAAATTGACATAGAATACCATGAATTAATTAAGAAATTCTCTAAACTATATAAGTACTAAAAAAATACGAAAAATACCAAAAACATTAGGAATAGCCAGGAATAAATAATAATTAAATATAATTAATTATTATAAAAATAATTTGCTATTAGTATTTTAAATGATTTCTATATGCATTTTCAGAATTACATGTTCTGGAGTTAAAAGTATTTGAAGATATTTTTCATTTACATCAGTTTTTGGGAAAATAAAACCTATACAGAATTTTTGAATTTTGGAGATTCTTATTACTATTTGTTCTTTTCATATTTTTTAACATCCTTGAAATTTCGTTGTATTTTTAATATTCTTCTACATTTTTTATACTTTTATAGATTGCTATGTACATTTTAAAAATTTGATACTCTAAAATTCCAAGTTTTATAGATTCTTCGTTTTGGAAACAATATTTCGAAAGACAATTAGTTTTCAGTATATACGATACATTTGAAAGATTATTTCGTATTTTTAAGAATTTTCTGCATTTTTTTCTAGAACTCGATGCTCTAGAGATCAAAGGTTCATAGCATTTTCATATTTTCCTAGATTTTTGAAAGAATTATATTCTGCCTACATTAAAGGTATTTCATACTCTGGATTTCAATTTATTGGCGTTCCATACTTTGAGGATTTTTCGTATTTAATACTGCTTAAAAAATTTCCAAGTATATTCTAGTCTTCTCAAAGTATATAATTAGCATTTTTTTATATTGTCATATGGGTTTGAATAAGTTCATGATCTAGAATTCGAAGTTTATTAGATTTTCTGGATTTCAACGATTGAAAACCCAAACGATCCTATGATGAAAAAATACTTCTCTTAAATTATAAAATTTCATACAAAAATCATCGAAAAGTAACATTTTTTAAACCTTAACATTTTGTAACGTGATGCTTACATTTTAAAATTCGTGAAAAAAAAAAAAGAAAGAATTTTTCAATAGAAATTAAATTGTTTGAATCAGGAGCGTAGGCAGAAAAATTATTCATTCGTGGTTATTTCTAATGTTTTTGGTATTTTTAATATTTTTTTAGTACTTACATAGCTTAGAGAATTTCTTAATTAATTCATGGTATTCTATGTAAATTTCTACTAGAATTCGATGCTCTTAGAATTTTTCAGAATTTTAGAAGTTTGAAAAAAACATTGTTGGCATAAGATGTGGAGTACCTTATAAAAATTTCTAAAATTTTCGTATTTTTTGGGATTAATAAAAGTTTAAGGTATTTTCTGCAATTTTCAAAGATTAACAGTAGATCAATGCATTGATCTATTATTTTTTTAGATTCGGAAGCTCTAAGAATCCAGGGTATACAGAGTTTTGGAATTTTCATAGATTTCAAGGAAAGATAATATCCACACTGCCACTAGATAATATCTATCTATAATTTTTCAGAGAACAGATTCTTCAATACTTTTAGTATTTTTCGTATTTTTTCAATATTCATAGAAATTACATTATTTCCTATTGTTTTTACAGATTTCTGTATTAATTCTTACAATTTATTACCCTTAACTGCAAATCTGCTTTATACTTGAATTCTATCCAGATATAATATTTTCATAAATATATAAAACTTTGAAGTTAAGAGTAGTATATTGTAAAAATTGATACAAAAATATATAAAAATAATAGGAAATAATGCATATTCTATGAATACTGAAAAAATACCGAAAGTATTGGAAATCTGTTTTGAAGAAACTGTTCTCTGAAAAATTATATAAATATTAAAAAACTCTAAAATTTTTACTACTTCAATGTATCATTGTATAGATTCACAGAATTCGATGCTCTAAAATTGAAAGTTATAGTTTTTAAATATTTGAATAATTTTACAGAGAAAAGTTTTTTCAACACTTTTAGTATTTTTCGTATTCATAGAATTCAAATTATTTTATATTCTTTTTATAGATTTCTGTATCAATTTTTACAATTTACTACTCTTAACTTCAAAGTTTTATATATTTATGAAAATAATATATCTGAATAGAATTCAAGTATAAAGTAGATTATCAGTTTTTTTCATTGTTTATGTAATTTTGAGGGTTCTTAGTATTTTCATAGATTTCTAGTATTTTTGTGGATCACTATATAGACATTTGAAATTAGATGCTGTAGCATTCAGATTGATATAAATTATAATATTTGTACAGATTGTTGAAAAAAAAAGTAGGTAAAATTTGACTATTTTATACACTTGTATTTTCGTTTTTTTCGGTACTCCTACAATTTTTTTTGTTCTTGCGTATCGAGTGATATAGATTATGGTATTTTTATAGATTCCAAGTACTATATTGTAATTCCAATATTATATAACCATGTAGTATTCGAATAAGGACAAATTGAAATCTCAATCATTTAATAATAGAACACAATATATGTAATATCAAATGACATAAATTTGGAAATATATTGACCTTTACGACATTTGAGTTTGCCCTTCCATGTTGAATACTGTTGATCCAGAATGAATCAAACTCGAGTACAATGATGCAATTACTGAAATACCTTTCGAGTTCTTCCCATTCCCGTCGTTTAGAATGACCCAACGCCTCGTGTCACTCCCAACAATTTCATAGACCACCCCTGACCTATCGTCGAAGGTCAGGAGCTTTCCATCAAAGGTCACAAGCTCCGACAGTTCCATAGCTCTGTCTTTTTCCGCCAAAGACGTTGAGAGCTCCACGTGCTGTTTGTCCCAAACCACGCTGATAATGTTCTTGGTCGACATCCACCTCAAGGTCCCTTTCATGAAATAACTGACCCATGTGTTCCCACTAGCAGAAATGACCTTGGAGTCCTGGTCAAGGTCACTGACAATTGCTATTTTGTAAGACACGGCGATGTCCGTTTTAACGGCCCTCGTGATGGGGTAAGTGTTGTTGTAGTCATAGGCGCACTTGGAAATTAGCGGACCTTTCAAGTCACTTTCCCACAAATTGCTCTTGAGCGCAGGGTAGAAGTACAGGAAACCTGTGACGATGAAGAAAAGAGCGACGACAATTGTGAGGTTACCCCGGAAGTGGAGGGCGTTTTTTTTCACACGGTAGATCGGCGGGGCGTTCAAGGTATGGCGCCAATCGTGCAATTGCATTTTGGCAGACTAGGATGCATTAACTTATTTACATGAGGAGTGGAATGGTCCCATTGGAGTTGAGAACCTGAGAATCAAAGAATAATTGTTGAGTATTTGGTTGAATATTGTTTCTATTTGGAGAGGAATTATATTTTTGCGATTGGGGTGGTTGTTTTTGTATAGATGAAATGGATTAATTTTTTATTACTGAGTTTATGTATTCTTAAACTGAAAGGATGAAATACGAGTTTGAACAGACATACTTTGACCAAAAAAGATAAATTGAAATAAATAATCATTTATATTTGCATAGGAATATCAACTACAATAAATATATGCAAACATTGATTTAATTCAACTATAAGAATTCATCTTGTAGATATTGATAAAGTTAATGATAATGATTATAATAGTAAAACAGCAACAACTACTACTCATTAATTTTTGGCTGAAAACATCAATGAAATAATTTGCAGATGAACTTTATTTGGAAATAGAATTCATATTGAAAATGATAATTACAAGAACAATTATAACAAATGATAAAGAATGAGCTAGAAACATCAAATAAAATACAAATTCAGGAAAGAAATGATTTCAACTTGAATAAGAATTTACATCAGTAACATAACAGCGTAAATAATATTATCTATATATATAAAGCAGAATGTATGCTCCTATGTCATTGCATCATGCAAAAATGGTGACGGATTTTCGAAATTTTTTTTGTTTTTTTGTCAAGGTCTGCAGGTGGTTCATAGCTCAAGACAATTTCGAATTCTCAGTTAGAATGTAGGTAGCCAGAAAGTGAAGGAATATGACACATACGTTCACACAATGTCACAAAAGCACAAAATGTTAAAAAATCATAATACATCACAAAATTACAAAATGTCACAAAATATCACAAATTCAAGAAATATCAGAATACTAAAAAATTACAAAATTTCGTGAAATAATAAAATCGCTCAAAATTATTTAATTGTCCTATCAGTTTTGACCTATACATCTACAAGTCTAAATTCTCAAATCATCAAAAAAAAAAATTTTTTTTAAACTGATTGTAAATGATAAAATATTGTTGTATCTTTTTTTCCATAATGATTCAATCGCACTATATAAGTTTATTTTTTTGCAGAATTTTTGCAGAGATCTTTCTTATAATTTCCATAGCTAATAAAGTTGTATTTTTTAAGGTATTTTTTAAATTCGTTTTAGTACCAATAGATTTTTCAAACCTTTTCTGATTCGTTACTAAAATTTTAATAAATCTATATATATAAAGCAAAATGCACGGTTGTATGTCACCGCATCACGTGAAAACAGCTAGATGGATGTTTGAATTTTTTTTTAAATATTTTGTCATGATCCAAGGACGGTTTATAGCTAAAGAAAATTTCAAATTTTCAGTTGGAACGTTGAGTAACCAGAAAATGAAGGAATATGGCATATGGCACATACAACCACAATGTCACAAAATCACAAAATGTCAAAAAATGAAATATCACAAATATACGAAATATCAGAATATTAGGTACAATATACAAAATTTCACAAAATAATGAAATCACTCAAAATTACTAAATTATTCTATTAGTTTTGGCCTATAAGCCTCAAAGCCTAAACTCTCTAATCATCCAGAAGAAAAATTTAAAAAACTGATTGTGAATAATTAAATATCGTTTCATCATTTAGTGATTTAATCGCAGAATGAAAGTTTATTTTTTAGCAGGATTTTTTTGGACATATTTTTTATAATTCTCATAGCTAATAAAGTGTTAGATTTTTAGGTATTTTGCAATATTTTGTTTTTATATCAATAGGTTTTTCAACCTTATTCTGATTTGCTAAAATTTTAATCAATTATTTATATAAAAGTTTTTCATAAAAGTAGCTTTGCAATAAATTTACCAATTTAATATCATCGACTGAAAAAGAATATTTGCTGTATAATAATATGGAATATATAGCCGCCAAACATCCTGATATTTTATAAATATCGGAAAGCATAGGGAATAGCGGCAACAAACTCGCCGTTGACCGTGGGCGAAATTTAAAAATTAAAATCATTAAATAACTATAATTTTATTATATGATAGTAACACTATTTATTTGATCTAATATTTTATTTTATATAGAATTTTGTTTCCTCATACATACAAATATTATTTTATATTATTTTTAATCAAAACATAACAAGAAAAAATTAATTTGTTTAACAATTAAATTCCAATATTTTAATATTTATTACAGTAACATATCCTATCATCAAATGAACATTCTTTTGAATGCAGGAAGGTTGAGTAATAAGATTCTTAATTTAAAAAAATCTCATATATCAATTTGAATATTTTAATTGTAAATTAATAAAAGGTACAAATATATTTTGATCATAATTTTCTACAAAATTTACAGATTTTCGTATACTTTCAAAATCAAGTGATTCCGTAACCATTCGCGAGCCATAATGCCAATATTTTAAATAATATAAAAGAATTTCTTATATTCAAATTGGATTTGAATGAAAAAATAATTTATTTCATTGGTATTGAAAAATAAGTAAATAAATAAATCATGAACCTTACCTCGAATTTTGCTTTCATTTCTATCTGACTAGAAGCAAACTAAAAAAGCCATGTCTTACATTTTCTAGATAAAGTGGTTATTCCGTAATTAATGAATGGCATTTGGTTTTAAAAAGTGAGGAATGACTATTTATAACACAACTGTGTATTGCATTTCTCACCAGTAATTTTTTTACTAATCGATGTTCCGCAGATTCTCTAATTATCCTAAACATGTTGCTTTAGGCTTTTCAAAACGTCAAGACAAAAAAACTTGGAAAATGCACATTTTTGAAACACCCGAAACCAACATCGTGCACGGACTTTGACAGCTGTTGACAATTTGACTGTTGGCCTCAGCTCACAGCTGACAAAACACATTGAGTATATATATATATTTGTCCACCATTTTGTTAGTAACAAGTGAAGTGACAACTGATACCAACCCAAAACTCAAACTCACAATTACCATTCTGTGATTGAACTATGATTTTTATGAATTTTTTCCTTTCAAGCATTTTTTTGTTTCAAGTTCAAGTGTGCAACCCTGGCAACGGTGATGCGACGGAGTTCGGTTGCACGTTTCGTTCGACGATTTCTCGATAAATGCGAAACAGAAAAAATCAAGTTACTGCATATTTGAAACCTCTGACATTTGCGAACAATCCCATGTATACCTGAACCACGGAATATTTTACTTCGCGAAAAACAATTCACCCAAAAAAATTGTGTTTACGGCCACTATTCGCGTACTTTAGACGACATATGCGCCAAGTTCAAGTTGAATTTCCATGGACTGGTCGTAAAAAAGGGTAGAAAAAACAATAACCTTTCTATCTCTACTAGTTTTCGATCCCCTAAACGTCACCTGTTTAATTGCGAATCATCTAAATAAAAAATAACAATCACGCGAGTGAGCCGTCAAACGCCATGATTTTTGCTGTTGGCAATCCTGCTTCATGTATATATATATAGACAATTTGTATTACGGCACTGCAGCTGCAGAACGAGACGAGATGACAACATTAATAGTCCTAACATGCATTTGTCTGTATTGTTTTAGAACGCGATCTCGCGCAAAGTATTTCTTGATGTTTGCTAAGTGTTACGATGCGCACATTTTTCATGAAATTTTGTGGCCCTTGTCACGCAGGGTCGTAACATGAATTGTCTATATATACGTACATGAAGCAGGATTTCCAACAGCAAAAATCATGGCGTTTGACAGCTCACTCGCGTGATTGTTATTTTTTATTTAGACTATTCGCAATTAAACAGGCGACGTTTAGGCGATCGAAAACTAGTAGAAATAGGAAGATTATTGTTTTTTCTACCCTTTTTTGCTGCCAGTCCATGGAAATTCAATTTGAACTTGGCGCATATGTTGTCTAAAGTACGCGAATAGTGGCCGTAAATACAATTTTTTTTGGTGAATTGTTTTTCGCGAAGTAAAATATTCCGCGGTTCAGGTATACATGGGATTGTTCGCAAATGTCAGAGGTTTCAAATGTGCAGTAACTCGATTTTTTCTGTTTCGCATTTATCGAGAAATCGTCGAATGAAACGTGCGACCGAACTGTGACCGAACTCGGTCGCAATTCAATCGCACCACCATTGCCAGGGATGCAAAACCAGAAAAATTTTCAATTGTTGAGATCGAAAAACTTAAAACACCAAAAAATACTTATCTAAAAAAAAAACTTTCTTTTGAGGCATTTCTAACTGGATCCGGAATTAACAAATTCCTACATTTACCAAAAAATATCTATTAAAACATTTAAAGGAAATTAAGAATGAAGGAAAAGAAAAACTGTTTACAATGCATTTTGATAGCGTGTGGGCTTCAATTTCTGCCTGTTCATGTTGACGGACAACCTTCTTTTCCTGCTTTAAAAAAATTAACTGAAATCATACATTGCAATATAGATATTGCACTTGCACCCTGGTGAAAAAGGAAGGACTGTACGAGGACTGTGTGATTTATGTGATCATATGTGATGAGCCAGCTGCTGGGACAATCGAAAAATACCCGGGAAATTCGAAATATACTTATAATGTGTGTTATAATTGGATTATATTATGATGAATTTTTAACTATATATATCATGATTATCTACAAATTTCTATTACTCATCGATCCTTTAAAATAGTATAAATAACAATATAATATAAAAAATATGGTGTGAGACGATATAATATTACGATTGTAGCGACTTCGTTATCGAACTTCTAGAACATTGGGTTTATTCCAATCATTAGAAGATAAGTGAACATTGGGTTTTTCCCAATCGTTAGAAGATAAGTGTAAATGATCACGAGGAAGTCGTGTCGCCTGTCACGTACGTACAATTATCGCGCACTCTTGGCAAGTGAATTTCAATCACCAATATGATTGCGTTGTAATCAACATTTTAAGTTTCCAGAAAATTCTAGAACCAATATTCGGGAATCAATCATTTTTTATATTCAAATATATTTCTTATATATATCTTCTACTATAATTTCATCATCAATTTCCACAGCTATCATATACTTACAGGAAACAACTTTCCTAGCTCAGAACTTGCAATTTCGCATTCTAAATAAAATATGCTAATTGCTACGGAATAATTTTAGAAATGCATTTTTATTATCCATCAGAAATTGTAATTAAATGTAAGACAACGGAAAATATGTAATTCGCAGAAATTTATAACCACACTTCGCTAATATTAACAAGTTTAGAAAATGCGATTATCTCAAGCCCGAGTTCTAGAACGTTCCACGCCTGAGCGTATATAAACGCGCGATCAAGTCCAGTTCAGGGAGTCACTCGTGAGTTGTCAAACGAATACCATCGGTCGCGATCGAATCAATTGTAACTGTGCTAATTGTCATCAATAAAACCCATCTTGTAATTGTGTAGTGATAAAACCAGTGTCATTATTTTTCCTTGGGCTCAACCTAGTTCAATCTCCACAAATTGGTGACCCCGACGTGATCAAAATGAAACCGGAAGATATAAAGGAAAACTTACAACGAGCCTAGCAGGAGCGTAATCAAATATACGCGGATTACCAAAAAGTTTTGAAATTACACAGTGAACAACAAGCACGAATGGACAAGCAGGAAAAAGAACAAAAACAGTTACTGGATTCGATAATTGGAACTACGAATACACCACCTGAAACTTCAGTGACCAGCAAAATGTCAAGTAAGCTACCTGAGTTCAATGCACACGACCCTGAGCTATGGTTTGGTATCGCCGAACGCTGTTTCGCTTCAGAGCAAATAAGGTCAGATGACGAAAAATTTAATCGAGTTATTGAGGTATCGGCACCTAAATATCAAGCAGAAATTCGCGATATTATTCTCAACCCCCCAACCACAGATATGTACCAAAAATTGAAAGAGCAAATAATCAAGCGTTTTGGGGCGACACAGGAAGAGAAAACGCAGAAACTTTTGGAAAGAGAGGATATCGGGGATAGAAAACCATCGCAGTTTCTCAGACACCTTCGTTCCCTCGGAGGATCCATGGTTTCCGAGGATATTTTGCGCACCTTATGGATCGCGCGACTCCCTGCAAATGTACGAGCTATCCTCGCTACCCAAAAAGCAACCCCGTTAGATGAAGCTGCCGACCTCGCAGACGCCATAATCAGTTACGCGAAACCTGAAGCCCTTCATATCGCCGAAGTCGCAAAACCTGACCCTTCGCTGGATTTAAACATAAAATTTGCTCAAATGGCCATTTCTCTTAGAGACGAATTAATCTCGACCATTCGCAATGAGGTGTCAGCTATCTCCGAGGACAGGTATTCTCGACCACGAGAGCGCAGCCGAGATCGTCGCCCAGCGCAATTCCGACCTCGACAACGATCCCAGTCACGACAAGAAGGCAAGCACAAGGAAACGAAGGAATATTGTTGGCACCACTGGCGTTTTGGACTCGATGCTAAAAAGTGTGAGCAACCGTGTTCGTTTCGTCCGGGAAACGACCCGGGAAGTCACTAGCGGTGGCAAGTGATTCCCGCCCCTCCTCGCGCCGCCTCTTCATCACTGACAGGTACTCTAACCTCCAATTTCTTGTTGACACGGGTGCTGACTTATGCGTATTCCCCCGTCGACTGCTTCGCGGACCACTCGAAGAATCCACGTATTTATTATCAGCTGCAAATGGCTCAACGATCAAAACGTATAGAGCACTAAACCTTTCTCTCGATTTTGGATTACGTCGCGACTTTATTGGAGGTTTGTAGTGGCCGAGATTTCCTAACCTATAATCGGCATCGATTTTTTAGGTCACTACAGGTTGTTGGCAGATGCGCGCAACCAACGTCTTTTAGACGGACTTACGCAATTAACGGCGCCTGGAAGAGTTGCCGAGTGCAACGTCACCTCCATAAAAACAGTTAATGGTAACACAAAATACCACCAACTTTTGCTAGAATTTCCAGAAATAACTCGACCAAGCGGACAGGGGGCAGAAATCACACACACAACGAAACACTACATTCAGACCACTCCAGGACCTGCAGTTGCATCCAAACCACGTCGCCTAGCTCCTGAGAAACTGTCAATAGCGAAAAAGGAATTCGAGGCCATGCTCCGACTTGGAATCGCCCGTCCTTCTGAAAGTCCATGGCTATCTCCATTACACCTTGTTCCCAAAGGTGACACAGACGCATGGAGACCATGCGGTGATTATCGCGCGCTCAATGCCAGGACCATCCCGGATCGATACCCCGTACGACACATCCAGGATTTTGCAAGCGCTCTACAAGGTAAAAAGATATTTTCAAAAATTGATTTGGTACGCGCGTACAATCAAATTCCTGTTGCCGAGGAGGACATCCCTAAAACGGCGATTACAACACCATTTGGTTTGTTCGAATTTCCATTTATGTCGTTTGGCCTACGAAATGCAGCACAAACATTTCAACGATTCATCGATGAGGTTCTTCGAGGACTTGATTTTGTTTATGCTTACATTGATGACTTGTTAATAGCATCGGAGACAGAAAAAGAACATATTGAACATCTCCGAATAATCTTTGAACTATTCCAGAAATATTCTATAGTCGTCAATCCGGCAAAGTGTATTTTCGCCCAATCGGAGATTAAATTCCTAGGCTTTCTTATTTCGGACAAGGGCACACGCCCCTTACCAGACAGGGTAGCAGGAATCGCAAACCTAGAACAACCAACAACAGCAAAGGCACTCAAAAGATTTTTGGGCATTGTAAACTTCTATCGTCGTTTCATACCCAAGGCAGCGGAAATCCAAGCACCTCTTAACAACCTCTTGACCAACAACCTGAAAGGAAAAGCACCTGTAAATTGGACACCAGAGGCAAGCAGAGCCTTTAAGGAGTGTAAAACGAGTTTGACTTCGGCAGCGCTCCTAACTCATCCCAAGTTCGATGTCCAGTTAGCAATCACCAGCGATGCCTCAGACACTGCAGTTGGCGCTGTATTACAACAGAAAAATGGCAGTGACTGGGAACCACTGGCGTTCTTTTCAAAGAAACTCTCTCCAGCTGAAACCAAATATAGAGCCAACGACCGGGAACTGTTGGCAATTTACCTGGCGATCAAACACTTCCGTCATATGGTCGAAGCCCGAGAAGTCGTGATTTACACTGACCATAAACCTATTGTTTATGCGTTCCAACAAAAACTTGATAAATGTTCTCCACGCCAGTTTCGACACATAGATTTTATTTCTCAATTTACAACCGATATCAGACATGTTGCAGGCAAAGAAAACATTGTGGCAGATGCACTTTCTCGAGTAGAAACCCTGTCGTCACTCTTGAATGATGAGGAACTTGCAGAATCCCAGAAGCAAGACGAAGAACTGAAGAAATTTCTGCACAGAGAGACAGCCTTGCAGCTTAAGCAGATTTTCCTGCCAGATACCAACGTAGCCATTTTCTGTGACACGTCTACAGCAACGGTCCGTCCTTTCATCACAAAACCCTTCAGGAAAACAGCCTTTGACCTAGTACACCGGTTAGCACACCCTGGTATTAACACAACGCTGAAATTGGTAAAGCAACGCTTCATCTGGCCGTCAATGAATACTGATTGCCGAAACTGGGCTCGCAGCTGCATGGAATGTCAACAAGCTAAAATCACACGCCATGTATCAGCCCCTCATGGCTCGTTTACTCAACCATCGACAAGGTTCGAACACATTCATATTGATCTTATAATCATGCCATATTCACAAGGTTTCAGATATTGTCTCACGTGCATAGACCGTTTTACTCGATGGCCTGAGGCAATACCCTTACAAGATCAGGAAGCAGTTACAGTTGCACGAGCCTTGTATACCAGCTGGATTTCCCGGTTTGGAGTTCCATTACGAATAACCACCGACCCAGACCGACAGTTCGAGTCCCACCTATTCAGGCATTTAAACTACTTGACAGGTGCAACTCATCTTCGAACAACGGCATACCATCCAGCAGCCAATGGTATGGTAGAAAGAATACACAGGCAACTCAAGGCAGCCATCAAATGCCACCAGAACGACTCCTGGGCAGAAACACTACCTACTGTACTCCTCGGGTTGCGAGCAGCTTGGCGCGAAGATCTCAAAGCAACATCCGCAGAACTGGTTTATGGAGAGAACGTACGTCTTCCCGGAGAATTCCTAGCACCTAAACCCGGAGCAAAAGACTTCGATGAAGCCGGAGACTACGTCAAAGAACTTCGACGTCAATTTGAGGAACTTGGACCAGTGGAAGGAACCCGTCATGGCAAAAACAAACATTTTATTTTCAAAGAACTTGCCACATCAGAGTCGGTGTGGGTTCGACACGATGGTCCAAAGAAACCACTACAGATGCCATACTATGGACCTTTTCCAGTACTCAGCCGCAACAACAAGACCTTCGAAGTACTTATGAAAGGCAAGAAAGTAACAGTCAGCGTTGACCGGCTGAAACCTGTATATGTCACTGCCGAGGACCCAGCTGACGAACTAGCGAAGCAGAACATGGCCAATCCTGTTACGACCCAGAACAACCCAGAAGTCGTAGAAAGTAACTCTCAGTCAACAGAACCTAACCATCAATAAACTGATCCACCAGCCGACCAAGAGAGGACGACACGTTCTGGAAGAAGAGTACGATTTCCTCAAAGACTTTCCTATCAACTCCGTTACTAGCGGGGGGGGGGGGGGGGGGGTACTGTAGCGACTTCGTTATCGAACTTCTAGAACATTGGGTTTATTCCAATCATTAGAAGATAAGTGAACATTGGGTTTTTCCCAATCGTTAGAAGATAAGTGTAAATAATCACGAGGAAGTCGTGTCGCCTGTCACGTACGTACAATTATCGCGCACTCTTGGCAAGTGAATTTCAATCACCAATATGATTGCGTTGTAATCAACGTTTTAAGTTTCCAGAAAATTCTAGAACCAATATTCGGGAATCAATCATTTTTTATATTCAAATATATTTCTTATATATATCTTCTACTATAATTTCATCATCAATTTCCACAGCTATCATATGTTGTGTACCCTTCACCAAACGAAGAGAAGAAAAACACACGAACTTCACGCAATAATGTTTATTTCCAGTTTGTAAGAAAACGCGTTAACAATTCACAATGATATTAAAGTTCGTTAACAAACCGCGTGAATAACCGTGCGCGTGAACAAAGGTGCAGTCGAGTACAAAAAACAAATGCCACTGAAGCGCTCCGAAATTGGCCTATTTATACTAATACGATTCCTAAAATGGGACGGACTTTCTAGACATCATACGATGTATGACAGCTAATAGCGTGCATCGGAACACCTCATCGTATGATCCAGGAATCATTATTATAACATTCGTATTTCAGAAAATAATCGACTAAAAAGGAAACGGTTAATGGAAACTAAATACGACTGGAGATAAGTCTCGAAAAACAAAATAATTTAGCGTCGAAAAGCAAATTTTCTTGAACAATAAGTATGCTAGGAAAGAAATAAAATCCATTCGATTTATCGGTAACGTTATCAATTTCCGTTTTCTAGAGACCGTTTTTTAAATAACCATTTCGAAGTTTAAACAAAAATACGCTTTCGAAGAACATTCATAAATATCATCAAATACATATATCACGTGTATATATATATATATATATATATATATATGAAAAAAATTATGGTGTACAAAATTCTGGTATACGACACCTCCCCTCTTTAAAATTGAAAATAATATTTTCAATCAACAAATCATACAGTTAAATTCACATTGGGGTGGTGCTTCTTCTTTCACGCAACCTTTTTGTTTCTAATGTATTAGATGCAATTTCTGAACTTTCTGCTATCGCATCAAGAATTGTGATTGATTTTAACCGTCCTTCCTTTCTTATAAAAATCTCATCAGTATCTGAATCGTTTTCTTTCAATGACCGAACGTTACAATTAACAAAGTTAAAAATTGAAGGTGAATGAATAGTCTTGGTTTCTTTATCTTTATGAAAACATAAGGTTCGTTTCACATTCTTCATGAAATTGCATCGGTAATACGTACAAGAACAACATATTACAATTAACGTTACTACAGCTCCAATTACTGCAAGGACAATGACATACCATGGGGTGTGTGAAATTGAAAAAGGAGTGTCAAGTTCATGAGTTAAAATATCATCAATATCTTCTAGTTTGTTTGT
Organism: Platygaster robiniae; assembly: GCA_028476575.1. Classification (NCBI taxonomy): domain Eukaryota; kingdom Metazoa; phylum Arthropoda; class Insecta; order Hymenoptera; family Platygastridae; genus Platygaster; species Platygaster robiniae. Next base: position 41,944,877 of record CM052021.1, read on the forward strand.
CGCATATTTAAGTTCTCCAAGATTAACGTTAGAAAGTTTAATTGGTTGTAGTTTTTCTGTTTTTATGTTTTCTATTTCCGATACGCGAATACAACAATCGTGTTCTGTAATTTCGACTGTAGGAATATAATAGGTAATGTTATCATCATTATAACCGATTGTCTCTAGAGTGAACTTGGTTGTATAACCTTTACACTGCCTATTTAACTTTATCAGTCCAGTACCTTGAAGGACAATATCTTCTACATGATTAGTCGTTTCGTCGCAGATGATGGTCAATGTAATCGCTTCGTGGAGTACGTATATCCAAGTATTATGAACAAGGTAGTGCCATGTTTTGATTTCAGCGTTTATCGATACAGTTTGGCAGTTTGATGGTATTTTAGTCAATTGATGAGACATTAGCAAAACCTCACAAGTCGGCTGATCTGTTGTTCTCATGGTGTGGATTCCAAAACATACGAATTCTGAATCTCTGTACTCTCTACAATTATCAAGCTCTTGTAGGAGGGCGAATTGGATTTTGGTTTTGGAATACAGAAAGAATTTATGTTCGGGCTGTATATAGGAGTAAAAGGCGGAATTATGGTGTTGTTTTGGTAGAGGGTATAGATTATAAACATTGTATTCCATCTTCCAGACCAATGGTAGACTTATGGCGAAAATTATATTCTTCTCATGCATTATCATTTTTATATGAGCGATTTCGACAATAAGCGAGAAATCATTTCTCTCAGGTTTAATTAAAAGCTCATACTTCCCATGATAGTTCCCAAGTTGTTCACTCAAAATTTGAGGTGTAACAACTATTGGATAAATGATGCCATTTAAACTCAACGTTATTGCTTCAATAAAGTCTGCGTAGTCGCCACGGAGTTTGTCGCTCATTGATCTCAATATTATAATCTGTTGAATCATTATCTCTTCATGATTGGTTTTTGTAAAGTTTTTGTCAAAATTATTTATAATTTTATTGAGTTATTTAGTATTCTCATTTAATTTTAATTCTTGAATGTTCAAATGGTGAAAAGAATCGTTCAAGTTTTTAATAGTATTGGACACGATTTGAATTTGTGATTTCAACAATGTTTTCGTTTGTCGATCGTTATGTGTCAAGGTCTTGATGCTGTCTGTATAGTATTGCGCGTCGTCCGTGTCTGGTATACCGAAAGCCCATTGGAGTAAATAGGATACTCCATTAAAAAGACCACGTTTTTCTTGTTTTTGGTTGGCAATGAGATCCTCAAGGATTAGAGTCTTTTTCTTTACAATTTCTATTTCCTCCTGTATAGCATCGAGTAACATCTTATAGTCGGAACTAGGAATGCCGTTCTTTTGAGTCATTGAAATTTTAGTAAGGCGGGCACAATGCAGTTGAGTTAATTGAAATTGTTCGAAAAAAATTCGTTTAGACTGATCAAGAAAGCTCAAGTTTAAATGAGTCATGAGGGTTAATCTGGAACTTGAAATCTTGGCAATACCCTTATGTTCATAAAATATCCCGCTGGAGGATGGAACATGTTGGTTCGTGAAAAATTTTTCGGAAGTCGATTTATGAGCCAGGAGAGTAAAGAGTATGACAGTTCGTATCGTTGTTATCAGAAAAATAATGTTTTAAATGATTGGTGTGATATCTTTTCAGCTTCTTTCCGATTTGTAATTCTACCGTTTGATTATCAAAAACTCGAACTATTTCGAAAGGACCCTTGTTATTTGATAATAATTTCTTTGAAGCCCAGGGGTTGTTTCATTACGGCGCATTATAACAAAGTCGCCTACTGCGAATTCAGTAGTGTTAGCTTTCTTATCGTATTCCGTTTTGCTTTCAATTTTAGATTGTATTATATTATCTCTTGCAATTTTGAAATTTGTATTTAGTCTATACTGTAGTGCCTTTACGTAATTATCATACGTATAAAGTAATTTTGGTTCTTGGGTAACACTTGAGGGCAAATATGCTTTCCTTCCGAATAACAATTCATACGGGGAATATCCAGTTGTTTTCTGAATCGCGGTGTTGTAGCTGAACATAGCAAACTGAACATATTCATCTCAGTCCACTTGATTGGGTTTGATACAGGGTGCGCCATTTCTTATGTCGGCATGTAAACATTGAATAACTTGAAAAAAAAACAACCGATTTCTGTAAATGAGGTATTTTTATTTAGTTTGGTCCTTTACAATTTATTTAGACTAGTTTTTGAACACAACATCAATCAAGTGGCCGCCCTTATTGTTCACAGCAAAATATGCCCTTTTTGCGGCGTTTTCCATTACCTTTTCGAGCATCTCGGGTGGTATAGCAATGATTTCGGCACGAATATTTTCCTTAAGCTCTTCAATGGTCTGCGGCTTGCTGGCGTACACTTTACTTTTCAAATAACCCCACAAAAAGAAGTCTGGAGGGGTCAAATCTGGAGATCTGGGTGGCCATTCAATGTCGCCTCTTTTTGACATCAGACGTCCAGGGAATTTTCGTTGCAGAAACTGGATTGTTTGATTCGCAGTGTGGCAGGTCGCACCATCTTGTTGAAACCAGTAATCTTCAAGACCTTTTTCACGCATTTGTGGGCAGACATAGTGAGCCAACATCCACCGATATCGGTTTCCATCGATCGTTTGGTTCTCTTTGAAAAAATAAGGACCAATGATGGTTTTGGCGCAAACGCCGGCCCAAACAGTAACTTTTTGGTCATGCAATGGCGTTTCATGGATCTCGTGTGGATTCTGCGTTCCCCAAATGCGGCAATTTTGCTTATTAACGCCTCCAGAAAGTTTGAAATGTGCCTCGTCGGTCATTAAAATTCGCTTCCAAAAATCAGGTTCAGTATCAACTATTCGAGCGATTGTTTGTCCATATTCCAAGCGACGTGGATGATCTGTAGGCAATATTCTTTGTGTTAATTGCATTTTGTACGGAAACAAATGCAAATCATCTTTCAAAATGCGCCGTAGAGTGGTTCCACTGATGCCGAGATGCTGAGCGCGGTGACGATATGAAACTTTTGGGTTTTGGGCAACGCTCTCTCTGACAGCTTCAATCAGTTCATTTGAACGTCTTGGTCGTTGATGAACGGGTTGTTCGCGATCTTTCACTGTCCCGTGGTCACAAAAATTCGACACCAAACGACGAATAGTGTTGTCAGATGGTGCCTGTTTGCCAAGATATTTTCGACGATATGCTCGTTGAGTTAACACAACTGAACGACTATTTTCAATGTACAAAGTAACTATTTCAGCGCGTTCTTTTGGTGTGAAGCGATACATGGTTGAAATTGTACTGAATTGACGTTTCCAAAACAAGTGAAGTCAAGTAAATCGGTTGTCAAATGTTTAAGTTATTCAATGTTACAATACCGACATAAGAAATGGCGCACCCTGTATAATGCTTGAGGTAATCTTTAAGTGTCAAGTGAGACCTTTCAAGTGCACCGTTTGTTTGTGGTCTGTAGGGTGACGTCGTTATATGTTTTGTCTTAAAAAGCTTGCTGAATTCTTTTAGTAAATTTGACGTAAAGTCAGTTCCCTGATCTGTTAGGAACGTCTTTGGAATTCCAAATGTTGTAAAAAGAAGGGCAAGCGATTTCGCGACAGTGGAAGCTTCGTGATTTTCGACTGGATATGCAAAAGAATATTTAGTCAAATCATCTTGGGCAGTAATAATGAATCTATTGCGAGCTTCAGTCCTCGGCAGGGGACCAACGACATCAATCGCCAACCGTTCAAACGGATTTTCTGCTGTAGTTGTTATTTCCATAGGTTGTCTGACCGGTTTGAAGATTGTTTTATTAATTTGACACGAGTGACAATTTCTCACGAATTTTCTAATATCGGCTTTCATGTTAGGCCATGAATATCGTTCTTTGATTCGAGCGTATGTTCTATTGAATCCACTATGACCAGCTAATTTATTGCAGTGGTTTTCAATAAGGATAGACTGAATCTCGTCTTTATTTTTTGGCACGATTCTATCGGCAGAATATATTTCAATTTTAGTCCTTGGAAAAATAAATTTCAACATCTCGTTGATTTGATGTGATTTTATATTAGGATCATTTTCAGGATATTTAAAATAGAAATCCTCTCGTTTTATAATTGTTTTTAAAGTTAACAGTGCTTCGAAGATATCTTTATGACTGAGCTTGTCGTGATAACAGGATTTGGAAAAAAGAATATGTATTTTTCCTGATTCTCCCTTCAATTGTGTAACAGAGTTCATTTCGGGTTCCGTTTCTTCGAAATGAAATTTATCTTTGATACTGTGGCGACGCACTAAGGATTCATTTTTATTCTACGATTTAACAATGACTTTGAACCTATTATATTTGAAACGAATTAGTACTTAATTACCATTTCGAACCTTCCAGATTCTTCCATTCATTCACATCTCGAACTTTCTAGACATTCCCATTCATTCTCGCATTTTCCCATTCATCTAGAGAATTCCATTTCCCGAAGATTCCATCAATAAGGGTATAAATAATGGGTCTCAAGGCCCACTCAGTTAGTTAGTTCGTTCCGAGAACCGTACCCGAAAACATCATTACTCAAACGCTTATCTCGGTCTTTGTCACGCGCTACGAAAACGATCCTTCGCTGTAACCTACTATTCGGTTTTGAATAAAGTATTTACTTTTGTAACACACTTTCGATTTTGTGGTCAACCTTCCCGCAATTGGTGACCCCGACGTGATCGCAAAAGGTGCTCGACGACGCGACCGCGAACATTTCCTACCGTGACCTCGAAAAAATCGCTCAGTGCGATTCGCAGCGCGTGTGAACAAGTGCGCGAAAATTTCGACGACAAGTGCAGTGCGCGAGTGCAACCCGACGTTCCTTTTTCGCGTGCCTAGACCGGGTGCACCTGTTTCGGCAACCTGGACCCCTCACTTCTCAACAACTCGCTCATAACCGACGACGAAGACGAAATGCCCGGCCCCAGCGACCAGAGCATCCACGCCGTGGGAGTGCGAATTCCACCCTTCAACGCGGACGACCCGGAGCTATGGTTCGCCGTCGTGGAGAAGAGCTTCCAGGCATCAAAAATCACGCAAGATGCCACGAAATTCGGTTATGTGCTAGGCGTTTTGGACCAGAAATACCAGGTTGAAATTCGAGACATCATCCTCAACCCCCCCCCCCCCCCCCCCGAGCAAGACGCCTATACACAGCTGAAGACGCAGTTAATAAAACGACTGAGCACCTCTCAAGAAAAAAAGACGCTCCAACTTCTTGAAAAAGAAACACCTGGGGACCGCAAGCCGTCACAGTTCCTCAGGTATATTCGGGACCTCGCTGAAAAAAATGTACCTGACTCAATGCTTCGAACTATTTGGATAAGCCGCCTACCGCAATCAATGCAAGTCGCCCTAGCAGTACAAAAAGACGCCGACCTTGACAAACTCTCCGAACTCGCCGACGCCATCGCAGATGCCATAAGCTCGCCTCCTCAGATCGCCGAAACCAGCAACTCCCAGAACATCAACGCACAGATCGACGCCCTGCTGAATATCAAAATGGCTCAACTCACACTCAGCCTACGACAGGAAATTTCGGCCCTCGCTGACCGAGTTTCTCGCAGTAGAGATCGCAACGACTTCCCCGACCGCGCAAGGTATCGCTCACGCTCCTCGTCTCGTCCTCGTTCCTCGCAACAATCTCAAAGCGAGTTCTGCTGGTACCACGAAAACTACGGCAACCGTGCAAGGAAGTGTCGTGAGCCGTGCAAATTCAAACAGGGAAACGAACTGGGCAGTCATTAGACGCGGCAGAAAATGACGGAAGCCAAAAAACGAGCCGCCTGTTTGTAAACGACACAACCACGAAACTCCGATTCCTCATCGACACCGGCGCCGACCTATGCGTTTTTCCCCGCTCCCGCATCGCCGGACGCCCTCAACGCTCGACATACGCCCTAAGCGCCGCGAACAGTTCCGAGATCGCAACTTACGAAGGGGTCAACTTAAATCTGAACCTCGGTTTGCGACGAGACTTCCCCTGGCGTTTCATTATCGCGGACGTATCGAAACCAATAATAGGGGCGGATTTCCTCAGACATTACGGGCTTCTCGTTGACCTACGAAACCGGCGCCTCATCGACCTCAGCACTTCATTAATCACGCCTGCCATACCTGCCGACAGCTGCACAGTGCCTCAAATAAAAGTTCTGTGCGTGGGTGGGTCGCGTTATCACCAGCTCCTGCAAAAATACCCTGGTTTGACACGGCCCAGCGGAATACCCAACGAAGTCAAGCACAACACGGTTCACCATATTCACACGACACCCGGGCAACCCGTCTCCTGCAAACCACGAAGGCTCGCCCCTGACAAGTATAAAATCGCCAAAAAGGAATTTGAGATGATGGTCAAAATGGGCATCGCACGACCCTCGGATAGTAGCTGGTCTTCGGCATTGCACCTCGCACCGAAAAAAGCTGACGAATGGCGACCGTGCGGCGACTACAGGGCCCTGAATGCGCGCACCACTCCTGACCGCTATCCAGTTCCACACATAGAGGATTTTTCCCAAGGCCTCGCGAAAAAGAAGATTTTTTCGAAAATCGACCTGATACGCGCATATCATCAAATTCCTGTGGCTGAAGATGACATAAAAAAAACCGCAATAACGACCCCCTTCGGACTGTTCGAATTTCCGCTCATGAGTTTCGGACTCCGCAACGCGGCGCAGACTTTCCAACGTTTCCTCGACGAAGTTCTCCGGGGCCTCGACTTCGCCTACGCGTACATCGACGACATTATGATTGCATCAGAAAACGAAGACGAACACGAGAATCATCTCCGTCAAGTTTTTGAAAGACTCGAAAAATACGGCCTCATAATCAACGCGTCAAAAAGTGTTTTTGGGGCACGCAAAATCGAATTTCTCGGATACCAGGTCGATGCCACCGGAGTCAGGCCACCAGCGTCGAAAGTCGAAGACATCCTAAATTACGAAAAACCGAAATCAATCAAGGCGCTACGCAGGTTTCTTGGGATGATAAATTTCTACCGACGATTTATCCCCAGAGCCGCCGAAATCCAGTCACCGCTACACGATTATCTGCGCGGCAACGACGCCCGTGGTAATAAGCCGATCCCTTGGACGCCCGAAGGAGACCAGGCCTTTGAAAAGTGCAAGCGCGCTCTCGCCGATGCGACTCTTCTCTCTCACCCGGACCCGGCACTCCACCTAGGACTTTTCACCGACGCCTCCGACGTGACCATCGGCGCAGTACTTCAACAACACACGACCCAGGGATGGCAACCACTCGCATTCTTTTCTCGTAAATTATGCCCCGCACAAACGAAATACAGCGCATTCGACCGAGAGCTACTCGCAATCTACAAATCGATTCGTCAATTTCGTCATATGCTTGAAGGTCGCAATTTTACCATTTTTACTGATCAAAAACCTCTCACTTTCGCCTTTCGTCAAAAACCAGAAAAATGCTCGCCCCGCCAATTTCGACACCTAGATTACATCGCACAGTTTACGACCGATATACGCCACATTTCTGGAAAAGACAACATAGTCGCTGACGCCATGTCCCGCATCGACGCCATTTCCGAAGGAATTAACTATGACGACCTTGCATCATCTCAAGAAAACGACAAAGAACTTCAGAAATTCCTCAAACCGAACGGGCCACTACAAATCAAACAAATACTAATTCCGGGGTCGACGAAAATGATCTATTGCGACACGTCAACAAAAAGAGCGCGCCCATTTGTGACACAGCCTTTCCGCAAGCAGGTATTCCGGTCCCTTCATGGATTGTCACACCCCGGCGCACGTGCCACGACGAAACTGATTACTGAACGATTTGTCTGGCCATCAATTAACAAGGAATGCAAAACATGGGCCAAGGAATGTATCACTTGTCAAAGGAGCAAGATCCATCGCCACACGCACGCACCCCCAGGGAATTTCGAGCTCGCCAGCTCTCGTTTTGAGCATATCAACGTCGACATCGTAGGACCGCTGCCTTATTGCCAAGGATTTCGCTACCTGCTAACATGCATCGACCGCTTTTCCCGCTGGCCCGAAGCTTTCCCAATGGAAAATATGACAGCCGACACAGTCGTGAAAACCATCTTCAACGGCTGGATCTCTCGATACGGCGTTCCGCTACGAATTACAACCGACCAAGGACGTCAGTTTGAGGGTGAAATTTTCAAATCCCTCTCCGATCTCATAGGCTCAAAACACCTACGAACTACAGCCCGGCATCCAGAAGCCAATGGCCTTATCGAACGACTACACCGACAACTCAAGTCATCATTAAGGTGCCACGAAACCGAGGATTGGGTAGAACAACTTCCCGTCGTCCTCATGGGTATACGCGCGGCTTGGAAAGACGACCTAAAAACAACAGCAGCCGAACTCGTCTTTGGAGAACCAATCCGATTACCTGGAGAATTCCTCGCCGAACGCACATCTGCAAAATCGCACGAACCGACACTATATGTTAACCGCCTCCGCCGATACTTCGCAGAACTCAAACCCAAGCCGACCTCGAACCACAGCAACAGGCCAACTTTCGTTTTTAAAGACCTACCCGCATCAACACACGTTTTCATCTATCGCAACGCGCCAAAAGGACCCCTAGAAAACCCATATGAGGGGCCTTTTCCAATCATCTCCCGGCACCCTCGACATTACGTCGTCCAAATACGTAATCGAGTGGTACCAGTTTCTGTCGACCGATTGAAACCCGCCTACACCGACGTCGAAGAACCTGCCGACCAACGAGAAAACCCTGGCCGACTGACGCAAGAGAATGGCAACCCTCCTGATACACCACGAAGCCCGTCTCACGAAAGCCCGACGACACGTTCCGGAAGAAAAGTTAGATTTACCCTGCGCTATCAAGCTTGAACATTATTCAATACGTTTTTTTTTTGTAAAATTTCGTGATTTCATCACTGGCAAGGGGGTGATGTGGCGACGCACTAAGGATTCATTTTTATTCTACGATTTAACAATGACTTTGAACCTATTATATTTGAAACGAATTAGTACTTAATTACCATTTCGAACCTTCCAGATTCTTCCATTCATTCACATCTCGAACTTTCTAGACATTCCCATTCATTCTCGCATTTTCCCATTCATCTAGAGAATTCCATTTCCCGAAGATTCCATCAATAAGGGTATAAATAATGGGTCTCAAGGCCCACTCAGTTAGTTAGTTCGTTCCGAGAGCTGTACCCGAAAACATCATTACTCAAACGCTTATCTCGGTCTTTGTCACGCGCTACGAAAACGATCCTTCGCTGTAACCTAGTATTCGGTTTTGAATAAAGTATTTACTTTTGTAACACACTTTCGATTTTGTGGTTAACCTTCCCGCAATACATTCAAAATATTTGTTATTTTCATCTAAATCGCAAGACCAGAATATGACAAGATTTCCTTTTAGATTCTTTATTGGAATTTTTTTTTCTTTGTAACTGATTACTTCCTCGTTTTTCTCATGATATTTCAAAAACTCTTGGTATCTCCAATTAGTTCTCGTTTGAGCGAGCTTCACGTCTGTCTGGTCAATGTATTGTCTTTGATTCAGTGAATTTTGTTGATTTTGATTCAGTGAATTTTGTTGGTTTTGATTCAGTGGATTTAGTTGATTTTGATTCAGTGAATTTTGTTGATTTTGATTCAGTGGATTTTGTGGATTTTGATTCAGTGAATCTTGTTGATTTTGATTCAGTGAATTTTTTTGATTTTGATTCAGTGGATTTTGATTCAGTGGATTTTGTTGGTTTTGATTCAGTGGATTCTGTTGATTTTGATTCAATGAATTATGTTGATTTTGATTCAGTGGATTTTGTTGATTTTGATTCAGTGGATTTTGTTGGTTTTGATTCAGTGGATTCTGTTGATTTTGATTCAATGAATTATGTTGATTTTGATTCAGTGGATTTTGTTGATTTTGATTCAGTGGTTTTTGTTGATTTTGATTCAGTGAATTTTGTTGAAAAAGACGAGAAAGACCGTCTGCGTTAGAATTTGCTTTGCCCGGTTTATATCTACTAACATACTTATATTCGCTCAATTTGATTCGCCACCTTACAAGCCTTGAAGAGGGATTGGTGCAATTAAACAACCATTGTAGAGGCCGGTGGTCGGTGAAAACGTCAAATTCTCGGCCATATAAGTATGGGCGGAAATTTTCTATAGAATTAACAACGGCAAATAGTTCTTTTTCCGTCGTTGAGTAGTTTTGTTCTGCTGGATTAAGTGTTCTTCAATAAAATGCTATGGGTAAATCTTTTTGATCGGTTATTTGCGACAATATTCCACTGATCCCGACATTCGATGCGTCGGTGGTAAGAGTAAAACGTTTCTCGAAATCAGGGTATTGGAGTAGTGGTTCATTTGTCAAGATGTCTTTAAGGGTTTGAAATGCCTCCTCGTGTTCGATTCCCCAATTAAAATCTGTGTTCTTTTTTAATAAAGACGTCAAAGGTTTGGCAATTGTTGAATAGTTTTGAACGAATTTTCGATAATAACCTGACATTCCTAGGAACATTTTCAATTTTTTACAATTTTTAGGACGTGGTAAACATTGAATTGCACTGATTTTCATCGGATTTGGTTTTACTCCATGTTTCGTTATCACATGTCCAAGGTACTGGCAAGATTCTTTTAAAAATTCGCACTTATCAGGTTGGAGTTTTAGGTTATTGCCTCTTACTCGATCAAACACATCCCGAAGCTTTTTATTATGATCAATGAGATTGGAGCCATAGACGACAATGTCGTCTAAGTATACAAAACATTGTTTCTGATTGAGACCAGATAGAGCAATATTCATGATTCTTTGAAAAATTGATGGTCCATTATTTATTCCGAACGGTAAGCGATTGAACTCGTAATGTCCACCTGGTGCGGAAAACGCTGTCTTCGGGGTATCTATGGGATCAATTGGTATTTGGTGGAAACCGTTCGCTAAATCTAGGGTCGTAAAGTATTCTGCATGTCCTAATTTATCCAAAATGTCGTCGATATTGGGTAGCGGATAGGCGTCGCCTATCATTTTCTCATTAAGTTTTCTGTAATCGATTACAATACGCCATTTCCGTTTATTGGATGCGTCTAATTTCTTTGGAACCACCCACAAAGGGCTAGACCATGGGCTATTTGAAGGGGAAATGACGCCTTGTTTAAGCATTCGAGTAATCTGCTTATCTACTTCAACTTTATGGATCTCAGGATAACGGTACGATTTATTTTGAATAGGTGTCTTATCAAATAATTTTGTATTTGCCGATCCACAGGTGGTAGTGGTAAGAATATCTTCGGGGAGGTGGAAAATTTCATTATATTCTTCGCAAATATTTATTATTGAATTTTTTGATTCTTTTGAATATATATGTTCCAATCTGAGGTTTTCGCGTAGGATTTTATTTCGATTTTTGTTTTTGGGGGAAAATTGGTAAATTGAAGAAATATGAGGAATGGATTCGATATTCAAATTGGGTTTTGCAAGAGTTTTCCGAAGTGTTGAACAATTAATGACTGAAATCAGGGCTTCGTTGTTTGGCGTGATATTTACCAGTGATCTAGGTATCATTAGCATGTCGTCGTTATTCACCCGTTGAGCGGAAACTAGACCAGAACTCAAATTTTCTGGATTAATAATTTTGACACGTATAATCGTTTCACTACGGGGTTCAAGATTTATGTGGTGGTTCGAAAGCTGTGGTGTATTTTCAAAAAGAGGTAGTTCAAATGGAATTGATTGAAAAGAAATGAAGCGTTTTCCATAATCGATTTTGCTTTTTTGTTCGGTAAGGAAATCATGGCCAATTAAGCCATCGAAAGGGATGTTTGTGTCTGAGTTAATCAGTTGAAATTTTGAATGAAAGGAAAATTTATCCACTCCTATTGATATTATCGTTTCACCTAACGTTTCGATTGGGGAGTTAGTCGATATTCCATTTAATATAATTGTTCTTGGATTGGTTATTTTAGGGTTACATAGACTTGTCGATTTAAGCAGTGAAACTGAAGCCCCGGTGTCGATTAAAAGTTTCAATGTTTTGTCAGGACACCTAGAATCATTAGTTTTCAAAATAACAAATGTTAAGTTGTTTGTTTCGAAAAAAATCCCTGACCGAAAAAATTATGGCACTGTTCCTGGGGATTTGTACTATTTTCAGTATCATTTGGCGTATTTGAAAATCGTGGAGGTTCATTCATTTCTTGTTGAAAATTCGCATTACGTATTTTCTGATTTGTTCCGCGTTGAGGCATGTTTTGAGACGCGTTCGCGTATGATTGAAAATTCGAATTTCTGGAAACTCTGAAATTCCTTTGGCCATTTTTCTCATTGTTAAATTTGCGTTTCCTGCATTCTTCTATACTGTGTCCCAAATTTTTGCAATACCTGCATTGCAACGGTGCCGAAGGACGTTCGGTTGAATTTGTATTGTTATTGGAATATTTGAAATTTGGTGTGGAAGACTCGTGAGTGTTCATTAATATCGGTCGTGATTTATTCTTATCTGAATTGGGGTTTGTTCGATTTTGGTTAGAAAAACAATTACGAGTGGAATGATTGGTTTTCCCGCATATTCCGCATTTTTTATTGTTTTGGTTAGAAAACTTGTGTTGTAAGGATTTTTCTTCGATTTGAGCTGCGCAAAAGGCTTCATTCAATTTTTTAAAATCTCTATAGCGCAGCATCTGTGAGATTTGAGGAACAGAGTGATGAATGAATCTATTCAGGGTCATTTGTTGAATCAAAGATATTCGTCCAGTATTCTCGGTCTTGTCAGTCTCATTCGAACTATAAATACAGGGTGCGCCATTTCTTATGTCGGTATTGTAACATTGAATAACTTAAACATTTGACAACCGATTTACTTGACTTCACTTGTTTTGGAAACGTCAATTCAGTACAATTTCAACCATGTATCGCTTCACACCAAAAGAACGCGCTGAAATAGTTACTTTGTACATTGAAAATAGTCGTTCAGTTGTGTTAACTCAACGAGCATATCGTCGAAAATATCTTGGCAAACAGGCACCATCTGACAACACTATTCGTCGTTTGGTGTCGAATTTTTGTGACCACGGGACAGTGAAAGATCGCGAACAACCCGTTCATCAACGACCAAGACGTTCAAATGAACTGATTGAAGCTGTCAGAGAGAGCGTTGCCCAAAACCCAAAAGTTTCATATCGTCACCGCGCTCAGCATCTCGGCATCAGTGGAACCACTCTACGGCGCATTTTGAAAGATGATTTGCATTTGTTTCCGTACAAAATGCAATTAACACAAAGAATATTGCCTACAGATCATCCACGTCGCTTGGAATATGGACAAACAATCGCTCGAATAGTTGATACTGAACCTGATTTTTGGAAGCGAATTTTAATGACCGACGAGGCACATTTCAAACTTTCTGGAGGCGTTAATAAGCAAAATTGCCGCATTTGGGGAACGCAGAATCCACACGAGATCCATGAAACGCCATTGCATGACCAAAAAGTTACTGTTTGGGCCGGCGTTTGCGCCAAAACCATCATTGGTCCTTATTTTTTCAAAGAGAACCAAACGATCGATGGAAACCGATATCGGTGGATGTTGGCTCACTATGTCTGCCCACAAATGCGTGAAAAAGGTCTTGAAGATTACTGGTTTCAACAAGATGGTGCGACCTGCCACACTGCGAATCAAACAATCCAGTTTCTGCAACGAAAATTCCCTGGACGTCTGATGTCAAAAAGAGGCGACATTGAATGGCCACCCAGATCTCCAGATTTGACCCCTCCAGACTTCTTTTTGTGGGGTTATTTGAAAAGTAAAGTGTACGCCAGCAAGCCGCAGACCATTGAAGAGCTTAAGGAAAATATTCGTGCCGAAATCATTGCTATACCACCCGAGATGCTCGAAAAGGTAATGGAAAACGCCGCAAAAAGGGCATATTTTGCTGTGAACAATAAGGGCGGCCACTTGATTGATGTTGTGTTCAAAAACTAGTCTAAATAAATTGTAAAGGACCAAACTAAATAAAAATACCTCATTTACAGAAATCGGTTGTTTTTTTTTCAAGTTATTCAATGTTTACATGCCGACATAAGAAATGGCGCACCCTGTACAACCCAAAATTCTTGAAGAGAGATCTTCCAATCTTTGGTAAAAGGAAGAGACACTCTCGCCTTGATTTTGCTTTATAGAGTGAAGTTCTTCAAGTAATTGGTCAAAAGTCTTTTTGTCCTGATAACAACTGATCAATAATTCTGAAATTTCTTGCCATGAGGTCATATTGCAGTGTACATCTATTTGCTCACGCGCTTTGCCCACGATTAAACTTGTTACGTAAAGCAATAAGGCTGGCTTCTGTGCATCAGTAGCTATTTCAAAAACACCGTCAACTTGCTTAATAAAGCTACGGAGTTTGAACCTGTCACCATCAAATTTATCTCTGATGAGTTGTGTCAAAAATTCAATCTTATATGTGGTTTGTTCCACCGTTGAACTACCAGGGTCAGTCATTTTTGTTATCGAGATATAAGGATTCCGGAAAATTTTGAATACAACGTTTAATGTTTAGGGCAGGTGTAGGAATTAAGAGCTAAAATTGCAGAGAACACTCGAAATAACAGAACTCACCGTTTTCAGTTGATTGAATCTGGCATGCATTTTTGATGAATGTTGAAATCTTGGTCCGTTGGGTGGTAGAAAGTGCAGTGGCTTGGTTCTGATATGGCAGAAAAGTGCAGTAGTTTGACTCTGATGTGGCAGAAAAGTGCAGTAACTTGATTCTGTCAGTAGTTTGGTATGAATGTAGCACTGTGATTTTCGGCATATGTTGTTCAAGGACTTGCAGGTTGGAATTGCTAGTTCCACATGAAATTTCGCTGCAAGTTCTATGTAATGTGCAGGGGTTTCCTTCTTTTTTCAGCAATCAAGGTTGCGCCTCTTGGAATTGTAGATGGGACGGAGTCGCTAATTCCGTAAAAATCGCCAATCGTTTCCGTGAAGAGTCAGAAGGATCCCATCCTCGTCGCCATTTTCTTGTGTACCCTTCACCAAACGAAGAGAAGAAAAACACACGAACTTCACGCAATAATGTTTATTTCCAGTTTGTAAGAAAACGCGTTAACAATTCACAATGATATTAAAGTTCGTTAACGAACCGCGTGAATAACCGTGCGCGTGAACAAAGGTGCAGTCGAGTACAAAAAACAAATGCCACTGAAGCGCTCCGAAATTGGCCTATTTATACTAATAAGATTCCTAAAATGGGACGGACTTTCTAGACATCATACGATGTATGACAGCTAATAGCGTGCATCGGAACACCTCATCGTATGATCCAGGAATCATTATTATAACATTCGTATTTCAGAAAATAATCGACTAAAAAGGAAACGGTTAATGGAAACTAAATACGACTGGAGATAAGTCTCGAAAGACAAAATAATTTAGCGTCGAAAAGCAAATTTTCTTGAACAATAAGTATGCTAGGAAAGAAATAAAATCCACTCGATTTATCGGTAACGTTATCAATTTCCGTTTTCTAAAGATAACCATTTCGAAGTTTAAACAAAAATACGCTTTCGAAGGACATTCATAAATATCATCAAATACATATATCACGTATATATATATATGTGTGTATGAACAAAATTATGGTGTACAAAATTATGGTTTACGACACATATACTTACAGGAAACAACTTTCCTAGCTCAGAACTTGCAATTTCGCATTCTAAATAAAATATGCTAATTGCTACGGAATAATTTTAGAAATGCATTTTTATTATCCATCAGAAATTGTAATTAAATGTAAGACAACGGAAAATATGTAATTCGCAGAAATTTATAACCACACTTCGCTCATATTAACAAGTTTAGAAAATGCGATTATCTCAAGCCCGAGTTCTAGAACGTTCCACGCCTGAGCGTATATAAACGCGCGATCAAGTCCAGTTCAGGGAGTCACTCGTGAGTTGTCAAACGAATACCATCGGTCGCGATCGAATCAATTGTATCTGTGCTAATTGTCATCAATAAAACCCATCTTGTAATTGTGTAGTGATAAAACCAGTGTCATAATTTTTCCTTGGGCTCAACCTAGTTCAATCTCCACACGATATATTAAATTATATATTATTTCATAATATAATAACATGTAATCAAATATGAAAAAATATATTATTATGTAAAGTAATATAATATAGTAAAATCTGTAGAAGTACGATATATTAAAATATGATATAATACTATAAGATATGTAATACAAAATGATGTGATATGACATAATATTATTATATTATATAATATAATATCATATGTGGCGTGGAATAAAGAAACCTGGCTAACAGCACCAAAAACGAAAAATGAATTTTTTAATGATTCTTAGAGATAAAAGCATGCTCTATTGAATGAACCTATGCCTACACAAGGCTGTGCGATAAAAATTGACCGAAATATAACGTTCTTTCACTTCGCGTAATTGATCATGAGTTTGAGACGAGGGGAAAGAGTCTTCTCCTTCCAACGCATGGTTTACACCGACCAGCGGCGCTTGGCGTGAGGACGAAAGGTCCTAATATAGCGTGAAACGTCCCATCAGCCGCATTTTTTCACGCTTTCATTTAAATTTTCTTTTTCCGCCGTTCATATTATTTTTGTTACGGCTTTCCAGATAATCAAGTAAAATTCACTGCATCTTCGATTTCAATGACAACGTGTTACATCAGCTGTGTAATTAGTCTTTGGAATACACTCATTCTTTTTTTTTCACCAATGAGTATAGGAATATTATTGATTACGGTTAAAACAATTTTAAAGTATTCATTTTAAAATATGAAAATGTTAAATAACAGAAATAAGGCCATGTTTTTTAAAATAATTGTCATAATTCTGTGGAATCGTTTTGAAACCAAAATTTTGAAAATAGCAAAAGAACAAGTTTGATGTCTTATTTTTGTTTGTCTTATTATGTCTTAATTTTTGAACTAGTTTTTTTTATTTTAAGCGTAAAAAATATATCTGAAAACTTGATTGATAGTTACTTAAGTGTTACTTGCAAGTTTCGGGTATCATTCTAATAGAATATTTTTAATAGCAATTATGGTTGTAAACGTAAAAGTTTAGCAAGTTTGTAGAAACGATTCTTTCCATTGTTTCGAAAACTATACGTTCACTTGAAGTGATTAATTGAAGTATTTATAGAGATATGAAGAATTACTCTATGTAGAACGATATTAGTTTCTGGTAGATTGCAGAAATAATAAATGAAGGCCGACAACGCATACCTGCACTGCTGGGTTCTAAAGAAAAAATCAGACCGAGTGGTGAAAAAAATTCGAATGATCTATCTTGAATAATAATAATAGTTTTAGGAAGCGGAAATGACGGTGCGCGACTTTATACTTCGATGGCTAGGTTTCAAGGAATGTGTCAGTCTTAATCAAGAAAAAGCAATATTCGTGGCTTGGCAAGAAAAACAAAAAAAAAAGGCACCTTTTATGCCACCATAAAATTTTGAATTCTAGCCGGTTTTAGTGGTTCTATCTAAAAATGACTTTTCCGAAGTTATTTTCAGTGTACCTTAAACTGGTGACAGAGAAACGTGAAACGTAAAACGATGGACGTCGACAATGAGCTTGCATTGCTCGATCGCGAATATTTCACGTCACCCGAAAATGACGATGATTTAGATCAGTGCAGTGATTCTTCGGTATCGACAGATGACAAAGTTAACGCGAGTGTGAATAAAAGATTTCTTGAAACATCACGCGAAGATGAAAAAGAAATGCAAGAAATAGAATTGATGTTCGGACCTCATGTTGAACCGTGTTGTGAAAAAAAATGCAACGCAAGTTTATCCGAGACATTAGTACGGCCTTACAGAGACTCGTTTTTGGAAATGTCCAAAAATGAGCAAGACTTAGTTGTTATAAGTCACCTAGAGATGGGCAAGGAACATGCGGATTTGCAGAGTAACTACAACGATTTGTATAACAGGAAACCTTGCAGAACAAGTGAAGGAAAAAAACAACGTTTAAACATTCAACACCGATTTCGTGCGCTGCCAATTTGTCGAAAAATGTATTGTTTTATTCATCCTTTCGGCCGTGGACAATACGAAGCCCTCAACAAACATTTAGAAAAAAAATGGTCTTGTTCCTCGTATCCATGGCCTGGCCGGAATGCGACCGACTCGCAAAACTCTTCTGATTTCCGAAGAAGTGAAGGACCACGTCATAACGTTCATTAAAGCGTATGCAAAACAACACGCCATCCCATTACCAGGTCGAATGCCAAATTTCACAGATTTTCGCGTCTTGAAATTGCCGTCGAGCGACACAATGACGTCAGTTCACCAAGTCTACTTGAAGTCCATCGAAGACCAAAAATATCGAGTTGAGAATCGGTCTTTTCGAAAATGATGGCAAAAACATGTTCCCTACATTACTGCGATGAAACCAGCGACGGACTTATGCGAAACATGCCGAGAAAACTCAATCGCCATCTCTCGATCTATGAAACTCAACTCTGATCAACGATTGAAGGTCATAAAAAATGCGGAAGAGCATTTGAATCAGGCCCACGGACAACGGAGCTACTACCAAACAATGTGCAAAAACGAAGGTGAATATGACATCTGTTTCTAATTTATAAAATGCAATCATCAAATTTGTTTGTTTGTTCCAAATTCTTCGCAAAATTTCGAATTTTTTAAAACTTTTTTCAATTTTGTATGTAAGTTTTTTAAGAGTTTGATTGTTTTTTTTTTATTTTTTTTTTTTTATAAGATTATAAAATCTAAAATACATAATTACAAAGCAGATTAAAATTTTTTTGCATATTTGATATAGAAACCGAAATCATTAAAAAAAATCCCATTTAAATTTGATGTTCTTCGTCAAATGAAAAATTCGCAGTTTTGATACCTAGAAATGGATTGTACTGGAATTCTAAATTGCGACATTGTGCCAACGTAATTTTTCTTCATTCAAAATTTTCACATTTTACGCGCTTTAATCGCGCACTTCTTATATTTTACAGACGACACGTGCCTCATTCTATCGTTCGATTTCGCACAAAATGTGCAGTACCCGTCCAGCCCACAGCAAGTTGGTAGCGCCTATTTTAAATCTCCGAGAAAATGTTCTGTTTTCGGTATAAACAATGAGCGAACTCATACCAAAACCAATTTTCTCATCAACGAAGCCGACAATATAGGAAAAGGGCCAAACTGCGTTGTTAGCTTGTTGCATCATTATTTAGAAAAAAATAATTATTGTGAAAAAATCGTTATTTTTGCAGACAACTGTGTTGGGCAGAATAAAAACAACACAGTTTTAGATTACTTACAATGGCGCGTCTCCAAAGAGAAAAATAAAACTGTTTGTTTTAATTTTTTGCTTACGGGACATACCAAGTTTGCTCCCGACCGTATGTTTGGATTGTTCAAATCGCGTTTTGCTAAAAGCAACATCGAAAATTTCAATGACATTGTTGAATGCGTGGAAAAGTCTTCGGTGTTCAATCGAGCTGTAAATGCTCATGAAGTCACTTGGTTCGAGTGGGATTCTTTTTTCAAAAATCACTGCAAAGCTTTACCGGAAATAACAAAATTCCATCATTTTACAATTGACACTGATGGCATATCATGTAAACAATTTGCCGACAGTGAACCAAGTGACAAATTTACAGTGATTTTGAATGAAGCAGAGCTACGCAACTCTTGTCCAAATGAGCTTAAACCTGAAGGTTTGTCAGATAAAAGGCTTTTGTATTTGTACAAAAATGTGAGAACTCTGTGCTCCAACCCCTCCAAAGCTGAGGATGTAGCGCCAAAACCTGCTTTTTCTCAAAAAACAGCGAAAACTCGGCGTAAGCGGAAAACTATTGATAGTGATTCAGAGTAAATTTACCCTCAGATTGCTATTGACAAACATTCCTTTTTTCAAATTTTTTTTCCTATCTTGGATCGTGTACTCATTAAGAACTAAACTAAGTTCCATTTTAAAAAAATGTTATTACAAGCGCGCAGTTTTATTTAAAGAATGCAATATGTATAAAAGTGCAATTATAGCGATAATAAAAAAATAATATCAATAATTATATTTGTTTTATTTTATTATTTTTGTGAACAATTTTTTTGTTTGAATAGATGTTATATTTCACGTTAACATTGTTCGCTACTAGCGGGAAACGTGACATTTCCCGCTAGGATTCCAGTCATTCAATGAATAATGATTGATTCGAGTAATGATCGAGGGAAGTAAAAAAACAGAGTGTTTATACTTGTGGACCACTGCTTGACTTGGACCCGAATAGCGGGATGAGATTGAGTGTGGAGGGAGAAATGTTCGGAGGAGAAGGTCTATACCTGCTCCTACTACTCGAAGGGACACATCCCAATGAAACACGATTTTCTCGAAAAGTTAAAAGGTGCTGTTAGCTAGGTTTCTTCGTTCCACGCCACATATTATATTATATTATATAATATTATATTATATTACATCATATTATATAATATTATATTACATTAAATTATATTATATAAACGTTTTTATTTTTGAATTTTCTGCGCTTCAGCACATTCGAGCAGACGAAACAGGATTGACAGTGAAACTTTCGACTGTGATTAATTTAATGAATAATTAATAATAATGGGATGGAAATATGAATTTTCGTTACTTTAATTTTGCAAAGCGGGTAATTATTCACACATGGAAATAGTTTTTCAATATTAAAATGACTATTTTGCTAGAATTAGACTTTAAAAAATAGTCTATTTCGGAGGACTATAGAAGGACTATAAGGAGGACTATCTTTCGTCTCCCCTTTTCCGCCAGGGCACTCAAATGCAGAGCCTCTGGAAGACGTTTTTCAATAGTTACAGATATAAAGACAAGCAAAAGAAATAAATTATCAAGCAATACTTATTTGATTTTGATTGTCATTTTGTTAAATCCAGCTCTAGGAAGTCCAGAAATGAAAAAAGTTAAAACTTTAGCCCAACAAAACGTCATTTGAAATTTTTAAATTGATGAAAAATGAATCGAATATTCAAAACGCCAAAAGTAAAGACAAGTCTACTTACAGTTGTATTTGCTCGATCCAGCAGGTAAATCAGTTGATCGAAATCCATTTGACGATCCATTTATTGAACTAATTAATTATCGGATTGGTAAATCTATCTAGTCGTTCTATGTATAAAATTTAATGGATTACCCACGAATTACTACATTGGTCGAATCATTTAGAAAAAGCATTTATTTTTAGCTGGGTTGCTATTAGGATTGCCAAGTTATATTGCTATAATAAAAGTTTCCGCGATTTTGTTGAAAAAGATAATATTATATCCATAAACGACAATTAGAGAGAATTCTTTCATGACCAATTTACACGAACGAATTGATTTGAATGAGAAAAACTAAAATTTTTTCCTTATGATTGATAAATCAACATGATAACATTGTCTCATGAAGAAATATTTGTTTTTATATAATATTATTAACGCATTTCTGAAGAGGGCCATGCAACTAATAGATAAAAATTTGATTATGAAAGAAGTATGATACTTTCAAGAAAATATTCTTTCATTATTTATTACCGTGACTTCTTTGATATGAAAAATCGTCTCCAATAGATCGTAAAATTGTTATTATTATACTTATAGAAATAGATACGTAGAAATATTGAAATTTGAGCATTAAATTTCCTGATAAATTTTCTGCTTTCCTGGTTAGAATTCCGTTTTCAGTGAAGCAGCAACCTTCAATTGGTTTAAAATGCAAGTACAAAGATAAAAACCAAGGAAAAGGCCTGGTGTCAGGCTCTGAATGGTGCGTCGTGCAAGCTTTTCGAGCCTTGAATCAAGCTCTCGGTCGCTGCATTTGGCACAAAAATGATTGGGGCGCTGTACTTCTCATCGATGAAAGGTCTTGCGATGTTTCAGCAGTGAAGAATTCACACAAAATTATTCCACATTCCACACTTTGAATGATTTTAGACTCAAATTTGGTAATTTTTTTGATCATTTAATTGAAACCACGCAAAACTTGAACAAAAATGTTTTTTTTTTAAGTATAATTACCAAAAATTTGCAGGTTCATGATGAAAACCAATTTCAACTATCTACCAAAATGAACCAAATCAACGGTAATGAACTCAATTTAGATATTCATTAGTGATTTCGTAAAAGTCTTTGCAAATGATTCATGCAATGCTTCACAGTTTAAAAATGAGGAACTTGGAAAAAAAAACCATCTGAGATGTTTATTTTTAATTTTTCTTAGTTCTGATTTATGTTAGTCTATTTTCAAGTGGCCCAACAACACAAATCACTACATCAAGAATTCATTGAAAGAATTCATGGAACGTCAGAAGCAAAATGACAAAAACAGAGAAATGAGACTTCAGCAAGAAGAAACTCAGCAAGATCGAGAACGTCAAGATTAAGTCTTTCAAAACCATGAAGAAATCAATAAATAAAGAGCAGCAATGAAAAAAAGTTGTTTTTTGGTAGAAAAAGTTTATTTTATCTCACTTCTTCAATGTATCCCTTTTTTCTATGCTCCTCAGCTGTTTCTTCTTCATTCTCTTCAACTTAGAGATATTTTTTATCTGTAAAATATTATAGTTTTTTTGTACCCAGATAATATATTGTCCTTAAAATATACTTGCAAACGTTGTAGAAAGTGTTTATTATTTGTTAAACACAAATAATATCACTTTCATTTCGAGGAATTATTAAAATTGTATTTTTATAAATGATTTTTGTTAAAATGATTCTGTACTGCCATATAAAATGTGAACACTTTTATGAATTTATGATATGTAATATGTATCATCCATATAAATATATATGTCATAGCTATGAAAATTTTTTAAACATGAAGTTTTGTATTCTGAATTGAGAACCATCTAACATGAATTTTGATATTTTTATTTTATGCTCTTTGCATTTTTTGATTATCGATTTTTCATGGCGAAGTAAAATCGTTAATTATTTGTGTAGTGATGTAATGAAAGTTATGAATTATAATACGTTTATTTATAACAGTAGAATACAAAAATAGTTTAAATATGTAAATGTAATATAAATATAAATAATACATTAGACAATATAAGCTATTTGATTTATATACAATATATATAATGTGTAATATGATATAAATGCATATCATATACTATAGATGGAAAATAATATAAGTATAGTAATATGAAGTACTATAAGTAAAAAATGACATATATATTAAAATGAGACGAATGTATGTATCGTATAAAAATAATGCGAAATTGTATTTAAAAAAAAACAAATTCAAGTATGGAAAGATCATACGAGTAACTTACCACTTGGACGACTTCGCTCTTCTTTTCATTCTCTTTGGAGTGTTTCAAATTTTCCCTCCTTCGTTCTTTTTTCGCCTCCTTTTCCATTGCTTTTTCAGCGATTATTTGTCGAGACATTTCTTTCACTCTTTTTAAGTCCTGGCGTTGTTTCATCTTCCTTTCTAAAGAGGTGCGCAGACCCGGGGCCTGTATTATAGAAGTGAATCTGTGAAATAAATGAATAAACTTGATAAATCAATATTGTTTTTTTTATATTTACTTTGATAGAAGTTTTTTTTTTCTCTATCTTCACGAGTCTCTTTATCCATCTTTTTGAGTCGACTTAAAATTTTTTTAAATAAATAAAATTTGTAATTCTAAGCTACTTTTCCATATATTAATAACATCTTTGGTTTAACAATCTCCTAGAACTAACTTTTTAGATTCTAGAAGTCATGAAAATAATAATAAAACAAGTTCTTTGAATGTCCCTTACTTCTTTGTTCTTTACACTTTCAACTAATCATTTTCCTGATTCTTCAGGAAATATTTATCTAATGTATGATTTTACTAGAATAATAGTTGTACATAGCATCAAACGAAAGAATTATTGTTTTTTTTTTGTAAATGGGATTATTGTTCCCAGTAATCATTAACTGATATCTTTGAAGTGACGTCTTTGTTAAATAATGCACCTCAGAATTTTTTCAATTATTTTAACGTTTATATTTTGAAGAAATTATTGCAGAAATTATTTATATAAAATATAAAAAGAATACAAATATTAAGCAGGCATGAAAAAGTTTATTCATATTATAATAAATTGCAAAGGAAATTATTTTAGGCGTTTAATATTCCAATGACTTTGGTTTTTGAGTTTGAAAAATGTTTATTAGTGGGAATAAAATTTTGTTTCATTGTAATATGTTGAAATACTTTTTCACATTACTTTCAAAGTGCATAATTTTAGTATAACTTCCTACTAAATTCTTTGTCTATAAATACTTCAATGTGGTTTATAAAATAAATTGAGGCAAATAATTTAGAATATAAATATTTATTGATGCGGACAAAAAATTATTGATCGAAAGCTTGAAAAATAAAGTTATATATATATTCACAGATATGATTTCAAGTACATTGGGATTTATCCAGTGGAAAAAGTTAGCTCTTGGAGATGATTGATTTAAATAGTTTATAGATGATTAAAAAATTACAATTCTTAACTGGAACATAACTAATCGAATAAATTAAATATATTGTAAATAGTAGTAATACAAATTATAATATATGTATAACATTAGTTATATGATATATCATGTAATTCTAAAAACATATAATAATAAATATAATAGAGAGAATACATATAGTATATTTATAATAAAATATAACATGAAAAATTATAATAATTAAAAATCCTTATTGAAATATTAGAAATTGGATTATTTGTATATACATTATTTTAATTCAACAACAATAATAATAAAAATATATTTTTAAATTCTTAAAAGACATAATGATAAATATAAAAGACATAACGTGTATATAAAAAGTATCTATAATAATATAATATAATTATAAAATATAATACTATAATAAAAAATTTTGAATATAGGGAACATGATATTTATAATATAATTATTATGAATATGAAAAAATGATGAAATTTCAATGTAACAGTTCGATATAGATCATTTGAATATATTAATATGGATTGTAATAATAATATGATAAAAAATATTTTTATAAGAATTATATTGTGTATAACTTTGTTATTATTATAAAAAAATATATGAAATGGTGTACATAATAGATATAACATATTATTAAAATATAAAACAAATATTATATATGTAATACATATTTTAAATTTGCATATGTAATTATATATAATGAATAAATAAAAATATACATAATAATGAGTAGGCAGTCATTATAATGATGAAAAAAATTAAATTAAGCTAACAATTATACCAGAATTGATTAAAGTCCTGAATGGAATATAAGACATTAAATTATTTGAATGTAAGTAACTTACATTTTATAATGTGAAAAAAATTATTTTCAATGATTATAATTATAATGATGATAGCATAAAATATAATGAAAATAATATTTTAGAATTATTATAGGATTCTAAGAATCCATAGTGATAAGTATCGTAGGTACACTCATATGTAACATATATTTAAAATACTATAACATCATGATTAGATGTATCACAATAATAATATATTCCAAGTATGAGATCCATAATATTGAGTATATGACTGTTATTATTATGAAAAATATTAAAATTTCAATTCAAAAATTCCAACATGAATAATTGAATTTTTAACTGGGAAATAACTAATCGAATAATTTGAATATAAAAAATTAAAATGTGAAACTTGAATGAATTTTAAATGAATGATTGAATTTTCAACTGGAATATAACAAGTTAAATAATTTGAACGTGAATTTTTTAAATTTAAAGATGTGAATCATACTACTACTACTACTACTACTACTACTACTAATAATAATAGTAATAATAAGATAACAAAATACAATTATAAAAATTACATTATATAATTCCAAAAACATCATAGTAATATAACAGATGAAAAAATATGTAATGTATCCATAATAATGAAAGAAAATAATAATATAACAAAAATATTACATTATGTAATATGTATATGCAATATGCATATTATTATTAGTTATCAAAAAGTTAAAAGACAAAAATTTCTTTTTTTTCATAGTAAATAGACAAAAAAAAGTAAGTAAAGGCAAAAACATTTGCCTCCATATATGTGCCTTCCTATTTATTTATATTACAAAAATTTTACTTTTGCCGAACAACTTACTTTAAAAAGAAGACAAAAAAAAATGTTTCTTTCATTTTATAGAATTTATGAACTTTTGGGCAGGTATGTAAAAAAATTTTTCCATAAAAGAAACCCTAATAATTATAAATGACTGAAAATATGCATAAACTGAGTAAATGACCATGATAATAATTAAAAAATTAAATTTGAATGAAAATAATATAAAGATAACAATTGACTTCAATTAACTAAAACCCTGACTGGAATATTTAGAATTAAATTTTTAGAAAATAAATAAATTAAATGCAATAATGTGAACATGAATAATAATTATAATAAGGATAGCAAAATAAAATATGATAATAAAATAATACATTATTCAATAATTTGTAAGATACATGATATATAATTCATATATAACATATATTTATAACATTAAAACATCATAATAGTAATATATTTAAAATGTATAACATTAAATATATGATTATGATAACGATAAAAATGATACAATACGAATGTAACCATTCCAAAATGAATAATTGAATTATTAACTGGCATATAACAAATTGACAATTTGAATATAATGTAAATAGGAATTATAATAGTAATAATAAAAATAATAGTAACAAAATACGATGATGAAAAGTATAAAAGAAATAAAACTCCAATTTAAATTTGGCAGATTAAAAAATTAAAATTATCGTGTTTCTCAATAATAATTGTCATCTTGTATTTCTTGAATCAATCATTAATTATGTCAATTTTGAGTTTTCAAAATTGCTAAATATTTAAAAAAGGTTACGCATATTCATTATTTATTTGTATTAAAAAAAACGCATTGACTGTTAATGGACGTGAAACTTTGAACAGCGATTGGTTTGGTAATAGTTTATCAATTTTTATGATTCATGAAAATATAAATTCTCTGAATTTATAACTTTATTATTAAAAATATGCTTACTTTGTTTTTGGGTTCTTCCAAACACGTTTCGATTTTGGAACTCCTCTTGGGATATTTGCATTTTCCTCATCTCGTATTTTTTCGATTGTTTTTGATTTTTTGATTTTCATCTTGATTGTTGACGAGACTGTTGCTTACAGTGGCTTACGACACGTGAGACAAAAGATTAATGCTAAACAGAAAAACAAAACGAACGAAACACAGGTGGCCTATTCTTGGAAACAAACTAATAAACAAGCTTAAAAACCCTAAAAAGCGTTTTCAAGTGACTGCCCTCGGAGTGCTCTGACAAGTGAGAGCTATTTCTGGGCAGATCTAAGCATATTTGAGAACGTATCAGCAAAAAAATATGCTCCAGATCTGCTCCGGATCGGTCACTTGAAAACGCCATAAATTTCCCTAGTTCTTGTACGAGAAACATTTCAAGAATAGGCCCCCAGGTGGCGCACGGCGCACGCAATAATGTTTATGTCAGTTTATGTTGGTTTATGTGTTTCGTCCGTTTTTCGTTCTACTCAGGCACGGTCTAAGATTTTAATGTCCGCATAGACGTTAAATCCATAATTAAACGAGCAAACAATTGTTTGCTCGTTTCTCTCGTGGGAAAACATCTGGAGCTAGCCAGTCGGTCAACCTGCACCTTATTGGACGCTTTGTGCATGAGATTACAGTTACGTAACTGATACAGTTAAGGCCCCGGGCATAAATAAATTTTTGAGTTTTATTTTGAACCAAAAAAATGCAGAATGAATTGTTTTTAATGCTCTCAGGTACTATATCAATAATCTTAACAAAGTATCGGACCGTTTTACTGTATTTACAGTAATCTGTTTACAAGCAATTGATAATCTATGAAAATGTCAAGCTGATTCGGGTTCGGTCGTGCACACTCGGGCTTCTTCGCTTTGACCTACCGGCTAACTCTCGCTTGCAAATGATTTCCCACGGAATCACGACCTACTAGCAGTCCATGTGTTTTAATGTTTGATGCAGGTCTTGTTTTTGATTACATGTAATAAATAAAGTCAATTTCTCCATTATTATATAGTTGATAATCGTATTCTTACATGTATTAATTAAAATGTCGAAAAATTAAATCCGTGATCGCATAACTGTCAAACAAAAAGTGGGTAAGGAAGATTTCGGATAAATTTGTGTAAAGTCATTTTGGCATAAAAAAAAAAATTATTTATAAATTGTTAGGTCAAAATTGATTTTTTAAGAACATTAACACTCCAAAAAGCAATTTCCGGGAAAAACGTATGAGATTTTGATAATAATTGCTGAGAAAACAGCATGGAACGGAAAAAGGACGCAAAAAGAATAGAACTCCGTCCCCGGGCCTTTGCCAGGAAAACTACACAGTAAAAAATGAAGTTGAGAAAAGCTAGCCGCTAGTTATTTTGTTACTACGCCCAGCATGATTTCGTGCATGCACAAGAAGTATAGAATTTCATCGTAACTAATAGACCATTTTACTCTTTTCATGCATAACCGCAAAACGTACCGCTATCCTTGCATTCGGGCAACGTCAGTTAACATGTGATTCAGATGGAAAGTGCCTGAAAACCAGACGAAGATGCACTGATGGTCACGTGACCCTATTTTTGATGAAAGTAAAATGGTCTATACATGAAAGTGAACATCGAAATTCACTTTAATTAATAATATTTTTCCTGATTTTTGGGATAAGCGAATAATCTCAGTTAAGATTAATAAAAAAAATGTATAGTGTTCTTTATTAATGCAAACCGCGCGATAACGCACGATAACACGACGTATGAATGTTATTGAATGGGAATGATAATCACTGAGAAAAAACTTGTAGTAAAAAATATATAACAATTTTAGTGAAAATCACCAAACCATTGAGTACGGCGTGCCCAGTTCGTGTTTTGAGTGTAAAGTTCTATGTGGTATGGTGGAGTTGCTTACGTAAAAAAAATGCCATACCACTATAGTTAAATACGAAGGACTCTATACTGAAATTTGTTATAGTATATAATGAATTGTTCACTTGATCGAAATGTAAAAAAATTCATTTATTCATTCTCTAACAACTCTGTTGCCAATATTTGTTACGACTCGTATTTTTTAGCAGTTCCTCCTGTTCCACCCGAGTTACGTCGAAGAAAATCCATCCAAGTTGCGGCAACCAATAATGGCAACTTGTTTTTTGTGTCATGAGTTGCTGGACTCAAATGTAACAACTTCAAGGGACCCAAGTTAACAAAATTGAAGTATAGTTTGACATATTTCACTTTTCACATGTTGGAATATTTTTTCAACACAATAGTCTATGAAATTATACTAAAGAGAACTTGTGATAAACCCTTGAACTTGTATCGCAAATTATTGAAGGGTTTCAGGATTATTGGAGTTACATAATTATTAAATGAATAATTCGAGTTTATTGCACACTTTATCTTTATGTTCACTAAAATTGTAGCATTTTTTACTACAAGTTTTTTCTCAGTGATAGTTACGTTCAATGAATAATTAACACTTTCTACAACTTTATTATATTTTAATTACAATATTTTAACTAGGTAAAAAAAACTTATCATATTTCACAGATAAAAAATACCGTTCAATTGAAGGGAATGAAGAAGAAACAGTTGAGGAGCATAGAAAAAAGGGATACGTTAAAGAAGTAAGGTATGATAAACTTTTTCTACCAAAAAACAACTTTTTTTTTCATTGTTGCCCTTCATTTATTGATTTCTTCATGGTTTTAGAAGAGTTAATCTCGACGTTCTAGATCTAGCTGAATTTCTTCCTGCTGAAGTATCAGTTCTCTGTTTTCGTCATTTTGCTTTTGACGTTCCACGAATTCTTTCAATGAATGCTTGATGTCATAATTTGTGTTGTTGGACCACTTGAAAATAGACAAACATAAATCAGAACTAAGAAAAATTAAAAAATGGACAACTCAGATAGTTTTTCTTTTTCAAGTTCTTCTCTTTTCAACTGTGGATCGTTGCATGAATAATTTGCTAAGTAAATTATTTATGGGATCACTAATAGTGGAAATATCTGAATTGAGTTTATTACCATCGATTTGGTCCATTTTGGTAGATAGTTAAAGTTGGATTTCATTGTGAACCTGCAAATTTTTGGTTATTGTACGTCAAAAAAACAATTTTGTTGAAGTTTCGTGTTGTTTCAATTATATGGTCAAAAAATCACAAAAATTGAGTCTGAAATCATTTAAAGTGTGGAATGTGGAATAATTTGGTGTGTATTCTTCACTGCTCAAATATCGCAAGACCTTTCATCGATGAGAAGTACAGCGCCCCAATCATTTTTGTGCCGAATGCAGCGACCGAGAGCTTGATTCAAGGCTCGAAAAGCTTGCACGACGTACCATTCAGAGCCTGACAACAGGCCTTTTCCTTGGTTTTTATCGTTGTACTCGCATTTTAAACCAATTGAAGGTTGCTGCTTCACTGCAAACGGAATCCCAACCTGGAAAAAAGAAAATTTATCAGGAAATTAGATGCTAAAATTTCAATATTTCTACTTATCTATCTCTATAAGTATAATAATAAAAATTTGACGACTTATTGGAGACGATTATTCATATCCAAGAAGTCACGGCAATAAACAATGGAAGAATATTTTCGTGAAAGTATCATACTTCTTCAATATTGAAACTTTCCAAATATCTCTTTATGACACAATATTATCATGTTTATTTATTTACCATAAGGATATAATTGTAATTTTTTTTTCATTCAAGTCAATTCGTTTATGTAAATTGGAAAGAACTTTCTTTCAATGTCGTTATACATAAAATATTATTTTCGTCAATATTCATCTACTTATTTAAAGAACATCAGTAAAACGTCATTATACAAATATAAACAATAAAATTTTATTTGTACTATTAATAATAATTATTTATTATTACCTACCTTACCAAATTACTTTAAAAAACTCTAGAAACTTATGAAAAAATGCCTATAAAACTCAGAAATAAGGCACCCAAGTTTTCTGCCAACTTTTTACAAAAAAAATATCATAAATTTACTAATAATCTCTCAATTAATTATTTATCCAGTAAACATTCGTGACGATTCGTGATTATTCGTGATCATGATGTCATGATGACCCACAGTTGTTTCCGCATATGCATCTCATCATGGTATCATTCGTGATCTGACGTCATAATGACATCATATTATGTCATATCATCAATGACATCATGACGACATGCATATGCAGAAACACCTGTATGTCATCATGACATCATGATCACGAATGATCACGAATGTTTACTGGGTAGAAACTCACGGTTATCACGCATCTGGCTTCGTTGTCACTGAAGTCAATTCCTTCGGCGACTTTTCCTCGGAAAACCGCGAAAAGTATGGCCCCGTCGATGTTGGAACGCTGGTCTTCGGCCGACATCCTGATAACGTCGCGGAACTCTTGCATGGTATCCGACAACTGACCGCCTATTCTGGGCTCCACGAAAATTCTCTTGTTGCGCTTGATGTTTTTCCAAACGTCGGTGCAACGCCATCGCTCCGTTTGTTGCTTCATCGCGTTGTAAGACGAGAAAAAACATAGCACCCCGTGCGGAATGGTCTCGCATACGTCCAGAATCACTCGTCCCAACTCGTCCTGAAATTACGAAATGAAAATTATTTCAAAATACATTTATTCTACAATTAATAAAATAATGTCCCTAATAGAGATTACCTTGAAATTGAGGGCATTGATGTTTTGGTAAGTCGCTTTAAGGGCCACGTTTCTCGGTCCATGTGGGATGCAGCGGATGTAAACTTGGTCCTTCGGCACAACGTGATTCGCGTGGAGCATGTTGGGAAATTCGGTACCGAGCTCGCTCTGAAATGAAGACGTTGGTGCCAGCGTTCCTGATGCCAGGATAATGCTCCGTGCCATTTTCGCCAGCGGGCCGAATGTAACCGCCGGATTCAAGCAGATCATTTGCAGATTGCGAATGCGTTTGGTCGTTTTTGTCGAAGCGGCATGAGATTCCTACAAGTCAAAAAATAATTTCCGTAAATTATAATGGATATACATGAAAATTTCATATTGCTCCTTCAAGTTTCCAAATGTTACACAATGTTCTTTAATGTTCGTTAATGTTCTCGAATGTTTCATGATATTACCTGATGTTTATCAAAATGTTCAAATATTCCTGAATGTATAGCGAATGTACATGAAAATTTCATATTGTTCCTTCAAGTTCCCAAATGTTGCACAATGTTCTTTAATTTTGTGTCGAATTTCAGACTCCGTGTAATTATTATAAACTGTAGCGAGGTCTCTCGGAGTGAATAGAAAATTTTAACTCAATCTTTGTGAATGATTGGTTTTTTTATTGTTTCTCTAGCTTTCGACCCAATTTCGGGGTCCTCATCAGGAACTTAGGAGTATAGCACGTCCATGATGTATAAAAGACAAGCACTCGCTCGTTATTGTGTGCTACATTAGTTTCACGACAGTGATCTCTGATCGAATTCTATTTCATAGATATTTAATAGTTTGTGTGCTATACTCCTAAGTTCCTGATGAGGACCCCGAAATCGGGTTGAAAGCTAAAGAAACAATAAAAAAATAAATCATACACTAAGATTGAGTTAGAATTTTCTATTTCCTCCGAGAGACCTCGCTACATATTATAGTTCTTTAATGTTCTCGAATATTTCATGATATTCCCTGATGTTTATCAAAATGTTCAAATGCTCCTGAATGTATAACGAATGTATATGAAAATTTCATATTGCTCCTTCAAGTTTCCAAATGTTACACAATGTTCTTTAATGTTCGTTAATGTTCTCAAATGTTTCATGATATTACCTGATGTTTACCAAAATGTTCAAATATTCCTGAATTTATAACGAATGTACATGAAAATTTCATATTGTTCCTTCAAGTTCCCAAATGTTGCACAATGTTCTTTAATGTTCTCGAATGTTTCATGATATTCCCTGATGTTTATTAAAATGTCCAAATATTCCTGAATGTTCTACGGTGTTCCTGAATGTTCTCAGAATTATTTTTGAATGTTATAGTAAATTCTTGAATGTTTATAAATTTTCCGCAATTTTCCTAGGTATTCCCTGATGTTTCAGGACGTCCTTAAATATTCCAGAACATTTTAGAATGTTGCATAACAATAATGAATGTTTCCTCATATTTCTGTATGTATCTAAACAATCAAGAATTTCCCCAAATGTGCCTAGATATTATCAAATGGTTCTGAATATTTCCGAATGTGTCTTTTTGTGCCTGAACGTTCCCGAAAATATCAGTCAGTGTTCCAATACGTTTCACAATATTCCTATGTTTTCAAATGTTTCGCGCAATTCCTAAGCGTTCCCAAATGTTTCAGAACTTTTAGAATATTCCTGAATGTTACAACGCAATTAAAAATGTTCTTAGAAATGTCTGAATTCTTAGAGTCCTGAAAACTTTTACATATTCTTAATGTTACACAATGTTCCTCAACGTCCTCAAATGTTCCAGGATATTCTCCAATATTTCAGGACATTTTCAAGTGTTCTCCAATGTTTCTGGATGTTTCGAATCAATCATCAATGTTCCCAAACGTGCCTGAATATTCTTGAATGTTACGGAATAGTTCTAAATGTTCCATAATGTTCCCAAATGTTCCTAATGTTTCCAAACAGTTCTTATAATTTCTAAATGCTTCTTTTTGTGTCTAAATATTGCCACAAACATTTGTGAATAATTTGTAATTAATATTCATAAATGTTTTAGAATGTTTCGAAATGTTCCTGAGTTGAGCGTTGCCAAACGTTTTAGGGTATTATTAAATATTCCAGGACATTTTGAAATATTCCTCAATGCTTCCTAATGTCGCTAAATGTTTATAAAGTATTAATAAGTCGTCAAACGTTCCAGTATATTGTCAAACGTTTCTCAATATTTCGAAAAGTTTTTGAACACTCTCTGAAGTTACCTACTAATTCTGAAAACTTATAAATATTCCATGTTATACCTGAATAATCCAATAAATATTTTTGAGAATTCTCACATGTTCCTGAATATTCGTTAATGTTTTTAAATGTTCTGCAAGTTTTCTGGAATATTTCGTGACGTTTTCAAATGTTCTTGAATATTCCCTTAGGTTCTTAAATATTCCTAGACAATCATTAATGTTCCTAAACGGGCCTGAATATTCTGGAATGTTTCATAATATTTCCAAATGTTCCTGAACGCTTCTTTATGGTCCCAAAAAATCTCAAAAAATTAATAATGTTTTTTATTATGCCTGAATGTTCCCAGAATTATTAGTAAATTTTTAAATACATTTCTCAATATTAATAAGTGTTTTAGAATGTTCTTCAGCGTTATAAAATATTTCGGGATATTCTGAAACACTCTAGAATCTTTTCAAATATCCCTGAATATTCTCGAACATTTTATAAAATTCATGAACGTTCCCTAACATTCCTGAATGTTCCTGAACTATCACAAATGCTACCAAATGTGCTTGGATATTGTTAAATGTTCCACCAAATGTTCCTGAATGCTCTCTGACGTTTTCAAATGATTTCGAAAAATTCTGAATGTTCTAATACGTTCCTGCATATTTCTAGTTGTTTTCGAATGTTCCGTAATGCTATCAAGCATTTCCAAATGTTCCCGTATATTCCAGGACGTTTTCAAATGTTCCTGAATATTCTTTGATCTTTCTAAATGTTTCTTGTTGTTTTTAAATGTTCTCACAAACAGGTCCATAATGTTTCATGATTTTCTCGAACATTCGTGAACATTTAAGCATGTTCTTGAATATTCCTAATCGTTCCATGTATTCCAAAATCTTTTGAACATTCACAAATATTCCCAAACATGACTGAGTACTATTGAATGTTTCAAAATGTTCCTCAATGTTCCCTAATGTTCACAAACGCTCTTAAACAATTCATAAAATTGTGCTCAAATATCCACAGAAATGTTTGCGAATTTACAATATGTTTCTAACTCTAAATTTTCTTAAATGTTCACTTTGTTCCATAAAGCTTTCAAACGTTTCAGGATATTCTCGAACATTATTGAATTTCCAGAAGTGTTTCGAAATGTTCCTGTATATTCTTGAAAGCTTACTTATGATAATAAATATTTCTGAATATTTACAAATGTTCCCAAACGCGCCGGAATGGTATGAAACGTTTCTAAATATTTTTAAATGTGTCTGAACGTTTCATATCGTTCCGAAAATTCCCAAAAGTTATAAATATACCTAATTGTGCTCGAATAATCTCAGAATTATTCGTAAATATCTCAATAGATTCCTTTGTATTCATAAATGTTGAAGAATGTTCTGCAAAGTTTTGATATTTTTTCGGATATTCTGGAGTATTCTAAAATGTTCTCAAATGTTCCTAGTATTGTAAATGTTCCAAAATGTTTAATGTTCCTGAACAATCAATTTGCTCCAAAACGTGCTTGGATATTGTTCAATGTTTCTCATAATGTTTCTCAATGCTCTTTGATACTCTCAAATAATCCCAAAAACTTATACATGTTCCAAGAATTATTTAAAAATGTTTCAATACGTTTCTGAATATTTCCAAATGTTTTCGAATGTTCCGCAATGTTCTCAAGCATTCTCAAATGTTTAGGATATTACGAAATGTTCCTGGATGTTCCTTAATGTTTCTACATGTATTTGAATATTTCTATTACGGTTATGAATGCTTCTGAATGTTCCTCAACAATCATAAATATTCCCACACATCCCTAACATTTTTATATGTTTTTCATTTTTTCCAAATACTTCAAACAAAACCAAATACTTTCCACACATATTTTCATATTCGAATGTTCCTGAAAGATCAAAACCGTTCCAAAACGTGTTTGGATATTGTTTAATGTTTCGCATAATATTTCTCAATGCTCTCTGATGTTTTCAAATACTTCTGAAAATTTATATATGTTCCAAGAATTATTTGTAAATGTTCCAATACGTTTCTGAATTGTTTCCTAATGTTTTAGAATGTTCCGAAATATTCTTAAGCATTTCCAAATGTTCAGGATATTCCTCAATGTTCCTGAATGTTCCTTAATAACCAGAAATATTCCCACACATCCTTAAACATTTTTGAATGTTTTTCATTATTTCCAAATACTTCAAACAAACTCGAATACTTTCCACACATATGTCCCTGAACAGATTCCCAAAATTTAGAAAAAAAAAATGCAGCTTACCTCAGAAACCGTGATTTCATTAATAAACGCCCTGTAATCGCTAGCATATTCGGTCGTAAAGATTTTCATCAAACCAAACGACAGTCGTTCCAACTGTAATTTCGTTGCTTGCGTGATGGTCGGTTTGATGTCCTTTTTTTTCATGAACTCCCGCTGAGATTCTTTCACCTTGACGTAATCTGCCACGGCTACTGTCGAGAAGCTCAAGAAATTCGCTTTCGCATTGCCACCGAGTTGATTGATGTTGAGGAACTCGGAAAATTGTTCCCCGGTCCAATGATCGCTGCTTAGCTCCTCCGCGAAGTTGGCCTGCAATAATTGTTTTTTTTCTATTAATTTTTTTTTTCAACGTTTGAAACTTCAGACGCATTAAAATATTCTCATTCCAGATTAATTAAGTGACGATATGGGTTCTTTGAAAAAAAGAGACGTGGAAATTGACAGGGCCAATATCTTGGCGGTGCAAAAAAAGCACGAGGAAACTCACTATCGACTTCAAAGACGTGTCTTCCATGCATTTTTTCAATCTCCGGAGGTAACATGCGATTTCCTTGTACATTTCTTGGTTATCGGCTTCCTTCATTTTGGACAATTTTTCGCAATCCTTGGCAGCCTCCTCGAGATGATCGTTCCTTACGCAGACACTGGCGACGTCGCGGCAAATGTCCTCTATATTGTGGGCCTCATCCAAAATGACGATCTCGTTTCTCAAATTTATTTGCATCTGAAAAAATGAAGGAGGGAAATTTTTGATTGCGACTTTTACGACAAGAAAATTAAATGCAATAGTCAATAAATTTATACGAATTGCTGAATAATTTCAGTGTCTGGAAAAAGAGGGATTTTTCCAGACACTGAAACTTTTTGCATGACATTGTTCGATGATTCCATAAAAATGTGTGACTTACGATTGCATACTCGGTTCTCACATAAATGCACAATCATATCGCAATCCGTTTGTGGAATCATTTATCAAAAACACGGCCACTAAATCGTGCAATATTTCATTAATCAAATGCAGCTATAATTGTCAGTATATTGATCAAAGATTGCGAAATCGAAATTTTCGTTCAAATAGGTTGAAGCCATATGCATGAATCATTCATACATCATATTGACGGCATCTGATGGTCCAAAAATGGACTTGATCAGTTGTTATCTGGGAGTCACTCATAATACTTTTACAATAAACGCAAAGAGTGAAATAAACGATAGTTCATTTGTTAATTAGGATGAGTAGATGATCATGATGGGGATCATGTGATTTTTGTAACCTGCGAAATTTCGCGACTTTTTGCAAGTTGTGGTATTTCGTGATTTGTGAAATTTTGTGCTTTTGTGGTTTTTGTGGTTTGTGGCATTCGTGATTTTTGTTCCGTGACACTTTGTGATTCTGTAACATTTTGCGATTTTACTTCATTTGTGACGTTTTGTGATTTT
The DNA here is from genome assembly GCA_028476575.1 of Platygaster robiniae. Lineage (NCBI taxonomy): Eukaryota > Metazoa > Arthropoda > Insecta > Hymenoptera > Platygastridae > Platygaster > Platygaster robiniae. Next base: position 41,982,619 of record CM052021.1, read on the forward strand.
GTGATTTGTAACATTTTATAATTTGTATGTACGACAGTTCATTTGTTAATCAGGATGAGTAGATTATTATGATGTAGATCGTGTGATTTTTGTGATCTGTGATTTTTTGTGACTTTTTGCGATTCGTCGTATTTTACGATTCGCGAAAGTTTGCAGATTTTTGTGATTTATGACATTCGTAATTTTTTTTTCGTGACTCGTGACATTTTGTGATTTAGTGACTTGTGACATTTTGTGATTTAGTGACTTGCGACATTTCGTAATCTGTATTTACGACGGAGAAGTTGTTGATAAAGATGAGTAATGATCATGATGAGCATCATGTAATTTTTGACATTTTGTGATTCTGCGACTTGTAGTACTTCGTAATTTGTGGAATTTTGCGATTTTGTGGCTTATTCTGATTTGTGATTTGAGACATTCGTGAGTTCAAGATTTTCGTTTTGTGACAATTTATGATTTTGTAACAATTTGCAATTTTTCGTGATTGGAGACGTTTTATAATTTGGTGACTTGTATAATTTTGAAACTTTTATTTGCGACAGTTTATTTGTTATTTAGGATGAGCAGATGATCATGATGAGTATCATGTGATTTTTTGTGATCTGTGACCTTTTGTAGCTTTTACGATTTGTGCTATTTCGTAAAGAGTGACATTTTGTGAGTTTGTGTCTTTTTGTGATTTGTGATATTCGTGGTTTTTGTTAGTGACACTTTGTGATTTTGTGACATTCTGATTTTTCGTGATTTGTGACGTTCTGCGATTTTATGACTTTTCTAAGTTTGTGACATTTTGTAATTTGTATTTACGACAGTTCATTTGTTCATTAGGATAAGTAGATAGTCATGATGATGATCAAGTGATAATTTGTGATCGATGACATTTTGTGAATTTACGCAATTTATCGTACTTCGTAGTTTGTGAACTATTGTGATTTTGTGGCTTTATGTGATTTGTAATTTAAAACATCCACGATTTTGTAATTTTTGTTTCGTGAAAATTTATGAGTTTGTGACAATTTGTAATTTGTCATGATTTGTGACTTTTTGTGAGTTTGTAACTTGTGACATTTTGTAATTTGTATTTACGACAGTTTATTCGTTGTTTGGGATGCGTATTAGTTAATCATGATGATGATCAAGTGTCTTTTTGTGATCCATGCCATTTTGTGTCTTTTTGCTATTTATGTAATTTTGCTATTTGTGAAATTTTTTTCTTTTGTGGCTTTTTGTGATTTGTAATATAAGAAATTCGTGATTTCGTTATTTTAGTTTCGTAACACTTTGTAATTTTGTAACATTTTGTGATTCATTAACTAGTGACATTTTGTGATTTTGTGAATTGCGACATTTTGCAATTTGTTTTCACGACAATTTATTTGTTAATCAGGATGAGTAGAGTATCATGCTGAGGATCATGTAATTTTTGTGATCTGTGAGATTTTGTAACATTTTGCGGTTTGTAGCATTTCGTTATTTGTGAGTTTGTGGCTTGTTGTGATTTGTGACATTCGTGATTGTTGTTTCGTGACACTTTGTTATTTTGTGACATTTTGATTTTTCATGATTTGTGAAATGTTGTGATTTTGTGACTTTTTGTGATTTGTAATTAAGGGCATAAGTGATTTTTTTTCTTTTTGTTTTGTAACACTTTGTTATTATTCGTTATTTGTGACATTTTGTGATTTCGTGACTTAACATTCTCTAGTTTGTATTTACGACGGTTTATTTATTAATTAGGATGAGTAGATAATCATGATGAGGATCATGTGATTATTTGTAATCGATGACATTTTGTGACTTACTGCAATTTATAGTACTTCATAGTTTGTGAAATTTTGTGAGTTTGTGGCTTTTCGTGATTTGCGATATTAGTGATTTTTCTTTTGTGACATTTTGTAATTTCGTGACATTTTGATTTTTTGTGATTTGTGACGTTCTGCGATATTGTGACTTTTTCTGAGTTTGTGACATTTTGTAATTTGTATTTACGACAGTTTATTTGTTAATTAGAATAAGTAGATAGTCATGATGAGGATCGAGTGATTATTTGTGATTGATGACATTTTGTGACTTTGTGAAATTTAACGTACTTCGCAGTTTGTGAAATTTTGTGATTTTGCGGCTTTCTGTGATTTGTAACTATAGATATTCGCGATTTTGTAATTTTTGTTTCGTGACAATTTGTAATTTGTGATGATTTCTGACTTTTTGTGAGTTTGTAACTTCTGACAATTTGTATTTTGTATTTACGACAGTTTATTCGTTGATTAGCATGCGTATTAGTTAATTATGATGATGATCAAGTGATTTGTTGTGATCTATGTCATTTCGTGACTTTTTGCTATTTATGGTATTTTGCGATTTGTGAAATTTTTTTCTTTTGTGGCTTTTTGTGATTTGTAATTTAGGAAATTTGTGATTTCGTTATTTTTGTTTCGTAACACTTTGTGATTTTGTAACATTTTGTGATTTCATGAATTGTGACATTTTGTGATTTGTTTTCAGGACAGTTTATTTGTTGATTAGAATGAGTAGAGAACCATGATGAGGATCATGTGATTTTTTGTGATCTGTGACCTTTTGTAACTTTTACGATGTGTGCTATTTCGTAATGAGTTTTTGTGATCTGTGACATTCGTGACTGTTGCTTCGTGACACTTTGTGATTTCGTGACATTTTGATTTTTCGTGATTTGTGACGTTCTGCGATTTTGTGACTTTTTCTGAGTTTGTGACATTTTGTAATTTGTATTTACGACAGTTTATTTGTTAATTAGAATAAGTAGATAGTCATGATGAGGATCAAGTGATTATTTGTGATCGATGACACTTTGTGACTTTGTGCAATGTAACGTACTTCGTAGTATGTGAAATTTTGTGATTTTCGTTTCGTGACACTTTGTGATTTTGTGACATTTTGTGATTTTTCGTGATTTGTAACTTTTTGTAGTTTGTATTTACGATAGTTTATTTGTTGATTAGGATGAGTAGTTAATCATGATGAGGATCATGTGATTTTTTATGATCCATGACATTTTCTGTCTTTTTGCGATTTGTGGTATTTTACAATATTTGTTAAATTTTGTGATTCTGTGGCTTTTTTTTTGTAATTTGGGACATTCATTATTTTGTTCTAAAAAAATGCATGTTTCAACGGAAAATTGAAAAAATATGATGCGAAAATGTGCTTACACTATCGCGAATGGACGGATCGAGGAGGTAATTGTACGGGCAAAAAATGATGTCCGCATCTTCCACGAGCGAGCGTGCGGCGAAATATGGACAAGCGCTCGTGTGTTTTCCTACTGAGACCAAATCCTCAATGTCCCAAACATCGGTCAACCCATGTGCTGCGAGGTCATTGAATGATGACACGTTATTGCGTTTGTTGTAATGCACACAACCTGCTCCCTAGTGTAAACAAGGTACAAAATTATTAAAAAAAAAACATTCATAGTCATCCAAGTCAAAGTTATACATGCAATTTTTTTTCTTACTTTCAGAGGGTCCAAAAGATCGTTACACAAAGTGGTTTTATTCAACGGCGAGTCTACGATGCAAGTATATTCTCTGCTGCTCAAAATAGTCATCCTAAAAAAAAACATGAATTTGAAAAAATGAAACATTGAAGTGATTTCGAAAATGTTACTATATTTTTTTGAAATATAATTAGTTCAAGTATCATGCACAAATCCATATTTTTTAGTGTAGTGATTTTTACTTCTTGTATCTGTATGCCGTTTTTTTCAATTCACGCGTGACTTGCTCAATCTGCTTATGCGTTCTAGAACCGTAGTAAATTTTCGGTCGATGTTCCGGTTTCCTGTAAAATCAAGAATATTCAAAATCACACTAAGGAGTCGTGAATAAATATGATGAAATTAAGAAAGCAACTTCGCAATTACATTTTATCTGTCATCTGGTCCATTTTTTCGTCCATGTGGACTTCATCAATGTCATCGATCGCTTTCGCTTTGCCTCCCATGTCACTCGTGCTAGACCCAGCATTTGGATTCTCGTCTGAAATTATTTTACTTTATATGATAAAATATTAAAATATAATACAAAATTCACCATCTTCAGTAAATTTTACTGACCTATGTTGAAAAAACTAGGTAAAAACCCAAAATTAAACACATTTGTCTGAAATATCTATTTACCTGTATAAAATATTATTGTTATAATAAGTATTTTTTACTATTCTTGATAGCAAAATTTTCACTTTTTAAACCTTATAGATCCCTCTGAAATTTCATTGGGTAAAAATTTACTGATCTTGAACGGGATGTTAGAGATTTATGAAGCTAAACCTCGGTTAATAAAAAAAAGAAAACTGAAATGGTATGAAAAACATGTACATTTTGTTATTACCAAATAAAACGAAATTTACTGTTTTTAACGATTAAAACTTTTTGCTAATTCAAAGTACATATACTCTTATACTAAATTTCGTACATTAGGGCTGTTTACATTTAAATACAACCGGTCGGCCAAGGACATGATTTTAGATTTCGACAAAACTGAAATATGTTGTTTGTTGGTCAATTTCATTAGACACGTATTTTTTCTTTTGGCGAAACAAATTTTTTCTCGGACTTTTCTGCATTTTTGTTTTAAAGATAAAAATCAATATTTTTCTTTTGAAGCAATCACTTTTTTTTCCAAAGAGCATAACATCATTAAAAATTGATGGGTTTTACATGTTCGTAATTATTGGTATTTTTTAACAACATCACAAAATATCCAAACGTTATTAATAACCTGTATTAAAAAAAAAAAACAAGAAGTGCAAATTTGTTTGAAAAAAAAAAAAGATATTTGAATCGTAAGTGGAACCAATCAACGCCCTCTCTCGACAACAGGAATAAGGAAATGAAAATTTTGTGCGAAAAACGACTATCAGTCCTTGAAAAATTACTAATTAAGTAAGAGAAAAGGGTGCCACTCAATATCAGTAACTTTTTTCTAATCCAAACAAAAAAGTAGACTGCATACTTTCTTTTGACAAATTAAAAGAAAAAAGTTAAAAATTAGTTTAAAAAAAACACGAATTAGTGTAATCTGTGAGCGAGTGTATAATCTATGAGCGATTATACACTCATATATCAGCGACTTTGAAAAGAAAAATAAGTAATTTTCTAATAATAATTAGTAGTTCACGGATTGTAATATCCATATATTAATTCGCTTAGTATTTCATTCGGAAAAGAATCGAAAAATAGGTAAAAATTCCTATTTTGAGTGAAAAATTACTGCCAGTGGGTTGAAAATCGCTAATTATATAATAAGAAAGAGAGCTGCTAAAGATTAGTAATTTTTCACTAATCCAACTGAAAAGAGTAGACGGCATAATGTTTTTTAAATAAAATTAGTAAAAAATAACTTAAAATATCTGATAAATCACAAATTAGAGGCTCCGTTTTCTTTTTTTCTTTTGGTTAATTAACACTAACAAATCAGTGAAATTGAACACAAAATTAGTTTTTTTCTAATAAAAATTAGTAATTCTTCACGAACTAGGATGAATGTTAATTTGCGAAGTATTATATTTAAAAAATAATCGAAAAATAGTTGGAAAATCACTTTTTTGAGTGAAAAATGACTGCCAGTTGGTTAAAAACCACTAATTAAGTAAGAGTAAAGAGCATTGTAGAAGATTAGTTATATTTTAATAATTCAAACAAAGAAAGTAGACAGCATTTTTCTTGGATTAAATTTGTAAAAAATGACTAAAAATATGTAACATATCACAAGTGAGTGGCTCACTTTCCTTTATGTCTACTAGTAATTATACACTCATAAATTAGTTGCATTGAACTAAAATATTACTGATTTTTCACTAATAATCAGTAATTTTTCATTGATTGTGTTGGATATTAATTAACTAATTATAGTATTTTAAATATAATTAAAAGAATAGATAAAAAATCATTATTCGAGTGAAAAGTGGCTACAAGTTGTTAAAAAATTATTAAATAAATAAGAGAAAAGAGCGTCACTAGAGATTAGTAATTTTAAAACTTTTGCACTAATACTACTGAAAACAGTAAACAGCCTACTTTTCTAAGGATTTAACTAGTACGAAATGATCAAAAATATGTGACAAATTACAAATTAGTGGCTCCTTTTACTTTTTTCCGTTCAGTGATTATACACAAGTAAATCAGTGAAATGAAAACTCAAAAATTAGTGATTTTCTAATAATTAATTAATAACTCTTTATCATTTGTCATATATATTAATTTTTTAAGTATTATAATTGAAAACTAATACAAAAATAGCTGAAAATCACTATTTAAAGTAAAAATGACTACCAGTTGGTTAAAAATTACTTATTATAGAAGAGAAAAGAGTGCCGCTGAAGATTAGTAATTCTTTACTCATCCAACCGAAGAAAGTAGACAGTATTCTTTCATTAGATTGAATTAGTAAAAACGACTGAAAACATCTAACAAATCAGAAATTACTGGCGCCATTTTCTTTTTCTCTCCCAGTTATTATAGATTAATGAATCAGTGACATTGAACTAAAAAATTAGTGATTTTCTAATAATAATCCGTAATTGCTTACTTATTGTGATAGCCATTAGCTTGCTAAGTATTACATTTGAAAAAGAATTGAAAAAAAAAAAAAAATAAAAAAGTCACTATTTAAAGTGAAAAATGACTAGTAGGTTAAAAATCACTAATTAAATAAGAGAAAAGAGCGCTTTTTGAATATTAGTAATTTTTCACTCATTTAACCGAAGAGAGTAGACAGTATTCTTTTTTTTTACATCAAGTTAGTAGAATATGACTAAAAATATCTGACAAATCATATATTAGTGGCTCACTTTCCTTTATTTCTATTACCGATTGTGCACTTATAAATCAGTTACATCGAACTAAAAAATTAGTGATTTTGACTAATAATCAGTGATTTTCCACTATTTGTTATAGCAATTAGTTTGTCTAATATTCAAGGTAAAAAATTCATAAAAAATATCCTAAAAATCACGTAATATGATTTAAAAATTACTAATTTCAGTAGAAAAAAGGGTGCCTCTAAAGGTAATTTTTTTTTAATGATCCAAACGAGGTGAGTAGTTATCGTATTCTTTTAGGTTTTATGAGTAGAAAATGACTCAAAATTAATGACAAATTACGAATCAGGGGCTATTTTTTTTTTCATTTACATCAGTGATTATACTCTAAGTAGACCACTGACTTTGAACTAGAAAGTTAGTTACTCACCAAAAATAATTATAATTTTTCACTCATTTTTATTGTGTTCAATTTTTCAAACAAGGTGGTCGACAAATTACGAAAAATTACATAAAGAATGACTATTTCGAGTGAAAAACGACTTTTCACTAATCCAACCAAAGAAACTATACTGCACGCTCCCTTAGAACAAATTAGTCAAAAATGACTCAAAATTGGTTAAAAAAGTAATTGATATATCTAATAGCGGTTATAGACTTTGAAATCAGTGATTTTCAAATAAAAAATTAGCAACTATCCAGTAAAAGTTAGTTGTAATCATGGTAGAATTCAGGGGAGTGCAACTTCGGCCTTTTTAAATGGGCTAGTTTGTACCACTAAAGTATATGGCCGCTAAAGGCGCTGCAGTCTTGCCAGACTCTTTTTATTGGTTCCCGTCATTTGCCGCCGTTCCAATATCTTCCGAAATTATCAACATAACAAACAATTACCCACAAAGTCAAACATGCAACAAATTTAGTACATATTTTAATAACTAACAATATTCTGGGCTTGAAAAAAAGTGTTGTCACTTATAAGTCATTGATTTTTCGATGATTTCTAAGAAAATGTTTTCTCATGAAAGCTGTCTTTTCCTCTCACCTTTTAAAGCATACTTCCAACCAAATATTAGCAAACTTTTTTATGAAAAAACTTATCTACTGACAATTCTGGAGAAAATATATGTTATGAGAAAACATGTAACGTACTCGATAATAAATTTTTGCTTTAACATTAAATTTAAAGTACAATTTGAAGAATCGATTCGAATGTTCGCGCGAAAAATCTCGCCTGGCAAGATCGCAGCGCCTCTAGTGGCCATATACTTTAACGGTACAAACTCTTAACATGGAGTTGCACCCCCTGGTAGAATTAGATAAGGTATGTTCAATATGAGAACGCGTTTTCGTTCAGTTCGCGCATGTGGGCCAGCCGACGCCATCTTGGTTTTATTCCGCCACGAATTAAAATGCTGTAAAACATGTGAATCATAATATTCTGTTCCTGTGTTAATTCTCGGTGAAAACGTCTGTTTTAGATTATGGAATTGATCATCATTGCATGTTGCAATCATTGGAGAAAAATAACATCACATAATGCTTACGATTTTTGGCTTTAATTACTGTGAGCCCAGTTGCCAGCGTCCACTTTTCTTTAAAAAATGGATCCTTTGGGAATCGACAAAATTTTATAGTCGTCGCGGTTGGTACACACTGGTTTTTCCGCCAACCATTTTTGCAATATTTTACTTTACACGCACTCATTGTAATCAAAGTGACTGATGTAAGTAAACAAACAATATGGCGGTGGCTGGCCCACGGTGCGATAGAGATTACCCAGGCAAGAGAATGTAAGAGAATGCCCCCACCATACCCCCACATGCGCGGTGAACATACCTTGTCTAATTCTACCATCCCAATAAGACATTTTGCGTAATGTTTGTGAAATATTTGCGCAACGAAAGTCCATGGCATGAAACAAAGTTGACGACAAGGTGCGTCCTCATTCGTCTACTTCTGTCGACAACAGTTTGGTCAACGCAATATCGCAAAATTTTCAGCAACATCGCCCAAACAGGTGGTTCAGCCATGACAGATCGTATATGAATCTAATGTGCCCAAAATAAAAACAGCATATCGCAAACTGTTTGTGAAATCTGATTTCATTATTATTAACAAATGTTTCACTGCTACAATATTTTTGAATGTATTGAAAAAATGAATAAATTATAACTATTTCAATAAATTTTTGCATGAAACAAGTTACTCTGAAAGAAATTAAAGCCTAGTTGAATATATGAAAAGGAAAGAGGGAAAAATGAGAGGGAAAGAAACTGTCGACTCAAAAGAATAATACAAATGGCATGACAGACTTTTTTATCTTTTTTTATTTTTAAAAAATATTTAAAAAAAAATCATTTATTGGAACATGTGACAATACATTATGGCACGAAATCCGCCAAATCGTTTGAAAAATTCAATTTTAAGATTAGAGTAGTATAATTATTTATTTGCATTGAAAAATAAAAAATTTTCGACTATCATATGCATGTTCTAATAAAGTTTTAAGAGATTTTTTATTTCCAGAAGCAAAATTTTCAAATGTAAACAAACTAGCGTGCGCAGATAACTTATATATTACCGAGATACTTTTAGAGCTAATAATCACATCGATGGATACAGAAATGGAACTTTTAGGCATTCTTCAATCAGCATTTATTTGACACGTACTATTTTTAGTTTATAGCGATAATACATACCTTAGGAATCCCCGATTTTGTCGGATTTTGTTGGGAAATTGTGCAACGTATACGCCAGTGTACGCCAGTATTTGCCAGTTGCGCTATATTTGTTATTATAGTGCAATTGTGGCACATACATCCAGCATGTTTATAATTTCACAAAAGTTCACATAATAACTGCAGCTACTGTTTGTAACTTTTTGGAAGCAACGACTAGCGAAAGAAGATGCATTTATATTTGAGGCAAGGTGCGTCCTCATTTTCCTAAGTTTTTTATGCAAACAAATGCAGACGACAGTAGCGCATTTGTTGCGCAACGATGACGGCAGCATAAGCGTGATCCAATGTTGCCACCTCTCGCATTCGCAAACATTGTACAAAACTTACAGCAACAGATGGAGCAAACTCCGTTGCCAGTATTTGTAACTGCACGAATGTCTTTCTGGGATGGTTGTCATAAACTGTGAGAGGTACTAGTTCGCTTAATATTTCATATGAAAGATAATACAAAATAATGAAAAATGACTATCAGTTGTTGAAAAAATAACTAACTTAATGAGAAAAAAGGGTGCCATGAAAAACTAGTAATTTGTCACTCATCTAAACAAAGAGATTGGGTAGCATACTTTCTTAGAAGTAAGTATAAAATGACTGAAACTAATTGACTAATCACGAACTGGTGGCACCCTTTTCTTAATTTATACCAGTAATTATACTAGATAATAAGTGTCATTGAACTTGGAAAAAAAAAGATTTTCTACTAAAAATCAGTAATTCTTCACTAAGTACGATAGCTAGTAGTTGACGTAACATTTCATTAAAAAAATATTTAAAAATTGACATTATGAGTAAAAACCGACCACCAGTTGATGACGAATGACAAACGAAATAAGAAGAAAAGGTGGAACCTAGAGATTGGTAATTTTTCACTAATCCAGCCCAAGAGTCTGGACACAGCACTCGGTGAAAATGAGCATCGGTCCTCGAACAAAGCCGACCACCCAACCCCCATAGAATCGATAGCCGACCATAGGTAGACGCCGATAATATTGACACGAAGTTCCCAGGGACTGTCCCTTTCGGCGCGAGCCGTTGGAAACGTCCCAAATATGACGTACCCGGGGCGCAAGTTGGCTCGTAACGTACGACATGCGACGACTCTCCGCGTGCACAGGGTGGCGAGAGAATACCCTCCCTAACCTCCTTTTCAACCCCTCTGGGGCAAAAGAGAAGAGAAAACTCTCCCCTTGGGTGTTGGGTGTTACGGAGTTGCCAGGGCAACTCGGCACCCTCGCGCGTCCCGGGTGCTGCGATTGGCTCCGAGGCCTTGGAACCCTGTATCCTTGGTCCCTCTGCCTAGTCTGAACTGGTCTGAACCGTGTCGTCTCCGCGGTCCTCATCGCACCGCCAATGGCACCCGGTGCTCGATTCACCGGGAGCAGTTACTATCCGAGGATGCTTCGGAGGAACACATTTCCGAAGCACGTTCGAATCAAGGACAAACGGAATCTTTTCCCTTCCCCAAGACACCCTGAGGAGCCTCCCTTTCGACGAGGGCGATGTAACTGTCCTTAGGTTACAAGCTGGAATCAGAGTTCTCACTTTGGAAACACATACAAAAATAGTGTCCGTAGGATCTCACAGATAAATACTATTTGTTTATGTGTGCGCGGTTCATTGACGAATGGCAAAGAGGGCGCCACAGAGAATCAGTACCTAATAAGGCTGCCTTATTCGATCCTGATAAGAACAAATATTCTTATAAGGATGGTACAAAAAAGTTCTTGAAAACAAAGAGCAATCATAATAAAAATGCTAAATATAGCTGAAATTTGATTGGAATTCCCACTTAATAATGTTCTAAGACTGAAAAACGCATATTACAATGAAAAGAATGTTTGCATCAACTAGGATTTGAAACTCGAGTCCCCGGCGTGAAGGATTGCGATGCAGCCACTGAGCTATTCCGACCCCAGGGTATGATTGTAGATGATTCTATGAGTAATAGAATCATCTATTACTAATCTAATCAAACATTTTATAAGGCACTTTTTCATTCATGTAAGACGCTCTTTCATTCCTATTAGCAGGGTTTGGAAAGTTACTTGAAAAAGTGTGAAGCGTTACGTTACTGTTAGTTAGGTGAAAAAAGTAATTCGGTGCGTTACTGTAACTTGAAAAGACACAGGAATTCGTTACTATCGCCACTTAAAAAAAGTAACGTTCCGTTACTTGCACGTTACTTTTGGAATAAATTGAATGTTGATTAAGAAGACATTGGAAAACTGAGGATTAAAAAACAATATCAACGTACTCGAGGTTTTCTTCTAGAAATTGTTTATTTCAGATTAATTGAAATAGATTCAGATTGAAACAGATTAGACGTGTTCAATTTTTTTTCGACTTTTGACGAAATGTTTTGCGCGAACAAAACATCACATTTTTTAGTTCTGATGTTTGTTAGGGCGAGCCCTCCATGAATATTTTTTTGAGTGAGGAGAACCATTTAGCAGTTGTATAAAAATATCATGGATATGACATTTCATTCAATGTTAGCCGCGAGAAAAAATTCGAGAATGTAATAGATTTTTGAGAGAATGTTATCTGCCTTCGATTTTTAGTGAGTACTTTTGACAATATTAATGTTTTTCGATGTATAAAATGTTGCAGGATGTTCTAGTATTTTTATAAATTTTCACTATTTTTCTGTACATTGCTATGTAGTTTCAAGAATTTTATGCTCCAAAATTCAAAGTTGATTAATTTTTGTGTGTTATAGAGGATTTCCCAGGAAATAGTATCTATGTAGATTTTCATTTCTTTTGGTTTTTTCGGTATTTTTTTCAGTTTTTCTACGATTCGACGGATTGTACAATGTTTCTGAAACTATTTGTATTTTTCAGGGTGTATCAAATGTTGCAGGTTTTTCTAGTATTTTGAGGGGTATATTTCTGGCATTTTTATACAAATTTTCACATAGATTTTGAGAATTTCGAGTTCTAAAATTACAAGTTCGATCAATTTTTCGTGTTCTGAAAAGTTTTGCAGAAAAAGTGTCTTGATAAATTTTTATTGCTTTTCGTTTCTTTCGTATTTCTTCAGTTTCCTACAATTTGAAGGATCGTTCAGTATTTGTCAATAGTGCTAAAATAAATTTCTGGAATTCGATGCTCGAGTTATTAAAGTTGTATGAATTTTTCATGTTATATAGATTTACTAGTATTTTTCTATGTATTTTTTTTGTATTCCCTAGTATTTATGTAATGTTGTATAATTTGTTGGTTTTTTAAACTACATCGTTTCAAATTTTTAGAATTAGATTTTGTGAAATCAAAAGTTATAATATTTGAAGTATTTCAATCGATTTTAAAGAAAACAGTTTCTTCATAGATTTAGAGTGCCCTAAATATTTTAAAAATTTTTTACAGACTTTTAGGATTTAAACAATTTTCTAGTATATTACGGACGTTTTTATAGGTATATATTTTTTGAATTCAATATTCGGAAAATTTAAGTTTCTTGATTCCTGGAATAAAATAAATTTCAAAAACTTGATAGCATTTATGAAAAACTAATTTAAATATAGCTTTTTTGGTACCTTTCGTACTATCTTATCATAATGTCAATAGATATTATAATATAAATATTATAGAGACGGGTATACAAGTATGTTAACGCGTTTTTTCTAAAACGTTACATTTTTTGTTTGCTACAACGATAGCGTAGCGCGTAACATCACTTAACAAGTAACGATAACGAAAACGAGTTACTTTTGTTCAATAACGAGTAACAAAAGTCCGGTTCTTCATTTCATGTGATTTTCATCAGTTGCATCAAGTACTTGCAACAATTTGTAACTTTTCAGAAAATGTTCTAAAACTGAAACATATGTAATTTTGAACTTACTTTTTTTTGAATCAAAAACTATATTTATAACTTTTAATTTAATAGAGGAAAGTGTTAGTGATTTGTGAACAAATATCGGCATAGAATATGCTTTTTCACTCTTTATTAGAAACTTATACAATTCGAAGAATTAAATTTTAGAAATCCGTGTAAAATTACATGAAAATACTTAAAATCTAATATATCTTAAAATACATGGCAGGATATTCAAAATCTATAGCACGCTGGAAAATTTTGCGTGATTTATTCAATACAAAAAAAATACGAAAATGTTTAAGATACAAGAGTTTATCAGGTTTATTCTGATTTATAGTATTTACAAGTTGTAAATGCTTTTAGATTCTTCGAAAATTCATTTATTTCCAGGATCAAAAAACTTCAATTTTTCGAACATTGAATTCAAAAAATATATACCCTATAAAAATGTCCATAATATGCTAGAAAATTTTGCAAATTCTAAAAATCTGTAAAAAGTATTTTAAATATTTAGTGCACTCTAAATCTATGAAGAAACTGTTTTCTTAAAAATCGATTGAAATACTTCAAATATTATAATTTTTGATTTCACAAAATCTAATTCTAAAAATTTAAAACGATGTAGTTTAAAAAACCAACAAATTATACAACATTACATAAATACTAGGAAATACAAAAAAAAAAATACATGGAAAAATACTAGTAAATCTATATAACATGAAAAATTCATACAACTTTAATAACTCGAGCATCGAATTCCAGAAATTTATTTTAGCATTATTGACAAATACTGAACGATCCTTCAAATTGTAGGAAACTGAAGAAATACGAAAGAAACGAAAAGCAATAAAAATTTATCAAGACACTTTTTCTGCAAAACCTTTCAGAACACGAAAAATTGATCGAACTTGTAATTTTAGAACTCGAAATTCTCAAAATCTATGTGAAAATTTGTATAAAAATGCCAGAAATATACCCCTCAAAATACTAGAAAAACCTGCAACATTTGATACACCCTGAAAAATACAAAAAGTTTCAAAAACACTGTACAATTCGACGAATCGTAGAAAAACTGAAAAAAATACCGAAAAAACCAAAAGAAATGAAAATCTACATAGATACTATTTCCTGGGAAATCCTCTATAACACACAAAAATTAATCAACTTTGAATTTTGGAGCATAAAATTTTTGAAACTACATAGCAATGTACAGAAAAATAGTGAAAATTTATAAAAATACTAGAACATCCTGCAACATTTTATACATCGAAAAACATTAATATTGTCTAAAGTACTCACTAAAAATCGAAGGCAGATAACATTCTCTCAAAAATCTATTACATTCTCGAATTTTTCCTCGCGGCTAACATTGAATAAAATGTCATATCCATGATATTTTTATACAACTGCTAAATGGTTTTCCTCACTCAAAAAAACATTCATGGAGGGCTCGCCCTAACCAACATCAGAACTAAAAAATGTGATGTTTTGTTCGCGCAAAACGTTTCGTCGAAAGTCGAAAAAAAATTGAACACGTCCAATCTGTTTCAATCTGAATGTGTCTATTTTATTCAATCTGAAATAAACAATTTCTAGAAGAAAACCACGAGTACGTTGATTTTGTTTTCGACGTGTAACAAATGTAGTGTCCAACGTAAAATCTGTATTGTCCAAGTCTGTAACGTCTAAGGAAATATATAATAATAATAGAAAGTTAAAACATCCACGGTAGAGTGAAACCACAAAATGGAGTTTTCAAGTATGTTGACCACGTCAGAGTAAAACTGAAATATTAAATACCCAAGGCAAATTACCAATCAACATCTTTAATCATAAATAGCAGAAAAAGTTGATTATTCTACGTTAGACTGAAATCAAAACATGCAGTGTCCTAGCAAAAAATGTGGATTGTTCAAGGCTGTAGCAGTCTGTAGTGTTCGAAGAAAAATTTAATTTCTTCATCATAGTGATATCGAAATTTGAAGTGTTTGAATACGTTGATCACGACACATGATTTAAACTGAAACATATAGTTTTTGAGGATACCTACACATCCCAAGACGTGCCCACACTCTGTTTTGTTTTTCATCCTTAGTTTTTCGATGTTTTGTTATTTAAATTCAATTTATTCCAAAAAATTATGGAACCGAAAAGTGTAACGTAATGACTTACACTTTTTTAAGTAACTTTCCAAACCCTGAAAACCACTGACAATTTACTAATTTAATTTAATTTTAAGGAAAAATCCCCTATTTCAGATTTAGTAAGATACCCACTAAAAACAAAAAAAAACCATAAATCCCATTTCCCCATTTCCTCCAACTCACCCCAGAACAACGTCAACCCCATCCAAACCTAAAATCACCCCTCCCCCCCACCTCACCTCCCCTTCTCCTCTAAAAGTGTCCATTTTCCCGATAAACCAAATGTCCCAAGTCACCGAATGCCGGGAAGTAATTATCGGAGCGAGGTGTATGAATGGAACAAGAGCTAAGGGAGAGATAGAGCGCGAGGGGAGGGGGAGAAGAGTGCAATAAAAAAATGAAGAAAAAAAGTGAGGGAGAAAGAGAGAAAAAGAAAAAATCGCAAGGGTGGTGGAAGGAAAAGTGGACCCGTGGGTGAAAGAGGGGGTCGAAAAAAAGTGCGTAGGTGGGATATTAGAAAGTGGGGTTGGCCGAGGGAGGGGTGGGGGGGGGACGTTATTGACATGGAACGTCGTCGTCGTCACCGTCGTCGTCGTCGGCGGCGGCCATCTTGTCCGCTGTCACCCCGACGCGTGACACGCGACGTACCTAACCCAACGCGGGGGGTGGGGAGGGAGGGGGTAAAATTTCGCCCTTCAACCAACCCCTCATTTGTCGAGCACCCCGGGGTCCTCGGGGGATGTTTGTCGCCATGGCGACCGCTGCCTCGCCCCTATATTCTCTCTCTCCGATTACCCTTCCCCCAACCCCTAATTTCCCCTCCCTCACCCCCTTACCAGTGGGGCGCGAAATCCTAGCCGTCGACTATTTTACCTCCCCGGCGCCCTGTCTGGGTGTTGCTCCCCGGGTATATATCTGTACATATACGTGTACATTGTATATACATATATTGTATATGTGTACGACCTGTCCTGTCCTCTTCTCCCCAGGATGTTGTATCTACTAATACGGTCACGAGTATCCGCGTATTATTCGTTCTTGAGGACTGCGGGATCCTTTAATTTATTTATTTACTTTTTTTGCTGTCTTTGGGAAAAAAGTGCGATCCGGCACAGTGGCGTAACTACTTTTGATTCAGATGTGTTCCGTTGCAAAGAATGGGCCCTTTTCTTCCAGAAGCCACCCTCCCCCCCCCCGCCCCTTCACTGTGAGTTGAAATTGTCATGGTGACGATAAGATACTGCAAGGGACAGTACTTTTTGATTGCCCTAGAAATGTGGGCGGATGCTGCAAGGAACGATATCAGATGCCTACCAGGCCATTATGATACCAACAAGACAATATGATTTCGTTCCGTTACGAAGACATATCTTTGTAACAGGCAGATGTATTCTTATGTCAGGTGTTGAATAGAAATTGAAAACGTATTGCCATCGTGACGATTTCCACTTCTCGGTGTTTATTTCAAAACGTTGAGAAAATTGCAATTTTCGCACAAAAAAATATTTGTTTATAACATTTGCATCTTTTTTTCATTTTTTCATGCACACAATAAACAGGGGTTATACTTTACTAAAATCCTTCCTACGAACTTTCATATTTGCAAACACATCGATAAGTTTCGGAATGACCAGATTTTTCGTTACTTTGTTTTCAATGAAAATAATGAGGAAAAAACGTAACCTTTCCCGCCTAATGGAATATTTTAAATAGTTTTCAATTGACTTTAATCACAAAAGATACGAGTTTGAATCACTTCCTCCCAAGTTAAATGTAATATTTTAATCTTAGGGCGTGCTCCCGCAAAACTATCTGTATTTTCCTTCGGTATCTATCTGTATTTTAGGAAAAATTCCTACTTTATTGCATATCAGTTTTCTACACTAAGACAAGAGTACTGTACTTTTCACAATAAAGTATTATAATTGTGGATCAGTTTTGACCATTGAAATTTTTTTTATCGAAACTCACTATTTATTTTACTACATTTATGTCCGCAAAATTTACAACGGTGACAAATCACACGAAAAGTTTTTTTCTGTTAGTTGTCTTAACTGATGTGAAAATATGTAAAAATGAGTACTGTGGAGTCGCTAACAAAAAATTTTCATTAAAAGGAGATTTTTTGGAAAATATTGGCAAATTTCCCTTGTATCCTTAATAATTTTGATCCTTATAAAAACCTTATAAGAAAATGTAATTTCTTACATGAATTCAATTTTTTATAAGGTGAACGTACAAAAAGCTTATAAGAAACTGAAATTTCTAATAAGAATGTGTTTGATAAAATCTTGTAAGAAAAAAACCATAGAAAATCTTTTCGATCAATTCTTTATAGGAAATTTCGGTTTCTTATAAGGTTTTTGTAAGGTTACCTCATCAGAAATTCAATTCTGATAAGGTTTTTATAAGGTGCATATTATAAAAATTTAATTCTTATGAGTAATTTCATTTCCTTATAAGGACGTACGCTAAATCATTTTTTGACCTTAGAAAAGTTTAAAAGCGTCAAAAATTTCTGTGGTTTTGCAGAATTCGCAAAATTTTACATAGTCCACAAAAAAATGAATGGAAATTTTCGATACATTCCAAATTTTTTGAACTTTTGAAAATCATTGACAATCTTTGAATAATTATTATGTTATCAAATTTCTAAAAATTGATGATTTTTCTGGATGTTTATTGAGATTTTCAAAAACATCGATTATTTTCGTACGGTTTACATTTTTTGTTTTTTAAACAATTTAGAAATGTTACACATTTTTTACAGTTGTACGGAATTTTTATCAGATTCTACAATCTACAAATTTTTTGAATTTTCTTGAAATATTGAATATCTTTAAATTTTTAATTTTTAACAATTTTTGAAGATTTTGAACAAAATTAACGATCTCCGTTAGACTAAACGTTTTTCGATACTACAAAATTTGAAGGGTGCAGTTTTACGGTATTTCGGAATTTGAGACAATTTAGACAATGAGGTAACGTTTTTTGAAATTTTATAAATTTTTAGAATTATAGGGATGGTTGACAATCATTGAAAATTTGTTAAATTTCTAGATTTTTATTGAGAGTTTCTTAATCATTAATGATTTCCGTATAAAAAACATTTTTGATTTTTCATAATTTAAGGAATATTACACATTTTTCAAAGTTTTACAGAATTTTCAACAAGTCTACTAATTATAAAGATTTAAATATTTTCTGAAATTATCCAATATTTCAGAATTTTCCGGAGCTATTGACAATCATCGCAATTTTCTGTATTTCGGAATTTATCTGCAAGATAAAACATTTTTCAATCTTGAAAATTTCTCAAGATAAAAAAAGCTTCTGCAGTTTCTGGAATATTAAAAATTTCACACAATTTACAAAAAAAAAAAAAAATGAATATTTTTGAAGCTCTACAAATTTTTTGAATTTTTCGGAATTATTGACGGTTTTTAAATTCAAATTTTAAAAAATTTTTAACATTTCTATATTTTCTTCGAGATTTTAAAAATTATCGAAGATTCCCTCACGTTAACCATTTTTTACAAATATCACATTTATCGCAGTTTTACGAAATTATCCCAACACTCCACTAGCTGCAAATTTTATCAACATTTTCTGAAGTTACACAAAATTTTTTGAATTGTCCGAAGTTACATACTGACGATTTTCGTAATTTTGTGTATATTTAACTTTTTCAACATTATAAAAATAATCGCCGATCTCCGTAAGATGAAAATTTGTTGATTTTAAAAAATTTTAAAGGCATCACATGGTTTCTGCACAGTTTTATGAAATTTTTAAAATTTCACAATAATCTACGGAATAATGAGCATCTGGCATTTTACGCATTTTTTAATTTCTTTAAACATTTTTCGATTTCTTTAAATTCAATGAGTATAACACTTTTTTTTATATTTTTAAGAAATTCTCGAAACATTTCACAACCTACAAAATTAATTAACATTCTCTTAAATTTTATAGATTTTCCGAATTTTTTGGAATTTTGACAACATAAAATTTTTTGACTGTTTTTGAATCTCTCTTTTGAAAAATTTGTAGATGTTGAACAATTTTTACGGTATTTTACAGTTTTCGTAGTTTTACGGAATATTCGAAATTTTACACAATTCACAAAATGTACAAACGTTTTCTAAAATCATACTAGTTTTTCAAATTTTTATCTTCAACATTTTTGATGTTTCAGAAGTATTCAAAATTTTTAAAATTTTTAAAGATATTTATTGAGATTCCAAAAATTATCGATGATTTCTTTACAGCAAATTGTCTTGATTTTTAAATATTTGAAAATTTTTGCATATTTTTAACTGTTCTACTCACGCAATTTATGAAAATTCTACTATCTACAAAATTGAATAACATTTTTCTTTCATTCGACGAATTTTCTGAATGTTTTCAAATCATTAAAAATTCGAACTTTTATAAACATTTCAAAATTTACTGGAAAATCTTCAAATTAAGATAAACTCAAAATATCTCAAATCAGCTACATGTTTTTGCAATTTGTAACTTGGTATGTATCCATGTTATTTTTGTCAAAATCAGTTCCAAATTTTTCTAATTATTAAAAAATACTAAAAAATTTTCCAAATCAATAGTAAAATAACAATACGAAAATTCTCAAGTGGCAAAATACTTATTGAAATTCAATCGCTGTAAAAACTGACTAAAAATTTTTGCCCATCTCAAAAAATCTTTGAAAATAAAAAAAATAAAAAAATCCTCAGAACAGGAGCCTTTTTCGAAATTCTATGCCCGATACAAATTCACGTTACTCTCAAAACACTTATCAAAATCGATCATAAATTTTCCCAATTTCAAAAAATGTTCGAAAACAACACATTTCAAAATCATGACAAATTTTTCTTCAAAATAGCCGTTATAATTATTCCGTAAGTAAATAATTATGGAAACTCTGGACAGTATTTTGTATAAAAAAAAAAATTAGAAACTATGTAAATTCCTGTCCATTTGAAAAACACTCCTTCCAACTATATTAAAATTTTTCTGAAAATCAAATAATTTTTAATGATATCATAAACCAATGGAGAAAAAAAAAACCACGCAAATTTTAAATGTGCGAAAAAATGACCGAAAAACTTAAAATTTTTCAGATCATCAAAGTATCTTCAATAATATGATGAAACAATGTTGAAAAAACGATTCTTGTAAAAAAAAAATCAAAACAAAACTTTCCCCGATTTTGAATAATCTTTGAGAATTTCAAAGGCCTGAAATTCCTCGCGATTGCTTTTTTATTTGAATTCGTAAAACAAATCTTCAATAATCTTATGAAAAAATGTAAAAAAATGATATAAGCTCTCAAGGATTCAACAGAAAGTATCGAGGAAACGATCACAAACTCAGTAGAAATATTATCCAACTTTCCGTAAGCGCCGAGAGGTAAGACCACTTGTTGAAAAACTGCGTTTGTAAAATACTTGACGCTCTTTCATGCTCATCCCTCAAAAGCAGATGTTCATTATACTTTCGAAGCGTTCATGCTCAAATGGTTTGCGATATGTTACATAATATTTTAGGCAAGGGGCCGATACTATCCTATAATAGACTCGAATCTCTGGAAATGGAGCATCATAGCTCGAGGCGATTTTCGTAGGGTATTGATTTGAAGCCTTCCCAAAACTGCCAAGTTCGTTTTTTCAACAAAAAATCGACGAAAATATCGCTCTTTAAGATTTTTAGATAACAAAATGAAAAACTTGAGAAACATCAGAAAAGTACGAAAATTCCTAATAAATTTGACGAATTTTTATAATTTTTGGAAACATTTTAATAGCTTGTTTTACGTTTCACGTTTGTGAAAATCGAAAAACATTAAACATTTTTTAAACTGTCAATGATTCTAAATAATTCGCGAAATTTGTGAAATTTCTGGAACATGTTTTTTTTAAATATGCACGATAATTTTTTTTCTCCAGAAATAAATTTGAAATACTTGAAAACTATTTATAAATTGAAAGTAATTTTAATGAGCTGGACAAATTTTTATAAAATTTTTAAAATTCAAGTAGTGGGTATAGTGTTAAAAATTTTGCGAATTTAGAAAAATCAGAACATATTGGAAATGTAAAAAAATGTTCATAATTTTTTGATCTTTTTGTTCATAATTATTTTTCTCTAAAATATGCCTAGTAATGTTTTTTTTGTAACGAATATTTGAAATACTTGAAAATTATAAACTAAAAGAAATCTTTATGAGCTGGACTAATTTTAACGAAATTTTTGAAAATACGAGTAGAAGGTATATTGTTAAAAATTTTGCAAATTTTGAAAAATCAGAACACATTGGAAATGTAAAAAAATGTCAATAATTCTTAAAAAATCGATATTTTTGTAGAATTTTAGAAAATGTTGATAATTTTCAAATTGGATTCATTATTGTATCTCTTTGAAATATAAATATGATATTTTTTTGTAACGAAAATTTGAAATACTTGAAAAGTATTTATAAATTGAAAGAAATCTTAATAAGCCAGACAAATTTTTATAAAATTTTTAAAATTCAAGTAGTGAGTATGATGTTACAAAGTTTGCGAATTTAGAAAAATCAGAAAATATTTAAAATGAAAAAAATGTGAATAATTCTAAAAAATCGAAATTTCCGTAGAATTTTAATAAATTTTTCTTATTTTATAATTTGTGTCCATTATTATATTTTTTCAAAATGAGCCTTAGTAATATTTTTTATATTTTTAACAAAACTTAAAAATACTTGAAAAGTATTGATAAATTGCAATAAATCTTAATGAAGCGCACAAATTTTTATAAAATTTTGAAAATTCTAGTAGGAAGTATAGTGTTAGAAAGTTTGCAAATTTATAAAAGTCAGAGCATATTGGATATGTAAAAAAATGTCATAATTTAAAAAAAAATCGAAATTTTCGTAGAATATTAAAAAATGTTCATAATTTTATAATTTTTTTTCATAATTATATTTCTTTAAAATATGCCTCTAGTATATTTTTTACATAGTTAACAAAAATTCGAAAAACTCGAAAAGTATTCAGAAATTACAAGAAATCTTAATGAGATGCACTAATTTTAGAAAATTTTTGAGAATACGAGTAGTAGGTATAGTGTTCAAAGTTTTGGAAATTTTTAAAAATCAGAACACATTGTAAACGTAAAAAAATGACTATAATTCTAAACGAATCGAAATTTTCGCAGAATTCTAGAAAATATTAATAATTTTATAAATTGTATTCATTATTGTATTTTTTTTTAATTAAAAAATATATATTTTTTTGTAACGAAAATTTCAAATACTTGAAAAGTATAGATAAATTGAAAGAAATCTTAATGAGCTCGACAGAACACATTGGAAATGTAAAAAATGTCAATTATTCTGAAAAAGAATCTCAATTTCTATAGAATTTTAGAAAATGTTCTATTTTATAATTTGTGCTCATTATTATATTTCTTCAAAATATGCATAGTAATTTTTTTGTCACAAAAATTCGAAATGCTTAAAAAGTATTGATAAATTGAAAAAAATCTTAACGAACTGGACAAATTTTTATAAAAATTTGAAAATTCAGAGTAGCAGGTTTGACATTATAAATTTTAAAAAATTCGGAAAATAATAAAACACATTCAAAATTTTAAAAACTGCCAACTAATAGAAGGAAATTAAAACTTTTGTGGAACTATAGAAAATGTTTACCAGTTTTGTAAATTGTCTTCATCATTATATTTTTCTAGAATATGCATGAAAATTCGCATTACTTAAAAAGTATTGTAAAATTTACAAAAATATTTATAAGTGACACAAATTTTCATACATTTCCAAAAATTTCTCATAATCCGTAGTACCTTTCACTTTTCAGAAAATTTTTCCAATATTTATTATTTATTTCTTTAATACAATGCACGGGCTATCACCCTATATGTTTACAAATACAAAATTAAATACCATACCACTTGGAGGGACATAATCTGCTCTTAATTTCAAAAGTAAGACATAAGTAACTAAAAATATAAACAGCAGGTCGAAAAGTAAAAAGTATAAGAGCCACCAGAAAAATCACAATAAATAAATAGACTGACGAAACAGCAGTGAATGAATCTAAAAATATAACTGATTAACTGCTTTCAAGAAAAAAGAAAGTGGAGAATCGAAGAAATCGAGTCAATTTTTAAATCAGAGAAAATTCTAAATTCTAAAGATTGCTAATAATTTTTCGGCAACTTGGTAGAATTTAAGAACATTTTGATGAATTTCGTATATTGTATTCATTATCATATTTATAATATTATTTTTTTAAAATATGTATAAAAATGTTTTTTAAATTGTAAAGACGTCACTAACACTACTCGTAGCGTTATGTGCTATTGAAGATATCGATATTTTAATAATAAATAATAGATCGCAACATCAAGCTCTACGACTTAATTTCATGCAGAATGAATAGTGATGATTGAATTTATTTTCACGCAAGAAAAATATGATCAAATCTGGATCATTTTTTTGCATGCTGAAGTGAACTTCAACACGATAAGAATTTCAAAACTGAAATACATCAAGTGTAATTACCTTCGATTCCTCGAGTTTTTTTATCCATCCTTTTGATCAATTCAGCTGAAACAAGCAAAATAAGAAAACATCAGTAAACATTCATGTTTCAAAGAAAATTATGCTAATTTTCATATTTTTATATCAATTCATATTGTGCTTGTTTTTCTCGGAGTATTTCTAAAAATTGCTGGTAATTTTGCATAATTCGATTTTCTCTAACTTTCCAACTGAAGTTTACATTATGATTCAAATCCTTGTATAAAAAAATAAATGTTGGAACGAGCGATCGATTATTTTTAAATCATAAATAGAAATATACATCGAAAATCGATCGATTTGTCTATTTATTAGATATTAATATACAAAATAACTTTTGGGAGACCAGAGCATTCTGGGACAGTGTGAATAAATTAATCATATAACATTGGAAAAATTGCAACAAATTATCACACCTGTCTTAGATAACTACTTTACTGACGTAGTTTGGTCAATTTCACATCTAACCTATCATGTGTATAGGAGTAAATGCGTTGTCTGGCACTAAAACAAAATATTTTTTATTGTCTTGTTGCTTACCTGGAACTGCAACACGCAAAGAAAGGTAATTAAATTTACTTTATGAAAGCCTTAAAACACAACGCATATTTCAATACAAACTGTAGTTTATCGGTTGAATCCGTACAGAGCGAGAATCCGAAAAATTCGTGTCAGCGTATTTAGGGACTCAGGTGCAGATGATGCAACAACTTGCCGAAAAACCGGAATGATGTAACCTCAAAAAAGAAAAAGCTAACACAAAACAAAAACCTACTAAAAAGATTGGCAAAAAACTAATGAAAAAGAAGATTCGAGCACAGTGAAGAACCCAACAAGGAAGCAACCATCACGCAGAAGACGTCCAGCGACATATCAGGCAGAATCCAGGGACGATGATTACATAATTTACATATGACAATATTCTGCTAGTATTTGAGATGATAAAGTATGAAACACTAAATAAGCCTTGAAAACATATCCTTCAATTATTATGACATTTTTCCACACTGAGAATGGTAAATTGTCATCACAACGAACATATCCTGTTATGAACGATATTGTAAGCTCATCATCAGAATCTCACTGGATTCTGCTATCCACAATATCAGATTGCTGCCGCAACGATACGCGTATTCTTGCAAGTATATTGTCACATGACTATCCCTTACTCTTATGTGAACTTCATTGAATTGTCACTCCTTTACTGCATTGCTACTCTAAGTATACATCACCTTCTATGGACAATCAGTAATGAAAACAAAACATATACTTATTATAGTAATGCAGTGTATTGTCAAAGAATATCGTTGTCACAAAAATTTCGACTTTTCAGTGCACGCTTCATCTCTAGTTATAACGAATTTCCAATGTATTCTCGATTTGAAATATCACCAATCCTAGAAATTTTGATTATGAAAAAAAATTGGGGATGGGGAGGCAAGGCAAGGGAAATTTCAAACGATATCCGGATCGTGATTCACGCAATGGTGAAAAGGAACCGTTTCGTTGATGGGCATTTCAATCTTAGCTTTTGTGTCACAAGCGTTTGGATTATGGGCCTGTCAGGGGCCTAATAACTGGTCCGCGGCTCTTGGCACATCTGATACGGAAAGGATCCTTTTACAATATGGGTATTAAATACTAATCGTAATATACGTGATCGTGCCGAGTACGCGGCGCATAATGCGCAGTTGGGAGAACACCGGGAGCTTCAAAGGCGCCGACAAGGGGCTTTCGGGGGCAATGCGTTTTTATCAAACGGGGAAAAGCAAGGGTGATGTCCTTCTTTACAAAGTCCTTTTTCTTTTCCTTGATATTATTTCTCGATAATGAAGAGGTCGAAAGTGTTCTTGGATTGGAATAAGCTCAATTTTTTCCCAATTGCCATATTCTCTATTCTTAATTCAAATAGTAGAGTGTTCTGCCGCCTTTTGACATAAGCACTTGACTTTGGTTCTTTGACATCTTCTGGTAATGGTTGAATGTCTCACTGATAGTGATATGGGAGGTTTTTGATTATTCGCGGCTTGTAGACTTTTAAAATACTATATGTTTCCTTGAAGATGCCCCCAAATATGGGACGAAACGTCGGAATGTAATGGCTGAATTTGAATTCACCTTACTATTTTTTCAATTACTTCAATTTCTTGAATTGAAACTCCATCCCTGTTTTCTTCAGTAACTTACGAGTCACTGAAACATGCCATTGTGTATGTGATATCATACACGAATCGGCTCGTGCACTCATCGGCGAGGCTTCGAGTGCCTGTGGTTTCTCGATTCATCGTACAATAATATGACGGAAACCGTCAGTCAATTAATGAGCATAACGAACCTGACTAATTTCCCCCTTTGTCGTTGCCGAGATGAAATGAATGAATAAATGGCCATTATGCGGCTTTTATGATTGGTCAGATTCGTATCTCAACAGCGGGTTCCGCTTTTCAGTTATGCCGCACGTCAAAACTTGGGAGCGGAACCTTTTAAAGGCGCGCTGCACGTGCCACCGGAATCATTTGTTTTTCCGCCTCCGCTGGTTTTTTGCCTCCCTTCCTTCCTTTTTTTTCATTATCAAAAGTAGAAGTGCCGCGGTGATTGATATCGCGCGTTCAGTGCTGTTCACGCAACACTCGTTGACGGCTGGTCAAGATAATTACTCGCATTCGCCATTGTAACTTGACTCGGTTATCACTTACTTATCGTTTTAAGTTGGGTGTAAAATGGTTTCGTTTAGGGATTGATATACCGTATCAGCGATTCCCGCCTTTTTTTTTTGCAGTGAGTGTCTTCATATCAGGAGTATGAAACTATTGTGGAACCGTCATTATTTTTTCAAGATTCCTAGATTGTAAAATTTTTATAATTTGAGTTGAATTATAAACGAACTTCGGATTTTTTTGCAGGTGGAATCAACTTTTAACTTTAGTTGATGTTGAAGTAAATCAAAACCATTAAATTAGCAACAGAATTTTTTATAAGGGGGGAAGGGGACAAATTCGAGTGTCGAACGGATTTATATATACATAACTTATGAAAAAGTATTTTTTAATATGCATTCTACTATCATTATATCTTAGATATCTATTTGGAACTAACAAGCTTTTCTTTTATATATATAAGAAATATAAGAACTTCTAGATTTCGATGCCAAAAACTTCTCATCTGAATCATCACATAGAATCACCAAATTGTCATAATCACATATTGTCATGATTATTTCTCGTGAATAACGCATTCCTGCGATCCATAAGTTTTCGTCATTACTACTCTTGAAGAACATAGTTTTTTTCATTTTCTGCAAATTGACAGTGTGTGCTTACGATCATTCAGCTTGTGCGATTTAGGTGCACAACCTTACAAATCATTTGAAGAAATCACACTTATGATTCTCATTTAAGGCTAATGCTTATTCGAAGATCGTGATTTACCCGTCATATAATCATCACATAGAATAGATAGAATCACCAAATTGTCATAATCACAAATTGACAAGATTACACCATTGCTCGTGAATAACACATTCCTGCCATCCATAAGTTTTCGTCATTACTGTTCCTGAAGAACACGATATTTTGCGTTTTCTGCCTAAACTGACAGTGCGTGCTTACGATCATTCAGTTTGTGCGCTTTAGGTGCACAACCTTACAAATCACTTAAAGAAATCACACTAATGATTTTCATTTAAGGCTAATGCTAATGTGAAAATCGTGACTCACGTGTCATAGAATCATCACATAGAATCACCAAATTGTCATAATCACACTCTTTCTAGTGAATTCTTGCCAGCTATAAGTTTTTCCCATTACCGGTCCTAAAGAATACGATTTTTCTGCTTTTGCTGCTTAAGTTGACAGTGTGTGCTCACAATCATTCAGTTTGTGCTCTTTTGATTCACATCCATGGATGATGGAGGGCAACCACCTTCTTCCTCCTCCTAACAAAAAACCCTCCGTGGTCCTCCCCCGCGAGGTTACCAAGACCTGGTCCCTGAATGACATTTTTAATTAGCCACGCAGGATGGAAAGAAGAGAAGCAAGCCAGAAGAAGCAGGGGCACGACAGCAAGTGTTTACCCATAAATAAAGGGCCGTCATATTCCTCGCGAGGGGCCGATGATTCGCAAAGCCCCTCGGTGGCTCTTCTCCCGAGGGCGATACCATTTTCATCCCCGGAGAACCGAGTTTCAGAACCGGATCCCCTTTCGGGGCCGATATTATCCCTCGCGAAGCTACGTAATGAAAGCGTTTCGGCACCCTCGAAGCCTGAATCCTCCCTCGTGCGGTCGCAACGAGCCCGCTGCTCTCCGTGTCGGAGATGGAGCAACGAAGCCGGCACTTGGCCAACCAACGATGCCTGCTGCCATTCAATCCCTCGGCCAGCAGCCATAGGGAGACCCGGTTCACTTGCGGCCGCATCCCCGGCGTCGTCAAGCGTCCCGACGTCATCATTATCTTTGCAATCATCGGCAAATCCACGTAATTGCTTCGCCTCCCGATCCCCGGCTACGTCCGCCACGTTTCAAAGGACGGCTTACCCGCTCTGTCTCGAGTGCTCATGAAGAAACCACCTTCCGAATGATTCATTGACCGAATGACTCTCATGGGGCAGGGTTGCTGGATCTAGGGTTTTCCTTATGCAGTATAGGGATTATTTGGTGTTTTGAAGAGACCTTTTGAGTTTTGTAGGTTAGAAACTGTGGGCCATTCTCTTTGTTCTTTGGATTCAAAGGTTGTTTCACATGGATGTTCAATTTGTCAAATTACTCTAAGGGAGACATCTACAGGATTTAGGCATTTAGGTTTATTGGTGTTTGGAAGGAGCCTTCTTTGTTTTCTCAGTCAGAAACTGAGGACCATTCTCTTAGTTTCTTGGAGCTGACGGTTATTTCATCCAAATGTTCAACTGATCCAATAACATTCATGAGATAGGGTTTCTTTGGTGTCGTCAATAAACCTTCTAAGATGTTTGGGGTGAAAAAAGAGCCAAATTCTCCAAGTACCTTATAGTTGAAGGCTATTTCATCTACATGGTTATTTAATCGAATAACCTTAAGGATATGACATCTACAGGGTTGCCGGATCTAGGGTCTAACTACTGAAGCTGGGATTTCTTTAGTGTCTTCAATGAACATTCTTTTTTTTGCGTCAAAAACTGACCACCACTGCCGTAGTTTATTGGAGTTGACGGTTATTTCATCTGAATGTTCAATTGATCGAAAAACTTTCATGGAATGACATTTACAAAGTTGCCGGATTTAGGGTTTCCCTAATGCAGTACAGAGGTTTATTGATATTTTGAAGGGGCCTTCTTAGTTTTTTGGGTCAGAAATTGAGGACAGTTCTCTTTATTGATTGTAGTTGAAGGTTATTTCATATGGATGTTCAATAACTATTGATCGAGTAACTTACATGGGATAGCATCTGCACGGTAACCGGATCTAAGGTTATTTTACTGGGGTACTTTTCTTATTTTCTGTTAGAAAATAGTTCTATCCAGAAGAGTCTCCTAAAGAAATCCCTTTTTTTAACCTCTGAATATTTTCCCAATTTTTTTTTTTTTTAAGTGAATAGTATTTTGCTAAATAAATAAGCTATATTTAACCAACATTGAGTGAATTCCGAAATCTTTTTTCCGATAATACGACGCATAGAATGTTCGTAAAAAGCAAATGGCGTCGAGTGAATTCGACGCCGTTGGGGCGTTGATGAGAAATAGCATTTTCAGCCGCCCTCTATGTCTTCCCTTATTGTCATTTTAATTTTGACCCTCCTTCCCTTTGCAGTTAATGGAAGCAAGGGAGCATTGAAAGCTGCACCCTTCGAGAAATTGGCTCAACGTAGCAGAAAGCTGGTTGTAATGGAAATCAGTACGGTGCTGTTAGGCGAAATTTCGAGCTACAAAAATTTCAAGTTCAAAACACCTTTTTTTCTGATAAAAATGCTTAAATATTTCTCTAAAATAATAACTTTATAGAACCAGATAAACTGCCGTTTGTTGAAATCCAGACGAAAAAGAATCCCAATTTGAAGAAAATACTTTTTTGAGTAAATATATTGTGTAATAGTAATTTATTTTTGATGAAACAAACGTCTGAATTTATTTTCAATAACTTTTAAAATTATCGTGAGATTTCTGAAGTGGAAGTGGAAATGAATTTGGTCATTCCTTTTGAGGTTATCGTTGTTTCTATACACTTGAAGAGCGACTGCTTTCGTCATTATTTAAATGTTTTCATGAGAAGAACAATAGAATGTTATACGTTCCTTTTATAGTAGTGATAAAATGATACTTTTTGTGTGTAAAACTTGATGCATGCGAATTTTTATTCGCATGAATTCGAGTATTCAAGAAACGAGACAATAGTACTTTATGGAACAAGTTGGAAAAGAATGATGCGAGGTTTGACATTTCGAGTGTAGCGAGTATCAGACCAAAATTGTTCAACGTGTGGTATATGACTGTTTTTCTGTAATTCTCTGAATATTGCCAGTATTGCTGAATTCTATAGTTGTGAAAATAAATAAACAATAAATTTTTTCTCATAATTCAAAAATTGTTTATTTTTTACACTCGAAAGTGTTGCGAAAACTAATTATTTTCGACTTGCACCAACTTCTCAAAAATCTGTCACACATTTTTATCATTTAGTTAGAATGTCTTAACCTTTCCTAAAAAAAAAAAAAAAAACTAAATTTGGCAAGTTCCTACACACAATTCCTATGCCCCAAACTTTAATTAATAAATTGAGTAAGTAGTTTTATCGTATTCACACTTTTAGGAATTCAAACGTATAAAAAACATTAAAAATTAAAAAATTCACAATCAATCTGAAAAATGTGAAATGTTTGTAGAATTAAAGAAAATGTTACAATTTTTTGTAGGTCGTGTTCATTATCATATTTCTCTGAAATAAGCAGGATAATGTTTTACTTTTACAAACAAAAATTAAGAAACTTAAAAAGTATAAAACAATTACAAAATATCATGACGAGTGTTACGATTTTTCATGAAATCTGGCGAATTGCGAATAGTTTGGGTTATGTTTACAATGTAAGCAATATTGAAAAGTAAAACAAAAATTTTTTTCATTCCAGAAGAAATCAGTAACCTTATGAAATTTTGAAAGATTTTATAAATTAAGAAAATCTCCATGAAGTTTATAGATTCTATGTCATCATGATATTTCTTCGAAATATCTATAATGGATTGTTTTATAGTTTTTGAATGAATATTTGAAGAACTTGATATGTAAAAACAATTTACGAAAAATACTAGCAATTCAGACAAATTTTTGTACATTTTGGAATTTTGAAAGAGTTTATTAAGGAAATTTCTCAAAATTAGAAAAACATTACATCTTTTATAGATTTTCAATGATTCTATAAATATTAGAACAAATTTTCACTTTCACGAAAAATTTATGAATCATGTAGATTGCTTTCTTTATCATGATGTTTTCTCATTTTTTTAATTTTAAAAAACGTATATACTATTCAAAAAAATTGAGTAAAATGGTAATCAGGTGTATAATTTTTATAAAATTGAAATACTCAGGAATAATTTGTATTGTTTTCGAAATTTTCAGAATTTTAAGTTAGGAAAAAAATTCAAAGATACTGAATAATTCCTTAAATTCGGAAAATATGTTTATTTTCATAAAATGTCAATGATAATAAGAATCGCGTTATTGAGCAATTCCTCAAAAATACGCATGACATTTTTAAATTTTTTTAAAAAAATGTAAAAAACTTCTCATTTACACATTTTAGAAAATTCTTGAGTTGCATAAATTTCATAAAATTCAGAGTGTTTGAATAGTCTTCTTCCACTTTGAAAATTCAGAAGAAAACTCAGAAAATCCAGAAAATATGTTTTAAATAATTTCTTAAAATTCCGAAAATTCGTACTATTTCAGAAAATATTCATAAACTTAGTTGATTGCGTTTATCATCTTATTTCTTCGAAGTATGCATTACGTTTTTTTTTTTTTTCAAATTAATAATAAAAATTGGTGAAACTGAAAAGTATTGGAAAATCGAGACAAATCTTATTTATTAGACAAATTTTTATGAAATCCTTTAAGTTTTTTACAGTTTTTATCACGTTTCAAATATTGGTAATTTTTAAAAATAAAAAAAACATGGAAGTTACGTAGATCTTTTTCATTATCATTTTTCATCGTAATATGCATAATTCCTCAATACATAATCTTGAATGGGAAATTGCAAACTCAAATTTTACCAATAAATTGAGTAAAATCTTAATAAGTGGGAAAATTTTTGTAAAATCGGAAAGTTTATAATAGTTTGTTACATGTTTAAGATTTTAAAAATTTCGAAAAAAGTGATCAATATCAAAAATTGAAAGATTGTTATTAATTTTATTACCTTCATTCAAAATTTGTAACAATAATAGAAAATGTTTAATAATATCGTAAATATATGGACTACGATATTACTTCAAAATATATATCATCATATTTCAATTTTTCTGAATAAATATCTCTTATACTCGAAAATTATAAAAAAAATTAAGAAAAATCCTAATGAGTTTAACAAAGTTTCATGAAATATAGACAGTTGCCCATAGTTTGTATCAGATTCGGATTTTCGAAAACTTTTAAACATAGAGTAACATTGAAAATCTTAACGACTATCAATAATTCCGATTTATAGAGTTTCGAAAAATGCCCATAAATTTTGCAAACTGTGGAAAATATTTCAAATTCTATAAAACCGCAGAAACTGTTTAGTAGTCGTAAAGTTTTTGTATGCTAATACAATTTTTACGGTACAGAGATGGTCAATAATTTTGAAAATTTCAATAAAAACCTCACCAGATCTTAAAAATATTGATAAATGATGTAAATTCTTGATAATTTGGTGAAACTTTCATTCGTTAATTTATATTACATTTATTTTTAGTATTTTCGAGTATTCTACTCATCCAGAACCTTTTGTTGGAATAAAACTGCAAAGCATCCCCATATTTTTTTCCGCTCCCGATTTCTCGACTTAGAGAAAGTTTTCTATTACACTCGTCCCCCGGTCTCGGACAGTCCGATTCTGGACAGTCGAGCAGGTAATGAATTCATCGTGCAAAGTAATGTAAACAGTTTCGAGACTTTCGCTTCCTGTGCTGGCTACGGGATGCTGATTAAATCGAAAATTTTGAAAAGGTACTGCCGCGTAGAACGGCTGGGCGAGTCACAATCATACCGCTCGTGTGCGGAGAGTCCCGAGGCACCGTCCGAGACCGGGGGACGAGTGTAATTGTAAGTAAAATAAGCCTTCTACATCTTTTTTCATCGATGATTCCCATTTGACACACACAAATGCCATGTATCTGTTTAATTAATGTCAGTTGGTCCATAAAAAACAAAAATTAGTATAAAAATGGAGTCTAAAAATGAGAATTCTAGTGCACAGTTCATCGCTTATGTTGGAAGTGAAAAGGCGGATAGTACGTAATACTGGCGCATTTTATATACTCGACGTGCCTCGCACCGCTCGCACGTGACAGCCATTTTAATTCAAAACCCTTGAGGGTCTTTGATTATCATTCCCTATGATGGAACATCGACTTTCCTCTCGTAGTACACGACCGCGGAGCAGTTCTTTTGTGACCCCTCAGCTATCTCGGTTCTCGCATCTCGAATCACATGTTGAACCTACGGATAACCGGCGGCGTTTAATTTCGGGATGAGCCGTGATAAGTTTCACGGAAGCTTTTGTTCTTACAAAAGCTCGACCTCTTCAGAAGAGCAATCAAGTCGGAATATCGTCGCCAGATCGAAGATTTTT
The DNA here is from genome assembly GCA_028476575.1 of Platygaster robiniae. Classification (NCBI taxonomy): domain Eukaryota; kingdom Metazoa; phylum Arthropoda; class Insecta; order Hymenoptera; family Platygastridae; genus Platygaster; species Platygaster robiniae. The sequence goes on from CM052021.1 coordinate 42,016,516, forward strand.
TTTTTGCGCGAATGTAGGGGATTTTCGGATTCATGGGCGTTTTCTAAAATTCTAAAAACTCGTAGATTTTTTTAAAATTGAAGGGTGGACATTCAAAGTCGTATAAGCGCCATTTTCAATTTTTTACAGGAGAGCGGAAAAACGCTCGTATTTTTTTATTTTTTGAAAAACTCACGATTGTTTGTTCATTGTAAGGTAATACGTCACTTATTCAAGTTTTAAACGATTTCGATTAAAATTGAGGAAAACACGACCACTTGAAATTTCTCCACGTATAAGTCGAGGGGGTCTGACAGTTCAAAGTCGTAGGGGAGAGTCGGGTAAAACGGGCCAGGCGGTCAAAACTGGCCCCCTCTTTATTTAAATAACTAGTGCTGCCACTAATCAGTGAACATATTGCCCTTACTGTGTGTAGCCTAAAAACGTTATTTTGAATGTTTTGATTATTTATGATACGTCAGCTGTCAGTGACACATTACCAAAGTTTTCCATCATTTTCACCATCAATGTTCCAACTTTCTTTTATTAGCGCTTGACTCGTTATATGGAGTTTGTTGCAGTAAGTGAATTATATTCTTGATAATGTAGGTCTTTACGCGTATTTTGACGTGAAAATCACGTATAAAAGAAAAAATTAAAGCTGACCAAAAAAAAATTCGAGTTGGGTAAAGCGGGCCCTTTCTGGGCTGGGTAAAATGGGATAATTTTACCAGGTACGGTAAGACCAGGAATATCTACTCACTGATACGGTTAAAAATCCAAAAAGCACAACGCTATAAAAAAGCACGTTTTTCTATATATAGTCAATTATATGGAACATTCATCATATTTTTCAATGCTTTTGATGTAACTATCATTCTTACATGTCGTCATTAATTGAAAAGGTCTTGCAGAAATGAGTGATAAGAAATAGCAGGTAAATGATATTTAATTTTAAATTAAGATATTGTTTATTCGAATTCATTTATTCAAAAATTTAATCACTCGATAAATAATCGATTTCTCTTACTTGTTTCGAAACGAACAAGAGCGAGAGGGAAAACTGCAGTGCTGACGTCACCAAGGTACATTATTGGATTTAAACGAAAATTCGATGAGTAAGAATAGCGAGAAAAGAAAAAAGTGACTAAAAAACCAAGCAAACCATAAAAAAAAAAACCCCATAAATGACTAAAAGAAGAAAAAATGAAAAACTGCAAAATATGTCAAAAAACAACATATATTTTAAAGATTTTATTAATAAAAAAGCATGTTTGGTTCTCATTTCTATATATTATTTGTTGTGTAATCAAAATGAAAGATGCATATCGTTACCCGTATATATGTATTTACATGGTTTCAAATAGGTGGCCCGTTTCACCCGACCGATCGGAAAAACCGGCCACTCTGAACTTTTGTGAAGATCGAATTTTAAATAAAAAAGACAATTTTTCTTTAAATAAAGTAATACCGTGTTTGATGTATTAGGGTTTCTTCTAAATATTAAAAAGAAGAAATTCACTCATTACGCTATTAAACTAGTTGTTACAACTCAAAAACTGTTTGGGGGCCCGTTTTACCCGACTTCCCCCTATATCAACCATTGGCGTTACTAATTGTAAGTGAAACCAAGAAAGACAAGCTTCGCGAAGGTTTTATTACGTTTTTGGTGATTCTGTAACCGAAATGCTTCAATAAATTTTCACTTTTCGTTTATTATTGTCATTATTTGGATTGTAAATAGAAATTTGATGATTAAATTCGTTTTCTTTTTTTATTCGTAATTTTTATTGTTAACAACATTGTTAATAACAAGTTTCCATTGGTTGTTATACGACTTTGAATTGCCGATAGGTCGCCAGCTACCAAAATGCAATGGTTGAAAAATTCTCACAATAAAACTATTGCGAATTTCGACTTGCTTTTATCGCAGAAACGACGGCATCAGCTTAGAGTTTCGATGAAAAAAAAATTGGAGCGTGTTGAATCAACACACGTTAGAAGTAAAACTTCTCATGATGCTTTCTTTGAGGTTCTGATGTTAAGATTTTTATTCCTCTTAACTTTTTTAGTTCTAACAATTTGTTGGGGTTCGGAATCACAACGCGACACGAACAATTTAAATATGATTTCTTTATTAAAATCAATGTTAGTTCGCCGACAGTTGAAAAAATTACCAAAACGAAGTTTTTCGACAACATATATCGAGAGCACGAACAACTGACTTGATCGAGATTGAACGGAGAATAGAAGAGTACAATCTGACGCGCAAGCCAACGATAACTTGGTTTTTTATATCAATGTATCTATTGTTATCTTAATACATTCAGTAGAGCAGAAAAAATTGCACAGTAAATATACGTTGAACATAAGATTATCAAAGAAATCAAATGTGTAATAAAGAATCAATAATCATTGTTGAAATGACCCAAAAAAATAATATTATTTCGAAGAAAAAATCGTTGTACAAATTATCCAATAAAATAAGGTTATTTGTTATCGTGAATTTGAGGATCAATAATTGGTGTAGATACAAACGAAAATAAAACAGTTCCGAAATTTTAATCGTTGTACAAATGATAAAAATAAGGCTATTTACTATCGGGTGTTTGAGAATCAATAGTCGGAGTACAAATGATAAAAAAAAAATATAGGCTGTTTACTCGGTTACGATACGTCATAAAAAATAATCTGAGATAGATAAACATATTAGATGGTTTCCCAACACCTCCCCCCTTAAAGTGAATGGAAAATTATTGACATTTTTCATTCAGAAATACAAACACAAGAATCTGAGGATTGATCTAACAAAACAGCAATATTTAATGGAGTGGGGTCGTGCTTTTACGTATCCTTGTTGTTGGTATTATCTTCAATGGCGTGGTCTCTGGGTCTTCTTCGATGTAGTGTACATTTGATAACGACCGGTCTAACCTTGGTTGTCCTTCGGAGCACCTAATCCGGTCGCGTTCTTTGCTACTTCTATCTTCTTTAGTTCTTATGTTACAGTTTACAATGTTCAGGATTGTAGGAGCTAATGTTTGACTATTTTCAGAGTTTTTGGTGAAACAAAAGACTTTTCTTAACCAATCAAGGCAATTACATCGGTTATAACAGCATACACAACAGCAAATTATGATAATCGTGATACTTCCAAATACCGCCAACACTATCACGTAGGTAGGCGTATGCGAAATTCGGAAAGGATGGTTGACTCTGTTTTCGATCACCTGATCGAGGTCATCTAATTTTTTCTTAGCGAACGTTAATTCACCCAAATCGATGTTTGTGAGATGAATGGGTTGGAGTTTATCGGGTTTGGGTTCTTTGACTTGTATTTTGATGCAGCAATCGTCTTCGATGATGTTGTGGGTAGGTACGTAGTAGCTTAAATTTTTGTCAGAGGAACCACGTGGTTCCAAAGTATACAGGTTTGTATACCCTCGGCAGTGACCAGTCAATCTGAATGTTCCTGTTCCCTGGAGAATGATGTCCTTTACGCGGTGTTGTGTTTCATCATTGCATATAATGGTGACGGTGGTGGGTTCATACAAGACGTAGATCCAATGATTATTTGGCAAGTAGTGCCATGTTTCGATTTTGGCGTCAATTGTTGTTGCATGACAATCGTCTGGAATCCTTGAGATGTGGGGCGAGAGTAGAAGGGTTTCGCAGATAGGTTGATCAGCTGACTTCATCATGAAGATATTAAAACATACGAATTCGTATTTCTCATACTCCACACAATCAGCTAGGTCTTGCAATAACATAAATTAAGTTTTGGATAGAGAGTACAAAAGGTATTGGCCTTTGGGTTTGATATAGGAGAAAAAGGAGGAACCGGCGTGTTGTATCGGTAATGGTATCAAGTGGTAAAAGTTATAAATGGTTTTAGTAAGAAGAGGGGAACTCAAGGCGAAAATCACATTCCTGTCGATAAAATGAAGCTTTACGCTCATTATTTGAAATAGTTGTGAAATATCTTTCTCTTTCGGATCTAGTAATAATTGATATTCGCCTTTATAACTCGATAGTTCCTCTCTTAAAATTCTTGGAGTAATTACGAATTGTGTCACGATACCTTTCCAACCGAAAATGATAGCATTTACGTAATTTTTATACTCTTCAGTCAGTCTGGTTGTTAATATTTGAAGCATGGTGCACATTTCGATCATAATCTGTTCGTACTCAATTTTGTAAAGAACTTTATTCATGACTGTTATGAAAGAATTCATTTTCACTATGTTATCGTTCATCCTATTTTCTTGATCCTTTAAGGTATGGAGTGAAACATTAAGGTTTTTAATAGTACTCGAGATTATCTGAATTTGGGATTTTAATAATACTTTTGTTTCTCTGTCATCATTAAGTAAGGTCTTAATTGAGTCAGTATAGTATTGGGCATCGTCGGCGTCGGGTATCCCAAATGCCCATTGGAGCATGTATGAAACTCCGTTAAAAAGTCCTCTCTTCGATCTATAATCGCGACGTGAAATCAAATCTTCCAGAACCTCGGAATTTCTCTCGATCTCTTGAATTTCTTCATAAATAGAACTTAGTAATTTATGACAATTGAAATTGGTATTTTCGTTTCTTGAAGGGAATTTTTCGATCCTGTTACAAATATTTTGGATTAAATAAAATTGATTATTGAGAACAAGCTAGCCTTTTCCTAACTGCGTGACGTTTAAATGGATCATCAGGGTCATTTGAGAGGTAGAAACTCTGACTTTTCCTCTAGGATCGTAAAAAATTCCACTCGATTTTTCGATAGGCTGATTTGTAAATTTCTGTTCTAAGTCAGCAGTGATGTTCGTCAGGAGGGAAACGAATGACAGGATTTGTATAAGCCTCATCTGAAAAATAAGGTTTCAGGAGATTAGCGTGATATCTTTTTCGACGGTTTCCAATTTGAATCTCTACGTTCTGATTATCAAAAACTTTTATGACTCTATATGGTCCTTTGAAATTTGGTGATAATTTCTTGCTTTTTCCCAATTTAGTTTCATTATTGTAGAAGAGAACTTGATCGTTAGGTTTGAATTTGACATCGTTAATCCGTTTATCGTAGTTTTCTTTGCTTTATGATTTTGCGTCAATGATATTTTCGCGAGCCTTTTTGAAAGCTGTATTTAATTTGTGTTGTAATGAAATAATATAATCGTCGTAGTTGTATCGTAAGCGAGGTTCTTGAGTGATGGTGGTAGGTAAATAAGCCTTTTTCCCAAACATTAATTCATATGGAGAATATCCTGTGGATTTGTGGATCGATGTATTGTAACTGAAGATTGCAAATTGAATGAATTCGTCCCAATCAGATTGGTTCGGATTTATGAAATGTTCCAAATAGTCTTTTAGAGTGAGATGAGAGCGTTCCAAGGCGCCATTTGATTGTGGTCTGTAGGGAGTAGTGGAAATATGTTTGGTTTTAAAAAAGTTTTCAAGTTCCTTAATAAGTTTGGACATGAAATCTGATCCTTGGTCAGATTGGAAGGTTTGTGGGATTCCAAAGGTAGTTAAGATGTTCGTGAGTACTTTTGCGACAGTTTGTGCTTCATGATTGGGAATAGGAAAAGCAAATGAAAATTTGGATAAGTCGTCTTGAGCAGTTAAAATGAAACGATTTCCTGCTTCTGTTAATGGCAGAGGTCCTACTATATCAATTGCCAAACGTTCAAAGGGTAAGTCCGATGTGGTTGTGATTTCCATCGGACATCTAGTCGGATTAAAATTCGTTTTATTTAATTGGCAAGAGGGACAGGTTTTTACTATCCTTTGAATGTCTGATTTCATTTTGTCCCAGTAGAAACGTTCTTTGATCTTATGATAAGTTTTACTAAATCCGAAATGTCCACTTAACTTGCTCTTGTGACATTCATCGAAAATTCTCTGTATTTCTTCGGGATTTTTTGGCGTTAATTCTTGAATCATCGAACAGTTTAATTTTGTTTTCTTTCAAAATAAATTGTAGCATTTCGTTAAATATTTCTGGTTTGATATTTGAATCCTTAGGGGCAATCACAGTAAACTCCGATTTTTTTATTAGGGCTTTGAGAGTAGTAAGTGATGCGAAAATATTTGTATATTCTATTTTATCGTGGAAATTGTTTTTGTCAAAGAGAATGAAGAGGGTTTGTCTGTCGTTCGAAATTTTAGTGACTTCGTTGAGTCCAGGAGATAAATCTTTTACATCAAAATTGGAATGGACAAATTGATAATGCAAATTTTTCTCATCAAGGTCTTGCGACCAGAAAATAACCAAGTTATTATTTACCTTTTGAATTGGTCTTTTTTCTATTTCAAATGTAATCATCTCCCTATTCGTATAAAGAAATTTGAGGAACTCTCGATATCTTTCATCTGGATTTTTGGTGATTTGGAACATTCTTGATAAAGTATCAGCGTTCGAATTTGCTATCCCTGGTTTGTATTTGATGGTATATTGGTATTCGCTTAACCTTAACCTCCATCTAACGAGTCTCGATGAAGGGCTTTTGCAGTTGAAAAGCCACTGCAACGGGCGATGATCGGTGCATACGTCAAAATCCTTACCGTAGAAAAAGGGCCTCCAATGTTCAATTGAGTTCACAATTGCAAGGAGTTCCTTTTCCGTCGTGGAGTAATTCTGTTCCGCAGAATTTAAGGTTCACGAGTAATATGCTACTGGAAGGTCTTTGCCATTTTTCATTTGGGATAAAATACCACTGATGCCCACGTTGGAAGCATCAGTTGTGACCGTGAATCTAGCATTAAAATCAGGGTATTGTAAAACTGGGTCTGCAATTAATTTATTCTTCAAAGTTTCGAAAGCCGCCTCTTGTTCAGAATTCCAGGAAAAATTCACGTCTTTCTTCAAAAGAGATGTTAGGGGTTTAGCGATAGTTGAGTAATCTTGGATAAATTTGCGATAGTAACCGGTCATTCCTAAAAACATTTTGATTTGTTTTACATTTCTTGGTCGAGGTAAATTTTGAATAGCCTGCAGTTTGACGGGATTGGGTTTTACACCATCTCGACTAATTACATGGCCGAGATATTGGCAAGAGTCTCTAAGGAACTCACACTTTTCCGTCTGCAGCTTCAAATTAAACTCTTGAAGTCTATCGAACACTTTACGCAATTTATCATTATGAATTCTGATGTTTGATCCGTAAATTACTACGTCATCTAAATAAACAAAACATTGTTTGAAGTTAAGTCCTGATAAAACGGCATTCATAATCCGCTGAAAAATTGCGGGGGCATTTTTCAGTCTAAAAGGCATTCGATTGAATTGAAAATATCCGCCGGGGGTTCAGAATGCAGATTTCTCAGCATCCTCAGGATCCAGAGGAACTTGGTGGAAACCACTCGCAAGATCAAGAGTGGTAAAGTATTCAGCGTGACCTAATTGGTTGAGAATTTCGTTTATGTTAGGGATCGGATATGCATCTCCGATAGTTTTTTCGTTCAGTTTTTGGTAGTCAATAACGACTCGCCACTTTCCCTGTCCCTTTTTTGGTACTACCCACAAGGGACTGGACCAAGGGCTGGTGGAAGGGGAAATAATGTCTTGTTCGAGCATGCCGTTTATTTGGCGAGAAACTTCTTGTTTATGAATTTCAGGTAGGCGGTAAGATTTAGTATGAATGGGATTGTTATCTGTAAGTCTGATTTTCACCGTTCCGGCAGAGATCATTGAAAGAGAATCGTTTGGAAGATGAAAAATATCGTGATATTCTTTGCAGATTTCGATTATAGATTCTTTGTGTTCGTTACAATTGACATGATCTAATTTAAGTAATTTCTGAACCTCGTCTTTTCTTTTCTCGGGAGAAATTTCATTAATTGAATTCTGAAAAATAAAACTCTGTTTTGGAAGGGGTTCTATCGTTAGACTTGGGGTATTGATGATTTTCCGATTCTGTGACAGATTTGCGATCGTGATCAATGCCTTATCTCCTTCTAATACGCGTACAATTGATCTGGGTATTTTCAAGGTTTCTTCTTGGTCTAAATTCTGTGCATGAATGATTCCTTTAGAAAGTTTATCGGGGTTGTTGATTTTGATTCGTACGATTGTTTCACTCCGAGCGTTTAGATAAACATGCGATTGTGCGAATTGAGTGGTATTCTTAAAAATTCTCAAAGAAAAAGGAATGGAGTCAAAAGAAATTATCTCTTTACTAAAATCAATTTTACATTTGTTGGATGAAAAAAAGTCGTATCCTAGCAATCCGTCAAAAGGAATGTTAGTGCTTGAATTGATAACTTGAAATTTTGCATCAAGGAAATTATTTCTATTTCCGATTTTGATAATTGCTTCCCCTTGTGTCTCAACAGTCGAATTTAAGGAAATACCGTTCAAGGTTATTCGTTTTGGATTTGAAATTTTGCATTTTTCTAAACTCGAACTTTTAATCAAAGAAACTGAAGCTCCTGTATCGATTAACATTTTCAAAATTTTGTCGGGGGAATTCGAATCAGGAGGATTTCAGAAGCACAAAAGTTAAGTCGTTGCAGTCGAGTAGGACACTTGTCCTAAAAAATTGTTGAATTCCTCTTCACTTTTTTTGTTCTCGTTTTTAGATTTTTGCACAAAACGGGAATTGTGAGGAAAGTCTGCGTCAAAAGTGGCAGCAGATGCATTTAACGCTCGAGAATGATTCTGATTCTGGAAGTTCTGATTCTGGTTACGAAATTGAGTGGAAAGTTTATTTGCATATTCACGTTTTCGACATTCGTCGATTGAGTGACCAATGTTCTTACAATATCTGCATTGTATTCGGTCGGGTCTCAGATTTGATCCGTAGTTTCGAGAATTGGAATTACCATGTGGATTTGAATTTGAATTTGGATTTGTATTTGGAGTGAAGTTTCGAGGGTTGGAATTGAAAAGGATTGCTTTTGAGTCTTTTTGGGAAACAATATGATTCGTCTGTAAACGTCGGTGATTTGGATTCTGAAAACATGTGTCAGTAGAGTGATTTAAACGGTTGCAAATTTGACATTTTCTCGATTTTTGATTTGAATTCGATTGCAAGGCTCTTTCTTCAGCAATTGCGGCACTAAAAGCCTCATTGGTGGTTTTAAGGTCTCGATAACGCAGCATTCGTGAAATCGCGGGGACAGTATGATAGACAAAACGGTTCAGTGACATGTGTGTCACAAGGGCCACGCGCCCTGATAGTTCTCCGTTTGTACAATCTGTGTCATGGATCGACCCGAGAATTCTCGAAGTAAGATCTTCGAGTCTTAGGGAAAAGTTAGAAACGGTCTCAAATTGTTCCTGTCGCATTGAATGAAGTTCTTCCAAAAGTTGATCGAACGATTTTCGATCCTGATAAAGACTGAGTAACAACTTTGAAATTTCAGGCCAGGTGGTCAAATCGCAATGAACGTCGATTTGATCACGCGCCCTACCAGTGCTTTTACTCTTTACAAACAATAACAGACCAGGTTTCTGATTCTCTGATGCTAACTCAAACACTGAGTCAATTTGCTTCACGAAACTCCTAACTTTGTATCGGTCGCCATCAAAGCATTGTGTTATTAATTTTGTAAGAAAATTCAAATCGTAAATTCCGCTTGAATTTGTAATCTCTTCATTAGGATTACTCATTTCGCTTTGAATTTCTCTAGTCGATCTTATGGAGAGGATTTGACTGGGGATGTATATATATGCGTATGCAAGATTTTAGAGATTGGAAGAGTAATGCGAAATCGAATCTTGAGTTTTTTTTTTCTGCAGTGTTGACGGGTATGTAGTCACCAGTTTTGTTGGCGTGATTGTGAGGTGACTGATAATGTCTAGAGAGTTCAATCTGGATTTGTTGAAGGGTCAGGTGCGTCTCGGTAAAGTGGTTACCGAGCAGGCGTGCTATTTCCTGAAGAGCGCCGAAAATTTTGGTTGTCGGGTTGGTTCGCAGTTGGTGAAGTCCGAAAAATATTCTCCTCATTGACGATGGAAATCGTTACGATTCAGACGTTGAGGGACATCACATCCTCGTCGCTAGTTTATGTTGGGGTTCGGAATCACAACGCGACACGAACAATTTAAATATGATTTCTTTATTAAAATCAATGTTAGTTCGTCGACAGTTGTAAAAATTACCAAAACGAAGTTTTTCGACAACATATATCGAGAGCACGAACAACTGACTTGATCGAGGTTGAACGGATAATAGAAGAGTACAATCTGACGCGCAAGCCAACGATAACTTGGTTTTTTATATCAATGTATCTATTGTTATCTTAATACATTCAGTAGAGCAGAAAAAATTGCACAGTAAATATACGTTAAACATAAGATTATCAAAGAAATCAAATGTGTAATAAAGAATCAATAATCATTGTTGAAATGACCCAAAAAAATAATATTATTTCGAAGAAAAAATCGTTGTACAAATTATCCAATAAAATAAGGTTATTTGTTATCGTGAATTTGAGGATCAATAATTGGTGTAGATACAAACGAAAATAAAACAGTTCCGAAATTTTGATCGTTGTACAAATGATAAAAATAAGGCTATTTACTATCGGGTGTTTGAGAATCAATAGTCGGAGTACAAATGATAAAAAAAATATAGGCTGTTTACTCGGTTACGATATGTCATGAAAAATAATCTGAGATAGATAAACATATTAGATGGTTTCCCAACAAATTTTTTGTGACGTGTGATATTGTGAAATTTTGTGTTTTGGGACATTTTGTTATTTTGTAGTATTTGGTAACTTTTTTCGATTTTTTGACGTGTGATGATGACGTTTTGTGATTTTTGACACTTCGGATTTTGCGACATTATGTAATTTTGTGAGGTTATGTGACTTTTTGCGATTTGTGACATTTTGCGGTTTTGTAAGATTTTGTGACATTTTGAGATTTTGTGACTTTGTGATATTTTGTGACCTTGTAGCATTTTAGTGATTTTGTGACATTTTGTGTGTTTGTGACATTTCGTGATTTTTGCGCTATTTGTGATTTTGTGACATTTCGTGATTTTGTGATTTGTGACATTTTTGGATTTTGTGACATTTTGCGATTTCATGACATTTTGCGATTTTGTGATACTTTTTACTCTCTCACTCTTATAGAATCTCAAAATTCCTCCCTACACTCGGACTTACATCTTACAGTCTTACAGTTTACAGGCTTACAGTTTACAGTGTTCCATGTTACAATGTAAAATCTCCAAGTTGCTTCCTACATAAATTTTATTTTCTAGAATAAATTACACTCTTGAAAAGTGATAATGCCGCCTAAGAATTTTACTTCAATATTACACTCTTACATCTTACAGTCTTACAGTTTACAGTGTTACATGTTACATTGTAAAATCTCAAAATTACTCCCTGCAATCGAAAATATTACATTATTACATCTTACAGTCTTACAGTTTACAGTGTTACATGTTACAAAATCTCCAAGTTACTCTCTACGTAAATTTTATTCTAGAATTAATTACACCCCTGAAAAGTGATAATGTCGCCTAAGAAGTATTACTTCAATAAAAAAAATTTTGAAAAATTGGCGGTTATAGGACTTAAATATCCACCCTTCAATTATTTCTGCATGCCACAGCAAAAGACTCACATGCAGCGTTCAAAAAAACTCATTTTAGTCCCTAACCTGAGGCTGCAGAAACATTACTCTATGTACCTCTGGCATAGAAAACGCGTTTCTATGCCAGCTCGAGATCTCTAAACGCGTTTTCTATGCCCTCGGTACATAAAATATTGTTCGTAACAGACACGGATGTGCTCATAGGTAAAACGGGTTACAGTCCTCGGCTTCGCCTCGGACCGTAATTTCACCGTTTCGCCAAATTCGCACATCCGTGCCTGTTACGAAATATACTATCTTTCAAAATTTTGAAAAAAATTCTCAACAAACCTGATATTTAACAAATTTTTTCATCTCTTCAAGATTCATCGTTATAATTTTCAAACACTTTTCTTCCAAAAATGAACAAACATTACACATGTTTCTAAGAAACGATAACAAACTTTGCTCTATGAAGATGCATATATCATTTTATGTTGTTACCATTGTCACATAACATTGTAATGATCCTATAATTGTAGGTAAATCTTGTTATAAAAACCGCAAGATGTATATCATTTCATACCATATACAGTAAAACCGCATTAATTTAGAATCGAGCCATTTAGAACGTGATGAAGTGTAACGGCAAAAAGACACGTTTTTGACATTTCTAAATTGACCTGAAGTCTCTTGTCTCGGAATCTTTATTGTTAGCAGTGCCATTCTTCATGCTTCAATAAATTTACCCATCAATCTCAACGCTTTAATAGATACACCGATTTATAATACACCCCCGAGCTTTCTCTATGCGTGAGGCTCTACTGTATTTCTATTCCACCCCCTTCATTTAAATCTGAACCACCGAAAAATCACGTTCTGCCGCTTTCGCGAGAGATAAAAAAAGAGAAAGAAAAAACGAGGAAGGGGAAAAGAGCTGGAGAGAGTGAAAAATTAAAAACGTCGACGTCGAAGCTGTCCTTTTTAGCAAACAGAGCTGGCGCGGTTGTGCCGCCCCGTGGAAAAGCGGCGCTATAGAAAAATTGCCGGTCGTATCTTGTTCTTTGGCAAAAGCCTGCCATCTTTTTCTCCTCATTACCCGGACTGCGCCTCTGGCTGCTCTGCTCGCTGTGTATTCCGGCAGCGAGCGAGCTGACTATGTACTACAGTACCACGTCGCGGCAGTGGGAGAGCGTCTAATAATGTCACCAGCCAGGCGTTTTACATGCCCCTCGCCGCGCCCATTCCGGCGCCCCCGACATCCGACGCTGCCGGCAAAATGAGCCTTCTACACGCCTCACCAGCCATGCCACCCTTCCCAGCCACCACCCTGCCTTTCCGCCCCCAACACCCCCGCGATGGTGCACTCTCTTCTGGTGCTGTCTATCAAGGCTTGGGAGTAACGCCGTGCTCTAAAACCTTATATTTTTTATTGTGACGATAACGGGAACGAGTTACTATTATTCGGTAACGAGTAACGAAAATCCTATTCATAATTTCACGTTACTTTTATCAGTATCATCAAGTACTTAAGGTAGTACCTACCTAAAACTGTCTACGACAGATTTTGATGAAAATTTTCAAGCGAAATCTTTAAAGCCTCCTTCGGTTTCATGCAAAATCTCATTAAAATCGGCTTCTTAGTTTTTTGGAAAAAAATTGCGACAATGCATTGTTTCTTATGGGAGTTGGAAATTTTCGCTGCGTTTTCCTCTTTGGAATTTTAATGGGTCGATGGATTTTCGTAAAAAACCACACAATCGACTGGTGCTATTCTTATCGGAAACGATGAGAATTCCGGAAAATTGATTTTTACTTCTGATTTTGTTGAAAAACACAAAAAATAATTACGAGGTGAAATGTCACATGGTCAAATATGAAAACTTGGCAACGTTGCACTCGACTGAGGGACTGTTGGCCATCGACATAATGTGTATGCATATTATGGGTAGGATAGGTCAAATTGGAAAAGGAAAGCGATATGTACTGAAGGTACTGAGCATCACAACTAGGCACAACATCGATATTTACGGGTATGTCGATTGTCGTATTGCAACGTTGCCAAACAATCGAATGTATTCAGGCATTAGCGCCAACTTCGGTTGATTTCTAACGGCTAACTTCATTCCTTCCTGAGGAACGAAGGTAGTTCTTGCACTTGAATGAAATTGATGTTAGTCGCACAGTCTTGCGTGGCCAACTTCATTCAGTTCCGCAATTTTTGTTCGTACACTTGGAAACATTGCAACTGTTTTTTTTATATCTCGCTCAGCGTATGTGAATATGTAAACATGTTAACATGCGCTGCCGTAGCCGTAGTTCACATATATAGTGCTTTTTGTGATTTATTTCAAATTTTCAAGTGATATAAAGTTATCATTGCGTTTTTCAAAATGCGGCGTTGCCAAGCGCACCACCTTAGTTGCATGGTCGGTTGAAAAGTGACAGTTGTATGTGTTTTTTGTGAATTTTTCACAAAATAAAAGTAATTTTCAGGTATTATATCAGAATTAAATATAGAAAAGTTTTTGAAATATGAGCGGAAATGCACGTTTCCCGATATATACACATGGTAATTTCAAAAAATGTGTCTCAAAAATCTGTGCGGTAAGCAATAATAAAATTTTCACCATAGATTAGATGCAATATCAAGATCAAATTCTCAAAGTTGAAGAAAAATCTATAGAAAATTGCCTAAGTGCAAGTACTATCTTGAAACAATTTGTAACTTTTTCAGGAATGTTCTGAAACTGAGTTAAAAGGGTTTTTTCAATTCCTATTTTTTAATAAACAACTCAATAGTGAAACATTAGTGATTTTTTTACAAATATCGACAAAGAATATGCTTTCTCACTTTTTATTAGAAACTTCCACAATTCGGAGCATCAAATTATAAATCCGCGTGATAATGCATATGTCGTGCCTTGGCATGAAATGAAATAAATCACTTTCAGATTTCTTAAAATATATGTGACGTGCCAGCAGAAAAGGGACGCATCGCTCCAAACGAGAATTTTACAGGGCAAGCGATATAAATCAATCAATTCTTTAGTGAAAGGTGACTCCCGAAAATCTGCCCCCTTTTTTTTGATAGGAAATAATGTCCGTAGAATTTTTCTAATTTTCGTGTTAAATAGAGAAACTCAAAATCTATCAACAGACGCAAGAAACTGGTTTTTGATTTTTGAAGCGATGTGTTCCTTTTCTCCTGGCACGTCACATATTTATTTTACGAGTGATATTGAAGATCTTGTTCTGATGTGAATGATTACAGAATAAAACCCAATGTGCTAGATTGCGCGTCGGTATTTATACAAGCCGAGAGAGAAAGATAATAGTAAAACAATCTTAGATATGGATTTATAGGTCACAGATTCAACGTGTGAAGTCGTGCATGAATCTACGACACATGAAAATACTTAAAATCTATGTATTTCTAAATCCATAGCAGAACATTTAAAATCTAAAGGCCATGCTAGAAAATCTTACGTAATTAAATGAATACAAAAAACATCGAAAAAAACAACAATACTAGACAGGGGTGTAGGCGGAAAAAATTTTCGGGAAAGGTTTTTTCTGAAAAATATATTTTCTTTGGATTTTTGAAATTTTTAATCTTCATTAACACTATGGTTACAAGAGTACGATTTTTTAATTTTTCACATTTTGAAATTTAAAAGTTATACAACTTTTCAAATCCAGAGTAAAACATTTTTCATGTTCATATGTGATAGAATTCGATTATTGTTATTTTTAATAAGTCGCTTAGGTTAACATTTTTTCACTAATAGTATTGGTATTTATACTACTTGAAGGATTTTACGATTTTCTTCTAGATTTCTGTATAGCTCTCTAGAATTCGATGCTCTAGGGATCAAGGTTCTGTAATATTTATATATATTGGTAGATTTTTGAGAACATTATAACCACACAGATATAAAATATTGCAGAGTTTTTTTAATATTCGTGCAATATATTATTCATCGAATTTTGTAGTATTTTCTGGTATTTCTATGGATCGCTCAGTAGATTACTAGAAATTGATGGTATAGTACTATATTGAAACTTTCAACGAGTTTGAGTATTCAAATTGATTTTTCAGAAAACATCATCTTTTATATAGATTTTTAATTTTCGTTTTTTATATTTCTGCAGTATTTATACAATTTAATAAAGAATGTTCAATTGTAAAAATTGTATTAATTGAATTCAAATGAATATTTATTGTTTTCTGAATGAATTTATAGCATAACTTCTAGAATTACATATAATTACATAATTACATTATTATATACTAAAAATATACATAATATATTGATATATATAATATATTATATCATTTTATATATTTCTAAGATTCAGAGGTAAAGGATTTTTTTAGAAAATAAGATCTGCATAGTTTTGAAGTATTAAAAGATTTCTAGTATTTTTTACATGTTTCTAGTACATACGAAACCTTTGAGGATTTCTTAGTCTTTTCTTACAGTTATTTTAATATTTTCATAGATTGCTATATGTACAGATATGAAAATTTTTATGCTCTAGAATGCGAATTTCGATATATTCTCGGTAACTTCATAGATTTATGAAAAAATCACATTGGCACAGATTTTTCATGTTTTATTAGGTTCTCGTTTTGCGTTTGAAGTATTTAAAAAATGTCGTCGCATTTTCTACAATTTTTATAGATTTATAGTATCAATATTATGTTTTGGTTTGTAGGCTCTTTAGAACTCGATGCTGTAGAATACGAAGTTTTATTTATTGTACTTAGGTATTTGTTGAGATTTTTTTAGAAAAGTTTGCTCATAGAATTCAATTACGTTCAGTGATTCTTCATAGTTTGTATGACTCGGAAGATTTTCTAATACTTTCAGGTAGATTCTATATAGATTTCTAAAATTTGATGACCTAAGACTTTATGTTTTTTTTAGATTTCTAGCCTTTTTTGTACATTTTAATTGTTTTTCTTACTATTCACTGGGTTGAAACAATTTTTCAAATTTATGATTTTACGAAATCCTATGATGAGATAACTTTAATTTTTTTCATTAATTATATCATTACTCACGATTTCGTGCATTATTGTTATAACCTGAATGTTTATTATTTATTAATGTACATTTTTTTATTCACATGAAATAATAATCGATTTTATCAGAATTTAAGGAGAAGTTAGACCCCCAAAACTCCCCTCTGCCTACCTCACGTATACTAGATTTTAATTAGTTTTTTATAAATGCTATTAGATTCTTCAAAAAATTATGTATTTCTAGTCATCACGAAACTTGAATTTCTCGAGCATAAAATTAAAAAAAAAAATGTATACAGTAGTTCATAAAAATACTGTAAAAAATTTTAAAATCTTAAAAATCTGTAAAAAATTTAAAAAACATTGATGGCACTCTTAATCTATCAAGAAACTGTTTTCTGTAAAATCGATCGAAATACTTCAAATCTTTTAAAGCTTTAATTCCAGGAAATCTCATTCTGGAAATTCAAAGCTTTATATTTTAAAAAATCGAAAAGTTTTACAACATTCTATACATACTAGGAAATACAAAAACAAAAAACAAAATACACATACAGAAAAATACTAGTAAATCTATAAAACGTGAAAAATTCATACAACTTAAATAACTCGAGCATAGAATTTCAGAAATATATTATAGTAATATATGAAAGTACTGAACGATTCTTCAAGTCGTAGTAAACTAATAAAATGATATGAAAATCATTTAAGACACTATTTTCTAAAAAATAACTCGAAACACGAAAAATTTATTGAACTACGAATTTTAGAACTCGAAATTCTCGAAATCTCCATAAAAATTGTATAAAAATGCTAGAAATGCTCTGAAAACAGCTCGATCTGATCAATGGAAAACAAGAATGCAGAATTCGCGAAAAAACAAAAATTTTTACATTCTTAGTAGAGTACGAATTTGTGGTCTTATCTTTCTTCATATCATATGTTCTACTCTACGATCTTTTTTTGATAGCGATACCTGCTTCAAATGATGCACTCATATGAAACAGCTTTACCTGTCACTATTCATATTTTTCTTTATTTTCGCTAATTCTTGAACATTCAGATGTTTCCGATCATCCTCCGAGAAAAGCCGATATTAGACGATACATCGGTTTCGAAAAATTCATCGCTTTTACTGTCAATATTTCAATAATCGATTTTTATCGCTTAAGCCTGAATATAATAATCACCAATCTGCTAAAATTCAATGCCAGACAACAAATGCTACCAAATCCACTCGATTAAGTGCAAAAAAAACCACGAAATCCGGCAACCCCGCGATATCGCTATGATCAAATTATGATCTCATTGCGGTCGTCATATTGTGAGTCGGCGATTCGGTTTTCAAGTCGAGTTGAAAGCGGCTAGACTCTTGAAACTGGAGAAGACGTCGAAACGCTTGCCTGTTCGTAGTCTCCGCATAGAATTCGCATTTCAAAAGACTCGCCGACTTAAAGCCCCCCTCTGACTTTGTCGTCGACTTTGACAAATAATGCCGATTTTCTACAAATCTCTACAAATCCGATTACATGTCTATTTATTTTCACAAGCTGTCACTCACGTTTCTCCACTTTCGAAAAGGGCTGATACAAAAAGTTCTAACCCTTTCAATCGCTACATTATTGCTACAAAAAAAACCATAAATAGCGTTTAAAAACGGAATTGAGTCCTTCTCCCGCAGAAACACTATAATTTAGAAAAAAAAAAGAGTTACAAAATTTGTGCAATAATTATATAGAGAGAAATTTGACGACAGATTCTCAGGTATACTACGTTGGTGTAAGGGATTTTAAGGTGACTGGCTTCTGGTTGGAAAGTTCTCGGGATGAACGATGTCGGCGCCAGGAATAGCAATTTCAGGATTAACAAGTTCCTCTTTTTAAAACTATTTTGTTTCACAATTCCCTAATAATGTTCGGGTATATCAGAATACAGTTCCTCCACACAGAATAAAATAGAATAGAGTTCAGTTTCTTCTGAACTCAGACTGCGCGATTGCGGCTGACATAATTATATGGAATACAATCTTCGAACAGAATTCAGAACAGCGCCAAATTCGGAAGCTTTCTTTCTTCAATATACTGAACAACTTCGAGGGAAGGCGGATATCGAATCCATAAGGCTGTGATTTCTAAGGTCAATTGCTATTGGATCACCTTGTGATATTAGAGATATGACTTGAACGAAAAACTATCTTATCGTTCAAATGTCATTGATAACTAGTTATTGATACTCTTGCTCATTTCACGTATAGTTTCAATATTATTTGATAACAACCTTGGAAATCCCGTTGGGATTTCCGACTCGTTTGGGTAATCGAATAAAAATCAATACAGGGTGCGTCAAAGAAACAATTGCATAACTTCGACAATTTCAACCATATATCGATGCGACATTAATCATCATCTTCTTCAGACCTGGCGAGACAATCAATGGCGATCGATTAAGGAGGATGTTGGCTCACTTTGAATTACCGCAAATGCGTGAAAAAGGTCTGGAAAATTTCTGGTTCCAACAAGATGGCGCTACATGCCATACAGCAAGCGCAACAAAAGACTATTTGCGTCAGAAATTCGTGTTGTGTCAAAAAACAAGGATATTGACTGGCCGCCAAGATCTTCATATTTGACTCTACCGGACTTCTTTTAGTGGGTATTCTTGAAGAGCAAGGTTTACGCCGAGGGACCATCCACTCGGAAATCGATTCCAACTGAGTGGCTCATTTCTCATTGATTTTGATTGATTCAGCATTCCTAAACTTGTACACTGTTAAATCGGCTGATTCTAGCTGATTCCGAATCAGTACAAGCTTGAATCACTCAGATCCGCTCGAGTAAGATCAAAGTTTGAATCGATTTTAAGCATAAAGAATCATTAATTTCCAGAGTGGATGGCCCCCCGGTTCGCGCTAACAAGCCGAAGACCATAGAAGAGCTAAAAGACAATACTCAAGCCGAAATGGCAGCTATATCGCCGAAATGCTGGGAAATGTGGTGAAAAATGCGAACAAAAGAGCCCACTATTGTATAAGCAATAATAGAGGTCACTTGGTTGATATTGTTTTTGGGGACAATCCGGGATCAATTATAAAAAAAGTTGTTGTAACAATAAAAAAAAATTTTTGAAATGCATTGAGAACTGTCAAAGATGTTTATGCATTACTGACCCGATTCAGATGGCGCACCCTGTACATTCATCTTTCGTTATCTATTCTGATCTTGCAAGCTGAAATCCTGAAAAACAAGATAATAGGAATGGTGCATTACATTGGAATTGTATGGGAGGACTTCGAGGGATCCAGAAGGCTAACACTTTTAAAAAAAGAGCAACTTTCTTTTGTTTCCCTTTCCAGAATGTTTAAGTTTCTACAAGGTGTTGTAATTAATTCGTAGCGTTTTACAATATATTGTGTTATTCAACCATTCATAGTTACACATACAAAAGTAAATATTCTCCGGGAAGCTACTGATGAAGCGCATCTTTACCACAATAGGACATTTCGTTATTGTGTCCGTAGCGTTTGTTGTACAATATCAAACATGTCCAATTTCGTGCCAGAAAAATCGTTTTCGCGGGGAGCAGCGGAGAGCAGCGGGGAGTGTTACTTCATTACTTCAACATGAAGGAAAGTGCCGTGGAAAGTCATCGTATTTTAGTAGACGTTTACGGTGAATATGCTCTGAATGAGCAAAATTTCTGAAAGTGGTTTGCGCGATTCAAAAACGAAATTTGGACTTGGAAGGCAAGAAATGTCCCGGACAGCCAAAAAAGTTCAAAAATGATGATTTTGGGTGAAACCATCACTGGGGACCTCAACAGATGACAATTGATGCATTTCATCAGGAAAGGTGGCCGCAGCATAAAGATCGACAAGACAAAGTAGTTTTGCTCCATGATAATGCAAGATACCATGTTTCGAAAGTCGTAAAAACTTATTTGAAAACGCTAAAATGGGAAGTTCTGCTTCACCCGCTGTATTCACTTGACAATGCTCCATATGATTTTCGTTTGTTCCGATCCATGACGCATGGCTTGTAAGAGTAGCAGTTTGACAATTACGAAATGACCAGAAATTGGATTGATTTATTCAACGAATCTAAAACTAAAGAGTTGTTTTTGATGAGGTATTCGTGCTTTGTCAGAAAGACGTCAAAAAGTAGTGGATAACAATGGACAATACTTTAAATAATGCCACTGTAATGATACTTTCACAGTAAACGACGTAACTTTTTAAAAAAAAGCTACGAATTAATTCCAACACCTTGTAATTTTTCAATGTATCGTCATTGATTCTTCAATAGCATTGCAAGTAAGTTGACATTAACATTACAACTGAGTAGCCACTGTCTGCTTCATAAACAAATATAGCAAAAAAAAAAAAAGAAAAAAGAAAAAACCATTTAACGAAGACGAGATCTGCAAGAATGAAGGCAAGAAAAAGGAGCATTATCAGCGTTGGACCCGTGAAAAAGGCAGTTGATAGAAGAAAAACGATTTCGTAAATTCAGTTGGCTCGCCCCGAGGGAATGTCGGGCGCGTTGTCCACCATATTGATCGTGCAGGAAGAGAGGCGCCAGCAGGCTGGCACTCTCCACGTACCTATATCTATCGCCAGGATAGCTTTAGGGGTGGTTTCGTCGCGTTCCCTCAGCCTTCGCCCTCTGTGCCTTCGTCAAACACCCCACTTTCGACAAGGGGGAGGGGTATAAAGGGGGGTGCCTCGGTGAAGGAGGGCAAGGGGGTTGGTTTTCAAGAGGGAAGGAGGGGGTCAGAAGCCAGTGGCACAATGGCACTACTGAAACCTGGGGGTTGGAGGGTTGGGGGGGTTGTAGGGTGTAGGGTGGAGGACACGGTTCGAGGCTTAACTTAGAAATGGAAAGTTTGTGGCTGGAGGTGGTGAAAGAACGGGAAGACGAAAAAGGGTAGCAGAGGGAAAAAGAACAAAAAAAAAAAAAAAGAAATGTGTGGATGTAGAAACAGAGGGCGAGTTGCAGTGGCGGAGCAACGGGGTTGACACGTAGATGGGTTTTCTAAAATGGAGAATAATGTACTGCAGGAAAAGTTTTAGTGAAGAAAATTTCTTGAGTTCTCGGTGAGGGAAAAAACTTCTAACATACTGTTCGCAAGATTATGCATGTATAATACCCCATTGGATGGATAACATTACAGTATTAATCAAGGAAAAATAAACTAATACAGTTTTTACGCAACGACGAAAGATGACCAAATACTGTTTACATGACTTCCAAAAGATTTCACTTGTATACTCTCTAAAGCTCAATCAGTAACGTATGACTGATTCAGATTTAGAGAGTAATATTCTGTTAGAAAGATGGAATAACATTATCAAAATGACTGCAGAAGATTGATTTCGATTGAATCTCCGTAAGGATGTTGCAAACGAGGGAGGAGGGTAAGGAAGTACGAGGTGGGAGAAAAGTAAACTTATTTTTTATAACACTGGTTTTGCGATTCTAAGAGTTTTTTCAAAACGCTCATAACAACGCAATGAAAATGCCACTTTATAAAATGTATCCTACTTTTTATTAACTTGCTCCAGCTTTCGATTATCACATTTTGGTCCTCATTTTTTCAATTCAATCCGACTACATCATTTTCCTACGTTCAATATCAAACCTCCGAAAATATGGACAAAACAGGAGTATCTCATCATTTTATGAATCCAAATCATTCCAATTTAATCTGAGTTAATTTTTCTCCCATGTATAATATTTAAATTTCGAAATTTGGATGAAATACAGTACCCTATCCATTTTATGGAATTTGATCAGTCAATAGAATATTCTTTAATCCTTGTTCTTAAAGCCATTTTTTTTCTTAAAACTTCTTTAAGCTTCTTTAATTTTGTCTCTCTGGAAAAATTGATATTATTTTATTTAAATAAATAAATAAATAAATAATTTGAAGCGACTTGTCGAACGTTCTTGCGCATATGTAATCAACTTTCCAACTTTCCAACTTTACACCTTTAATCAATTTACAGAAAATGCAATCAACTTTGGATTTTAGAGTTTCAAGTTCTAGAAATCTCAAGATCAATCAAAAAAAGAACTAGACAATTATACGAAATTTTGTTTTACTTGAAAATACGTAATAAACCTAGTAAAATACTAAGAAACAATAAATACACGAAATTTAACAAGATAAAGTTATCTCGAAATTTCGATTAATATTTTGAATCTATAAAATTTTGAATCCTAGAGAATTCGATTGATAAAAACTACATCTGAATTTCCGAAAATCGTTCAAATTGTACAAATATTGAAAGTGCTCGGAATTCACGAAATATTAGATCTTTTACAATACATAAAACCTTCAAAACTTTGGAGTTTAGATAATCAAATTCTAAAAATCTACCTATAGCAAACTAGAAAAATATCACAAAATTGTTGAGAATAGTTTAAAATGCACATCAAAATTTTTAGAAATCAACGAAAATTTAAAAAATGCTGAATAATAAGAAAAAAAAACTGACGACCATTGGATATCTCTAGAATACAGGAAATAGATTTTCTAAAAATTCATGAAAAAAGTAGAAATCTCTATAAATTAACATACTAGATATAAATCCTTGAAAATAGCAAAAAAATTGTTAAAAAGTTTAATAAAAATGAAAAAAAATTAAATATACTAAGAATACAAAAAATCGGAGTACGAAAACGAATATACTGTTTTCTAAAAAAAACTAATAATAAAATACTAAATATATATCTATGCTAAAGCTAGAAATGTTAAAAATTATATAAATACAAAAAATATGCTAAGAAAGAAAAAATTCAAGAAACATACAGAATTTATAAATTTGTGTACATAAAATTTTCGAAAAAAAAAACTATAAAATTACTATGAATCTATCAGAATCCATACAAATTTGAATCGTAGCATCTGATTTTAAAAATCTATATAGAAATACAAAAAATTCCAGAAAATCCTTTCAAATGTAAAAATGCTAAAAAATATGAATAATATTGGACACCTAAAAATTACTAGATGTCTTAAGAGGTACTTTTTTCTTGATCAATTTACAAAAATACACACTGAAGATCTGACAAACATAAAATTTTCTAGAAAATCAAATATTAACAATCGATATAGAAATCTATTAAAAAAACTGGATCATCTTACAACATTTTATGAATTCACTTAAAAGTACGTAAAATCCTTAAAAACTTTCAGTCTACGAAAAACTGCTTTTAATATGCATTGATAATTTTTCAAAAATCGATTAAAAGACTCAAAATCGATAAAACTTTGAAACTAAGAGCATCAAATTCTATGAATATGTATAAAATCCATTAAAGTAATATACTCCTTTAAATGACACAGATACTAATAAACGTTATAAATAAAATACTCTTATTTTTATATGCAAAAGCGATATATTTTATTCAGCGAAAGCTTGAAATTCGTTTACAAATTAAAATATACATTCATATATTCTTCCAACGAGTTTGCCCCTGCATAAAAAATTTCGTTTCAAAGCTCCTGAATGTCCGTTGTTACCATTATTTGTAGTGAAATTAATTTCTCAAAAGAAAAATATGAGTAACCAATTATGATTAAACCTTTTTATGATCGACGGAAAAATATCCATACTTAATTCTTATATACATGTATCAACAGAAAAAAATCGAATGATCGTAATTACCTTAAGAGGAAGTATCAATGTACGACTATTGTTTTCTTTTTCCAAATAAAAATTGAAAAAACTATAAAAGAAAATATTGGTAAATAATAGCATTCAAGGAAAAAGTTTTCTTTGTAAATGTGTATATTAAATATATATATATATAACTTTATATTTATATATAAATATAAAGTTCCGAACCTCCCGTCCCCACATAAGTCACAGTCCCCAAGCGTTCCCGCTTATGAAGAGACGAGTGTATATTGAAAAGCGGGATCTGTATATAAAAAAGTATTTTCACTAAATGTAGTATCCACAACTATAACCTTTTACGCCCTTTTAACCTCAAAACTGACATTTTGACGTGACTTCTCGGTTATTATGGCGTAAAATACTTCACGTAACAGGCACGGATGTGCAATTTGGCGAAACGGCTAACAGACCTCAGCTTCGCTTCGGTCCATTATCTTGCCGTTTCGCCAAATTCGCACATTCGTGCCTGGCACGTAATGTACAACCTCAAAAGAAAATTTCGCAAGATTCCCCCAAAATTCATCCTTCACTAGATTTCAGTTGTATAATTCAAGTCTAAAACACAGAATTCCATCTAAATTCACCTCAATCGAGTTTTGGCTGTATCCCTTCAAATTCACCCCATAAATAACCTCGGGAAAAACACAATTAATCGCCCTTTGGAGAACATCCTGGTACCTCGACGCCACTGGAGGGATAGGGTTGCAGGCAAAGGGGCTGTTTTGTACGGGGGGGGGGGTCGGTAAAGGGAGGAAAGAGATAGAAAGGGGGAGGGGAGGGGAGGGGGCAATGCTGACGAGGGGTAAAGCTCAAAGAGAAGAGCGGCGAGAGGGTGGGGTGGGGGGTACGATAGGAGGTTGAGGGGGAGGAGGGATCGGAAATAGGAGGCGAGGGATTTGGGTGGCGTTGGAGCCAACACTCGCGGGTGCCACGGTAACCATGGCTACCACCACCCTCGCTGTGAACAAGCTCCACGGCGTCATATTGGCATAGTACATTTCCCCACGCCATAAAGCCGAATAATCTACCGGGCGATTCGGTTTGAATGTCTCGGATTTAAATATCAATGGCACTCGCGTTGGGAGTATCGCTCGATTTCACCACAATCCCATCTACCATGCTCGGCTATCGCTTCATTTCGTTATCATTGATTGAACACGAGTCGGCCTGCAACGCTTATTCCGTCGATTTTTTCATTCTTCGTTTTCCTTTTTTTGTAAGAGGTTTTTATATAATAGGTGTTTCGGTTAATAATGTCGATTTTTTCTGGCAAATTGAAGCATTTATTTTCATATCAAAATTAAATACCTCAGTAATCAAAGTATTGTCCATCGTTAGATATGGCTTTTTCCCATCTTTCTGTCAAAGAATGGATTCCGTGCCAAAAGAACTGTTCGTTTTTTGAGGCCAACCATTCATCAAGCCAAATTTTCACTTCTTCGTAAGAATGAAATTTTCGTTCTGAAAGTCCGTGCTGCATTGATCGGAATAATAGTCCGAAGGGGCCAAGTCCGGTGAATATGGCGGGTGGGGTAGGACGTCCCATTAAATGTTTTCCCGATAGTTTTTAACACATTTCGCAACATGGGGCTGAGCATTGTCGTGTTGAAAAATGACTTTATCGTGTCTTTGGGCATATTCTGGTCGTTTTTCCTTCAATGCTTGGTTCAATTTTATTAAGTGTTTTCGGTATCTTTCGCCAGTAACCGTTTCACCAGGTTTCAACAGTTCATAATACACAGCTCCCCTACTATCCCACCAAACACACAGCAAACCCTTCTTTCCATGTATGTTGCCCACTGGTTGGGACGTTGAAGGTTGACCTGGGTCTGTCCATGATTTTCTGCGCTTTGGGTTTTCAAAATAAATCAACTTTTCATCACCTGTCACGACTCGATGCAAAAAACTTTTCCTTTTTTGTCTAGCAAGCAAAATTTCACAAGTGGTTTTTCGCCTTTCAATGTCTCTTTCCTTTAATTCATACGGCACCCATTTTCCTTCCTTCTGGATCTTTCCCGATGCGTGCAGACGTTCAGAAATAGTCGATTGGGCAACATGCAATGCTTCCGCTAATTGTTTTAAAGTTTGAGTTAGGTCTTCATCTAATAATGCTAGCAAATTTGGATCTTCAAATTTTTTAGGTTGACCAGAGCGCTCCTTGTCTTTTATATCAAAAACACCACTTTTAAAACGTTGAAACCATCGTTCACAAGTTTTTTGGGTTAGGACATGTTCGCCATAAGCTTCAACTAACAATCGATAACTTTTAGCAGCCGTTTTTTTAAATGGAAGAAGGTTATTAAACTTCCCCGCAAAACGTCTTTTCCTGGTACGAAATTCGACATTTTCGAAGCGATGGAAAACTACTTGTTTTGGACAATGGCAATTCAAAACAAACTAGCTTAAAATGGCATATGCTCACACTCAAAAACACTACAAATGTCACTAGTCTATGGCAAAAAATATACGAGTAACGCTATCTCTTAGCGTAATCGACATTATTAGCCGAAACACCTATTGCACTGGAACCTCAATCACATCCTCCTCTATCTGACTCACTCTACTTTCAGTTGTATCCAAAAATTTATGAAGAATAAAGATACATACGTGAGAGAGGCTATAAATGAGGTTTCAGTGTACATTGAAAAACAGTGAATTGAAAAAGTTTGCATCTACGGTCTTACAAAAACATGTAAAATCACTTTGTTTACTGAGGAAAAATTCTTCAGTTTCATTTGATCCAACTTGATTTTTGTTGGAATAGGTGTCATTGAAATTTTGAGTTGTACTGATCGAATTTTCAGTTGTTAGTACTGAAGAAAAGATGGGATTGTTGAGTGAATGATTTGTTTCTATTGCGGCCATTTTAGATTTTACGTAACGATAAAGAATGATTTTAATTCACGTTACTTAATTTTTTACTGATGATGGTTATATAATTAATTATCTTAGTTGTGCCATTTCTAACTTTTTTAAAGTAAGAATGATTGAATTTTTCAGTTGGAGCAAACGAAGATTTTTGTATTTTTCACTTTTTCATCTTCTTGTTAAAAAAATGAGTTTTGAGCAATTAAATCAATATTTCTCTGTGCAGAAGGTCAAGAAAATGTTCATTAAAAATATTTAATTTTATGATATAATGTTTTTGAAAAATATCAGAACCGTTATTGTGTGATTTTCATATTGCTTGGATACTAGAAATGTTGAAAATCAAAGAATTCGTGTTACAATGTTACATAAAAAAAAAAATTCAAAAAATATACTTCAGTTTGAGCCTCCAATAGTACAAAAATCTACGTAATTCGATATACATTGACTTGACATATTTTATATGATAAAAAGGATTAGAATATAATGATTTACACAATATTATTGCAGATTTTGTTTATAACAAAATTGTATGGTAGAAGTTACGCTGTACAGATAAAAATATAGATAAAAGTTTTGAATTGATAATATAAGAATAGTTAGAATATCTAGAACTTTAATATCTGTGTATTGTGAAATATCAATTTAATTACTTTACCTTTGCCTGTTTATACTTTTAATTCGTGCAACACAATATTGTGTATATTAAGAAGAAATATTGTACCTATCAGTATAGCAAAAATTAACATAATATAGCAAAATCTACAATATATTTTGACAATGTCAATAACTTTCAATTACAATATAATTTACTAGAAAGTGCATGAAAATGTAGTAAAGAAAACTATACAAATTTATAAACTAGCAAAACTACATGGCTCTTTTTGGAATATAGATTACTAGAAATTACAATATAATTTTTCAGAAAGTGTTGCAGATTTATGGAATACAATGCAATAAATTTTAGAATTTCAACCAAGTTCAACAAAATATAAAAAAATGCAATAAATAACTAACAAAAAGTACAAGCTTTAGACTGATTCTACAGTACAATATTTTATTTTTAAATTATTACGAAATTTTTTTTTCAGTGATTAAAAATATGACTTCAAATTCCAATTGATCGTAAATATTGAATTGACCAATATTGATATTTTGGTTTTTTGAAGAATTAAAAACTCCTGGAATTTCGAAAAGAGTTTATTTTCTAAAATTTTCGACTTATAGAATTTTGAATTTTTCAAGTGTATCGTCTGTTTTTACGTAATTTTCATAATAAAATCTGTATCATAATTTCCATCATTTTGTTTTTTTTTTTCACAAAAAATTTCCTAACAGTGTAACGATTCCCTTAAAAATGTAATCATTTCATTTTTCAAAAATTTTACGATATTGATTAATGGTTTTTCGTCATTTTGACTTTAAGCACTAAGTATTTTAATTCCCACTTTAACACAGTATTGTATACATAAAGGTCACTTTATGGTTGCCACAACCATCAAATTTATGAAATTTGCTACACCATTACTTTTACGTCTCAATGTTCGAAAATATAATAACAACGTACAGCAAAAATTTCACTCTAAAATTTCTGATTCCATATAGAAATATCTTTATTTTTCGAATCCTGAGTTTGTCATTCCCAATTATGAATTCTTACATTTTTTATGTTAAATAATTTATAAAATGCAAAAAAGAACGAATCGCAGAAAAAAAAACTGATAAGAAAATGTCGAATTTGGAACCCTGAAAAATACACAAATTACAAACATTCATATAGTTTTTCGTATCGAAAATATCAAACTAAAAAGTCTATATAACGAAATTCAAAAAATTCAAGGTTACTAAAATCTACAAAATTCCTTACATTGTAAATATTGAATTGACTATTATTGAATGTTTCAGACTTTCAGAGTCCCGTGAATTTTCTATTTTTCATTCCAGATTTCGAATCCACATAATTTTTATCAACGAATTCAACGAACTCAACGAATTTTTTTTTCTATGAGGGTTAAGAATACTAGGATATAGTTACTGTCATTAAGAACAAAGTTCGATTATTTTTACTAATGATTTTCACTAACGCCTCAACAATTTTGTGTACGTACTGATTTTCTTTGTCTATTTTTCATTAAAAACCTTTTTTTATTTATATCCGTCAATATTTTCAACTCCACGTAGATTGTTTGACTCTAGTTAAACTTTTCAACTGACACTTGTGCAAGATAAAAAAAAGTGAGGCTTGTTAGTAGCAACTTGTTGCAAAAAGTACACTTGGCAGAATGGGAAGTGGAGAACATTTCGGCGTTGAGACGCAAGACAGTTCTTAATTATTCACGGAGAAACGCTAACAGCGAGACACACAGCTCTATTTTTTTCCCCCCGAGTTTTTTCGACAGTTTAAAGGCGTACACAGCATTTAGTTGAATGAATAATTCATTTATTTAAAAAATGCAGAAGCAAATATAAACGTTTCGATTTACAAATTTTTAAAACGTACAGAGAATCCGTAAGTTGCAGAAAAGGTTAATTCTTTAATGTTACACAGTTTAAAAAGAATTTATTTTTTTGAAATTTTGAAAAGTTTCGGAAAATAATGCAATTAATAAGAAGAAAAAATTGAATTCGAAAAGTAGTTCAGAAACTTGGTGTATTTTACATACGAATTCTAAGAAAATGGAGAAATAATTATAATTTTTCCCTCTTACTGAAACGTGTTTTTTTCAGTGAAATTGACTAATACCCCTCGTTGCAAAAGAGAAAAGCAAAATGAAATAAATTAATAATTTTCCACCAATGCAACTCAATAAATTTAATATTGTTATTTACTGTAAGCCAAAAAAAGCGTTAAAGAATAAACAATATGACGAACCCTTCGTGTGTTTCAGTCATTCATTTTACGCATTTCATATCAGCCATTGCAGTCCTTATAAAAGAGACCCCCTTCATGAATATCAACAGGGGTGATAAAACATGGCCACTCCAATGGCGTCGAAACATTTAGTCTCGTGGCACTATTTCACGCCTCCTTTATGAATAGTTTTTTACGAGCATAGAAATCGTGTTTGCAGTAATTTTAGGTTGATAGAATTAACTTTATATAGAAAATTGAAAGATTTATACTTTTCAAATGAAAAATTATTTATGATTTCATAATATGGGAATATACTAGAAATGTTACTATTTGAATCGTGGTTAACATGTTGACTATTAAAATAGTAAATTTTTTGTACAGAATGTGTAAAGAATTTTTTAACTTTTTCAATAAGTGTTACTATAATTAAAATATAATTAATTGAGCAACAGTTGGCATGTTTATTATCAATCTACTAATTATATATTATAATTTCTTTTCTTTTAACCTTAAAAATGTCCATTTTCACAATTCTGTAAAGTGCAAGATTATTAGTTACTTTTACTATTTTAACAATAATCGGCAAGTTTACTAGCAAAATCATAAATACATGTGCAGGGAATTTTCGATGAACAAAATATATTCCAGTTTCAAAATTCCAAGTTTTTTAATATATACTTAAACGATAACTATTTCAGGCTTTCATTAAGTGTTAAAATAGAAATTTCACTTTTTTGAATCATGATTGGTATGTTCACTAACGGACTGTAAATATCAATGAATTAAATTCGCACTATACAAAATTGACTTTGATTTAAAATCCCCAAGATTTCTATTTTTTTTCAACAAAATTACTTCATACAATAAAAATCGGCATACTCACTACAAGTCAAATGATAAATATCCATGTACAAAATTTATTAATTTTTTTCTCAATTCAAAGATTCCTAATACACTAACAAGATTTTTTTCGTAATTTAATAAAATTTTAAAGCAGTCAAAATCTCAATATTTGTATGAATAGTTGACATATTCACGAACAAAAATTGCATATTCTTGCAAAAAATTTAACCATTTATACTATTAAAAAAGAGATCTTTCACAAGTTTATGAAGTGTGCAAATAGTTTACATTTTACTATTTTAAATAATAATTTGCATTTCCATTGGCAAAATAATAAATATCCATGCAGTAAACTTTCGGCCTACAGAATTTCTATTTTTGGCATTAAAAAATGTCTAGTATTCAAACGAAAATTTTAATAATTTTAGTGTTAGAATGATAGAAAATTCATCTTAATTTCAAATTCGAAGTTTATTATTCGAACGACAATTTTTACAATATTTAAGTGTAAGGATAGCAGAAATTCGATTATTTTGAATAATAATTGGCATTTTTACCAGCGAAACAATATTTTTATACACAGTGAATTTTCTATATGTAAAATTCATTCTATTGTAAAAATTCAAAGATTTCCACTAAAAATAGAGAATTTTTTCACAATTGCATGAAGTGTAAGAATAGTGGAAATTTCACCATTTCTAATAATTATTGATATGTTTACCAGCATAATAGTTAAATCTATCAAGTAAATTGCGAGTATAGAGAATATCTTCAAATTTTCTATTTTTATTTTGAAATCCAAATATCTCTACTATAAAAACAATAATTTCTTCACAATTATTTCATAGTGTTAAAAAAATATAAATCTTATATGAATATAAATAATAGTTGGCAGCATAAACTTTCATGATGTAATAATGAAAATGTCGAATTCACTCTCTTTTTCAGTTTATTGTACACACAAATTCGTGCCAGTAACCAATTACTTCTTAATTTTTGTTTTTTGTATCGCAGTTCAAAAATTAAAAAAAATCAATAGATTTTCATACTTTTTGTTGTAGTACTCTACATCATTTCCATGTTAAGCATATTTTCAAAATTATAATAATTTATTTAATCAAATTAACGGGTTACTATTTTTCAAATACAATGTTGATCATAAAAATCGTCATCAGTTTTAGTCAAAAGAATGCGTTCAACACTCACTATTACCCGACAAAGAAGAAGGGGATTGCAATGTGCTGTTAAGATTCCGCTTAAATACATCAATTAAAGGCCTAAAAAATTATAAATTATCAGAAAAATTTTTCGCAACAGTCATCATCCTATCGAGTGGGTAGTTCGATCCGTAATTAGTGGTATGTATTTTGACATGGTATAAATTTTTCGAAGAACGCCTAGAGCTACGACTGGGTATAAGGAAAGAGATTTTACTGCAGGTTTTCTATAAAAATATTTTAATGCTTTCATACTGAATCAGTAATTACTAAAGTTTAAGTAATTGTAATAATAATTGAATGTATTTTAATATTTCACTAATAAATTCTTTACTTACTTAAAAAAAGTATAGGTATTGAATAAATTTTCTGAGGAGGAAAATAATAAAAATGTCAAAAAATAGAAAGGAAAAAAAACGTTACTTACATAATAATTAAAGTGAAAAAAGAGGGTATGAAAATGTTAGATATACAAATATTTTTTGCTTCCAATAAGAATCACACTGCCATCACGTCCGATGCATCAAATAAAAAAAAAAAATTTAAATGCGATCACGACGAAAAAGTAAAATAAACGATTGTGGCCAATTAATTTATTTTGTCTTTACTAACTTTTAAAACACTCGTTCTTTTCTTTTAATAACTCTTCATCAACAGTCTAAAAATTTCAACCACAAAAAAACCAAAATCGACTGTTGCTGAAAACAATCTGACAATTGGATGTTGAATCTATAGAAAATTAATATCGGCGGTATATGGATTTTCTTTTCGTAATTTCTTCTCTTCTTCATTTCCTGGATGCAGCAATACTATATCTAGGTACTGTATAAATCCACTCTGGAAATTAATGATTCTTTATGGTTAAAATCGAGCTTGTACTGATTCGGAATCAGCTGGAATCGGCCGAATTAACAATGTACAACTTTCGGAATCAGCTGAATCAACAGTGTGCAAGTTTCGGAATCAGGTTCCAAATATATTGAACCATGCTGAATCAATCAAAATCAATGAGAAACGAGCCACTCAGTTGGAATCAATTTTCGAGTGGATAGCCCTTCGACGAAATACAAAATTACCTTCAATACACATCTACTAATTTCAAATTTCGACAATCTCTTGAACAAAGAAGCCTTAGAGTCCAAAAGCAAGCAGAAACGAATCACGTCCATCAAAAAAGCAACATTTTCACCCAACTTGAGAACAAAAATAGGAACAACCAATTTGTCAAAACTACGTTTTTCGTTCACTATAACAGAAAAGCCAACACCACCACGTCCCATTGGAACGTTCGCAAAATGTGTCTACCAAAAGAGCAAATTACTATCGCGGTCCAGAACCATTCATTCGCATTCGGCATCGTCTTTCTTTTATTGAAGTGATGCCCAGGGCGAAACATCTCACGGCACAATTGTAGGACAATCGAAAGAAAGTGAAGGGTGGGGTAGGGATGAAAAAAGAAAGAAATAAAAAAAGAAAAGAAAAAAAAAAGAAATGGGAGCAAAGAAAGAGTGTATCGGAAACATACGAGTTGAACGGTTATCCGGGTAATCTAGAATCGGGCCAGATTGGCCGTATTATATTTTCCGGCATTGTCGAAAGGTCTTGGAGTGTTTACGCAATAGCTGCATTGTCCATCGAGCGATGAGGGCCATTGTCTGTCTGCTGTCGGGCGATTCGTCTATCTATCTGGTGCACGCTTCTATACACACGATCGGAGAAAGAAAGAAATAAATGAAAAGGGAATGAGAGGGAAATATGGAAGGCCCCTGCGCCCATTTGTCTGTTTACCAAACAGATTGCAGCCTCGCCTTGGACGCGAGATGTACTTTTGTGCCTTTATGGGCGCAAAGCGCCCCGGGAACCAAGAGCCTCCTCTTTTGTACTGTTTTGTGCCGTCTTCAGGAGGAAGAATACGCGGACAAGAAGGCCTCAAGAGGCGCGATCTTCGGACCAAAATTAAGCAATGAAGGTGCCTCCTCGACATTGCCTCTGACGAGGGATGATATTATGCCGTCTCGCCGTGGTTATGGCGTCGCTCGATTGACTGCTTCAATTCTTCATTATGCTATTTATCAGTTGTTTTCACTTCTGAATATTTCAAGAATACGGAGCTATAGCGTAATGAAATACGGACGAATACTTCGTGAATACTCTGAGTACCCTGAAATTACGGGTATTTTGTGGAAGAAGAAATAATTTTAAATATTCGAGAAACGAATGAGTATTTGGAGAGTATTGATGAGTAAAACGAATACAAAAAGTCATCCAAAAACTGATGAGTATCTGTGAATGGTGAGTCTATGTTTATTTTAGATATAATTAGATAGTTTGAGACGAAAAAGATTAGACGTGTTCAGTTTTTGTATAAATGACTTTAAATTCGTCCACTTTATTTCAAAACTAGAACGCTGGCGCATTCTAGACTTTCCTTTTTCTTCTATTCTAATTTAAATTCATACCATCATCCAACTCTTATTATATATACATAATGCCTATACATATTTTTCTACGTCTTTTCCTGCCTTTCGTTTCATTATTTACATTCATTTTTATTTAATGCTTTCCTTACTTTTATACTTTTATTCGACACTTTAATGAATCCTAATTTGTATACGCTTATTTTTTAATAATCATTGTTATGATTTTATATGCAATTTTTTTAAATAAAGATTCTCCTACATATCTTATTTTTAGGTTTAATGTTTGAATCATTTATCTATATAAACTACTTTTTTAATTCACTTTACTATTTCCAAAAAACCTTGTTTTTCATATCTTGTGTCTGATGATTAACATTAACGAATTTTCGATGTTTGTTTCTTCTTTCGATTTTCATGTTTCTTAATGCTTTTTTTCTCTTTCTTTTACTTTCGTTTCAATACTTTTACTAATCCAAGTTAGCACACACACACATTCTTTATTCTGTTTACTTTGGAAATTGTTATATTTTCCATTAATTGCCTGTATTCTTGTAATCAACAACCTAAAATTTTTATTAACGTTCTAGTTTTTTATACACATCATGCGTTTCTGCTTTTCTTCTTTGTTTCTACAATTTTCATCTTCAATCAATTTAAAATATATACATATTTTTTATTGATCATGTTTTATTATTTATGTTATAAAAATTTATGAGAATGTTTAATTTTCTTTACGATTTCAACATCAAATTATTATCAAAAATTATAAAATATCATGTGCAACATAATTTCATTAACTATGTACTAAATCATAGTTTCATTTTCTGGTCGAACTTGCAATATTTTATTTTCACATCAATAAGATAGTTTTTTATCATAAAATATATTTAGGCTGGTATCTAAAAAAAGTTTCTTCGTTAGAACGATTTTTCTCAGAACAAATTTTCTTCAAATCGAACAAAATCGTTTTTCAAAAGTAATAGGAACTCTCGCCGAATTTGCAATATTTATTTTTCAAATAACTAAAATTTTTTTCGTACGTATTGGACTGTTGTTAAAAAAAAAGTTAATTAAAAAAAAAAAAATCCTCGAAATTCAACAAAATGATTTATTTTAAGGTAATAGGAACTCTAATCGAACTTGCAGTATTATTTATTTTAAATAATTAAAACTTTTGTGAAAATGATATTTTTTTTTTTCACATATCCAAAATTGTTTTTTTAACCCTCATACAGTATGTACATACATTTCATAGAAATTTGATTTGCTTAAACGATGTCTTTTCTTTGAGTGTTGATAAGAATTATATTTTTCATTTGCATACCTAAATTCATATGTAATTATTCAATGAAGCGTTTATAATTATGGATTCCAAATATGCTGTGATTAAAATAAGCACGAAAAATAAATAATCTTTTCTTTGAGTGTGGTAAGAATTATATTCTTCGTTGCAAATTCTTGAATACATATGTTACTCTTCTATCAAGCGTTATTAATTAAGGATATCGAAAATGCTGTGATTAATATAAGCGCAAAAATCGAATAAATGAATTCCATGATAAAGTTTTTGTCCTCTATTTTTTGTTTTTTCTTTTTAATCGTATCCCATACACATATTCACTGCCCTCACACATGGTTGTATGTCCTATGTATCTTACTTACATTTTTCTCAGATTATTTCAATCTTGATTTTATGTCTACTGTCATTTGCCATTTTCATTTCAAATAAATAATAATAAACTCATAAATAGTGGTAATAATAAATATATAAGCTTATTTAAAAAATTGCTTCTTTACAAAATAAATATATGACAATAATTTAAAAAAAGGACATTATATTACATACAATAACCCTAATAACTCTTATATACAAAATTCTATACATGCTAAAACACAGAAGATGTAAAAAACAAAACTTTTACTTATGTATGCAATAACATAAAAAATGAGACATAAAATTTGTTTCAGAATAATATTATTCATTATTTGTAACAATTACTCATGAAATGTAATAAATATAGTAACTGAAATTAAAAATTTGTTTTTCGAAAAAATTTGTCATTTTTAAAGCTCATTTTACTTTTTCCTTCTATTTGTTCAATTTATGTGTTATTATTACTTTCATTTTCCCATTACATTTTAAAATTCTGTAACTTCTTATGCTTTTCCAAAAAATAAATTTTTGGATTTTACACCAAATGTAAATACGCATTAAGCCAAAAATCTGCACGCATTACATTTTTATTCGGCATGCAATTTAAAATATATCTTTCACATTTTATGTCCTTAATATTTCTGTTTTCCTATCATTTGGAGTTGACACTTGTGCTACATCATAAGTTTTTCTGGTAAATTTTTTATTTTTATTTGTTTTTTTTTTTGACATGATTTTGCATGCATTTTTCTGTTTATTCGCCCCTCTGTGTAAACATTCTTATGAATATATTTCTCTTTATAACCTTAACTGTCACTTATATATTTTTCACAATAAATATTTTTTGCTTTCTTATTTAATTAAAATAATTCATTTCTACAATATTTAGCTGTCGTTTTCACATCACATTAAAAAAATTCGAATTCCTTTTTGAATCCATCTTGATATTTTAACCAATCATGAGACGAATAAAGAGCTCGCTAGAAGGAGAATTTTTAGGAAATGTAACTATCTTTACATAACAATCTATGTTTTTACATAAAAAAATAATTGATTTTATCAGTATTACGGGAGTCGTTTAAATCCCAAAACTGACAGTAACATTAGATTGTGTTTTGTTTACATGTATCTTCTCTCTCTCTCTCGGCTGTCAATTGTCACTTTTATTTATATCTTGCACAGTTATTACACAAATTTCAATATAAAAACACTTCAACTTGAAATTTTCATACAATTTTTAATTTTTCGCGAATTACCGCGCACTTTGATAATATCGGTACGTATCGCGAATTTCCGATTCGTTCTCATTCGAAATTCAAATTCTATTACGCCGCCAACTTCACTTCTCAATCAGCCAATCGTATCACGAATAAAATATCACTAATCTGAAGTTTGCTATTGGACATCAACTTTATTTTTTAGGATTGTCTTAATGAATGTTTGTTTGAGTTTTAACAAAATGTTTTGCTCGAACAGAACATTGAATTTTCAATATCTGTTGTTTCTTAAGACGAGTCCTCTATGAATAATTTTTCAAAGCGAGAAAAATCATTGAACATCTGTTCATCTGTGCTTTTTCCCCCTCAGAAAAAAATCAGCCGGTTCCAATTTTTACCTTTTTTTCAAGTTTGACAAATTTTTGAGTATGGCATTTAATTCAATGTTAGCCCCAGGGAGAAATTCGAGAACATTTTAGATTTTTGAGAGAGTCTTATCTACCCAGATTTTTATTATTTTTCAGTATGTATAAAATTTTGCAGGATTTGTTAGTATTTTTATGAATTTGTACTATTTTTCTGTAAATTGATGCGTAGATTTCGAGAATTTCATGCTCTAGAATCCGAAATTTATTAAATTTTTTGTATTTGAGAGGATTTTCCAGCAAAAGTGTCTATTTAAATTTTTATTTTCTTTAATTTTTTTTTTTACTTTTTCAGTTTTACTGCGATTTGTCGGATTATACAGTATTTCTGAACCTATTCGTATTTTTGAGGATGTATAAAATGTTGCAGGATTTTCAAGTATTTTTATTGGTGTATTTCTAGCATTTTTTTACAAATTTTTACACAGATTTCAAGAATTTCTAGCTCTGATATTAAAAGTCCAAGAACTTTTTCGTGTTTCGAAGGATTTTTCAGAAAAAATTTTCTTCAAATATTTTTGTTTCTTTTATTATTTTTTCAGTTTTTCTACGATTTTAAGAATCGCCGAAGTACTTGTAATATTGCTATATAAATTTCTGGAATTCGATGCTCTGGTTATTTAAATTGTATACATAGATTTTCATAAAAATTATAATGTTTCATAGATTTAATTGTATTTTTCCATGTATGCTTTTTTCTTTTTGTATTTTCTTATTTATAGAATGTTGTATAATTTTTTAGTTTTTAAAATATATCTCTTCAAATTTCCGGAATGAGGTTTTCTAGAATTGAAGGTTTGAAATATTTAAAGTATTTCGATCGATTTTCCAGAAAATTTTTTTTTCATAGATTTAGAGGGTATCCTCAATATTTTTTGGATTTTTAAAACATTAAAGATTTGAAAAACTTTTCTATTATTTTTATCGACTCCCATATGTATACGTATATATTTTTAGAATTTCATGCTCGAAAAATCAGTTTTTTGATTCCTGGAATCACATAATTTTTTGAAGAATCTAATGGCATTTATAAGGTACTAATTGAAATCCAGTATTTTTAGTATCTTTCGTACTTTGTATTTTATGAATTACATACGGTTTTCTAGTATGATCTATATTATATTCAAAAGTTCTGCTTTGGTTTTTCAGATCTAAAGATATCAAGTATTTTTATGTATTTTCATGTGAACTTCTAAAACTTTAATTTTGTATCGATATATTTATTCATCAACTAATCATCGTTGTATCAATATTTTCGTTGCCATATTTAACAAATATTGTGAGCTTTTTTCATTATTTTTGTTTTTTT
Source organism: Platygaster robiniae (assembly GCA_028476575.1). Lineage (NCBI taxonomy): Eukaryota > Metazoa > Arthropoda > Insecta > Hymenoptera > Platygastridae > Platygaster > Platygaster robiniae. The sequence continues at coordinate 42,055,536 of CM052021.1, forward strand.
TACATATGCTCGAATATTCTGCATTCAGATCAGTGATTTTTCCTAAAATCGATTTCATGATTCTTTTGCAAACTAGTTAACTTTCAAAATCTTATATATAGGTATAATATAAGTATTATATTAATGGTATTATATATACCATATGAAATACAGCCTGTGTTTGTCAGTTTTATAAATATAACAGCAGAAATGTTAATTAGACTTGCTAAATTTTTTTTAACGATATTTTCATAATTACTTTCTAAAAAAGTTATTGTAATTCGAAATCTACATTATGGATATGATACAAAAAACTTTTAGACATAATATAACATCGAAAAGTCTATAAAATACTAGGTATTTATGGAGTAATTGTTCTATAAACAATTTATAAAAACACTCAAAACCTATGCAACTTTAGATTTTAAAGCATGAAATTCTAGAAACCTAGGGAAATCTATGAAAATTGTAAGAATTTCAGAATCTGCTGGAACAACTTACGAAATTTGATAAATATAAAAAAATACGAAAAATACTAGACCATTATTTTATAAACTTGAACGCTGATTTCATTCTTCTTAAAATCTACCAAACTTCTAGAAATTTGGCTAACTTTGATTCCTAAAGCACTGAATTTTAGGAATTCATATAGAAATCCTTCAAAGTATCAAAAATTTCTAGATCTGCCAGAAAATCTTACGAAATTAAATAGATACAAAAAATACAGAAAATACTGAAAATCCTAGAAAATTATTAAATACTTTCAAATGCTCATTGCATTTTTTTTATCAAAAGAAATTGTCGATATTAACTTAAGCCTAAAATTATAGGAATCTACATATATGTAGAAATCCATAAGAAAATCCCAGAAATCGTATGTTTATCAAAAAAAAAAAAAAACACAAAATACTGAAAGTAGTAAAAACTTACAGAGATACTGTTTTGTGAAAAATTCAATAAAATAATTGAAATATTGCAAACTTAGAATTCTAGGATATCGCATTCTGGAAATATGGAAAGACCACTTAAAAAAAAAACAAGGGAATCTTACAACATTTCATAAATACTGAAAAATACGAAAACTATAAGAATTTTTTATATACTTGTACGATTAGTTGATTCTTTCAATTATCTATCAAAATTCAAAAAACTTATTGAAGCTCGATTCTTGGAGCATTATATTTTAGAAATCCCCATAGACATTTTTCAAAAGTCTAAAAATTTCTAGATATGCAAGAAAATCTTACGAATTTTAATGAATACAGAATTTTAATTAATATTCTCAAAATGCTAGAATTTTATTAGATACTAACAAATACTGATTGTATTTGTATAAAAATTAATAGCAATTTGGGAAATCAATAATACTTTCACTCTTAGACTATAAAATTCCACTAGAATTCTAAAAATTCTAATTTCTAGAAATTTATATAGAAATCTATAAAAATACTAGAAAATTTTACAAAACGTATTGTTTCTTGAAAAAAAAAAAAATGCAAAATACTGAAAGTATTGGAGATAAATGAAGACACTGTTTTGTGAAAAATGTATCAAAATGATTAAAATATTCCAAACTTTGAAATCCAGAGAATCACACTCTAGAAATCTAAGTTAATATCTTAAACAACAACTAGAGAAAATCAAATCAAATTTTTTAAATACTAAAAAATACAAAAATCACTAGAACTTTTTTTTATACTTGAGCACTAATTAACTTTTTTTAAACATTTATCAAATCTCTGAAAATTAATAAAACCTTGATTCGTGGAACTTTATATTACAGGAATCTCCATTGAAATCCTTAGAAATACAAAAAATTTCTTGATCTGTTAAAAATTTTTAAAAAATTCAAAAGATACAACGAAATTCCAAAAATACTTGAAATACTAGAATTCGATTGGAAACTAATAAATGCTTCTGAATTTTTTTTTCAAATGGATTAAAAGTTCGAAAATCAATGATACTTCGATTACTAGAGCTTTAAATTCTAGAAGCCTATACAGAAATCCACAAAAATAGCAGAAAATCCTAAAAATGGTATTGATACTATAAAAAACCACGAAATACTGAAAGTGATGAAAAATTAACATAAGAAGATATCATGTGAAAAATACATCAAAATAATTCAAATACCCCAAACTCTGAGTTTCGGGAAATAACATGTGCAGATATTAAAAAAACTAAGAAATCATAGAAGAATTAAAAAATACCTATTAAAAAATATGAAATAGTAAAAAATTGTTACAAACTCTAATGCTAATTATATTTTCTTCAAAAATCTTTCGAATTCTAAAAATTCATAAATTTTTCATTCGCGGAGCATTGAATTTGAAAAATTCACGTAGATCTTTTCTTAAAATACAAAAGAAGACGAAAAACACTGATAATACTTTTTTTTTTTCAAATATCTAACAATAAATGTTTATTGTATTTTTATAAGAATCATCAGAAGTTTTTGGAATAAATATATCTATATTGATTCCTAGAGCATTAAATTTTAGAAATTCATAACAAAATCCATTGAAATACCAAAAAATGCTACAAATTGTAATGATCCTTTTACAAAAAGCAATATAATGAAAGTACATACGAAAAATCTATGAAAATACTGTTTCGTGCAAAAATGATCGAAATAATTAAAAAATCCCGAACTTTGAATTTCAGGGAATCACATTCTAAAAATCTAAAGAAATATTTTTCAGAACATTCAGAAATCCTACAGCATTTTATGAATACTGAAAAATATTAAAATTATATAATTTTTTTCAGATACTTGGACATTTATAGAATTTTTAGAAAATTCATCATAATTCTAAAAATTTTTTAAACTTCGAAATTCCTAAAACTTAATAAATTCTTAAAAAATACTAAACAAAAATGAAAAAGTACGTAAAATACTCCTAGTGCTAGAATTTAAATAGATAGTAATAATGCTGATTTATTTTTTAAGAAAATCAATAGAAAGTTTTGAAATTAACGAATCTTTGATTCCTATATATCATTGAATTTCAGAAATCCATACAAAAATTCATTACAATACCAAAAAATCCTAGAAATAGTGATGATACTTTTAAAAAACGCAATATACTGGAAGTACCGAAAATCTACGAAAATACTGTTTCGTGAAAAATTTATCGGAATAGAAAGTTCCGAGCTTCGAATTCCAGGAAATCACAGTCCAAAAATTCAAAGAGATATTTTTCAAAAAATGTTGAAGTCCTACAATATTTAAAAATATTCAAAAATACAAAATTCTACAATTTTTTCAAATACCGAAACACTGAATTTAAAAAAAATTTATTAATATTCTAAAAATTTTTCAAACTTCGATCTTGAAACATAAGAATTCAGAAATCAACATAGTAATCCTTTAAAACACCCAAAATTTCTAGGTCTGCCAGAAATTCTAAAAAAAATATTAAACAAATATTCCTTTGAAACAACGTAAATATTAAAAAGTATTAGAAATCTATGATGATAATTTTACATAAAAAATTTATCGAAATAATTGATAAGTTTCAAAATTTGAAAACCAGAAAATGTTAGTGTGAAAATCTACAGAAGTAGTTAAAAAAAACCAGAAAATCCTACAATATATTATTATCACCAAAAAAGGCAAAAATAAATAAATAAATAAAAAACTTAAAATATATAAAATACTTAAAATTTATAAAATTTTACCAAGCAGAGCAATGAATTCCAGTATTTTAGGAAGTAATTCATAAGAATACTAAAAAATACTTCAAATCATATAAAAACTGAAGAAATACAAACAACTATAAAAGAACTACTGAAACTATGAAAATAATGTCTGAAAAATCCATTCGAATACAAAAATTTTATCTAATTTTCAAATTCTAGAGCACGACATTCCAGAAGTGCATAATATAGCAATGTACAAAAGTACCAGAAATTTTTAAAAATACTGTGAAATAGTACAGATTTTTATTTATACTATAAAATACGAAAATCGTGAAAATACTAAGAATTGATGTTTATAGGCTTCACTCAAAAATCTTGGAAATCACTAAAAATTCTAAACTTTGAATTCTATGGGAGTGAATTACTAACTTACAAGTCAAAAATTTCCTCGATTCAAACACAGAAAAACATGTTATAGTGTACAAGCATACACATATTTTCATAAAAAAAATTTTTTAACAAATCAATTGTCGAACAAACAATTTACCAATTATGATTCCAATGTTGTCCCACAAAATAATATAACTTTCAAAGAAAAATAACTTATTAAGAAGTTCATATTTCTTGGTTCTAAGTTCAACTGAAATCCGTAAAATTAAAAAAATTCTTCAAAATCTTTAAAATAATCAACAACTTTCAAATTCATTGGATATAATTTTTGGTCAATAAATATTTTCATCTCTAACTTCCTAATTAAAACAGCAAATTTTTCGAATAACTAATACAGATTAAATTTTTCATACATCAAAATTCTAATCATTATAAACATTCGTTAATTCAAGAGATTTTATGTTCGTGAAAGTTAAATTTCTTCGTTTTTAAACTTTACGAGTCAGCAAATTAAAAAAAAAATTTTACTAACGAGCAAAGAAAAAGAGAATTTGATTAGTAAGGACTGACAATAAAAAAAATTGAAATTCCCACAAACGAATTCATAAGTATTGAAATTTTGACAGTCGCAATTTTGGGAAACTTATCTGTTTGATATCCAAATTTTTAATGACTCAATTAATCGATATCGAGTGTGTTTTTACTCCTTTTAAAATTTCACTACAAATGAGTCAGATTTTCTTTAATAAAGCAGGAAAAAATACATTATTGAGAGCATAAATAAATAATTTTTGTTTAAACAATTTCATTTAGAAAACAATAATAAAAGAAATTGATAAACTATGATGATTAATATTTTCAAAATTAAAGTAATACGATTTTTAATATAAATTACTGAAAAATAAAAGCATATTTCTGGAGAAACATCCATATAACGAAAGTTTCTTAGATTTGCAAACCAGTAAAAATATCTGGAAATCATAATAATAATAATAATTCAGAAATATATTGACATTAATGGTGGGTAGCACTACTTACCTGAAAAATGTTGCATGGGTAAAATATCCAAAAATACCCATGCAAACATGCATGAATTTATCAATTGTAGTTTTTTCGACTTGTTAAACTTTTCATAACTCACAGAATTCATAAAAACTGTCTAAAATATTATATTTTTAGTATAAACTTCTTGATCCTGAAATTTTGAAAGATTACCCGCAGTTTCTATAGGTTTACATCATTTCAGGAAATTCTTACAATCTACAAAATTCACGTGCATTATCTGAAATTCTACGAACCTTTATAATTTTTCAGAAACATGGACAGGCTTTAGAATTTTAAATTTTTCTGTTTTCAAAAACATTTTTTACCTTTGAAAGTAATTGACTATTTAATTTTTCGCAATTCATGATAATTTGACTAACTTGAAAAAGGTTTTTCTTAATTTTTCAACATTTTCTTAGTGTTCCAAATTTTTATTAAAAACAAAGTATCATAATGCATATTACAAAGAAAGGTATAATATGAACACAATTCACAAAATTAATAAACATATTCTTTACTTCCACAAAAGTTTTTGGTTTTTATAGAATTATTGACAGTTTTTAAAATTTCGAACGTGTCATGATTTCCGAAAATTCCACAATTTTATTAAAATTTGTGCAACTCATTGCGATTTCTCGTGATTTTCTAAAACTCCTCAAGTTTATTAGATTTTTTTTTAATCCAAAAAACGCTATCATGCATTTAAAAAAAAACAATAAATATGTATGGTAATCAACACAATATACGGAATTCATTAGAATTTTATCAAGTTTCGCAATTTCTCGAATTTTTCCAAATTATTAGCAATCTCAATTTTAAATGGTTTCTGATTTTTTAACATTCTCAAAGTTTTGAAGGAAATGAAAATTATGAAAAATTTTTGAAATTTTATAAAAATTGTCCAACTTATCAGGATTTTTTAAAGTTTTTGAATGCTTTTCAAGTACTGTGAATTTTCATGAAAATTACCTATTTCTTTGAGATACATATAGTAATGAACACAATTTAAAAATAATGGATGTTCTATGAAATTTCACAAAAATTTTGATTGTTTAAGGATAATTGATATTGTTTGGAAACTTTAATGCCTCGTGATTTAAAAAAATTGTTGAAGTTTCTAATAACATCAAACTAATTACTTTACGCTTTCATAATTTTAAACAGTATGTCAAACTTGTAAAGTTTTTTTCTGATTTTAAAATAATCTTCGAGTATTCCAAATTGTCGTTAAAAATGTAAAATAATATTACTATTCATATTGTAAAAAAAAAAGAATAAGGAACACAATTAATAACATTACGTGAGTTCTCTGAAATTCTGCAAGATTTTGATTTTTTAAGATTTATTGACACTGTACAATTTCCGAAGGGTTCGGATTCTTCAAAATTTGCAAAATTTTATAAAAATTTGTTCAGCTTACGAAGATTCCTTCAGATTTTCAAGTACTCTCCAAGTATTTCAAATTTTTCCATAAAATTCGAAAAAGCATTATTATACATATTTTGAAAAAAAAACAATAAATATGTATGATAATGAACAGAATATATGAAATTCATCAAAATTATATGACAATCCCTAATTTCTCTGATTTTTCTAAATTATTAACAATCTTAATTTCAAATGGTTTCTGATTTTGAATATTTTCATAATTTTAAACGTAATGCAGATTATTCCAAATTTACGGAATTTCATAGAAATTGTCTGACTTATTAAGATTTTTCACAGTTTATAAACGTTATCCGATATTGCTAATTTTCTTGAAAACAAAAAAATAGTATACTTCGTAACAGGCACGGATGTGCTCATAGGCAAAACGGGTTACAGTCCTCGGCTTCGCCTCGGACCATAATTTCCCCGTTTCGCCAAATTCGCACATCCGTGCCTGTTACGAACGATATTTTATGTACCGAGGGCATAGAAAACGCGTTTAGAGATCTCGAGCTGGCATAGAAACGCGTTTTCTATGCCAGAGGTACATAAACAATATATTTCTATGCATATTACCTATTTCGTCGGAATACATATAATAATGAACAAGTTTAAAAATAATGAATTTTCTATGGCATTCTACAAAAATTTCAATTTTTTTAGGACAATTGATATTTTTTGGAAATTTTAATGTTTTATGATTTAAAAAAATTTTTGAAGTTTCTAATAACATCAAACTAACTAATCTACACTTTCAAAACCGTATAAAATTCGTAAAACTCGTAAAATTGTTTGCTGATTTACAAATATTCTTCGAGTATTCTAAATTTTCGTTGAAAATTTAAAATTTACACTTTTTTTCAAAAAAAAAAAAAAAAAAAAAAAAAAAAAAAAATAAGAAACTCAATAAATGAAATATGAACTTTTCTGAAATTTTACAAGAATTTTGACACTTTTTATAATTTCCAATGTGTTCTGATTTTTCTAAATTTGCAAATTTTTTAACATGGTACCAGCTACTCAAATTTTCCGAGTTTTATAAAAATTTTGTTCAGCTCACAAAGATTCCTTTTGATTTTCAAGTATTTCGAATTCGTGGTCAAAATTCAAAAAAACATTAATCTTGCATGTTTAGAAAATACATGATTCTCCAAAACTATTTCACATTTTTTGAAATTTCACAAATTCCGCAAAGTTTAGAAAATTATTGACTATTCGAAAAATTTGCCATTGTTTGAAATAATAAACCCATAAAAAACTACTCAAAAATATTCGATGATAATAAAAATTTATCCAACTCGTTAGAAATTTTCGTAATTTTATAATGTTTTTCAATTTTCTCAGTTTTTTATTTGAAAATAACTGAGTCATTAACTACCCACCCGGAAAACTTACGTTCTGCCACCCCTGTTTTTATAAATTTATTACAAGCCGTAGTTAGAATTTGAAAAATTCTACGAATTCCAAAAATAATTCACCACCATTATCAGAACATTTTCAAAAATCCATTAAATTGTAAAAAATCCTGCCTAATCCTTGAAGCAATTAATATATGTAGTTCAGAGTCATCGCATATTATTTTCAATTTTCAAAAATACAGTAATAAAATATAGTATGAAAAGTATAATATTTGAAATATAAAATACAATAAAACATTTTATTTTCATATCAAACAAAATAAAATATTACATCACACATTTGAATGCAATATGATAATAAATAATATGTACAATATAACATATTTCTATGTTTTATAAATAAAAATAATACCTATTTCTTGAAAATATCTACATAATAAAAGTTCCAAAATAACTGAAAATTTCCTGGTATAAATAACAAATAACTTTCTAAGTGCAATAATTGTAAAAAAATTTAAACTATAAATCCTAATCACAGTGACGTAATTGAAATAATACAAATTTCAGAAAATAAGTTGCCTCAAAAAAGATATATACCAATTCACCTTATGAATAAATAATACTTTTGCAGTACATAAGAAACTGAAAAATACTCTGCATAATCTTTCAAATATTCAACGACTTTCAAACTCATAGAATTCAAATTTCGTCAAAAAATTTGTTCAGCTCCAAGTTTTACAACATCGAAATTCGATTAACAACAAATATTTGCCACTGTAACAAAATGCACATCATCTATATATCCATGTTAGTTAGTATTGAAACTCGGTGAATGGGCGATTTCCAGGATAAACCTCCAGACTGTTGCCAAATCAAATCAATACATACAAGCCTCTTTAGCTCAGTGGTAGAGCACTGGTCTCGTAAACCAGGGGTCGTGAGTTCAATCCTCACAGGAGGCAGATTTTTTTTATTTAAAAAGAACTATATTCCCTACATCAACCATAAATATGAATAATAAAACCCAAATACCATAAAAATAACTATTTATAAGGCAAAAAAAGTATTATAACAAATTTTTTTCATCTCGTGTCAAAAAGAAAGTTTTTTTTTTTCAATCGTATTAGAAACATAGAAAATATATTGTAATGATGAAAATCTGTTGTGGTTGAAAAAAATTTCAGGTTGCATATAAGCCTCTTTAGCTCAGTGGCAGAGCACTGGTCTTGTAAACCAGGGGTCGTGAGTTCAATCCTCACAGGAGGCAATCTTTTTTTTTTTGTTTTCGTTGTATTAAATAGTTAGACGATAACTGTAATTATATTCTGTTTGTAATTATACTTTTTTCAACAAAAATGATAATTGTTATGATAAAATTCGATGTTTGTAAAGAAAAAAAAAAAAAAATGCAAACTTATATAAATCTCTTTAGCCCAGTGGTAGAGCACTGGTCTTGTAGACCAGGGGACGTGAGTTCAATCCTCACAGGAGGCAATCTTTTTTTTTTTTGTTTTCGTTGTATTAAATAGCCAGACAATAGCTGTAATTATATTCTGTTTGTAATTATACTTTTTTCAACAAAAATGATAATTTTTATGATAAAATTCGATGTTTGCAAAGAAAAAAAAAATGCAAACTTATATAAGCCTCTTTAGCCCAGTGGCAGAGCACTGGTCTTGTAGACCAGGGGACGTGAGTTCAATCCTCACAGGAGGCAGACTTTGTTTTTATTGAAATAAATTACATAAACTGTATTAATAATATATGTTGTTATACGACTAAAATATCTATAAAAAATAATTTATAACATAGATATGAATTTTATAACTATTTTTTTCTCTCTAGTTCGAAAAAAGGTGTTTTTTCATCGTATATAGAAGATATAACGATACAAATTACCATTGCAATATTTACAAAAAACACTTCGTTTTTAGACGACAGAGATTCATTTTTTTTCCTTATATCTTTTTAATATAGTCAAGATTTGACGAATTTTTTTTCGCAGGTTCTTCCTACGTGAACAATTAATCATAAGAACATTTTGCGACGCCAAATATTAATATTCAATTAATGAAAAATTGAATCCTCGGATTCCACAAGTTTTTAAGAAAAAAAAAAAAAAAAAAAAAACTAGTGTGAGTTTAAGAACTCGCGAGATAAGTGAAACTTCTCACGGCGAACCACTGCAAGTTTAATTGAACAAAAAAGAAAGTTTGTTCAATTTTATAAGAAAAACAACTAAAGAAACCATTAAAAACAAAGTGTGAACTGCGTTTAAAACTGTAGCTTGAAACAGATTAAAATAAAAATATAAATTGGAAATTTGAATTACATGCGTTTGAAATTCCGATTTTAATTTAAATACTGTTACAAGCTACAGTTTTGAAAGCAGTTCATGCTTTGGGTTTAATGGTTTCTTTAGTTGTTTTTCTCATAAAATTGAACAAACTTTCTTTTTTGTTTAATTAAACTTGGAGTAGTTCGCCGTGAGAAGTTTCACTTCTCTCGCGAGTTCTTTAACTCACACCAGTTTTTTTTTCATGATTAAAAAATATAACATGTTTTGTGTCAAGTGAGTAAAAAACTGGAAAAGCTGTACAATTTCCAAAACGAAGGAAAATTCTTTTAATATTTATTATCTGCCGAAAATTCTCATTTTCCGATATTGACGGACCTGGAAAAATTTTTGAATTTTTAAATTTGAAACTACCTCTAAGAATTCGACATGCATGTATGTATATTTTGTAACTTTATTAGCTTTATTTTAATTTTCGCACGTCATTGTTCGACTATCAGTCAAAATTGTTTAAATTCTTCAATTCATGAAAAGTTCCTAAATAATTTATTAATAATCTAATAATAAACAAAATAGTTATTTGATGACACAATTGCATTGACGAAATCACACGTCTGCTATTATTGTTGTTTACAATAAAAATATATCGTCAAAATTGACACTTTATTTATTAAATTTTTTTAAGACGAGACCCCTCACCTCCTAAGTTTAATGTTGGAGATATTTTTTTTCTTTGAGGTGTAATGATATAAACATAGAAGACGTAATAGAATTCTATTTCTATTAAAAAAAAAGTACGATATTCAAGCGTACAAGCCTCTTTAGCTCAGTGGCAGAGCACTGGTCTTGTAAACCAGGGGTCGTGAGTTCAATCCTCACAGGAGGCAAATTTTTTTCGATTGAAAATTCATAATGATCACAATCCTCACAAGAAGTATGTTTTGTTTCAATCAATTTTAAAAAATAATAATTACTGATTAGAAAATTTTTATTTTGACTCTTCTGAGCCAAAAAATTGAAACTCAAAAAACTATTTTATTTTTAATATGAACCGACAATTCTTATTATTATTATTTATATCAATTGATAGGATAGTTATGATAATAAAAATATATCATAATAAATAAAAAAATATTTATTACAAGCAAAGAAATTAAAAATGTAAAATATGACATTTTGGGATTTAATTTTTACAATTTGGCTTCGAGAAATCGAAAGAGAAATTTTGTTATCATTAGAAAACAGAGAAATATGATATTCATTGTTAGTAAAAATAAAAATTTCAAACATGAGGACGAAATTAGAGGATTGACACAAACAAAAAAAAGAATACCTGCCTCCTTAGCTCAGTGGTAGAGCACTAGTCTCGTAAACTAGGGGTCGTGAGTTCAATTCTCACAGGAGGCAATTTTTTTGTTCAAATCTTGATAATTGATCGTTTTGATAACTTGAATTTCGTTACAACAATTATAAATGTAATCAGAATGTGAAAGTAATAATCATTAATAAAAGAATGAATGACCGAAGTATGAATAATGAGAACAGTTATTATGTCTATAAATATAACACCTGAATATTACAAATTCGGTAGATGAAATAGCAACAGAACATAAATAATTATTCAAATAATTATAATTACAAATAACTTAATACTATTCATAATCTAATACGTAGTAAAAGCATTAGAGCACATAACCTAAATCTAGGTTTACTATTTTTTTCGATTAATTGAAATTGACTATTTATCAATCAAAAAAGCCATCAGAACGAATAATTATAACGATTTATTGGCAATAAATTATTGAATTAATAAGGAAAAAATATCAATAAATATTTAGTGACTTGGAAATGAAAAAATTATTAATTAATGTCATTACATAACACAAGGATACATGAAATGATTAGATTGATATAGAAACAACAATAAATTATTAATTAATAACTCAATACGTACGTTATGATAATATTGAATCATAAATATGCAAATTTCAATGCTATGAAAACCATATTATTTTTTTATTTAATAAAATTGAAGATTGTGAGTATTCGAATCTCAATATATCGTTAAAAAAATCAATATACAAGAATAATTAATTATTAAAGTAATAAAAAACTTTATAAATATTTACTGAACTGCAAATCATTTTTGATTCATTTGCTTTCATTTATTGTTATTAAAAACTCTCAATCTTGAATCATAATGAGAATTATGCAATTTTTATATTAATGTTCAATTTATTTGAAAAATATTTTATTGATGTTCTAGCAGCATTAGATGATTCTTCTTGATTAATAAAATGCTTTTTATATGATATTTTTTATTTATTGAAGTATTTTTCGAATTCAACTTTATGAATCATTTATCCTTATAATAAGAGATGGTTTATCGTTTTTGAATTTGAATTTTCGACTCATTTTCATATAAATTTATTTCATCGCATTTCACATTCATTTGATACCCAAAATAAATAGAGTAATTTGTCAAATATGTTTATTAGACCGTTATTAGCAATTTAAATAAATGAATCATACTTTTTGATCAAATCATGAATTGATTAATTAATTATATCCAATAATATGAATTCAATACGTAATAAAGAAATTATGTTATTTATGTAGATTTCAATGCTGCGAAAAATGTGTTTAAAATATTGGCAATCAGCATCAATCTAAGAACTTGCGAAATTTGTTACGATTGCAATTTTTCGAGAATGTATGAAAAATATTTAAATTATAAATTTTGAACTTTACTGTGAAAAACAGTCGATTTCCACAAATTTATTCGTGGTAATTCAATATCATTGGTGAAGCTTCTGACAGTAACAAATTAAATTTACTAATTCTATTTTTAGTAATTAAGATACTAAAATTTTGCCAAAAATCCTACGCTTTGTAAAAATGCCTGAAAAAAGCTTGATAGTTACACTTCCTAAGAAGAAAAAAAATTTTAATTCAGAATTTTAATCGCCTACTAAAATAGTGGAAGGAAAATGGCCTGATTCATCATTACTAAATTTGCATCAATGACACAAGTTAAATTTATCGAACCATTAAAAGTTCACTATGCCATTAGTCAATAACAAATAACTTATGAAATTATTCATATTTTGCCTAACACTAATGGAAATAACTTCGTACTTATATAAATATAAAATAAACCAATTTTCTAAAATTCTCTAACCTCAAACTAACTCCCACGTGCAAAATCCAAAAGATGAAAATATCTGACAATGTTTCCTGTCTTCCTGAAACAAAAAAGCTGCAGTTCTCTTTCGAGCTTTTCGGCAAACTCATTCTTGCTATGCAAGTCTCTGAATAATAATCGCGACGACTGTAAAGGCTCTCGTTGAGGAATAAGAAACAGGGATACTGCGAAGGCTCTCTTTGAAAGCAACGAATGTCCTCATCTCTCTCGTCTTATGCACACACGGCATGTGCACACTCGTGCGCACAATGCTCGTGCTTTTTTATTCGACGCGAAAACAAAAAGTAGAGATATTTTCGTGTAGGTAACTCTATGGACTACTTTCGTAGGGCGTGACGTTTTCTACCAATAAGAATATGAAATTTACCCTGGACAGAAGAATAATGATGCGTGTTAAAAGGCAGGGTTCGGAAGTAACGCGTTACTCTAAAACGTTACATTTTTTAACGGTAACGATAACGCAACGCGTTACATTAATTAACAAGTAACGATCACGGGAACGAGCCACTTTTTTCCGGTAACGAGTAACGAAAATTCCGTTATTTCACGTTACTTTCATCAGTCTCATCAAGTTTTTAGAACAATTGGAAAGTTTTTAAGGAATGTTATGAAACTGAGATATAAGTAAATTTCAATTTCCTTCATTTTCATTTTCAATTTAAAGCGTTAAATTTTAGAAATTCGCACGAAAATATATAAAAATACTAAAAATCTATAGATCTCAAAACCTACAGCAGGATCTTTAATGTCTACAATGAATACAAAAAAAAAAATACAAAAAATACTAGATTTCAATTAGTTTCACGTTATTCGATCCTTCCTCAATTTATGCGATTCCAGAAGTAGCGGAATTTCAATTTCTCGAGCATTGAATTGTGAAACTATATGTGTATAGAAGAAGTCTGTAAAAATACTAGAAAATTTTTCAAATTGTAAAATTACTGTGAAATTAAAAAAAATATTTAGGGCTTAAACTGTTTTCTACAAAATCTATCAAAATACTTTACAAATGTCAAACTTTCAATTCTAGGAAATGTTATTTTGGAAACTCAAAGAGATATATTTGAAAAAAAAACCACAAAATCCTACACGATTCTATAGATACTTAAAAATACAGGGAGAAAGTACGTAGTAAAAAGAACAAAACGTGTAAATATACATACGAAAAATAAAAAATTTATCGAATTCCAGAAATTTATACAGCAACATATTATGTATAAAAATAATGAACGATCCTTGGAATCATAGAAAAACTGAAGAAATACAATAAGTACTGCAAGAAGTAAAAATCGATCTATAGAGACATTGTTTTCTGAAAAGTCCTCTAAAACGCGAAAAAGTTCCATTGAGTTTGAATTCTTGAGCTCAAAGTTCTTGAAATGTATAATATTACAAAAAAAATACTGAAAATACGTAAATAGTATATTTCGTAACAGGCACGGATGTGCTCATAGGCAAAACGGGTTACAGTCCTCGGCTTCGCCTCGGACCGTAATTTCCCCGTCCAAATTCGCACATCCGTGCCTGTTACGAACGATATTTTATGTACCGAGGGCATAGAAAACGCGTTCAGAGATCTCGAGCTGGCATAGAAACGCGTTTTCTATGCCAGAGGTACATAAAATACTAAAAAATTCTGGTGCATTCTATTATCCTGAAAAGTACGAATAGTTTCAGAAATATTGCCATCCTTCGAATCGTATGAAAGCACCACACAAATCAAAAGAAATAAAAATCTTCGTAGACACTATTTGCTGAAAAATCCTCTCAAATACAAATAATTGAATGAACTTTGAATTCTAAATAGAGTAGGTATGAAATTCTTGAAACCTATATATCAATGTACAGAAAAATAGTATAAATTTATAAAAATACTAGAAAATCCTGCAACATTTTATGCATGCTAAAAAAAAAAAGCGTTAAAAATTCTGAAAATCTGGGTAGAAAAGATTCTCTCAAAAATCTATCAAATTTGCACATTTTTCCCTGCGGCTAACATATTGAATGAAATGTCATACTCGTAAATTTTTCAAAGTTGAAAAAAATATAAAAATTTAAACAAGCCAACTAATTTTTTCCTCAGGGTCAAAAAGTAGAGATTACCAAATACTTAATAATTGTTCTCACATAAAAAAATTATTCCTGGAGGGCTCGCCCTGACAAACTGATCTCAAAACTCGAAAATACGATGTGATGTTCGAGCAAAATGTTTTATCAAAACTCGAAAATAAATTAAATACGTCTAATCTATTTTCGTCTGAAACCATTTTTTCATATCTGAAATAAACGGTTTCCAGAATAGAACAAAACCATGAGTACGTTGATATTGTTTTTTTTTATCCTTAGTTTTTCGATGTCTTGTTATTTACATCCAATTTATTCCAAAAAGTAACGTGAAAGTAACGCAACGTTACTTTTTTTAGTAGTAACGATAACGAGTTACTATCTCTTTTTAAGTAACGGTAACGTAACGCGTTACATTTTGTTACGTAACTTTCCAAATCCTGTTAAAAGGTGACTCGCGAGTGTCAAGTTGCAAACCTGACTGTGACACCTTACGTATTTTTTGCATTTTTCGCATTTAAAAGATGTTCATTCAGGTTATTTTTACTTGTTTTGTTTTACGAAAATTTGTTCTTCCCCGAATAAACAAGGCATTGTTTATTTCGTGGGTTGTACATGCCGGGTCATTCGCCATCTTACCACTCCTTTTTACTATTTTATAGGGGTGTGCGGGATCCCGACTTTTCGGGAATCCCGAACTTTCCGAGAAATCCCGAACTTTTTAGGATTCTCGAATATTTCGGAATACGACAATCCAAAAATGTTCTCTAATTCTGAAATTCATAGGTAAATGTAAAAGTGGTGAAAATCTTAGTTACTGGGTTATCTACTATTAGGCTGAAAGAAATTCCTGTACGATATCCGTATATATTTCAATATTTTTCCATACAAAGTTTTGAAAAATTCAAGAACCAAATAATTTTGCTATACTTACATATTTTCTAAACGATAAAAACTTGATTTTTTGTTGATAAGTAAAACTTTAACTATAACGAATCTTCCAGAATATTAAGATGACAAATCTTTTTCGATCAAGAGTTTCTATGTTTCGTTGGTTATGTTATTGATTTCTTTAGTTATTAGACAGTTCATTTCCATGTATGACGTTGTTCCATTCATTTGCTTCTCAATTTAAGTTAGATCTTTTACTTCCAAAAATGTCCATCAGAAACTTATTAATCCGAAGCAATAACAAATCATAATGGTAATATGAAATTTCTTCCTTCATCAATATAAATTCATAAGATTGCAGTAAATTCGGTTGCCGGGCGCAAGTAATTAATATTTTTGAACAATGTTCATACAAAACATCGAAACTGCCAATTTTTTTATTCTTAAAACTTTCTGATCAATCACATACTTCAAGATTAGAACACTTTTATAATTTAGTTATTTTCTTCATTTATTTTGGACTTTTATTTTGTTTCGAACCCGATGAAAAAATTTTCAAGAACAATTGATGATGAATTTCAAAAAGCAAGATAATTTATCTCAAATTAGTCGAAATTAGTTGGGTGAATTTTTAATTTACAATTCTGGGTCATGAATTCATTACTTTCGCATGCATTTTTTATTGTTTAATATTTTAGTTATTTAATCAGGATTTGAAATTTTCCATCTATTAACAAATTTTTCTTTCCCGATTTTAATTCAAAAATCGTAAAATTTGAAATTCTCTTCATAGCAATGATAGCACTTCAAAAATCCTGTAAATTTAGTATTTTCATACAAATTTGCGATTTAATTCGTGACAAAGAGAATTAAATTGAGAAGAAAAAAAAAATACTAAGAGAGCAATTTTACACTCCAAATGCTTGGATACGGTTCAATTTTTTTTTTCGATTTATTGGATTACAACGATGACCGATTCTCGAAGATTGCAGAAAATCACAGAAGTAAAACAATATTTTTCTGTGGTTCGAAACTCTGCCGAATTTATTAGCGTTTCGCTACTCGCTACTCGTATTTCGGAGCAGAAATTTGTATACTTCTCATAATCCTGAAGTTTCGATTTTCTAGAAATTTTGAAAGTAGCCAGATTTTTCGGAATTCTTGCAATTTTCTGAACTCCCAAATTTTTCGGGATTCCTGACAATTTTGGGGATTCCTGGCATTTTTCGGGATTCCCGACATTTTCGGGATTCTCGAAAAACTCGGGATCCCGCCCCGACCCGATGCAAAATTTCCCGACTTATCCCAACCCCCTAAAATCTCAATCCCGCAAACCACTACTATTTTATTTATTCCTAAACTTTATTACAATATAAAATTTTAATTATATGATTGCATTGAGCTGCCAATTCTTAATATTTATTTGGCTAGTAGGAAAGAAGTACTTCCCTTGCGGGGATGACGAAAAACCAGTCGCATTTTGTAATGTGACACTTTAAGCGGGTCCACCTGTGTGAAATTTTCAAAAAATAAAAAATTTTTCTCTCAACGTTTTTAACCTACTAAAGATCTACAAAATGTTGATAGTAAAAATCAATTTTCCAAATGATTATAAAAATTCCAGCATTTTGTAAATTTTCAAAATTTTAAGGAAATTCTCGGGTCAAACGAATTTTGAAATTCAGAAAGATTTTACTTTGTGTTATTGTTTCCGCAAAATTTGAATTGCATTAGATCTCAAGCCAAAGCCGTTTTGTCTGGAATTAATACAGCACGTATTTTATCATGACAAAATAATTATTCCATTAATACAAACTACAAATTATTATAATTTCTCCTCGATTTGTGGAATAATTCCTATCACGCATAGAAAATTTGCAGAGAAATTAATAGGAAAAATTCCATGCAGTGTATACGTTAAAAACTCTCATACTTTTATGGGAAATTCACCAAACTTTTTCAACAGTGTATCATGAACCAAAATTGCTATTTTGTAAATAAATTACTGAGTTTTTGTTATTAAATGAATTTACATTTTTTTTTATCATAATTATATTATTCAAATTGTGGTTAATCCAATAGTTGTGTATTTTCAAGTGGTAAATTTTAATTATCTTTTTTTTCTGTACTTGGAAAAGTTGTAAAAAAAATGTTGTAATCATAAATTCTTGAACAACAAAAGTGAAGTAAAATTTTCATTTTTTTTAATAACATGGCTCTGCTATGATTGATCAAGGATATTAACACTTTGTATATTGAGAGTAATTTTCTTGAAACAATATATATTATGCATACACTTGAGAAAAGGATAGGCCAAATTTACAATTGAAAGGATATCCTGAACGTAGAATTTTTTCAAAATAATGAAATATGCATTCATCGATTTTTCACTTATACATATATACGTCATCGCACTCAAATTTTATCTAAATATTATGAAATAATGTAGAATTATGATTGAAATATTGCAATAAACTTTTACATTATAAAATAAATAATATTGATTTATACATAAGATAATTATTTGTAATTTATTACCCAAATAATGTAATATTACATCAATAATTCGATATATAATACTATTTCTCATTGAATTCAATTTGATAACTGGGATTAAACAAATTGCAGATCAATTTATAAAGTGAATAAATTCAATAATACCTTAATCAAAACTTCATTGAATTTAGTGTATTAATAAAATTATTTTTATCTCATTTATTCATTGTCAATAATTCAGTATTTATTATTCAATTTTTTTAAGTAAAATAAACAACAAATTTATTTTAAACTTCGAAATTAATTATTATTATGATGATAGTAATGTAAGTAATTGAAATTATTGATTATTATTTTCTTGTAAAAATATGTTTAGCAGTAAGAATCGATTTGTATTTAAAAATAATTCTTGAAATTTTGAATCGATTTCGTACTTAGAAATTTTTAAATTTGAATAGTGTAGTTATTATACATTTCCATATTTTTTATTTTTAAGGGTTAAATGACAAATTGTATACATTTAATTTTGAAAATCATTATCTTCATAAAATATAAAGACGGTTTTCGTGTAATTTAATGTAAATTTTTAAATAAATTCATAAAATGTGGACAAAAATATAATGCATCAAATTAAAAACTACGTTTTGCTATGCAACATTGCCCTGAAAAATTCCAAAAGTAATCAAACACAAAAGTTTTGTTTTTTCGGAAAATAAACAACAATAATGGTTCATCATTATTTATTCAAAACACTCTATATTGTATTTTTTAAAGCACGAAGCATTTTTGAAAAAGGTATTTCATCCAATGTCAGCTGCTAAATCTATAGTCTCAAAATTTCATGATTTACACACAAACAATAATATGCCATTTTTTGATATTTACGTGATAAAAATGAAGGGGACGTAAGATTTTTCCTCATTTATTAATGTATCCTTATTCATTTTCATAGTAACTTGACAATTTTTTCCAATTCGTTTACGAAAATCAAACGTCAGCCAGCTTCATGCGTGCCCGAAAAATCAATGCGGCAACGTTCACTTATCACAAAATTCAGTTCATGCATTTTGAAAAGTATTAAATAAATTGTTTTATTAAAAATATTGTTTACAATGTTCTTATAAGAATTTAACTATGAATCTAGTCAAGTAACTTAAAAAGGTTGAGTTATTCTCTGAAAAAAAAAAAAAAAAAAAAAAAAAAAAAAAAAACAATAATTTGAAAAGCGCTCGGATTATAGTTGTCACATAAGTCGACCCCCTTAAGAGGATTAGTTTTATCTTTGGAAATTAAAGATGGATTTTTTTGAGAGACTAGAGCATTTAATGAAGATTTAATTGTATTTATTGAAAATCTTGATAAAAAGGAAAATCTTGACAATTCGTTGAGACCTCTACAACTTTTTAACATCATGATAGTTAAATATCTACTAATGTTAATAACCTGACGACGAATTTAAATTTAAAAATCTTTGTTAACTAACTAACAACACTATGATTTCGTTCATATTTCATGTAAAACGTTCAATATGGTTGTCATCTTGTTGTCAAAGAAATATATTGTTCAACGCGTCCAAGGGTTGACGAAGTTGTCAAGTTCATTCAAATTTTTTTAGGTTCAACATGAGACACTATAATTTCTGTTGGTCAAAGGTCTTTCTTGATTAGTCTAATAATTTGTTTAATTTTCTCAATTGATTCGTATTAATAATGCAAGTTCTAATTCCTATCAACCTGTGGCGGTACGACCTTACAAATTTTCTTGAGTTTTTTGCTCTAATTTTCTGTATAAAACAAAAGAGCACAGCTACATATGACCACTCGGACACAGATTGCAGCTGTCGCCAAAAAACTACTTACAAACAAAAATTAACGTTTTCAAATTGTAACTTTCTAAGAATGCAGTAATTCTATTTATTGGTTTGAGTTTATTATAATTCTAATAAATAAACAACATGAATTCACGATTTCGAAAATTTTTTATACAAAATATCCTGATCACAAATTTTGTTTAATCCTAAATTTTCAGTTTTACAGTTAAGTTACACAACAAAGAAAAGTGTCCTTGTCATTTTCGAGAGATTTTTACATTGCCAGATTAGAAACAAGGAGAAAATATTTTATTTACTTTTTACACCAGATATAAAGAAAGTTGACATTTTTTTATTCATGAGTGTGAAAATTTCACAGTTCTACAGTTTTACAATGAAAAAAAGGTTTCCTTGTCGCTTTTGATAGTTTTTTATTCTTTAGATATAATACTGTAGATATTAGATATTGAGATATAATTTTTTTTCGGCCGTCACTTTCGTAATTTCAGGACAGACTGAGACTACTCTCTTCAAATGGAATTTAGGGACTACGTTTTTCGTAATCTATGTACTAATTATTGCTTTTCCTTCGTGTATTTTTTTTTATATTCACACAAGGTGTTTTCACTATTTTCATTATTTTTGCGTGTTGTGAATTTTGACTGACGGTCAACAATGTATATATATACAATTGTTAGGAAAGGGTATATACACGTGAAATTAAATATACTATTTATTATTACTATTATTGTTGTTATTATTACAACTAGGAAATATTTTCTAAACATTGTACACAAGATTAAAAATACACAACTATTGGATTAGCCAGAATTTGAATAATATAATTATGATGAAAAAAAAAGTTGT
Organism: Platygaster robiniae; assembly: GCA_028476575.1. Taxonomy (NCBI): domain Eukaryota; kingdom Metazoa; phylum Arthropoda; class Insecta; order Hymenoptera; family Platygastridae; genus Platygaster; species Platygaster robiniae. The sequence continues at coordinate 42,077,006 of CM052021.1, forward strand.
AAATTTATTTAATAACAAAAAATCAGTAATTTATTTACAAAATAGCAATTTTGGTTCATGATCTGAAAATATAATTATACAGGCGGAATAAAAAAAGACGTACAGTAAAATTCCAAAAAGGTCATTGAGGAAGTTTCTTTTTTTTTTCAATCATCTTATTTAAATTTTAGGTAAGGTACAAAATAGTTAACAAATTTTGATCAGGGCATCTTATTCGTTGCTACACTGTTGAAAAAGTTTGGTAAATTTCCCATAAAAGTATGAGAGTTTTTAACGCATACACTGCATGGAATTTTTCCTATTAATTTCTCTGCAAATTTTCTATGCGTGATAGGAATTATTCCACAAATCGAGGAGAAATTATAATAATTTGTAGTTTGTATTAATGGAATAATTATTTTGTCATGATAAAATACGTGCTGTATTAATTCCAGACAAAACGGCTTTGGCTTGAGTTCTAATGCAATTCAAATTTTGCGGAAACAATAACACAAAGTAAAATATTTCTGAATTTCAAAATTCGTTTGACCCGAGGATTTCCTTAAAATTTTGAAAATTTACAAAATGCTGGAATTTTTATAATCATTTGGAAAATTGATTTTTACTATCAACATTTTGTAGATCTTTAGTAGGTTAAAAACGTTGAGAGAAAAATTTTTTATTTTTTGAAAATTTCACACAGGTGGACCCGCTTAAAGTGTCACATTACAAAATGCGACTGGTTTTTCGTCATCCCCGCAAGGGAAGTACTTCTTTCCTACTAGCCAAATAAATATTAAGAATTGGCAGCTCAATGCAATCATATAATTAAAATTTTATATTGTAATAAAGTTTAGGAATAGATAAAATAGTAAGATGATAAGATGGCGAATGACCCGACATGCACAACCTACGAAATAGTGTTTTTCATGAAAATCTTTCAAAGGTAAAATCTTTAATTTATTTCTAGCATTTCAACCATTTTCTAAAGACTTCAGCATAGTCAGTTTTAAGAAAAAAAATATCAGAGGAAGTTGCTATCTAAATTGTCCATTCTTTAAGCTTAAAAATAAACACGTTAACACTAAAATTATTTACCGATTTTTTCTCGTATTTTTGTATTTATAATGTCGGAATTGTTCATACAAGATAAAAAAATTAGTTTTTTAAATAATTTCGATTATTCAATTCCAGTTCTCGGAATTCGCAGATCCAAATCCAAATTCCTATAGAATTTAAATCCACTAATCTCTAATATTCTGCGTTGTTTTTCACTTTTGAAATTGGAAATAAACATATACCTCTGTAAATAATGATTTATTGAGATAAATTACACTCATAAATAATTAAAATTATTTAAAAAGTCGTTCAAAATTTTTTTAACAACAAAATACTAGTCTAGTATAGTGAATTGAAAATTTTTTTTTATTTTTACGACATAATATTCAAGTTTATTATTTAGTTGGTGACTTAATTATTCACAATATCGAAAAAGTAATTGAACATTCAATTTTGAAAAAATTATATGATACTTTTCATTTATTGATTTATTTTTGGTGCGAGTCCCGGCTACATAAATCTCGAATCTAAGTGTTCCTCGCAAATGTAGTAGATGGCGTCAGGTACAAAAATTGAGGACTTTTTTACGAAAAATTATTTAATATTCAAAAAACTAGGTTATAAACAAATAAAAAACTATAATACTTCTCAAACTATTTGAATTAATTATTAGAAACAATAATCATCTACGTATATTGAAAATAATGCTTTAATGCAAAAAAATATGTAACCAACGTTATTTGCTGTTGAAAACAATTTCTTGAAAGCAAAATTGATAAAAAAGTGTACCCGTCATCTGAAACAATAAAAAGTAAGAGAATTCACGAATAATAAAGTTTTTTATTTAAAAAATTTATCCATTAAAACTTTTTTTTATCACTTACGATTTGTTCAAAAATCCATTATAATTCTCTACAAAAAGACTTTCATGATACATTTTAAAAATTCAAAATAACAAACCTGCACATTTTTAAAAATAAATTTTCTCAAAAAAATCAAATTTTCGAAGTAAAACTTCTTAGGCGGCATTATCACTTTTCAGGAATGTTATTTATCCAGGAATGTAATTTATTCTTGAATATAATTTGCGCAGGGAGTAATTTCGGGATTTTACAATGTAAGATGTAAGACTAATATTTTCGATTACAGGGAGTAATTTTGAGATTTCGCAGTCTGTAACACTGTAAAAGTGTAAGAATGTCATCGATAGATTCGACTAAAAATGGCGAAGAAAATAAATTTTCCAACAGATTTACAGTTAAAAAATGAGAAAAATACAACACAGAAAAATTGAGGGATCTGTTAAAACTAAAAATCTATTCATCTGAACCTTGAAGAAAGCAGCATGAGAAGTTTGACTTCTAACGCGTGATGATTCAACAAGCTCCAATTTTTTATTGTAATTTTTACATTTTCCGGGTAATTTTGAAAAATAAACGTGAAATAAGAAAAACTGCCTAGGTAATTTCGTATGCATTCAAATTTCGAAGAATTCGTTACATTATTCAAAAAAATTCAAGAGAAAAAATCCTCGATCGCTGGGAACTTCTTATCGCATAAAATACCAATTAAGGTGATGGTATAAAACGATGGGAATAATTAAATTATCGAATAATATGCCCACAGCAAAAGAAATTCGAAAACTCTTTCAAAGGAAGTGCGGCATAATTAAGACTCTTAATTTTCTTAATTGTTCTCGAGTGTTCGTGCGATAGGTCGTGTTGTGCCTTTCATCCTTCGTGCGGGAGCCTTGTTGATCAGCCTGGTTCACTTTATCAATTTATTACTGATTTTTCTACGAACATTCAGTGGCGTAAGCGCCTAATGTATTCTACTGAACAATTTTTTTTTACGAGGAATAATTGTTTTACAGGAATACATATTTCCATTTTGTATAATTATTATTCAAATAAACATCTTTATTTAAGAATATTTTTCTGATTCTCGATCGAACAATAAAAAACCATTCGAGTTGATTACAGAAATTTTAACGGCAAAATAGAAAAATATCGTTTAAACAAGATTCTGAAAATTACAGAAATTCTTAAGTTTAAAGTTCAGTTGACCGATCTGATTTACTCGCAGTGACGTGAGCATAGAATTCATGTCAAGAAAATTTTTTTTTTCACGAAAATGAATTGTTGTATGTAAATGATTATCAATTTTGTATGAATATTGTCAGATTTGCAAAAATGTTAGAAATTTTACGAAAGAAAGTATATGAAATAAACATCTTTATTTAAGAATATTTTTCTGATTCTCGATCGAACAATAAAAAACCATTCGAGTTGATTACAGAAATTTTAACGGCAAAATAGAAAAATATCGTTTAAACAAGATTCTGAAAATTACAGAAATTCTTAAGTTTAAAGTTCAGTTGACCGATCTGATTTACTCGCAGTGACGTGAGCATAGAATTCATGTCAAGAAAATTTTTTTTTTCACGAAAATGAATTGTTGTATGTAAATGATTATCAATTTTGTATGAATATTGTCAGACTTGCAAAAACGTTAGAAATTTTACGAAAGAAAGTATATGAAATAAACATCTCCATTTGAGAATATTTTTTAAAGTTCAGTTGACCGGTCTGATATACTAGCAGTGACGTGAGCATAGAATATATGTCAAGAAAATTTTTTTTTCACGAAAATGAATTGTTATATGGGGATGATTATAAAGTTCGTACACTAAGAAAAAAATCTTGTACTTTTTGCCGTATATATTGCAAAAAGTACAATGTGATTGTACTTTTACAATAATATACTTTTCAAAATAGTATTGCAATTTTTACAATATCATTGTAGTTTTTACAATAATATTGTAAAATCTGCATTATTTATTTTACTTATTACAATATTATACAGTAAAACCGCTATAAATGTACAAATTACAATATGTATGCCAGTTTTTACTGTATAATATCGGAAAATTTTAAATCTTAAAATGCAAATTTCACTATACAAACTGTAATTTTTACCATACATGGCGAAGAAAATGAACTACGTTACTTTTATCTAGCTTTTTCGAAAACTGTATCATATTACAATATGATGTACTAGAAACCTAAAGAGTATACAAAAATATTGTAAAAAGAACCTATACAGATCTGCATACTGAAAAAGCTGCATGGAATTTTCAATAATCTGGATTAATAGGAATTACAATATGATATTGCAAAAATACAAGAAGTATAGTAGAAAAAGGAAGATGTATAAGAGTTTTTACAACAAAATATATCTATAACTACAATATCATTTGACAATATTTGCAATATGTTATTTTAAAAATCGATATATTATCTAGCAAAAAGTACAATATTTCAGAGTGATTCCCGTTTACTATACAGTATTGTAATAATTACTATATTTTTCTCTCAGTATATGATTATTTTAAGACTTACAAAAACGTAAAAGAATTTTACCAAAACAATTTTTGAATTGCATACCTTCACTCGAAAATAATCATACTTAATGTTGATCAAGAAATGGAAATAAAAAATTAGTGGAATAAATAATTGAAATCTCATAGATAAACACAGATTAAAAAAATATTTTTTACAGAAATGTGAATTGTGATTTGGAAAATATGAAGATAAACTGGTAAGGTTCTCAGAATTTCATAATTTCATAGATTTTAAGTTCAGAATTTGACTGGCCTAGTCCAATTTATCAATTATCTGTTAATTATTTTACATATTCTACTGAAAAATTTTTTCACGAGAATCGATCGTTTTATGGGACTAATTATGTGTTTTGTAAAATTATTTTGAGATTTACAAAAGGGTTAAAAAATTTTACAATCGTAATTTTCAAAATAAATACCTCTATTTGGAGATAATGATTTTTAATTTGAATCAAACAACAAAAATAAAAAATAAATCTTAGAATTCTTTATTTTGAGGGTCACAATAATGTTTTAGAATTATTCATTTTTTTTAATAAAAAAACCTTTTGAAATAATAATTTTTAATTTCAATGGCATAATTAAAATTAGAAATTATAGAAGATAAAAATCGAGATCTTAAAGTTGGAGAAAGAATCACCAAATGATTTTTTTAGAATATTAGTTAAAAGTGACCAATTTTTAGATTATCCTTAGAAACACAAAATTTTACAAAATTATAATTTTCATTAAAATTTACATAATTATAATTCATATAAATATATTTCACAAAAAAAATTTTTGTACGAAAATAAAATGTTTCACGAGAATAATCGTGAAATTTGCACAATAACATTGAGATTTTAAAAAAAGTTGATAAATCTATAAAAATACATTTTTGAATAAAAATTTTCAAAACAGTTTTTTTGAAGTTCAATAGAACAATGAAAATGAAAAATTGACAAGATTGTAGGAATCTCAAAATTAAAGATGCAATCGATCATTAATATCTTAAGATTATATGAATTTTAAATCGAAAAATTTGTTAGTGAACTCGCACATTTTTCAAAATTACATAAATAATGATAATTACATTTGACAAAATTTATCAATTTACCACTCATTTTTCTGTCTACCTTCAGTGGCGTAGGCATGAAAAAAATTTTACGAAAATAATATTTTTACCAGAATCAGAAGTTATACATTTCGCACGATTATTTTGAAACTTACGAAAACGTCAATAAATTTTAATATTGTTCGTTTCCAAATGAGATATCTTCCTTTAAAAAAAAGTTGTCTTCGATTTTGTAGTTGTAATCAAACAATAAAAATTGAAAATCAACGACATAAGTTACAAAAATATCAAAGCTGAAAACAGAACTAGAAAAATAAATTGTAGATGGAAGTGTCGACAAATTGTGTTTAATTTTAAAAAGTTTTGGAATTTATTTTTTGAAACGTAGGGATTTTTTTACAACACAGTTACGTATTTAATCGTATGTATAATGATATTATGAATGATTTATATTATTATAAATAGTATCGTTATCACAATTAACGTTTGTGAATATAATATAATAATATTATAATTATTATTATCGTACCTATAAAATACTAATAAATGATGACAAAGAAATGTAAGGTAAATCTTATTTACAATAGTTTAACGAGATTATTTTCGATATAAGCATTTCTAAATCTGCGTGAAAATGAAAAAAAAAATCATATCAAGCTGAAGCAAAATTCATTCGTTTCATTCATGTAAAAGTCGCAAAGTAAAAATGACGGAATTGCATGAATTTAAAGTAAATGTGACAATTTATATTGTAGCTCACGACTGCGTGAGTAAACACGTTGCATGATAATCACGCGACTTTTGATGTGCCTCCAACCTGCCGACTTCCAAGTCGTGAGTTTTATGTGAATCATTATTATTCGTGTGTATGTTTATGCACGCGTTTCAACAAATAAACGTAAAATTCAAGACATCAGACAGTCTAATAGATATCTAGAATTGAACGATTATTTAGAATTTTTTCCAAATCTGCGATTCAAAGTAATTTTCGTGCAAAAATGTGTAATTTATAGGTTTTCGAACATATCAATAGTAGTAACAAAAAAAAGTTAACAATTTCAACAACGTTTCATTCAGAACATGAAGATCATAAATCTTTTGAACACAAAATTTTCATTTTTCTTTTTAACAGAAGCTATGACGATATTTTTTTTTTATTCGTTAATTTCCCTATTCCATGGAAATATTTTTTTTTGCAGGGAGTTTAATTTAAAAGTTCTTATAAACAAATGTGCGAATTCAAAATACGGATTTTGAATACATACTAGAAAATTTCTCAACATATTAATTATGCAGTGAATATTGTTCATTGATGCAAAAAATTCTTGATTTTCACATTTTTTAATGAAAAATATAAAAAATCACAAATTTTGATGGTCACGAAATTTTTTTTTCACATTAATTCAATCCTTCGCCAAAACAATTTTTTTTATTTCTTGCTTTCCTTTTTGAATTTGCTTTTGGAGTGAATTTGGTAAAAATAGAAAAAAAAAAGTATAAGTAATTTATTATGTTCACAATTCAAAATGATTGACTTTCAATTTATTTATTTATCCAATGTGTACGTATTCCTACGGTATTCTAACCGAAATTATTTCATTGTTGAAGTTTTAATTGTTCAACTAAAAATTTCAAATTTCAAACTACATATTTACATATTGCGTGATCAAGTATTTCATGCGGAAATGCTAAATTTTGGAATATTACATTCCTGATAAAGTACGAATTTGTGGTCTTTTCTTGTTTCGCGTTGTAAAATAACGAAAGCTTACAGATATGCAATTATATAAAAAAAAATATGCAATATATGAGATGAACATGCATAAACATAATATATTGAAACTAAATTTTTACTTTAAATACTGCTATTATTCATAATTTAACTTGTTTTTACATGATTTTTTGAATTTTTTTTAGGAAAAAGAAAAACTATACTCGGTGTATCGATATTCATTCTCAAGATAATTGTTATTTCCTTTTTTTTCGGCTTCTATTATATCAATATCAAATATCGATACATTTAGTCTGAAAATTTTTCGATAAATGCTACTACCTGTGTAAAAAAGAGTTTTTTAGACTAATTCAGAGTCGCTAGCAATGAAAATAACTGTCATTTATTTATCCAAAGAAGCCTTTTCAAAATATTTGCAAACAACATTTTTCACCTTTTTTTAAAGTTATTTCCAGAAACATCGAGAAAAATCGAGTCTATATTTGAAATACTCTCTTAAAAAAATTTGAAATTTTAAACATTTTTCATAGACTCCCTCTTGAAATCGTGTTTGAAATTTCAGGGGCACGTATATGAAAAAGATTACAAAAAGGTTCATATTTGATTTATTATTTTTATCTTAGACATAATAATTCTTAATATTTTTTATTATTATCAATTTAAGATTAAGAAACTAAATATTTGTATATTTGAAAATATATTGTGTATATGTATAATTTTCGTTGTACAATTGATGTTACAAACAATAAAATTTTTTTTTTTTTTTTTAATGAAATCGCTGTTAAAAACGAGGAAAAATTTGCTCCAAAAAATGTATTATGTCGAAACCCACATGAATTTGAAAAGTTTGAATCAATAGTTTAATGAGAAATCATTTTGAGTAAAAATTTATTTATTTATTTATTTATAGTAAATAAATGACTGAATAGATAAATAAGTAATATATTATCAGAACTACAACGATTTTTTCGTACTCTTTGAATTTTTCTACTTGTAGTTTTGAATATGCTGATGGTAAAAAAAAATCAGAGAATAATAGAATTTTTGTGAAACTAGAAAGCACACATTCCATTTTCCTAAAATCTATCAAAATTATGTATAAAAATGATGTCAGCTCTATAATAAACAAAGATTTCAATTTCATAGAAAGTTGAATAATTTCATAGAGAGTGTCTATTTTTTTTCAGAGATTTATTCGTAACTTTACAATAAAATTTCTTGAAATCTGCTTCAAAGACAATCTCTTAAATTTAATAGAGAAATTTCTAAAAGTGTATTCATAAATTATTCAAAAGTAATAATTGTTTGCTTTTCAGCAATATCCTGTTTTTGTTAATCGAAATTCTAGTTTCTGAGTTATAGATGTTGAAAGTCAACAAAAGTGCATACATAAACATGAGTCAGGTCCCATCAAGTTCAAAAAATGCCCTTTTTAACTTCAAACTCCTAAAACTCACAAACTACTATTCCGATTACCTAAAACAGCATACCATCCTAAATCCAATAAGTACACCTTTCAAATGACATACATTTTACCCCAAAAAAACCGGTCGTTCTTCATGATCCTCGCAATAACTAAAAAAAAAGGCCCACAAAACACAACTTTTCCTCTAATATTTTAACAACACTTCCTCGTACAAGTAAATGACGGTCATTTCCGTACTCAGCGCCCCAAAATTACTGTAAAAAACACTTTTTCCCCAAGGTACACAATTCTCCTAAACTACTGTACTAATCCCGGCCTCGAGTTAAGACGAGTTCGCAGCCACGTCGCCATCCAGTACCAACGGCGATGACGCCGATTATTCGCACTGCCTCCCCTCCCCTCCCGATATTTTTTGCTATCGGAAATCTCGCGCCGCGGCGTCAGTGCCGGGAATCGGGAGGGCGCTACGCCACGAATTATGTAAGTCGTTGGTCCCCTTTTGCAATAGCGGGCCCGTTCTCGGAAGATCCGTGGATGGAGGATCATCGGGAGATGGGGGAGGGTAGAGGGGGGGGAGGGGTGGATTTATCCCGCCGACGACGCCGACAAGATATGCGCGCCGCCGAAGGAAGACTGAGAACGTGCCAGGGCGATGCGATGGAAAAGAAGTGCAACGGGCCCAACGGGGTAAGATGGGACCCAGAGGGAAAGGAGTGCAGAAAGACAGAGAAGGGCGAAGATAGAGTGAGAGAGAGAGTGAGAGAAGGGAAAAGGGACAAAAGACGGACTTATAAAAGGGGCCCCGGGGAGGGTGGGGAGAGAGGGAGGGAGGAGGGGGCAACACCGCCGACCACCCGAGAGAGGAGTTGAGGACGATGCAAACCGCCGGCGCTCCGCGAGTGGAGACTTTGGGGGGTCCCTTATCTTTCTCAAGTCCATCCGGGACTTATCCAGGGTCTTACTGTTTAACCCGCTGCATCCCATTATCAAGTCGCGGGGCCCGTGCTGCTGCTGCTGCGACGAGCTGGCGCGGAAATCCTGGGAACCGGACATTCGCGGGGGCGCCCGTGTCCGGGCCCTTCCATCGGGGTTTTTTTTGGGCCTTAGGGGGGTTTTTCGAGGCGTCGGGTGGGGGGTCACGGTGGTTTGGGTGGGGGTTGAGGTCAACGAATGTCACTGCTCAGAAAGGAGTTTGTGCTAAATGTTATTTTAAGAATTTTGCTGAAACATTTATGAAATTTTGCTGAACTAGATTGAAATTTTAGAAAGTGATTGTATAAAGCACATGCTGCTGTATGAAAATTGTGTAAAATGTTGTAATAGAAACTGATGATTCTCCAAGGAATTTGGAGATTTTCTAAAAATTACATACATAATTTATACAAAACTCGGAATTACTAAGGTTATCGTCAGCATAATGGTATTTATTGCATTTATTATTCCTAAATTAATTTAAATTTGTGAAAAATTTCTAATACATTGCAATTGACATAAGAATTTGTTTTTTACTTGACCAGGGCCGTAACTAAGCATGTGCAGGCGGTGGGGCGCACCAGGGCCCCCGACTCTGAGAGGCCCCCGTAGAATATTTTTTTTTCTAGACATTTTTTTCAGAAAGCATTTCAAAGCATGAACTAGCAAAGACCATTGATGACCTTTTTTTTTAAAAATAAATTTTACTTTCTTATAGAAAGAGCCCCTGTCACATTTGAAGAGTCTCCTAGGGAATCTTTCACAAGGGCCCCTGAGATCTTCGCTACGGCGCTGCACCTGACCCAAATAAATTTTAAGTATAAAATATGTGAGCATGATCCCAAAGGTAGAGGGAGGGGGTGTCTTGAACCCGATACTTGAATCTGATGAATAACGCAAAGAATAAAACTGCATTAAGAATAATTAATAAACATTTAGAGAAAATTTAGGAGAATTCCCATTAAATACATTAAAACTTCAAAATTACTAGTGTTAACACTTTGTGAAAATATTATACCTATACAGTGAAAATTGAACAGTATAACCATTTTAAATTATAGTTCCCAATCAAATTTCGAAATATCTAGAATATATTCATGGAAACTGAACATACATAAAATTATCAATTCTACTAATAAATAAATAACGAGACTGTTAATCAAGGATTAAAATTCAGAAGCAAAGAAATTTGAAAAACATAAAAAATGATAAAAATAATTTTGGTGTATAAAACTTGATAATTGCATGAATATTTTAAAATTCAAGTTTCTCATCAGATTTTCAAGCATGCTGATTTATATATAAAACTTCGAAATTCATCGTATCTTTACTGCATAAAAATTAAAAAATAACTGAAAATTAATCCGTATAAAAAGTAAAATGAAGTTTTGAAGGAAATTCGTAAGTATTCTGATTTACACGTAAAAACTTTATATCAACTAATGTTTTTACTGTACAAGAATATGATGCATAGTAAAAATTGAATTGTAAACAAACTTTGAATAAGAGTTCCCTATTAAATATTTAAGTTTATTTTTAAGAACTGAATATATCGAAAATAGCAAATTTCACAACGTAAAATAACAAGACTTTAAATATAAAACTTCAATGAAATTTACAAACTGTAAAATAAAATATCAAAAGTTCAAATTGAAGTATATTTTCACTGTATAAAAATATAGTATACAGTTACACTCAAACTGTATGAAAATTCGTAATCAATAATTTTAATGAAGTCTCAAAATATAAAAATTTGTGATAGGAACTGTAAGGAACCAAAATGTGAAACTTGAAACTGAGCATCTCAATTCCAAATTTATACCAAAATACGGAAATCATTGCATGAAAATCCAGATAGATTAAGTAAACTGTGTAAAAAAAGTGTCCAAGTAATTTTTTAAGTATGTACGTTACGTACACATTAAACGTCTAATTCCCTCACATTTTCACTTTTAAAAAATTTATCTAGGACTCCTCATATCATCCCAAACTATCCAACGTAATAAATAAAATCAAACGTCCCTAAAACTTCAAAAACATCACAAATTACGAAATCTTCAAACTCGACATCAATAATCTCAAAAAAAAAAAAAAAAAAAAAAAAAAAATATCTCAAATCTAAAACTAGAACACAATCTCGTTGTTCGGTAGAACTGTTCACTTGAACCAATTACTTACTTACTCAACCATTTACATTCAATATTGCACGTCACATCAATCACACGTTCGCATTACATATTAAAAAAAAAAAAGCAAAAACCTAACACTAAAAAAAAAAAAAAATACCTACTTTACAAAAATTGTAGATCACCCAGCGAATACACGAGAGCTGGAAACGAACTTAAACAAAAGTCACGCGAACGCAGCCGCGAATATGTTACATAATTATACATATACATATATACGCCGTCTGCAATTATATAAACTTTTCTGCTATTCGATTACAGGCGAAAGATTTGTCGTTCGCCGTCATTTTATCGACGACAGGCTAATTGAACGCCGTGTCACGGCGTAACGAGAGTCGTCATTTCGCTGTCATGCGAAATGATACTTCGGCTGCAACATTCGGTACGACCATTGCAGTTCGCCGTGACTTTTATTTAATCTGCAAAAAAAGGAACCGCGCAAAAAAAACGACCGTAAACTGGCAATTTTCTCTTCAAAGTTGTCACCCTTCGGACTCCTAACCCTCCCCCCCCCCCCCCTTCCCACCCACCTCGGGGATTCGTTCAACAAATTTGTTTGCAGGCATTACAAGACGAAATTTTGGGTTCTTTCCAATTTTCGTAGAGTGGTATATGAAATTTTTGGAATATATTGGATAATATAGGGGAGAATAATATGTAATATAGGGCATTTCGGGCCAGTGCGAATAAGTGAAAAATGTAATATTGAACAAATTTGAAAACATCCTATGTCACGTCCAAGAGAACTACTTTACTGACGTAATCTGGTCGATTTCACGTCTAACGTATTATGTGTAGAGGAGTAAATGCGTTTTCTGACACTAAAACAAAATATCTTTGTTATTGAACTTAAGCGTTTGTTGCTTACCAGGAACTGCAACACAACAAAAAAGGTGAGTGAATTTACTTCATGAAAGCCTTGGAACACATAGCATATTCTGATTCAAACTGTAGTTTATCGGTTAAATCTGTTCATAGCGAAAATCCAAAAAATTCGTGTCAGGTTATTTAAGGACTCAGGTGCAGATGATGCAACAACTTGCCGAAAAACAGGAATAATTTAGGCGCATAAAGAAAAAGCTAACACAAAACAAAAACCCACCAAAAAGATTGGCAAAAAACTAATGAAAAAAAAGATTCAAGCACAGTGAAGAACCCAACAAGGAAGCAACCATCACGCAGAAGACGTCCAGCGACATATCAGGCAGAATCCAGGGACGATGATTACATAATTTACATATGACAATATTCTGCTAGTATTTGAGAAGATAAAGTATGAAACACTAAATAAGCCTTGAAAACATATCCTTCAATTATTATGACATTTTTCCACACTGAGAATGGTAAATTGTCATCACAACGAACATATCCTGTTATGAACGATATTGTAAGCTCATCATCAGAATCTCACTGGATTCTGCTATCCACAATATCAGATTGCTGCTGCAACAATACGCGTATTCTTGCGAGTATATTGTCACATGACTATCCCTTACTCTTATGTGAACTTCATTGAATTGTCGCTCCTTTACTGCATTGCGACTCTAAGTATACATCACCTTCTATGGACAATCTTGTATCGTTCTCTCAAGGATACGCGATGATCGTTACAGTAATGGAAACAAAACATACACTTATAGTAGTAACGCAATATATTGTCAAAGATGCAAAAGCAATTGTCTCTCCGATCCAGTTTAAACATTTCTTTTATTCACTTCATACAACCTTCAAGCTTTTGGCCATCTTTTAGGTCCTTTTCAAGAACTATAATACGAAACACCGAAATTCTCAAATACGATTCTAAATCTTCATGAAAGCCTTGAAACACATGGCATATTCTGATTCAAACTGTAGTTCATCGGTTAAATCTGTTCATAGCGAAAATCCAAAAAATTCGTGTCAGCGTATTTAGGGACTCACAGGTGATGCCACAACTTGTCGAAAAACAGGAATAATGTAACCGCAAAAAAGAAAAAGCTAAGACAAAACAAAAACCTACCAAAAAGATTGGCAAAAAAAAAATGAAAAAGAAGATTCAAGCACAGTCAAGAACCCATCAAGGAAGCAACCATCACGCAGAAGACGTCCAGCGACATATCAGGCAGAATCCAGGGACGATGAATAAATACTTTACATATGACAATATTCTGCTAGTATTTGAGAAGATAAAGTATGAAACACTAAATAAGCCTTGAAAACATATTCCTAAATTTTTATGACATTTTTTTCTGCTTACAAACATACATGTCCCGGATTTCCCCGGTATCGAGATAGTTAGAGAGGATGTGCAGCACTTTTTACTATCCACCAAATATTACTTACCGCGTCTAAAATAAAAAATTATGTATGCAGGGTTTATTAGAAAGTGGTTGAAGCTTCCGGAAAATATAGGTTATTTAACAAAAATCATTTCAATGAATTCGTAAAAATTCACAATACAAAAAGTTTCTTAAAATGCTCCGGTCACGCATAATATATGATATATAATGTATAATATATAATATAGTACCTATTGTGTAATATAATATAATATATAAAATGTAATACATATAAGATATAATACGTACTATATATATATATATATATATATATATATATATATATATATATATATATATATAATATCTGTGGCTTCCCGCCATAACTGAGTAAGTTACTTCTGCCATAAGGCTCAGTTTACATGATACTCTGATAAAATTTTAAACGTTATGGCACAAGTGACTTTCTCGGTTATGGCGGGAAGCCACGGATATATAATATGTAACATATAATACAAAGTATTTAATATGCAATATATATTATGTAACGTATAATATTTAATATTTATTATCTAAATATAGAATGCATTGGAAATGGAAAATGGCCGTTTTCCAAATTGGTTTTTCAGTCGTGTTATCAAATTGGGCAATAAGTGGGATTTTCACTTTAAAATCCAATTGGTTTGCATCATTGAAAAATTTTCCCGAAAAAAGTATATTAGAGGTTAGGTTAGGTAAAGTTAATTAGTTTCAAAATCAAACTTAGTAACCTAACCTAACCTAACCTAACTAAACTTTCAATAGTAAGAATATAAGAAATTTCAATACAAAAACAGAACAACATAATAAGAGTAAAATATAAAATTCAACTATAAATAATTGAACTGGTATAATCAATTGGTAAATTAATTAGATCTTACTTGAAAATCCAAGTTCGTTTCAATTTAGACATTTTGTCAACATTTTAGATAGTAAAAAAACGTACTACGTCACAAATACAAAAGGTTTTTACTTGAAAATGTAGTTTTTTTATTTGGAAATGTACTTGAATTTCCAAGTGGAAATCCAATTTATTTTCTAATTAGAATATCTATTGGAAAACTAGTTGCAAATTTTCTCCAGGGCAGCGTTACAATGAACAATAGTATGACAGTCAATGTCTGGATTTTCGTAAGTGAATGTTTCATACTTTTTTATGTCATATCACTATATTTATTAATGATTAATAATAAGTGCCATCCTAATGCATGAATTGGTTACATCAATAAATGAGCACTAAAATTAAGTTAATAAACATTGAAAAATAACACTTTTTTCATATTATTACAAACCGATAAAAACGTATATAAAAAATAAAATATGTTTGAAAAATATAGGGTATAATGATAATGGAATGTAATTTATAATGAAAAATTTTATAATAATTTATTTCGATAATAGGAATGCGAATATTTCTTTAGATTGTCATATGTTTATTCTACTTCATTACATGATAATATGGAAATTTTATTAATATTAGAAGAATATGAATTTGGAATAAATATAGTCAATAAGCATAATGTAATAAAATAGAAAAATATTTCAAAAGAGAAATTATTGTCGTATGTTTAGATATATTACGTTATAATGAATTTAATGAATATGTATTCAACTTTTATGATGTATATAACGAATGAATACAATTATACGTAACACAAACTCAAAAATGTATATTTAAGATTTTACATTACAACAAAGGATATGTTCGGTCAAAATTAGGATTTAATATATTTATAATAATATATAATTTTTATTTATAACTGTTCTTCGTAAATTATTGTGATTGTGGTAATTTCAAAAAATACTTTAACCTGTGAACGAACTTTTTTCACGTTTCTGCCTGTCGTTAGAACAAAAGTAAAAAATTGATTTACTAAATGAATTTCAGTAAGTGAATGTCGTCTTTGATTATTTTAGACCCAAGTTTTCATGAAATAAACTACTAGATTCTTACTACTTGCCAGAAATTCTTCCCTCACAAGGTAAATGAGCCCTTTTTCACCACGGACAAGTCAAGTCCGACTATTTCAAACACAAAAAAGGGACAATGCAGAGAGTGCACCCTCTGTCGGAAAGAAATCTTTGGTTGTAAAAACCAAATCTTTGGGTGTGGTTACCAAAGTATATAGTAAAATACGGACCCACCAAAGTTTTGGCTGTGGCTACCAAAGTCTATGTATGAAGTTAGTTTAGAAGTGACATCCAATACTTTGCGTTTCATTCCAATTGCGCTTTTGGCATTGTACAGAATATTCTGTTTGAAGGAAAACAAGTCTTTCGATCACAATTCGAAAATATTTTTTATGATTTCCTTTCCTAATTTTTCGCAAACAAAAAGACTTTTTGCGTAATATCTAAATCATCATGTGCGTTGCTCAAAAAATACTTCAGACAACCCAATACTTTGGTAGTTATAAAACAAGGATAATAGAATGCCATAAATAATATTTTTTTATTTTCATATAAACTTCAGGTAAAAAGACTTGAATGGAGGATGAATTCTCAAGTTGAAGGTTACTTTGAGGATTCTGATCTTCAATTTCGTGAAGGTGTTTTTTTACAAGGTTGGGATACTGATGCTTTCTACAAAATACACAAAAGTCTTAATGATTCCTGCAAGCTATTGCAAAGAAATTCCCAAATTTCTCTTTCCATAATGAAAAAAAAAAACAAAAAAAAAAAAACACTTCACGTACGACACAGCCACTGACAGCCACAGGCAAAAAGGCACAGCCACGCACGCGCACATAACCAAAAATGGTGAAGAACAACCACATGAAGAATCTAACCACTTACTATAGGTGGCTCTTCAACGTACTTTAGGTATGATTACCAAAGTCATGGTCGTCGTATTCAAACATGATAAGTTACCTAAGTTTGTGTAAGGTAACCAGAGCAATGTAGGTGTCTTTACCGTACTGAATAGATACGAAGAGCAAAGTTTGGAAGTCATATCCAAAAACGCAATACCATGACATTTTGTCGTTACATCAACATGAAAATGATACACGGAAAAAACGGAAATGTTACAGCAGCCCAAATTTAAGCTAAATCAGCACAACCGTCCAGGTTAATATAGGCACAACATTTCTATTGTGCTGAGGTAGCACGAACTTTCATGCTGCAATATACATGCTGCAGTAGCATACACTTCTTGCTGATTTAGCATTAAAAAAGTGCTCGAATTTCATACATGGTTGAGCATTTTTAGCAGAAAATACTTACTCATTTACTATATTTTTTATGTTTTTACGTCGTTTAAAACATGCTCGAGGAGCATAGATTCTGAGATAATGTAGTACGACTGTTCTTCAAGCCATATATAGTTTTTCATGCTAGGGCAGTTATTACTCCAAGCGCTTGTAGCTGACAAAATAAAAAAGTGATCTACTTTTTTCAACTGTAGTTATTTAAATAGTTTACTTATTAAGATTTATTTTTGAGCTGTGTGTAGGATGGGACTGTATGAGACTTAGGAATCTTAATATATTAGTGTGGCGTGGGATTTGTAAAAATATGGCGCTCAGATTTGAAAATTTCGCGCTACACGAGTTCTTGTGCTACAGCAGCTTGAAACTTTGTGGAGTCAGCATGTTTAGTTTGGGCGTGCCAACACACTTAGTCATCTTTGGATGCTAGATAAAGTGTGTTCTGCAATCTAATTTTGCTGTGGCGGAGCAGTCAAAAGTTGCGACTTTCTGAAAAGTGTTTATATTGCTTTTTCAACAACACAGAACATAGTGGACGAAATAACCCGTGCTAGCTGATTCACCAATTAACATTGTTGATCTAGCATGTTCTACTAGCTGCAATAGTACAACCAATTCATCTCTGGCTACCAGATAAAATATGTTCTGATACCTAATCTTGGTATTCTGTAGCAGCCAAAAGGTGCGACATTCTGACAAGTTTGCATATGCTTCATAAACAACAAAAAATATGGTGGACGAAATAAACCGGACTTGCTTTAATATCAATGCATGTTGCTGATCCAAC
Organism: Platygaster robiniae; assembly: GCA_028476575.1. NCBI lineage: Eukaryota > Metazoa > Arthropoda > Insecta > Hymenoptera > Platygastridae > Platygaster > Platygaster robiniae. The sequence continues at coordinate 42,095,110 of CM052021.1, forward strand.
AAATTCTACTAGCTGTAATAGTACTATTCTGGCAGAACATCCGAGGTGTGCGGCTATAACGAAACCCTTTTTTTCCGTGTACAATGACAAATCGTTCAGATGGGATACACATGTTTTTACAGTGTCACAACCAATCAGCCTCTAACCAAAGTTTTTTTTCTCACTACACGCAAAAAACTGGTTGTGTTGAATCAGCCAATGGCACTTGGGCTGCCAGATTTATGCTACTGTAGCTTATAAATGTTATGAATTAGCAGCAATTAGATGTGCTGAATGAGTCAACGGTAAATGTGCTGAATCAGCAACATCAACTGATGCTGCAACGCAAATATGTGATGCTGCAGTACAAAAATATAGGTTAATATACGTGCAACGATTTTTTTCTGTAAGTGCAGCACATATTTTTTAGTTGCAGCTTCAAGTATAACTGCTCGTATAGCACACTCACTAGCTACTTCAGCACACTTACTAGCTAGAGTAGCATAAATCTGGTAGCTGCTCATTTGCCATTGGCTGGTTCAGCACAACAGTTTTTTGCGTGTACTAAAGCATTTTTTTCCGTGTGGGACTAACACCCGTGTCAATTATTCTACATATGATTTTTGTTTCTTTCCTTTATATTATGAGTATTCGGGTCACGTACCCGAGTTTCCAGAAGAAACACGATTCCTCAGAATCCTCAGGTGTCAAGGCGAGGGCCACGTTGCGATTATTTTTCGCGAGTGAGCATGAGCCTCGGCGGCGCCCCTCACGATTTCGCGGCGCATAACTGGGCCCTCGCGCTATCTGCCATCTTCCCGGACGTGCCGGTAGTGGGAATCTTCAAAAGATTCAAAACCTTCTTCAAAGCCCGAAATTCGCGAAAAACAAAAATAAAAAAGGTTGGGAAAAAAGTGAGAAGTAGTATCAAGGGGCTACAAACACTTGCGCTCGAGAAATAAAGCGCATTTTCACCATTTTTTTCTAGAAAAAATAAACAATATTTTTTTAAAAACTCAAAGCTGATTTATGTATTCATGTCCCAAGGTATTCTCTGAAATTTTTCAGAAAAAAATTTTCGTAATTAAAGTCGTAGCGGCCGTTGTGACAAAATATATTTTTTCCGACACCGCGCGCGGTGAGTATGATAAAAAAGGAACTGTTCATCTGTAATGCAAAAAACAACAAAAAACTCTAGGCTATACCTTTACGCTCTGCGTGAACGAAGGATTTCGCTAAATTAATATTTTTACGAAAATAGTACTCATTTTCCTAAAAAACTCTGTGTGGTGAGCCATAATAGAATTTTTACCATAGATTAGGTGCAATATCAAAATCAAATTCTCAAATATTAAGAAAATCTGTAGAAAATTGCCCAAGTGCAAGTACTACCTTCATTTTGAGAGCTTGGGATGGGAATTTATAGTTTTTATGCAATTAATGATTATGGTAGACGAGAAAATTGTAAGGGAAAAAAGGAATAGTATAAAATAAGTTAGATAAATTTTTTTGATTTTGGAACTTTTATGTGTTTGATATTTTTCGTTCGGTATGTTTTCATGATTTTTGAATTGGAGCCATTTCAGTAATGAGATTTGCAGAATAATGGGAATTTCGAGGGGTTTAGATGAAAATGATTATGACAATGGTAGACGAGATTATTTAAATAAAATGGAAATATTGCAGAATATAATTAGTTACTAGAAATTTGGAAAATTTAAGAATTTTGGAATTTCTCCATCGAGTAATGATTTTCAAATCATTTTTCTAATAAAATTTTGAAAATGTCAGTTTCGAAGGATTTGGATAAGAAATGAGAATCCCGATGGAAATAATGAGAAAGACGGTAGTGTACGGAATAGTTCAAAAAAATGGATGTTGCAGAATTAATTAGATTAACTTACATTTCCGAACATTTAGGTATTTCAGGGTTTTTCGATGAATATATTTTTGTTTTTTCAATTTGAAGTCAAGTTTGTAAACAAATTTTGAGTATGATGTTAGTTTTGGAGGATTTTGAATAAAGAATGAGAATTTGTATGGAAATGATAGTAATGGCTATGGTACACGAGATAATTTGTAGGAATAAATGAATATACATGTTAAGTAAATGACCTGCCCAAATTTTAAAATTTTGTAATTCTTTGATTAGGAATATTATTATGATAATATAATAAAAGTCATTTTTGTAATGAAATTTGAATAATTTCCATATCTACGGATTTGGATGAGGAATTAGAATTTTGATAAAAATGACGATAATAACTTTGGTAAACGAGATGATTTGAAATTAATTGATAATTTCAGAATATATAAGTATTTTGGGATTTTATCGTTGGATATATTCCCATGATTTTTCAATCTAAGTCATTTTTATGAGGAAATTTTGAGAATGATGTTAATTTTTAGAGATTTGGACGAATAATTAGAATTTCAATGGAATTGACAGTACCTAATGACAATGGCAGACAAGATAAAAAAAATAAAAATCACAAAATAAATTGGTACAATTTTATTAATAACTTTATTTTGGCATTTTTAAAAAATTAGGAATTCTTCCGTCGCGTAGATTACATATCTTAATTCTAAATCGAAGTCATTTTTGTAATGAAATTTTGAGAATAATGTTAATTTTAAATGGTTAGGATGGAGATGAGAGTTTTGATGGAAATTATGACAATGGCAGACAAGAAGAAAAATAGTATATTTCGTATCAAGGCGCAGAAATGAGCGTTTTTACGAGTGCGAAGTTTTGCGAGCGAGCTTAGCAAGTGAGCAAATTGCACGAGTAAAACGCGAGTTTTGATGCTCCTTGACACCAGAGATATTTTTCACGCTCGCAGCAAGGAAATTACTTAGTCTTTTGTTTACTGTTGTGTCGTGAAAAGATGAGTTTCTCTGCCGCTCGACCTTCGAGCGGCATAGAAAACGGTGAGAAGGCGCGCGGCGAGAACGAGTTTTTCACGGGACAATAGTAAACACAAGAATAAGTGATTTCCGTGCTGTGAGCGTGAAAAATTAATATTGTTTGATAAGTTAAATTAATTACTTGGATGTGAAGTATTTATAATAACTTATCTTCTATTCGATCATTTTGGAACCATATTCGATCAATAATCCAGTTTAACATCTCTTTCATTCTAGCTTTCGGCACTTTATTCTTGTCCTTTTCAGGAAACTGAATTTACAATAATCAAAATAATAATGAATACAATTTCAAATTAATCAATAACAAAATCATCATAACATCATTCAATCTACTTACATCAGAATATAATTCAGGTCAACAATATCTCATGTGTAAAATATTTTGTCATTTTTATAATATTGAATCAATAGGAATAAAACAATATGTCGTCACAAGAAACTTCATCCGTGGTTAATACACGTCTACAAAATTACCTTAGTTTCCTTTTTTTTTTATTGAAAACGAATCGATAAGAATTCATATCACGTTATCAATCAATTGATTGAATATGGCTCCAAAATGATCGAATAGAAGATGAGTTGTTAAATAATAATGGAGCGTTGAAAAAACAAAAGTTAAAGTACGTATGTTGATAAAAATCTTCCAAAAATTTCTGAAACTGCTAAAAATGTAATAAACTTTGGATTCTACAGCACCAAATTTCAGAATTATGTAACTATGTAATATATTTCTACGTAGCGATATACAGCATTATTATCATTAATACACAGGTATCTATAAAAATACTAAAAACCAATGGGACTGCTAAAAATTCAACATACTTCGAATTCTGGAGTACGAAATTTCAGAAATCTATGCAGATATGTATAAAAATACTAAAAAAAGCTTACAGCATTCTATGAAAAATCATATTAAAAAAATTTTTTAGGAAAATTTACATAATCAGTAGGGTTTCACTTATTTTGACAATGTTGAAATTTTTTCCTTCCAGGCCTTAGATCAATCAATATACAAAAAAAAATGTTCTGTAAAGTTTCAAATGAATCGGACATGATAAACCCGTGCCACAAAGCGACTGAAGTTTTAAATGGGAATTACGTGTACTTTTTCCTTGATTTTGTTGAATAGACATAACTTTTGCAAAAGTAATGATTTATGCTTGAAATTTGGCAGATTTTGAGTAAATAATCTAACGTTCAAAACAAATTTTTTTTGTATTTTTCTATTGCTGTTATCTACATTTTACGAGCGTTAAAAAAAAACAAGTTTGGCTTAATTTCATGTATTTTTAAATTAACTCCCTTTAAATGTTTGTAACTTGTAAAAAATTTGTTATAAACTTTTGAAATTTGGCAGAATATGAGTTAATTCCAAAGAACATGAGCTTTTTTCGAAAGTCTAACATGAGTTTTTCAAAAGTTACAAATAGGTTAAGGAAACAAATGAAGATATACTTGAAATTAAGGGAAACATGTACTTTTTGAGTGCTTGTAGAATATATGCAGATTTAAGCAATTGAAAAATCTAAAAACGCACTGAGAAAAAAACCTTGTGCTTTCTGCTGTATATATTTTAAAAAGTACAATATTATTGTACTTTTTATAATAATATTGCAATTTTTACAATATCATTGTAGTTCTTACAATAATATTTTTAATTCTGCAATACTTATTTTACTTATCACAATATTATACAGTAAAACCGCCATTAATGTACAAATTACAATATGTATGGCAGTTTTTACTGTATAATTTCAGAAAATTCAATATTTTGAAGTGCAAATTTAACTGTACCAACTGTAATTTTTACCATACATGGCAAAAAAATGAACTACATTACTTTTACTCAGTTTTTTCTAAAACTGTATCATATTAGAATATAATGCACTTGATACCTAGAAAGTACACAAAAATGTTGCAGAAAGAACCTATACAGAATTGTTTACTGAATAAACTGTATGGAATTTTCAAAAATCTGGATTAGGAATTACAATATGATATTGCAAAAATACGAGAAGTATAGTAGTAAACGAAATATGTAGAGGAGTTTTTACAACAAAATGTATCTATAACTACAATATCATTTGACAATATTCACAATATGTTATTTCAAAAATTGATACATTATCTGGCAATAAGTACAGTATGTCAGAGTGATTCTCGTTTACTGTACAGTATTGTAATAATTACTATATTTTTTTCTCAGTGCGTTTGGTTCTTAACGTTAGATTGTAAAATTACTTTCTGCCAAATTTTGAAAGTCTATCATAAGTTTTTTTAGAAGTTACAAATATGTAAAGAAAATGAACTGAGAAATACCTGAAATGAAGGCGAATTTGTATTTTTTTTTTGCTTGTAAAATATAAATAACAGCGATAGAAAAATCGAGAAAAATTTGGTTGTAAACGTTACATTATGTACTTAAACTCTGCCAAATTTCAAGCACAAATCATTAGTTTTGCAAGAGTTATTGAGCAAAATGATCGTTTGGGCAGGAATTAATCGATTTTTTATCCGAATACTCATATTTTGCGTATCAGTTACTACACGCATTACCGTATCATAAGATCTGTTTTGTCAATTAATCGAATGGCTAATAGTTCACATCGTGATGTCGATTTGTTTTTTACTTCATTGAATGAATTTGTATCAATTGCGACTACGTTTTTTGTTGATGATACTATTGTTTAATTTTTCTCACTTTTACTGTGATATTATTGTTATTATTACTGTAACATTTTCAGTTAGTTTAAGACACTGTTCGCTTATTTCGTAGCCCTGTGAACACCTACTGTCGGACTTATGTATGATCAAATAAAAAAAAAAAAATGTTTCAAAAAGTAGGTCCTCTATAAATCGTCTTGTCAGATTCGCTTCAGATTTTAAGTGACAATATTCAGTAATATACAAAACAATGATCAATCAGTGAAAATAGCTTGTAACGCAATTTTGAAGATATTTAAAAAAAATGTGCATAAAAATTCCATGCACTTCTATAACAGAATGTAAATTTCGTAATCCAAAATACACCAAACAACCATCAGTGATTAATTACTGCAAGACGATTCCTCGAAGATGAAAAATGATTTAAAATATTGTGAAAACGAGAGTCATGCCGGGCATAACGACGCCGGGATAGTTGTGCATACAGAGGGATTTTCAGTATAGACACGCGGTCGTCTGACGAAAAAGCGGTAGATTGTGCGAGTCGTGGCGCGAGTGCAAAAGCGCCGTGAGATCCGTTGGACCCGCATATAGGATCCGTATTGTCCCAGGCCGGTAGGTACCTTAATGTCGGCAGGATGAAAGCGAAACTCGCCTTTGTCTTGCATTGGAGGAGCTGCCGCCGCCGTCGCCACTGGCTGCTGCCGCTGCGAGTAGCGCTGCGGGTAACCGTAGCAGCAGCCACGGCTGCTGCCGTTCTTCATTTTCGTCCTTCATTCCCGACGATGCATCTCAAGATTTCGGATTCTGAAAAGCCTTTTCGCCCCAACTGCCTCCTCGCTTTCCTTCCTCTTCTTCTTCTTCTTCTTCTTCTTCTTCTTCTTCTTCTTCTTCTTCTTTTATTTTTATTTTATTTTTCCCCCTTTACTATACTCGTTTTGTTCCTAAGTTTAGGAGTAACGTGGTATCTTCAACTTGGTTTTTAGACTTAGTTTTGGTGGTGACTGATGTTTTACAGTTGTTAAGAACTTATACATAACAAAGGGTCAAATCGTGATAACTGCATTACAGGAAATCATGCGAATTTCATTTATTTCCATCGATTGAAAAATGGCGAGAACATGCTTCACGAAAAAATACCAAAATACTTCGAAGTTTCGAAATTTAAGTTAGTTAAATAAATGACTTCCATAAAAAATCTTCATCTCCATCCCAACTACTTGAAATTAACATTATTCTCCGAATTTTATTACAGACTCATTACGATTCACTTGGAACTTGACAGAACTTTTTTTTTAGTAAATTTATTGATTTTAGGCTTGGAAGGAAAAAATTTCAACATTGTCAAAATAAGTGAAACCCTACTGATTATGTAAATTTTCCTAAAAAATTTTTCGGATATAATTTTTTCATAGAATGCTGTAAGCTTTTCTAGTATTTTTATAGATAGCTGCATAGACTTCTGAAATTTAGTACTTCAGAATTCGAAGTATATTGAATTTTTAGCAGTACCATTGGTTTTTAGTATTTTTATAGATACCTGTGTATTAATGATAATAATGCTATATATCGCTACGTAGAAATATATTACATAGTTACATAATTCTGAAATTTGGTGCTGTAGAATCCAAAGTTTATTACATTTTTAGCAGTTTCAGAAATTTTTGGAAAAACTTCATCAATATGAATACTTCAAATCCAAGTAATTAATTTAACTTATCAAACAATATTCATTTATTTCTTCTTCTCTGCCATTGTCATGATTTCCATCAAAACTCTCATCTCCATCCTAACCATTTAAAATTAACATTATTCCCTAAATTTCATTACAAAAATAACTTTGATTAAAAAATCATTACAATTTATTTAACGAAAAAATCCTAGAACACTTCCATAATCTGAAATATGAGTTAATGAATATTATCTTAGTTAGCAAAAACCATTTTTTTTTACTATCCCGTTTACCAAAGTTATTATCATCATTCACATCAGAATTCTCATTGCTCATCCAAATCCCTCAAAATTGATATTTTTAAAATTTTTATACGAAAATTACTTCAATTAGAAGAACATAAGCAAATATAATATATACCCAACGAAAAAATTTTGGAGTTTACACAATAAATTTTACTCGTTGCGTGAAAATTATCAATTTTTTAAAATTATCTCGTCATGACTATCATTTCCACCAGGATCCTCATTCTTCATCAAAATGCTTCATAATAAGCATGATGCTCAACATTTCATTACAAAAATGACTTGGATTAAAAATTATGAGAACATACTCAACGGAAACGTCTCAAAATACTTCAAAGTCTCGAAATGTAAGATAATTAATTAATATATCTTGTTTTGCAAAATCCATTTTTCTTTTCAAACTATCTCGTTTACAAAGCTATTATCACAATTTCTATCAGAATTTTCATTCCTTATCTTGATAAGTCTAAAAATGACTTCGATTTAGAATTAAGATATGTAATCCACGCGACGAAAGAATTCCGAAATTTTAAATCATGCCGAAATAAAGTTATCAATAAAATTGTGCCTACTTATATTGTGATATTTTATCTTTTTCATCTTGTCTACCATTGTCATTCGGTACTGTCATTTCCATTGAAATTCTAATTATTCGTCCAAATCCCTCAAAATTAACATCATTCTCAAAATTTCCTGATCAAAGTTACCTCGATTAAAAAATCATCGGAATATACCCAACGATAAAATCCCAAAATACTTCTATATTCTGAAATTAATAATTAATTATATGAATTTTGTAGTACCCAATTTTTTTCAAATTATCTCGTTTACCAAAGTTATTATCATCATTTTTATCAGAATTCTAATTCCTCATCCACATCCGTAGATATGGAAATTATTCAAATTTAATCACAAAAATGACTTGTATTTTATTTTCAAAACAATATTTCTCATTAAAGTATTACAAAATTTTAAAATTCTAATATTCGGACTGTTGATTTTACTTAATATGTTTATTCATTTTTCACTTTCTTAAATTATCTCGTGTACCAGTCATTACTATCATTTCCAAAAAAAAATAAAATTTTTATGTTTATAGTTTTACATAGAATTCAGATACGATGAACTTTTTCGAATTAAAATTCCGTGAAAATAGAACAGTCTCAGAAATAAAAGTAGGTTAAAATTAATTCGTTTACGAATTTAATCCAATAATTTTTATTAATTTGTTTAAATGATTCGATTTTTGCATGTGTGCTTGGATGAAAGAACCACTCAAATTTCCAGGCATATGAGAGGGGTTCCGTATGTATACTCATAGTTGATTCGGACATTTTTTCATTTTTATTAATTCTACTAATCTCAACTGAGACTATTGGTCCCAGCCTCATAGTCGACGTAAAAAGGTGTGAAATAAATAACTCAAAATCAACATCATCCTCAAATTCCTTCTTCCTTTCCAACTCCTGAAGGTCACATCATCTCGTCATCGGATTTCACATGGAGTTGTGATTTTTTCTGGGAATATAGCTCGGGATCGGTACCACGGTGGTACCTCCAGCGTAACGCAGGAAAGACGTTATTAATGTCACTACGACAGAGAGGAGTCGCGTATTCCGGAGTTGCACGCCACGACGACACAATATATAATTCCGCGTTCGCCAATAATTATTATGGCTTCCAAGTTTCCTGCTACACAATGGCGCAAGGCGCTTCCCGACTGTCCTGAACTTCGAGGACTCATGCACGACCTGGACAGGTACCAGCCGATCCAGGTTAAACTACAGTCCACGAATATAAAACCAACCCCCCTCCCACAACACCGACTACAAACTCGTCCCTCTGACACCGTCGCAAAAACCCATTATAACCTGCATGCGATTCGACGATTAAGCTATTTAGAAATTTGGAATATAAAACTCTTCCACATCCAATGTACTTCAAGTTCCAAACGTTGGAAATTAAACGAAAAGAGAAATTCAAAGAACACTTCATTTTCTGTCATGTGGAGGATTGTGTAATAGTACAGGGTGCGCCATATGAATTGGGTCAATAGAACGATTGCATCACTTTGACAATTTGCAACCGATCGACTTCATCAATACAGTTTATTAAACCTTAATCCAGTACAATTTCAACCATGTATCAATACAACATCAATGATCATCTTCTTCAGACCTGGTAAGACAGTCAATGGCGATCGATATAGGTGGATATTGGCTCACTTTGTATTACCGCAAATGCGTGAAAAAGGTTTAGAAAACTTCTGGCTCTAACAAAGTGGTGCTACATGCTATACAACAAACGTAACAATAGACTATTTGCGTCAGAAATTCCCGGAACGTCTGGTGTCAAAAAACGGCAGATCTTCAGATTTGACTCCACCGGATTTCTTTTTGTAGGGATTTTGAAGAGCAAGGTTCACGCTAACAAGCCGAAGACCATAGAAGAGTTAAAAGACAACATTCATTCCGAAATGTTAGCTACATCGCCCGAGATGCTGGGAAATGTGATGGAAAATGCGAAAAAAAAGAGCCTACTATTGTATTAGCAATAACGGAGGTCACTTGGTCGATATTGTTTTCGGGAACAATCCCAGATATATTGTAAAAAATTTATCGTAATAATAAAAAAAATTTTTTCAAAATGCATTGAGAACTGCACTGAAAAAAATGCATTGGTTCAGGTAACTAAAATCACTTTGTTTGTCCTTGTTAAGTTGAGAGAACCACTCGATTGGTTAAATTAACAAAAACATCATGATTCTTCGTAACGAAGAAGTTTTATTGATCGCACAATATACTATTTAGTTCTATCAACGTTAATTATTGTTACTTGAACAATTTGACCGAGACATCAAACTTTGTCGTTGCAGCCAAATAACAAGTTTCTGAGGACCGTGTGTTTTGGTGCTCTCAACCATGTTCATAATTGAATGAACAATTTTTTGACTCATGCGCGCAGAAGTGTGTGGGGAGGAAAGGTCGCCATGGTGCGCCATGAACCTCTGTGAACTGCAAACCTCTTGTTTTTTCACGTTTTGCTTTGTCGGAACATTTTTTTTCGGTAAAAATTGGTGAACGTGTGTATGCTACTGAAGTGAATAAGTGATGAATAGCACTCTGCATTCGTAGTCGATGAAATTCTTCGGAAATTGGGATTGTCGTCCATGAGAAATATTGATATTATTCAAAGTTATGATAATAAATTGTTTATTCAACCGAGTATTTAGATAACGATATAAAGTGACATGATACGGTTAACCAAAAAACACGAATATCAAAGTCCAGAAAATTCTTTTAAAAACTGAATATAATCATATAGGTTTGTTCTTTGAAAGGAAAATATAGTTGTGTTTAATAACATGCATGATACGTAACACTCTATTCATTGCTGTAACAAAAAAGTAACATGTTTTTGACAACTGAGTAAGATTGTCGACAGAACCAAGTAGCTAAATATGAGCTTTGCTATTTTGATCATTCGTAACCAAGTAATTTTGGTGCTACTAACCATAATGAAGGACCATGTCAAAATGGTACGGGCAACAAAAAATATGGTTGAGCCTATATCAACCATGTGATATTGTTGAAACAACCAAGAATCTGATTACCTCAACCAACTAGTTTTTTCAGTGTGTCGAAGATATTTATGCATTACTTTGACCCTACTCAGATGGCGCACCCTGTATATTACGCAACAGGTACGGATGTGCGAATTCAGCAAAACGGGGAAATATTTTTTTTTGCCTATGAACACATCTGTACTTGTTTACGTGAGTTATTTTTTGTCACGACAGCCGAAAAATCACTTCATAATGTCAGTTTTGAGGTTAGAGTAACGAAAAATATTTTTTTGGCGGGCATAAAGTTTATTATTTATACCAAAAAGTCTTTAAAAGCATCAAGAACATTTTTTTTTTCTTCATTTTCCTTTTTGTTTTTCAAGTTTAGAACTTGATGTACATCATATGTACTCGAGAATGACGTGTGACATAAGTGAAAATAATTGTTCGAAGTTTGAATGACAGGAAAATTAAAAAACTCTTCTGCATTTTTTGTCATTAACTTATTCACCAATTCATTAAAAAATTCAATCTTATATTTGTACATAAAAAATTATATTTAATGATAAGTAGTGATTTATTGATTAATTCTACAGATTGATAACTTTACTTGAAAAATTGTAAATAAAAAGAGTATAGAAGTAGAAATTTTGATCGATTCCCTGAAAAAATTAATATATTTCAGAAATTAAAAGTTTCAGTTTCACAAGTCGATTTTGAGGCTGTATCATGCTACGAAAATAAATATTGATCGATAAGTTTGAATAAATAACATACGTATCTATACCTATATACATGGTAGCTCTATGAAAATTTCGTTTCAACCTCATCAGAAATTCGTTTTTTTATCCTACTCCTACTCCTTCAAAATTTTAACTATTTGAAAAATTTTCAGAAATTTTTTGTCAAAAATTGTTACAGCGATTTAAATTACCTGTCAAAAAAAATTGAAAATAATAAATTTTAGAATATATGACGATGCAGGAAGAAAGAGTATGCGGAAAAATGGGAAAACAAATTTAATACCATTTTTGAGATTTTTCACATTATTTTGTTTATTATTTAATAAAATCACATTTCAAATTTCGTTTAGGTATTGACGCATATTTTTTATGTCACTCTTCGAGACATATTTTACCATGCATATACAGAATTTTACGAGATACATTGAAGAAAAATATAGTTATTATTACAATACTGTTCAGTCCTGTGGAATCATTCTGAAATGTTGTACTTTTTGCTAGATATGTATAGCAGTTTTTGTCGTAATATATTGTAAATTTTGTAAAATGATATTGTAGCAATCAATGTATTGTGTTGTAAGAACTCCTATACATATTTTGTTTTCTGCTACATTTTTTTGTATTTTTTTCAATATCATATTTAAATTCCTACTGATCCAGATTTTAGCAAATGCCATATAGTTTTGCCAGTATGCAGATCTATATATTTCTCTTTGCTATATTTTTGTGTACTCTCTAGTGTGTCATATTGTACTTGATATAATATTGGAATAAGTCGAAAATATATTGTAGATTTTACAATATATCAATTTTTGCAATGCATATAGTTACATGTACAATATTTTCTCCTAATAGATAAAATATTATATCATGCGAACTGAAGAGCAAATGATGAAAGGTAAACTATTTTATTTTATGTTTCACTATACACGTATATTAAAGTCTGTGTACTAGTATTGTGAAAATTACAATTTATGTACTACAATTCGCATTCTCTAGATTGTATTATCTAATGAATACAGGCATATATATTGTAATTTTTACAACATAACTATTTTACTATACAGAGTAGTGATAAGTAAAATGAAAATGATGAAAATTGGGTTAATATTGTAAAAACTGCGATGTTTTCGTTAAATTTACAATATTGTTGTTTTTTTTTACAATATATATTTGGCAGAAAATACTAGATTTTTTCTCAGTGTATTTTGAAATGTTTCGTTCTGTTATTAAGTTATTTTATTTTTGAAAGAAATATTACTTTATTTTGATTTTCAATTTTTAATTTATCAGTAATTAAACCCCATAAAAAGGTCGAAAAAATTGAAAAAATTTTGTAATGATTTATTTGTGGTCTTTTTCATAAAAGATTAAATGATTTATGTAAAAAAAAAAATTCGAATAATATTGGAATGACTTTATTTGGTGTTATTTTCTGAGAGTTTCGTAGATTTTACCAAATATTTCTGATTCATAGAGTTCTTTACAGGTATTGGTTTGTTTTCTGAGTTTCAAAAAGATTTTACTAAATATTTCTGATTTTCAGTGTTATCATCAGATATTCTCATTTTAATTGATTCAGAAAGGAATTCAAAGTCATTTCTAAGTATGATTGTTAGATACTTGGGAAATTCTCGATAATGTTTTTTGAGATTATTTTTTTTCATATTACTATAAATTTCAGATCGAGCATCTCGAAAAGTGCATAAAATTACGAGAAATTTTTAAATTTCCCTACTCTGTGAGTTCAGTTTTTTTAATTTTTAAGATAACTATTATTTTTTCTCTCTAATTTTTGACTTTGTAGCTATGTAAATAATTTTAGATGTAGAACGAGAATGACAAATTTATTATTTTAATTTTTTTTATAATTTTCATCAATATTTTCTATTTTTGGTGAGTAAAAATCCATACTCCGTTCGATTAAAGCGATAGAAGTTATCTTAAAAATAAAATTTCCTGATTATTTCCAAATGTTAATTTTTTCCCTTAATTTTTTTAAATAAAATAAAATTATTATATCATTTGTCATTGATTTAATAGTATTCCAAATTCCATTAATCTTCATGATTTTTTTTCCTGATAATTATTGATTTTCGAATTTTCGTCAACGTTGGTCTAGAAATTAAAATATTCATCTCTGAAACGTCAAATTTTTTAGGGGGGGGGGGGGTTCTCGGATTATGAGAAGTCTAAGAGATTTATTTTTAGAAGATTCAAAATATTCTCTAAAAAGTTTTGAAATTATTCAAGAAATATTAAATTCATTTTAAAAAAATTTGTCAAGGAATTACGAAAAGTACAATTTGATTTTTCAGCATAAAAGTTATTATGAAAATTGTGTTGTTTACAATGTTTTATGTACTTTTATTTCATATACTTTTGAGAATGGTAGACAAAATTGGAAATTCCAAAAGCTTCGTAACCATAGTCATAAAATACAAAAAAATCTGCTTCGAAAATAAAAATATTTTTTAGACTTCAATTCATTTTTGTTAATTTTTTTGGAATCGTCACAACTTATTTATTATTTAGTAAACTACTCATATAACAATTTCATAAGTACACATAAGATTATCATGAAATGTGTAAATAACAAAAAATAGTGAAAAAAAAAAAAATGAAAAATGATAAATAGTTACCTAGTGAATAAAAATACAATGCACGATATAAATTGCATAGAAAAATTTTCATAAATCTGATAAATAGTAAATTTTATAACTGCAATAATTTCAAAGATGATAATTATCCTTCCCCTCCAATCATGAGGAAATTTTCGTAACTCATTTCCAGGGATTCAAAAAATCTCCATAAATTGCAGTTCAGAGCCAAGTCACAAAGAAAATAAAAATAAAAAACCAACGTGCAATTGAGGAAAATGTCGTTCGTGTTACGAGACTCGGCGAATAAGCGTATGCAAAACGAATGACGAATTCGTTATCTTAAAAAAGTAATCGCCGTGCTCGGTTCCAGCTCGTTCCTGGGACCACGACATTTTCTTCGTCTTTTCGCAAGACGAAGCAAATCAGACACGCAAATTTGACGTTAACGTTTACAAGCGTTTAATTTAAAATGTCCCGAAATGCCATGCGACGAAATATTGAGTTTCGCCCATTAAAGAAATCACCCAACTTTCCTACCAATTCATTTCATAGCTTTTTTCTTTCCCTTCAACCGCAATCTTCAAACTATTTTTTCCTTGACTTTTTATATGAAAAACTTATTTCAGCAGAAGCGTAGACAGAAGAAATTTTCGGGAGGGGTTTTTTTGAAAAATATTGATCTTTCGGGATTCTATAATTTTTAATCTTTGACAATATGGTTACAAGAGAGCGATTTTGAAATATTTCATACTCCGGAATTTAAATGTTACAGAACTTTTGGAATCCAGAGTTGTACATTTTTCATGTTCGTAAATAATGAAATTCGATTTTTGAGCCTTTCAATTAGTAACTGAAGTTTCAATTTTTTTACTAATATTTTTGGTATTAACGCCACTTCAAAGATTATCTGATATTAGGGAACATGGGTTTGTATAGAGCTTTCTTAAATTCGATGCTCTAGGAATCAAACTTCTAAAAAATATACATATTTGATTGATTTTTGAGCAAATTTCAACCACGCAGATAAAAGGTACATCATAAATTTATATTATTTTGGTATGGTATATTATTCATCTAATTTTGTAGTATTTTCTAGTATTTTCTATTTTCCATATTTCTAATATTTCTATGGATCGCTCAATAGATTTTTAGAATTTGATGCTATAGTATTCAAACTTTCAACTAATTTGAGAATTTAAGTTGATTTTACAGACGACAGTTTTTTTGTAAAGATTTTCAATACTTTTATTCCATATTTTTTTTAGCATTTTTACAATTTAAAGTATGTTTCATTGTACGAATTGTATACATTGAATTAGATGTATTCTTATTGTATTATATGAATTTTCAAAATAATTTCTACAATTATTTATTTTTATAGTGTTATACTACTTTATATCCTCTGGGACAAAAAGTTTCATTAATTTCTAAGAAAATTATATCTACATCATTTTTATGTATTGAATGATTTCTAGTGAACTAGTAAACTTGTAAGCAAGTAAACTAGTAAGCTAGTAAAATACTGAACTAGTAAACAAGTGAAAAAGAACAATAGTAAACTAGCAGACTCTTTAGCAAGTAAATTAGTTAATGAGTAAGCTAATAAACTTGTCAAATTTGTAATAGTGAACGACTAAACTACTATGCTAGTGAACTAGTAATCTAGTAAGCTAGAAAACTAGTAAACTCTTTAACAAATAAATTAGTAAACTTGTAAACTGGTGAGCAAGTAAACTAGTCAACTTGTAAACTGGTAAGCTAGTAAGCCAGTAAACTAGTCAACAAATAAACTAGAAAACTAGTTAGTTAGTAAACTAGTAAATGAGTAAATTATGAAGCTAGTAAACTAGTATAAACTTATTTTTTTACATTTTTCTATGCGAATGCGAATTTCGATCTATTCCCAATATTCTCAGTAATTTCAAGAATTAATGATAAAATTACATTCATATTTTACAGATTTCTCATGCTCTATATCTTTATTATTTTTTCGTATTTTTCAAATACTCAAAAGATTCTGTTGCGTTTTCTAGAATTTTTAGATTTATTAGTATATCAAGAATTCGGTGCTTTAGAATCCCAAAATTTAAAGATCGTCGAGACATTTACGAGATTTTTCAGAAAACAATTTTTTCATAGAATTCAATTAATTTATTGATTCTTTTAGAGTTAGTATGGATCGAAACATTTTTAATACTTTTATATGGATTTTATATAGTTTTCTAGAATTTAATGATCTTAGATAAAAAATTTTGTATATTTTAAGCTTTTTCGTAGATTTTTATTTTTCTGGATTATCCACTGGTTTGCAACAATTTTTCTACTTCATTTTTTCTACGTAATCCTACGTTTTGATCATTTTAGATTTTTCATCAAATATATACTACTAACGTTTTCATGCATTTTTAAACTTATATTTTTATTGTTTATCGACGTAACTTTTTTCATGTTTACATGAAATATTCTTTGATTTTATCAGAATTTCAGGAGGGGTTTGAACCCACAAAACCCTCCTCTGCCTACGCGCCTGTATTCCAATATATGATATAATTATAATAAAAACTAATTTCATTATTATATGTAATTACGTCATGTCTGACGTAACTTGTAAAAAATACTTGCCATGTGTAATTTGTCATGATTAATAATATTATTCATAATTTATTCTTTACATATATTATAATATTTATTACATATGAGATCAAAAATTTCTTACAATTAGTAAAAATCATTACATCAACTGTTTAAATCGTACAAATTTTATATCATCAAAAATCAGGACATAAAAAATGCATTGAAGTTTAGGGCAAGGGAGGGGGGGGGGGGGGTAATTAAAAAATATCACTTACTTAAAAATCTTATTTTGGCTCGTGATTCGAAAATTGCAGGCAATGTGATTGCATTTTGGTATTTCTGACATTGCTAAGACGTCGAATATAAATTTTTAAAATTTGAGAGCATTTTGGAGACTCACCGTCGTTGAAATTCTGCCACGCCAAAACGCCGCAGAGGAGGGCCAGGGTTTTTCCACTTCCAGTTGGACTTTCCAAAAGGCAATTTTGTTGCTTGATGCATCCTTTTATTAGCTGAGAACGAAAAAAAAGTAAAGGCTATTTTTCAGATCATTTGAAGAAACACGACATAGATATTTATCCATAAAGTAGGTTAAAAAAATTTTGCTGCAATTTTATATTTTCGGAATTTTTTAGGGATGGGAAATTATCGATATCTGGCGAGCCTAACGACAGTTATTGATAATATATATTTTTTAAATACTGTAAGATTTTTTAACTGCGTTCGAATACTTTTCTTGATTTCCTAAAATTAGTCAAAAATGAACAATTGAACAAACTAAAAAAATTGTACAAAGTTTGTTAAGATTTTTCCAATAAAAAAATAATTGGGATTTTCCCATACTTGCTTGACTACTTCAAATTTTATAGATGATGAAAAAAATGTTTACAGTTTATTTATAGTTTCAAGATATTAATCGAAAATTCAATTGCTTTCATTACCTTCAAGCTTGATAGTTAAATTTTCCTCCAATAGACTGTAGAGGGGGAAAGTTACCGAGGTTTATCGATAATTTTTCTTAAAGATTATCCCATCCCTAGAATTTTTTTAATTAAGATAAATAATCATCAAGGATTTTGAAACTCAAAACCCTTTGCTTTTAATCTTGACTTTTGATTATTTGTAACATGAAAACAATTTTTTTCTACAGGAAATTATAAATGTCATGTACAACATTCATCCAAAAAATGACCGAATTCTGCACACTAAGTGATTCGAAAATGTTTGAATTCAAGGAAAATTATATAAAATTTGAGCATTTAAGTGTTCAAAAAATACCTACAAAGTTTTGGAGAATAGTTATAATTTCAGTTATATTTCAGGATTATTTTTATACGTCCATCAAAAAAATCTTATCGCATAACTATCGAATTTTCGTCAACAGTACCTACCACATTTATTTTTGAATTGATTCAAAAATTATAAAAAACAATTTAGCAAGAAATCGAGTAATTTAAAAATATTTCTGAAAGTACGTGAAACGATTTTTTTACACTTTTGTACAGTTTCGAAAAAAGTGTCTTCTAGAACTAAATGAAAAGTATAGAAGTAAATTTGAATATTGAATACTTAGATTCTTCTTCAAGATTTTATTATATTTAAATAGAATATAAAAATCATTTTTTTAGAGAATTAATTATACTGTCAACTATTTTTAACTACTTTTCTGTGAATCCTTAAACGATTTAATCAACGAAAAAAGTTATCGAAGAGTAATTTGTATCATTTCATGATGTTCAGGAATTTTCCAAATTTTAAATGATCTTGCACACATTTTTGGATTCAACTCAGTTTTTTTATTTAGAATAAAAAAAAATGAGAAAGAAAAGCTATTTTAATCAGAAAACTGTTAATTATAAATAATGGTATAGAAATTTAAAAATCGATAAAATTTTATTCCCATTTTTTAAATCCTTCCAAAAAATAAATTTTGCCAATAAAATCAAGTTAAAATCCTTCAACTATCTAAATAAATGGGAAAAAGTAAATTATGATAAAATAAATAATAATTACAAAAATAAAAATACAGCATGTATTTTAAATATATCATTAATAATTGGTGTACAGTTTTTTTTAAAAAACGTCCTCTAAATCATCTTCAAGTTATTAAAATACAACATATTAATATGTATATAAGGAATAATAATAATAAAATATATAATGAATAGTAATATATACCTAATATAAAATATACAATGAAAAAATTGATCAAATAAATAATCCAAATAAATCCTAAATTCCATAATAATTACCATATTCATCACCGCAATTTGACATGGATACGGAGGCAAGGGAAAAACAACAGACACTCCAGAGATGGTCAAAGTTTTCTGATTTTGTTTCATTCTATCATCAATGTGATATTTCTTAATTGGTTGTCTGGAAAATTTTTCTTGCATTTCTCTTGGTGTCAGTCGAAATCTTTTTCGTCTGTTCATGTTTTCATAATCATCATTCAAGTTGGATTGATCTCCCATTCTATTGGCGGCATTATCGTCATCTGCATTTGACGAAGTTTCTTCGGGTTTTTCCTCGCTCACTACCTTGGAAATTGGCTCAGTTCTGATTTCTGTGGAAGCCCAATTAAATAATGGGCCACCCAAAGCTTTTTTTTCTACAGATTTTTTTGGTTGAAATTCGTCATCGTCTTCATCATCCGAGATGAAAGCGGGTTTTTGTGGTTTTTTAAACATTTTGACTTTTTGACACTGGTTTTTTATCTTGCGGAATTCTTCGAATCTGGAATTGTTAGAATTCATTTTGTTTTTTGGTAGTCATCGAATTAAAAAAATTTTTATGAATTAAAAGAACTTGAAAGATGAATAAACAATTTTGCATCATTAAATATGCAGAAAATATCTAATGAATTGTTTAAAAATAAGAAGGAAAAAATTTCTGAATTACATATCTTTAAATTTACACATTTAATTTTAAGTTACTGCAATTATTGTTATTTTTTTTATTTTTCAATGACAAAAAATATGTAGTTTGAAATTTTAGAATAATATTCCTTTATTTTATTGAAAATATGATAATTCATGGAAATGTAGGAAAATATTAGAAGAAATGGAATTGATAGTTCCATATTTTTTTTGATAACACAAACAAAACTTGGAAATTAATTAGTAATGATAATTGTTCTAAAAAATTAAATATTTTTTATGTTTCAAAGACATAAGACCAAAGACCTTTTATTGAAAATGCTACATAGAAATAATCAAGTTATTATTGAAAATGAAATATCAAATAATGACACTCAATAAATAAAAAGTTTTTCTACAATTAAAATAAATAATAAAAAAAGAACCAATTTTCAAATTTTCAAGGTCTAAATTTTTTAATCAACAGATTCTCTCCAAGATTTATTTTTTACGTTTTTGTTTTTCAAAAAAAGAAAAAAATTGTCTGACTTAAAGCTTGTACTGTAAATTGCAGAATGTACTAAATTTTCGTTTATAGTTGTAAATAAAAATCATGTCATAATGTGTAATATATTGATTAATTTTTTTTTAATATCATAATTTGTTTCAAACTGAATGAAAAAATTTTTTTCTACTAATTTAATGGAAACAAAAAAAGATTTGAAAGTTTATATATTCTTAATCATTCATTTTAGTACAGATTACCTTCAAAATTTAGTTGAAAGTTTTTTTTTCCTAATGAAAGCAAAATAATTTGTTCAAACTATTAGTTACTATAATGTAACATGAATTACTTTAAATTAATTATATATTCTTTTCTGTAAATTAAAAGAAAAATCAAAAGAAAAAAATAAAAAAAATAAAAAACTTTGGCTTTCACAATCAGTGTCATTTTTGTGTAATGTCTTAAGATTCCATTTTGTTTTTGGGAAGTCATAAGTATATAAAAAAAATTGTAATTGTTTGTCATAGTTATACAAAAATATCAAAATTTTTTTCAAAAAATATACTGAATTTAGAAAACCAATATTTCTACAAATGACTAAAATAAAGGATTCAGAATTTGTAACTTCACATTTTAATAGTAAGATTTTTTTCTACAAAAATGATTTTACCATTTCTTGTTTTTTAACGAAAAGAAAATTTTTTTTTTGGTATATGTACTTGGTACTATAGAATTTTAACTATTACAAACCCATGTTTCATAAATTATCATAAATTTGAAAAAAAAAAAAAAAATGAAAAGAAAAAATAAACATTAAGAGCCCAGTGTCGTTTTTGTGAAACTTCTTATAATTTTAGTTTTAGGAGTTAAAAAATATGATCATTTGCATTTATTTGTAAAAACTATAAAAAGTATAGAGATTTTAATTTTAGGTTTGAAGCTTAATATAATAATTTTTCAACAAATGAAAATAAGAGTGGAATTTGGCATGTATGAATGCGAACATTTTTATATCCACAGATTTTCTTCAACTTATGTTTTTTTTTTAATTCTTGCTTTCAAAATGGAAAAAAAATAAATTAGTTTCTGGCACCATATAAATAAAGGTGATTTTAAGAATATTTAATATTAATTGTATCAAATTAGAAAGGAAAAAAAGAGAGAGAAAGAAAATATAAACATTATTTTGCTCGTCATTTTTTCGAAACGTCTCGAAATTTTATAGTTTTCGATAATCAAGTATATATACCAATTTGTTTAGAGATTGTCATTATTATAAACAAATATCAAAATTCTTATTTGAATTCTAAAAATTTAGAATATGAATTTTATTTAAATAAATGAAAGATAGGAATTCATAATTTGTAACTCCACATTTTAATATTAACAGATTTTCCCCAATGTTTATTTTACATTTCCTTGATTTATGACATGCAGAACAAAATTTTTTAAAGTTTGTACTTCCTACTTATGAAACCTTAATTATGTATTGAAATCTAATTTATCTTGAATCATCATAAATTCAAAAAAAAGTTTCAATTTCATTTTTGTAAAATTTTTTATTATTTATTTATTAGAATAAAAAATATAGTTATTTGCAAAAATTCGTAATAACCATTAAAAAGCATTAAGATTTCAATTTGAAAGATTTAAACTTGAAACAATTTTTGATCAACAAATGTAAGTAGGAACGGAATTTGCAGTTCACGAATTCGAAGATTTTTCTATCAACAGGTTTTCTTCAAAATTTTATTTTTGATTTCTTGATTTCAAACGAAAAATAATTTTTTTCCGTTAGTTTCTAGTACTTATTAAATTTAGGTGATTGAAATAATATCAAACAAATTATTATGAATTTATAATGAATAATTGAAGAAATAAAATATAAACATTATTTGAATCGTAGTGTCATTTTTGTAG
Organism: Platygaster robiniae; assembly: GCA_028476575.1. Classification (NCBI taxonomy): domain Eukaryota; kingdom Metazoa; phylum Arthropoda; class Insecta; order Hymenoptera; family Platygastridae; genus Platygaster; species Platygaster robiniae. The sequence continues at coordinate 42,117,429 of CM052021.1, forward strand.
AACATCTTGAAATTTTATGATTTGTGGGAGTTAAAAACATGTGAAAATTTGTATGAAATTTACATAATACATACAAAATATCAATAAACAAACTTGAGTTCTCTGAATTTTACAAACAAATTTATATAAAAACCTTCATTGTAGTTTATAATGAAAATAAAACCTATTTCAATAAAAAGTAAACATTTATTTGAATTTTGAAATACGATTTTGTTTGTGAAAAGTATGTGAAATTTTTCAAATGATTGAAATACTCATACAATGATATAATAATTTCAACTTTCTGAATTGAAAATCTAATTTATCGAAAAATGAAAAAAATAATGAAATTCTATATCATTAATTCATAAGTTTAAGAACTTATTTTTCGAATACTTATTTTCTAACAGAAAGAAAAGAATTTCTAAATTAGTACTTGGTGTTTATTTCATTTGAATTACTTCTTACTTTTTCAAAATGAGTGATTTTAATTTGAAAAAAAAAAAGGAAAAAAAAGTGTTTTGTATTTAGTGTAATTTTTTTTGGAGGTCTTTAAATTTCATAGTTTTTAGCATTAAAGAATATGTAAAAATTTGGGATGAATTGTTCTAACTTTATGAAAATATTGAAATATTTATTTTAATGTTTTAAGCTTAGACAATAAAATTTTTTACAAATGGAAATAAAAGAGGAATTCATAAATGCTAAAATCAACATTTTAATATCAACAGATTTTCTTTAAAAAATTTTTTTCTAATTATTGTTTTCCTTGAAATATAAAAACTTTTGTTTAAATCAGTAATTTGTTTTTATAAAATTTGAATTTTCAAAAATTTGACAATATTAAAAAGTAAAAAAAAAAGAAAAAATTAGGTATTTAACTTTCGGTTTCATTTTTGCAAAACGTTTTTAATTTCCAAATTTCATAGCTAATTTACCCTAAATTTTCAATTTTAGCTCAGAATTCAAAATAAACTTTCTAAAATGATTATTGAATATTATTTGAATTTTTAAAGAAATTCATTCAATACAATTTTGGCATATATATTGAATAACAATAAAAAATTTATCAGAAAGTATTGAAAAAAATACCTTAATAATAAAATTCACAATTAAAGAACTTGCCTACGACATTTTCCAATTAAAACTTAGAAAAATTAAATTTTTGAATGACAATCAAACAAAAAATAACAAAACGAAACAAACAACACAATAACTTTATTCCTGATAAAAAAGTCAATAGCATTTATTTGATTTTCAACAAAATATACAAAAAAAATATTTTCCTAGAAAACGTCACATTTATATTGCACTGACAATAAATTATTCAACGTAGAATCCGAATATTTTTGCATATACAATTCCGGTAAAATAAAAACATAACCTCAAATTTCAACAACTTTTAGAACGTTAGGGAATCGATAAAAACTAAAAGTCTGCACATACGCTATTTGTTTTTGACGTTTTTGGTGTAGTCTCTTCACAATTATGCAAAAAAATCCGGAAATAACCGTTACAAAAATAATAAAAAGCATCACTTTTTTGCGGTTTTACTTCGCGGCATTTTCGTACCAAAACAAACTAACAGATATATCGATCACGATCGACATTTCACGAGCAAGATATATCGAAACAGATGATTTGAAATTCAAATTTTTGAATATTTGAATCGCGTAGAAAAGAAAAACTCTTGATTTTTGATTGGATTACTTTATAGTTTGAATATTTTGTCTCTAAATATTTGTTTACTGCTAATAATATGAATACCGATAAATAAAAATAATCATAATTGATGAATAAAAGAATTTTAATCAATTTTTTCTGCATTTCAGATTAGGCTCAAAGTATATTTATTTTATAAATGTAGAGATAGAATTTTTCATCGACAGTCTTAACATGAAGAAAATTTATATATTATTTGAATGGGTAGTTGATTTGATGGAAAAATTGTCCAAAGTATAATAATACATTAATTTCATGTAAAAATGAATTCTATGTATAAAAAACCGCAAACATATGAAAAATATGTGTATCTAGAATATTTTTGACAGTTCCAATTTTTTCCTTTGTCAATTTTTACAATTTGTCAGTTTTGACAGTTGCGTAGATTTTTACAGTTTCTTAACGTAACTCGTCATTTCCCGTGAGTTCCTGTAAAGTCCTGTTTTTTCCTGCAGAAACTCGTCATTTCTCGTCATCAATAAATCTACCGTGAATTCTTTTGAAATCCTGTCGACTTCTGTATTTTTCTTCCACAGGTTTGAAACCCCATTATTCATCTGTCACCCGATATCCTGTGTTTTTTCGTGAAACTTAAAAGTGTATAAAAATCGTTAAAATTTGGAATGATAAAGGTTTTAAATCACAAGCCATTATAATCTTGTAAAAGAAAATTAATGATAAATCACTTTTATCTTCATGCTTTTTTTAGTTACGCTGTAACTTTTGGAAAAACATTCAAATATATCGTTATTTGAAAGTCATTTACTTAAGTCATCATTTCTATATCCTCGACAATAGTGACGATATTTTCTCAAAACATAAATAAATTTTCAAACGTGTTTCTCTTTTATAATCGTTGCTTTTTTTTACAGAATAACACCTAAAGATATACAGTTTATTCATGCTGAATTTTTTCGTTTTCCACATGCCTCTAAAGATGAAAAAAAAAAACTTTTTTATGTATTCGACCATTTGTAATCATTAACTGTGAGGCGATCCGAGAAAAGGGACCTACTATCCAAAAAATCGTTTTTCCGATTATGAGTGATTCTGTAAGTTTTTAATGCAATCTTCAATTATGTGCAATCAGAATTTACTAACTTTGATTTTTTTGCAAGCCATGAATTTTTAAAAATCTTTCATCCCATTTACCGTTGTGTATTTTGATTCATTCAATCGCCCGTCCTGTAAAATTTGCTTTTTAGATAGTAGGTCCCTTTTCTCGGATCGCCTCACATTACTGCAGAATGAACTTTTTTCAAAACTTGTTTTCTTCCTACAGGGGGCGGGAACTACCCCTCACCGACTGTTACTCTTCCAAAAAAGCCTTATTTCTGTAGAAAAATTGGAAAAATAAAATGTTTAGTACTTCTCTTTGTAGCAAAGCTAATTAGTTAACGTACGCCACTCTCATACATTCTTATATTTTTATTTACATTTTTTATTTCATGCAAAAGAGTTTCGGAGAAATAGCCATTACTTTATTATTTATTGTTTTTTTTTCTCAAGCAAATGCTTTTTGTATTGAAAGTATTTACTTTTAGAAAATAATAACTTCAGTGTAATGAAAAATTGCTACAAACCTTAAAAATAATCCAACTGTGAATGACTGTGAAAAAAAGCAACTGCGGAAAAGGAAGAAATAAACAACACTATGAAAATTTCATTGCTATATGGTTATGTAATACAATACAAAGTTGCATAAACAAAGCATTTTTCCTTATCACCGAACCGAGCCAAGATTCTTCAAAATAAACTATGCATTACAAGTACTTGCACGTACTTTCAATATTTAATATTCAACAATAACTATAAGTACATTTTTGTACATTTTCGTACATCATCTGGTCTGGTATAAAATTTCGTTCAGTACTGAAATCGGCATAATTTTGTAAAAAAATTGTTGAAAAATTGTAATAAAAGTTTAAAATAATTAGAAATAATTTCAAAAAAGCAAGAAGAAAACTTTTATTATTCAGTTTATAGTAATGATTTATTTTGTACCCACAAAATAAATCATTATACCAATCAAAATAAATAAATAAATTCTTAGGAAACAATGGAGAATCTACAGCGACAGGTTTGTCAAGTTATAACTCGTGAACGGTAAGTCATTCAGAAAAAGTTTTTATATGAGTTTTGTAGGTTTTTTCGAGACAAATAACTTTTTCATTCACAGTTTTGTGATGCGAAATTTGTTTATGTTCAAAAAAGCAAAAAAAAACACTTTTTTAGGTACTTTAGCGTCATCTATTTATTGCACTTTTCATCGCAGCATGTCGACTCTATAAGAGAAGTTGTAGAAAATATTGCCCCTCAACATTTTTTGTCGACGCAAATTTTTCCAAAAACCAATAATTTCTGAGAAAAATTAAATCTAAAATCTTTTTGAGTTTTCTCGAAAACCTGCCACTAGGTGATCCCGCATTTTTCAAGTTAGGCTCTTCGAATGCCCTCCTGAAGATTTCCGTAAAAATATGTCTTGAAGTATTCTTTTCCATAAAAAATTACAGATTGACTGTACTATCATATTTACCATGAATAACAGCTCGCTCTTTGAAGATTGTTTCCTCTGCACACGTTCACTTTTTGAGCCTACAATGTAGGCTCAAAATGTAGGCCCTACATTCGAAACTCGAAAATTCAGTATATTATGTGTATACAGGGTGTCCCAAAATTACATATAAAAAAAAAACACCTCGGATTTCTAATCCAATTTTAAGTCGAAAAGTCCTTTACCACTTTTTATGAAACTCAAAATTTAAAAAGTTATTTAAGCCTAAAATTTAAACAGTAATTGCACTCTCTCGACGAGGGGAGGTCGAATTCACAAACCAAACTCTACTCAACATTTCCTTCTTATTTTTATGAGTCGAAAAGTCCTTTTCCATTTTCCACAAAACTCAAAATCAAAAAAGATATTCGGGTGACAAGTTTCAACCAATCAGATTTTTAGAGTTTAGACTCGAATATCTCTTTTGATTTTGAGTTTTGTGAAAAATGGAAAAGAATTTTTCAACTCAGAAAAATAAGTAGGAAATCTTGAGTAGAGTTTAGATTGTGAATTTGTCGAGAGAGCGCAATTATTGTTTCAATTTTTGGCTTAAATAACTTTTTAAATTTTGAGTTTTATAGAAAGTGGTAAAGGACTTTTCGACTTGAAATTGAATAAGGAATCCGAGGAGTTTTTTTTATATGTGACTTTGGGACACCCTGTATTCTTGGAGTTGCTTAGAGTGACTACTGTAATTAAATTTTTTCAGACCAAACTATACTAAAACGAGAAATTAGAGCGAAATTAGGAACATTCAATGATTTTAGTATGTAATTAATATGATGAGAAAATTGTACCAAGTACAATAACGACAATTTCAAGTAAGTATAATGAAAGTAAATTTCAAATATAACAAATCGTAAAAACATACGAAAAATCTGTGTATTTAGAATAGTTTCGACAATTACAATTTTTTCATTTGTCAATCTTTACAATTTTTCATTTGTCAATCTTTACAATTTTTTAGTTCGACAGATTTTTACAGTTTCCTAAATTTTAAGTTTCCTAATATAACTCGTCATTTCTCGGGATTTCCGGTAAAATCTCGCCTTTCCTGTAAAACCCCGTTTTAATTATAAGATGTGAAAAACGTTTCTGCTATTTATTTTTTAAATTATATTTTTCCAACAAGTTATTGAAAACTTTGAAGAGACAGTCTAGTAAAACAAAACAGCAATTTCCGATCTTTTTGATCATATCATTTTCGGAAAACCATATTCATGTTCAAAGTATGTGTTCAATGTACACATGTATTTCGATAGCCAAAGACACCACACAGCAAACGAGAAAATATTGGATGATCAAATCCTCAATTCAAACTCGATGACTTTATATCATAAAAGATCAAAGTGCCGACATGAAAAGTATTCAAAGTTATCGAGTTTGAACTGAGGATTTGATCATCCAATATTTTCTCGTTTGCTGTGCAGATCAACCATACAAGCATGCTTCATCGACTGATGCTGCGATTCATTAGACTTTCAATTATTTCACGACTTCATAATAAGAAAAGATCATGAAAAAATATTAAAGCGTTTTTATATTTCATTTTATACTTGCTTTTGTTTGTTCGTTCGTTCGTTTGTTTGTGTGTTTTTTTTTGTTATATTTTGTTGTTACATATAAATATATATGTAATATTTAAAAGTTTATTACTACCAGGTGAAATAGTTGTATACAAATAGGAGTGCAGAATTAAAAGGATTTTGAAAAATTTTTTTTGGTACACTGCCCCTGGCGATATAAGAGGGCCTGAAGAGGGACCGGAATGCGGTCGCTCTTCGGTCGCTGTTTGGCCAGCTTGGTCCCTCTTCGGTCCTTTTTAGGTCGCTTTTTGGTCAAACTCGAAACCTCACTAATGTGCACTCATGTACAAGATTTTTAGGAGCATAAGGAGTAAAAAAGGGGCTGTAGAGCACTGTAGAGGACCAATGAGTCCCAAAATTTTCGCAAGCTTCTGCTCGAGAAATCGACCGCGGACGTCAGCTGATAGTTTGGCGTGTATTAGCGCTTATGTTGTTGTAAACAAAAACATAAACACCAATGTTCGCGATATTCAGACGTATTTTAGCGAGTGTTAAATTTAAATGTGAAAAAATGTAATTTAAATTAATTACCCTAGTGATTTGGGTTTTCATAGAGTTTTTATAAACTCCTTATAAAATTTTGGTATTTTCTATAAATTTCCGTTTTTTTTAAAAAGTCACTTTATGAAAAGAGGAAAGTTTCATAAAGTTTTCATTAGTTTTTATAAAGTCACTGTATAAAAACTTTATTAAATCTTTATAAAAAGACAGCATTATTATAAAGTGGATTTTAAAATCTACTTTATAAAGATTCTGTCTTTTTATAAAAATTATAAAAAGTTTTCATAGAGTAACTCTATAAAAAAAAGCGGAAATTTATAGAAAATACCGAAATTGTATAAGGAATTTTATAAAAACTCTATAAAACCCATAACACTAGGGTGATTAGTTTAAATTACATTTTTTTACATTTCAATTTAACACTCGCTAATGGCGTTTTTGAGTGACCCGATCTGGAGCAGATCCAGAGCAGAATTTTCTGCTGACACATGCTCAAATCTGCTCAAACCTGCCTAGAAATTGCTCCGGATCTGCTCCAGATCGGGTCACTCGAAAACGCCATAAAATACGTCTGAATATCGCGGACATTGGTGTTTTATGTTTTTGTTTACAACAACATAACCATACATTTTCTCGAGCAGAAGCTCGCGAAAATTTCGGGACTCATTGGTCTGCATTGGTCCTCTAGAGTGCTCTACAGCTCCTTTTTTACTCCTAACGCTCCTAAAAATCTTGTACATGAGTGACGTTTTGAGTTCGACCGAAAAGCGACCCAAAAAGGACCGAAGAGGGACCAAACTGACCAAACAGCGACCAAAATTCAGACGCACTTGGATCGCCAGGGGCGGATTTGATTTTTAAAAATAACACCAGAATTTTCCGATCGAAAAACCTTGGATTTTACAACATTCGTTTTAAATCAATGGCCCACGGTCGTGGGCAGACGGCCCGCGACAGCACCATTATAATCAAAATAATAAACACACATAACCTAAAAATTTTTTTGCCTCCACTTTTTCTATATTAAAGACACAATGATTTTTTCTTGAAACACTCGTAGATTCTTAATTCTATCATATCTTCAATATGTACACCTTAATTTTCCTTGTTTTAGTTTAGAACACTTTTTTTCGATACCTCACAAAACGACTTTGTCGTATTTAGGAAGTTTCGCAGTAGGACGCTCAGCTGTGGTCGGAGATTTTTGACAGATAAAATTCGGCAAATGTCCAAATCGTGACACAGCTGATTGCTCGAGCACCTGTTTGTTATTATTGTGTTGTATTGTGTTGTGTTTGTTTCATAGATACAGGAATATAGGGACGGAGTGTGAAGTTGTACTCTAGGCGTGGGGGGCTCTGCGCATGCTCCCTGCACTTGTATTTGAAAACCACGCTCTCGCGTGCAATTCTAATAACGGCATCCGTTCGGATTTTGTCCGTCGATATTTATTCGAATGACATTTATTCATTCCTACCCTCAGGGGAGGGTAGGAATGAAACATCTATGCCTTACCTCCCCCTCCCCTTCAACAAATCGAATTCCGCATACAAAATGAAAAGAAATGAAATAAAAAACACAAATTTCAACTGGACAACAAATAATAACAATTCGAAATACACAAATAATCGACGAATATAAATAAATAATGAATTTGACACAAACTTTTCGTATAAATACATATAATGCGCATAATTAGAGAGACTCTCGTAGTCAATAAATAACAAAAAATTACCAAATCCCCACAAAAAAACATTTTCCAATAAAAAAAAATGGAGGTGAGGGTTTCGTTTGTCATAGCAATCAACAAAATAAAAACCAAATCAATCACATGCGCTTAAGTGAGTTAAAGCAAGTAAGTATGCATCGACAGTTCTATGATTCAAGTTCTGTAGGGAAATCCACGGATGACTCCAATAAATTAAAAATAAATTTTCAATTTTATTATCATTTTTTGCTTTTTTCTGTATTACAGTACTTTCTGAATCCTTTTTTTTACGCGGCCATTTCAAGTCACTCACCTGCCCACTTTTTATGACAATTACTGGATTGCGCTGTATACGACGTTAGTGTAAACATAATCGATTGCTTCATTTTTTTAACTAAACGCTTTTTAAAAAATAATTATATTGCTTCCTGAATGAGAAGTCGAGTAACGACCAAGAAGTGGCATAAGGTAAAATACTTTCACATTCAAAAATTTTTTTAAGAAAGAACATTTCCTACGAAAGTATTCTGAAATATAATTTTTCTATTCAAAGTATCAATTGATTTATTTCATGGTTTGTGCGAAACAAGGATACAAAATGCAATCCACATCCACCGTCTCGACGATATTCTGTCCGTATTAAAAAGCGGTTCGAGTATGTATACGAGTCGAACATCCTTATTTTAGATCCTTGGTGCGAAATTTTAAAATGTGGTTCGCCTAGACCTTAAGACGCACCTGTGATAAGAACTTCTGCAAATTTTATAAAAGTATGTGTGGCAGAAATTGTGTAGAAACTCTATGCAAACCACTCATACGTGAAAATGTATGGTATATCCCAGCTAAAAATATTCAAATGAATGACAATGTGAACATACACGTGGACATCTACATAAAAAGTGGCATGGTCGGTCACGTGAAAATGCCAGATGAATGTTGAAAGGATCAGGATGTTCGAATACATAGTTGAATGTTTAAAGCTGATATGATGATGTACTATAAATTTAGACGCAAACTTGCTACCTAGAAAAACACATCTCCTTCATACCTCCAAATAATAAACATACTTAGAGAAGTACACACAAACAATGAACAATTTATCTTATTCGTTATTTTATGATTTAATTTCATATAAGTGGGCAGGTGAGTGACTTGAAATGGCCGCGTAAAAAAAAGGATTCAGAAAGTACTGTAATGCAGTAATAGGCGAAAAATGATAATAAAATTAAAAATTTATGTTTAATTTATTGGAGTCATCCGCGGATTTCCCTACAGAACTTGAATCATAGAACTGTCGATGCAGACTTACTTGCTTTAACTCACTTAAGCGCATGTGATTGATTTGGTTTATTTTTGTTGATTGCTATGACAAACGAAGCTTTCACCTCCACTTTTTTCATTGGAAAATGTTTTTTTGTGGGGTTAAATAAATACACGTAAATGAGTTTTTTCTGAAATGCGCTGTAAGGGCAAACGAGTAGCTTGTACGGGCATCACCCGTACATGCCCTTACGTGGTTACGGGCCTGACACTGTTTATATTGTTTCAAAATCTTGTAACATCTTAATTTTTTAATTTTTAGAGTTCAAATTTTTATTTCGTTATCTCCCAAAAGTTTGAAAAATTTAATTTTTTTGAATTTATTTTTTTTAGTTTTCGTTGAAAAACTTTCAGAGAAAGGGAGATTTGAGATGACACTAAAGAAAAATGACGAGAATCAGAAATTGCAAATGATAATTTGCTCAGAATTTTGACGGAAGGTTAAGAACATTAAAGGTTCATAATTTCATAATTTCTAGGAAAAGTAATATTAAAAACAAAATTATTGAAAAAAATGCATTAGACTCCATCAACTTTTCAAAACACAAACAAGCAACTACAATTTTTGGAATTTCATATCAATCGATTTTGAACATACTTCATCTATTTCTCCAAGCTTTCGACCAACTATTTTATAGTCCTCTTTAAACAAAATTTTCCTGCAATGATTTTTTTTGTTTTTGATAAAATAACAAAGAGATTTTCAATCCAACCCTATCCAGCCAAATTTAACGAGATCAAAGACCGTGCGTTTTGGATTTCGGCGCTGGCTCGCCGCGGTATTTATTTATCCGTCCTATCTTAACTGCGTGCACAAAATATGAAATATAAATAAAACATATTCTTGCTCCGGCATGTAATAAAAATGTGGGGAGATAAAGTCAATGCGTGAGGAATACGAAATGCAGGGAATCCCTCGTCCGGCAGTTTCGTACTCTCGGCCACGAGAAAAACAAACACCAACTCGCGTACCGTACACACGTTCATGCGTTACACGGCATTACACGAATATAAGTAGCCCGCGTTTAGCCACCAAACAATGCCGGATTTTTCATGCCGTCGATCTCCTAAGCTTTTACTCCCCGGCTATTTTCTTTTCCTTTTTTTTTTATTCTTTTTCCTTCGCCTGGCCATAATTTGTCATCCCCTTAAACGCCGGCCGCGACAAATCCCAATAAATAAAAACAAGTGGAACGAGGAACTTGGGGTGTTTCGGTATTGTTGAATTTTTTGACCGAAGCGGTGCATACAATAGATTATTACTTTTTAAATTAGGGATCTGAATTGCTATGACACCGCAAAAACACACGGGAATTATATTAACTTATACTTAACTTATACAAGGTGTACCATATGAATTGGGTCAATGAAACAATTGCATCACTTCGACAATTTTCAACCGATCGGCTTCATCAATACAGTTTATTACACCTTAATCCAGTACAACATCAAACATCATCTTCTTCAGACCTGGTGAGACAATCAATGGCGATGTTGGCGCACTTTATATTACCGCAAACGTGTGAAAAATGTCTGGAAAATTTCTGGTTTCAACAAGATGGCGTTTGCTATACAAGATGTTGCGTTTGCTACACAGCAAACGCAACAATAGACTATTTGCTTCGGATATTCTCTGGACGTGTTGTGTCAAAAAACGGGGATATTGACTGGCCATCAAGATGTCCAGATTTGACTCCATCGAACTTCTTTTTATAGAGATTTTTGAAGAGCAAGGTTCACGCTTTCAAGCAAAAGACCATAGAAGAGCTAAAAGACAACATTCAAGCCGAAATGTCAGCCATATCGCCCGAGATGCAGGGCAATGTGATGAAAAAAGCGAAAAAAAGAGTCCACTATTGTATTATGTAACAGTAACGGAGGTCACTTGGTCGATATTGTTTTCGGGAACAGTCCGAGATAAATTGAAAAAAGGTTTTCGTAATAATAAAAAAATTGTTTGAAGGGAAACCTCTAATGGCTCGTTGGGAGTACAATCCGTTCGGAAGTGTGACAAAGCTGGGCCCACTTTCCTGTGCTGTCGGGATTGTTCGTGATCGCTCGGCATGGGTGCAGTATATCAACAACTGATCAGCTGGAAGAGCTTGTTGACATTTGGCTTGGAGTAAAGTCGCGACATGAGAGTTTTTAACAATGCCTCACAAGCGTTATTGTTGTGTGTGAGATTTTTCTATTTTGTTTAACAATGCCCAAAAATGCCTTACAAGCGCTATTGTTGTGTGCGAGGATGTTCTAATTTGGGAGTCAATTCTTGAATAAAATAGTTTATTCAAAAGCCGCATTATAGTTATATCTTCTTCGATCCATTTTATAATAATTAAAATTCAATAAATTATTTGTAATATAATTATAAATAGTAAAATACTATTATCGAAACATTATTTTCAGATGAATGAAACTGAAATTAAATATATCTCATACTTTTTCTTAAATTTACTTAATACTTAATATTGTGAAAGAAAAATAAATATAAAATGCTTATTCTAAGATGAATTCCAGACAAATGTTCATAAAAACTACATTCTTAGATCTATTTTATAATGATTTCTATTATAGAAATTAATTGCTTCACATAAATTCATACGATCTCAAATCGTATGGTATACATGCAATGTGGAAGAAAAATGCAACTTTGTCGTTAAATTTTAAATTTAGATTTGCATTTTACTCATTTAAAATTACAATTTTAATTTAATCAGTTTCAAGATACAGTTTTGAACGCAGTTCTTGCTTTAGTTTTGATGGTTTCTTTAGGTGTTTTTCTCATAAAATTGAACGAACTTTCTTTTTTGTTTAATTCAACTTGCAGTATTTCGCCGTGAGAAGTTTCACTTCTCTCGCGAGTTTTTAAACCCACATCAGTTTTTTCGAAATGCATTGAGAACTGTCGAAGATATTTATACATTACATTGACCCGATTCAGATGGCGCACCCTGTACTTAACTTTTACTTAACTTCTACTTTCTTAGAAAATTGACCATTTGTAAGTGGTAAAATGAAAGGAACCGTGTGTAACTCATTCTTCCTGCATGCGAATAGAGTATTTGAAAGGCGCCGTGTAATTGACGTCGTATGATGATTAAGACAATATCCGTACCAGTTAATTAAGGCGTGGCGATCGCGCGACCGGAAAATGGCCCGTTTTTATGTCACCGAAACCGAATGCCGGATTAGATAAGGACGTATCTCGCTAAAAGGGACGGATAGTCATCTGCGGAACGCAGTTCGAGTCCGAGACCATATGTGACTTTTCTTATCTTCCCCCTCGGGTCCTTCCCCATTGATTTTTCAAGTGAACTATTGGGCAAAATGTATGGACTGTAATCGAAGGCGAGCGTGTCCAGCGGGAAGTAAAACAAAAGTATCATGCTGGCTGGGGGCCGCGGCCCTTCGACGCACGGCCACGCTGGTCCCCTAGCGTGATAATTTTTTGGGCGTCGCAGCGACCAGGAAATTCGTCGTAACTTTTTCCAGTCGCGAAATTTCGATGTCCTTTGAAATTACTTGGAAGTAAAAATGAGTACATGAAAATATTTTCAAGTAAAGGGAGAGAAAGAGGATAACGTTTTCATACCCTGAAATAAAAGGTGTTCCTCTTTTTTGGGTGATTTTCATCAGAGTTTCTGTAAACGCTGTTGACATAATTTTAGTAGTTTTTTTACTTGAATTGATTTTGGAATTGTATTTCCTGAAGTTTTTTGTGTTATGCTTTATTTTTCCATTGTTTCATATGATCTTCCACATTCAGAAGTTATTCCAACGAGATGTTCTTCAAAAGAACTCTCTGGAAAGTGAGCGCAATTGGACCTGAACAAAATTCGATGCAATTTTGCATGCGAGTGCCCAGGGAGATTCCTGATGGAATTTTGGGTCATACGACAAACAAAGGGGATGAGGAATCGAGACGTTGTTGGAATTTGGAGCGTGGTACTGGGGAAAAAAGGAGGTCGGCTCCTGCAAGAGACATCTAATTCCAATGTGATCGCTCTTGATCGATGTCGGGCGACCTTTCTTCTACGAGAAAGTCATCAAGCCACGTCTCTTTCCCTTGGCGCTAGAGCAAAACCGTCCTCATCGTTCAATCTTTCAATCTCCTTTTTGCGAGAAAAGTAGGATTCTCTGTAGAGGTAGAGTTTATCCCCCATCAGTTGCCATTGCAAAGGGGGTTTAGGGGTGAAACCCCTCCAGAAATTCGAAAAGTATATGCCAAATATGAAACTTAATACCCAAATTTATGTACCGTATGTCGTATTTTCTCGATCTAAATTAGTCGGACTTGAACAATTCAAAATGAAATTTGACTCATCACTTATAGCGAAAAAAAAATTACTTATGAATAGTTGAATTTAATTCTTTGTATACGTCAAAATTTCGACAAAAGCGCCTAGTCAACATTGACTGATAAAATTAGTAGATGTTTTGGTTATTAATAAATCAATTTCAACAAATGTATTATCAATACATACATTCATACAATATAATCAATACAATACGATAGTATCTTGGTCAAATATTCAAGAAATCTGAAAAGCTAATTTTTTGAAAATTTTTATTGTAATAATTCTTGGTTTATTTCCAAGGATTGTGTTTGAGTACACTAATTTGCGAAAAATTGATGGTTTGACTGAAAAAATGTTTTCTATAAAAAAAGTACTACTTGTAGTTTTACATTAACAGAATCAAATTTTTTTAAACTGTGCAGTTATGTTGAGTAAATGCGAGGTCAATTATTAGATGATAATTTTCATTGTTTATTAAGGAAGAAAAGATAATTTTTCAATAACAACATGCTTTTTTTGAATTTTAATATGTTAATAACAATATCTAAATTTAAAATTTAAAATTCGATTAAATTAAAGACAGGATATAAAAAAATTATGAAAAAATATGTGGGGATTCGATTATTTAAACATCGAGAGTAGTTAGTGAAAAAATAGAAGTTTTTTTGGAAATCCCTTGCGAAAATTTTTTCTGCATGCACCACTGTCCCAGATGATTCAAAGTACCAAATTTCTGAGCTTTGATATTTAAAATTTGCGCATGGATTACAAAAAAACTTTAATTATCGTGCAGAATATAATAGGCTAGTTAAGCAACTCTGAATTGTTCAGATATTTTAGAGGTACGTACAAACGTCTGTATAGTCGTTTGTTAGTGCTTAGAATGAATATCTTAAAATTGAATTTTTAACAAATTTATCGCGATGAGTAAAAATGATGAGTTTCTTTAACCCAAAAATGTCAAAAATTTGTTGTTTTCCAACAAAAAAAGTTGTATTTAAATTTGATGCAAGCAATAGTTAAAGACGTATTTGGCAAAGAAATATGAAATCAGTAAAAACCGTTTCGTTTGATTTGATGACCTTTTTCAATTGAAAGACAGATTGCGTTTTTTGCCACAAAAATTGGCGATACTTATACGGGGGGTGATGGTAAGCGTGAAGTTCTAAGCGATGAGAACTTCATTCATCTCGTATCGGAGTTTTTTGAAGAAGAAAAGAGAAAACTGCATCAAATGAAAGGACAGAGATTTTTCAATGATCAGGCATAGATACCATTTCATCGATACTTTGTTGAAACGTAAGGGCAGTACTTTAGGCAACGAGAACAAGATGATCAGAATTGAATTACAAGGAACTGGTCTTATCAATGAAATGGGACTTCTCAAGAAATGGGTAGAAGACGTTCTCAAGGTTATCAACGAAAATCTTTATAATTACATTGAAGTATAATGATTCCTGCAGAGTAGAGTTCAGTTTCTTTTTGAAAGTTTTTTTCCAAGGTTTAATGTAATTTGTTGTTCGATTGTAAGCACTTATATTTATGCATATTTAAAGTATCTTGTAAAATATACATCTCTGTAACAGTGACTTTTTCTTTTTTATCCTTTCTTCAAATAATTATTTATTTAGGGATTTTTTTACTGTTCTCTATACAATTTTGATTTTTAAACGATTGGAAAATGTTGATGACCGATTGACGGAAACTTTCCGAGGCTTAAAAAATTTTTGGATATAAATTTATAGTCTTCGTATTCATAAATAGCTTCATCGACGTTTGAAACTAGCAAACCAAATTTTTAAATAATCAATTCATGCATAAAACTTATTAATCACATTAGTATCGATAAAAGCTTATTTCAATTCAGTTCAAAAATTGAAATTTAACTAAAGTTTAACAAAATTTTGTTTAGAGATGATAAATTTGAGTGGTAGATGGTTGTCTTTATCGAGTAATCGTCGCTCATTTAGATCCATGAATATGAAATAATTAACAAATGATTTGTGTTTTTCTGCTGACACATCAGAAATATCGGTTTTTTAAAATCGAATGGTTATTATGTACTCAATTTCATCGCGTATGTTTTGTTGTGATGAGTATTTTAAAATTAATAGAAAAATAATAGTATTTTTATATTGTTGACTGAACATTTTCAATGTTTGATTACAAACAGTTTTTGAAGTAAAACTTCTTAGGCGGCATTATCACTGTTCAGGAGTGTAATTTATTCTAGAAAATAAAATTTATGTAGGAAGTAACTAGGAAATTTTACATTATAACATGTAACACTGTAAACTGTAAGCCTGTAAACTGTAAGGCTGTGAGATTATAATGTAAGTAAAATCTATCATATCATTGAACGGCTCATGACGAATCACAAAATATCACAAATTCACTAAATGTCACAAAATCACAAAATGTCACAAACACAAAATGTCACAAATTCACTAAAATATATAAGGTTATTTTATAAAAGCAACAAGAATGTCATTAATAGATTTAACTGGAAATTAGAGATGAATTAATTTTTTAACTGATTAAAGTTAAAAAACGAAAAAAATACCACACAGAAAAATTGAAGGACTTGTTAGAACTAAAAAAGTTAAGAGGAATAAAATCGATACATAGGAACCTTTTTGAAGCAAAACTTCTCAGGCAGCATTACTCAACTGATTTACAGTTAAGAAACGAAAAAAAAAAATACTACACAGAAAAATTGAGGGATCTGTTAAAACTGAAAAAGGTTAGAGGTATCTAAACATCTATAGATAGGAAGCTTAAAGAAAGTAACATGACAAGTTTTACTTCTAACGCGTGTTGATTCAACACACCCCAATTTTTTTATATACATTCAATCTTGTGTCAACTAAATTGGTATCAATTTTAAAATAATAAAAATCGTGAAAAAAGGAACAAAATTCTGTGAAAAATAATTGTAAATCCTGTGAAACTACATTGCTTTGGTTACTGATATGAACAAATTATTTTAAATACCCGGGGAATCTTGTATATATGTATACGTTACGTGAATATAATCACCGGGATTCCCAGGGCAGAAAAAAATCGCATGAAAAACACGAAATGATAATTTCAGAGTAAACGATGTACTTGAATAAAACGTTTTGAAATGAATCCAGAGTTTCCGAAATCATTAGAAGCCTAATAAGCGTTAGACCTTGGACGAAAACATTATAAGAACAATCAGCTGATTGAAGTATAATCTTAAATCACATCATGGGCACATTTGCAACATTAGTAAATAACGACCGATTTCCAAAAGCAATATTTCTTTTTTGATTGCAAAGTTTGTTGACGCAAATGGTTGAGTAGTCGATAAAATTCGCTGCTTGAGCATCGAAGTGCTAGTATTCAGTATGAGTTTGTGCTGTTCGGACAAGTGATACAAATGGCCAAGTTTGTGATTTTACTTCTGCTCGGTGTTGTCTTGACCAGACCTGTTCCAGAACAACCAGAGAGTCCAACAGAAGACATCAAGGATGAGGACAACCAACTACAATATGGAGGAGAAGGCACTCACGAAACATTAACAACACCTTCAAATGAATTGGACCATTCCACAGATAATATCGAGAACCTTGAGCATGAAACACGATTGCAGGGAAACGAACAAAATGTTACACATGAAGCTTCCGCAAAAGTCACAAAAAACATCATCTCTCTCAAAAATGTTGGTGAAAACGTAACGATGTACTTAAAAAAGTTACGGAAGAAATATAAGGAATATAATTATACAACGCATAAAAAAGTTGTTTTGTTGATGGGCGATGCTGGCTCTGGTAAAACAACAGTGGCATCCTTACTTGCAGGAGTTCCAATTTATGGAAAAAAACGTGGTCAATTCGGCACCCTCTATAATATCACTGATGAGAGAAATCTAATACTTCCACCAAATAAGGAGGAACCTAAAAACCGTGTGCAGGTGTTCGTTGGCAATAAATCAACTACTAATTTCTATGATATGCCTAGTTTCAATGAGAGCCACGCATCAAGTGATTATGCAAAGTTGGCAGAAGTAAGAGATATGAGTTTCCCATTTACGAAAAAGGTCAAAATTTTGTTGGTAGTTGGACATTCGAAAGTTCTGTTGAACGAACTGGCAGATAATTTTTCTCAGCTTATGAATAAAGTGGCGCAACTTGTGGACAATGTTGAACTTTATCGTAACGCGATTGCAATAGTCGTCACTAAAGTGATGAATATTGGCGACGAAATGACCGGCTCTTGGGAACCGCATGGCGATGAAAAAATCATTAATCAAGTAGGATCATTCCTAGCAGCTGCAAAAAAAGAATTCGAAGCAGACATTTCGAAGGCAGAAGAGAAAAATCCACCAGACGAAAGAAAAATATCCTTCATCAAGCAAAAAATCAAGTTGGTCAATATTTTGTTAAAACGTAAAGATAAAACCCCAGACGCATACGAGAGGATCGCCATTTTACGCATGCCACAAAAAGAGGCCCCTGTCACTGACATGGAGCTCCTCATGAAAGAGAAAAAACACATATTGCATATTCTTCGAAAATACCTTAAATACGTTACCATATGTTAATGTATTCGGAGTCTAACTCAGTTATTATCTGAATGTTTGGCAAGCTGCCGCTTTAAGAAGTTTTTGTTACAAAAGTTTCATGAAGAATAATTTATGGTAGGTACCAAAAACGCCATCGATATTACTTTTCAAATTCTTGCAAATATTTATTCACTGTTATAGAAAAAGTGCGACGAGAATACCCTTCTTTTTATTTTACCAACTGAACTCGTTTTATAATGTGTATTTCATATGATACTTAAACCTCATAAAATATTTTTTATTGGATGAAATTAGAATATAGGATTATTTTTCTCAGAGCGATTGATGTTAAAAATTCTTCTGTAACTAAATTCTCATCGATATTGACAGGCCAAGATTAGTTGAAATTACGGAAAACAATTTTTTTATGTTCTAAATAATTTACGTTGAATTAATTAAGAACTGCAGCTGTACCAATTGAAGTGACTGTACACAAAAATTTGCAATATATGTAACTGACATGAATTTTTCTTATTTTGTATTATAATTTGTTAAAGGTTCGTTTATATTTTTTCATTCGAGTGTATGAACTCTTTTCATGCATGTTTAAAGAGCTTGATAAATATATATATGTGTATACAGAGTAGATTTTGTTTTTTATTTTATCCCTATTCACAATGAAACTTTCATATAGAAACTGTATAAAAATGAGACCCTGACAACTCTGAATATAATTGTCATTTTTATACGATTTTTTTACGACATTTTCGTTTAATTGTAAGTCATTTCGTGGGTAAAGATTTGTTCAAAATTATTTAGCATTGATTTTCTTATTTCACTAATGAAGTCTACGTAAATGAACGAAATATTTTAGAAAATTTTCAAAATATTTAGAAAATATGTTTTTTATATTCATCAATTAAATACACGTTTCTCTGACGATTTTGAAATATCAGTAATAACCTTGTAACATTTGAATATTTTTTATCCTTATGACAATTCTGAAATATAATCTACATATTGAAATTATTAAGTTTAAAACATCAACAAGCAATCATTTGAACACTTATTTGAAGCTAAACCACCCAAAAAAGTATAAATATTCCGTAAATATTTTTCAAACTGTCAATTTAATATATACACATGCATCGAGTAAAGAAAATATAACATAATATTAGCAAAAAATAAGGACCTGAACGAAAAACGTATCATACACTAGATTATGAGCGAATTTTTTTGTCATTTGACACGATTTTTAAGAGCTTTAAAAACGTTTTGAATCAAATACATAGTCTTCGAATTTATCTTAAGTTCAATATGCGTTTGACTTATGAACATTATGAAGAACGATCATCAGGTAAAAAAAATTTTCCATCACATTTGCAGCTAAAAATGGCGGCCGCGTGACGTCATTGCTATAGACACAGCGTTTGTAAACATATACAAAACCTGTTGATAAGTCAGTTTCGCTTGGTTTCGCTTTTAGTTAAACAATGATAAATGTTCGTTGGTGGGTAAAAAGTGGTAAAAAGTTGATGCAAAATGCCATATTGCTGCTATCGTGACTGCAAAACAATACTAAACCTGGGAAAGTGTACATGGCTTTTTTTCCGTCTGACGAATATTTATGTACTATCAGATATTATAAGTTATATTCAACGAATTATGAATTTGAATCAACCATATTAAATAATTGTTCTTAATTAAGTGATATGGAATTATAAAAGTAAAATTTACTGTTTACTATAAAATATTACAGTTTTTAATAAATTTGTATTCATCACAAAATTGTTTACAAAAGTCATTTAATAAATATTGGTATCAGGTATGAAATTCAGTATTTTTTCTCAATCAATAGTACGAAATAAATTTATACATTTTCGAAATAAGTTTCTCGATTTTCAGTCGAAAAATAAAAGTATAACAATAATATTGTAAAATAAAAATCGTTGAAGAATTCTTTTTCAAATTCAAACCAACTGCAGTTTACCGCGTTTCTCTCATTGGAGGCAGCTAAAAATGGCGGCAACTCAAAATGAACTAATCCCAAAATGGACTTGACCTGTCCAGACTTTCATATAGAGGGACTTTATTATTAGCCATTGGAATCAGGAAAAGTCGTTGATGAAATTTTGGATTTTGTTGCTTGTGCGAAAATTCGGTCGTCAAACGTAGAAAATTTCTTTTAACCTAGTCAATTACTAACAATAAGAAAAATTAGGATCAACGAAAAGGATAAAAATCTAAAAAATTTGAACCTTGCAGCATCATATACTAGAAATCTACATAGCAATCGATAAAAATACAAGAGAATTACTCGAATCGTACGTATTTTGAAAAGAATTCTAGAAGTATAAGAATTCGATGTAAGAACTGTTGTCTGAAAAATCTAAACAAATAGAAAAAATGAAATTATAAAAAATGTATGTAACAATTTATAGGAATACTGTGAATTCATGAAAATACTAGAAAATTTAACGGAATCTTGTAAATACTAAAAAAATACAGAAAAATATAAAATACAACTGAAAATCTACGTAGATGTAATTTTTCCGTGTATCTATTGTATAAAAATATTAAAACCTTTTCAAAGTTAAATGCTAAATAATCTTATTCCGCGTGTCATTATAGCAATCGACATATATATTAGAAATCTGGAAAAATAGCAGAAATCTGTCGAATTTTTAGAAATATACTGAAAAACAGCGAATTATACTAGAAATCTTTTAATACTCAAAAATTATGTGGATACAATTTTCTTAAAAATGATGAAATTGAATCCTAGAGAGTATAAGTATAGAAATCGATAATATCTTAATTCATTTACGTACTAGAAAATTCTTAAAATTCTACAAATGATAAAATAATACAAAAAAAACCCATAAGTATTGGCGATCTGTATAAAAAAAACTATTTTCTAAGAAATTCAATGAATTACTCAAAAATTAACATGCTTAAAATTGTTTAAACTTATAATTCTACAAAATAAAATTCTAAAAATGTATAAAATTACCAGAAAAAATTGGAAAATTAAAGAAAGTAACATAAAATACAAAAATCCTCGAATTCTATGTAATAGTTAATATTTTCGTGCATAGAATTTCCTGAAAAATCTAGGAAAATTTTTGAATGATTTTTAAATTCTTATTTAGTTCTCAAAGCATAATATTCATCATTTCTTTGTTTTATTGATTATGATTTTGAATAATTTTGAATTTTTCAACCGCGACTCTAAGTATTTACACTCCACAGAAAGGAATTTCCGTTAAATTTTACCGTGTGATTCGCTATAAAAATTACCTCGCAGTCTATGAATAGCGTGAAATATTGGCAATTCTTTCCTTTTTACCTACAATGACGTAGGTGTACATTGCGTACCACACAATAAATTTAACCGTGCATTATGTAATATCATAATTTCGAGCATAAAATGTACAGTGCGTCATGGAAAATGTGGAAGGTGAATATTAAATAAATACAATTTAGTTCAAATGTTATTCTAAAAAATTACGGTGCATAATTTAAACAACTTCTGAAATGAGATGTACAAAGTATTATGGGCGATATTGATTTTTTAAATTGATTTTTACATTTTTTAAAGAAACTGCGTTGAAGCTCACAGGCACAGGTAATATTATACCAAAAAAATGCACTATACCATACAGTGTATACGTTATGCAATTACAGAATCATCAAGGCACTGAATGATATGTTCATAGTCACTAATCTATAAGAACATATTTCAGATTTTCATGAATAATGGCATTTATGTGGATTTTCTCTCTTCCAAAAAAGTCCATATTTTCGATGGGACCGGTTTTCGTTGGTCTTCGAAAAATGCCGATTCTTCCAAAAGTATCAGAGGAAAGGGTCCTTGTCTGTTTCATCAAAACCTCCATCAACTTGATTTTTTGCTGGTGAAGAGCTCGTTCCTCACTTGAAAAATTTGCTGTCATATTTCCTTTTTTGATAAACTCCTCAACTCCCTGGAGATAACTCACAATTTTCTGAACTTCTTTTGCGTCACTTACCAGAATAAAACTCCCATCATGAGTTTCATAAGATTTCCTAACCTTTGTCGCAATCAAGGCAATCCCATCAGCATACTTATCAATATCTTGTAACATCCTTGCTACTTTTTCCAGTAATGTAGAGAATAAAATTGGACTTGATTTTCTCTTCAGATAAAAATGGCTTACTACCAAAAGTACTTTGATCGACCTAACGTTAAATAAAGTGTTTTCCTTGAGAGATGCAATTGTTGGAACTGGCAGAGAGAAGCCAGGAAAATCATAAAAAGTAGATTTCGATTCAAGATTTATCAACACTTCTGGAACGACTGTTCGAGGTCTTGTTTTGAGGCGGTTAATATTTTCGTTCTTGCCATGAATTTCGTAGATCGTACAGTCTTTACACACTTTCTTTGAGGTTAAGTTAGCTCCGGTCAAGAAAGATGCTAACGTTGTTTTACCAGATCCAACATCTCCGATCACTAAAATGACGTCTTTTTTTTCGGCTAGGATATTCGGAACTGTGGCACAGACCAGCAAAAAGATGGCGAACTTTGTCATTGTAGAAATTTTTTTAGATTGTTCAGTAGTAAAGATCATACTATAGAAAAAAGTCTTCAGTTCCTGTTTTTATATAAAGAGTTGGTGATAACTTTATCTCTTTGTTGAGCAGGAAGAAGTATAAAGATAGCAGTTTGAAAAGTGAGGAATCATTTCCCTACTTAGTAATATCGTTGATTTTTTGTAAGAATTTTTCTGGATTAGTAAATGTTACTGAAATGATTTCTGAATGATTTGATTTAAACCCTGGAACTGTTTTCAGGAAAATGAATATAAAAATATGATTTTGAAGAACTGTTTTGTTACTGTCAATTTGCTGCAATATTTGAAAAAATCTTCAAACTTCTCCTCCTAGAATGATTATTATTTATTATTTTGTTTGAATAACTTCTTTGGAAAAATTACTCAGCAATTGTTATATCGAGATATAATATTTTTTACTTCTGTCAATCATTTTTTATTCTAGAAGACGATTTGAAAATAATTTGTAACTAATATTGCTACATCTCAAGGCAATCACAGATAGTAATAATGAAGAAAAAATCGACTAGCTCTAAGTATAGCGAAAAATTTCGGTGTTTGAAACTAATACAGTTGATTGTTTCACAATTTTCGGAAATATTATTTATTTATGCATGTTATATGCAACGTCAGAATTTACTTTCTCGAAATTAAAAAGATTCATAAATTTTTTTAGTATGTCTCACTAGCTTTATACCAATAATTTTTCCTCTGTTCTTTGATGATACAAATGTCATTTACAAATGATATTCACTGTTATCAATATTTTTTTCCTACAAGACGATATTTCTGTACAATCTACAAGTGATTTGTTTCAAATTTGAAAACTTTTTTGAAAGCAATCGCTTATCGCGTTTCATGAGAAGAAAATAGACTTGAAATAGGGTATTTCTAAGAATAGAATATTTCACCAATTTTGATAAATACACTTTATTCGTTGAGTTTTCCATTTTTCCAAATGTTTTTCAGAAACCCTATTGTATTGTGACTCTTACCCATTTGAGCCTGAAAAACTTTTTTAAATTTTCTTAGTTATCTTTTACAATGCATTTTTAGTCTCATTCATTCATGAATTCCGATATTTACTATATATAATTCTTAATCATGTATCTATTTGATTATAAACTATCGTCACGATATTATAACATATATATAATCATTCTTCAATTGATTTTTTTGAAAATTTTGTAAAAATAATTATAAAAGATTTTGATGTATGAAGAAAAACGCAGGTGTAGTTCAGAATTTTTAAATGTTTTAACATTTGTAATCTATGTTTTTTAAAAATGTAGTATGATGTTTTTTTTCACGATATATGTAAAAAAATATTTTTATTTATTGATCATTATATTTAATTTATAGAAATCCATCATTCCGTATTTTATATCTACATATTGAATTATTTTTCAGATGGCATAATAATTGTTTATTATCTGTAAATATTTTGAAAGAGCTTTATAAATTGTTTCTTTTCAAACCAACTTAAGAGGCGTCAAACATTGAGTTTCTCGATATTTCGTTAAAAATTTTTTTTATCACTGAAAAATTTAAGTCATTTTAAAAAATAATGCATATGTGAGAAAGAAATTTAAAAACTTCAAGAATTTTTTTTTGATATAATCAGTTTTTGAGTGTATTATTTATTTATAAAATGTTTTTTGAAGTACTGGTTCATATTTTTGACGTAATTCGATTTGTATCATCAACCTCATTCCAAATACAACAAATTTTTACTTGCCGTAAGGTGATGAATAACTGTTTCAAAAAATTTGTGAAAAAAAATTTGTAAGTGTGGTGTGTAAAAGATAAAAATCACATTTCCATACGATAGATAATGAATCCACGTCTTTATTTGTTATGAAACACGTTAATTTTGTCGAAATTCGCAATAAAAAAAAAAGAAATGCATAAATCACAAATTTAGAAAAAATTTCTATATTGGTTCAACTCACGATTTCAGGAAATTTTGGTGGTTCATTGGTTCATTGGTGATTAAAAATTTGTATACTTCGCATACATATAGTTTTAATCAACTTTAAGAAAATACAAAGTAGATGACTTTATTACCATTTTAACTAGAAACCATTATAAAGAACTTAATAATTACGTCAAAAATAATTGGTATACAGTTCACGTAACCATACAAATACAATCAAGTAACAAATCAATCTATGGGAACAAATTAAAAATTTTTTTGAATAATATTGTTAATGTAGGTTTTTTCAGGCTGAAGAGTGTCATCTTTCATCAAAGGACCAATGATCATTGTTTTGCGGAAAATGCTGATTCTTCTAGAAATATCATTTGAAGTGCGATTGGAAGGTTTCACCAAAACCTCCAAATGCTTAATTTTTTGTAGAATAAAGTCACGTTTTTCTTTCGACAAATAAAGAGCCTTATGTTTCTTTTGGAAACCTTCTTCAACTTGTTTCAAATAACTCCCAGTTCTTTGGATGACCTCTTGATGATTGACAAAATGGAAGGAACAATTTACATTACCATAGGAAATCTTCACCTTCGTTAGCACCATTGCAATTCCATCACTATATTTATCCACATCCTTCAACATCTTTGCTACTCTTTCTACTAATTCAGAGAACAAAACTTTACTCTTCTTCGTCACGAAATGCTCGCTTACTACCAAAAGCACTTTGATCGATCCAACGTTAGACAATATGTTTTCTTTGAGAGACGCAATTGTTGAAACATTTTCTAATGATGAGAAACCAAGGAAATCATAGAAAATGTGTAAGGTTTCGGCACATCGTGGTTAATTTTGTTGTTTTGGTCGTAAATCGTGTGGGTCTTGCAGCCTTCGCAGGTCTCCACTGAGGTCAACTTAGCTCCGGTCAAGAAGGATGCAAGGATAATTTTGCCAGAACCAATATCTCCGATCATCAATATGACGTCTCTTTTTTGGCCAATACATTTGGAGCTTTGGCACAGAGAAGCAAAAAGATCACTAACTTTGCCATCGCGGATATTTTTTTGGATAGCTCAGAATTGAAAACTCAGACCCTAGCAAACACCCCGGTACCTAATCGGTACTTAAGCGGTACCTTATAAGGTACCAATTAGGTATTCCTTAGGTACCAGTTAAGTACTTTCCCAAATATCTACTCCTTTTCACTGAAAATTCGTAAAACTTTTTTTTTATCTTGTAAATGAAGTGTTTTTCTTCATTTTCCAGTGGTCAAATATCCGAAAAAATAGTGCATTAATTTTAAAAAACGAAAATTAGAAACACTAATTGTCAGATAAGTGTAGATAGCGCACTTGTCATGCGGTAGATAACATTCAGATATTGCGCTACGCGGGAAATTTGAAATGCGCCATCAACTCAGTTGTTCTCACAGGGGCGTACGTAGTCGGGGCACATCAGTCCGCGATTATTATTTTTTTTTGGATAGTTCTATTGCATTTCGAGTATTTCCAGCGTTTTCGAACTTCGCCATAATGATGTAATAATAGTTAACATTCGGAAAATTTTTGCTTAAGTTTTCCTGAACTTTATACACGATGAACATCGAAATTTTGTGTTGAGGGTTTTTATGACTAATTTTACCTTTAAATTATTCAAATTCATTGAGAATTTTAAAAATGTCGATCTCTTTTGAACTCATCAATATTGAAATGCGTAACGTTCGTGTTTAAAAGTAAGTGGAGCGAAAGCATTGAATGGACAATCCAATGATAAATCTGGTAACGTGTGTCGTGAAGCGATGAAACAGAGTTTTTTGTTTGAGTAGACGTGACAAATAAAGTGGGCGATATAATTGATAATTACTTATTAGAATACTAAAGAATCTGTGACGCTTCCCTTGATATCCCTACTTTGGATCCTACTTTTTTCTTCCATTTTCAAGCGTGGGAACCACACACGATTACGACGGCGACCTTTACGTTGGCAATGTCAGTTAGGAGGGAAGGGTTAATAATTCTCTATGGAACAATCTGAAGTATTAGTAGTTTGTGTAAAGAATATTGACGAAAAATGTGCTTTTTTACTTTTTATTAGAAAACTCGCAAAATTCAAAGCATTGAATTTTAGACATTCGCTTGAATGTAAAAACACTCAAAATCTCTATATCTTAAAATCTCTGACAGTATCTGTAAGACCTAGAGATCTTGCTAGAAAATCTCATGAAATATAATGAATACAGCGAAAAAAAAAGAAAAAAAAAAAACGAAAAATACGAAATTTCAATAAGTTTCATGTTATTTGATTGTTTAAAAATTTATGTAATGCCAGGAATCGAAAAACTTTAATTTTTCGAGCTATGAATTCTAAGAATATATTTTTATAGAAGTCTATATAAAAAGATTAGAAATTTTTTCAAAACTTATAGCTCTGTGAAAAATACAAAAAATAACGAGGGCACTCTGAATCTATTAAGAAACTGTTTTCTGAAAAATCGATCGAAATACTTCAACGATTTTGAACTTTCAATTTTATCTCATTCTGGAAATTCAAAGAGATATCATTAAAAAAATTCAAAAATTCCACAACATTCTATAAAAACTAAGAAATATAGTAAAAAATATGTAAAGATAAATACGTGTACATCTAAAAAACCTTGAAAATCTTTCGAATTCTAGAAATGCATCAATATTTAAAAAAAAAAAACGATCCTTAAAATCATAGAAAAACTGAAGAAATACGAAAAGTAGTGGTATAAGTAAAAATCTATCGAGACACTGTTTTCTGGAAAATCTTGTAAGACACGGGAAATTTCATAATGTTCGAATTCTAGAGTTCAAAATTATTATTAAAATTTATTCAACAATTTATATTATAAGAATACTAAAATTACGTAAAAATACTAGAAAATTCTGCAACATTCTATCACCCTTAAAAATACGAATAGTTTCAGAAATACTGAACAATCCTTCAAATCGTACAAAAATTGAAAAAGTATCAAAAAAACCCAAAAAAATGAAAATCTTCATAGACACTATTAGCTGAAAAATCCTCTCAAATGCAAATAATTTATTGAATTTTGGATTCTAGAGCATGAAATTCTTGAAATCTATGTATCAATATACAGAAAAATGGTACAAATTTCTAAAAATACTAGAAAATCTTGCAACATTTTATACATATCAAAAAATACAAGAAATTTCAAAAATTCTGAAAATCTGAGAAGGTATTGAGATTCACTCAAAAATCTTATTAAATTTGCAAATGTAGATGAAGAGAATTTTTTCTCCTTCGGCCTCGAACTCACGATCACGGTATTAATTAAGAGACTTTATATTTTTCTATAGTTTGCCATAGGTATGAACGATGAATAATTTGAATATTGAATCGATTCTTAAAGGGTTTTGTGTGTCTGCAAAAAATTATAGACTGTATTTAGGACGAAATCTCATGTTTATTAAATGTCTAAAAAGACGATTCTACCGTCACAGGATAACGTTGTTCTAAGAATCTGGAAAAACTCATGGAATTTTTTTGAATTATTTGGAAACATTTTATATAGGTGCGTCCTAAGTCAAAATTCTACCAGAATCATTTCAATGACTATCTTAAAGTATATAATTATAATGAAAATAGTATTAAGAAGACTTATTATTCAAAATTTCCAGTTTTTACATTCATAAATCATTAGGAATATTTTTACGTGTACGTACTTTTTTCCAATGACTCTTTATATTCGTTTCTTTTTCCACTGGTCATGCTTTTTTCTTATTTTCAATTTTTGTTACAACCCTTACGAGAAAATCCACAAAAAAAAAAAAAAAAAAAAAAAATAAGTTGAAAAAACTGAACGAATGATTAGTATTTGTGACAATAAGCATTCATTATATTTCACGTAACATTTTTCAAAATGAACAAGCACGTGTAAACGTAGTATACGATACACAGCTTATACGGCAGATTCTATATTGGGTCATTTTACTCCCCGCGCGTATGAAAAATGCCGAATGAATCGGCTTTATTGTTAAGCGTATTTGAAACTTCCGAGCATTACGTAACTAATTTGACTAGACTGTTTCGCGCGGCATACTGTTCGTTCCAGTGTAGTAAAATCTGTTTCACAAAATAAAAGAAAATCTGATACGGTGTTTTGTTTTTCACTCTTCACCACAACAGAAAATCTGACTCGTATTGCAAATTTTTTATCTAGTATTTTATGCAACACTCCAACTGTTATTCACAATACGAGTATCGCGATTATGACACGGATAGCGTATCCAAAATTCATAAATGGCTGTTAAGGTGTTGAATACGAATTGGAAACTACACTGTAAAAAATCAACTCGTCAATTGATCAAAATTTTTGTGTGCAGCGTATTTATCGTGCACTGGACGATTGTGCAAAATGTCACGTACCTTTGCGTAGGGTGGTATAAAAATTAATTTACAGTATGGATTTTATAATGCACAAGTTTTTATTTCCAAATTTGTTAAATTTAGGATCATAGCGATAAAATTTGTGTTAATTTGCACAATCGTCCAGGACACGATAAATACATTGCACAAATAAATTTTGCACGGTTGACACCAAGCCGTCTCATGAATAAAATTTCGTTTTTGCTTGTAGTCTTGATAAAGGATCAAATCGAGCCAAAACAGATCTGATGCAATTTTTTTAGTAGGGTATCTAAAGTTCAATATATTGGTCAGGTAGCAGTTGAAATTGGAAATGATGGAAAAAATAAGGAAAAAGACAAAAACTTGATTTATTTCATACTTCTTTATTGATCGTACGCGTGACAAATGTTCGTCGAGTTCTACACATTGTGGACATAGTCACAGAAAACAATAACACACCCTAGATGTTTTGATGAGCTTGTAACTTAGAAATTGCAACTTTAAAACGATTTTGAGATTATCATTACACAGAGAAAAAAATTCAAGTTTCAATTGTTTTAACTGAATTTTTGTTAGAATAGGCATGATTGAAAATTTCATTCGCGTTGGTTGAATTTTCAGTTGTAGTGATTGAATTTTCAGTCACTTCAACTGAAAACAAAAGTTGGCGCTGTTCACTCAATAAACTTTCTGTTGTTGCCATTTTAGATTTTACTTGTAACAATGGAAATTTTCAATTGCACCGGTTCCAACTTTTCCTTCAGTTAGATCGAATTTTTTAAGGGGCAGCTATTGCGCAAACGGAATTATTCAGTTGAATTAAACGAGAATTTCCGTAACGTCAACAAAATCGTCTCTTAACTGAAAATATGCAGTTGAAGCAAAGGACTCGATTTTTCTCTGTGTAAGATGTGTCGATCGTGGCATATTTATATGGACAAAAAAAATACAAAATTATGCGTTTGTTCAAGTGATAAGAAGAAAAAAAGACTACAAAAACCACTGTTGGTTAAATATTGAATACGACGAAGATTGACATTAGTTATAATAATGTTAATAAATATTTATCAGTTTGTGTGATATTGACGATCTTGTTTCGTAGTAGGCCTTGCCGAAGGAACTCGTATTTTTACCATTAGAACAGCCGAAGACCTGTGTTTTCGTCTTATTGCGATGATTCATTGCTGGAAATAATGTTCATTATATAATATACATTTACAAAAAAATATAATTATTGATAAAAAAGAACAATAATGAAATAATATCAGTGTGTTGACTAAGACAGAGAATTTGTTACTTTACATGATTCTTTCTGAATTAAAAACTTTTCGGCCGGAGAGTGATTTTTCAAAGGGGAATTAGGTTTCAAAATCTTACCGTTTACATCGTATCGCCATTCGTCTTTGCTGTTGTATATTGTTTCTCCCGTTTGCACGCGTTTATGACTTTTTTAATGACTGGACGAGCTTGACGAAGCTGACGGTACTCCAGAATCATTTAGCGTCATTGACTTAAATTGTTTTCGTTTTTTACAACTATGAACTTCATGTCGATTTTTTGAATTCGACTGTGAAAACGCCCAATCGCAATATTGACATTGATATGGCTTTTCTCCTGTATGCGTGCGTTCATGAATCGTTTGGATATGTTTGGTTGAGAATTTTTGAACGCAAAACCGACACTTGTGAGGTTTTTCTCCAGTGTGTGTTCTCATATGCCTGGCTAATCCAGTTCTTGAGCCGAATTTTTTCTGGCACTCAACACACGTGTATATATTTTTTCCCGTGTGTATTTTCATATGCGACTTTAAAAGACTTTCTGCGAGAAATCTTTTCTCGCAACACTCACACTTGAAAGGTTTTTTTTCCGAGTGCAATCGTTCATGATCAGTCAGAAAAACTTTATGTGTAAACCCTCGTCCACAAGTTTGACACGAGTAAGGGTAATTTTTCGTATGTTTAAAAATATGCACAGTCAACTGATCCTTAGCTGCGAAACGTTTTTTGCAATAATTACACTCGTAAGGTTTTTCTCCAGTGTGCACACGAATATGTCTAGTCAATGTGAATTTAGACTCAAATGTTTTGTTGCACTCATGACATTTAAGAGATTTCTCTTTTCTGCGTACTTTAGTATGCTTAGGATCCTCATTTTCAGTTGAAACTTTCATTGCTTTCGCTTCGCAATTTTGTAACACTGGCAGTATAAGGCGCACTTGTTCGAGCGCCACCTTTTCTTGAGTTGAAATTGTTGTCACACAATTTTGTAACACTGGCGGTGTAACGTGTTCTTGTTCATGCTCCATCTTTTCTTGAGTTAAAATATTCTTCTCGCAATTTTGTAACTCCGGTGATGCATGGTGTTCATATTCATGCGCTATCTTTTTCTTCCAAGCCCAAAAACTGCTACGGCAATATTGACATCGAAAAGGTCCTAATGTCATTTTGTGATACTTGCAAGCTGGGTTCTGATGAAAAAAAAAAAAATGAAGAGTGTTATCATTTACTGTTACGTAAGATTCGAAAAATTGGAGACCTATGTCGTTGATTGCTCGGAGCTGTTTCTGATGCGCGAGCGCAGGCACGCCGGGGAGCCCTAGTAACTTTGATTTATATAAAAACTCCACAATGAAATACAATTTTTTTATTATAGCTCAATTTTTTTCAGAGTTACCTTATGATAACGTTATAAGGAACTGAGAGTTCTTTTAGAAAATTAATTGACCAAATTCTACAAGTTTTTTTTTTAAATAGATTTCATCAATAAATTTTTACAAGAAATTCAAGTTTCCCATAAGGTACTTCTAAGGTCATTTTATAAGTAAATCATATTCTAATATGAAATTTTATTCATTCATGGGTTTTATAAGAATTCAAATTACTAGAGACATATTTTTTTTAATCCTTTCGAAAGTAGTGGGCGATTTCTATCGATATTCAGGTAATCTTAAAAAGTAAAACTGCACTGTTTCGCAGTGCATATTTACTTTCTAGCAGTGAAAAGTCTTCCACCTTGAAAATAGTGGATAAAATTGAGGGAAAAAATTATATTTTATAAGTTTAAAGAACAAAATTCTACAAATATTTGATGGAGGTCAAGATTCTTGACCTCGACGATATGATAACGATTTTCTTATTCTTCTTTTGGTTTACCCAAAAAAACATTTTCAGCGTAAAATTTGGAGGTAAGAGCTCTAGTCCGAAAAAAATACCAAAAAATAAACCAAATCTTTCGCATACTCTCCGTGAGGGCTTACCTTTATTAGAATAATTTATGTTATACAGGATCATACGCATCATTTCACTTTAAGTAAATCTGGACTCGAGCCTTTCCAGTCACTCACCTGCCCGGCTTTATGACTTCCAAAAGTGGCACATTGTAATTTTTGTAATCTTAATTCTGTGGCTTCCAGCCATAATCGAGAAAGTCACACACGTCGCGACGTTCAAAATTTTATTAGAATATCATGTAAACTGAGCCTTATGGCACAAGTGACTTTCTCGACTATGGCAGGAGGCCACAGAATTATTCCAGAAGCACCACTCTTTTCCTCCCTTTGCTTCTGTTATGATATAAATTACATTTACAATAATATCGTTACGACTATGAATTGTTAATACAAAAATAGGAAGTGCCTCCTGATTCCTCTTCTCCTTATCCTGTATTTGCGGTTGTGAAAAAAAAATTTTTTCATAATTATAAATTTTAAACGAATAATTCGAAAGCGCCATCTGAATTTTCACCTTGGCTATGGCCAAAAGCTGCGATTTGGACTACTAATTCATAATAACAATTGTCATTATGAATTTCAAATATTTCAAAAGTATCATTCCCCTCTCCTTCTCTTGCTAACGTTTACTAATATTTACGAGTAGAATATTATTTCTGTTAGGATGTTGAACACAAATTTGAATCGCGCGCTCTTTCTTGCCTATGTTGGCAATACTGTTCTTTTAGGTGTATCGCTGTCTTTGTCTTATTGAATAAATAAAAACTCCCACTCTCTCTCGTTTGTGATTAAAACGGTTTTCTACGAGTTATTATTCCACCTGCCCAAGAAGTAAAGTTTATGAGCTCCCAACAGGTTATGGGCCTATGAAATTGCTCTCCGATTTTTTGAGACCGGTTGTTGCGTTTTTCGACCGTTTTTTCGACAATATCTCTGAATATTAGGCAGGCGAGGACAGGTGAGATTCGAACATAACCTCAATTTTTTTTCGCCACGAAAAGTGACGGCTCCGAAATAGTTCGTCACTGAGAGCAGAAATCATGGCTTCAATCTCGCAACAGACGGTGGAAAAACTGACAGGGAGAGAGAACTTCAGCAACTGGAAGTTTGCGATGCGGGCCTGGTTGGAATACGATGACCTTTGGGGATGTGTGGACGGGACAGTCGAGGATGAACGCAAAAATACGAAGACCAAATCAAGAATCATATTATCAGTTGACCCGATCAACTACGTGCACATACAAGTCGCGAATACGGCCAAGGAGGCTTGGGACAAATTGCAAAGCGCATTCGAAGATTCTGGATTGACTCGAAAGGTAGGACTTCTCCGTACTTTAATTACTACACAACTTGACTATTGCGATTTCGTCGACGAATATGTAAACAAGATAATTACCACTGAACACAAACTCAATGGTTTAAAATTTGGATTGGAACATTATTACTTGCTGGTTTACCTGAAGAATACCGTCTCATGATTATGGGCATTGAAAGTTCGGGGGTTCCAATTACCGCGGATTCAATTAAAACGAAATTATTGCAAGATATTTCGCCGAAAACAACCTCAAAAGGAGCTGAGAGCAATTCTGCTTTATACACGAAACAGAAATTCAATTACAGAAAAACGCATAATTTTGATAAAAATGAAAATGAATCTTACAAACCTCGCTGTTTTAATTGTAACAAGTTTGGCCACATAAGCAAATTTTGCCGCAACAAAAAGAAATTTGGAACGGACGAAGATGCGAAACAACATTAGAACCACAATCGAGCATTCCTGGCCTGCTACGCCGTCGATACCACGGAAAAATCGGCTTGGTACCTGGATTCCTGCGCCTCAACCCGCATCACTCACCAGCAGGAGTTACTTCAGGAAAATACACGTTCCTGCACAACCGAAATTTCCACAGCGAACAACGCAACGATGAAGGCAACAAAATTGGGAGATGCAAAAATTCCTATTTTGTTTGAAAATAAAAATTTAGAAATTTCAGCTCAAGACGTTTTATATGTTCCAGATGTTTCTGATAATTTACTCTCTGTTAGCAGAATTGTCAATCGAGAGAACAGGGTCGAGTTTTCCAGAGAAGGATGCAAGATTACGAGCACAGAGGGACAGCTTTTGGCAACAGCTTCCAAGAAAAATGGCATTTTCCAACTGGTCACCCCCTCAGAATCGGCCTTTCTGTCACAAACCGAAAAAGATGAAAACTTGTGGCACCGTCGCTTAGGCCACATGAGTCGAAAAAACATGGAGCTTCTTCGTCGAGGACTAGCAACCGGCTGCGATTTCCAAGGACCAGGGAGGACACCATGCGAGGACTGCGTCAAAGGGAAACAACACAAACAACCATTCAAAACATCAGGTAAACGAGCAGACAACCTCATGGACCTGATTCACACCGATTTATGTGGACCAATGGAAACAAGCTCAATTGAAGGAGCAAGGTATTTTTTGACACTCATTGATGACAATACAAAGAAGGTTTTCGTTTACTTCCTTAAAAATAAAACTGGTATCACAGAAATAATCAAACAATTCAAAACTCTCAATGAAACTCAGACTGGGAGAAAAATGAAAATTTTAAGATCTGATGATGGTAAAGAATATGCGAACCAAAAACTAGAAAATTTTTTGAGAAACCAGGGCATAAAACATCAATTAACTGTGGCTTATTCTCCTCAACAAAATGGCGTCGCCGAAAGAATGAATAGAACAATTGTCGAGAAGGCCCGTTCTATGCTGTACGACGCTGGACTTCCAAAGGAATTCTGGGAAGAGGCCGTAACCACAGCAATTTATCTCATCAACAGGACGCCGACGAACAACACTTCAAGGAACATGCCAGAAGAAGCCTGGACCGGATCCAAACCCGATGTCAGTCACCTACGAATTTTTGGATGCAAGGCAATGGCACATGTCCCGAAAGAAAAACGCCTCAATGCGGACCCGAAATCGCATGAATACATTTTCGTGGGATACTGCGAAAATTCGAAAGGATATCGTCTAATTGATAAGAAAACGAGACAGTTCACAAAAAGCAGAGACGTCATTTTCATTGAAAAAAAAAATGTCCACAGAAAAAGCATTCAGAAACAGAATATGTACTCGAAATTCACCCCGATTCAGGTAGAGAAAATTGAAGAAAATCGAGATGAAGAGAGGGAAGAGATAACGAGTGAGAACGAAGAAAATTTCGAAGACGCAAGTGAGATCGCAGAAGAAGACCTGATATATGAAATGGACATCAAGCCAGTTCC
Organism: Platygaster robiniae; assembly: GCA_028476575.1. Classification (NCBI taxonomy): domain Eukaryota; kingdom Metazoa; phylum Arthropoda; class Insecta; order Hymenoptera; family Platygastridae; genus Platygaster; species Platygaster robiniae. Next base: position 42,153,029 of record CM052021.1, read on the forward strand.
GGAGGGACCCGTCAACCCACAACCGTTGAGACGCTCAGCTAGGACCCGGAAACCGACAGAATTCAAGAACTTCGTATCTTTCTTTGCGGAAACGACTACCCTTGCAGAACCAATATCCGTCCAACAAGCCTTGTCAGGAACGGGCTCAATTTTTTGGAAAAAAGCCATGCAAGAAGAATACGATGCCATGATCAAAAATCAGATGTGGATTTTGACTGATCCACCCCCTGAAAGAAAAATTTTGAACACGAAGTGGGTGTTTAAAATAAAATCCGGAAAAGACAATGAAAGAAATTTCAAGGCTCGTCTCGTCGCAAAAAGATGTTCCTAAATCGAAGGAATTGATTTCCAGGAAATCTACGCCCCTGTGGTAAGGACGAACACAATACGCGTTCTACTCGCCTTGGCCGCCAAATGGGACTTAGAGATTCACCACATGGACGTCAAAAACGCATTCTTACAAGGAGAACTTGAAGAAGACATCTATATTCATCAACTAAAAGAATTCGTTATTCCTGGGAAAGAAAAGAAAGTCTGTAAACTATAGAAAGCGATGTACGGCTTGAAACAGGGAAGCAGATCATGGAATCAAAAATTACGGACTGTTTTGAAATCAATGGGTTTTTATCAATCCCCTACAGATCAATGCCTTTACTTCAAAAAGGAAAATGGGAAAATTCAAATCATAGCTGTATACGTTGATGACTTGATTTTTTTGTCCAATGACAGGAAATACATGGAGAACTCGAAGAAATCCCTGATGACAACTTTTCACATGTACGACCTTGGAGAAATTTCCAGGTGTCTTGGACTGAAAATCACTCGAAACAGGAGCCAAGGAAAAATTTGGGTCGATCAAGCTGAATACGTCAGCGGCATCATCAACACCCTAGCAAACGCGGTGATATCGATTTGCTATCAACTTTGATAGCAAACCGATAGCAAGTCGATATCAGATCGGTAGCAAGTCGATAGCAGGAGGGGAAAAAGCTTCATTTGTTGCAGATAATACTTACAATGCCAAAGAAAACACTCTAAGCAGCCTTTCTATGAATTGTTCTTCTAATTTTTACGAATTTAAGCATGATTTATGTATTTTCGACGGAAATGAAGTCGGTGAAAAAGAAAATAAAATTAATACTCATAATCATGTCTAAATTCGTGAAAATAATAAGGATAATTCATGAAAAAGATATTAAAGGTGTTTTCTTTAACATTGTAGGTGTAATCTGTGAAAAATAAAGCTTTTTTTCTCATACTATTGACTTGCTATCAACTTGCTACCGATCTGCTATCGGCTTGCTATCGGTTTGCTATTAAAGTTAATAGCAAATCGATAGCACCGCGTTTGCTAGGGCAAGTTCAAGATGGCCGACATCAACCCCGTGGCAACCCCTTTGGATCCGAATCAAAAACTCTCACTGTACATGTCACCGAAAACTGAAGAAGAAATGCAACAAATGCGCAACGTTCCATACCGTGAGGCAGTTGGAAGCCTTCTTCATGCAGCACAAGGAACAAGACCAGATATTGCGTATGCGGTGGGAGTGGTCAGCAGATTTTGCAACAATCCAGGGAAGGCTCATTGGACAGCTGTGAAACGAATTTTTCGCTATCTAAAAAACAATGTTCAGGATAGAATTGTATTTCAAAAGGATGCAAATCCTAATCTTTTTGCTTTCAGTGATGCAGATTGGGGAAATGAAGTTGAAGAGGGGCGATCGGTCACTGGATACATCGTCAAATTTCAGGGAGGACCGATTTCTTGGGCCAGCAAGCGACAAAATACGGTTGCCTTGTTGACGTCAGAGGCGGAATACATGGCACTGTCATCTGCCTGCCAAGAAGTGCTGTGAGTTCGAAGCCTCATCGCTGAAGTCGTTCCGTCCTTGATCAAAGCCCCGACCTTGATCTACTGCGACAACAGAAGGAGAAGTGGATCTTGCATCGACAGGAGGGTTTCGACAACGAACGAAACATATCGACATCCATTACCATTTTATCCAGGACCACATAGATCTACAGGACATCAGGATCCAGCACGTCTTGACGGAGGAGATGGTCGCAGATTCGCTCACGAAACCATTGTTCGGGAAGAAATTTGTTTTTTGTAAAACCCATTTTGGTATGAAACCGTTTACATTTTTTTCATTTTTTTTTGGTTAATCGTCCATTTCGAATGATATGAATGATGTTGAATTTTTTTTAGTTATTTGAGTTGGAACTGTATTGAAGTTTCTTAGATTTGAAAGGAAATGGGGATTTGGGTTCGAGAGAGGGTGTTGAGATGTTGAACACAAATTTGGATCGTATTTTTTCTTGTATTTTTTCGGACTAGAGCTCTCACTTCGCCCCGCCTCGCCTTAAGTTATTGGACGAAATAAAATAATTCAAAACTGCAGTAATCATATTTCAGTGTCTTCCTCTTCGCTATTAGATATTTTTCATTTATGCATAATCATATCTTCGGCTTCCCGCCATAACATAGAAAGTCTTTTCTGCCAGAACTTGTAAAATTTTATCAAACGATCATGTAAAATGAGCCGTATGACGGAAGTGACTTTTTCTGTTGTTGCGGGAAGCCACAGATATATTTCTTTGCTAAAATCTTTGTTTCCGTAAGTTGTTTTTTGTTTTTTGCATCCGTTGTTTTTACTTTCTCCTTTTTATGATTTTGTTAATAATACCAAGAATATCAATAGTATCATCACTAAATTGATGTAAAAAACATTCAATTACAGTTATAATGTTATTCAATTACTTAATTATTTATTATTTCATTTAGAATTGAACCACTTGATAAATTATGTAAAAATTAGAAAATGAAGAACTTCAATTTATTGATATGGATCTACAAGTTACGATTCTTTAACAGAACTAACAATGTTATATTCTCAAAATAAAACAGTTCAAACACCAAGTTACGAAAATACTAAAAAGTTTGTTGTTATTAGGTTTTTTTGTTAAATAACTTATATCTTTACAGTGGTCAATTAAAAAGTAATACGAGTCGAACGTTTAATTTGTAAAATTATATCGTAGAAAATAAAACGTTTTGTTTGTGAAATTTAGCTTTGAAGAAGAATAAAACGAAAGTAATAATAAAGCAAAAGAAATCGTGACACACTCGTATGGATATTTTTTTTGTTCACTTTTTTTTTGTATAAATCTAGTAAAATTGAACCCGGATAAAATTTACTGTAAATTCACTAACAAACTCACGACTTCAGAAGTATATTTAATTTTTTAATTTTATTCGTAATAGATTGCCTTCAATAAAATTACATATTATTTGTATATATCAAAATGAAGAAAATTGCAATTTTTTGTATCCAAGAAATACGTTATTATTAGTATGAAATATTTAATATGACAAAAAATTGATTATTCATCATCATTTATGCAATAAGTTAATTGATTTTATTGAATTTAAATCATTATATATTATACTAATAAAAAAATATCAGTACATATGAATTATCATGTAGAATAATTTAAAAAAATTTAATAACGTCGTATTTTTTTATTGATTATGAACCAACGAACCCATTACCTTATAATATGATACCTACCGAAGCAAACGCTTCGGTACCTAATCGGTACTTAAGCGGTACCTTATAAGGTACCAATTAAGTACCTCTTAGGTACTAGTTAAGTACTTTCCCAAATACCTACTCATTTTAATGAAAATCGGTACAATTTTTATTTTTTCTTGTAAATGAAGTGTTTTTCTTCATTTTCCAGTGGTCAAACATTCGTAACAATGGTGCATTAATTTTAAAAAACGAAAATTAGAAACACTAATTGTCAGATAGGTGTAGATAACCATATATGTAATACTTGTATATGGCCAGCGTCCCATCTTCCCCTGTTGCAAAGGAGCATCGTGATAGAAAGAGAAAGGAATAAGATGACTCGCGTGCTACTCCGCATGCGCGACTCTCATACATATGCTCAGTTCTTGGTATTGTTGCACGCATACACGATATGCGTTCACGTATTAACTCCAGTCAACTCCTGTGCGAGAGAGAAGCGAATCGTCTACGCTCTTCTCTTCCCGATGCGCTTCTCTCTCAAGCTGGCCATATAGTAGTATTACATATATGTAGATAACGCACTTGTCATGCGTTAGATGACATTCAGATAATGCGCTACGCGGGAAATTTGAAATGCGCCATCAACTCAGTTGTTCTCACAGGAGAATGTAGGATTTCCTTATAACTGTTAAAAAACCTAATAAGGCATTATATAACTTTTGCAAGTTATAAAACAAATGTTTTTTATGACAAGATTGATATTTTTTCCCATAAAACTGTTTTTACACGCCAAAATTATGAAATAGAAAGTTTAGGAAAAATCGTTGTTAACTGTCCAAAATGACAAATTAAGGCAAATCCTATCTTTTTTTTGTTGCTAAATATCTCTTGAAGTATCACAATATGATTTTTTCATATCATTTTTTGGTTTGAAAAGGCTTTTTCAAGTCATTTTCGTATGCGACGTTCATGGCGACGTTCAGGCGACGTTTAACGTCGCATCCGGATTGCCAGTGTACTTAAGCAATAGTTATTGCTTATAGTAATGTATGTATTGGTATATAACAAATAACAAATATGTATATGTAATTGTACTGGTTTGTATTTATTTGTACATATGTTGTAATTAATATTTATATTGATCAATATGAATAATGATTACACTTGGAACAACTAAAATATTTTTTAAAATAAATGTGAGTATATAAAATATATAAATTAATCAATATTTTACAAAAGGTAAGTAAACATTATCAAACGTTAGAATATAATCATTTTTTATTTTATTAACCAATATTATTATAATGTTTCATGAAATCATAGATTGTCAATGTCAAATAAAAAAAGTTAAAATTAAAAAAATTGTCGTATTTCACAAACAATGTGTCCAGCCGGTACTTAATAACGTTCTATCAGTCGGTACTTAACGTATTTGTATCGACGGAAGGTATGATTGGACCAAAGATTCAGGAAACAATATTCGTCTACAAAAAGATTTATTCTTCATTTTCATTAAATATATGAAAGCAATTTTCAAGGAACAAAAGTAAGATTTGAAAAACTTACTATCCCAAGATTTCAAATATATCAATGGTTACAAGAATAAAGCTATAATAAAGGTAATATGGGTAATATACGGAAAAAACTTTTTCGATAACGTGATACTTCAGGTATTTTTTTTAAATACAGCGTGACGGTTCAAGTGTGTAGCGACTCGCAGGCGAGCCCTCACCTCTTGCTTACTATCGCCAGCAATGATTCATAACCATATTTTAACAATATCTAACAATCTATAGAATTTTACCCCTAAAAGAATGAAATTCCAGAAATTCATATAGGAATCTTTGAGTTTTCAAAAATGCCAGAACATCTTGAAAAATTTGGTACATCCAAAAAAATTATACAGATGCGAGAAATTCGAAAGATACTGTTGAATGTTCATTTAATTATTTTGAAAATCTGTAATGGTTCTGAGAATTTATGAGACTTTGATTCTTAATTTTGATATTAGTTCAGCTTGATGGTTTATCTTATTTGGAAGAAAATTCTCCGCAATCGGCAATTGAATATTAATTTTTTCTTGATGTCATTTCATCTGTTATCGTCTAAATTTAACATGAAAAATATTTATTACGTCGTCGAAATCAGAATTTATTAAATTTTTCTCTTTTGAATGTACCTTTTACAGAATGCATCCGGACAATTTAAAAATTAATAATTTCATTCTGAAGTTACGATATCTACAAGTTATTTTTTCTAACGATAGCTGAAAACTCACTTCGAAACGTCAGTTTTTTTAACGCAAATAAGTGCGGATGTGCTCATAGGCCAAACGGGTTACAAACCTTACATTCGGCTCGGTCTGTAATTTTTTTTATCCCGTTTTACCGAATTTGCACATCCGTACCTGTTGCGTAATATACTATTTTTTATTTCCTTTAAAAGAAATTCCATCCGCAAATTTATCTATTAATCATAAAAACAAGTTCTAATCAACCTGCATTAGCCTGGAATAATGATCGATTAAGACACACGAAAAAAAAAAAAAAAAAAAAAAAAAAGAAAAGCTAAGTAAACGCACAGTTACAATATGACGGATGGAAGGAAATGTTAATAATTTGAAAGAAAATCGCTCCATTGTAACGGAATAAAGGATCTAAAAAGGTAAAGATTTTAAAAGAAATGATTTTAGGCAAAGAAGTTAATTATGGAAAAATTATTTTTTAGAGATGATTTTTTATTGGAGAAAGAAAAAATACATTGACCATGTTTTATGAACTTTTATAAGAGTATTAGGAACTTCTACGTTCTAACGGTAAAAGTATAAATTTTAACTTTAATAAGTAGATAATGCATACTAAGTGTTGCCTGTTTTAAGTATGTAAATAACTCATTATACAACAACTATCGAGCATTTGTCGGGTCTGCTCCGGTCTGGGTGACCAACTCGTGGGATATGATTGGATATGACTTTTGAGTTCTTCCCCCTCTACCTTCACCGTCCTTCTGATCCCAGAATTAGTGTCTCTGATGACCGATCTTGAACTAAGATGAAACGGGGTTCTGGGGTTCGATGACTTGTCATTTCAGAACAATGGGATCATGAACTAGTTTTTTCAAGCGGTAGTACATTTTCTTTCGTTCTCTTTTATTCTGTTTTTGCTTATCATGGTTCAACACTAAAATTACAGTTAGATAAGCGATACAGAATAGAAGAAATTTACTATTCATATTCACGAGTACACAGACCTTTTTCGATGGGTGCATCGTCACTTCGTGTTTTGTTTTTTATCTTATCTGTTGTGTCTATCTCATGGCGTTTTCGAGAGACAGTTTTGGACGTGGAGGCTTTGGAGCAGATTTGTCTGCTGATACGCGCGCAAATTTCCCCAGAAGTCACCCCATATCTATCTATAGCTGCTCAGAATCAAGTTTTTCAAAAACCCCATCAGTGAATTTTTCTAGCTCAAGAAAGATTTAGGTATTACAATATGACAAAAAATTGTCGAAATGAATGCTTCAATCTTACGAAATTACAGATTCAAGTCACATCATACAGTTCCGTACCACACGTGTTTTACCTTAGTTTTCCGAATGAGAAATAAATGGTAAAAAATCGTGTAATGTTTTTGAAACAAGTTAATGATTCTCAGAATGTGCAAAGGAAACTATTTACGTGTACTGAAATTCAGATGTGTAGGTTGAGAGACGTTGATGTACAAAAATACATCGAAATAGAGAGGTTTAGACAAAACAGTGCTTCTTTTTTTAATTTAGTTTAGCTATGCGTACTTACGATTTTTGAAAATGACCAATATGACCACAAAATGAAGAACTCTCCCTTTAGATGAACGCAGAAGAAGTGAGAGTGAAGCAATTAAGTGCAATGAAGAAGAGCGAACAACGAACTAGACACTAGATCTACTAGATCATTGAATTTGAGTGCGTCGAATTAAAGCGCGCCACGACAGTGTACTTTTGTCCGCGCATGCGTACAAGACAGCCACAAATTCAAATAGCTTTATTGTATTTACATTGAAGAAGATATAAAAATACTGATATTTCGTAACCAAATGTTATAGTTATCATGGACATTCTCGAAAACATTTTTAAAAACACAAGGTTTGCGCCTATGGATGAAAAATGATTATCCACGTCCAGTGTTAAAACATTTATTAATTTGAATGAAGCAATGAGTCACAATGAAAGCATCGCAATAATTTAATGATATGCATTAAAATAATGCATAAGATCAATTCATTGCATAACAAAATGATAATATCGATCAATTACATTTTTTACTCTCAACTTGCATGTACAATAATAAATTATTCATAATTATTATCTATTGCGATATATAATTAATATACATTTGTTGTAATATTATATATTTATTTGTTCTACATTGGATATCAAGTATATTATTTTCATATTCCATTTTATGCTAAGGTTATTCTGTAAAGTCAAATATAAATGTATAAAATAATGAATGTATGAAATAATTAAATACATATAGACAGATGAATAAGTTTATATATAGTTATGTCTCAATTTTTATATATGAACGACTGTACCTTAATTGTTCATTCAAATGCAATATCTATCACAATTTGAGTTTTTGTTAATTTTTATATAATCATTCATAAAATATTTGTTTTTTTTTTTTTTAATTTCCACTTTCTTACACCCTATCGGGCAGGTTACAATAGTCGTGCAATAGATAAGAGTCAGCAGTAGTCAGAAACAAGTCAGCTAAAATCAGCTGTATGATGATACTCACGTACAGGTGAGTCAGTGACCGTGGTAAAATCGCATCGAAAAATTTCATTTCGTTTAAAAATAACATCAACGAATTAAACAATGTTAATCAACGTAAGTCACTAGAAGCATAAAAAAATGTAAAAATAATGCTTGTTACACTGTAAAGAAAATCATTTTTTTTCGATTTCGACACTGCGAAATCCAAATTACTTAAACTTCCAGAACTCTGCAAGGTTCTGAATCGTCAAAGTGAAAAATGATAATTTTTAGTCATCGCCTTTTGTGATTTAGTACGAAAATGGTAATACTTTTGAGTCATTCGGTAAACCAAACGTAAATTAATCATTGTTTTTTGCACACACGAGTAGAAAAATCGCAAATAAAAACTTTCGATTTGAGGTACTGCAAAGTTAACGTATAAAATTGGGTGAGCTGAAGTAAATGCAAAATTTGTTGGAAAGTTACAATCTGTAAGATTCTGGAGTTTTGGAGAAATACAATACATTGACAATGTTTGTTCAAGAAAACAGTTCTACAGAAAAAAGTGTTTTATTTTCCAATCCGTTGCACGTACTATATCCTTATCGAAACTTTTAAAATTCAACCCTTTTTCAAATTTTTCTATTTAAAAATGCTTATAAAATTACTGTAAATGTTGCAAGTAAAAAGTTAAACACAATGATAATTTTTAAAATGTTTGAAATGACAAATTTTGAACAAATAAATGTTTCAAATTACTACTTTTGTGAAAGATGTAAATAATGAATCATTTTTGTGTAACAATACAAAATTATCACAATTGTGAAGAATCGCATGTATTTACTAATTTCATGATATGAAACTTAATTTGCGAGTTGCAAAAATACGTTCATATATCTAAAAAGAACCTTTCATTCACAAAAATGTTATTCCACTGTCGGTAACATAGATTTCTCATAAATCAGTTCGTCTGCTAGAACCATGAGTTCTTCTGATTCGGCTTCTGACTATTGCCTGACTTTGAGTATTGTGAGAGTATTGCGATTTGCCTGATAGGGCATGAAGTGACTTCATAAGTTAGAGCCAAAATAATAATATAGTCAGCAACAGAAAAAATCTGACAGTAATGCAAGTAATGTCAACAAACTTTTGACGTATTCATTCAAAATCACGTGAAAAAAATGCTGCCTTGTGCGCATGCGCGGACAATGGTACAACTGTCATGGCGCGTTTCAATTCGGGTCATCCCCACCAGCCCTATCAGCTATCCAGTGTATTATACATATCAATGTACTAGATAGATGTTAAGTGAACAGCAAGAACACTGGAGGTATAGATTATCCAGAGTTCTTGGTTAACAGAACCAACGGAACAACTGAGCCGAACGCAGAACTGAACTATAAGGTCATAGATACTAGCAAGAAGAATATAGAATGGAGGGATCACTTCCTATCTAGCCCTGCATAAAGCGTGCTCCGGTAAACCGGAGTAATTTCTCCTCTCTTCCCCTATTGTGCGCTATTGTGCGCTTCATTGCGCAGAACGGTATTTTGAATCATTTTGAATGTATTTCGGCGCTTTGCGCATATCGAGGTGGTGGGGAAATGACTCCGGTTATATACGGAAACATGAAATTAGTTGAGTGCGTTGAGTGATCCCTCCTTCTATAGCTTCTTGAATCCCCTCGTGCGGATACTGGGCACTAGCTGTTGGGACCTCGGTGTCAGCAGTGAAGGAATAGTCAGTCTTCTTGACTCCAGCGCTCTCTGGTCACTGTACTATGAAAGAAGCATCTAACGTTCATCGATGTGGTGACGAATTTCAGTTAATTTTGTATAATGTCGTTGATGAAGGAATTTTCTGCTTGCAAAGTTGCCTCTTTAACGATAGGGCCAGGCTACTCTGGTCTCCGGAAAATGCCAATTCTTTCTGAGGTAACAGGTCAAGTGTGAATATGAAAATACTACAACTATAAATCTACTAAATTTCTTGAAAAAATTCGAGGGGAAATTTCGTAGAACATTTTTCTAAGAAGAATTAAAAAAATCAATGTTATAAAGAAAAAATTGTTTGTTATCATTGACAATTTTATAATCTAGTGGAATCAGAGCTTAAACACGAGCTTTTATATGAAAATTATTTATTCAAATGCAAATTATGTGAAATTGAAGAAATTTTATCGTATCTACATAGCTTTCAAAAGCTTTATAATAAAGCAGACTAATTTGGTGTTTTTTAAGGTTGTTCTCAAATCTTGATGAATATCTTTGAACTCAAATGCAAGCTAAGATGATTCATTGCCATTCTCTATTTTCTTTTACTTATAATATCAATTTATTATGATTAGAATTAAAGTTACGGTTTTTGAATCAAAATACCTTTATAAACTTAAAACCTCATTTTTTATTTTGTCAGATTTTACAACAAAACATCATTCGACGATACATTAACATGTCATTCAATATCATAAAAAGCAAGTATAGCTCTTTTGAAAAAAATATTGAAAAATAAATTCTTACGAATTACAAAAAAAATTTTGTCGAAGATGCCTGTAGTTTGTCAAATTTAAGCACATACTAAAATTGTTAAGCAATAAATGTTTGAAATCTAAGAGTTACTTTTAAGTAATCATAAAAAAAAGACACAAAAAAAATATGTAACATTCATTAATCAATAAGAACGAATTCAAGATTTATTTGAATAATGTCTTTGATTAGGCTTTTTTCCACTTGCAGAGTTTCGCCGTATGTGATGAGACCAGAACTCGTTGGATATCAAAAAATGCCAATTCTTCCAAAGGTATCAAGTGAAACAAGATTCGACGGTTCCGTCAAAACCTCTATCAACTTGATTTTTTGAAGATTGAGAGCAAATTTTTCATATGACAAATGAACTGCCATATTTTCATTTTGTAAATGCTCTTTAACTTGCTCCACATAACGAATAATTTTTTGGACTATCTCCTCATCATTTGGTGAAAGAAGACTCCCATCTTGCAGTTCAATAAAAGAAGCCACTTTTGTCACTACTATTGTGATTAATCACTATATTTATCAACATCCCCCAACATATTTGCAACTTTTCCTACTAATGGATTCAAAATAATTGTGTTCTTTTTCGTGACGTACGCATAGCTAACCACCACAAGCACTTTGATCGATCCAACGTCTGACAATATGTTTTCTTTGAGAGATGCAATTGTTGAATCGTTACGCAATTGTGAGAAACCAGGAAAATCGTAGACATTAGTACTCCAATCTGGATTCCTCATCAACTCAGGAACAAATGTATGAGGTTGCGTAGCATTGTGGCCAACTCTGTTGTTTGCGTCATAAATTCGGTACAATGGGCAGCCCTTACAAGCCCTCTCTACGGCCAAGTCAGCTTCGGTCAAGATGGATGCGACGCTGGATTTTCCAGAGAAAACATCTCCGATCACTAAAATGACGTCCTTTTTCTCGGCCGATATTTTTTCAGCTGTGGCACAGAGCAGCAAAAAGATCGCGAACTTTGTCATCGCGGACATTTTGTTCCAGATCGTTCAGAGTTTCAAATTATGCTGCGGAGAGAACCTCAAGGAGCTGCTTTTATAAGTGGTCTTGTCAGTACACGTCCCCAAGTTTCGATAAAAAAACAAAATTATTGTGGGGGAAGTGAATGAAAATATTCTGATAGAACTTTAAGAATCATTATATCGGTTATAAATTGTTCATCGTTGTTAAGAATTTAACTCTACGTATTAGACAATCCTAGAATTATTCGTTAATGTTTCTTTTAGAATTTAGTAATTTTTTCAAGGAAGTTGCCACTTTCGTTTCAGTAAAGAAAATCATACTGCAATTGAATTACAAAAATCGTTTATGTAGATAGCTAGAATGGTTCGTACAATGACTTTCGATTATAGTATATCTCGAACACCCCCCGCTGGGAACCAAATGACCTTATAGCTGGTGCGGGGGTTTGAGGGCAAAGGCGACCACCAGGGGAGATGAGGGGAAGCTCGGTATGAGTGAGAGGTGAGTGAATGGGCGTCCCCGTAAAAAGGGCTCCGCGGGTGATTGGAGGGTAATCCCTATAGACGGGAGCACCCTGAATGATGGTAAAATGGGTACCGAGTGGATCCGAGTCGAACCACACTACTCGGAGTCTGGGAATGGGGAGTTTCACTCATTCAGCGGGCTCCGAGGGTGAGTGGCCTGCTTTGGTCACTGAGAATTGGTTCCCCGACCAGGAAGGGGTGATTCCTGGTCGGGTATACTCTGTTCTCTGGGGACCTACAGAGGCAGGGGTCTCTCACTCCCAATTCAAGGTGTCAGAGTACCATGCCGAAGGATGCATGGCTCCTGGGTATGGAGTCGCGAACGGTTCCTGCAGGAAACCGGGCGACCTCCTGCAGTAGCTGCTGAGGCTCTTGAGACTCGGTAGCAAGCCTAGCTTGCGCATGGGGGAGCGTAAGTGGTCGACATGCACCCCAAGTACTCGTGGGAATAAAATGGAACCGAACACAAGTATAAACAAAGAGCAGCAGCGGCAAGAACCCGCTGCTGAAGCAAGTACCTCAACTTCCGGAGGAACTCCGATGAAAGTGGGGGGGGGGAGAGAAAAACCGGTCCTCGGGAGGAGGGCTGGGTCAAAATGAGTGGTGCTCAGAGGAGAAAATTGCTCCGAAAGAAGGGCGGAGAAGGAGAGCACAGCCCCGCCTCTACCTCTTCCCAAAAGAGAGTCTGGCACGGCCAGGAGGAGGAGGAGGAGAGCCGAGGAAGGGGCTGGAACCCGCCAGGCTAATCCCACAACTCTTCCTGGAAAAGAGCCAGAGGTGGAAGGAGCTGAGTCGCGGGGAAAACGGAAAATGGAGAAAAGTGTCTCCGATCCGACCGTGAAGCAGTCAAAGAAGAAGAGCCGGCAGGAGCAGGAATCCGCTGAGACTAAGGGGACGAGACCGTCGTACTCTGTCTTGGCCTGTGATCTCCCGAAGGTGTCCGTCACCGTTGGGGAGACTCTCGGGGTAAGGATGGAGATGGCGGTCTTTGAAGAGATCAAAGGGCTTGTGGTGGACCAGATCCTGGAAATAACAGGGGAGGGGATTGTCCCCAGGTTCAAGGACACAGTCCTTAGGAGCGGAAGGGTGATCTTCGTCTGCGAGGACGAGGGATCAGCGGAGTGGCTGCGGGGGGTGGTGCCGTCGTTGACGCTTGCGGACGGCTCGAAGGTTCGGTTAGTTCGACCTGAGGAGCTAGTGAAGCGAGTGAAAATGACGGTTAAGATACCACCACCGCAGAGGGAGCCCGACAAGCTATTGAAACTTGTCGGGATACAGAATGCTGGCCTCGAGACGAAGTCCTGGTCCATCTACGGCGCTGAGACATTGGAGGGTAAATTTACCCGCCTAATTGTTGGCGTCGATGAGGGATCAGCCCGGACTCTCGAGGACAGGGGGTACAAGGCCCACCTAGGGATGGGAGAAGTAGTTTTCAAAACTGCTTCGAAAAACTAGGTGGGTTTTGACCAGGATCGAGGCTCGGGTAAAGGTGGTGACGATTTATAGTCATGGCCACAGCTGAGATCCTGCAATTAAACTTGCATCACAGCAAAAGCGCCTCGGCGGTTCTAGCCAGGTGCATGCAAAAGGTGCAGACAAAACCAGCCCTAGGGCTAATACAAGAGCCGTGGTGTTATAGAGGTCTCATTCGGGGCCTTAACTCCGCGGGGACGGTACACGCATGTGAGGGGATCGTAGACCCCAGGGCATGCGTGGTGGTGAGGGGGGTCGATGCGGCTCTTATTCAAGAGTTCTCCACTAGGGATCTGGCAGTAGTCAGGCTAGGGGAGAATGGAGTTAGGGGGCGAAATGGGAAGAGGCTAGTGGTAGCATCTGCCTATTTTGCCCATGATAGAGAGGCGCCTCCAGAAGAGGTGCGAGAGTTGGTGAGGTACTGCAAGAGGAACGGACTCGGCCTGATTGTCGGATGTGATGAAAACGCGCACAGTAGTGTGTGGGACTCCACTGATGACAATCAGAGGGGGGAGGATCTCTTGGAGTACCTGATTGGGGAAGACCTAGGGGTGTTGAATGAGGGAACAGAGCCCACGTTCGTCACTGTAAATAGGCAGGAGGTACTGGACATTACGATTTGCAGTCCAGGGATGAGGGAAAGAGTAGGGGAGTGGAAGGTTTCTGATGAGCCTACTCTCTCAGATCATAGGCTCATCAGGGCTACCCTGAAAGAGGTGGTGCCGAGAGCAGTATGGAGGAGAAACCCGAGAAATGCGGACTGGGAAGGGTTCAGAGAGGAGCTAAGGTCCGACATGGAGGGCTTCAAGGGGAAGTATGGTAGTCCGGAGGACCTGGACTCAACTGAGGAAAGGGTCAGGACGGCTATCATGACGGCGTACGAGAGCAACTGTCCCCTGAAGAGAGGAGGCACCGGGCCAAAGGGGCTCAGGTGGAATGAGGAACTCTCGGAAGGGAGAAAGGAAACTCGTAGGCTCTTTAATAGAGCTAAGAAGGCGGGCACACCAGAGGCCTGGGAGGCGTTTCGGGGTAGCCAGAGACGCTACAGGTGGAAGGTGGAGGGAGCCCGACAGGAGTCGTGGAGAGAACTGTGCTCACAGACCAGCACAGTCTCGGACACGGCGAAAATGGCGAGAATCCTCGCTGGGACGAAAGGGGGGGACCTGCGGTATCTGAAGACAGATGACGGAGGTTATACCCGGACTCCGGAAGAAACTATCAGGCTGCTAATGAAAGGCAATTTCCCGGACTTTTCAGAATTGAATCAGGATGAGGATAGACCTCACCGGAGGAGAGGAGAAAAGTTCTGGGGCCTGGCGGCCAGAGTAGTCAAGGCGGAGGGGCTCAAAGCGGCCGTGAGGTCCTTTGAGCCGTATAAGGCACCGGGCCCTGATGGACTGTATCCGGTGATCCTTAGGGAGAGCCTGGATGTAGTGCTAGGGACCTTGGTTGGGCTATTCAGAGGATGTGTGGCAGTAGGACACACACCGAAGGCATGGAGAAGGGCTAGGGTTGCTTTTGTACCCAAGCCAGGGAGGAAGGGGTACACTGAGGTGAAGGATTTCAGACCGATCAGTCTGACCTCCTTCCTTCTTAAGACTCTGGAAAGACTGGTAGACAGATTTCTGAGGGCTGGGCCACTGGTAGATTTACCCTTCCATGTGGAACAGCACGCTTATCAGACGGGTCGATCAGTAGATTCCGCGCTTCTATCGGCAGTGGGCTTCGTAGAGGAGCAGCTGAGATGGAAGGGCGTCTGTATAGGGGCATTCCTGGACATAGAGGGGGCGTTCAATCGCACCACCAGGAGGGCCATAAGGGAGGGAGCTGAGGAACATGGTGTCCCAGAGCCGATTATCCGGTGGATAATGACGACTCTTGAGGGAAGAATCCTCAGATCCGAATGGCAGGGCTGCTATGTAGAAGGCAGTGTTTCAGAGGGATGTCCACAGGGGGGGTACTGTCCCCATTACTGTGGAGCCTGGTAGTGGACAGTCTCTTGAGACTGTTAAATCAGGATAGAGTGCGGGCCGTGGGGTATGCAGATGACATCTGCATACTAGCCAGGGGAGCGCACGAGGAGACCCTTAGGGAAATGATCCAGAGGGCTCTGAGAAGGACGGTTAGATGGTGCGAGGGATATGGACTCAACATCCAACCGGATAAGACATCTATCGTCATCTTCACCAGGAGGTACAAGTTGAGACCGCTGGTGAGGATGGTGATAGGAGGCAGGCAGGTGCCGTATGTCGAGGAGGTGAAATATCTAGGGGTAATCCTGGATAAGAAACTCGACTGGAATAGGCACCTGCAAGTAAAATGCCAGAAGGCGATGGTAACCTTCTGGCAGTGTAAAGGGGCCTTGGGAGCGAGGTGGGGCTTGGGTCCACGTCAGATGATGTGGATTTACAGGTCTATTGTCGTTCCCAGGCTGATGCATGCTGCAGTTGTGTGGTGGACACGGACTGCACTGAAGACAGTCTGTAAAAGGCTGGACAGAGTGCAGGCGTTTTTTCTTCGGGGCATATGCGCCGTAAGGAAAAGCACTCCGATCGCCGCCATCAGGGCTCTGTTAGGTATTCCGTCACTTGCGGTGGAGAGTAAGGCCACGGTAATAAGGACGGCATACAGACTCAGATGTGTGGGGGAGTGGAGGAAGAGCTCTATACACGTAGAGTTGAAGAGGGGCTGCCCTGCGGAGCTGTGGAACACTCCACAGGACAGGATGAAGGCTCGACTGACGGGGGAAGTTAGCTATAAAGTGCTGATCCCTAGCCGGGAGGAGTGGAAACAGGGACTGGGACCGGGACACGGGGACATATGGTTCACGGACGGTTCGAAGACCAAGGAAGGAGTGGGGGCAGGCGTTTGTGGAAAGAAGGCTGTGGACGAATACGTCTACAGACTTGACAGATACAACACTGTCTTTTAGGCTGAAGTAGAGGCCATCCGAGAGTGCGCAAGGACGCTGTCACGTAGGATGGATTCAGATAGAGATGTCTGGATCTGCAGTGACAGCCAGGCGGCGCTGAGGGCTCTGAATGGAGGGGTAATCTCCTCAAAACTGATTGAGCGGACGAGAGAGACGCTTCAAGAAGTAGCGAGGAGGAGAAGGCTTAGACTCGCCTGGATCCCGGGACATGCGGGATGGAGGGGGAACGAGAGGGCGGACAGACTTGCGAAAGAGGGGGCGAGATTGATCGGACCTCAGGAGCAAGTTGTGGGTATGCCGCATAGGGAGGGAATGGACCTCATTGCGGAATGGGTAAGGGACCAGCAGGTCAGGGAATGGAGGCGAGAACCAGGGTGTCGAACGGCCAAGGCCCTCACGGGTAACACCGTGGGGGAGTGGAGGGAGGCACTACTAGGACCATCGCGGCTTAGAATCAGAGTGGCGGTAGAGATACTTACTGGCCATGGGAATCTGAATAAATTCAGATGCACGACGGGGAAGATATCCTCCCCGGAGTGTGAAAGATGCCAGGAAGGGCAGGAGGATTCCCTGCACTTTCTGTGCACATGCGAGGCATTAGTGTGGCAGAGACATACTATGCTAGGGGGGGCGGTCTTAGAACCGCATGGCATTAAGGGACTGACTGTCGGTCAGATACTCGGCTTTTGCAGGGTATCACGATATCGGCAGCAGCCCTGAGGAGGCGGCGGGGATAGAGTACAAAGGCGTAATGGCTAGGTGCTCTGAACCACGAAAAGTGGCCCGCCGGGAGTCATCAATAATAATAATAATATCTGGAACACGTTTTTGAGAGAACATACATATTTATTTATAACTACGTACTATTGTGCAGGATATCATTAGTTGAGTCTTTACGGAGAAAAAATTGTTTGTCAATGTATCAATCACTCGTTTATGTCATTGCCTTGCTTCTGGAACAATACCAAACGTTTTTTACCAATAGCTTAATAAAAATTTGGATTCTCTGTTACTTGCAAGAAATTTTCGACGAAATTTTTTTCATGAGTAATAAGTGAATGCATGATTAGGCATATCTTGTTTTATTTTGATAGTAATTTTAAAAATCTGGTTTTTAAAGTCAATGTAAAAAAAAATGTATACAAATTTTTCTATCGCAATATATTCTACTTGCAATACGAATTTTTTCGTAGTAAGATTTTGAATGTATTGAATTTTTAAATTGAATTATTTATTCATCGCCCATCTTACTTAATGATGATAATAATAATTGTGACTATCATGTAAGATGTACAGTAAAATTAATAGATTATAATCAATCTTTTATAAATATATGTCTGTTCTGAAAATTTTTATCTGTATCTAGTTACATCTAGTAACATCTATTATTATAATTATAATTATAATTATCATTGAAGTAAAACTTCTTAGGTGGAATTATCACTTTTCAGGAGTGTAATTTATTCTAGAATAAAATTTATGCATGGAGTAACTCCGAGATTTTGTAACATGTAACACTGTAAACTGTTAGACTGTAAGATGTAAGAGTGTAATATTTCCGATTGCAGGGAGTAATTTTGAGATTTCACAGTGTAACATGTAACCAGGATTTGGAGAGTTACTTAAAATAATGTAAAGCGTTACGTTACCGTTACAAAGGTGAAAAAAGTAATTCGTTACGTTACCGTTACTTAGAAAAAAATAGTAATTGATTACCGTTATCACTTAAAAAAGTAACGTTCCGTTATTTTCGCGTTACTTTTTGGAAAAAATTAAATGTAAATAATAAAAATCGAAAAACTAAGGCTAAAAAATACAATATCGACGTACTTGTGGTTTCGTTTTGTAGAAATTGTTTATTTCAGATGTAATAAAATATGTTAATCTGTACTTTTCCACCCTGAGAAAAAAATCAATCAGCTAGTTCCAATTGTTATATTTTTTTCAAATTCACGAAGTTTCTGGATATGACATTCGATTTAATGTTAGCCACAAGGATTCGCAAATTTAATAGATTTTTGAGAGAATCTTAAAACCTGCCTAGATTTTCTCAGGTTTTGAATTTTCTCGTACTTTTTAGTGTGACAAGCGGGCTTTGTCCACTCGTCTTATTCTTATTTGAAAAAAGAAATAATAAAAAAGGAATTCAAAAATAAAGAGGAAAAGGGAAAGAAGAGAAAAGCATTTTGAACAAATACTTTTCGTTTTCAAGAAACTATTTTCTAAACGTTAAGATAGCGCGCAGCGGTATCTAAATCACGACGATTTCACCGGCGCTAAAAGTTGATGACGCTAACGATCAGCAGTTTAGGACCAATTCCACACGAGAAACAAACAAAAGAAAAAGATTCCATGAGAATGATTATAGTATCGACAATGTTTTGAAACATCTTTATATAAATAACAACGGACGTAGACGAACGAAAAGCAGAAATGATATACGAATAGCGTCATTTACCCAAATGATAACAGATACAAAAGACTGAAAATATTCTGAAACGAACGAATAGGCAAACCGAGATTTAAATGCCACTGAATTGAGAATGGTATATAAACCCCGCTTTTCGTCCAAAATTCGGCATTCGCATTTTCCCAGTTGAACACCTAACACTCACCCACATTTTCCCATGAAGTGTTTTTATAAAATTGGTAAGGAATTGAAAGTTGTAAATAGAGAATACGAATTTACAATCTGAAAACAAAAAAAATTAATTTTCCCATTTTTGAATTGGGCGTAATTAACCTATTTTTTATTAAAAAATTTACCATTCATCGATATAGTAAATTTTCTTTTAATACGAGGGGGTACCCAAAAGTAACGGGAATTCGGTGGTGGGGGGACCGCGGAGGGGGGGGGGATCGGGTTCTCCACTGGTTCTCTTCCAAGCTGCTACTCTCCCAAGTCAGTGTGCAAAGTTCATTTGCTGTGAGTGCATTCGTTCGTCCGTAAGAATTTTTCTAGTGAAACGACTTTTTCCGTTTCGGCGAAAACGTGAAATGGCTGAGTGCGGAGAGCAACGCGCGGCTGTAAAATTTTGTTTTTTGTTAGGAAAAACACCCGCGGAAACCCTTGTGATGCTGAAAACAGCTTATGGGGATAATGCTTTGAGTAAAACGCGTGTGTACGACTGGTTTTCGCGTTTCAAGAATGGAGAGATGTCAATAGAAGACCAACCTCGTTCTGGGCGCCCCTCGACTTCAAGAACGGACGAAAACATTGAAAAAATCAACACTCTTGTTCATGAAGACCGTCGCCGAACCATCGATCAACTTTGTGAGATGTCTGGATTGTCATGGAGTTCAATTCAGAGGATTTTAACTGAAGATTTGAGCATGAGGAGGATTGCAGCCAAATTTGTT
The DNA here is from genome assembly GCA_028476575.1 of Platygaster robiniae. NCBI lineage: Eukaryota > Metazoa > Arthropoda > Insecta > Hymenoptera > Platygastridae > Platygaster > Platygaster robiniae. The sequence goes on from CM052021.1 coordinate 42,173,109, forward strand.
CCTCGCCTTCTCTCCGACGATCAAAAGGAGCGTCGACTTCAGGCCTGTCTTGAGCTGCAAAATCAGTTGGATGAAGACCCAGATTTTTTTCTCAAGGTTATAACTGGCGATGAATCATGGTGCTATGGCTACGACCCCGAAACAAAGCAGCAATCAAGCCAATGGAAGACACTTCTCTCGCCTCGTCCAAAAAAGGCACGCCAAGTGAAGTCCAACATCAAGACATTGCTCATTTGTTTCTTCGATTGCAGAGGTATTGTGCACGCAGAATTTGTTCCTCCAGGCCAAACGGTCAACCAACACTTCTACTTGGAGGTTTTGAAAAGGTTGAGGGAGAACATCCGGAAGAAAAGAGCGGATCTTTGGCGCACAGGAGATTGGTTCTTCCACCACGACAATGCACCTGCCCACACAGCGCTGTCCGTGAAGAAATTTTTGACCAAAAACGGCATGACACCGATTGTTCACCCCCCCTATTCACCGGACCTTGCCCCCTGTGACTTTTTTTTGTTCCCTAGACTCAAAAGGGACATGAAAGGAAAACGTTTTGGGACTGTAGAAGAGGTGAAACAAAAATCGCTGGAAGGTTTAAAAAACATTGAAAAAAATGAATTTCAGAACTGTTTGAACACTGGAAAAAAAGATTGAACATGTGTATTACAGTCAATGGGGGTTACTTTGAAGGTGATAAAAATTGTGTGTGAAAAAATTTGTCAATAAAAAAGTTGTAACACAATTCCCGTTACTTTTGGGTCCCCCCTCGTATATCGAAAATTTGTTACACGCATTCACACTTTTTCCTTCTATACAAAAGTGGAAATTACTATTCGCAATGGAAATTTTCCCATTTTTTATCGGATATATCACATTTTTGTAAATACAAAATTACTATTCACTCTATTCGATACGATACTGTACTATCATATTAAATATGTTTGTGTAGTTATCATCTTATGTATATATTAGGGAGTTCACCCTGCACACTGCAAATAGCTGAAATAGACACATAGGCATTACAGAATATATTACATTTTTTATACTGTGTAAATTGCCTGAATCGGGACGCGAACCTTGGACGTTACGTTAGACTAGCTGATTTCCATTCGCTGCTCGCTGCTCACTGAGCCACGGGACCTAATGATGAACATTCTTATTCGATAGCACAATATGGTGCAGCACAAGCTTTCATGGGACTTTACATTGAAACGTATTTCTTTGATAAGTAATAATTTTCCCGGCAATTCACGAGAAAATACAATACGGTAAATGAAAATGCCTCTGATGAAAATGTAGTTGATGAGAAAAATACTCTCATTTATCATTAATTTCTGACAATTTATGGAGGAATGAAAAATATCTACGGTGAAACTTCTGTAGCTTTCGATAAGACAAACAAAATTATTTTTTTCTTTATGTTCCGCAGATCGTGATATATATGGATGAGAATTTCAATGCATGAATATAATATTTCTCACATACTCATCCAGAAAATTTGCAAATATATATTGAGAAAATAGCGTATTTTATAAGAAAGTTCCCATTCACTTGACTTTTCTACAAACTCACTTTTTAAAATGAAAGAAAAACCATTGTTAATGAGAAACTTATGACATTGCATTGAAAGATGAACAGAATGGTAAATTTTTCAAGGTTTTCGGATGGAAAGTTATTCTCTTTATTTTTGCTTAATTTGCCGCAGATCGAAATTAGTATATTATTGACAGTTTTGGAAATGCTTGGTTTGACGAAACTGACAATACGATATTTTATTCGATTTCACCTCGAAAATTACGTCCGAATATCCTTTTTCGAGGTTAGAATCGAATAAAGACATATTCTGTCCTAAGTAGCAATTTCAATAATTGTAAGTAAAATAGTTCCCATATACTTACGTAGCAAATTCGCAAATATTTATGAAGAAAATTGCACGTCTTGTATGTGAAGATTTCCATTTGCTAACTTTTCTAAAAATTTACTATTGAAAATGGAGAAAAATCATAACAAAACATAAATTTCTGACAATCTATGGGAAAATGGAAAGTGTAAAAAAATTCCCATAGTTGGCAAGAGGAAAGTTTCCATTTTTCATCAAATTTTCCTCATGTAATGATCGAAATATTTTCGAATTTAATAGCAAGTTAAGTAATGCAATATAGAGTATTTCCTATGAATTTATCTAGAAAATTTACTAACATTAATGGGAAAAATATGGATTACTATGGAAAAATCACCATAGACTTAATTTTCCATTATAGTGTACTAATTTTATGATTGCAAGTTGTAAAAGTACTATGGCTCATAGTAAATTTCCGAACATATATGGAAAAATAGAGATTATGGGAAATTTTCCGTTTATATTTATGGGAAAATTTCTAATTTTTATTACAGTGTATACAAAATTAAATAATTAGATTTGAAATATTTACATAAGTTTACATATGTGAAATGTTGAGACCTTTGTTAATGGAACTGTCGAGGGAGCTAAAGGTATTTGAAAGACAGACATGGTATATACATATTTAGTTCAGTTTTAACATGAAATCGAAAAGTGATATTTAGGAAATGTACATTTTTTGAGAGCATTGTCAGCGCTAACCAGATTTTTGTTATTTTGAGGTATATTGTAAGGCGGAATATATATATGAAGAATGAATATTGAGATTATTTGTGAATAAACGACGGTAGATATTGTGCTTGTCATGGTTTTGATCTAGTGTGTTTCAAATACATTTAATATATTTGCTTTCTAAAACTTCATTGTGATATCGAATAACCTTCAGAGCACTTATCCCCAAGTCCTTAAAAACAACGGGGATTTTAGGGGTCACGCAGGGCAGTGTTTCTTGCTGAGGTCCTTGTCTGGTCGAGTTGGCTCAGTTTGAGATTTTTATTGAGGATTCAGCGTTGGTTTATCTCAAAACCTGAGTTCGCTCGTCACATTAGTATGTATAAACTGTTGCAGGATTTTCTAGTCTTTTTATAAATTTATACCATTTTTCTATACCTTGATATATAGATTTCGAGAATTTCATGCTCTAGGATTCAAAGTTCATTGAATTATTTGTATTTGAGAGGATTTTTCAGCAAATAATAATGTCTATGAAAATTTTCATTTCCTTTGATGGTTTTTTTTAAACTTTTTTAATTTTTCTACGATTTGAAGGATTGTTCAGTATTTTTGAAACTGTACGTATTTTTCAGTATGACAGAATGTTGTAGAACTTCTCAGTATTTTAACATAATTTTAGTATTTTTATAGTATAAATTGATGTATACATATCAAGAATTCCAAACTCCAGTATGAATTCCAAACATAATGAAATTAACTACGTTTGACGGGATTTTCCAGAAAACAGTGAATCAATAGATTTTTACTTATTCCAGTACTTTTCGTACTCCTTTGGTTTTTTTATGATTTCAAGGATCTTTTATTATTTTTATACATCGCTGCATGAATTTCTGAAAATGGAAAGATTCTCAATGTTTTATATATTTGCAGGTACTTTTCTGAACGTATTTTCTTGATGCATTTCTAAGTATTTATAGAACGTTGTGAAATTTTTTAGTTTTTTTGAAGATATCTTTTTGAATTTCCGGAATGTGATCAAATTGGAGGTTCGAAATTTCTGAAGTATATTTCGATCGATTTTGCAGAAAACAGTTTTTCTTAGTATATTTAGAGTGCTCTCAATTAGAGGGCACTCTAAATAATTTAACTCTAAATTTTTAGAGAGGGTATTTAAGATTCTGTAAGAGTGAGAGAGTAAAAATATAATGTCAGGTCGTAATAAATGAGGTTCATTTCATGCATTTTATGTTCGAGCGAAAGGGAGAAAAAGTGTGAGGCAACGTTAAGTGTAAAACGCGAATTAAGGCCTGGTGCGCGACCGAGGTTATAACGAATCACAAAATGCCACAAAATCACAAAATACCACAATATCACAAAATGCCACAAAATCACAAAATATCACAAAATAACAAAATGTCGAAAATCAAAAAATGCCACAAAATCACAAAATGCCACAAAATCACAAAATGTCACGAAATCACGAAATTTCGCAGAATGTCACAACATGTCACAAAATCGCAAAATCACAAAATCACAAATAGCGCAAAAATCACGAAATGTCTCGAACACACAAAATCACTAAAATGCCACACGATCACAAAATGTCACAAAGTCACAAAATCGCGAAATATTACAAAATCTCAAAATGTCACAAAATCTCAAAAAATCAAAAAAAAGTTAAGAGAAATAAAAACTATACATAGGAACCTTTTTCAAGTAAAACTTCTTAGTCAGCATTATACAACTGATTTACAGTTAAGAAACGAAAAAAGTACTACACAGAAAAATTGAGGGAAAACTTTTGTTAAAACTGGAAAAGATGATTGGTATCTAAAAATCTATAGATCGGAACCATAAAGAAAGTAACATGAGAAGTTTTACTTCTAACGCGTGTTGATTCAACACGCTCCAATTTTTTATTATAACTATAATATGCATATTGTAACAATAACTTCGTCTTGGTTTTATATATACATTTTTAAATACAATTTGACTTTAGAGACATTCAAATTTTAAGATTTACGTAATTCTTCTTCTTCAAAATTAATATCACCAATCGAGCTGTAGACAATGTTTCTATTCGTCCCAAAAACTTGTTGTCGATATCAATAAAATCTTGCATGAAAAAGTAAATCACCCAGCTTACAATTCTTGAAATTTTCGAGTACAAAATTTGTGCGAAATTCCGTCATTATTGTTTCTCATGGACAGTGTTACACTTTTAATGTTTTTCCTGATTTTGTGATTCATCGACTGACCTTTTTTTGATATTACATCAAATGCTGATTTACTGCCAAAAAAAGGAAAAAACCTAGCAGTCATATAAAGTATAAATTTTTAACGGGAAACGAATATTTACTATTCGTAAGCATTATATAAATTATACATAAATTTTTTTAACTACATATCGTTACAAACCATTTATATTTGTTCGAATGTGAATTTCTCAGAAAATTTCAAATTCCGTGAACAACAGAATGAATCATTTAACCTCAATTTTTTTAATAAAATTTTTATTTTGCAACTTAATATTCATAGAAATGCCAGAAAACATTACAAAAGTCTGATTAGGGCAGATTTTCATACAATTTTTATCAAATTTTAGCATTTTATTCAAGAAATAAAATGGAGCGTGGTTATTTATTACTATAGAAACAAAAAAAACATTTTCAAAAATTTGTAAAAAATTCAGTGTAAGAGTCTACAGTTTTTCTGTAATCGATTTTAGCTTGAAATTATAATTTTTTGTAAAAAACATTCTGTTAACTCTTCGAATAAATGTTGAAGAGAACGAAATTCGTCACTTATTTTGAACATTAATTTATTTGAATATTAATTCGTCGCTTGTATTGACCATTGATGCACATGACATATTCTATCACTGAGTTTTAATAAAGTATTAAAATTTTTGGATCGGATAACAAAACACAGGTGCTACATCTGTCATTAATAACAAAAAATGGACTGAATGGCTGATTTAAAAATTTTTTATTTTGCGAAATTTCCCAAAAATACCTTTTTCGATAATACATCGAAATTTCATTGAACGTAAAGAATATATTGCAGTATACAATAAAAATTTGAAATAAAAAATGAGAAGTTTGTAACAACTTTTTTAAAGATCCATCTATGACAGATGCAAGCCCAAAATTTAATGTTACAAAAAATAAAAAAAATGATGCTATTGGAAGTAGCCTTTACGTTATTATGAAGATAAATAATGACCATAAAAATTGTTATTCTATTAAAACGAATTTCAAATTTTTTCGTATGACATCGTTCATGTAGCTTTTTTCCTCCTCAAGAAAGTCCACATTCCGAATGGGACCTTCCTTAATTGGTCTGCGAAAAATGGCTATCCTGCCAAAGGAATTGGATGAAGCGTAATTTGTTGGTTCAGTCAAGACCTCCATCATTTTGATTTTTTGTAGGTTAAATGCTCGATCATCACTCGACAAATTCTCTGCCATATTTGCTTCTTGGTAAAATTTCTTCATTCTGTTCAGGTATCTTACGATTTTCTGGACTTCATCATCATCGGTCATAAAAAAGCGTCCGTCATGGTATACATAATCATTTGCCACTTTGGTCACAATCATTGCGATTCCATCAATATATTTATCAACATTTTGCAACATTATTACTACTCTGTCTAGTGTTTCACCGAAGGAATGTCTCATCCCTTCTCTTTTTAGGTTATCATGGTCAACTACTAGAAGTACTTTGACTGACCTTACGTTTCACAATGTATTTTCTTTGAAAGATGCGATAGTTGGACCTAGGAAATCGAAAAGTAATTTCTACAGGGGAATCAGTAAAAGCTTTGTAAAGTAGATTCAAAAAGTAAAAGATGTAACATTTTTGTAAGGTTTATTCATCATAAGGCGGAATTTATAAAATCTGCGGAAGACATGATGGAAGTATTAAAAGTTATCAAGTTTTCATTGTTATGCTAGATACGTAACCTCTATCATTAGAGTCATTGCTGTATCGTACAATTTCAATGATTTGGGAACAATATGTTTAAAATATATTTATTTTAGAAAAACTTGTACTTATGAGTCAATCTTCCAGATCTGATTTGATTTTTACGTCTTCATACATAATTCTTCAGGTTGGGCCTTACACATTTTGTATACAGTAAATTATTAGGTCCGAATTTTAGTTACGTTAGTTAGGTTACCTGAATTTGATAATCCAGGAAAATCGTAAAAAGTAGTGTTCGATTCTGGATCAATGATCATTTCTGGAATGATTGTATGAGTTTTGTATGTGAAGCGACTGATTTTGTTATTTTTGTCATAAATTCCATGAATAAAGCAGTCTTCACAAACGTATTCTGCGGTCAACTCAGCTCCAGTCAAGAAGGATGTTACTGTAGTTTTACCATGCCCAACATCTCCTGTGACTATAATTACGTCCTCTTTCTGGGCAAATATATTTTGAATTGTCGTACACAGGAACAGGAAGATCACGAACTTTGCCATAGCAGAAATTTTTTTTAGACGGTTCAGAATTGAAAGATATTGTGACGTTTAGGACTCAACGCCGGATCGAGAATAAACCAGATAGAATCCAACTTTTAAAGACTTATTTTATTATTACAAAAGTCCCGAAGAGCGAAACGCGAACGACAACTCAACAACCAAGATCGCGCGCGAACAACTGCTAATAACGAACACGATCTCTAGTTTACGCAGGCTTAAATAGGTTTCCCAAAATGATTAACAAGCATATTATATGTCGTTACCGCCGGGGAATCCCGGGGGAAAACCCAAGCGGAAGCCAAACATTAAAAAACATTCGCAAAGACTTATAAAAATCCATTAGTAACTAAAAACGAGAGGTTAATTGACCTTTGGTAAAAACCCAGCGGATGTTCGACATCAAAAATATATTCACAAAAAATTCGTAAAACTTATTTGTTGTTGATAACGAGAGGTTCATTGACGTTGGTAAAAACCCAGCGGATGTTCGACATCAAAAATATATTCACATAAAATTCGTAAAACTTATTTGTTGTTGATGACGAGCGGTAAATAGCCTCCTAACTCTGGAAGCAATCATCCAGTCGTTAGGGGTCACTTATACCGCTCGTGAAATCCTTATCACTTACAAACTAAAAGAACCTGCAAATGTCCGGGACGTGACAGATATACAAAGGACAAGGAAAAACTTCCGTTGCTGCTTTTATAGGAAGATTTCGTAGTTTTGCAAGATTTTATTGAAGCTGGGAAATGATTTGATAAGGCGTAAATTACTCACTCTTATTTAAGATTATGCTCTACTCTATTACAAATTTGAAAGTTTTTTAAAGACACTGCAAAATGCACTTTCGTGAGAGGAAAATTTTTTTGAGATTAGGTGTTACAAGTGAAGTAGGTAGAATTTATAAATTGAGCAATGACTGCTGATTATGAAAAATTTCTGAACATTTTCGCTGGCTGTAAAAATTAGTTATAAATGATCTATGATTTCGAATAAATTGAATTCATGTTTTTCATGAAAAACGATTGATTTCACTTTCACAGTTTTTTCGCATAGGTTTAAACTTCCTTTTACTTTTGTACTATCCAAGTGTTATTTTCGTGTTTCCGAATTTCGAAACTTTTTTGAAATCTTTTTTAAATCGTCTTCCGTGAGAAAAAAAATAGATTTGTGATTGTCTATAACGAGTGTTCTTTAGATATCTATGAATAATGTTGAAGCTGCTATTGAGTCGTTCAACTTTAGAAAAATTTTTGCCGTTTCATATAATTTTGTTTTATACAAAGATTTTAATACGAGTTCATTTTCTAATTGTGAAACATTTTTTTTTTTTCATTTCAATTTTTACATGTAAAACATTTTGATTTTTCTCTAATTACTTTTAATATTGATATAATCAAGTGATTTTATAGAAAAAAGTAATGTTTTAAAAAGTTTCAATCAGTTTTCATAGAGTCACTATAGCATTAAAACTTCATAGAAACTGTATAAAATGACGGAATTTTTATTAAGTAGATTTAAAAATGAACTTCATAAAAAATGCATTTATTTCATAAGTATTATATTATGAAGTTTTTAAAAATTGACTTTATGGAGATTAATTATTCAAAGTTTTTCAGTATAATATGATTGTTCAGAACTTATAATCTTAGAGCATCCAATTCTGGACATTAATATATAAGAATATATCGAAATAACAGAAAAATAAATAGATTTATTGAAAAAATACAAAATGTTCTAGAGTTTCATAAGTTTGCGGAACACGCATAATCTATGAAAATACTGTTTATTGACAATTTGCTAATGATCGGGAATTCTGATGTAAAGTATTAGCAAACTGTCAATAATATATATTATTTCTAAAAAATTCAATGAAATACTGAAAACCTGTCAACTTTATTTTCCAGCATATTCAAATGTAGAAATCCATAGTGAAAAAAATTGGTATCCTTTAATAATCAATAAAATTGAACTTAATCTAAATAAAATCTAAAAATTTGAAAAATACTGAAAATAATAGGAATAAATAACGTACTTAAAATTCATAGGCATTATTTTCTTAAATAACTTTAGAACTGTTTACCATCTAATCTAATAATTCTAATCCATCGAATTATAAATTAAAATGTATGTATTAGAAAAACCCATTAAAACGCTGAAAAAAAAATATCGAAATAACACGATTTAATACTAAAAGTTTAGGAAATCTTCGAAACACCAATTACGTTTAAAAATGCCTGTATCTTATCAAATTTCGCATAATACTTCGTATTCTATATGGTAAAATTTTCAAAAACTATATGACAATTTACAAAAATTATTGAAATAAGAGAAATAACCGATTATCTTCAAAAGTTTTATAAATGACATTAATCACGAAAAAAAATTAAGAGCCTTTTTATTTAAACTTGCAAAAACACTTATTAAACTCCGAACATCTTGAAATCTTTGAAAACAGTTTAAACATAGTAATAGCAGATTTTCAAGCATTTCCTGAAGTACGCATCCAAACGAAAAAATTTAAATGTCCAAATTTAAACTTTGAAAAAAAGTGAAATGACCTAGTGAAATAGTATACTTCTCAACGAGTGCAGAATGAGCTTGTTTGGCGAATGTAAAGTTTGCAAGACGAGCCGAAAGTGAGTTTTGCAATCACATTCGCTAAAAAAGCCCTTCTGCACAAGTTGAGGACTATATTTTTTCCAACCAAGTGGAGAAAATGCGATTTTCGATGAATCAAGCCGTGGAGAAAAACATATTTTCTGCACTTATGGATGTATTTTTTTTTGCTTAACATGACCAAGATTTTACCAATTCTAGCTCAAGATCATTTATGTTTTTCTGTAGGAGCTTGTCCAAGATTTTATCAATTCTAATTCAAGATTATGAATGTATTTGCTCTCTGGGAAAATGACTGAATGTTGTTTTGTTTTTAATTATTGCATAAAGTATTCGAGTTTTGCGTTTATTTTAGTTAACTATAAAATTTTTGACACGTGTTATGAATGATGGTCGATTATTTGTTAAGAAAAGAGGGTTTTCAAGGGTATTCTACACCTTTATTCGAGGCGCCAAAAATACATTTGGACTTTCACAGTGGCGCCGGAACAGAGGGGGCAGGGGGATAACTACCCCCCCCCCTAAATTTTAGTTGGGGAGGCAACTAATGCTTTCTGACCCTCAGAAAAATCAAGGCCTCCTATCAATAATATGAATGAATCTTATCAGGATTAAGAATTTTTTTTTTTGAAGCTTCGTATGATTCTTACGTTGGCTTGTAGTCAAAATGTTGTATGTTTTAATATCATCAAATGAGAACAAATTTTTAAATTCCACCGACATTATTTAATAACACAAGTTCAGATGTCGCTAGATCCGATCACAATATAATAAGAAACATACAATCAAGTTTGTGGTATTTATGTATTTTCCAACTGTTTTTACCCTGAAATGTCTACGGCTTTTTATCCGGTTATTTCATTTTCGAGTCAGTAAGAAATTGTTTTTTAATGGCTCAAAAAACATTACATGTGGCGTGGAATGAGAAAAGGGTCGTAAGAGCACCTCGCCGCGTTTCGAGAAAAACAAGATTGAAAAGAGAAAGTCCCTGCGTTTAGCATGGACAGGCCAAATTTGTATGTCGATTATTTATGAAATAAAAAAATCATACTATTTCAAGAGTTTCGAATTTTATTCGTTCGATAGAGCAAGATTTCTAAATTCAGAATCACTGGCCATCTCGAATTCGATGTTTTGTGCTCTTACGACCCTTCTCTCATTCCACGCCACACATGAATTTTTTGGTGCATGTTCATTGAAAAGGGTCTTGGAACTTGAAAAAAGTGATGATGGTTGCAGTAGTGCGAAAAAAGGTAAACAACGTAAGACGTATTATTGTATTTACTGTAACAAAGCACAATGAGAAATTTTTTTCTTTCGATTTGCTACGAAATGTTGTCTAATGATAAGATTTGGAAGGAATGACATGATAAGTTTAAAAAAATTCTTAAGTGGATTATTTATCGAAAAACAATATTTTTTTATTATAAATACATCCAGCTTCGAATGAATTCTATCGCATGCGGAAACGTTAGAAAAATACTACATCCTTTGTGTGACTCCTGAGACTTTAGAAATACGAGAAATTTTCCCCAGGTTATATAACCAAGAAGTTACTACTGGAAAAACTTTAAAATCTGTTATCAAAGATGTATTGTTGAAACTAAATATTCCATTGGCCAAACTTTGTATAAATTGTTTTGATGGAGGTCGAAATATGCCTGGAAAAAACAAAGGCGTCCAAAGTTGTTATGTGATGAGCAGCCAAGATTTTTATTCATCCACTGGGCTAATCATTCAGCTGATTATCGTCTGTTCGACTGAGACTCCTCGAACATAATTTTACGTTCAGCAGAAAAATTGAATACTTACTTTAACATTGTCAGCCCGCCCTGTGATGAAACAGGTCATACCGAAACCAAGAAAAAAGCTTCTTCTTCTCTGCCCTACAAGATGGAACGTGCGAATAAAATCATTGGTACGATATAAACAACATTACCTATTTTACGAGAGAGTCTTGGAAAAATTCTAGACGAAGATGCTTCTGTGTCGGCAGAAGCAAAGTCTTCTATAAGAGGTTTTTTCAAAAAACTTAATACTTTTTGCACAATGTTCTATTTGATTGTGAGCATTGAAATATTTGGACCGTGCGAGCAACTGGCCAAATCTTTGCAAGATTCACATTTCACAGCTAGCGGTGCTAAACAAGCAATTCGAATGTTAGCGCTACGAATGAGGAATTTTCGTTCTGAAGAAGAATTTGAAAAAATTCAGAACAATGCAAGCGAATTAGCGATGCAATTTGAACTTGTTGATGCTACAAATAGAACGAATAAAATTCCCAAACGTTTAGAACAAACCGATTCTCCACCACCTTCGGTGACGATACCGAAAAAGGTCAAACTTCGAATGAAATTTTTTGAAATTCTGGATCTTCTATTGAACGAGCCCGACCGTAGGTTTGATCAAAAAGGTAAAATTGATAATCAAGACTGTTTTCAAATATTGTACTTCATTTCTAATGCCTCACATTTTTTAGCCCCCGATATTTTCGAAATGCTGGAAAATGTATTACTTGATGCTTTCAAAGGAAGTGTACCGACTCAAGAAAACTTGGGAACAAAATTAGGTCTTATCGCTCGAGATTTTGGCATCAGTGATTTACACATACAGTTGAAATTGCTCAAGAATATGCCAGAAAAGTCTGAATTTTCGCTTACATCTTGCCTTGAAATTTCTGATATGCTACGAAAAATTCCGTATCCAACGAAAAATCACTTGTGTTAGGTAATTCGTCTGGTAACTCTAATATCAACAGTGCCAGCATCGGCAGCATCATGTGAACGATCTTTCAACTTTTGGGACACTTGAAAACGTACTTACGCTCAACGATAACCCAAAAATGATTGACGCATTTAACTCTGCTTCATGCTCACAAAGAACTTACGGCAAATTTAGATGTACAGATGATCATGAGAGAATTCGTTTCGCGTTTTAATAGAAAAGTTGTCTTCGGAGAAGTGTAAAGATTTCTCTTTATTGAATGTGATATAGCGATTGAACAAATTAATTTGTGGTACGGTATAGTAATTGACTAGTGGAAAATTTTTGACCCCCCCCCCCCCCAAAAAAAAGTTTTCGTTCTTTCCGACGCCACTGGACTTTTAAAAAGGAGACACATACTTCATTTTATCTATAGAAGGCATGAACTCTCCTTTAAACAAATAATGCTCCTTCGAAAGAAATAAGAAACGTTAAATGAGACGAGAGTTTGTTATTATTCGTTTATTCAAATTTTTTTTTAAGAATACGTTGTTGATTAAATTTCTTATATAAATAAGTATGAACATATTTGTATAATAATACACATAGTATTTAATTTAATGTTTTTCTTGGCCACCCTTGGCACTGTTATTATTATTGTTATTTTTTTTTTCATGGCCTCCCGGTGCCGTGGTTTTATATTTTCCAATACACTATTCATGTTTCGACGGAAATCTTTCATGCTGGGTTTCCCGAATTTATCGCATGTCAAAGCCGCTGGGATTGTCAAAACATCATGAAACGCAACGAAGACATGTTTCAAAGTTTTACAGGAGATTACTCATATTTTCCAACTTCTCCGTTTTCACGTATGCATGCTGCTTTGTCACTTTTGCACTTCAATGATGTCGAAAATGTGCAACGTGAAATTGCGTTAAACGTATTTCGACTTTTGACTAATTCCAAACATTTCCAACATATGCACATTTTGTCCATGACAATTTCATTTGATGTACGCCGAGTATGCATTGTGAACACTCTTACCACGTCATTCGCCAAATTTTGTCACTCTGAGCATTTGAATTTAAGTTGCTCATTTGAGATCTATTACGAACGTGAAATAAGCAACAATCGTTTGCAATTCATAATATAGAAAAAATCCTTGATATACTTTAGTACTTACAGTTAAAAAAAAAAAAAAATGTATAATTAGCACTATGTATACAAATGGAGTCTTTACCTTTCTAACCTTTCCTTCATGTACGATAATTATTGTTAACACAATTGTCACAGAGCATTCAGAAGGAATTCATAAAATCTTGGACAATGCTGTAACATTTTTATTTACTTTCATATTGTTTATTTGTAACAATTCACAGAATTATGACAATTACACTTTTTATTTCCTCTTTCTTTTTTTATACTTTTCTAGATTATCGATTTAAATGAATTCTCCCTTAATTGATTGACTTTTTATCATAGCCAATTTTGACTAATAAAAATAAATCATAAACATTGTAAACCAATCATAAACATTGTCAACTCAAGCATGAACATTATCAACCAATCATAAACATAGTCGATAAATCATGAACATTATTTCATTTCCCCTTTACTGATAAATTTCAAAATAAATGAAATTCTTAGCTTATCAAGGTTTATTTATTTATGACGAGGATCCATTGTCCGGAGTTATCCCAGAAGCACGACTTCCTCTCGACCACCCAAGAAAAGATCCAAATCCTCCTACACTGCAAACAGAAAATTATTGGAGACACAAAATAGGATTGAAATTCACTGCGTTTTAATGCTTTTTTGGCGAATTAAAAGAAAATTCTCACCTCAGAAGAAGAAGAAGAAGAAGAAGAAGAAGAATCGATACTCATCGACCTGGCCTATATCGATCCAACATTATCCATTCGATATTTAAATTCCCTATCATGTCGACTGTATATAATTCCATGGAAGACCACCATCAGGACATATACACATATATCCGTTACAACGCTTTTGTTACAGAACATTGAACAATTTTTTATCTATTTTTTTCCAAGCTGGCTTGAATGAATATTTTCAAGTTACATGTTTAGGGATTGATAAAAAATTTATCAGCCCGGCATTCACAACAGTTGGTCTAGAAATGATCAAGTCTGGAACAAGGGCCCAGGACATTGATCAAGATTTTGTATTTTCTGTGACCGAAAAAAGGTACCTTTCTGGATCAACATCATTGACTTTATCTGGGGTCAAAATTGACAAAGTTTTGATCAAATCTTGAAAATTCCTGGGATTCGATTTTAAATGTATGCGCTTGAACAAATCATGAGCCAGATTTGCCAAAGTGTCTGGATTCCAAGTCCTGGGATAAATCTGGAATCCTAATTCTGGTTTACTGGGCAACGATCACTATTTTCTAGGCACATAAACATTTTTAATTGTTCCGTAACATACCGATGAGTGGGTGGGGGGTCAAAAAAACGTTACGATGCGTTACAGTGGGTAGGAGAAGGGTCGAAAACAGCCAATAAGTGCGTTACGTAATACTTGAACGAGCCTGAAGATAAATTTAGGTATGCAAATTTTATATGAAAAAAAATATCGTCATGATTATTGTAGTATATTATTGTAGGTTTTGGTATGTAATGATCATTTCAAAGGATGTCCGAATATAAGATTATGATATAGTTCATTTACTAATAATTCTCATCTAGAAAATTGTAAAAAGAATGTTTAATATATTTTTTGGCCAAGTGATTCTAAACAAAGGAAGAAATTTTCACTTTTTTCGTGCCAAGGACCAGCGATCGCTGGAAGCTATTAGGGTGTGATTTCATTTCCGAATGCTTCTACCCCATTTCCAGGGTATGTTTAATGACCTAAGTACAAAAGTCATAAAATAAGTCATAATTTGACGTCTCGTTGCTCAATGTCCTGTATGATCACTCCATGCTCGCTCGACTTGTTACCCCAATCCGGCGCTTTAAGGTTTTCTTCATCCCCTCGTCTATCCACGAAATTGGGATACTCTAGCTTTTTTCCCCGGCGCCCTTGTGTGCTCTCTTCTCAGTTGCAGTTATATCGCGCCAGATATCCGGCAATAGCAATCTCTTATCAATTCCACGATAAATTAGTGAGTTACCGCAAAGGAGAGATGTCCACGTTTAGATAAGAGTACAATTGGCCTTTCGCGAAATTGATGAATATCGACGGATTCCTTTGCGAGAATTCTCGATATTCGATGGAAGTATTTGAATTTAATTTGCGATGCTTGCAGTGACGATTAGAATATTTTCTTCTTTATTTAATGGCGATCTATTAGTGTACACTGCACAAGTATACTGTGTTGAAGACAAAAATAACTCAAATTTTAAATTATAAAGCATAAAATTTGAAAGACTATTAGGATATCTATGAAAATAAGAGCAGTCTTTAGAAATGATATTATTTCATACAGTTTTATTAACTAGTGGAAGAGAAATACAGAAGTGAGTAAAATACAAAAAAATCTATGTAATTCTAAAAATTGACGCTGATTGAATTTTTTCTCAAATATATGAAAACACTAAAAGTCTTCAAATTTAAAAATTCTGGAATAGCAAACTGAAAAAATTTATATAGAGATCCGTAAAATTACCTAAAGAAGCTCTGAATTTCATATTGATTGATTAAATACAAAATATACTCGAAGTACTAAAAATCTTTCAAGTATTGGAAATCTACGAAACAACTGTTCTCTGGGGAATCTACAAAATCACTGAAAAATTCTTCAATTTTTACCACTAGAATGTCGAATTCTAAAGAGAAGTACATACGCATAAATATATACAAAATTACTAGGGAATCACTATATAAATTTATAAAAATATGTAAAAATAAAAAAAATGTACAATGCGATAAGTAAATGTTCCAAAACAAACACAAATTGAAAACATTTGTAGTTTATGAAATAATGATATTAAGTAGATGTAACTTTCTCTAATTTCCGTGAAATACAATAAATCTATCGAATTTCAGAAACTAGATCATGAAGGTTTGGGAATTGAGTTAAATATTTTTACTAGAGAAATCATCAAAGAAGTAGAAAAATTCAAAGAGTACGAAAAAATTTACCTAGTTCTGATAACATATTACATAATACTAATAACCAATAAAAAACTATTATCTGAAAATTTGGTCGACCTAGCAAAATCAATTGAAATTTATATCCTACACCATCAAATTAAAGAAATCTATAGGAATATCTATTAACATACAAGTAATTCATCGGAATACGAAAAAATAGTAAAATATTGCTTGAAAACAATTTAAAAAAAGGAGAGTACTGAAATTTCTAGTAATCTAAGTAAACTCGCAAAATATCTATGAAAATAATAAAAATTCCAAAAGTTTCAATTCGAAACGTATCGTATTTCCGTAACCTTGAAATTAAATAATAAGAGATTATTCTTAAAATTAGAAAAAAGGAAAGAAATATGAAAAATTCTTGAAATAATCAAAATTCGTTAAAACACACAATCTTTAGAGATACCTCATTCTAAAATATTAAAAATCTATAGAACCTCAAATTTTAGAGTATTAAATTTTAGCAATTCATATAGCCATTGACCAGGATTTTCTAAATCCATAAAAATACTGAAAACGAGAAAAAATTTATACAATATTCAAAAATACTATAAAAAAATACAAGCAGCCATTAAAATACCAGCACTCAAAATCTATAGAGATGTAATTTTTTGAAAAATCTATTGAAGTAATGAACATCTATTTAGCTCTTAACCTAGAGCAATCAAGAGAATGAATCATTAGAAATCTGTAGGTACAGCAAAAAAAAAAAAAAAAAAAAAAAAGAATAGAAATTTTTAAAACATCTTATTATTACTAAAATATACAAATTTTCTGAATCTCATGTTTAAAATATATTTAACTTGATCAACTTAAGTTTTTTAGTCCTTTTCTTTTATTCATTACATTTCGTGAGATTTTAGCAGACTAGAAATTTTTCGTGTGTTGATGGATTGTTATAAAGATCACTACAAATTTATTACTACAGGGATTGAAGTTTCAGAAAATCTTATAATTTCGATAGATTTTAGATAAATGGAATGTGTGCGTTCCAGTTTCTCAAAAATTCTTTTATTTTCTGATTTTCTTTTTACCATCAGCATATTCAAAGATACAAGTAGAAAAATTCAAGGAGTACGAAAAAATTTTCATAGTTCTAATAATATATTATATAATATCTTCTTATAATCAATGAAAAAACTATAATGTATCTGAAAATTGGGTTGACGTAGCAAAATCATTTCAAATTTATACGCTACACCATCAAATTACAGAAATCTATATGCATATCCATGAAAATACAAGCAGTTCATGGAAAGATGAGAAAATCCTAAAAAGTTGTTGTAAAACAATTAAAAAGATAAAGACTCCTTAAAATTCTGGTAGTCTATAATTTACTCTAAATTTACATAGATATCATACAGACTACACGAAAAATCTTCAATAATAATAAAAATCCCAAAAATTTCTATTTAAATTGTATCATATTTCCATGATTCTGAAATAAAATTATTAAATACGAGATTATTCTTGAAACTAGAAAAAAGGCGAGAAACATGAAAAATACTTCAAATATATAAAATCTGTTGAAACACACTATCCTCAAAGATACCTCATTCTCAAGTTTTCAAAATCTCTATACAACTTCATATTCTAGAATATTAAATTTTATCAATTCATATAGCGATTGACCAGGGTATTATAATTCTATGAAAATATGTGTAAACGGGACAAAATTAATGAAATATTCAAAAATGCTATAAACAAGCGCAGTTATTAAGAACTCAAAATTTATTCGTATTTTCCATAAGCTTTCCAAGTTTTGCCATTTGAATGTTACCCAGACGGAACTGATCCGACGACGGTGGTTGGATTGTGGTCGGGTTGCGGTCGGATTACATTTTTTGCCTAGTACTAGCAATAAGCATTAAAATTTCGCGCAGGACTTGTTCCATACTTGCTACCATACATAGATCGCATACTCAGTGATCGCACCTACTCGATTCATTGAATGTAATCTTATGTTAAATTAACTTGAAGCAATAAATAATGCATTTTTTCGTTAACTAGACGGAGTACTATCAATAAATTATAATTTATAGAAAAAATCGTCTAGGGTTTGAGCAATCCGACCACAAGCGACCGGAAACCGACTGCTATGGTCGGGTTTTGGTCGGATTCTGGTCGCCTCAGTTTCGTCTAGGTATGAATTCGACAATTCTGATTATTACATCTTTGCAAAGATTCGGAATCTATACACAATTTTTTCATAATTTACTAAAGTTTTTTATTTTTCAAATTCAGAATAAAAATATTGAATCTCCAGGATCTAGATTAAAAATAATTATAATCACAAATGTTAATTTTCAACAACTTGAACTGATATTTATTTATGTTCTTATATTATTCATTTATAATATTATGTTATAAATAATAAATATTTATAATATTTTTTAATGTATTCAAATTAATTTTCAAATAATTAAATATTTATCATATTATAAATATTATATCATAATTTATTAATGTTCTTATAGTATTTCTTTATATTATTTATTAGTATTTATCTTATATTATTAATTTATGTTATTGATGTTTATTTATATTTTATTATATAAAAAAATTGATTTAGAAATTGCGGAATCCAAACATGAAAAATTTAAAATTATAGAAATAAAAATATCGAGATTGAAAATTTAATAAATTTTCTATTGAAAACGTGAAAACTGTCTCTTACTTTGGGAAACCGTAGCTTACGATTTCTCAAAGTTAAAATACTTATGATTAGTTTTTGACAAAGAATGATAAAAATCGAAATATCAACACAATTGATAAAAAGTCAAATATTTGGGCAATGACACATTGTAAACCTTTGGCTTTGAAATCTTATCTATTACTTTCGAAAGCAGAATGAATTTTGGACTTAAAATTAACTAAATGATAAATAATGAAAATAAATAAACTGATGTATTCACAGCACTCAATGTAATATACAAGTTGTATTCCGATAAATTTATCAAAATGAGATAAGTAAAAATGCTGAACCCCTACATAAAATTGAAAGCAAAATTTGACTATTATTTATGTTTAATGCATCAAGAGATTTCAAGAATGGGCATTTCGTATTTTAAAAATAATTAGAGAGTGGAAAAATCAAGACTTTGAGAGTCCAAAAACATGTGATATCTTTTTGTGTAGAAAACTTCTCACAAAAATATTTATATAATAAATACACTACAAAATGACTTCAACTTACCCAAAAAACGGCAGGCACATCGACGACCACGAGAAATTAGTTTCAGAATGGTTGGGGATGGTAATAGCCATAAAAACACATAAAAATAAAACTCTAACCACGAGTGCACGAGTTCGCACGCAATGGCCGACGATTCACGATGCACGACATGGTCGGCAAAGACGCGCAAAGACTCGGTAAAAAGGCAGAAACAGAAGTAGTGCCATCTACTTCCGCCAGAATGAAAGCGCGCGTAATTTAAAAAGCAAAATTTACAAATACATATTACAAAGACGGAAAATGGAATATAATCTTAATTAAATCAACTTGGAATGAGTTTACTTGATAAATTATTATCGGTCTACGATTTTTACTTGTTGAAAAAGTGAAAGAAAAAATTACTTTGTTCAATAGATAGAATATTCAATAAATATTCAAACACTTTATTAAATTTTACTTATTTGATCGTCAACCATCAAATTACTTTTTGAAATAGTGAAAAATCATTAATTCTTTATTCATTTAAAAAATTCTACTAATTGAACAGTAGAATTTGAAACTTTTAATCACATTAGTAGAAATTCACTAATTGAAAGGTAAACTTCTAAATCACTAATTCATATAGTAAAATTTGACTATTTCTTTAGCTAACTTGTGAAATTCCTCTAATTCGATAGTGATTCACTCATTAACTAATTGAATTAGTCAAAATTTCACTAGTTCAAACTAAGAGAGCAGATGTAATTTTCTTAAAAATCTATTGAAGCAATGAACATCTATTTAGATTCTAATCTGGAGAATTAAATTCTAGATGTCTATACAGCAAACAAAAAAAAAAAAAAAACAAGAAATATTTTGAACATCTTATTACTACTAAAATACATAAATTTCCTGAATCTGATGTTTGATACATAGTATATTAATTCGAAAATTAGACACAGAACAGTTTTTTTCATGAATTTCTAGGATTTTAAGTATTTCGAGGTTTTCCTTAGTGAAAATATGATTTGAAAAATTTTCCAATACTCTTGTGGATTTTCATAGAGATTTTGAGAATTCAATGTTCACAGATTTATTTAATTCCTAAATTGTTAAACATTTTTAAAAAATTTTGATTAGCGTTTATTACTATGTAGAAGCATTATCGTATTTTCAGTTTTTAAGTTCTTTTTTTTATATTCATTAATCGTAAAACTTTAAGTAGATTTGAAATTTTCCGTATGTTGATGGATATTAATGTAGATTTCTCAAATTTAATGTTCCAGGGATCGAAGTTTTGGAAAATCTTATAATTTTGATAGATTTTATAAAAATAAAATGTATGTGTTCAAAAATCTCGAAAATTCTAGTATTTTTTTTCGATTTTTTTTTTGTATTTATTGAATTTCGTAAGAAGTTCTAGCATATTCAAAGATTTAGGGGTCTTTTATAGATTTTTCTGTACATTGATAAAATTTAACGTTCGAGAGTATTAGGTTTCATAAATTTAAAGTGCTCACATTAACGAATCGTTTTCAAAATAATTATTTCATAGTTTCTCAGTATTTTGTATTTTTCCAGATATATTTTTTTTTTAAGTTTTGTAGATAATGCTAATAATTAGAAATCAATAATATGATATTGGAATATATATTATATTCTTATTAAAAAAAAATCATCAAAATATCTCATTGAAAAAATTTTACTGTTTATCGAACATTCCTGTTA
Source organism: Platygaster robiniae (assembly GCA_028476575.1). Taxonomy (NCBI): domain Eukaryota; kingdom Metazoa; phylum Arthropoda; class Insecta; order Hymenoptera; family Platygastridae; genus Platygaster; species Platygaster robiniae. Next base: position 42,194,492 of record CM052021.1, read on the forward strand.
TTATATTTCTGAAATTGACAACCGAAAACTGTTCTCTATATATGCACCATGTTACAATAATATTTTCAAATTGAACAAATTTCGGAAAAAGGTATGAAATCGATCTTAAAATAAATCACTGACATAGATACTAAATGTTTCAATTATTATAAAAATAAAATAGAAACAAAAATCGTCGTCTCAAACCTTTTTTCACATAATAAGCTTGCAATATTTATTCAACATCACAACAAATATATTGATATAACGATCATCAGTTGATAAATATATCAATGCTATAATATTCTGATGAATTGTGAATAAATATCTATATTCCGATATATCGATACCCATCCCTTCCACCTCATATTCCAAGAGCTACAAAATAGAGATGGGAATCAAAAGGGACAATATCGATGTTGACCTTTTCGATATATCGGATCTTGCGATATCTAATATCGATACATCGAAATAAAAATATCGATATATGGAGTATCTTGAAAAGATTTCGTGTTTTTTTATCATTAGCTGCATTAGCAAAATTACATACAATGGAGACAAATTTATTGAGAAGTTGAAATCATCCCTCTAATCCATCTTTTTCCATTGAATTTCTTTTGACATTTGAGCTTTTGGCCGCCGTTTTTAGGTTCTTTGCAGAAAAATAGTGAATAAATAGATAAAATAGAAAAAATAGTCGCCCACAGAAAATTGAAAAATCCACACAAAATCCAACCATTTTCCGACCACGCTGCTAGGATCATTGATATTTTACCGAAAATTTGTATGCCATTTTATAAATAGTAACTTGTCAAATTTACCAGGGCAGTAAAGTATTTGGCGATAGCATTGTGTTTTGATTGTTGGCGATGAAATCTGAAGTTCTAAGGTATAAACTCAAAACATGCAATATGTATACGTCAATTTTAATGGATACACAAAAACACGACTCCGTAAGTGATCGACATCGATCGACAAATGAGGCTTTCTTTGTCTTTCACATAAGTGAAAGATAAAGAGACGTATAGTAAGATAAGGTATAGTACGGTTTTCGACAATTTTTATTATATGTGATAAAACAACTCAGCAAAAAAAAAACTGTCGATCAATATAGCTTCGCTTACATTTTATGACATCTTGTTGAATATACATCTAAATATTACAGTTGCATGCAGTTACATACACACAAATATCTGTCACTCAATATCGATATACCGATATATCGGATGGGGACGTATCGATATAAAATCGGAAACGCATTGGAAGTAAATATCGATATTCCGATATATCGATATATATCGCCCATCTCTACTACAAAATGCTAACACCATGACGACCATGACCCAAAAGCTCCCATTTACTCTCTTCCGAATTCCGAATTCTCTGCCAAATACATCGTTTACCCTCAGAAATATTGAGCATTCTTTCATAAGACCTTCGCCACGTACATGACCGCGAATGACGAATTTCGTCTCTGGTTGTACATCTCGCGCGTATCACGCTGTTTTATGATTCGTCGTACAGAAACTAAACTTATTACTCGGCGGGATATTCCTAGGTCCACCCCGGATGGAGGGGAGCTTTTTATTAAATCACACGTCTCCTTACTTGTCGTGCGATTAATTTGCCATGACGTTCTTTTATGGTGGTAAACGAGGAAAGGGCGCCGTTGCCGTACATATTTCATCGCGATGCTCAACATTTCCAACGAGGGAGAGATATCGGCTCTCTTTTCAAGAGTGCACGCGTCGCGAATCGAACGATGACAACGACCTGACCGAATAACATATGTATCTTCGGAATTCGGATTCCCCGGGTCCAATAAAGAAATAGCTCAGTTTTACAGCGGCTTTCAGGAGATTTTTTTTCATTTTGTTGATTTAAACAGTATACTTTGATAAGTATCAGAAAATATCAGGAAATACAATTTTTTTATAGTCATAATCATCTGTATGCTCCATTTTTCGTAAATTCAGGTAAATGAAAGGTCTAGAATGATCTCTCAGAGCCACGTTCAATTTTCGTCTTCAACATATTTTTTTCACCATTTGATAAAAAATAGGCTATTTTTTGTCAATTTTTTAAATCCAAAATAGTCATTTTTTAGGCAATAATGAGTAATGGAACACTGACTAACTCTACATTACTTACGAATTGCAAACATTCAACTTGCCAATATTCCTAATTTGAGAGTAATATCTTTTGCTTGGAAATGAGAGCAGCGCAATACTCTCAATTTCATATAAATCTCACGAAAGAAAAGCACACAAAACAAATACATCGAAAATGTATATGAAGTTGGCTCCAACAAGATACCAAATTGCCTCTTTTTTGCATCTCCCAGAACCAGAAACATACACCGGACACAGCTTCAGAAGAACTTCAGCAACCTTTCTCGTCAATGCAGGAGCAAGTATAACAAGACTGAAGAAACATGGCGGATAGAAAAGTACAAAAGCAGGATAATATTTCCAAGACAATAATAAAAAAAACATCGATCAAATTGGATCAAACATTGAGATACCGAAAGAATCAACAAAAGATTAATCTCCCATTGAAATCGACACCTTCAGTATTATTGAAAGCATTGAAGAATTCCAGGACGAAGACATTGATTGGGAACAACCAATTTCCGAAATTCACGCAACCAAACCAAACACAACAGAATATAATGACTCAGAAGAACAATCAAACATTTTTCAAAATGTTAAACTCTCACATGCATCAGCAAAAAACCAACACAATCAAACAACCAATTTTCAAAATAGATACAAATGAACGAAACACAAAACAAATAAAATCAATATCAGAAAAAAACAATGAATCAGAACAACCAAACATTTTTCGAAATTGTCAACTCTCTTACACATCCAAAAAAGACCCAACAAATGCGCAAAATACGATCACATATCACAACACTTTGAAATCAAGAAAAATTGACTTGGAACGATTTCCTTTCAAACATCAAAAAATACAAAAACAAAATGAAAACGCTGACTTCAACCAACAACACTATTTTGGAACTGACGAACCGACACACAGCTATAAAAAAACATTTCTAAACAAAAAAATCGACTTGACAAAATTTATTTTCAAACCTCGTTCTACAGCACAAATAACTCATAAAAACCACGAACCAAACGAACAACAAACTTTACAACTTCCAGGATTAACAACTCTGAATTGCTCAAATTGCACAATATATATACACATACACCAATAAAAATGAAAGAAACAAAGTGTAAAACGAGAAAATAAAAATTCCATCATTGTATGGTAACATATCAATATGCCTGCTTGTGTATTACACAAAATTATTTCTCTAATCATGTTTATCTTTTAAAGCAAAAATAACATCCCTCAAAATTCAAGTTAAAAAAGTACAATAATTATCAAAATAAATAAACATAAAACACCTTATCTCCACTCTAATGTCCAATACAAATAATTCACTACATGTTCTTATAAATACGAAATTCCTTACTTCCACATAAAAATTATTCCCATCAATTTTACGAATACACAAAAGTCAATAGCCCCTTCAAAATACTTTTTAGAAATATTCAAAAGACCTGAATTACTAAAAGCGAATAACATAAAAAACTCAAATAACGAATGTAAGTAAAAACAAACTAAACTATCACTGAAGAAACAATTTAAATGGAATAAAAAATTTCAATATTTATGATTTATTTGTTAATAAAAGAATGCAAAACTAAATTTGAAAATTAACAACGCCAACAAAAAGTAAGTCAATACAAAAAAAAATATTTAAAAAAATTCAAACTCAACAATTCCATTTTTTTACAAGCAAAATAAGTGAAAAAGTTAGTTAAACAATTGATAAAAGTTGTATTCTTCAAACTTGAGTAAAAAAATCCCACATATTCAAAAGTAAAACAGTATTGACTTCGCAAAAATTATATTAAAACCATTTTACAATCGCAAAAATTATCAAAAATAACAAAATATTTTTGATACCATAATATTCATAAATTATTCACTGGGGAATGATATAAGTAACATTCGACGAAGCAGTACTCCATAATATTTATATCGATCTTACAAAAAAAATATAACTTCAATGAAACAATAATCGACGATTATCAATATTATAAATAAATTTGAAGATATATATATTTCGAATCACTTTATATCCATAGCAATATTCAAAATTTTTGAATTACCCGATTTCCAAAATACTTATTTCCACGAAAAAATTTTTTTAAATTGAGAAAAATATAAAATCTATCTTTTTCTATACATATAAATACATGCTCGTCTCAATTTCCGTCACATAATTCATATTTACACCACTATTTTACACAAAATGACATAAAAAATAATATTTTAAAAAAATGACAAAAAATTACATAATCTGATAATACTGCAGGAATATTATAATTTTGGCATCACCAACACAAAATCGACAACCTTTATTAAAGACCAGGATCCTCATCATTCTGCAAAAACCAATGTTTGCCAGAAAGAAGACGCGAAAATTCAAGCCTAAATCCACCTAAATCTGCGATTTTTCAGATAACAACAGAATTAACATTCCACTTTTAACAAGGACTTTCACGGTCACGGAGGTTGCAGCGTCATTTGCCCAAAAAATGACAGTTTTGGACTTGAAAAATTAACAAAAAACGTCCATTTTTTCCAAAACTGTGAAAAAAATAGTACACATATTGGTAAAATGAAAATAAACAATTCCTAAGATGATACTAAGTTGGCAGACCGTACCACTTAGAAATGGTCTATTTTCTTTGACCAATAGGTAATCTACTATATTCCATCAATATTTCGACTGTAATGTCCCTGTTCCAATATTTCTCAATAATTTTATCTATCAACTACCTTAATTTATAAATCATTGAAGCCATCATACATTACCTCATTCAAGGGATTTTATAAGATTTTTTAAAACAAGGCTATTTGTACGTAAGAATGATAAATTTCACTATAAAAAGAAGTGCGGGGGATAAGAAATCAGAATAGCAATTACCATGTAATTACAGTCATTTTTGTACTAACTGACCCAAAATTAGTCCATGAAGCACTTTTTTCAACACTTTCATCTTTCATGTAAACTCTTCACTGTGAGTTGAAATTGTCATGGTGACGATAAGATACTGCAAGGGACAATACTTTTTAGTTGCCCTAGAAATCTTGGCGGATGCTGCAAGGAACGCTATCAGTTACCTACCAGAACAATAACACAATGTGATTTCCTTCCGATACGAAGACATATCTTTGTAACAGGCAGATATATTCTTATGTCAGGCGTTGAATAGAAATTGAAAACGTATTGTCGTCGTGATGATTTCCACTTCTGAGTGTTGTAATAACAGCAACAAATAGTGTTTTTCTCGTGCGGTCGGAAGTTTCTGATGGGGTACTCTCCCCTCGTTTGTTGGCGTCTGCACGATACACGCACAAACGAAAACCATGGATAGTGGAACCACGCAGAACGCGTAATGGACACCTAAAAACGTAAATGCCGGAAAGAGGCAATAACTCGTGAGTGCTATTCTGCTGTTCACGCTTCATGCATGTCGTTATGTTCACGGCTCAGACGCGACGAAACCATGCGGCGTGCAAGTCGGAAGATTTGCCGTCTTGGCTTATGATATCGTACGAATTTGTCGCGATTTCCATGAAGGTTTCCCTCCTGCTTTGCTTCAAAAAAAAATAACTCCACGAGGAAACTATTCAAGTATATGTGAAAAATATGTTAGGTTAGGTTAAATTAGATTAGGTGATGATTTTTGATTAGGTTTGTCATAATAGACAAACAGTTATCTGAAGAGTACCAATAAAAATTTGCGTCAAAAACTGAACATAGAAGGAAGAAAGCAAATTGAGAATTTGTGACGAGCACAATCACGAAGTCCTCGCTTGAACTTGGTTCCGTCTGCTATTTTCATTCATCATACAAGAATGAAAACAGCACATTTGCGAGTGGAATACTACGCGCGCGGCGATGATGTTATCGTGGAAAGAGTTGAGGATTTGGTAGTTGCGACACGTTTTCGGTTTTCTTGGCAACGCGAGAGGCAAAAGGTTTCACCGCGGTCACGGTGTAGACCGGAAACCGTGGGGGCAACTCTATCTCGACTGCATCTGACACCCGCGTTCGGCCACTTGAACAGATGCGAACAAAGCTGGCACGTATCACGTCGAAACTCACGGCGCCTGCTTAATACGGAAGAACCGAGTTTTTTTGGAGACGGCAACACGTATTTAATGATTGCATCTCCCTGGCAGTTACGCGGATATGTTACGACTTGGCCAGTAGTGGGAAACTTCAGAAACTCCTTTGGGGGACCTGTTGTGAAACACATTTCAAAGAATGAGAAAATGAAATAAACTAATTAATCAACTAACGGAAGAACAAGCAAACAAACAAACAACACAAACGAAGAAACAAACAACACAAACAACGTAAACAAAGAAACAAAGAAAGAAATATCGTAAGCGAAGAGACAAAAAACACAAACTAAGAAACAAAAAAACAAACAACGCAAACTAAGGAAGAAAGTAACAAACAACACAAACTAATTGTAAGAAACAAAGAAACAAAAAACTCAAACAAAAGAACAAACGGCGTAAACAAAGAAACGAAAAAAAAAACACAAACCAAGAAACGAAGAAAGAAATATCATAAACAAAGAAACAAACAACACAAGCTAAGAAACAAAGTAACAAACAAAACAAACTAAGAAAAAAGAAACAAAACACTCAAAGTAAGAAACAAAGAAACAAACAACACAAACTAAGAAACAAAGAAACAAACAACACGAATTAAGAAACAAGGTAACAAACAACACAAACTTAGAAAAAAAGAAACGAGCAACACAAACTAAGAAACAAAGAAGCAAACAACACATACGAAAATTCAACATAACAACCAACAATGTAAAAAACAACACAAACAAAGAAATAAACCACGCAAACATAGAAACAAACAAAAACAAAAAACGAAGAATAAAACAACAAAAACACAGAAACAAACAACACAAACGAAAAAACAAACAAAGGAACAAATAACACAAACAAAAAACTAACGAACTTACAAACACACACAGTAACAAATCATCAAACAAACAAGTATACACCTAAAAACAAACACACATACAATCAAACGAACATGTAAAAACAAAGAAGCACAAATCCAAGCAATCAAACACACAAACCATCAAAAAAACGACACGAAAAAAAAAAAAAAATTAACTTTTCAAATAAATACATCTAAAAAACATACGTCTTAAACGAGTAAACGAAAAATTATTACAAAACAAATAAACAAATGATCGGACGAACAAACTAATACGAACATTTAAAAACAAACGCATATTAAGACACAAACACACAAATAAACAAATGATCGGACGAACAAAAAAATACGAACATTTACAAACAAACGCATATTAAAACACAAACACTCAAACCAACAAACAATAAAGAAAAACAAATTATGAAATATATGAACAAGTACGTTTGAATAAGTACATGCAAACTAACAAACAAGCGCACACAAACAAAGAAATAAACGAAATTACATTGAAAGAATCAGTTGAGTTTAATACATATAGAAGGGGATCCGCCCTCAAACCCCTAGGTTGGAGTTCCACTCCTTGCAACCCTATAAAATTTTATTGTAACAAAATTTTTTTTTAATAATTTTTACGTAAACCAATCCACTGAAATGTTACAACTTTGGTATTTTCATCTACCTATCATATAAAAATGCAATATCTGCCAATTACTATCTCATCACATGAATCTTGGGAATTTTCGTTGCATTGATTAATTTTCATATAAAAGAAGAAAAAAGCGGAGGAAAATGTATATTATTCCCTCGCTCTGAGCTAATAAATATTGTCAAAATTTTTCAAAATTTCCTCTGAAACTGGTTTATCACACTTTTATATTTTTTTTATTTCCGCACAACGCAGGAGCACGTGATTGCGCGCCAATTATTAAATTTCAATTCATCATCGCTCCCATTACTTTTTAATGATTAATCGGAGTCGTCATCTAACTGAGCATGCAATCAATAAGCTGATGATACCATGGTTTACACGCAACCCAACTCGCGCGCTTTAAATTATTTGAAGTATCATTTAAAAATATCTGATGTATTGCATTTGACGGATTTAATCCCAGTTCATTATGCAGTTAAAGGCGATGAGTATGTTATTAACAAGTAATTTGCAACATGATTGAACCTCAGATCTCAATCTTATTTGATAAAATAATATTGTTTGCTGCTTGATGAAGAAATAGAAGATGGTTAAATTATTTTATTCAAAATACAATTTGTTGAACTCAAAATGAATTTTTTGTATGAAAACTCAACTGCGCGAATTTTTCTCCACTTTTTTGAATTTTATAAATGAATTTCTTCATGAAAAATACTTAAAGACTATTATTAATTCAAACCAGACACATTTTTTTGTATGACCTATTTTTGCTGCAGCTCGATGAAAGGTAACTTCAAGCTCAAGGCAACACTCGAGCACGTCACTCAAGATTCGCGTAAGGAACATGTTGCTGGTTCCACGAGGTGTAGGAATTTATTCTCGCATTACATGTATATGACGTTCCATTATGATTCTTAACTCGCGTAAAGGAGAAACTGCACGGAAGCTCTTTATTAAGGTGAAAAGGCGGAATGTTTTACCCATCGTAAGAGAACAACTCTTCATTAAGATGTTAGTTTTGTTGGCTCAACTCTTGCAGGGAGTCCTAAGTTTAATAAACCCCAAGTAGATTGGATTCTGAGAATTTTCTATAACAATTTTTATTTAAAATACAGCAACAGGCATAATGCCCGAAAATTTATACACTTGTCTACACCTTCCCAGCAAGAAATTGACGACCGGCCCGATACTGGGCCAATCACGGCAGCCATTGTTCGACCGTCGGCATTTGACCCTGGCGCAGTACCGAAATGATAACGCCAGTCAATACCGGGCCAACACTGGCAACTGCTTTAACGGCACTCATTCCTACCTTAATATCGGGCCGATACTGGTTCGCTTGAGTTGCCAATGTTGGCTTGATACTGATGGTGAACTCCGCGCTGACACCCACTGAACAATCGAGCCCGCAACGGTTCGACTGTTTCGCCGATATTGGGCACAGATCGGCTGGTGACGGTCGTGCGCCAAAGCTGCGCCAATACTGGGCCGTTCGTCACAATCGGCAAGACTACGGCAATTTCTTGCTGGATAGTCACATGATACTCCATATATAAACAATAATGTTATATATGGAGGATATACGCAACAAATGCAAACGAATATAAACAACGCATTATATTTTATCCCTTAATATAACACGCTCACATCTAAGTCCTGTCTCCTGACATATGTTACTTAATTTTTTGAGGAAATTACGTGTATGCTTATCTTCTAAATTTCTTTAGAATGGTTACGTAGCAAATGAGGTATATGTCCCATCCCTACTCTTTTCCGTGCCCAGCTCTTGTATAAGAAACCGTAGTGGCGAACCCGCCTGAATTCGGGCGTCACAGCCAATTTAACACCTGGCATAAATGGTTTGTTAGCGCGTAATATCGGCCAGCTTGGAGACAGGATGCGGAGCATTACAATATGGAAATCATCCCGGCATGTGTATAACTGGCTAATTTTTTCGGGCGCGGCTGAAATCGCTTTTTTTTACACTCTCTCGCGATTCCGATTAAGCTTCGGGTTAGCACTTCCGCTGGCCACCTATAAATCAGTCGCCATTGAGTGCCGAGCGGTGTTAACTAGGCGTCACTTCCGTTTTCATGAATTTTCGACGGTTTTCATGGACACTGCGCATGAAGTGAAGAATTCCGTATGTAATAAGGAAAAGAAAAATGTAGAAGCATTTTAGTTGATATCAGAGGAGTGGATGTCATCAAAATCATAATGATTGATTGGAATGATGAATCTCGTTGAAATCATGAAAATTAGAATTCGACTGATTGTTGTCACAAGTAAATAAAATTTAATCTCAAAGAAAAATGTATCGTGCGAAGCAAAGTGTACATTAGGCAATTTCTGCCGGACAATCGTCGATCGCTCGCGCACGATGAAAGTTTTTCAAAATATTCTTTTCACCTTTCACACATATGCTTCATTTCGGAAGATGATTGCAGTAATTACGCCCGAGTGATATCCAAAAGTCTGAATTTCCGTCGACGAAATGATGACCCTGTCATTATATCGATCATTTCGTCACAAGTTTTTGATCCTTCGGTGTTGGCTCTTCAATTATCGTACGTGTCGTGGTACGTGCTCGAATTTTTTGCTGAAGAAAGGATAAAGATGTTTGCAATTTTTCGTAATTTTGATGATAATATGAAATGGAATGAATTTTTCATAATTTTTATCATTCGAGAAGGTTATAAGTATTTGATTTATTTGTTTGTACTACAGAAGAGAGAGAGATATTGGTACAAACATTCCGTTACTGGTGTAAAATTCGTAGAGGCGAGAGTCTTTATTTGCCCGTGAGCAGTCGGCTTGCATGAGGCACGCACCATCGTACCCGTTTGTACCCGTTTGTTTGGCGTAATCGAGTGAGAGTGGAGGATGAGTAATTGACAAACAAAAAAAGGACGATCTTTTATTTTTTATTTCGGGAAAGGTCAGACGTTCTGCTGGTTGACAACTTGCAGGAATCAGGGACACGGATTCGAAGAAATTTTTTTCTGGCTACGAGGTAAAAAAAAACAATCAATGACTATTAATTTCAGTAACTTTTTGTGTTCTCAGGTTTTCCCCTATTAATATTAATATTAATATGGCACGAGCTATTATGTTCGACGGCGAGTTTGTTCCATTGTGATAGAAAGTGTCTATTTGCACCCACAAACTGAAATTAGGAAAAAAAACCTAGCTCAAGTTATCTTGTTTTTTTTTTATTTTTTTTTTTATGCCCACTTCAGTTTCACACATGCAGACACTTTCTTTCACAATCGAACAAACTCGCCGTCGAACATAATAGCTCGTGCCATTAATATAATCATATGATGAAATATTTTTCTGGAACTATGAACTGTAGTTTGTAATCTCTCAATTGTTCAGCCATTCGGTCGAAATTGGTGGAAAAAATCAGCTTCGGCGTACGATTTAACGGCCTGGGACCCGTTTTTACGAGCTGGTAAAAAACAGGACTAAAAACAAAAAGTGGAAATTGCGCGAAGCAGTCGTGGTCTTCGGGCAAAGGTGGTAAGAAGGGAACGGGATAACGAGACGTTGACGGGCCAATTAGATCCGAAACTGTTATAATTTCCTAAGACCACCGGGGACGAAAATAGGGGACGATGCGTTCGCTCTTTAATGACAATCGTCTTCTGGCCTTTCATTTTACGCCTGGTCGATAGACTACGTTCGCACAGAGCGCCGCACCGAGGCCTGGCCCCTTCAAGATCCCAAGGAGCCAGTGATAAATGGATCTCAGTTGGCACTTTCAGTGAGCTTTTACAGTACGAGATCTGTTTCATTGTTTCAGAACAGTTTCATGGGTGAAGAAGTATCACTAGGCCAAACGTTTGACTCGTGACTTCTTTTTCTGGGATTCGACATTTTTGAACCAATCATCAAATCAGGAAAAATGCATCGAGTAAACAGAAAACTAATAGAGGGAATCTTTGTCTTTGACGCAATTTTGAACTTCTGACAATTCCACATTCAGCAGACGGTTCATCACCGAATCGCATATATGAGGTTATTTATTTTCTAATAAATGGTCTGGCAGATTACATTTTCGCATCTATTACTGAAAGGTTCAAGCATTGATTTAGCTGGAACAACGAATGTTGGATGTCCCACATATTTTATCATTACAATTTTCAATCAACTCCACGCAGTACCATTGAACGATTTGTCCATAGCTGATTGATAAAAAAGGAGAACATGTCCACCGCAGCATTTCATTATCGAACTTTTACTTCAGATATGTACAATCAAATTTACTGTTAGATCTTCGAGTACGTAAGCAATGTATTGAAAAAAAGGATTTGTAATTTCTTCGTCAATCAACCTAGTATACAGCACGAAGAGTGGATACTGTAAGAAGACAACGACTCAAAACATCATAGAAACTTGTGCAGTAGCTGGAAGAAGCAAATGGTAGTCAAGACACCTGACTAGCCTTCTAAGTCGCTTTGTCATTTTGAAAACGAATGGTCCTTAAAGAAGAGGAAACTCTTTCAAAAGGTTGTAGCGACTTGAAATGAGCTGACTCGAAAATTGAAGAAATTTGGATATCTCTACTATCTCAATTAGCTGAAAATATGCCTTGACGATTCTAGGCCATCATCGATGCTAGTGGTGATCGAACAACATACTAAAGTTTATAGTATACATCAGCTGTTGAACCTTAAAATTTTAGAAATCCTTTCCAATGACACGTGACACACAATGATTCAATGACCCCTAGCTCTCCCCACAACATAAAATTTACAATCACATCGACAGAACGTGAAAAGGAGCTTTCACGAATCTCCATGACCATTCAAAGTCATGATGATGGGTATGCGAAAAAAATCTCCAAGCTAACATAAAATGAACCGGAAAGATCCGAGGAGTAGATAAAAAGTTGAGGGAAGGGAGGGGGAAAATGGCGAGAAACATCGAAAGCGCGTATATAGAAGTAAAATAGCGGCAATCGCAATCGATGTCAACGGGGAATGAAGAGCGATGTTGTTTACAATTCGTTCGGGACGGCTTTATGGCGGAGGCTCATTCCAAATTCAACAAGTTTCACACTTTAAGTGGCGCGGTCCTCTTGTTCTCCGGTCACACATGCGACCTGTCGACGCACACATTGCCTCCTTGAGTGTACGTACATGGTCGCACGGTAAGGTGGAGACGAGCTGAATTATAAATGAGGTTCACACCGAGCTTGTTCACGGCTTTCTTTGGTTTTTCTGCCGCTTTTTGAGCCCATGCCGCCTACCGTTGCCAGCTAATAAAGTGACTCGTACAGAAGCGACGTGCGATCCTGCCGATTCGATAGGCATTTCAAATGACCTCAGGCCGTGGGGTAGAATCGCTTTTAACGATACTTTGAATCGAGTAGACTACCTCTTTTCTAGACTTCAAGTGGGTACTTTTATAGAAAACTGTCAAAGAGAGTGGGAGATGCAATATTTGAATACTTTGGGGATGAGCAATACGTATCGATATATTGGGATATTGATATTTTTTACATTGCACCAGAATTTTAGTATTTATTATATTCATCAAACGATATCTTAAATCGATTTTTTTGGTAGGATATTAAACCATAATAGAAGAACCACTGTTTTATTTTTTTTTAAATTTACTTACAATCAGACATTGAGCATTTAGGTAAGAGATTTTCTTTTAATACCGAGTTCATGCTTCTTTTAAAATTTGCTAGCTTTCAAAGTATCATAATTTTTCATAAAAGCATTCGAATGATTTTATTTTTTGAATAAACTTTACCTAGTATCTTAATTATGATTACGAAAGAGGAAAATTTCAGTTAAAATGTATTCAAAAATTATAAAACACTAGGAATCTATGAAGTAACTGTCCTATTGATGGTTGTTAAATATAATAAAAAACTATGAAACTCTGAATTCTATAACAAAGAATTCTATAAATCTATAGGGTCTATGAAAATAATAGGTACAAATATTTAAATTTGCTGCAAAATCTAATGTATTACAAGAAAAATGAAAAAAAAAACAAAAAAAAAAAAAACGAAATATACTAGAACTTTTTTAGATACTTGAACGCTAATTAAATTCATCGAAATTATACGAAAATCATTGAAAAAAAAAATACGATAAATATTCATACAAATAAATTTTTACAACATACTGTAAAAGCTAAATAAGTTTTTTAGACAAATAAAATAATTCTATATCTCAATGAAACTACGATTCCTAAAGAATTGAAATTTTGAAGTCTATGCAGAAAAATCTAAAATCTAAAAATCACATTTGAAAAAAAAAACACGCAAAATACTGTGAGTAATAGAAACGTATGAAAACCCTATTTCGTGTAGCATTTATAGAATGAATTGACGTGCTTTAAACTTGGAATTGGAGGTGATCGCAATCTTTAAATTTAAAGATATGTCTTGTAAAAAACTAGTGAATTTTACAATATTTGAGTATTATTACTAAATTATACTGTAAAATTTAAAAAGATGTGTCAAATTTGTGTAGCTTCGATTTCTGCAGCATTGAATTTTTTTAGAAATAGAGTCAAAACACGTCAAGTGTGTCACGAAAATTCCACTACATTACAGAATTTCGAAAAAAATAGTGTTGTGTTAAGTCTTCATGTGACTCATTTTACCATGTAAATAATTCCTCAAAATTTTGCTATTTGTTGCTGTCATAAACAATCAAACGTTTTTGTAAGCCTTGATTTGAAAATTATTGTATCCAAAAACAACTCAATATTAACAAAATTTGACGCTGTAATCGCAATATTGCGGAACGTGTCGAGCGCGGAGATACTAAATTGAGCGACAAAAAAATTCATATCTTTGAAATGGAAAAAATGACTAAATTATATTGATGGATTATTAAAGGACATTGTTTTCCTTGTTATTAGCAGAAAAATTATTGTTTTTAGCGTAACGAAAGCGTTAAAAAATCTAATTGTCTTGTAAAACTATGTAAACAATTATTTGTTTGAACAATTATTAAATGTTTTTGTCCTTATAATACAGAACAAACTCATACAAATACACGGAAAAAAGTTTCATTTGATCATATGAAGTTGTTTTGGAGATATTAATTTTTCAATCAAGGCTCACAAAAAAGTTTGATTGTTTATAACAGCAACAATTAACAATATTTTGAGGAATTATTTACATAGTAAAATGAGTCACATGAAGACTATACACAACACTATTTTTTTCGAAATTCCGTGATGTAGAGGAATTTTCGTGACACTCTTGACGTGTTTTGAATCAATAGTAACAACTTTCAGACCTGCCCAAAAGTCTTATGAAATTTAATCAATAAAAAGAAATACGAACAATATCATAAATACTTCAATTTTAGTGGACACTCAAAGTGTTATAAAAATTGTTTTGAAAATATATTAAAATTTTCGTAATTGATGGACTTTCTTTCATAGAGCATATGATTCTAGGAATCCATACATAAATACATGAAAATGCAAAAAAAATCGTTAATATCATATTATTGATTTATTTTTAAAGCGCAAAAAATTGAAAGTCCTACAAATTAATGAAGAATGTATTGTAAAAAATTTATCGAAATGTTTGAAATGTTTTGAACTTTGAAATTTAGCAGATCACATTAAAATCTAGGTAGATGTATTCTAAAGAACTGAAATTCTACAGAATTTTTAAGATATTTAAAATATCAAAAAAAAAAAAAAAAAAAAAACATGAAATACTAGAAATTTCTAAAAATCCAATAATAAGAGCACTGAGTTTTAGAATTTTATAGCCATTCATGTTAATAACAAAAAATCTTCTAAATCGTGAAAATAAAAAAAAAATATTTTTTTAAAATTGAAATTACGAATCTCTCAAGAATCTGTTATGAACGAAATCCATTCGAATACGAAAAATTTATTAAATTTTTAATTCTAGAGCACGAAAATCTAGAACTCTTCGTAGCAATTAATAAAAATAACAAAAATGTACGAAATTGCTAGAAAATTATGCAGCATTTTATAAATTCTCAAAACAACGATAAATTTTTTTAATATAAGTACGATTGCTTGACAAGATTTCTTCAAAAATTTATGAAATTTCTTGGAATTTTGAAACATTGAATTCTGTAGGATTCAATCCTAGATATACATGCAGAAATCGGTATCCATCCCAAAAAAATTTTTCAAATCGTGGAAATGACAAAAAAAATTGAAAGTATGATTTTTCAAAGAATTCGTTATGTACAAAATCCATTTGAATACGAAAAATGTTTTTAATTTGGAATTCTAGAGTACAAAAATTTAGAAATCTTCGTAGCCATTCATGAAAATAAAAAAAATGTACGAAATCACTAAAAAATCATACAACATTTTATAAATTCTTAAAAGTGCGATAAATTTTTTAAACATAAGTGGGCTAGCTTGATAATATTTCCTCATAAATTCATGAAAGTGCTTATGATTCTTAAACATAGAAATTTTGTTGGATTAAATCCTAGATATCTATGTAGAAATCGGTATACATCCCAAAAAAATATTTTGGACTGTATTCTTACTGAAAAAATACTAGAACATTAAAAGTACTCCAAATTCATGAACCAACAAATTTCTAGAAATTGCATATAATATACATTGTTCATCAACATAAATATCCATATTTTCTTTTTAGTATATCCAATATTGATCATCGAATGAGCTGATATTACTTTTTCCCTGTTTTTATTAAACACTAAGAATATCATAAATTTGACAGGTGGCCATGGATTGAATTCGATTGTAATGGATTCATTTTCAATCATTTGGAAAAAATTGTTTTTGATTAACACCGAATAAAGTAAAATACTTACTTCAAGAATAAGAAAACGACTTGACCGCATTCGTCATCTGATTGAACCCAATAGAATTGTGATCGTAAAAGCTCAACCGTCCAATCCGAAAAAAGCTCAAAATTATTTTCTCAATTTCTCATCTAAGATATCCGCTTTTTATTTCCATGAAACTTCTTTACAAAAGGTGGGAACTGGGAGCCACTTTCTTTAACAGTAGTGATTACTTATCTATAAATTCAAAATGATCAATATTGCGGCCGCATACTGGGCCCTCAGCAGGATCCTTCGGTATAATACAATTCAATATTAATTCAACACACCAAACAAAGAAGCGATAAAAACGTAAATGAAAAAAAAAAAAACCAGTACTCACAACTAGAATTCCATAGTCGATTTCAAGTTAAAATATGACGTCAATTATACAAAAAAACTTTCTCAATGCCAAGTTCTCGATCTTGGAACTTTCTCCCATAAGGCTCGAGCATTGCATAAAAGCCTGCACTTGTTCCGGGTGAACACGTAATTCTCGTTAGGCTTTTGGCCTTCCACTTTTCGAAAAAACAGGAAGGAAGAAAAAGGCGCACGTGAGGATGAATCCCCCGCATCCGCCGTTGACAATGGTTGACGAAAGGTGTTTTTCTCGTCGGTCACACGTTGCGTGTCGCGAAAAGCGCAGCTGTCGCGACCCGCAGCTAAGAAACACATTGAGCAACCGTCGTTACGAAGTGGATAATGACCGCAGTGGGTGTCTTCCGATACGGCTAAGTGAGGTATCCTGCGGACGAAGGAAAATATTGAGATTTTTTTTTACGTTCTTAAACCCATCTGACTTCCATCAATGTCTGGGGATCACGTGGCATCACTGCAAAATCTGTAAGTTGGGTTACAAAAACATAACAAATAATAGGTACGTCAGGAATCATAAGATTCATGGATAGAAGTCCAACATTTTACTGTAAAAATGACTTGCCAAACCCAAATTTGATGAAAATACTGTCGTATCAAATGGGACTAAGATTTGGAATATTTCAAGACAAGAGATTCATGGGTTTCTATGATTCTCTAAAGGGTGTGATGAAAATGTCAAATGACAATCCACCTTTCACCACATCGTGACAGAACTTTTCCCAAATTCTGACTTTCGTCTTCAGGTAAACGAACTAGTATATTAGTGCATAAAATGGATTTCACTGGGATTTCGAAGGCTGCAAGAATATATTTTCATCTCAGTTAAGGGAAGACTAAAAGCTTGAAAGTGCAAGTTCCGGAAAGTCAATCGTTCTCACATGTTTTCACGAACGCCTTCTGCCCTTGGCTCGGAGGAAGCAATCGAGAAACCACAGGTGCATGAATGCGCGAAAAAAGTTTGCTGTTCCCCGTCAAACTTGACACGGTGTCGGGGTAGAGGGGCAAAAAGCGTTTTTTCCGTGGTCGACAAAAATGCATTAACGAGCTCATGGAGGTTGAAATAAGCCTTGATCGAGTTGTATTGAACATCTAGATCGTTGGTTCTTCCTTTTGGACAACGTTTTACGAATGGTGAAACCCATTCATTTTCATAGTTTTTGATCACTCAAGTACACTCAGAAGAATTTTTAACAAATTGAACTCGAAAGGATAAATTATTTATTGTAAAAACCAAAAATACCAATGATATTCCAGATCTTTCGGACAATTAATATTATTGCACATATTTTGTTGGTGTTTGTAAAAAAGATTTCACAATAATGAGACTCGCTCGTGTAACTTAACCAAACAGGATCTATCATGACAACCTAATTTTTTTGTCTTACATAGTAAAGATAAAATTTTAATTGAACATATTTTTTTTCTTTGGCTTGATAAAAATAAAAAATGAAAATTATTTTACTTTGGGCGGAAGCCAGCAAAAAATATTTTGTTTTTAGGTTGATTTCCAAATTATTCATATTTATGAAAAGGTTTCTGCGTTATAATTCTATTTGATTATCTGTTTTTGTTATTATTACAATAATATTTTTTATTATTAATTATCAATATTATTTTCATTTATATTTTCTTAGAAATTCTTATCAATATTTTAATATTATTCATAAAGACTTTTATTTGTCGAAATCGCTCAGAATTTTTCAACTTCGATAAAAAATTTTTGTTCAATTCATTGAGTAGTACAGTAATTGTACTGAATAGTAGAATTACAGTAATGAGTACAGTAATGAGACTCCAATATTAGAAAAAAAAATATAGAATAAAAATTGAAATAAAATTGTGCAATCACCTTGACTTGTTTTAAGTAACAAACATTTTGAAAAAAAAAAAGAAACAAATTGACGAGTTATGTGAGAAAGGAGTGAGGTTAATAATTAGCTAAAAAATTAAAGGCTAATAGAAAATTTTACATTTAAACAAAATTATCGAATATTATGATAGTTACATGATTGAATGGAATGATAATAATAATAATAATAATAATAATAATAATAATAATAATAATAATAATAATAATAATAATAATAATAATAATAATAATAATAATAATAATAATAATAATAATAATAATAATAATAATAATAATAATAATAATAAAAAGAGAAAAAGAAAAGAAATCAGGATTATAGTAGATGATGTTATAAAAAAAGCGAAGAAAGTCATGAAATAGCTTGAACCAAATTAGCTGTAAATACATAATTTTACAATATAAAGCAGGTTAATGAAACATGGAATAAAGTTTAGTTTCAGAAAAATGTTAAAATGATCTAATGAAAAAATTGAAAAATGTACGGAGACTACATAGATGAAATACAGTAAAAACGACAAACAAGAGAAAAACAGATAATAGCGTGGAATCGTTTGGAATTTTTTTCACGTGAATATCCATGTCCTTATTATATTTTACAAAATTATTATCATTGAGAAGGTAGAAATTAAATCATTTATTCTGATTTTGGAAGACTTGAACACGTGTATCTTGATATATATAAATATTTATTGATCTAAAATAGTATTAATAATATTTTCACTGTTATCGAGATTTGACGAAAAAGTTCTTAGTAAAAATATGTCTTAACATTAGGAATTTAGATATTGAATGCATAATTCTGAACTAAGCATTTTTAATTCTGAAATTTATATGCGATTTTGTCTAAACATAATGAAATCATCGAATTTGTATGGATTAGAAAACTGTTAAGGGGTTATATACCTTTGTGTGCGGAAAAATTGAGGATGGTTTGGAGTACCTTTTAAAGTATGTAGCAATAATCCTATGTCACGAAAGTTATAATTTTTTAATAGTGTATTGTTCACATGAAAAAACAAGTATTTCTTAATAAAAAAATATCTACGATTGGCGAAGTTTTGGCCCTTTCTCCGAAACAACGTTTTTTTTTGAAAGGCTTGCGGTGAACACGATGCAAGTTGAACAAGTCAAGTTAAATCAGAAAATCCAAAAAATTTCATTAGTCTCAGAATATATCTAGTTTTTGAACAATCCCTTTCTTATAGAAAATTTTTTATTTTGCAGATAAAAATTTTTTAAAAAAATTTTCAGAGCTTAAAAAATCTAAACCTTAGGGATAAACGTTTTTACATACAGAAAAAACGCAATATTAATTTTTTCAATCGTTCAAGAACTATATACATTCCAAGACTAATGAAATTGTTCGATTTTCATCATGGTCACCGCAAGCCTCTTCAAAAAAAAGTTGTTTCGGAAAAAGGGCCATAACTTCACCAATTGTTGATATTTTTTCTTGTACAAAGACTTGTTTTTTCAAGTCGACAATACACTATTAAAAAACAATAACTTTGGTGTCATAATACTATTGCTACATACTTTAAAAGATACTCCAAACCATCCTCACTTCGTCCACACAAAAAAGTATATAACCCCTTAATTGAAATCTCAAGAATTTCGTTCAAAATAACGTGTAAAACATTTACGAGAGTAAAAAAAACTGTGACCTTTCAGTTCATATGTTTTTTGTAAGGGAAGTAACATCACAGCGTTATGCAGACCCTTGTATTTTCTTAAATTTCTAATATTTCGAGACAATAAAATATATTTATCACACTACATGAAGGCTTTTAATGTATATTAATTCTTGGTCAATTTGACGCGAACGAATTTTTTTCCCTGCCCCAACGAGAAGTTTCCCTACCTCAACCAATCTATGTATTCCGTGTATGCTTTTCAGTTTTCTAACAAAATTTTCTAAAAATTTTGTACCACGTTCCCTTTCATTGATGAAGGAAGCAACCCACAAATCCGATCGAAAACAATAATTCCCACTCGACCGCCATATGGATAGTAAGTAGCACGTCTCGGCGCCGAGAGGTGCAAAATAAAGCCCCAAGTTCGTCCCCAGCTCTCGTGGATCGCACGGCTAAATAATGAGCGCCGCATCCAGTGGAACTTGAAAGAAAAGGAAACACATTGCGGTGGGCTCGCGAAGCAGTTTCCCATCGGCGATGCCCAATGGCCGGACTTCCTGCGATGTGTTCCACGGCGCCCATTCAGCGATCATTGAAATCCAAACGCCGCTCGGGCCAAAAAAATCGGCGGTGCAAGGGTACAGGGTCAGGGAAACGGAAAGCCAAAAATGAAGGAACCAAAGCCCGGGGAATTTTTTTGCGCGTGGAATTGACGGCTGAAAGCGCCGCCGGCGTTGCCTATGACGTGGACATATCGTCCTGGGACGGCGTGTACGACGACGAGGTTTGACCACCGCCGGGGAAGTCGCGATTATTCGTAGCTGCGTTCGACCACACCCTCGTGGACGATAAGATTTATCGCCGAGAGCCGCGTCCCTTTCCGCGTTCCTTCCCTCTCGCGCCCGGTCCAATTTCGTCCCGTACGTACCTCATTACCGGCTCCAATCACCGCGATGGCAACATCGGATCGCGAAACGCCGATGGCCCCGATGTTATTCGTTGAGTTACCGATACGGTTACAACGTCATGCCCGCACCGGAAAACACCGCTGAACCGTACAGGTTGTAATGGAATGGAGGAAGAATGCCTGGTCAAAGTGGAACGTGGCACTGGTGGTGTCATGTAGTGTTACATGCCATCATGTTCCCAGATAGTACTGGGATAGACGAATTTTACTAATAATGCTGTATCTTCATCTCAAAGAAGATGGGAAGCTGGAGAAGTCTTTGACAACTCTTTGAGACCTGTACAACTCTTTGACATCACGATGATGGCATTGGTGGTGTCATGTAGGTGGCATCATGTACGAGGGTTGCTATTTATATTTCGGGAATAGAGAATACAAACAATTTTTTTTCATCGACAATGGCTTTATTGTTTTTCAAAGTATTCTCTATGAAGATCAATACATTTTTGCATGCGTTTGAACCAATTTTCGAAGCATTTTTTCCACTCTGATTGAGGAATCTCTAAAACATGTGTTTTGAACGCATCGACGGCCGAAAAACGTTGACTGCGCAATTTGTTTTTAATGTGCGGGAGTGAAAAGAAGTCATTTGGTGCCAAATCAGGGCTGTAAGGTGGATGAACCATCAATTTGACGTTTTGTCCGGTCAAATAGGCAGTTGTTTGAGCCGATGTATGAGAGCTCGCATTGTCATGATGCAGAATGATCCTTCGTTGGCGCTTCTTTTTACGTATTTCACTGATGACTTCTGGTAAACAAATGGTTGTGTACCATTTAGAATTGACCGTTCGACAATGCTCTAACGGTACAGTTGCCACATTTCCAGTAATTCCGAAGAAACAGGCGACCATTTGCTTCGAAATGCTTCTTGCGCGAACAACTTTTGTCGGATTTGGCTCATCTCAGAAGACCCATACAGTAGATTGCTGTTTTGTTTCGAGCTCATACGCATAGATCCAAGATTCGTCACCTGTACAGATATTATAAACAGCTTTTGAGGCACCGCGATCGAACTTCTTGAGCTTCTCTTTGCACCAATCGACACGAGTCTTTTTTTGAGCTTCTGTCAAATTACGCGGGATCCAACGCGAACAAATCTTCTTCACGGCTAAATGTTCATGCAATATCTTATTGATGCTGGTCATACTAATGCTTAGGGTTGCCTCGATCTCACGATAGGTCACATGACGATCTTGCGATATCAGTTTCCTGACAGCGTCAATGTTTTCTGGCACAACAACCGATTTTGGACAACCTTCGCGACATTCGTCCGTGAGTGAACGACGGCCTCGATTGAATTCTGTATTCCACCGATATACAGAGGTTTTTGATGCTGCTTCATCACCGAAAGTCGAATTAAGTTCATCGATACACTGTTGCTGAGATAGTCCACGTCGAAAGTTGTAAAAAATTATCGCACGAATGTGTTCGCGAGTCAATTCCATTCGTGGACAAAGATGAATTTTTGAAGTCACTGTAAACAACACAAATATTGCTCGTAAGTCAAAATCATTTGAGTACTTTCTTCTTGAAAAAAGTCAAACTTTAAGTGGCCAATGACAGATTTGAAGTGAAAAGACTAGGGTTGCCCATTCCCGAAATATAAATAGCAACCCTCGTTCTCAGATAGTACTGTGATAGACGAATTTCACAAATAATGCTGTATCATCTGGATAGAAACGGGAAGCTTGACAAGTTTTTGACAACTCTTTGAGACCTGTACAACTATTTGACATTACAATAATGGCATTGGTCAATTGGTGGTGTCATGTAGTGTTAAATGGCATCATGTACCCAGATAGTACTGGGATAGACGAATTTCACAAATAATGCTGTATCTTCATCTGGATGAAAATAAGAAGCTTGACAAGTCTTAGACAACTCCTTGATATTACGATGATTCTATCTGCTCATCGTAAGTTCTTATTCATTTTTTCAAAAGCAAACACGCCCGACTTTTTATTAGTTTTTTTTTTTATGTGACCGTTATTGTTGATAGGTTGATTTTGAAATAATTCAACTGTAGAGATCACGGAGACTGAAAAACGCGGTAGCTGAAACGATCGGGAAAGCCCGAGCGCTTAAAATAGAAGCCGAGCGTGTCCCTTGATAAACTCTTTAATGACGAGATGGAGTGAGGGACCGAGTGCACTTGAAGCGAGCAAAATCGGAATACTAATGAATAGCGTCAAAGCTGGGCAGGGTAATCGCTCGCGACCATAAGCCATGCGAACGTGGCGGTGGCGGCGGCGGTGCAGCGCGTAAGCCCGAGCTTAATTAACTCCGGAGTGGGCCCAAGAGCTACGATATGTCTTGGGTGGTCGAGGATTCCAGTTTCTTGATAATTGGTCGAAGTGTTTCAACACCCGACCACCAGTGCAAGTATGAGGAATATTATCGAGGACGTTTTCGCCGCTGTCGCGCTCCTTCGATATCCCCCGAAAACGCTATGCCCCCCAATGTCTCTCTCAACCTTGCAGTTTTTCGAATCGTGAATTTATGCTAATTTTCGAAATATGTAAACTATGATTCAGGAGAGGCCATTCGTTTGCGGTGGAAAAAATGTGGGGAGATTCCGACGTGGATTCCAGAGTTCGGGAGAATATTGATCGTGTTCAGGGGTGTGACTGTAGTCGTGTTTTTTGGAAAATGGGCTTGGGGATTGACACTTTGAAGAAGAAGAAGAAGAAGAAGAAGAGTAATATTCAACTTATTTTTGTAAAAGATAAGTTATAGTTTAAATTATCAGTTAATCGTTGAACATTGTTTTTGATGCATTGTTCCTGTTTTTCGAGTTTTGTTTCCCTGAAAAATACGGTTTTATGCACGTTTGACTACATGTTTATACATTCTACGTCATTTATGGAAAATATTTTAGGAAATTTAGGAAAATCACCATTTTCTATTTAAATTGGCAATGTGTGCTTACCTTCATTGAGATTGAGTTTGTACAGCCTAAATATAATGACCCTTACACCACAATAATTACATTGCAAATTATATTGTCATCACCCATGAAACTTAAATCAAGTTACAAATATAATCAGACTTCGGATTGATCTATAAAACTCGCGGTGACGACTTCTTCCGTGACTCTTAATTGCTTGTTTCGCAACTGGCTTCTGTTTTCACCGCGACGAGGTTATTATTCCGCCAAAATCAATCACAAACTTTTTACCCGCTAAAGTTGCAACGCGCTCGGACGTGATTATCGCCGTTGACACAACGAGAATTCGTGTTAAGCTTTTACTATAGTGTTCCAGTTTTTCGAGCCGCGAACGCGAGAAGCCTGTGTGCGACATTGAGTGAAACATCAGTCGTTCGCTTTGAGCAAAAAAACGTAATATCTTCGCCAAGCCCGTTCGCAGCGTTTTCCTGAATATCCCACTTTACTTCGATGACATTGAAATTATTTCGTGACATAGGGAATCCGGCCCAATTAACATCGATGTCACTTGCGACGAATCCGAAAAAAGGGAAATGATAGAGATTGGAAGAAAAAAAGAATGTAAGCAAGTTGAAAGACCTAAATTGGAATAATTGCAATTTATGTATGGTGTTTGAAGCTTTTTAACAATTTTTATTCTACCTAATTCTTCAAATGCGCAGTCACAGTTGAACCCAGTACACGTCATCTTCGTTTCACTATTTTGAGTTTCGAATAATCGATCCATGTTGCTTATGATACCTCGACCCCCCCCCCTTTTTTTAAAAAATCAATATCTTCATCCTGAACTGGATTCACCCGAATAAAAATGTGTCAAGAACCTCCCCCGTTCCTTAATATCCAAGATTCATCACATTTTTTTCTCCTTCTGTGATTTACAGTGTTTCGTGACGTTTCACATTTCCCCCGAGTCGCACGAGATTACGTAATTGCCGTGCGGCCATGCGCGAGGGGTCCAATTTTCGTGATTAAGCATTCGCACTTTTGCGAATCGCTCGCACTTTCGGTGGATCCAATGTTCGTGATCATGTATTTACCCCCCTCCCCTTCACCTTGTAACTTTTCGCCGGGGAAAGAATCGGATTAAGTCGCTTCGCGTGACAATTGACTTAGCCCATCAGCGGCGTGCTCATCAAGACGCGACGGGGGCTGCTTGATTGGATTTGAAATTTCAACGCCTTGATTCACGTGATTTTTTTTGTAATTCCACGATTTCAGGAGACTTTGGAAGATTATGGTGGAAAGGGCAGTTTTCTGAGAAGGCAACCTGTGGTGGAGAATTGTTTTCTATGGAATTTGGGAACATATGGCAATCTTATGTATTGGCACATCTAATGGTGTATCATCACAATCTAATCTTAGATATAAATTTCTTGAGTTCCAGGATTAAGAATGAGTATATATTATATATAGATGTACTTATGGGATCGGCTCGTGATGGCTCGACGGATCGTCTAACCGCACCTTAAGAATCATAAATCGCATACGGAGGGAACTGGTGCAGTTAAAGTTACTAAACATGTTTAGTTGTTCATTTTTCCGTCATTCCAACAAAACTATCTGTCATGTGGACGAAACAATGTACCGTTTCGTTTAGTAGAAATAATGAACCTCTTCAGTCAAGAACAATTTAACTAAACGAATCGTTGGTTATAATCGATTTCATTTAACATGAATCGTTTACTTACAATAACTAAACGAGTCGTCAAGCACCATTAGCAATGACATCTGCGCATGCGCATCTAATACGAGTCGTTTAGTTCCGTGAACGAAATTTATCGTCAAGCTCATCGCACTATTCTTGCGCTTGCGCATTTATTATTGTCATCGTGACGAGGTTCTTTGACATCTTCGAACGTGCGCGTGTTTTTTGGTGTTTTCCAATTTTATTCTTCACAAGTACTTACATAGTCTTCAAGTTGGTTTAAGGCAATTTTCGGTCGAACAAAATTTTACCACAGACCTTTAATGAAATAAGGTCTAAAAGAATTTAATAGTATTATGCTAATATTGCTTATTGTGGTTATTTGAGTTCATGATTGTGAGTTATAGGACTACATCATTTTGTACATACTTACATAGATTACTAGTAGAACGAACTAACTGTGTTAGTAATATTTACTAAACGATTGGTGGAAAATGCCTAGTTTAGTGCTCGGTACGACTTCAAGTTGGTTCGCTGTTACTGAACGTTTAGTACTAGTGTCATCCTTTACGCGTTCGAGCAGTAACGAGCACGATTCGTATCGTTTCTCGAACGAAACATAGTATCGTCCGTTTGCCTAAATGGGTACTTAGTTCGGTCAACTAAGCGCATTGTCCGTTTATATTTTACTATTCTGTTTTGTCAGTTGAAGTATTATTTTAGTCCCGCCAACTATTCTTTTCCCTCCGTGCATAAGAAGGAAATCAATGTTTCGGAATCTAGAATAAATATTTCACTAATTCCCAAATTCGTTCTTCATAATATCATCTACTGTTTTCCTCACAGTGATACCTCCGACTGTACCCCTACCATATACACCCATAAAATCAAACCGCGCCATAAAACCCGAGAAACTCGTACTCATACAGTCATAAATACTGTACTTTTTCCCTCTCAGCCTTCCCAACCCCAACACCCCGCAGTGTAACAAACCCGAAGCTGACAATGACATTCCCAAATTTCACCCCGATAACAAACAACGGTGGCAAAAACGCGGTTTGACGCGAGGGCGATGCGGATGATAATATTTTTCCGCGAGACCGCGCGTTTGCAGCGGCAAGAAAAGCGATATAGCGCGGCGTCGAGCGGCGAAAATTTATGGCCCGTCGACGGAAGCGCGGCGTGGATCGTGGAAGGACGCCGTTGGAAAAAGGAAAAGTAAAAAGAAAAGGGGAGGAAGGTGCCGGGCGCTAGCCAGGTACCCGCGGGCACTAGCGCGAGCGAGACGGCGGCGAGTTGGCGCCCGTGATCGCGGTGTTACTGAATAATGGACCAGCGGCGATTTCTTTTTTACTGGCGGGGTGGAGGGGGCGAATTGGCTCCTATTCAAAGTTTGCAATTAAGTGGCCGATGAAAAAGGATCGCGCGACGGCGAGGACTCGCGGCCATGAAAGGCAGCGCCGCTTTTTCACCTCGCTGTTAATGGTCCCGATGAGGTCATTCGGTGGATGGACAGATGGGTATCAAGAAGAGTGGAAGGAATGATCGTGGTGGGATAGAAGTTGATTATATCATAGCAAGTTTATTAAACTTCATAATGTAAAGAAGTTCTCCATACGAAGGAATTTTGAATATTCGCCGGACCAGAAAGCGCCATGTTGGGGAGGAGCGGTTTCCGCCTGACACGTAAAACATAACCTGGATTGAATTTTACAAGGAGCAACGTTTGAGATGTTACTCTCTCTAAGAAATTTTCGTACCCGAAGAAGTTTAAAAAAAGTCCGAAAAGTGTCGAAAATCGACACAATTATGAATGGCGCCGGGTTTTTTTTGTAAGTCTATACCGAAAGGTGGGACTACTTTTTCACCCAATTAGCCAAAGACGTAGTTAATAAGTGTCGCGATGAAAAGTTATGTACAAATAAATATGAATGAACCTTACCCAATCAAACAATAATCATAAAGATAATAACATGCGAGAGGTACATGTGCATTACGTACGGAGTATGAAAAGCCTTGTTTGTTCGGCCATTGTTTATAAGAAAAATTATGGAATTATACTTGAATAAACAACTTTTTAAACTAAAAAGTAAAACTAAGGCCTGTCTCCTGAACGCTAGATTATGCAGTTATTTTACGATAATTTTTCTATTTCTTTCTGTATGTATACATACTTTGGCCATGATCTGGCCTTCTCTAGAATATATATGGGAACAATCGTATATCCTTCTTTATTCAAGCTGCACACAATAATAGCAAATCACTTTTGAAACAGCTAACATATAACAATATAAATTCATGTCTACGTCATATGATAATGTAGCACGTAAAAATAAATACAAATTAAAATCCATACAACCAAGAAAGATACGCAAACGTTCTCGCAAAAACGTGTTGATAATCAAAACATAATATAAAAACATGACAATGTAATTTTGTTTTAATTTAGCAACAAAACTATATCAAAAGAATACATTGATTTTTCCCTAGTCGTTTTTATAAAAAAAAAAAACAGTTCAAACAAAATTTTAATTATTAAATCCATGCCGTCGATCGGAATTTTGGTAACTGTTAAGCTGCATTTCTTTATAAGAACTCGATAGGAGAAATAGTCAATAGACGTAATGGTTTTTTTTTCCAAAATGATGTGATCGTGATTTTCTGTACATGAAATAAATACGAATTAGAGTCAATATAACAACATAACCTACACAATTATTTTTGTCAATTAATATAAAAATAGTAAAAAAATTCTAGTATCGTATGTGGTACATGTTTTTATAAAGATTTTAAAAGTCCACTAGAAATGTATGAAAATTTATATTTTACGCCTTCAAATTTTAAAAAACTTACATTGATATTCATAAAAAAAGAAATAAAAAATCATAATCTTTTTAAACGTCAAACGAAATTTAAAAACAACAGATAAATAAGAAACATGCTTGAATTTTTTCTACACATGAATGGTGTTTTAATTATTTACAAATATACATTCAAATTTTCAAATTTCATAAAATTCTACTTTCTGTAACATTGAATTAAATTCTAGTATTGAAGACATCTATATAGTTATCCATTTAAATACTAACAATTTTATGTGTCCTAAAAAATCTTTCGAAATCAAGCAATCACCAGAAAATACGAGAAATATTATCGAAAATCTGAATTTCATCGAATATGAAATAATATTGAGCTTTTTTTTTTTTTTTTAATTATACAAATTTCGGAAATCGA
Source organism: Platygaster robiniae (assembly GCA_028476575.1). Lineage (NCBI taxonomy): Eukaryota > Metazoa > Arthropoda > Insecta > Hymenoptera > Platygastridae > Platygaster > Platygaster robiniae. The sequence goes on from CM052021.1 coordinate 42,223,683, forward strand.
AAATTTGATTTTTATTGGCTATAGAATTAAATTTTAGAAATCCATACAGAGTTTTCATCAATTTACGAGGAAATGCTTCGAATGGTATTATTTGATTGAAAACTGCTAAATACTGAAATTTCTAAAAATGTTTCAAGATACTGTTTTGTTACAAGTTTATCGAAATGAGTAAATTCTTTTAAATCGCTTTTACTTCCCATATCACCACAATTTTCCTAATAATTTCGATCCTTATAAAAACCTTATTAGAAAAGAAAATTTTTTTTTTTATGATTCAATTTTTTATATGGCGCACCTCATAAGAACCGTATGAGAAACTCAAATTTCTTATAAAAAATTAATCGAAAAAATGTTATGAGGTTTCACTCGGTAAGATTACGTCAAATCTATTCTTATAAGAAATTTCAGTTTATTTAAAGGTTTCCATAAAGTGACCTCATAAAAAATTGAATTCTTACAAAAAATTTCATTTTCTCATAAGGGTTTTTTGGAATCGAAATTACTAGGTTCGTCTTCAATTTTTTTATGTGAATGCAGAAGTAACTTTGTAAATACACGTATTTTTAATTTTTCAGTAGTAAATGGTGTTTATCGAAAATTTATGTTTTTTTATTTTTTTGCTGCAGTACTCTCATTTGTGTAGCAAAAAATTTTTTCCAACCTTATTTCTTTTTAAAAAATCTATGGATTTTAGTAATTCAGTTTCAGAAATCATTTTAATTGTACGGAATCATCGAATAATTTTGAACATTTTCCAAAGCGTTTATTCATAGTTAAGATGGCTCAGAAGACGTCAGGTAGATTCCTACTTATCGACATTGGTATTCTGAACTTAATTCCTAAACTAATACTCAGAACTGAAAATCTTTTAGTTATCATAAATATTATACTCAATTATAATATCAGTCACTGAAATTTTCCAAAAACTATTAAAAAAATTTTTTTCGTATAATTGATTTCTTTTGGAAACAACTCATCATATAGGGTTCAGATTTGGCATACAGATTTTATCAGTGATATTACAATAGTAGTCGAAAAATTTTTCATTAGTTTGCCAATTCTTTCAACAAAAAATGTTTAAAAGAACTTTCAAGTCTAAAATTTCCAGATCGCATTATTTTTTCGTATCGGTTTATAGATAAAGTTACAAAACGCATTTTGTAAAAGTTATAACTCGCTATAATGTTTCTATTTAAAAAAAAAAAGAATGTTTTTGTCTAACCTGTTACTATAAAGTTACTATCAAACTTCGATGTACATATTTATCTTGATCTTAACACACTGTAATATATATTCCATTCGATAATTGAAGAGCTAAAAATTAGAAGCTGATTAGCGAGATTTCACGTAAGATTTTTAACAACATTATGTTGTCATGCTTAGAGTTCAACTTTAAAATGTTAAATACAAAATAATCAAATCATGAATTTTCAATAAAAACTAAAATTTAGCTGAAATTTAAAAAACACGTATATTTTGTAGTTCATTTTAATTAAAAAAATTTGAGGTTAAGTCCTCCTTGGTGGAAAAAATCCGACCATTGTCCGACTATAGTACGACGATTAATCGTCGTAAGATAGTCGTTACGTTTGACGAAGTTACGACCAAAACTTTTATTTTTTTTTTCTTGCCCCTGATGTGACGTTTTGTGGTCATGTGGTTGCTAAAATAAGTTAAAGCGATTAATTTATTGCTTCCAGAAAAAATTACATATTTTATATTATGTTTATTACAATTGAATAACAATTTAGCAGTGGTATTAGAGTTGGATAAAACAGAACGACACAAAACAATGCAGAACAATGCGACTTTATCGACAAGTTGTCGATCTGACAAGCTGTGACCAGCTGTGTCAATCTATATATTGGTGCTTGATTGTTTGGCTGGAGTAGTATGTCGCGCGCGGTTTTTAGAATTAATATTAAATATTATTGAAAGAATAATCAAAATATACACGAATATTTTGATATTCTGATATATAGTAATTAAAATATTATAATTGATACAAATATAAATTACACATATTATATTTATAATATAAGAAATGAACTCTTAATGAATGAATACATAGTAAAAAAGGTTTATTATTAAATAATGTTTATATAATAATTATATTATTGTTATTTTAATTGATATATCATAATTAACATATACATGTATACTAAATATTTGGATAATAATTGGAAAGCAAAACACTTATTTCATTGAAGATTGAAAAAAACTGCACTAATATCATTTTCAAATTTGGCGCGCTTGAACGGACGAAACAATCGAAACAATGGAACAATGTCTTATTGAGGTTATGGCAATGTTGTTACTTTTGATACTCGATCAATCATAATTTTTAGAGCAATATACAAATATTTAACATCACAAATAATTAAAGGAGGTAATTTTGGTTCTTTTCCGACAATTTATCATAAACAATATGATCAGATTGACCTAAAATCGGAGTTTGAAAATAAAGTCGTTACGTTCGACAATGTTACGACTATGGTCCGACTATTTCAAGTCGGAACTTTTTCACCAGGGCTGCAGTAAGTAACATTAGCTCAAAGCTTCACAATCCTCCCTCAAAAAGCACCATCAAAAACATCATGAAAAGCGAAGAAAAAAAAGTAATGTCAAAAGAAAGAATAAAGGGGGTTGTGGGAGTAAGGTTAAGAAGGGCGAGGGGGTAGCGAAACGAATTGAGACGAGCGAGAGTAAATTCTCATGAAACGGCGTGGGGTGATTCCGGAGGGTTAAGTTGGCTCAAAGCTGACTCATCTGCGTGGCTGGGGTGCAGGGCTGTGTAGGTATCGCTATCGTCCCATGTGTTATCACGTCCCATCATCCCTTTCGCTCGTTTTCCCCGTCTCGGGCCTCGCTTTTCGCCCTGGATATGTAACATATTTGTATCGGTTCACTTGGTCAGCTGGCTCCGCAGCAGGGGTCGCGTTTATTCGATTGTGAAATTAGTGCTGGTTTTGTCGTGTTTAGACGATGGGGTGTTTGACCACGCTCGGGAATGTCCCACGGACCACACGACAGTCTACGAGAACATTGACATTTTTCTCCCTTGGCCCCTTTAGGAAAATCAGGGGGTGGAAGATGGGGGGGGGGAGTATTAGTAACCCGGAAAAGTCTTAGTCGGTGAATATCCTGCCCTATGCTTGCTTTTTTTACAACAACAATTTCACCTTAAACCTAATTTAAAATATACTTCACTTAATTGAACCCACGCACGAACTACGACAGCCAAACCTGCGCAGATTGCAACTGTTGCAGTCAAAAATCTAAACCTGCAACAAAAAAAAATAATAGTGAAAAAGGTCATCAGAGCTAGAGGGGTGTCCCTACGTCGGAACCGTCTCGGGCCTCACGAGTACTTAGCCCGCTACTGGACAGATGTACTTGCTGTTCGCTGATATCAGCTGATATGTATATATAGATATATTAGCAGTGTAAACCAGTGTAAACTATTTGATATTTATTTTAACAAGCGGCAATGAATAAACGATTCGGATGGCTTCTAGTTTCACCACGCGATCAAAACGAAGCCGTATGCAAAGTTTGGTACAGATTGGTTGCGGCGAGTGGACGGTTTCTCGGAATACCGTAGGGACACTCTCATTTATAGATATACATAGATAGAAAAGAAGAAGATGATAGCAGAAATTAAAATAATTCTAATCTCAAATGATTACTCGATGACAATGTATATTAAAATTTTTTTGAATTCAGGTGAATTTCGAAATAATGAATTTTTTTGGAGCAAATTTTTCCTGATTGATCAACACCTGTTACATTCAAAAACATATTGTACATAATATAAATTGTGTATGAAAAATTATACTGTATACTTGACAATACATATACAATATATATTTTTAAATAGTGAAATATGTAGTACCTTTTAATTAATCCAAGCAAAAATATCAAAGCAATATATCCAATAATAACACAATAAAGAGAATATAAATTTCTTTGAAATCCTTTTCGTATACGTGTCCATTTAATTTCAAACACGATCTCGAGAGAAAGTCTGTGAAAGATGTTCGAAATTAAACATTTTTTTGACAGTGACATGAGAAAATTTATAATTTGTTTTAAAATTTGAAAAGGTATTGGAAAATGAGCGTTTATATGGTTGGTTTTGTATTTAGTTTGTCAAAGGGTAAATATGACCGTTTTTTTCTGTTGGTTTTCATGTTGGTCAGTACCAGAGTGGCACGCACACTCGCCTTATCGCGTCCGTGAGCCTCCCTCTGCTAACACGGATGCGAAGATGCGAGTGTGCGTGAGTCTTCCCGTTCCATGAAATTCCACTCCAGTTAGTATGGTCGTAAAGTCAATTTAATTTCTGAGTAGATTCCCAATTTTTTTCGCAGTTGATTTGTCCAATAAATTATTAAAATGACCTATTTTTCAATTTGTTATCCGATTCGATTTCTAATTAGATTGTGGGTAGGATTTCCAATCAGTTTTAGTTAGGCTTGTCTTATTAGGAAATTTTATCACTGAAAAATTAAAAGTTACAATTAGACTTTCTTTTCTTAATAAAAATTGAATTGGATTTCTGAGTTAAAAACTTATTGCAATTATCACAAAAGTTTTTTTGTGGAAAAATTGTCTCTGAAAAGACAAGCCGATGCGATTCTTAGGTAAATTTCAAAATAATTTTTAGAATGCATGATTCAAATGGAAAACCAATTAGAAGAACGAAAATTTTTGCAGTTAGTTTTTTAATTGGAAAAACAATGGAATATTTTCAGCTGGGCATCTAAACGAAAATATATTTATTATAATAAATTTGATCGTAAGTGTTGAAGCTTTCTAGAATAAATGGTGAAATTTATCGATATTTTCTGAGATTCTAGATTTTCGCTGTGATTTTTAAAATTATCGACCATCTTTGTGAGGTGAAACATTTTTTGATATTAGAATTTCGAGGACACAACATATTGTTTTAACAGTTGTATGCAGTTTTCAAATTTTCATGTTATCTACAGATTGTATAAATCTGTGACTTCCGGGCATAACAGACACAGTCACACATGCCAAAAGGTTTAAAATTTTATCAGAATATCATGTAAAATGAGCCTATAGCAGAAGTGACTTTGTCTGTTATTCCGGGAAGCCACAGAAATACATTCTGTGACTTGATGAATTTTTAAACTTTTATAGAATAAAATGAAGAAGCGCTGGTGTTTTTTCGTGTTTCGAAATTTTCGGAATATTTTTAGCACTAAAATCTGTAGAAAACTTTCTGAATTTCATTAGAATTTGTCAAACTTGATCTAAATTTTTCTTTTTTTTGAAATACCTTTTAACTATACACATTTTCAATTCAAAATTCTATAATGTTAAACTTTATCATCATTATCTGTAAATTGATTGAATTGCGAATTTTCGAGAAAGTCGACAATCTTAAAATTTTTCAATTTTTTTTCTGCTTTCAGAATTTTTCTATACATATGCATATGTAACAAAATCAAATTTTTTTTAATTTTTCTAATGCTCTTGAAATTCGTCCGGATAATATCAATTTTATTCATGATTTCCCGACATTTGTCAAATTTTTTCCATATGTGAATGAAACAAGAATCAAATTTTATACATAATCAGTGAATATTTTGTACAATTCTTCGAGTTCTCCCAGATTTGAAACAATGATTCAGAATCATTGTGCTAAAATAATAATAAATATTTACACTACAAAACTTGACAGAATACTTACATCGTAAACTTTCTAAATTTTAAAAAAATTTTCTGAATCTAACAATTTTTGACATTTTTCAGTATTCATGACATGATCATGTAAATTTCAAGAAAATACAATAATCAACACACTATACTCGTTCAATCAACTTTGCTTCAATTTTAATTTTTAAGCATTTCATAAGATTATTGCCAATCAAAATTTTCAATTTTATCTTATTGATTACAATTTTCATAATTTCATCACCTTACAAACTATGTACAACACTTTTAAATTGTATAAATCTCACGAGTGATGATTTTTCATGATTTGGAATCACTTCTAAATTATATCAGATTTTCGTTCAAAACAAGAATATCTTAATAAACATATTTCGAGAAAATATGATGTTGAAAATTCATTACAAAATTTATTAACTTTTTTTGAAACACCACAAATGTACTGAATCTACTTAAAAAAGTGTACTATCGTAATACTCAGATTTTCTTCACTTTTGATAAAAATTTTGAACTTTTATAAATAATACAGAATTTTTCAAACTATCTAAATTGCAAAAAAACTTGTTGAAAATTTTACAGATTTTTTTGAGTTATTTCAAATTGCTCATTTTCTTCAGAATTTTTTTACTGTAATGAAAATTATTATATGCATTTTTTGTTATTATACATTTACAATTATATACATATTCATAAATTATACATATTCATAAAATCTGTAAATAATACAATTTACAGATTTCACGAACGTGTCTTCATATTCTACAAATTTAATGAATGGTGTAGAGTTTTAATCAACGATCTTAAAATAAGATTTTGTTGATGTTCTTTGACCTTATCAAATCTTCTATATTTCAGAGATGATAATATCGATTAAGAAATTGCTTGATTAACAAAATATAAGTCTGAATCATTCTGTCGTAATTTCAAAAGCTTTTTGTGTTTTTGAAATTTTGCATAAAAATTATAAAAACATTCTAATTTTTCGAAGTCGTATGTCAATGAATTCAATCTACTACCTCTTCAAAATGTTTTCGAAATTTAATAAATTCTTCAAATTTCAGAGAATATCAAATATCTGAAGAATTTGCATTGTTTTTTTTTTAAATCTTCAAAAATTTTGATAATTCAAACACAATACGAACTACATATCTGGAACTTCGAAGATTATATACAAAATTGAATTCACTGAAAAATCAGGAAATTAAAAAAAAATTTCTAAATCTCTTAAAAGTTTTCAACTAGGTAATAATAATCATTGACCATTTTCAAATTTCGCTAACTTCAACATGATACAAACTATCTGAAAACTTCGCGATTTCGATGAAAATTCATAAAAACTGAAAAATTATTATACTTCTTGATATTTTGAATGATTTAGATTGAATGAATTAGATTGAAGAATGAGGAAAAATAATCATGCACATTTCGAAAAAACATGATGATGAAAAAAATCGACAATATATATGAACTTTTCCGTAAATTCAACGTCGAACTATTCTAGTTTCTCTCTGAATTGATTCCAATAATCAGAATTTCGAATTATTTTTGACTCTGAAGTTTTTAGATTTATAAAGCGAAACGCAAAAAACTATCAATCAAACTTTGAAAACCTGTCAAAAAAATCACCTTCTACCACCCCTGTTACAAAAACACGCATTGTACAGGGTGCGCCATATTTTACGTCGGTATGTAAACATTGAATTACTTTGAAAATAAACAACTGATTTCTTTAAGTAAAGTATTGACATTTAGTTTGGTTCCTTACAATTTATTTGGACAAGTTTTCGAATTCAAAATCAATCAAGTAGCCACCTTTATTAGTCACAGGAAATTGAGACTTTTTCTCTGTGTTTTCCATTGTCGTTTTGAACAACTCGGGCGGTAAAAAATGCAGACATTATGTGTTTTGGGCCGAAAACATATTATGTGTTTTGGGCCGTAAAACATATTATGTGTTTTGGGCTTTATGCAGTGACTTTTGGGCCAGCATTTGCGCCAAAACCATCATTGGGCCATATTTTTTTAAAAGAAAGCGAAACAGTCGATGAAAATCGATATTGGTGGATGCTGGATCATTATGTCTGCCTGCCAATGCGCGACAAAGGTTTTGACAGTTACTGGTTACAAAAAAATGAAGCACCATGCCACACTGTAAATCGAATAATCCAGTTTTTGCAATGAAAATTCTCTGGACGTCTGATGTTAAAAAGAGGCAATATTGACCAGTCACCCAGATCACCAGATTTAACGACGCCAGACTTCTTTTTGGTGTGTTCTTTAAAAAGCAAAGTTTACGCCAACAAGCCTCAGACTATTGACGAGCCGAAGTTATACATTCGTGCCGAAACCACCGTTAAATAACCTGAAATGCTCAAAAAGGTAACAGAAAACACAGAGAATAGGTATAATTTTGCTGTGACCAATAAAGGTGACCACTTGATTGATTTTCAATTCGAAAACTTGTCCAAACAAATTGTAAGGAACCAAACCAAACATAAATACTTCATTTATAGAAATCGGTTGTTTCTTTTCGAAGTTATTCAATGTTTACATACCGACATAAAATATGGCGCACCCTGTACATTATACAGAGGGTGAGGAAAAAATTCACTATTGTGGAGAAAATTCCACTTTTGAAAAAAACATTTCGCATATCAAGGCCAACATCTCCATACGCGATTGTGATAAAATAAAAAGGCAGACCGCCGAGGATAAGCGAGAAACTGCGTAAATATCGTTCCATCACGAATTTTCCTTCGGCGAAGAAAAAGAAGAAAAGTTCGGGACGGTAAATTAGCAACACCAATGACGCTCGTTATTTATTGAGAGGCGGCTCGTTTCGTGATGGAAAAAAAAGGGAGACGTTACGAACGCCTTGCGCAGCATGTGTGTGGCGGCGAGTCTCCTCCATATTTTAATGCTTAATAGCTCGAGCTTATTACGATTAGAGCGAGAGGGAAGAAGAGACGAAAGGAAATCGAATGCCGAGGTGAAACGAGTTCGATACGGCCGAGGAAATACCAACTTGCTCGTCTGCACGCGCGAAATTTTTCCTTTTTTCCTTTTTGAAATCATTAAAAATGCTCTCGAAACGAAAATCGGTCAAAATTTCACTCATTCAATCCGTGCATCACAAAAAACAACTAATTTTTCAGTGAATATCAGCAAAAAGTCATAAATTCAATCAAATTTTTACTCATTTAAATAGTATGAGTCGTTATTACTATAATTTCTTTTAATGAGCTTTGCTGGATCGTAGCTGTGAGACGAACATAATAATAAGAGCGGGTTATGCGTATTAAAAAAAGGATACGAAAGAGGAAGAAAAACAATATACCGAGATCCCCGAGATGGACGCAGACATGGGGAAGCGAGATGAATGGGAGAATGGGCCTTGGGGCCCCGACGGGTTAGTCCCCGCGGGGGGCCTCACGCACGGGGTCACACATCTTGCCGAAAACCAACATCCAACGCGGACAGAAAAAAAATAACTTCGGTTACCCGTATTATCCGAGTTCTTTGTGAGGTTCTCCATTAGTACACAAAAATTGCAAGTCCCAAAAGCCTCTCAATTTAGACCTGGTCAAGTAAAATGATGCATAGGAAATTCCAGGCTACTGATTCCAATTCGTAAACGTTCAGAAGTAAGTTACTCGAATTCATATTTGTGAAGGTTTTATTGCATATTGATAAATATGACGATATTTTCATTGAAAACGTCTTATACAATATAAATTATATGTAAAACATAAATATAATTTCCTTTTTTTTTTTACAAGTTTTTCGTTAAACAAACACAAAATCAATTATACAAATTTGATCATAATAGATAAAAAATTTGGACGATTGCATCAATGTTCTAGTTTTGTTGTGACAGCTGTTAAAGGTTCTAAAATTCTTGGATTACAAGGTTTCATGATCAAAAGTTCTGTCATGACGAAATTTTTATATTGTTTGATTCTACATTAACATAAGTTAAATATTTTCAAGCAGTTATGTTCTGGATACTAAAAGTTTTCAAGTTTTTGTGTAGCTAAATTATAGATTCTGGCAAAGTTTCAACGTTCTAATACTCTAAAGTTGCGGGAATCCTGAGTTCTGAAACTATGGGTGTTCTCATACAAAGGTTGTAATGTACAAAAGTTTTATAGTTCAAGGATTTCGACGTTTAGGGTTTTGAACGTTCAAGGGTTCTAATGTTCGAGGATCCTAACGTTCAAGGTTTCCAAATTTTAAGAGTTCTGACGTTCAGGGGTTACAAAATTTAATGGTTACAATAATCTAAGTTTCTGAAATGCCAAAACTGTGGAATTTCTTATTTTCAATGATATACAGGTTAAAGTTCTAAAATAAAGACTTCCAACTATGTACAGTTCTAAGGTTTTCAGGTCACATCAATGTAAGGTTTTAACTAAGTTTCAACGTTTTACAATTCCAAACTAGTAATTCAAATTTTGAAACATATTTATCAAAACTTAAAGGATGCAAAGTTTAAGATTTATAACGCTTAAGAGTTACAAGGTTCAAAGTTTGTAACCTTCATATGTTTCAAAGTTCAAAGTTTGCAATCATAAAGAGGTTCAACGTTCAAAAATTGGAACCTTCAAGTGTTTCAAGGTTCACAGTTTGCAACCTTCAAGAGTTTCAACGTTCAAAATTTGGAACGTTCAAGCGTTTGAAAGTTCAGAGTTTGCAACCTTCAAGAGTTTTTACGTTCAAAGTTTGTAACCTTCAAATGTTTCAAAGTTCAAAGTTTGTAATCATAAAGAGTTTCAACGTTCAAAATTTGGACCCTTCAAGTGTTTCGAGGTTCAAAGTTTGCAACCTTCAAGAGTTTCAACGTTCAAAATTTGGAACGTTCAAGCGTTTCAAAGTTCAAAGTTTGCAACCTTCAAGAGTTTTTACGTTCAAAGTTTGTAACCTTCAAATGTTTCAAAGTTCAAAGTTTGTAACCATAAAGAGGTTCAACGTTCAAAATTCGGAACCTTCAAGAGTTTCAAAGTTCGAAATTTGCAACGTTCAAAAGTTTGAACGTTCAAAGTTTGTTACCTTCAAGAGTTTCAATTTCCAAAGTCTGTAACCTACAAAAGTTTCAACGTTCAAGGCTTCCAAGGTTTCAAAGTTTGAAGATCTAGCATTCCAACCTCCAAGGATTCTGAAGTTCAAGGATAAAGTGTTCAAGGGCTTCAACGTACAAAGAGTTCTAAGAATCACAGGTTCTAACATTCTTAATTTTGACAGTGTCCAAATTTGTATATTTCCCACTTTTTATGTTACATTAATTAAAGATTCTGAAGTTCAAAAGTTCAAAATGTTGAGGGTTTAAAGGTTTCTAGATAAAAATAATATAATGTTCTAATGTAATTTTTTTTTTAAATAAAGGAATAAAAGCTCTCCTAGGTTCAAAATTGATAGTTTTAACCTTTATGAATTCCAGAATTAAGCGATTTTGACGTTCAAGGTTTCCAACCTTCAAAAGTTCGAAATTGAAAAATTTCAAGATTTCAATTTACGAACAATGTGAGGTTCTGCCAAGACAGCATGTTATAATTTTCGACTTACAATGCTATACGAATTTATGGTTCTAAACTTAAGAACTTCCTAACATTAATGGTTTTAAAGTTTGAAGATCACAACAATCTAATATTCTGGCAAAGTTTCAACGTATAACAATATCAAGGTTTATACATATTCAGGCTTTTAAACTTTAGAATTCCAACGTTTAAAGGTTTTAACGTTTATTACTTTTGACGTCTAAGGATTCCAACTTTGAACGATTTCAACCTTTAAGGGTTCCAACATTTAAGAGCTCTAAAGCGCTTCAAGGTATTAACGTTTTAGAATACTAAGATGCAAGGATTTCGAAGTTTAAGGTTTTAAACCTTTAAAGATTTGAGTGATCTAACATTTTAAGGTTTAAACAATTGAGTTTCCGCAATGCAAAAAATAAGATGTTCTATGGACGTAATCTTGGTTTCAAGCAATGACACTTTCGATTGTAACGATGACACAATTTTCAAAACTATCGAGAGAATAGATAATCCTTTCTCACATTCAGAACAAAAGAATTTTAGACGACGAGGGGACTTTAACTGGAAGCAGCGTTGCTCAGTGATGCTAATATTCTCACATTCAAAATGTGACAATCTGGAACAACTATCACAAATCGCTGCCTGCTTCAGATCGACTGTTTCTTCACAAACAATGCACACGTTCGGTTCCTTGATAATCGTGTCCGTTGACTCACAAACTTGATCAGCGTAATTGACCTTATTTTTATTATTCTTTCCACCCATTTTGCTTGACTTACTCCTCTTTCAGTCAGGAGCAATTTTTTTTCGGAAAAATAGACAATGTATTTCACACGAGAAGTTCACTTGACAATAAACGTACGGAGCCACCGAAAAACGTGCCTATCATTACGACCGTCAGTCGAAGACAGTTCTCCAGTTTCAATGTAACATCAATTTGAAGTTTTGAAGTTGGAGTGATCCAGGATGAAACATAAAGCTATCAAGGGTTTCAAGGATTTTGGTATACAGTAATCTCAGGTTCTGGTGCAATTTTCTATAAATACAAATTTGTAGAAATTATAGGGTCTGAATCTGAAGAGTTTTAACGTTCAAGAGTTCAAACATTAAGTAATTCGGACGTTCAGGGTCTCCAACATTTAAATATTTGACAGTCAAAAATCTAAAGTTTCAGAATTCGAAGAATCTGGAGTTCTAACGAGATAAAATTAGGTTACCTTCAGTTCAGATGCTATATCAATCAGGGTTTCAAGGTTTGTAAGTGATAATAATCTGACACTCATATTATGTTTAAATGACCTTTAATTTATAAATTTGTAGAAAATAAACGTTTGAAAACCCTACGGTTCCAATGTACGAGGTTCTCAAGATTTCAAAGTCATTGCCATCATAGTTCCTGAGGAAAAAAGTTTTGATGTTGTTTCAATGATACAATGATTTGAGGTAAAAAAAACTCTGAGGTTCCTACGTTCCAAGGTTCCAAAGTTCCAAGGTCAGAATAATTTAAGATTTCAACACGTAATAACCAACGTTCTTCGATTGTGATGTTACATCAAGTCAAATTTGAAAATTCCAAGGTTCCAAGTGTGAACTGTTTGAAGGTTCCAAGGTTCTGAGGTACCAAGAACTATAGGTTTCATCACGAGAAATTTTCCAAGTTCGACAGATCTTGGTTTTCGAATCATATAGTTTCGACTTTTAAGAAATCTATGGTTTCGAGGGCATAAAATCTGAGGTTCCAGCAAACTAGAGTTCCAACGTTCCAATCCAGTGCCACAGCAATTCAAAGTCCATTGCAACAACGTCCAAGATTCCAGTTTCCCATCATCTAAGGCCCCGGGAAATTTTTTTCTCCCGATTACAAACTCTCCAAACTTGATTAAGGTAAAATATCTTTGACTGTTAGATTAGTGAAGTTCTACTGATTCACTAGTAAAAATAATAATTTCCCAGAAACCCAAGCGAATATTCACTTATGAAGACAGTGTAGATTCAATCGTTTACAGCACATATTCATTATTCCCAATATGGTAAACTTTTCAAGGCTAGATAGTAAATATGCACTGCAAAACAGTGTAAGCTACAAAAAATGTTTTATCTTCATTCGTATAAGTAAATTGTCATTTCATGTCATTTTGGAACAAGAGTCATGTGTTTCATGCTAATAAAAATATTCCTCTCATTTTCAAAAAAAATTTTATTCAACACCTAGACAGAGTTTTCATTCCACGAAAGACACATATCTTCCCGTGAAGTTCCACTTATTCAGATTCAGATGCCCGATTCCCCGCGCTACCAGGTATTCCGCGAAATTCGCCGGCCCATTAAAAGATAAACGCGCGAGTCGATTCGTACGAGGAATGCCCGCCGGGGCGATATAGAATATATCGCGCTCACAAGTGGCGTTCCATTTTCCGCGACGTTAATAACTCGCGGCGGCGCTCGCCCACGTAGATGAGCCCGGGCCCCGCGGCCCCTGCAGCACGGCAACACACATCCACACCTCGAGGCGGCGTCGGCCTTTCAACTACACCTCAAACGCGCCGACACGGTGTCCCAACTCTCCTACCAGGCGCAACCTCCGAGGACGCGCGCGTGTGTGCCCGCCCGTCCTCGTCGTCCTCGTCCTGCACGCACACGCTCAACATGCACTACCACTCCCGGGACCTGTCCCTCCGCGGCCATTCTTAAGCCAACCCCACCCCCCACCCCTCCCCCTTGGAACCAGGGAACCCGCGGAACCAGGTGTAAATTGCCGTTCCCCTCGCTTCGCTCCTCCTCGTTACCGTCTTTTCACGGCGCTCGAATTTCGCGGTGCCGATTACCGCTCGTTCCCCGGGTGATCGGTCCGCGCACCGATTCGACACGTAACGGTACGACACCACGCAATCATTGGCTCGGCATGGGATACCGTGGGCGCTGTAATACTAGGTGTACCGTATCACTGTGGCGACTGCGAGGTATTGTCTGGTTAGGATAGACCAAGGTCTATTAATCCTGGGTAGAAACATTGGAGAATACTTTTTAGTCACTTTAGAGACGGTGATGTATACTTTTAGGAGATTGGTGTTTGTGAACTGGTATTCTAAAACTCCCTACGGTATACTCGTATCCTAAAGCCTCTCTACGGTCTACTAGGATTCTAAAGTCTCTCTAAGGTATACTGGCATCTTCAAGCCTTGCTATGGCATTCTAGTATTCTGAAGCCTCTCTGCGGTATTCGAGTATTCTAAAGCATCTGTAAGATATTCTAGTATCCTGAAGCATCTCTATAGTATACTAGTATCCTTAAGGCCCCTCGTAGTATTCTAGTATCATACAGCCTCTCTACGATATACTAGTATACTTAAGCCTGCATACGGTATACAAGCATCTCAAAGCTTCCCGACGGTATACAAGTATCCTAAAATTTTCCTAAGCTTATATCTCGAAGCCTCTATACGGTTGCCAGTATCCTAAAGCCTCCTTATAGTATTTTAAAACCTCCCTACGGTATACTAGTATACTGAGGCTTCCGTACGGTATACTAGTATCCTCAAGCCTTCTTACGGTACACTAGTATCCGAAAGCTTTCTTACGGTATACTAGTATTCTAAAGCTTCCCCAAGGTATACTAGAATCTCAAAGCCTCCATATTTGTATCCTGAAGCCTCCTTTTAGTATGCTAGTATCCTAAAACCTCCTTATGGTATTCTAGTATCTTAAAGCCTCCCTACGGTATCCTAGTGTACTTAAGCCTTCGTACGGTATAGAAGTACCCTAAAGCTTTCCTACGGTATACTAGCATCCTAAAACCTCCATACGTTATACTTGTATCCTAAAGCCTCCATACGTGTCGCGCTATGGGTTTTAAGGGTTCATCAATTTCAGTCTAAAGAAATTTTGAATACAAACTGTCACACACAGCTACTAATAGTTGTAAACGTAAGTGGAGGGAGTTATTTTTCGAGGCTCTCCTTTCAACTGAAAATCCGAGATTCGAATGAAACTTCAACCGCTACATCCCCAAAGTTTCGTTCTGTACCTTAAGGTACCTTTTCTCATAGCGCGACACACATAGTATACTAGTATCCGAAAGCCTCTTTATGGTATTCTATTATCTTAAAGTCTCCCTATGGTATACAAGTATCTTTAAGCCTTCTTACGGTATACAAGTATTCTAAAGCTTTCCTACGGTATGCTAGCATTTTAAAGCATCCCTAAGGTGTACTAGAATCCTAAAGCTTTCATACGTTATATGAGTATGCTTAAGGCTTCTTTCGGTAAACTAGAATCCTTAAGCTTTCTTACGGCACACTAGCATCCTAAAGCCTCTATACGGTATACTTGTATCCTGAAGCCTCCTTATGTGATACTTAAGTAAATCTCGAAAAGTATATTTAAAGCGGATTTAGTATTCTAAGTAAACAAAAAATATGCTTTGTATCAACAAGTGTCCTTTTTGGTATTTTTCAGAGACAAAAGGGCCTAAAAAGTATTCTTTTATTTTCATAATAAGGATTGTATATGATTAGGTATGTTACCGGCAGAACTCGTATTTTTAGGCATTTCCGGTAAATGCCTAGGCAGAACCTGGAATGTCTTGAGAGGTTCTATACTTTGTTAAAAGGAAACATTATGGAAAACTTAGACCTTTTAATTGAATGTATCAATTTTTTTACATCAAAGTTGTAATTTTCAGACCAAGTATTTCCCACTTCGAGAAGCAAGCATTTTTTCTTAAAAAAAATATCCACGATTGCTTGAGTTATGTTCCTCTGCCCGGAACCATTTTTTTTCAAAAAAGCTTGCAGGGACCCCGATGCAAGTCCAGTAAGTACACTGAAATCATGAAATCCAAACAATTTCATAAGTCTAGGGAAACACATTGTTCTTGAAGATTTCAGAATATAAATGCTCATCTTCTTTTTCCTGTATGCAGAAACATTTTCCAGAAACTTCATTTTTTTATTTCTAAAAACTCTATTAAAGAAACTTCTTCGCAAAATTTTCGCCTTAAAAAAAGGACGTTCAATTACTAGATTTATAACTTAACTATTGAAATTTTTAATATTTTGTGGTTTGACTTAATCTACCTAACTTTCAACGCAATCACCGCGAGCCGCTTAAAAAAAATTTTTTCGGGAAAAGGATTATGTTCGTGCGTATCGTGGATATTTTTTTGTAAACCATCTGTTTAAAAATAAATAATACAAATTGATACAAAATTAACAGTATTTTTTTTAGTAGATCAGGGTGGAGGGAGGGGCAGTCTGAAACATTGTCTTTGGAATATAATATTTGCTAGTAGTTACAGAAATACACCAAAGTATAAGATTGGTATACTTTTGGATACTTCAAGAAAAAAGTAATCTCAAGTATACGACAAAGACTCCAGGTGACTTTTATATCACTCGTCTCCCAGAGTCTACCTTAAGTATACTTTTAGTGATCAACATTGGTAAATTGTTATCCTAAAGTCACCCTACAGTATACTTTGGTACATCGATTGGTAAACTTCTAGAAGCAACGTTAACTTTTGGCATACTTTGATATACTTTGGTAGACTGAAGTGACGAATAGGTATACTTTTATTCTACTCATGATTTGATTTCTAGATAATTCGAGCTTCACCCAGGCATTGACCGCATTGAAAATCTCGCGATGCAAAATCCGCGAATGCGTCACCCGAGGCCTCGAATTAACGAGCTCAGCGACTCACCCAGTCCTTACACACGCCCAATAACCAATTTGAGAATGCGCGTTTGTCCGGGACAAAAAGTCGTTAAGTAAATAAAAAGTCACGGGGTTCCAATAAAGCGCAAAAAAGTCGCCGTAAATTGCCGTATTATTAAAGAATTCCAATGGGCATTGGCGTAAAGCGACACATAAGCCGGTCTCTCTCGCGCGGCCCGGCACGCGGTCGGGCCCCTGTCGCAGTAGATCGACACGGACAGTTTCGCATTGTATTCTGCGGCTACTAAATCCTGGAAAGCAGAGTGTAAATGAGAGCCTTGCCCGGAGTGTTGCCGCGGCCTCAAGTCATCCGGGCCCGGGGGGAGGAAGGCGTACGAGGCCCCGCGCCTTGCGAGAGAGATTTATTCCGACGACGCGACCGACCCTTTGTCGCCGGCCGCGGTGAGAAGTTGGCATTTTTAGCCATTTTTTTCTTTGTCCTCAGCTGCCCACTTTTTTCACCGCGTCGCGGGGACCATTCTTCGGCTACCGGAATTGAGCTTCGACGTCGCAGAGTCCTGAGAGGAACGACAGCCCGAACTCGGAGGAATTTCGCGATTTGGAATAGGTTCACTTGATCGGACGGTCGATGATTGATTTGGAGATGGTGTGAGAGGATGCATTACAAAAGAAGATAAAGACTAATTGGAAATGGATCGGTCGTATGGATCGGATGTATGTCGATTGTCGACAATTCGGGTTGATTTTTAACGACTAACTTTATTCCTTTCCGAGGTAAGAATTATCTTAGGAACAAATCGGCTCGATTTCCGTCCTTCTCCAACCCAGCAGCGTGCCGAACCCAGCCGGTAAAGAATCGACGGATTGGGGGCAGCCATCTTGGAGAAGAAGACAAGCGTAATTCAAAAATATAAAACAATCAAGCCGCGTTCGCGAAAACAATCTCTCGTCCCTCGCGAGTTTTTCCAAATTGTTCACAATTTCCCTTTCTCAAAAGTTGTAAAAGTGTTTCAGAAATCATTCCCCGATTTCCTTGTATATGTAAATAGTGTTTTTCTTGAATATATACTATTAGTGTGACTTTTTGAGAGTGTTGTCATTCATTTCGTGACCCTAACCCCGGACATTTTTGACATTGTACAAAGAAGGCTCTACAAGCAGAATAAACTGAGAAATAACTCAACTTTGGATTCAGTCAGATTTCCTAAATAACGTCGTCACAGAAGTCATAATTACAATATTTTCGCGTGTTTCCATGACGGTTTCGCACGCGCCACTTCGAAGCGGAAGCCTCTCGTGTAATATAAAATTTCTTCAACAGCATTCATCGCCATTTCTGTGGCAGTTCTAGAATGCTGATTACGCATTTGTCTAGCGGTTATGGTACAAAGGGGGTGTCCCCGCTCGTAGCGTGACGCGTTTCCGTTTGTCGGGTCGCACGCTACCGTAATGACGGGTGTCGCCTGCTGCCACTTACGGTAACTGTCCCGAAGAGGCCCGGGGCCCGCTGAAAACGCAACACCCCCGGCCGGGAAAATAAAGCGGGACAACGCGTCACCTTCCAGCCTGCAATTACGCGAGTAACTGCGTACGGAAATTATGTGCCCATCACTCGGCTATGGATAACAATGAATCTCGAGAGAGAGAGCTGCTTTTTCATCCGATCCTAGAAATCCCCCGACCTCGATGACGTTGTTGGAGAACCAGTCAAAAGGTGCTGCACTGTGGGTTGAAATTGCCATGGTGACGATAAGATGCTGCAAGGGACAATACTTTTTAGTTGTATTGCAACGATATCAGATACCTACCAGGGCAATAAGACAATATGATTTCGTTCCGATACGAAGACACATCTTTGTAACAGGCATATGCATTCTCATGTCAGGTGTTGAACAGAAACTGAAAACGTATTGTCATCGTGACGATTTCCACTTCTCAGTGTGGAACGATTTCATGAAATATTAGACAAATAGTTCATGAAAAATTGGACGAAGCTCTTTCAGATAGAATTAGTCAAATTTTTACTTTCGAAATAGTAACACGTGTTGTTACTAACAAAATAGTCATTTTTGTAGATTTGAGTATGTAATTAGTAAAAATTTGACATCGGAATAGTTGAATTTTTCACTAATTCAAAATAGTCGTACATTTTCACTATTTCATAGTCACGCTATTTTACTATTTTCTTAGTAAAAATTTTTTCACTAATCTAATAGTCGTCTCTGACTATTTGATGAGTTATATTTCGGCACATAACTTTATACACTCTAAGTGACTCTGTGGATGCATTTAGCGGAGATATGCATTATTGTTTATTATCCGCGGAAAAAAAGCTAAATTGGTGTTAATTTTCATAAGTGAAAAGGATAACTCGCAGGTGAAAAGAAGGTAAACGTGGCATTTCATATTGATAAAATTATTTGGTTCAAGGTCGTCGTCAACATAAATTGTCACAGAGTATGAATATTTTTGTTTTGATCAATGAAATATTATCGATCGATATCCTTTTTCAGCAATATACGAAATCCAAAAAATTGAACGTTTGAATTAAATAATTCGGAGAAATTCTCGGTATTGCTGATTTTGGACTTAAAAATATTGTTTGTATTTGATATTTTGATGGTTTTACAATTCGAGGTTAGAAAACATGTTGAAATACAATGAAACTTTTTTTTTATTATCTTGAATGCTAAATAATCAATATATATGGTAATGAGAATTTTTCATTTTTTTCATGAAACAAATTTTTCAGACAGATATCAACTCGAGAAAAAAAGAAATCCTCGCAATTTTTTTCGGATTAGCCAGGAAATTTATCTATCAGACCTTTTTGTCGAAAATCCCTACAAAAAATATATATTGCACATGTTCATAAAAATTTTTGGAACCGCATTGGAAGAAGATGCATCAATAATATTAGTAATTGGTTAATAATAATCAGTTATTACTCCCATTTTGAATTTGATTATTAGATTTATTTGATGAATAAATAAAATAAACTAATTTGGCTCTAATTACTAAATTATAGTTCTACATACATACCAAATGAATTAATTTGTTTCCGAATCGTGACTCATATTTGTTTTAAATGTTGTATGACCTTTCCAATTTTCATCAGGACATAAATGTCTCGTATTTTTTATTATATATTACAAAATAAATCCTTTCAAAAAAGATGATGATTCTACAAAAAAACTTTTATATAAGGGATTTTTTAATAAGATTCATTCAAATCTATTAAAATAAATTAAAATAAGATTCATTTAAATCAAATAAATTAAATTTTAATAGAATTCATTTAAATTTATTTATTTCAATTCAAATAAAATTCATTGAAATTCATTGAATAAAATTAGTATGAGATTCATTAATATTTATTCAATTCAATTGATAAAATTCAGTTAAATCTATTATTTTCAAACGATAAAATTTATTTACATTCATTATCTTCAATTTAAATGAAATTCATTGAAATTTATCGAAGTAAATATAAATAAGATTCATTTAAAATAATTAAGTTAGATTGAAATAAAATTCATTTTAAATAATTAAAGTGAATTTTAATGAAATTCATTTATATTAAATAAATTCATTTAAAATAAAGTTCATTTTATTTTTTATATTTAAATAAAATAAAAATCATTCAAATTTATTAAATTTACTTCAAAGGAAATTCATTTCAATGAAATTTAAATATTATTCCTTTAAATTTATTTAATACGATCAAAAAAAAATTATTCCAATTTATTGAAGTTAATTTGAATGAAACTCATTTACTATGAATAAAAAATTTTAAAAATATTTATTTTACTGTTTACTTCAAAAATATTGGAGTTTTATGAAGCTTCTTTAAAAAGTGCTTGATAATATCCTTCCTATAAATTTTGTTTATTACTTAAGTTTTGAAAAAAAATTCGAAAATCTAAAACCTTTAAGCCATAAAAAACTGCTATATTCAGTTTATTGGTGAGCTGAGTCATAATTTTTATTCAAAAATGGTGTTTTATTACACATGTTTCTGAACAGGTTACACTATTTTTGTCATGGACACGGATTGGTGGATGGACAGTGACGGACTAAGTGCAACAGAACTAGCAAATTTCCACAAAAAGGACAAGTTAATTAATCTCGACGAGGAGGCAGCAGCAACAGTAATTGGTTATTATTACTTTTATCACTTACTTATAGGGTAGAATAGATACGGCTTGTACAAATCGAAGAAAAAATTGAAATAGAAGATCTTAAATGTAGGATTTAGGATGTAAGTGTAATAATTAAACTTTTAAGTTATGAACTTGATATGTACTCCGTTTTGAAAAAATAAAATACAAAAAAAAATTTGTTGGTAATCGATTTCGTAAAAGCCCATCTGAATCCGATCACTAATTTGATAGTCATTTTTCAATATTAGAATAGCCATACAATGACTAAATCAATGGTAAAAATTGACTACTGGATTAGTAATTTTTGTCTCTCACACGCATAACATTTACTAGAGAACAAGTTATATTTGACTAATGATTCAGGTGAAAAACTACTAATTGATTTGTCATTTCTTACTATTTCAAATAGTAAGCTGGTTTCACTATTTGAATTAGTAATTTTTACCTATTTCTTAATAACCGGATTCCTACTAATCCAAATAGTAGAAAATTACTATGAAATAGTTAAATTTGACTAATTTGATCTGAGAGAGAGAGAGAGGGGTTTCTTTGATGATAAAAATTTAGGCTCCCAGGGGTGTTACACAAAAAATCTTGCATTATTCCTTCTTCCGTCAAGCTCTCGTGGAGGTTCCACCTGAAAGCCATCGGCACGCGGAAAAAGGGAAAATGGGGGCATTATCATTAATCGTTACGGAGCGAGAATCCATAAGTCTTCCTGCAATTACGACATCGCCCGCTCCTGGGTACAGCGGAATCCGGAGGGCTCAAATTAGTCGTGTTCCTCGCTCGCGCGTCGGCAGCTGAGCTCGTAATCGCGAACGCGATACAATTAAAATATTTCAGCGGCGATAAAAAGAACTCACCGCGGTTTCCCGTGCCGACAGCGCTTCAAATGGCGTTGAGGCCGTCCCGGTCTTTATTAACATCTTTGCCGCCGCCGCGGATCTAGCGAAATTTCATACCTCGCGGATTAATCAAGAATAAAAAACAAACTCAAGTTTCATGCAATAGCAATTTTGTTTATAACATGTTGTAAATAGCGTCAGATGCTATTGCAGTAATAAACGTATTTTGTAATAAAATAATAATTACGATGGTCAATATCCTACTTACCTTTTTCTGCCATTTTCTCTCTTTACCAGTCAAAATTTAAATAAATGAAACATGAAAATATTCAAAAAAGTCACTCAATGATTAGCATTAGGTTTCCTGACATGTCACTTCCATAATATCTTATCTTCAAGGTATTTCCGATTAAAACTGAAGCTTGAGTAGTGTGAAGGTAAGAGAAAAAAGACCTGAGCATTTTTAAATAATTATATATAATTTTCATAATGTGGATTTTTCGGAGGGCTGGGACCTAAAGTTTACAATATACATTACAAGCAATAGGAATATGATTTTCGTCGAATTGATACTGCCGAGGAGACTTTATTATTGCTTTTGTCGTCATGTCCCTTCGAATTTCAAAAATGAGTCAGAATCTGTTACAAATCGATTTGGAACGTTGTAAGTCATTGATCTTGCAAGAAATAAATGCAATCTATTTTTTAATCCAACTTTTTTCATTGTCACGCCCAGGATTTGAACCCAGAACCTCGAAAATACGAATCAACCGCGCTCTTGCAAGACCAATGACAAGAAGTTTTTCAAACAATTATTGTTTAAAAAGACATAATTAGATTTCTGACGTTTGATTCCGTCGATCTTGCAGGGGAAAGGTCAAATTTGTATTTTCGATGTAAATTTGTTTTTGACACAGTCAGGATTCGAACCCTGGATGTCCAAAACACGATTCTACAGCGCCCCCACAAGACCATCGACAACAATCTTTCTTTTTTCATATTTCATCACCGAGTTTTGTTTTTCATGACTTATGAATGACAATTGAAGAAAGGCATGGATAATTTCGCAATACCCAAAAGTAATTCGTCTCTTCCACAGCCGGGATTCGAACCCTGAACATTGAAAACATGAGTCTACTGCGCCCCCACAAGACCACCGACATTGCACAATTTCTTAATTACGTTTTTTACATTTCGTCGTTAACTCGCTTCATCCGTTTGATGGAAAAAATCGATCGATGCAAAGTTTACAGAAAAATCGACTGGTTGATGGAGAAAAATGATTGTTCGTCAATAACCAGCTAATTAAAAGTGCTGCAATGCTGCTGCTAGGCTCGGGAATTAGTTTCACAACAAGGCAAATGAACAACGCGAGGATCGATTTCGACATGAGTTTCTTCCGAGGAGGATGATGAAATTTTTCGTCAGATTTTTTACAAGGACTCGTTAAGCGTTCGTGGTTATCTACAATCTTTGTACAATTTTTGAATCGCATCCCTATTTCGCGGGAATTCGACGAATGCCCTTGATTGTATTTTTCGCATTGAATCAATCGTGAATCGTTACGTTTTCCAGATTCTCGTCTCGCTGCGTTACATTTTGGAAGTTTTTTTGAGAATGCATTCATTTTCATTGCAAAATCGTCGCTAAGATCATTGCGGATAAAGCTGGAAAAACAGTCGAGAAATTGAATTTGAAAATTGTTAACATATTTTTCATGAAAATAAATAACAAATCTGCCCTAAAACCTTTCATCAGCTTGAAGATGTAAGATAAAAAATATGTACATAACGGATTTTACAATAAAAAGTAATGCAATCACCGGTACGCCGAAAAAATTTGTTTTCCGAAATTATGAAAGCCAAGGGCGGACAAAGAAATTTAAACTTAAAAACAATAACAAATATATTCGATATTAAATGAAAATAACGTTTTTCAGCCCTTGGTCTTTTAAAAAAATTTTTATGCGCTCGTAAGAATCTCGAAAAGAACGCGAAAAACGCACTTTCCCGACCCGGGGGAGAGGTCGGCTGGAGGGGGCTCCTGAAGCCAAGCAAAGCTGAATTACCGGTGTGAGAAATTTTTTTTCTTTTCTCTACTATTGACGTCGTTACGAAATCGACGCATTTTCAATGACCTTAATACGACAATATCTGTATTTTTTGTCTCCATATATTCATATAATTTATATCTTTTTTTCGTATTTATAATATAATAATATTTAATGTAGTATCACTGGGGCACGTATGTACAATGGGGTGAGGGGAGGGGAGAAGAGGTTGGTGCGAATAGTGGCGACGACAATTTTTTTTTTGTTTTTTTTTTTTGTATCATTATTGCAGTTTCGTCTTGCGCCTCGAAAAAATGTACAGTGACGGGTAAATGTACACTATTATGGTTTTTTGACGACCGGGGGACAGGGGGAAAAAGGGGAGGGGGCTCACGGGGTGAGAGACGATTTTCGAAATTGTCGTGGGCCCCCATTTATCGTATTTACAGATGGGGCACCTCGTGGGGATTCGACGACGATGAGGGGGGAGGGGGGGGGGGGGTGGCATTAATTTTTTAATGATAAATGAAATATAAGTTGAGTCACTTATTTCTGAATATTGTCCATCTTAATACTTAGACTTTATACAATTTTGCATAAATTTTGAAAGGATTTCTGCAATTTTTGAAAATTTTGTAAGGCATTGGGTGGAATTTTTTTTTATATGGAAAATTGATGAGTTCCCTTATCGTCGTCGTTTCCTTGGCATATCGGTAGCGAGGAAAAATTGCACTTTGTAGCGAAGAAGGGAATTCAAATAATGGTCAAGTGCTAGAGCCTTAGACTCAGATAAAAAATTTTCTTCGTTTAACAAAATAACCTCTAAGGTACGGGTGCACAATGAATGAGTAGAGCGCTTTTATTTATTTAGTCACGTGTTTTTGAATAATTATACTGTAAAATTTGTAGCATATTTAGAGTGAAACTTGAGAAATTTTTTAGATACTGGACTTCGAGGAAGACATTTTTAAATAAAAGGTTTTTTATTAGATTGTGTATTTAAAACGCGTCACAATTATTTTGATAACATATGATGAATTGTTATAATTCGAATTTTTTTAACGTAATTGAACGATACGATTCTCATAGTAAGAAGAAAAATACTGAGTTGCTTTTATAAATAATTCGCAATATCTTCTCCTTGCGTCCCTTATTCGAAATTTTTCATTCAGGCAGTTACAGTCATTGTCATTGTATAGGGTATGTATAATAATTTTGTAAATTCATTAATTGCATCAATTACAATATTTGTCAATGATTTAAAATAATTTTCTTATTTCAGCAGGCTTACGTCCATATGACTGAGAATAATAAAGGACTATAAATTTTATTTGGGATAGGATGCTTTCATCAACTGTTTGTAGAAAGAAAAAAATTTTATTTTTTTATCTTCTTATGTCTCAGGAAAAATACGAAAATTAGAAAGACACACGACACCTGCCATTTCAAAAATTTTGAACAATATATTACAGATATCATTCCAGTCTCATGGACCTTTTTGTCCAGTGAATGCTTTTGCTCTAAACTTCTTTATACATGTCATTTTTGTAAAAAATATTCACCTATACAAAAGTATCATATTGTGAAATATTTCATATACTTCCATTATTTGAATTGAATTTACATTTTCCTTATTGATTTACATGTATCTTTTCATTTGACCAATAACTTTTTTATCATAATGACGAGAAATGATCTCATACACGAAAAAAATTTTTTTCTTCCTTCAAAAGTTATGAATCACTTTGAGAATTCCTCAAAGTTTATTTTCACTCCACATGGAATCAAAACACTGTCAATTAATGAGGAAGTTAAATGTTAAGTTTATTAAAGTTAAACTTGAAAGTATTTTTTCGTCATTGTTGAAGTCGAATCGAATGCCTCCATAAAAAATGAGTCTGTTTTTATTCCAAGAAGAGTAAAATTTCACTTTTTGAGAGGAACTTTTCACTCTAAAAAAGTGAAAAATCACTCCAAGTTAGAGCAGCATTATTTTGATCTCATGGAAAATGGAAATTGATTTTACATTGTGACAAAATACTTGCATTCGATAAGCGAGTGAAGAATCACTCTCATGGAGTGAAAATTCACTTTAACAGAGTGAAAAATTATTCTGACGGAGTAAAAGTTCATTCCAGCAGAGTAATGATTCATACTGAAAGAGTGAAAATTCACTCTGACAAAGTGGGAATTCACTTTGACAGAATGAATAATCCCTCTTCCATTCTACTCAGACGTCTCTTTGAAAAAAGTTGATTTTTACTCTAAGAGTAGTGAAATTCCACTTTTTTCGAGTGACTTCTCACTTGAAAAAGTGAAACATCAGTCTTCCATGTCAAAATATTTCTATTTTGACTCTATATAAGAAAAATTCACTCTAAGGAATAAAGAAAGATATTCTTTTATTCTTGAGTGATTTTTTTTCTTTATCTTATTATCAAAATCGCATCATAGAATCACGAAGTGTAGCTCTTATAAAAGGCCCAAAGTAAGAGTTAAAAGACTATTATGAATAAAATTTGTCTGGAAAATCGAAAAAAAAACTCGACTCCCCAAATTCCCCATCCAAGTGTAAAAAAAAGGACCCAAACCTTCCATTGAAACTCTGAAGCCCACGCTAATCTCAGTGCACCCCTACCTGTGAGGCCCAAAAGCCCCGGGCTCAGCCAAAGCCAAGGCGTACATCAAGAGGCATGGTCATCCGAGCGCGTTCCCCGGACATGGGCTACGAGGGGCCTGAAGTGGAATCGGGCCTTGGGCTGGGCCGCTCGTCGTCGTCATAGTCAGGGTCAGCGGCATCGTCGTCGTCGGCGTCTTCATCGTCGTCGTCGTCGTCGTCGTTGTCGCGGGGCACGATGGTGGTGGTGCTGCTGACGCGCTGTCGGTGCTCTTGTCACGGGCTCCCGGCCCCGGGGTGCTCCGCCAGGAGGCCCGTGGGGGTGGCCCGGCGCTTGCTCTGGAGGCCGTTGACCATGTTCTCGATGGACTTGAGTTCACCGGGGGCGGCCGGGGGTAGGTGTCCGGGGCCAGGCGAGCCGGGGCCCGCCGCGGGCCGATGGGGTGAGCGGGGACTGAGCTGGCGACTGCCGGGGGTGACGGTCTCGAAGGCCGAGCCGTGGGAGCTCGGGGCCGGGGGCGGGGGGAGGGGGTACGGGGCGAATCGGTGGCCGCCCTTGAGCTGGTGGAGGGGCCCGGCCAGGGGCTGGGGGTAGTGGGCCGCGAAGAGGGCCGGGTGCTGGGAGGCGGCGAGGGCGAGCTGAGCGTTGAAGAGCATGCCCGGCGTGACCCCCGCGTGGAGGCCGAGGGGGTTGGGGGGTATGAGGTGGCCCGGGCCCGGGTACAGGCCCGGCATCGGCGAGTAAAGGTAGGGCAGCAGCGGCGGGTGCAGCGGCGGGCCCACCGAGACGTCCGGCCGTGGGCCCTCGGAGGCCGGCCCACCCCCGACCGGGCCCCCCGGGCCGCCGCCGCTCTCCGAGCCCGAGGACTCGCTGCCCTCGCCCCGGTCGCTCATGCGCTCGTCCCGCTCGCGCGAGTGCTCTCGCTCGCGGTGCTGCTGCTGCTGCTGGTGCGCCGGGTGCGGCGTCTCCGGGCCCACCACGTCCAGTAATTTGTCGTCGTCTTCTGTGAGCTCGTTGCCGGAATTCGAGACCCGCCGGCTCTTCTCCGGCGAGGCCGGGCCGCTTGAGCTCAGTCGTGACGCGCCACCTGATACCGTCAGCAGTGCCTGTCTGCTGAAACAGAGGGTTGGGGTTCATAGATTAATTAGTGTGTAAATAGCGCTTCGTAGTTTGGTGCTGGAATGTCTACTAGGTTCGTGACCTCAAGTTTGTCAAGTTCGAGAACTCAGTCTGGTGAGTTTTGTTGTGACCTCGGTATGAAATTAGGAGCATTTCGTCAATTCAATTCGATGGGTCCCTGCAAGTCTATTCTATCTCGTGAGGGCGCTCCAACAGTATTTCAACTTTTACCGAGCCGCGATAAGTATTCTATACCTCGGGACTACGAAACGATCTATCTGGCAGAGTTGAAACACTTCATCGTAACTCAAAAATCACAGTTTCGAGAAAACTTGATGTCAAGTTTCCTTCACTGAAGAAAGAAAATGATGGCAGGGAAACATGTTGCACATGTTACAATCGCATATTTTTAATATTTTTAAGGTTTCGTTACAAGATAATAACGTTACGCTCATCATTTTTGAAATTATTAACAAAATAATGTATAAGTTTTTTATATTAAGCAAGAAAGACAAAAATTGCACCTAATTAAAATATTTTTCTTCATTCGAAATTCAGGTGCAATAAGAATGATTTTTCTTGCACTCGCATGGAAAAACATAATTTTGTGGATTTCAAAAAACAAATTGTTTACTACAGTAAATAATTTACACAGTGATCGTTTAATTTTTTGAAAGAAGGCTGTAAACTTTCTATTTATGAAAAATATTATTTACCGCCTTGAAAATTATTTCTGACATAAACATTTTCATGTATCTATCATTCAGTCTTGATAATATTGTTTGTAATGATTTTTGGAGTCGTGAATAATAAATGGTTGGAATCATTATTATTTATATTACTGTCATTAACAATTTGTATATCATAATAAAATATATTATTCGTAAGATTCGTTCACGTAGATTTCAATGGCATATTTTTCCGTGATAAATAAAATTCATTAATTTGTTCAAACAATGAAATTTCACTTATTGTTGAAAAAAACACATTTTTGCAAGAAGCATATGCTTTTCATGGTTTCTTTATCCGTACATTTCATATTTTGTATCAGAATAATAAAATCTAATCGTCTAAACAATAAACTTTAACTAATTGTTGCAAAAAAACATTTTTCCAAAATGCATATGCTTCTTATGGTTTCTTCATCCGTCTTTTGCATATTTTGTATCAGAAATATAAAATTTATTTGTTTAAACAATACACTTGAATTTATTGTTACAAAACACATTTTCGCAAAACTCCTATACTTTTCATGGCTTCTCAATCCGTCGATTGCATATTTTGCATTAAAATAATAAAATTCATTTGTTCAAACAACAAACTGTAACTGAGTGTTACAAAAGCACATTTTTTTTTACAATACTGATTTATAATTAAAATATTATTATTAGATATTATCTTCTCTTCCAGGCTTAAGACAATGTCTCATCCCTTTAATTTTGCAATTTTTTAAACAGTCAAGGTCATTGCTACTTAACATTCGGAATAAGTTGAATAGTCACATACTGAACAAAGACTTTGCGATAGTGAATCTGAAGTAACATATTTCCTATATAAAATAATGGAAAAACCTTTTAAAAACATTCTAAACGAACATTACTTCGAGTTGTAAGACGTCCTGATCTGTTTTTCAATTTTGAAGGGTAAAAATTGAATATTTTTTTCCAAATTTTTTGTGGATCATGCATGAAGCTTTGAACAATTTAAACATGACATTTTCGGAAAATGTCCATATTTTGAGTTGCGATGAAGCGTGTCAACTCTGCCAGAGATGGGATGAGACGTTCGAGAGCGCTGAAACATAGAATAGATCGTTTCGTAGTCCCGAAGGATAGAACACTTATAGCGGCTCGGTGGAAGTTGAAATATTGTTGGAGCGCGCTCACGAGATAGAATAGACTTGCAGGGACCCATCGAATTGACTTAATTTTCAGACTTAAAATACTGCTACTAAAACTTGGAGTGATGTCTCATTTTTTTAGAATGAAAAGTCGTTTGACTGTTTTGTAACTTCACTCCTCCTAGAGTGAAAGCTCGCTCATTTTCTAGAGTGAAATCTTACAAAATTCGTCTAAATATCACGTTTCACTCTTCAAAGGTGAATTTTCACTCTTTTAGAATGAATGTCCACTCTCTCTTTCATTGGCAGTATTTCAACTCAATGAAGAGTGAAAATTTACTTCTCTCAGAGTGAAACTCAACTTTTTTTTAGAATGAAATCGAAGAGAATTTAAAAGTGACATTTGACTTATCCAAATTTGACGTTTTACTTTTTAGAGCGAACTTTCACTCTTTTAGAATGAATTTTGACTCTCTGTTAGAGTGGCAGTATTTTTACTCGATGTTGATTGAAAACTTACTACTATCAGGTTGAAACTTGAGCAATTTTTTCGAGCGAAATTGAACAGAATCTATGAGTGACATTTTACTCCTCTGAATGTCACATTTTAGTCTTCAAGTCTGCATTTTCACTCTGTAAGAATGAATTTATACTGTACTAAATTTTCAGAGTCAAATCTGACAGAACTCCACTGAATGTGACATTTCACTCTTCAAGAGTGAATTTTCACTCTTTGAGAATGAATCTCCACTCTTTGTTCAAGTGGCAGTATTTTGACTCGATGTGGAGTGAAAATTTACTCTAAGAAACGAAGACCACGCATTTACTCCAAGATGAAGTATGTTTTTTTGTTAGCATTAGAAAAGTGTGTGCTTTTCCCACTGCAATAGCAGTTATATATAACTTATCGTACGCACTTTCCTCATATTAGAGTATAAATAGTACATTATAGATCTAGGTTGTGCAACGTACTCCATCGACCAATAGTCACACCTGTCACACGCTGTATTATACTTCAATATCAAGTGAAACACGTGGATTGCAAATCTTGTAAAAGAAGTAAAAAAAAACAAACACACATATTGACAACTTTTTACAATACAAAACATTCAAACTCCAAAATTTCCAATGTACACAACGTCCAATATTGTTGCAATATTTTTTAAATTGCTGGGTAATATAATATTCATTCATGTATTACATTTTTTTGTTCAAGATCAAATATAAAATAGTGATACAGTATTTACAATTAGTGATAAGTAAATACTGATTCTCAAAAATTTATTTATAACTTCATGGTTAATGAAAACTAAACTATTCATGTTACAATGGACTTTGATTTCTTGTAGAAATAATAATGGAAATATCTGTATATTTATATTCATCAAAGTAAACATTCCCATATTTATCGATCAAATACGTTTAATAATTTTTAAATATTAGATAATAATATCTTATATGCACATGATAAAAAGAAATCACGTAAAAAATGTTGAATGATTGTCGCGTGATTGTTTATATCGGTTTGAAAGCGATTCATCGTAGCCTGATTTTCGACACGCGAAACGAACAATGAGCATCATCTCCTCGCGTGTACACATTGTTTGCCAGCGATGCAGAGTGCAGTTTCGACGACTCTTCAAATATCTCAAAAACGTTATATAAAGATATACATTGTTCAGAATTGTTACTCATTTTTCAGAAAATTTTCCACTGTGTGCCTTGTAGTTAAAAAATCACTATATTTCAAGAGGATTTCACACTTTTGTGACAATATTTGTTTCTGATCATGGAATATAGGTTTCGACATTTATTTTCACAACTAAGTCAGATAACTATTATTTTCAGTTTTATTATTCATATAAGATCTCAGAAAATGAGTATAGTTTTTGTCAAAGTACCAGGAGCGTAGTCAGAAAAAATTTTTGGGAGGGGTTATCCTGAAAAATATTTTTCCTTCGGGATTTCATGATTTTTCATCTTTGACAATATGTTACAAGAGAGCTATTTTGAAATATTTAACATTTTGGAATTTAAAAGTTACACAACTTTTGCAATGCAGAATTGTACATTTCTCATGTTCGTAGATAATGGATTTCGATTTTTGTGACTTTCAGTTAGTAACTAAGGTTTTAATTTTTT
This sequence comes from Platygaster robiniae, assembly GCA_028476575.1. Taxonomy (NCBI): domain Eukaryota; kingdom Metazoa; phylum Arthropoda; class Insecta; order Hymenoptera; family Platygastridae; genus Platygaster; species Platygaster robiniae. The sequence goes on from CM052021.1 coordinate 42,255,373, forward strand.
TCAATTGTTTTTACCACTTTGAGGATTAAATTATATTATTCAATATGGATTTCTTTATTGAATATTATATATCTGAATTTCTATGCTCTAGGAATCAAACGTGTAGAAAATTGATATATTCGAATTGATTTTTGAGCAAATTTTAACCACAGAAATAAAAGGTACATTATAAATTTATATTACTTTCGTGTGTATGGTATATTATTTATCAAATTTTGCAGCATCTTCTAGTATTAAATATATCTCTAATATTTATATGAATCGCTCTAGAAATTTGGAGAAATTGATGTTATAGTATTAAAAGTTTCAACTCTTTTAAGGTTTAAATTGATTTTTCAGACGACAGTTTCTTTTATGAAGATTTTCAATACTTTGATTCCATATTTTTTTTGGTATTTCTACAATTGAAAGTATGATTCATTGTATAAATTGATTTAGACGTATTTTTGTTGTTTTCTATATGAATTTCCAGAGTAGTTTTTGAAATTATAGGTATATAATTTTTGTATTACATTAAGAAATATGCTCCAGGACAGAAAGTTTTATAAATTTCTAGGAAAATTATATCTATGTAATTTTTATGTATTGAAAAATTTCTAGTAAACTAATAAGCTAGTAAACTAGGAAGCTAGTATTTCTACTAAACTAGTAAACAAATAACCTAGTAAACTATCAAACTACTGAAACTGTAAAAAAGTAAAATAGTAAAAAAGTAAAAAAGTCAAATAGTTAACTAGCAAACTCGTTAACAAGTAAATTAGTTAATTTTGAAACTAGTAAATTTTTCAAATATGTAATAGTAAACTAGGAAGCTAGTAACCTAGTTGAAAAAAACTATTAATTTAGTAAGCTAATAAATTCGTGAATTGATGAACTTGTGAAGAAATAAATTAGTATACCAGTCAACTGGGAAGCAAGTAAACAAGTACACTTATTTTCCACATTTTTTTAATACCATACATATAATATATGAAACCCTTGAGGATTTATGAGTGTTTTTATGGACTACTTATATTTTCGTAGATTGCTAAAGAGATTTAAAAAACTCGATTCTTTAAAATGCGAATTTCGATCTATTCTCAGTAATTCCAAGAATTAATGATAAAATCACATTTCTCTTGATTTTTCATGTTTTATGTCGCTATTCTTTTTTGGTATTTTTTAAATATTTAAAAGATTTTGTTAAGTATTCCAGAATTTTCACGGATTTACAGTATATTTAGAATTTAATGCTCTAGAATCCCGAAATTCATAGATCGTAGAGGCATTTGTCGAGATTTTTTAGAAAACAGTTTTTTCATAGAATCCAATTAATTTCATTATTCTTTCACAGTTGGTATGAATGAAAGATTCAATTTAGATTTTCTTTTTCCTGATTATTCACTGGGTTGCAACAACTTTTCTGATGAATATTTTCTACGTAATCCTACATTTTGATAATTTTTACTTTTCTATTAAATATATACCGCCGACATTTTCATTCATTTATTTGTAACTTGTATTTTTATTGTTTCTCGATGTAACTTTTTTCAATTTCACATAAAATATTTATTATATTATTATTATTAATAATTTCACAGAATTTAGCGAATTCTGGAACATTCCCTCATATACTTTTTATTTTACAAAAAATATACATTATTTCTGTTAGAATTTCACAATTCTTTCAACCGTATGGTAATAAAATTACTGTTGAAATATTTTTTAAAAATATTTACTTTTCATTTCACGTAGAGGAGGAATGAATTAATGGTTCAAGTATTCCAAAGAATTGCATGTGTGGACAGGTCTGAACCTCGGCTTGGAAATTCGGTAAGTCGGGCCGTGAAACGGGGGCTGTTTGACATAAGTAAGGAGCGAAAGTAACACAGAGCGTGCGAACGCAAATAGTGGCACTCGGGGAAAGAACGGCAACTAGACATATATAGGTAAGGCGCGCGCGGATGCCTGGCGTATAGGTACTCACTCGCGCGTACGAAAGGCGTCGGAGGCGCAATTAAGATAATTAATGTAATACCGCAACTGAGCTACCGGGTTTGCATAAATTTTCCCCGTTCGCGGGAGTTGAGTTATTGCCTAGCTCGCAGTACAATCCCCTGCCATAAATGCACCAATTCTTTACATAAACAAACGTTTGTCCAGAAATTCCACATGAATTTTGTGTTCTGAATGGCATAGAGGTTTAAATGAAAATCGTCTCGATTGGAAAGGAAATCATTTTTTTGTACTGGCAGAAAATCAATAATTTTAGGGAGAACGACAAGTCGATAAATTTATGGTTCTTTCTTTACACAGTGTTTGAGTCACTTTCTGATTCTTATCAAGTATTTTTGTAGTATATTGATATTGAAGTTTGGAAAAAGTAAGAAGACCCTTGTAAAAAATTATGGTGCCTCAAATTTCACTTCTCCTGTTTGTTTGAAATTTGATTTTATGCAGTTTTGACGACATTTTAAATCCTAGAGATTTGGAATATCAAGGTAATTGTTAAGGGCACTCACTTTTGAGAAAAATAGGTTTAGAATACCAGAAACGGGTATTTAGAAAAAAAAAACCTCACTCAAGTAATTTTCTTTTGGGGGAAAAGTTTATTTTTTTTTTCAAGTTATTTTAAGCTCATTTTTTCTAAAAGTGAGTGTCCTTAACAATTACCAAATGTCAATTAGATGTTTTATGTCAATCATATAGATTGATTACCATAATATAATGGTAATATTTCCTTCTTTATGGTGTGTTTTTTTCCATACTTTGCATAAAAAAATATAAAATCATATTACGTATGGAAAATTTTCCAGAAGTTGTCGAAGAATTTTTCCCATACTTTGGACTACCATAATTTTATACTGTTTTTCCTATTGCTATTGATTACCTTTTTCATACTTTTTGTAGAATAGTATAACATCATACTTTGTATGGAAAAATTTCCTGACCCTTGGAAAAAGATTGAAAATTTCTCATATCTTTATGTGTATATTTTCCATACTTCGTATGGGAAATTTCGTACCATACTTCATACGGAAGATATACCATAATTTACCAAAAACATTTTCCCTTATTCAGGATTACTACAATGTTATGGTAATTTTTCCTTCTCTGTGTGGTACTTTTTCCATACTTTGGAGAGAAAAGTATACTATCATAAAACGTATGGAATAATTTTCACAAGCTGTGGAAGAACTTTTGCCATTATTTAGATTACCATAATTTTATAGTCTTAAAACTAATAAATGACTTTAAATAATTAAAAGAATTAATAACTTCGTACTCATGAAGTATAGTTGAATAATAGTTGTTTGTAGTGCTTGAAAGTAAATTTACTTCTTCGAGTGTTTGGAGACCAGCTGATATTCAAATTTTGAAAATTCCCACGCTTTTCCAAACACTCACCAGATGGCTGTTGGATTTTTTTCTCATATTCCAAGTTTTGTTTAGAATGGTTAACTTTGAGAAACGTCACTGAGCAGGGCCTCGGAACTTTGAATCTCGAGGGGCAACCCCCACCGTCACTCGCTCTCACAATTTCAACTCCAAGAGAGTGAGAGAGAATGATACTGGACAATGGTGGGGGCTGCCCCTCGAGATTCAAAGTTCCGAGGCCTGTGACTGAGAAGTTCAAGATCATACTTCACAGGATCATTTCTATAGTGAATCTTTCATTACTCTCGCCACAAAGTCAGAGTTGATGCAATAACGATGATGAGGAACAATATCCCATATCCAGAGTGGAAAAAGAATCTGGAGTTTAGAGGATATTTCGATAATCATTTATAAGAAAAATCTCATACAGGGTAATGGTAAAAAATTTCCAATACTTTTATGGAAAGTTTCCATAAAACATATCAATATATAGGAGAATTTTACTATCGCACAAGGGAAATCGCAGTAGCTTCTTATGGGCAAAATCCCATACAGTATATGGGTTAAGAACTTCCAATACTTTGATGGAAAATTTCCATACCAATATATAGGGCAATTTTACTATCGCACATGGGAAATCGCAATAACTACTCATAGGAAAAATCCCATACAGTATATGGATTAATAACTTCCAATACTTTTATGGAAAATTTCCATACCTACATATGGAAGAATTCCATTTCGCACATGAGGGATTCCATTAGCTACTTATGGGCAAAATCCCATACAGTATATGGATTAATAACTTCCAATACTTTTATGGAAAATTTCCATACCAATATGTAGGGCAATTTTACTATCGCACATGGGAAATCGCAATAGCTACTTATGGGCAAAATCCTATATAGTATATGGGTCAAGAACTTCTAATACTTTGATGGAAAATGTCCATACCTATACATGGGAGAATTCCGTTTCGCACATGGGAAATCGCATTAGCTACTTATGGGCAAAATCCCATACAGCATATGGGTTAAGGACTTCCAATACTTTGATGGGAAAGTTGCCGAATTTCTTATAACAGTGTAGATCCAGTCTCTAGATTGGTACTTTCTGTCCCCCAAAAGCCTACAGGATTTGACGATGTCGAATCGTGTTTTGCTAAACGTGCCCATCGATAGAGGAACGTGTCGCCCGTGCAGTGGAAGCTTTGGTACGTGACGTGGCGTCGATTTCGTAATGAATTCAGCGACAATAGCGAAGAAGCAGTTATGCGAAAATCCCGTGCTGTCGACTGCAGGCTATTGATTTCGCACAGGAGAGCACGCATGAGGAAAACGGGGTGAGCGAGCGCGGTGTTTCGCACTGGGGCGAGTTAGCACCGTTAGCATCGCGCGTGTCTGAGCTGTTCTGCGTTGTCGGTGCGCCGATCACATTACACAGGGTATTAGAGATTATAGGTAAGCCTCTCATGAGTGTCGAGCCCGGCTTTGCCAACGACTTACAAGAAAGTTTACGCTCGCCACCGACTCGTTGTTCATACTCTCGACCCGAGCCTCTTTTGCCTCTTTTCGAATCAGGATCGTCGATGTCGATTTCATTTCATTCATTTCCTCTAAGACCCAATTAATATATACCTGAAGTGTCAAACGTTTAAAATTAAACGAAAAGAGAAATCGAATTAATTTTTTATCTCTCGTCATGTGGAGAATTGTGTGAAATATTGTTTTGGTGGGTAGAAAGTTAACTGTTTATACCAAAAAGTCGTCAAAAACATCAGCAACCTTTGTTTTTTTGAATAGTAGTCTTTTTCCATTTTCGTTTTATTTAAAACTTCATTTACATCAATTGTTCTTGTTTCATTACATCTATTGTATTCATAGTATAAGGATTTTTTTATACTACCAGGCATGTAGGCAGAAGGTGGTTTACACACCTCTCGAGATTGGAGAGAAGAAAACAGGGAAAATTGAATAAGTGCGAATAATCAAAAATGTACCTAATACTGAAATCTTGAGGAAATATCAAATAGTTTCATGTAAGTATACTCAAAGTGAAGAATATTCAGGATTGACAATTTTACTGATATTGAAATTATAATAATTATGTCTCTAGAAAAATTTGTTCATGAACGAAATTCTCATCATGTATAATGTTTGGTACGGACAACGTAGTAAAGCAAAATTTGAAAAAATGTTTTACTTCATGAAATTATACTATAGGAAAATTGATATTTACGAAAATCTTAGGAATATGGGAAAATTCGAACCCTGAAGCATTGAATTCTAGAAATTTATAATAGAAATTCAGAAAAGTTTCAGAAAATCTTTGAAATTCTGAAAATTCTGAAGAAATACTAAGAACTCAAGTAGATATTCTGTGAAAGAATTTTTTAAAACATCGGAAACAAATCATTAACTTTGAATTCTAGAGCACCAAGTTAAAAAAAAACTTGTTTATCAATCATCAATCTGTATAAATACTTGAAAATCATAAAAAAACGAAAAAACGCACAAAATCGTATAAATACTGGTGAAACGAAAATATAATAAATCTATAACTTATAACAAAAAATCTATGTAGGTATGATTTCATCGAAAATCTATACATTATTGAAAATAAAGTGTAATTTCAACTCTAAAACAATCGGATTCCACGAATATAGGTGATTATAAAAAATTTTTAAAAAATTTACACGATCTATAAGAATAAGAAAATGAAATTACCTTAAAATTCTATAGAATTACTGAAAATAGGCATAAATTTTAATTCTACAATATCAAATTCTAGAAATGGAGGTAGTTGTGGAGAATCTAAAAAAAAATGTACGCGATATGTAGAAATAAAAAGAAAAGGTACAAAATTTGTCTAATACTATCAAAATACAAAAGTAAAAGGAATTTATGAACACCGAAAATCGATATGCATCAAGTTTACTTGAAAATCTATAAAATTACTTAAAATGGGCAAAATTTTAATTCCACAATACAATATCAAATTCTAGATATGAGCATCCTTCTAGAAAATCTGAAAAAACACCAATATTCTCTAAAAATACAAGAAAAAGCTACAAAATTCAATGCATACTAAAAAAAATACGGTAATACTGGAAATCTATAAAACACAAAAAATATTTAAAAATGTAATTTTTCCGAAAATGTTAAAAAATACTGTAGATCGATTGAAATTTAGATTCTAGTATGTTGAATTCTATAAATATATAGATATACAAAAACACTAAAAATCGTGATATATACTAAAAAATTACCCAAATTTCGTAAATATTGAACAGAGACACGAGAGAAATACTGAAAATTACATTATGCTGGAAAAATATGTAAATATGGTTTTTTTAAATATTCATAAAACTTTGAGTTTTAGTGCATACAACTCTTAAGACCTTTATACATGAAGAATGTGATACAACGGAAAGTTCTTTCAATGGTTTAAATGCTATAAAAATTTGAGAAAAATGCAAAAAGTGTTGTAAATCTGTGTGAAAGATACTGTTTTCTTCAAAATTAATTGAGGTACTCAAGTTCGTTGAAGTTTTCAATTATATAGCATCAAATACGAAAAATATATTAAAATGCCAGAAAATATTACCAAATTTCATAAAAATATATACAATACGAAAATTCTTGTAGTTCATAAAATACTGAAATTCCTTTACATATACTTTTTTTCAAAAAGCTAGAAATATATTAAAATATTGTCAGAACTTTCATTTATAGAGTATCGAATTCTAGAAAATTATATAAAGATCCATCATGAATTTGAAGATCATTGGAGTATACATATTTATAATGAAACAAAAAAAAAATTATGAAAAATACCAAAACTAGTAGACAAAAAAATCTGAATCCCACTGACTTTCATTAAAAACAAAAATCGAATCCTTTCATATCAAATACGAACATAAAAAATGCACTTCTCCGGACCTCAAAAGATGTAAAACTTTAAAATCCTGAAATCCGAAAAATTGAAAAATTTTTATACTGCTCTTCAGCATACGATTCTCAAAATTTTTACTGAAAATTTACAGTTCTAGGACATTTAGGTCATGCAGAGTTTCTCCAGCTCGAATTTCCCTTTAGGAATGATGAACTTTCAGGGGTCGGACGACAAGATTTTGTGGCCTAGGCTGATTAGAATTCGGGTAGTTTAGACTCGAGATTTAGGTTGGGGTGGGTGGCTCGCAGGGGGAAAGAAAAAGGAGTGAAAAAAGGACGAGACTGGAACATGGCCAATCATTGGATTAGCATACTGATGCTCTGGGGTGGCGCTATCGTTAACACAGCTCCGAGGGGTGGAACGCGACTTTGAATTTTATATTAACGCTGGCGCGGACGTGCGCCTTGCATAACAACGACGCGTCTGCTCGGCACGAACCGCACGAAAATTCACGAAAATACCCAACATCTCGGCTCCCCAGAAATGTTTTTCTAACGCTATAAATAATTTGAAAATCCACAGCCTGAAAAACACCAATGAAAAAGAAAAATTTACTTTTTTCTACATGACATTAAAAAAAAGACAAAGGTGTGATCCCCAAGACTATTTATTTGGTGTTCATACACACCTAATACGAAAGAGAAGATGGAAAAATAAAATAAAAACTTCGGTGTTTAGCAACTTAAATTTCATCGGACATAGGAGCTGGCGGAGTTGCGGGTTCATTCGACGGAACGAACCGACCGTATCCGAAGATAGCCGATCGGGCGCTTTCGGACGTTTCCGACACAGCCGAAGGACTACGATCGGGCCCCCTCGGGTGCGGTCGGTTGGTTCCGTCGAATTAGTCCGCAACTCCGCCAGCTTTAAGTGCTCCTATGTCTAACCGGCAAATGGCGGACTACTAGCAGTCCATGTACTGTATGGTCTAAGATTAGAGGTCATTATTATTGTATGGCAATTCCTGGGAAATCCTACGTTTTCCAGGGTCGTGCATGAAATTCGTGGAATATCACGACCTTTGTGATTCTTTTCGATCCTTTATCCTCGAGCGCGGTAGTCGTTCGGCGAAGGGTGAAGCCGCAGATCCGAAGGGCTGATTATCATCCCAAGCCCTGGGGAAGTACAGAAACGATGATACTAAAAGCCGCTCGGATCCGGGGCTATAGAGCGGTCTTGTTTTTCAATTACTGTCTAATTAGGTGAGCTTATCGATGGAAGAATCGCTTTTTTTAGCCACCGGAATATACACGCGGGGGATTATCGCCAGATTTGCATACTTTGTGTTACGCGAGATTCTTTTGTGCCACCCCCTCCCACCCCCGACCTCGAGTGGCTTGTTTCAGGGAGAGCTTTCCCTCCCAGTCACTGACCTTTGCTCCTCTCCCTTTGATCGAAGTCGTGGCAAGTTTGAAAAAATTTTTTTCATAGTAAAATGAATGGTAATATTTATTGATCTATTATATTTATTGTAAAATTGATCCATATAGGTCGGGGGGGGGGTAGGCAGAAAAATTTTTGGGAGGGGTTTTCCTGAAAAATACTTTTCCTTCGGGATTTCATGATTTTTCTTTTTTGACAATATGGTTGTAGGAGAGTAATTTTAAAATATTCTACATTTTTGAATTTGGAAGTTATACAACTTTTGGAATCCAGAGTTGCACATTTTTCATGTTGGTAAATAATGGAATTCGATGTTTGTGATTTTCAATTAGTGACTGAGGTTTCAATTTTTTTATTCATACTTTTTATATTTATACCATATTAAGGATTATATGATATTGAGTAATATGGGTTTCTATGAAGCTTTTTAAAAGTTGATGCCACGTGAATTAAGCTTCTAACAAATTTAGATATTTTAAATGATTTTTGAGCAAGTGTGAACCACACAGATAAAACGTACATCATAAAGTTGTATTTTTTTCGTATGGTATATTATTCATCAAATTTTGTAGTTATTTCTGGTATTTTTATATATTTCTAATATTTCTATGTATCGCTCAATACTTCGATTATGTTTATAAATTGATGCTATAGTATTGAAACTTTCAACGGTTTGGAGAATTTGAATTGATTTTTCAGACGACAGTTTCTTTGACGAAGTTTTTCAATATTTTTACACTATAGTTTTTTGGTATTTCTAGAATTAAAAGTATTTTTACTTATGTTAATTGTATCAATTGAATCGGATGTATTTTTATTGCTTTCTATGTGTATGAAATTCTAGAATAATTTATAAAGTTATATATAATTATAGTATTATATGAATAATTATGCTCTAGGACTGAAAAATGTATTAATTTTTAAGACAATTATTTCTACAAGATTTTGAGGTTTTTAAAAATATCTAGTAAACTAGTAGGCTATTTAACTAATAAACAAGTAAGCTATAGTAAACTAGTGAAGTACTAAAATTCTAAAATGGTAAAATAGTAAACAAGTACAAAAGAAAAACCGTGTACTATCAAAAACGTCAACAAGTAAATTAGTTATTTAGTAAACTAGTGAACTTGTCCAATTTGTAATAGTAAACTGGTAAACTAGTAAGCTAGTAAACTAGTAAACCAGTAACCTCGTTAACACGTAAATTATTGAGCTAGTAAATAAGTAAGCAAGTAAACTAGCAAACTTATTTTTCACATTTTTCTAGTACAATATACAAAACCCTGGAGGATTTCTGAGTATTTTTATAGATTACTTTTATATCCGTAGATTTCTACAGAAATTAAAAAAACTCGATGCTTTGGAATGTGAATTTCGATCTATTATCAGTTATTTCAAGAATTAATGATAAAATCACATTCATCTAGATTCCCCATGTTTTACATCGTCATTCTTTTTTCGTCTTTTTAAGATATTTGAAAGATTTTGTTGCGTTTTCTAGCATTTTTATAGATTTACAGTATATTTAGAATTCAACGCTCTAGAATCCCAAAATAATCAAATCGTAGAGGCATTTGTCGAGATTTTTCAGAAAACAGTTTTTTCATAGAATTAAATTAGTTTCATAATTGTTTTAGAGTTTGTATGAATCGAAAGATTTTTAATACTTTTGTATCGATTTCATATAGATTTCTAAAATTTGATGATCTAAGATCTAAGTTTTGTCAATTTCTAGCTTTTTTGTAGATTTTTAGTTTTCTTGAATATTCACTGGGTTTCACCAATTTTTCCGATTCATATTTTCTACGTTATCCTACATTTTGACAATTTTTACTTTTTCATCAAATATATACTGTTAACGCTTTTATGCATTATTTTGTAACTCATATTTTTATTGTTTATCGATGTAACTTTTTAAATTTTTCCATGTTATATTGATTAATTTTATCAGAATTTCGGGAGGGGTTTGAACCCCTAAAACTTCCCTCTGCCTACGCGCCTGATATAAGTATTATATTTATCAACATTATATTTCAGTTTTCTATGAATATATTACGATATTATTTATACGCTACTTTATATAAACTACTATGTAATACAATGAAATATATAATAATATTTAACTATATTATAAGAATAATATTCCTACTTCCTATGTATGTTTTATTAATTATTTATAAATTTTCTTCTATCAATATTAATATTTTTCATTTTTGAAGATCATAAAAAAATTTATTCATTCCATTCCTTTTGTCACTCATATTCCATATAATCCATGTATTAAGTAGAGAAAAAAATTTATGAAATAGCGAAATCTGAATAAAATAGAACTATGAAATTCTACTAAATATTTGTTCAAAAGAAATTGTTCTGAGGTAAATATAAATTTATTACAATATTTATTTATCGCAAACATACACGGGGCAAGCCCTTATTTACAAAATATTAACAGATATACAGTGATAATGCGCTGAAGTAGTAAGATACATTGCAATATGATTATACAAAAAAAGATAAGGTACCTGAAGAGAGCCTGACTGTAAATATCATCACGCTCGCAGTATTACGAATACAGTGTTTCTGATATAATATAACCATAATCACGCACAGTACCAATCATAGTATCCACGACCAATAGACCACTATGATAAAAAAATAGTAATAATATTTTTTACTTCCATCATAAACATAGTATTTTTTTGAATGTTTTTTTCCATAAGAAGAATTACTTATTTTCATTGAAAACACACTGTTTATCAGAGTTGACAGAAGATTTTGGATGAGTGAAATATTCAAAAATACCCATGCAAAAATACATCAATCTTACCAATAATTGTAATTTTACAAAATAGTTAAAATGTTTCACAATTCATGAGATTTCTCAACGTTTTCTGAAATTGGATATTTTAATTGAAATTTGTATCACAATCTTTTGTGATGGAACTGTAAAATTATTTTTATTTTGGAGAACTTTGGGGATAAAAAAGAGTCTGTACGATATTTTCAGGGTTATTTGTAATTTAGGAAATTTAGTAGCAATTTCTGGAATGGTACGAATTCCTAAAAATTTTAATAATTCCTGACGATCTTTTCAATTTCAATGGCGTTTTAGGTTCTTAAACTTCAGGAACTTCAAACATAGGACCAGTGATTCAAAATATTCGAAAGTTCACAGCTTTTGTCGAACTTATTGAGATTTTTCGTAATTTTTAATAATTTTTTTTTATTTTTCACGTTTTTGTCAAAAAATGAATAGAAGCATTATAAAGCATTTATGAATTATCATAACAATCAACAATCAACACAATTCATAAACATTTTCTGAAATTTTACTTACATGAAAAATTTTTAGAACTGTTGTTGAACGATGTTGTTTAAGTTTTAAAAATTTCTATGAATTCAAACTGAGTTACAACTTTTCAAAACTTTTTTAATTTTATAGTAATGAGTCTTAATAATTTACATTTTTTGTAATCCTCAAATACTTTCGATGTTTTTGAGGTTTTTATTGAAAATTGAAAAATATAACCATGGTATGCGTATTTTAAATATATATGATAATAAACACAATTAACAAAATTCATAAATTTTTTATGATACATATTTTACGAATTCTAAGAATTACGAAGGATTATCGTCAACCATACAGTTTTCAACATTTTTTAATTCTCAAAAAATTTCTTAGTTTTAAAAATGATACGAATCATTAAAAACATTGCAAAATTATTATTATTCGTCCAACTGAGGAGGATTTTCCATCATTTATGATACTTTTATGTTTCTCGAATTCATATAAAAAATTTAAAAAAAAAATTCTTCTGCATATATTTCAATAAAACTTTACAAAGAACGTAATCAAACAAAATGAATTTTTTTTGAAACTTAACGAATTTTTAGAGTTTTTCAAAATTATTTTAAAATAGCATGTCTTTAAATTTTTAACAAATAGGGGATTACTTATTCTCATAATTTCCCGATCATAAAACATTTTTTTACTTATAAAATTTTTTTAAGTCTCGGAAGCATTACACACTATTTCAAATTTTTCGAAGCTGACAAAAATTTGTCTGAAACAATTAATTTATTATGATTTGCCATAAAATTGTACACCTTTGAGTTTTTTTTCATTTTCTTAAAAAGCAAAATAGCATTATAATGCATATTCTTAAGAAATATATCAATGAACACATTCTACAAAATTTATAAACGATTTCTAAAATTTTGCGAATTTTCGAATTTTCGACTATTTTTTACATTTTTGATAGTTTTCATTTTTCAAAATTTTGGCAATTCGGAACACAATATTAACTTTTAAAAATGTTCTAAAATAACATACATTTTTTTCCATCTTATGAGAATTTTATGTAATTCCTAAACACTTTTCAAGATTTTTAGAATTTCCGCAAAAAATATAAAAATATTATCATGCATTTTTCTGCGTAATACGAAAATGAATCTATCGAAAAAGTTTATAATTATTTTCTCTAATTCTACAAATTTTCAGAATTTCGAAGAATTATCAATCATCTTCAAATTTGTAATATTACGTATTTTATATCACAAAATTTCAAACATTATGCAAACTATTCAAAATTTGTTAAAATCTGTCTAAATTTCAAAAAATTTCGGGTTACTTTTCTACACTCGTCACGCTTTCCGGATTTTCTTTAAGATTTAAAAAAAAAAAAAACACAAATTTTCATGTTTTTTCCAGAAATATGAAAATCAACACAACCTTTAAAATTTATAATTAATTTTTAAAATTCTATGAACTTTCATGATTTCACAATAACATACGAAAAAACTTTTAAACATCAAATCTTTTTTTATTTCGCGTGTTTTCCAAGATTTGAACATGTAATTTTTTATAAAATTCTGACATTATTATAAATTTGTCTTGCTGATAAATATTATTTCTAATTCTCAAAATTTGTCAATTTTTTCAGATTATTGAAAAAGAGAAAAACATCACATGCGCGAATTTAGAAGAAATATGTATTGCCTAAATTCTAATGACCACCCACCCGAAAAATAGCTCTCCCCCGATATTCCGTTCATAATAATAGTATCGAAGTTCATAATAATCAAACATCGATGATAATCGATGTTTTAATCGATGCGACCGATTATTAATCGATGTTGTCGATTTTGCCGATTATTAATCGATGTTGTCGATTATAAATCGATGTTTTCGATTATTAATCGATGTTGTCGATGTTGCCAATAATTAATTAATTAATGTTTTAGTTGAGTTGCCGATTTTTTCAAAGAAAATCAAGTACATTGAAATTTTCATTTTTCCATATTATGTATTCATTTTAGCACTCGAATATATCGCTTAATAAAAAATTTTGACTTTAATAACAAATTTTTTATCAAAAATGCTTCAAATGTCTAGAATTTTTCGTAGTTATCGTACGATTGTTAAGAGAAATTTATTTATGGAATAATCTACGTCAATAAGTAATTTGAATGACGGTTGACGGTTACATTTTAAATTTAACGGTTTTTCCCTACATTGATGTTAACATCGAATGAAAATCGATTTTTAGTGAACACTACATAAAACCAAAACCTTTTTCTAGGCAAGGCGTCAACATCTTTCAAAAATTCTCCGAATTCCCTTGTTCCTAAGTTACAAATACAAATGGTCCATTTTTCCCGGATGTAAAATACCCCAAATGAATATTCGATATCTCTGTTTACCAACGAGATGGTCGTTTCCATGCAAAAGACAATATGATAGTGGGCAAAGCTCGAATTCTATGCATACTAAAAGCCAGAGGTCATCAAAATTCACTCCAGTTTTCAGCCGGGGTTCGATGAAACCGAATTGCTCCCCATCGGGGGAGTCAATTGCCCGGGGGTAGTCCAAACGTAAGCTCATAAAGCCGCAATATTGAATACAAATGGATACCTCTTACCGGATCTTTCCCGGGGTGCAAATGAGACCTTCGTTTAACCGGGGTTAAGGTCTGTTGAAGTTTCGACAGGGGACCGCGCTACCTCGCTTGGGGTTAGGCAATCATCGCCTTGTTTCACCGTGATTTATGCCTCCTCGACTACATATTTCATGGGCCACTATTCTCGGCCCCTTAAAATTTCGTCCATCAACGTATCGACATTTCGTTCCAATAGTTTCAGTCGGAAAAAAGGTCGACAGTTGAGGACCTTGGTGATAGAGACAGTGACTCCTCTTGCTTCCTATTTTATAGTTATAGTTCCCAGTAGACCAGTGAGCTCTCAATTTCCGATTTTAGGTAAGTAAAAAGTGAGCTCACGGCAGTTCATTTTTCTTTTTTTTTGAAGCGATACTCACTTTTTTTCTCGTTTCCCCGCCCCCGTGTCACGGAAACCTTTCGCGAAAGGATTGTTGTCGATTTTCAATTGAGTTATCTGAAACAAAGAAAAACAAACACACAAAATTAAACCTAAATTCTTTATTTGAAGTGTCGTAGCTTGACTCAAAGTGTGAGTGCCAAAATGAGACTGTAATCGCCCGATAGCCACCGTTTTTTCCCGACATTGGAACTGACGAAATTCATGACCCGAGACGTATTCATTCCCGTAATCGTCTATGGACTAATCTGGACCACCTCGTTATCGCATTTCTCTTAATTTCATTTCAGTGGCACAAAGCTCGAGCTTGTTGCCTTATCGGAATGGTCGCACGTTCAATTTCGAACGACGCGTCAGGCGTCATGTGCGTACGATCCCGCGGCAGATATAATCTATTTGGAGGCCGGGAGATAATTAAACGACCGACCATCTCCGATGTGAGGCCCTGCTAAAAAATCGCACAAAGCCGAGCTTTTACGATCAGAAATAATGACGTTCCAGGAACTCGTGGATTCTATGAAGTTGAGGTTTTATCTAAAATTACTGAAAATCTCGAGCAAACGTTTGTTTCTTTTTGAAAGAAAAGGTGAAAAAGTTCTTTTTGAATTTGCAAAAATGTATTACAGATAGTCAGAGTTGACGGTTCAAGAAAAGGGGCGTGGTTTATTTAGTTCCATGACGCTCCCGCGCCGAGAGCTGACGGTCAAACTGTCAACATCGATGAAGAACGATTTTTGAAAGTATTGATTTTTGTTCTTTTTTAGGGCCGAAAAAAGATAAGCTTGTCCTTGTTTGGTAGTGAAATTTTACTACAGCTTGCAAACACTGATGATGACTTTGATTTTGAATATTGAAGGAAGAGACAGAGAAAAGACCTTAAACAAATATTCCAGTTTTTGAAAAAAATTGTAGCTAATGGACAGAAGCTTCTGTTTGCATGTTTAAATCCGTTGCATTAATAGTTGAAGTTGATCGATTAAAAAAATTCACATGGCTAATTTAGTTATACGACGCTAACGCACCGAGCGCTGACGGTCAAACTGTCAACATCGATGAAGAACAATTTTTGAAGGTATTGATTTTCGTCCTTTTTTAAAGCTAAAAAAACATATGCTTGTCCTTGTTTAGTTGTGAAATTCTACAGCTTGAGAATGCTGATACTGACCTCGATTTTGGATTTTGAAGGAAGAGACAGAGAAAAGGCCTCAAACGAATGTTTTATTTCTTGAAAAAATTATAGAAAATGGACGGAAGCTTCTGTATGAATTTTTGAATGTGTTTTCAGCCAACTGATTAAAAAACAGCACGTGGCTAATTTTGTTCCATAACGCTACCACATCGAGCGCTGAAGGTTAAATTTTTAACATCGATGACGACCTGTAATTGAAAGTATCGATTTTGTTTTTTTTTTTTAGTTGTGAAATACCACAGCTTGAGAAAACTGAGAATGACGTTGATTTTAGATTTTGAAAGAAGAGACAAGGAAAAGACATCTAGCAAATATTTCACTTCTTGAAAAAATAATAGAAAATGGCCCTGAGCTTCTGTTAACGTTCGAAAAAACATGATATCAAAAATTTTAGTTGACTGATTAAGAAAAGGGGCGTGACTTATTTAGTTACATGACGCTACCGCACCGAGCGCTGACGGTTAAACTTTCAGCATCGATAGCGACCAGTATTTGCAAGCATAGATTTTCTTTTTTTTAGCCCTATACAAAATAGAATCTTGTCCTGGTATAGTAGTGCAATTTCACTACCGCTTGCGATCACTAATGACTTTGGTTTTGAATTTTGAGGGAGAAGATAGAAAAAAGTCCTCCAGCAAACTTTTGATTTTTCGAAGAAAAAAATAACAGGAATTTGACAGGAGCGTCTGTTTCAATTTGAAAAAACTGGTAAATTAACATATTAAGTTCGTCGATTAGAAAAAGGCGAGTGACTGACTTAGTTACACGACGCTACCGCACCGAGCGCTGACGGTCGAACTTTCAACATCGATAACTTCGTTGATTTTGAGTTTTAAGAAAAGTGACTGATGAAGTTTCGTTTCAGAATTTCATATAGAAGACAATAAAAGATTGCGCACGTTATTTTATAGCGTTTTTCAGAAAAAATCGTGATTGTTCGAATAAATTGGGAAAATGCTCCAATTTCGGAATGCAGAGTCAAGTTATTGTTAAATCATCTTAAAAAAATGAAATACCCCAGAAAAAGTGCGAAATGTCTAGATTGTTTTACTATACTATGACATTACGAATTCCAGATGCAAATATCTCACCTTTTCATTTTGGTATGCCGTGACCGCGATGAATTCCGTCTCTTTGAAAACGTAACTCCGAAACGTCGAGTAGGGAAGTTTCAATATATCGTTCGCCCTGACGAGATGAAACCTCGGCTGGTATTTGTGCATTGAATTCAATATCGTCTGCAAAAAAAAGGAGACGAGCATACATTGGGACAGACTGTTTTATGCTTGTGGCGATTCAGCAGAGGGACATCGTTACTAATTTTGAAAGGCGCAAGAAATGTGGTTTTGGAGCCCTACTAACGATAAATAAATTTTTATAATTATCGGAAAAAAAATTACATTGTACGAAAATAGATTTTCAGTAACAAAACAAAGTATTATATTTTTTGTAAACAGTTTTTCTACTACAGACATTTTTTTGATAACTTAGGTTATTGAGATTTCAAGTTGTTGACTTGAAAAATTTTTGAATAATTTTACTTCTTTCAACTGGCTCTAAAATCACAAACTTCTCGTGGTTTTAGAAGAAAAATTGTAATGTACGACAGATTTTTCAATTTCTCATTCATTGAATTTTTTCATTTTCTCCTTAGTCGCACAGTGTATTTTTCTTCGTTAATGTTAATAAAAAAAACTAGAACAGTGGCGCAGTGCTAATAACATTTTCACTAGTGATACTACATATGAAATTTTTAGAAATTATTTGCTACTACCCCACTGTAAAAGTTAATCAAACTCTTTCTATTTGGATTTAGGTTACAAGCAGGCGAAGGAATGTGTCCAGTTTGCAAAAAAAATTTTTTTATTAGTTTTCCATCTTAGAAAATAATAAAATGCATAATTTTCTGAACAGTGACGAATGAATAATACATTCTTGTATTATTTTTATTTGTCACGTGCCTGCACCTAATTACACAATCAAAATAGTAATATTATGAAATCTCTTCAAAACCCATGTTTTACAACTTTCATCAAAAATTTCCTGTTTAATTTTCACAGCTTTTTGTCGGTGGGTAAATATTGATACGATTCCCAGTTCAACTCTATTATTCAATCAAGTTCAACAATGACATTGCTTTTCTTTTCTCGTTTAGTTCGAATTCTTGTTTGCTCTCTTCGACTCGAGCTTCTAAAAAGCCGAGCTGAGAAATCGATTCGTTACAAGTTGAAAGTGAAGTAATTGAATCTTGCCATATGAAATTTTGTGTTTTCTTCGATTATCTCAAGAAATTTTCATTGCACGATGAAAATAGTAATAACCAAAGTTGTGAAGAATAAAATTTTCTTTATTTTTTATTAAGGCCATTTTTTTCAAAAATCATTATTTCTTGCCGAAATCGAGCAAAAACAGCGCCAAATTGTGACAAAGTCGTAGTTTTCTTAATTTTTCGGCCATTTGCTTTGAAAATCGCCAACGTCGTCTGCATAGCGAATAAACGACTATTTTCGTCTCACGTCAATACCCTTTGGGACTGTGAACCCGGGGGTAATGACGCGGTGGCAAGAATCAATGGCATTTTGATAGGGTTTGATAGGGGTTTGATAGGCTAATGACAAACGCCTAGATTAGTGTTATCGCCCCGGCTAATTATTCGCCTTTGTGGCGTGCCGACACGACGCCGATCGCCGGGTAATGGCGCTGAGACATTTTATTCGAGGGAGTGCAAAACGCTCGCCTCGTTTCGTTCCGATGAACGCAAATTATTCGCCCATTCGCGCCATAAAACGCGCGAGTCATATCAAAGCGACTTGTGATGTGCGAACGCCGAGCGAATCCGAACTGGCGCTCCTTGGGCATTATTGGGCAATTATTCCACAATCAGTTTGGGCATGATCCAGGGGCGTGAAAAATTCAGGGGTTTCGCAGACAGGGAGCGGGGGGGGGGGGGGATTCGAAAGAATAGAAGGGTATTTATTTGGATTTTCTGATTGTGAGCAAAGAGCTCTGGAATTTTTATGGGAATTTAGCGAAGAATTAGAAAAATGTATGGAATTTAATAAGCGGTGAGGAATACGAAGTATAAGACATCTTGAAATAGACGAGAAATGTTTGAAAAGAAAATTTTCTAGATAAATTATATGTTGACCTAGAATTCAAGGAATTTTTAAGCCTAGAGTGGAAAAGTTATGTAGGAATCTATGGAAGTATCAGAAAATTGCCCGAATTTTATGTTTCTTCAAGAAAGTAGGAAAAATAATGGAATAACAAAAATATTGTTCGATATTACAAATTGAAGAAAAATCTTTGGAAACATCAAAAATGTGTCAAAGTTTGACATTCAGAGAATCAAATTTTAAAATTAATTTTACTATTCATAAATATATTCGAAAGCAAGGAAAGTACTGCAGAAAATACTGTAGATGCAGAAAAATATGAGAAAGATTATATAGGACAGGAATCTCTAAAATAATGAAATTCTTTTTTAGAACATAGACGAGAATTGTTTTCTCAAAAATTTATAGAAATAACAAAAATGTATTAAAGTTTTATTACTGCAGCATTTAATTCTAAAAATATTCATAGTGATTTATCAAAGTACTGGAAAATTGAATAACACACAATAATACCGAAAGAAAAAGAAATAAAATAAATGTTTTTGAAATCCGTGAAATGCCCAAAATCTGTGAAAAATCATTTATTCAATTAGTGAAAATTGATTAAATTGAAATCCCTACAGTATCAAATTCTAGATATCTATCGGAAAACTTGAAAATCATACTAAATAATAATGAAATAGCCCAAAAAGTATAAAATACAAATAATACTAGAAATCGATAAAATACTGAGAATCTGTGCCAATATCATTTCTTGAAATAGCCATAAAATTGTTTGGGTATTTATTAAACCTTGATTAGTCAAGCCTCAAATATTTTAGATATGTTCATATCATATACATGAATTATTTCGACAAATTATAAATATATGTATATTTATGATGAAAATTTCATTCGAAAATTCGAAATTGAGAAAGGTACGAGAGCTTTTCTCAAAAATACTAAACTTGTACATACATTGATATTATCTCCTCGAAAATTTATGGAAATAACAAAAATCTTGAAAAATACCCATTTAAAATTATACAATTCTGAAAATCTGCATAAGGATCCATCCAAATACTTGATAATTCAATAAAATGTTTGAACACCTAAAAAGTACGAAATTGACAAAATATTTAAGTAATCAAAGAAATATAAGAACTAAATAAAAATTTGTGATTTTTTTTTTTTAAATACTAAAACTCTGTAAAATTGTAGATTTCTGAATGAAGATTACTAGATATCGACCATGTATGCTGGAATTTCATAAAATTTTTGATACTTATGGAGTCTAGAAAATTGTCTGTGATTAGGATAATGGTATTATAAAAAACTCAGCATACCGTACATCAATAAAAAATACATACATTTATGTATACCTATATCATTTTTCAAATGAATTCTAAAATAACTAAATACCTGCAAGACCTTGAATCCGAAAGCATCAAAATTCCAGACACCTAGTATAGAAATCCATAAAAACGTAAAAAAATCGTCTAAAATGTAAAAATACTGAAGAACTACGATCAATAGTAAAAGTATCTTTGATAATCATCAAAAATACTCAGAATTTGTGGAAATTTTAAATTCAAAGGTTTAACTTAAATGAAAATTCTATAGCTATCCACAAAAATTTTCGATTTGTTGCAAAGTACTAGCAAAATACTATTAAATTTAAAAAATGCTAAATTATCTGAAAAAATAAAGAGTAATAGGAATCTTGTGGATTTTGAAATTTATTATTGATATAATTTTTTGAAAATTTATAGATATAATAAAATTCCAGAACTCCCAATCCTAAAGCATTTAATTCTGAAAAACTGGATTAAGATCTTTTAAAATATTATAAACCTCAAAAAAATTTCTGAATTTCGAAAAAATTCGGATTCTTCAGTGAAAAATGTATTGAGAAACTGAAACACTCTGAAACTGTAGACTTCTGAAATTTTAGAAATGTTCAAAAATTTTCCGAACTGAAATTAAATATGTAAAACCGAAATTTCCAAAATTACAGTATTTTCATAAATTACCTAGAGATTCCTACTTAATTTAAATAATACTGAAAAATATTATAAAAACTATAAATACTTTTACTTCACAAAGGACTTAAAATCCATTTATGCATTGTTTCCTTTGAAAACTATAAAACTGTCATACATCTATAAAACCTTGAATTCCAAAACATCAAACTCCAGATATCTGTATAAAAATACATAAAAATGCCAACTGTAAAAATACTGAAAAAATACATAAGATACGAAAGTTGCTAGATATATACGGAATACCAGTTAACTTCGAAAAAACTGTTTCTTGAAAAATGTTTGAAAACACTAACAATTTGTTTATTTACAAATTTAAGACAATGAAAATTTTAAAACCTATTGAACTATCTACAAATATGCTAGAAATATACTTTAAAAAACTATTATAAAATTTGAATACAAAAAAAAACCTATTTATTACAAAAATTCTAAAACTACAAGCGTTTAAGAAAATACTTTTTAAAAGGGAAAACGGAGAATGAAATATATAATTAAAATGTATGCAGGAAGCATTTTTTAAAAAATATTTAAAAATACTATAAATTCATAAAACCTTGAATCTCATAGCATCCAATCCTATAAATCAGTGCAAAAAGTCCCAAAAAATGTGAGATATTCCTTCAAATATTATACATTATAAAAAAAACTAGGAGCTACTGAGTGTCATTAGAATTGAGATACATATTGTGATTTCTTATGAAAAGCCATACATTTTAAAAACATTTAAATTTGAATTGTTTATACATTTTATACATTTCTACGATGTTATAATGCTAGAATAAATATGTATCAAAAAATTGATAAATTTATTATTGATATATATTTATTATATTTTCGAATTCGATATTTTTAGAAAGCTCGACATGAAAAATATAGATAAAATTGTTTCGTATACAAATATAAATATTACTATAATTCCATTATTTAGCAATAGCTTGTGGGTGGATTATTATTTTTATTAAAATTTTTTTGTTTTACAAAAATTCAGACAGAAGGAATTTCACAAAACAAGTCTTGAGTATTCAACAGAATTCTGAATTATACACTATGTAAAAAATAAAAAGAAAAATAAAAAAACAGATTGACATATCTGAAAATTCGTCAAATTAATCAATAAAAATATTCCTCGAAATCCCCTGAATTTTCCTTCTTCGCGATCGTTAAAAATAAGGCATGCGTCTCATTTCTTCATTCTTCATTCCCACGCAATGTGTGTATTGAAAACGCTATTTTTCTTCCGTAAACTTTTTACAGTCCAGAATTATTTCCGCAAATTGCTGTCGTGTCCTTACATCGCGTGATCCGTTCGAGAAATGAGATTTACGTGCCTTGGAAGAGCTTCATGGGTGGCAAAAGTGAACGCGGAAAAATAGCTCCAGCAAAGAGAAAAAGTAAGAGAACCAAGGAGGTACTATATTAAATCTGCGGTCAGGAAAATCGGTAATGAAATTTACGTCTAACTTTTACAAGCCTACTGTAACTAATGAAATGACGGTTCGGATGATGCAAATTTTGTAGAGGTTTCATACTAATTTGACGTGTTTCAGAAAAACATGAGAAGTCGTGTGATTGTTCGTCCCGATTAGTCCCCTTGTTTTTAAAAATATAAATATATCATAACTCTTACTCAAAATGATAAATTTCATTAAAATATGAATATTACTTTATTGAATTCATGTTCCACAAAACATTTGGAAAAAAATATTCAATTTTTACCCTTCAAAATTGAAAAACAGATTAGGACGTCTTACAACTCGAAGTAATGTCCGTTTAGAATGTTTTTAATAGGTTTTTCAACTATTTTATATAGGAAATGTGTTACTACAGTATCACTATCGCAAAGTCTTTGTTCAGTATGTGACTATTCAACTTATTCCGAATGTTAAGTAGCAATGACCTTGACTGTTTAAAAAATTGCAAAATTAAAGGGATGGGACATTGTCTTAAGCCTGAAAGAGAAGATAATATCTAATTATAATATTTTAATTATAAATCAGTATTATAAAAAAAAATGTGCTTTTGTAACACTCAGTTACAGTTTGTTGTTTGAACAAATATATTTTACTATTTTAATGCAAAATATGCAATAGACGAATTGAAAAGCCATGAAAAGTATATGCGTTTTGCGGAACTGTGTTTTTGTAACAATCAATTCAAGTGCATTGTTTAAACAAATGGATTTTATATTTCTGATATAAAATATGCAAAAGACGGATGAAGAAACCATAAGAAGCATATGTGTTTTGAAAAAATGTGTTTTTTTAACAATAAGTTGAAGTTTATTGTTTCAATAAATTTCATTATTCTGATATGAAATATGAAACAGACGGATTTACAAACCATGAAAAAAATATACATCTTGCAAAAATGTGTTTTTGCAACAATTAGCTGAAAATTATTGTTTAAACAAATTAACTTTATTATTCTGATAAAAAGTATGAAATCGACGGATTTAGAAACAATATAAAGTATATGCATTTTGCAAAAATGTGTTTTTGCAACAATAAGTAAAATTTCATCGTTTAAACAAGTTAATTTTATTATTCTGATACAAAATATGAAATAGACGGATAAAGAAACCATGAAAAACATATACATCTTGCAAAAATGTGTTTTTGCAACCATAAGTAAAATTTCATTGTTTAAATAAGTTAATTTTATTATCCTGATACAAAATATGAAATAGACGGATAAAGAAACCATGAAAAATATATGCTTCTTGCATAAATGTGTTTTTGCAACAATTAGCTGAAAATTATTGTTTAAACAAATTAATTTTATTGTTCTGATGAAAAATATGAAATGGACGGATGAAGAAACCATGAAAAGCATATGCTTCTTGCAAAAATGTATTTTTGCAACAATGAGTGAAATTTCATTCTTTAAATAAATTGATGAATTTTATTAATCACAGAAAAGTATGCCATGCGCGAAAGAATCTTACGAATAATATATTTTATTATAATATACAAATTGTTAATGACAGTAATATAAATAATAATGATTCAAACCTTTTTATTATTAACGACCCCAAAAATCATTATAAACAATATTATCAAGACTGAATGATAGATACATGAAAATGTTTATGTCAGAAATAATTTTAAAGACGGTAAGTAATATTTTTTATAAATACAAACTTTGCAGCCTTCTTTCGAAAACTTCAACGATCACTGTGTAAATTATTTACTGTAGTAAACAATTTGTTTTTTGAAATCCACAAAATCATGTTTTTCCATGCGAGTGCAAGAAAAATCATTCTTATTGCACCTGAATTTTGAATGAACAAAAATATTTTAATTTGGCACAATTTTTGTCTTTCTTGCTTTAAATAAAAAACTTATACATCATTTTGTTAATAATTTCAAAAATGATGAGTGTAACGTTATTATCTTGTAACGAAACCTTAAAAATATTAAAAGTATGAGATTGTAACACGTGCAACATGTTTCCCTGCCATCATTTTCTTTCTTCAGTGAAGGAAAATTGACATCAAGTTTTCTCGAAACAGTGATTTTTGAGTTACGATGAAGTGTTTCAACTCTGCCAGATAGATCGTTTCGTAGTCCCGAGGGATAGAATACTTATTGCGGCTCGGTGAAAGTTGAAATACTGTCGGAGCGCCCTCACGAGATAGAATAGACTTGCAGGGCCCAAGTGAATAAATTTCGTAATAATTCAATTAAAATACAAAAGTTCGATGAAAGGGCACGTAGGTGGCGTAAAAATGGTGGAAATGCGTGACGAAGTAGTGAGTAAACGAGGTAGGTACGTGAAATGAAAGGTCAAAATGCAGTCGAAGATGGGACCGTGGCTCGCACGCGGAGCCATGGGATGCTGCGGCGGCGTATCGTGCCGCGTGAACCGAGAGCGCTGATAAGGAACGGGAAAAAGGAGAGATTCGAGGCCGGAGCGTGGAGCGGCCAGGGCACACAGAAGCCGACGCGGCTAATGACTCTGTCCGAAGTAATCTCCGGGTGTTATCTGTCCGGCTACCTGGGGCCCACCTACTTCGAATCACGAGCCCGAGGTGCTTTACGAGCGATCGGCGTTTTCGTTGTTGCGCCAAGTCCCCCCATAGGCGCCGGCGTCTAACGGTCGCCGAATTTCCAATCGCGCCGGCAATGCCTTCCACGAGACATTACACTTGTTTACATTTTGAAAATGTCACGAGGGAAGAAAGGGGTTTTTAGAGAGTGCTTCGAAGTCGACGAGTACGAGAGTGACTGTCATTTTGATGTTTTAGAGAAGCGTTTTCTGAATATTGGCAAGAAACAGGGTTTTGAGACCTTTTTTGGTAATTGTAAGAAATATAAAGAAGGATCGGTTCAATTAAGGTGAAATTTGTGTTGTTTGGAAGGTGGACTTGTTAGCTATACGAGGATATACTGTTTTCGGGAATCTGAATGGAAGTTTTTGAGTTATGAGTGTTTAAAGTCGAAGTAAAGCGTATTTTTTGGGAAATAATCATTTTTTTTTACTTTCGGCACCTATAATGCACATACGATCATTTTGATAAACATAAACAGTATGTTACGGTAAAATTCAGAAGTAAAACTTTCAAGTTATATATATTTTATGTTTGCAGAATCGATCTTTTTGGATATTTAAGGAATGAAAAAAAATTCTGTAAAACATGCTTTTTTCACCCAATACTTTGAAAACGCTTCTGTAATACAATACAATGACAGTAGTTTTCGTACTCAGCGACCCGAAATTGGTCAAAATTATTGTTGATTTCCAGGGTAGTCCCAATTGTAGAAAAATATTGCTAACTAGTGTAATTATTCATTTCCATGTATCGATAAATAATAATTCTGGCAACATAAAATCTTGGGGAGAAACCGCCAGTTATAGCTTTTATTTTTTCAAACACGTAAATAAGTTTTCATATCAAATTACAATATTGATTTTTTTTCCTTACATTACTCAATATCTATACTCCCTTAGACTAAATTCGTAGAAAATGGTTGATAAGAAGCAAAAAATTACAAATTATTAGCACACTGTCTTTATTTCTCTGTTCTATTGTACACTCATAAATCAGTGACATATAACTAATAAATTAGTAAATTTTTACTACTAATTAGTAATTTTCCACTGATTGTCATAGTTGTTTCCTTACTAATTATTTAATCAGAAAATCTTTCAGAAGTGACCTTGAAAATCAATAATTATTAATGAAAAACGACTGTTTGTAGGTAAAAACTGACTAATCAATTATAAAATAAGTTGCCACTGAAGATTTTAGTAATTTTAAACTCGTTAAACCTTTGTCAGTATTTTTATTATTTGTGTTATTTAAAGAATCATTTCATACTTGATTTGATTATATATCATTAGAGATTTCAAGGTTTTACAGATTTTAGAGTAATTTCATAGATTTTCGAGGAAATTTTATGTTCGGCGCTTGTATTTCGAAGATTTTTAGTATTTTTTACTGTCTATCAATTTTCTTGCTTATTTCAGTTTTTTATAGATTTGAAGCCGCTTAGTTGTTTTCAGTAAAAATGATAAGAAGTCGAAGTCATTATTTAAATTTAGTGTTTTGATAGTGAGAATCATGAAAAAGAGAAATTGTGTTTCATTGTGAATGAAAAATAATAATGAACTTACATTTCGATTTTTGAAAAATATTTTATTTTATTCAATAAAATACATCTATTCTTAGATTAAATAATTCTATTACCTACATATTTCTAGAATTTTGTTCCCGTATAATTTTTTCGAATTTTAATTTGTAAATTGAATTTAGTGATCAAAATGTTTAAACGATTTTTAAACAAAACTGTATTTAATTTTGAATCAAAAATAAAAATGAATTTTCTATGTGTTTTTTGAGAAAATATTTTATTCAATCAGATGACAAATTTATTCAAAAATTAAGTAATTCTATTACATATGTCTAGAGTTTTATTTTAGGGAAAATTTTAGGAATTCGAATTCCGTAAAATTTATTAAAACGGTCTACTAAACCTTTTTAGATTCCTAGTATTATAATGAATCTTCTCGGAATAAACAATATTTTGATGGATATCTGGTATTTCAAAGATTTACAGTAATTTTAGTATTTTTTTCAACGTATTTCTAAAGTTTGCAGAATTTTCAGGGTTTTTTCATAGATTCCTGTTCATATGAATAGCTGAAATTCAGTTCCTTGGGATTCAAGATTTTATGAATTTTCAATGATTCTTAGGTTTTTGAACAATTGAATTTTTATATTCTCCAAAAATATGATTGGTTCGCAGTGTTTCTACCTTTTTTTCATATCCATTTATTTATTTAATTTTCTAAGATTTTTCAGCTTTATTATAAAGAATGTCTGTTATTTCTTCAAATTTCTATATATTCCCAGAATTTTTCGATGAATTTTCAAGAAAAATATCTCAATTTCTGGAATTTTCTGGAAATTTCAATTGTTTAAAAACAATTTTTGAACGAAAAAAATTGTTTCGATTTATTTGATTTGTCTGAATTTGAGTTAGAATAGGAATCGTCAAAAAATTTTCTAATGCTGATCGTATATTCAGTAGCTTTTACTGAAAAAAAGTTCACGCTTTTAAATTAGCAATTTTTCTACTGCGACCATTTGAAATTTTGCACATTAACAGAAGATATTTAAAGTTCACACGCTGAATTTTTTCATGATGATATTAGTGTACCTGAAAACTTCAGTTTTTACCTCAACTTTTTATACAGCAGCTAAAAATTTCTACTCAATACTAATCAGTAGAGTGTTTTCCCTTATTTAATAAAAAATGTTATAGTACGAACTTGGAACATAAATAATAGAAATTTCAAATAACCAATTTATAATTCTCTTTAAACAAATATAATATTCTGTGCAAGATGACTGTACCAATTTGCGTCCGAGTAAGGGTTACAGCCAGACCATGGATTGATATATCAGTGAAATATAATCTGATGGAGTAAAAACTGTATACTTTTGCTCGAAAAAATTTTTTTACATAAAAAGTGTTTCTATTAATAATTACCTCACATTAGATCAATGAATTAGAAATATATAACAAGGTCTCATTGTACCTTTTTGCATCCACTCAATCAGTTTTGGAACATATTTGCGTCCATTGGTTGGCCCATTTACGTTGTCCACTAATACATCGAATCTTTATAAAATTCAAAACAAGCCTGCATTTATAATTCAATAATGACGAATAATATTTCTTACACAATTTGAGTAAATTGTGATCATAAATACGCTTGTAATATAAGCATATTTAGACGCAAACTCGTACACTTACCTCACTAATGTAGTTGAATTCCAAAATCTAAATATAAGATGATGATTTATATTCAAATATTGTGACAGTAGATACCTCATATGCTGTTTATAATTTCCATAACTCAATATGTACAATTGAAATAAACAAAATAAGTGTTTGTATCTCCACGAAAACTTGGACTTTTTGAAGTCGAGAGGGTAAAGATCGGAGGGAAAAGTAAGAGTGGCAGCTGGTCCCGTGCAATCCGCCCTTGCACGGGGCTTTTTCCACCCTTTTGGTGCAGGGTGGGTCATGCGACCTGCACGTTCTTTGAGCCCCGCTTTGGTAGGAGCAGAAAAATCCACCCCCTTCAAAGCCGGTCGATACCGGGATGAAGGCAGCGACCGCCGGCCTTTTTTCTCACCCCCCATCTTTTTCTCGCGACTTGCTGAAGCTGGAAAAACTACCTTTCCTGCCCATCACAAATAAAAATATATTACAAGATGCCAGAGACATGAATGTCAATTTTCCAATGAATTCGTTGCGCTCTTCTAAGAAAATTATATTTATGAACAAAAAAAATCGATTGAATTTATTGTTTCACTTTTTTGCATGTGCTACTGATTTTCTGAAGAAGATACTCAGATTCGAGAATAATTACACCCTATCATGTATGAAAAACATCATTAGAGGAAGTTATAACATTTTCCTGAAGTTCACATTTTCTTTACGTGTATTTATACAGGGTGTACCAAAATCCCCGTACCAAAAGAAAACCCAATATTCCTTTTTGAATTTTGAATCTAAAAGTCCTTTACCACTTTTTACGAAACTCAAAATTGAAAAAGTTATTTAAGTTTCAAATTTAAACAATAAATGGGTTCTCTCAACAAGTGGGCATAAAATTCACCGACCAAACTTTACCCAAATTTTTTTCATATTTTTTAGAGTCGAAAAGTCCTTTGCCACTTTTGACAAAACTCAAAATCAAAAAAGATATTCGAGTTTGAAATCTAAGAAATTTGATTGGTCAAAACTTCTAGCTCGCACATTTTTTTCAATTTTGAGTTTTGATAAAAGTGGCAAAGGACTTTTCGACTCTAAAAAATATGAAAAAAATTTGGGTAAAGTTTGGTTCATGGATTTTATCCCCACTTGTCGAGAGAGCGCATTTATTGTTTAAACTTTTGGATTGAATAACTTTCTCCATTTTGAATTTTTTGAAAAGTGGTATAGGATTTTTCGATACAAAATTCAAAAAGGTATATTGGGTTTTCTTTTGGTACGGGGATTTTGGTACACCCTGTATATAAGAATTTAGTATATATATTATTATTGAATGTTATATATTATATAACATATTTTATCTATAATATTTATTGTACAGGGGCGTAGGCAGAAAAAATTTTCTGGGGGTGTTTTTCGAAAAAATATATTTCCTTCGGGATGTCAATTTTTTGGATTGCAGGATTCAAAATTATACAACTCTTGAAGTCCGGAGTAGTGCATTATTCATGTTTGTAGAATAGGATTCGATTTTCGTGATTTACATGCAAGTCACTGAGGTTCAGATTTATTTTTCTGATAATTTTCGTATTTTTTATACCTTTTTTTGTACTTTTATAAACGCAAATTTGAAGGATTATCAAAGAGATGATAAAAATTTTTATATAGCTTTCTAAAACTCGATACTCTGGAGAAGGAAGTCCTGAAAAATTTTCAATGTATTTTCAGATTGTTTAAAAAATTATACTAAAAAAATTATTAGTATTTTATTGATTTCCAGAATTTTTGGATTATATGTGTTTCGTACATAAGATATTTTTAAAGAATTGTGTAACGTTATCGGGCATTTTTAATTTTTACAAATTCTTAAGATTTGATAGGATTGTATTGCAAATTACAGCGATCTTGAGTATTTTAAATACTTTTCTAAAAACAGTGCCTCTCACTAAAATTTTCAATACTTTTTTGGAATTTTTTCATATTTTTGTTCTTATCAAACCATTTGGAGAAGATTATACTATGTTTATGAATTTCTTTATAGATTTGTAATGCTATGCTCTAGAACTCAAAGTTTTATAAATTTTTCAGAAAAACATTTTTACATACTGTTTGGGTATTTAATGATTTCCAGTATCACTTGCGTTTTCAATATATTGATATTAGTATATGGGTATGTTAAGTAAATAAATCTTATCGATTCATCAGTAAAAGTATCATAATTTATTTCATATCCAAAGATTTGTTTCTTGCGTTTCTTTTTATTATTCATGGAACCTGGAATATTTTTCAGTATATTCTACGATTTCTGTTAATTTCGTATATTGTTTTTCGTATTCCTGTATTTTTTTAGTATTCATAGAATTTTGTAGCTTTTTCTTGTATTTTTAGAAATTGTGGGTGTTTTCTTTAGATTTTCTAGAAGTATGTAGATGTAGATTTCTCGAATTCGATATGTTAGAATTCAAATTTTAGATATATGTAGTTTGGGGAAACTACATATATCGATTTTCAGTGTTTATAGATTTCTTGTACTTCAGTACTTATACTTCAGTATTCCTTGCATTTTCATAGATCATGTGTAATTCTTTAGATTTTGAAAAAGTACCTACGTTTCAAGCATTCGAGTTTGCAGAATTCGAATTTAAACCGATTTTCAATAATTTAATATATTTTTGGGAAAATAACACCATCATAGAATTTATGTGAGATCTGAATTTCTTAGAGTATTTTTATTTTGATAGCATTTGTACGATTCGATACTTTTTTTTTAAATAGATTCCTAGTATTCATTCAGATTTATAAGTATGTAAGTTTTTTTTAAATTTTATGATACAGAATTTCAAGTTGATTTTTTTTCAGATTTTTTAGAAAACAATACTTTGACAAAATACTTACTTTAATTATTAGTATTTCTTCAGAGTTTGTAGAACTTGAAAGATATTCTGGTATTTTCCCAGATTTCTACTCACCAAACATTTATGATTAGAATTTTGTTCGAAAAAAATTCTTTTTTTGCTAAAATCATTATTATACTTGTGTTTTAACAATTGAGAGTCATGAATATTGTTAACTTTGAGTACTTACATGAAACCATTTGTTATTTTCTCAAGATTTCAGTGGGTGCTTTTATAATGATTTCTACCTATTTCATTTTCCTGTATAATTCTTCATAATTTTTCTCATTTATTTTCATAATTTTTATTATTTTTACATGGCATATCAATTTAATTCCGATTTCAAGAGGGGTTTGTACCCCCCCCCCCCCTGCCTACGCGCCTGATATATATTATGTACTATATATTATATATATCTTTTTATATATATCATATATTTTTATATACATTATTTTCTTTATATCTATAGACCATAACATTACTATATCAATAATTGATATTGGCTCCTAGAGACCTTTATTTTCAATATTGAATAACTCCAAACGTAAAATTTTTGTAATACGGATCATTATTTATTTCACCATCACTTTTTTGTCTACTCTTAAAAAAATTGGCTGAATAAAACGCTACGTGAGCGCGCATCGTAGGTGAAAAGGAAGAAAACTCTGAAAGGAAATCAGGCACTTGCATAGTTGGCCATGTAAAAGGTCCTCTCGTGGAGAAACTCTTTGAGGCATATATTTTCCCGAGGAAATATGCTCGTGAGGGGAAGTGTGAAATTGATGCGAAATTCGGCGACGCGTCAAAAGGAATCCTTCGGAATACTCGAGGGGTTTACAGAGGGTGGGTATAGGTAAATACAGTTGGAAAAAAAGGCAGGGACGAGAAGGAAAGGCGGCGAAGTTTATCGACAGGTAGTGACACTTTTATGAAATCTTCGCCTTGAATGTTTTCAGATGAGAATTCATTGCCATATAGCACAGTTAAAATCTGATAATGAGTTGCCAACATAAATCTTATCTCTCATGCGTATTTTCATTTTGGGTGTAATGAGCAAGCATTTTCTTCAATCCTGTTGTAGAATTACCTGAATGTGATAAGTCAACATATTGGTTTTTCCAGTATGGAAATATACATATTTATATAATGTAAAAATTAAAAATGTATCATTGTAGGTACTTGGTATATGAATATATTCATTGGAGATATATCTCGATGTCCCTGGTATACGCATATATTTAAGTAATATGTATAAAAAATATAGGTTATTGCATGCAAAATATATAATAATTATAATTTTTTATATGGTTTATGTATAATTAATTTTGGATGCAATAATCGGGAGTTAAATTACAGCCTATTGCATAAATACAATATGAAAAAAAAATCTTACTAGTATTTCCGGTATTGAAATATATTCCAAAAAATTAATATATCAGTTTATTCTTTACATGAATATATTTTTATTGGAAATATATTGTTGAAATTGGTATGTGCACACATTTATGCAATGTACAATGTACATGAAAATACCTCTCGTATTGCGTGCAATATGCGCAATAATTATAATGGTTCATGTCATTTATTTGTAATAAAGTTCAGACGTTATATTCAACAATAATCATACACCGGATCGCATGACAGAATTATTAGAATAAATAACCATTTCAATATTCTCAGCAAGGAAAAACAATAATTTTTGAGCATGAATATATCATTGAACTTGGTATATGTATACTTTCATATTATGAGTATAAAATATATCTTGTATTGCAAGCAATATACATATGTTAATAATTAAAATAATTTCATACTATCTATATTACAAGAAGTTTTTAATAAATATTCAAGTATTATTTTTCAGACTTTTGTATCAATTTATGTAATAGTAATAGCAATAATCATATAAATATTCTCAGTATAGGAATATATTTTCATATTTTGAATATATCATATTTTAATATGTATATAAATATTTTTGTGTTTGAAATATATCGATATAATTGGTATGTGCATACATTTGTGTAATGAAAATGTATATATCTATATGTATTATGTAATAAATATCTGTATATATTTTAAGTATATATTATATTGAACATTAATCTTACACCTTACTGTATAAAGCTATTAATAGAGTAAATAATCATAACAATATTCTCAAAAAATAAAGACAATTTTCTGTGATGAAAATATATCAATAAATTTGCTGTATAAATTAATATATTCATCTAAAATATATTGATGTTTTTGGTTTATGCATTGAATTCATATAATGAATATAAAAAAAATATGTAGGATTGCATACAGTAAATGTGATGAGTATAATAATTTGTCATATCATCTATATATGTATAACAAATTTTTGTTGAAGTAATCACGTATCATTTTACAGCCTCTTGGATGAATATAATAATAAAGCAAATAATCACACACATTCTCAAAATTTTCATCTTGTAAATATATAATTGTAAATAATCTGCACATTTAGAAAATTATTATGAAACACCTCTAGTATTGCATGCGATATATGTTACAATGATTATAATTTTGCCGACTGTCTATAGATTACCGTTTTTTGAACTTTACAGCCTGTTGCATGTATAATATTTATTTTTCATATAAATAATCGTAATAATAATCACATACTGTGAATATATTTTCCTATTAGAAATATATTTTTACAATTCGTTTATGCATGAATTCATAGAATAAAAATAAAATGTCTCCAATGGTGCTTGCATCATGTGTAATTGTTATAATAATTTTGCATACCATTTACGTACAATAAACTTTAAATGGTAAAATTACCAATAATCTCACACCTTGTTGTTCATAAACATTTGTAGAATCGATAATCATAGAATATTCTCAGTATAGAAATGCATTTTCATATTATAAATGTATCATTATATTCCGTACATGAATATATTTATACGAGAAATATATCGATATAATTGGTCCATGCATACATTTATGATATATATAATGAATTCTAAAATTGATCTAGTATTGCATGCAAGATATGTAATAATGATAATCATTCTAATATCATTGATGTGTAATAAATTTTGAACCTAACACTCAAGAATAATCACACACCGTGTCGTATATATACATTCGTAGAATGAGAATTAATATCGATATTCTCAGTATAGAAATATATCATTAAATTTATGTATATCACTATATAAAAATTTTATTTTACAAATATGTCGATTCATGAATATGTTTATATGAGAAATATATCGATGTTTTTGGAAAATGCGCACATTCATGTAATATATGGAAAATATACTTGGTATTGCATAAAATATGTGTAATGATTCCAATAATGAGTAGTACGATTTATATGAGATATTCCTTCAGAGATACAACCAACCACTTCCACGTTATTTTAATACGTTATTTTCAATCTCATTATTCTTTTTTGAATTAATGTATTATACATTGACGGAAAATATTGATATATTCACTAAGTGTGCATTTTCATATCTTTTATTGGTGTTCGAATGATCCTTTTTTTTTATTTAGAGTAAAGTTATGCTAACTATTTTCACATGATACTATCAGAAAAGAAAAAAACGGTTAGATGTATGAAAAATGACAATAATTATCATTATCCATTGACTCTTTCTTATCCTTATTTTTTATAAATTTTTTAGTGTGTACTTTCTATTATAACGGGAAAAATTGAAGTTACAGAAAGTACATGAGGAATTTTTTGGACTAGCGATTCATTCATGCATTGTGAAAAATACAATTCTGACTAATTCTATATTTTGTTATAAAAATTCAAGATCTAACATTTTCCCATTTATTCAGTGTTGAAAATTCCAGTGAATCACTTTATTTCAAGTTACAGTGAAGAGAACTTTCCTAAAAAATATGACAACCAATCGCATCGTTATTTCAATAATTTTCAGTATACCTGTACAAGCAAATATTCTTGTGCAAAACTTTTCCAAAATGAGACCTGAAGGTCAGGTACCAATCATCAAAGATTGCAACAATTTTTTGCTAATATAAAAAACAATTAGTCGATTTCGTAAAAAATGTCTCCTTTCGGGAAACTGTTTTTCCCAATCGATTAGCTGAAAACTCCCTAGGAAAATCGAACCGGAGATTCCACCCCGCGAGTATGAAAAAAAGGGAAAAAAGCAGAGAAGAAAAAATGGATGTTCCCCCCGGTTCCAATCATGTACCGACAAAAAGGAGCAGCGGGTCGTTTCCTTTTCATCAAGAAAATCGCTTGCCCAAGTTGCCCCGTGGAACAATGAGACGGTTCGCGCAAGGGGAAGTTTCGTCTTTCGCCTTTTTTTTACGTTTGACCCAGCGGCGGTGAAATTGCGGGCATGAGGCACTTGGAGCGGAAGGAATCCTCGGGTGTCGCCGCAATACCAATGACGACGGAACGGACGAGGCGAATTAGAATCATTGATTTCAATCAGCGCCATTGTCGGACAGTCCGACTATGCATAAACCATACACGGGATTCTTTCGCGACCTTTTTTCTCATCAATCCTAGTGATATCGCTAATTTTTTATTCTACAACATTAAAAAAACCATCCTAACCTAACCAAAGTAAATTCTAAATATCAAGTTGACAGCTTTCTTTTCCTGCAGAAAGGAATAAGTCGAATCATTGAATATTCATTGAAACGGGCGAAGCCACAACAACGAGCCGAGGCAAAAGCGACATGTCGCGATACAGTATCATTATTGAATTACACACAGCGGATGGTGAGAGATGATGGGAGACGACGGATCGCGATAGAGGGCTGTGAACTTTGGGGTTATCCGCGGACGGGGAAAGATTACGAGCCAGCCAGAGAACGGCCAGATAACACGGGTCTCGGTCATTCTTTCAAGAATGCCTGGTTTTTTTCCCAGGCGACACTTTTTCAAAATACCATTGCCACGTCACGCATTTTACGTCCGTGGTAAAAAGGAGACAAATCAAATATATTTTTGGAAATAAGTATTCAGAATAAACTGTCTCAATCTGAATCTGACTTTTGAAAATTTTTGTCTGGAATTCTAAACTAGTGCGAAAAAATAATTTAGATAAATGGCTATCAATATGTTGTTTATTATAAAAAAATGAATATTGTCATATTGACGATATTTATGTCAATCAGAATCAAACTTTGAACCAAATAAATCGAGGATATTTCGGTTCTCATCGGTTCAAACTAAGCTCATTTTCAACCAAATTTACACAATAAACATGGCAGTTATTATCTATTTTACGGATTTTGCGCCTGAACTAGGATCTACTTTGAACCTCATTTAAACTATTTATAACCAACAGCGACGAAAAATCTGCCCTATGGCGCATGTACGATTTGGGCATAGAATACACGGCAATTTTCAACATGAGAGAGCAGACAAATAACTTAAAAATGGTATGTATAAGAATTTTCGCAAAAATGAACTTTTTGAGTTATTATTTTTTGAAAAATAGTAACGTCATAGCAGCTGCAATTTCGAATAATCACTATTATAGTAGCTGAACTCTTAATAGCTATTATCATAGTAGCCGAAACTTCTAGTTATCACTATCATAGTAGCTAAAACTATTAATAAGTATGGAGGAGCCTAAACTACCAATAAGTATGTAGTAGCTTACACCTTGAAAAACTACCGTAATTGTAGCCTGAGCATGAATTTGAAAAAGTCACATAGAAAAGCAGACAAATAGCTTGAAAATGGTATGTATAAGAGTTTTCGCAAAAATGAACTTTTTGAGTTATTATTTTTTGAAAAATAGTAACGTCATAGCAGCTGCAATTTCGAATAATCACTTTTATAGTAGCTGAACTCTTAATAGCTATTACCATAGTAGCCGAAACTACTAGTTGTCACTATCATAGTAGCTAAAACTATTAACAATTATGGAGTAGCCTAAACTACCAATAAGTATGTAGTAGCTTACACCTTGAATAACTACCGTAATTGTAGCCTGAGCATGAATTTGAAAACGTCACATAAAAGAGCAGACAAATAGCTTCAAAATGGTATTTATAAGAATTTTTGCAAAAATGAACTTTTTGAGTTATTATTTTTTGAAAAATAGAAACGTCATAGCAGCTGAAAGTTCGAATAGTTTTCCTCATAGGGACATTAACCAAAAAAACGTACTTAAAAGAACATTTCTAACGTATACTTGAAAATTGACAATAATATAATTAACTTACTGTCGATCTTGAGTATTTTAGCTTGAAAATGCTCATTTCTCAAACTTTTTATGAAATTTTCTGCACTCGAAAACAATTTTTAACGCGTGTTGACATTTGACATGTTAATTAGAAAACGAAACAAAAAACTAAAGACAATCTGGTCAGAAACGCGCCAGAATTCAAAAAATGTGAAAATATAAGTACAGCAGATTGCGGTAGGCATTAAATTGTATTATAAATACAAATTAACTTTCACATTGAATATAAATGATTGTTAATTATATTTCTATAATATATTAGAAATAAATTTAATTTGATCAAAATGAATTTTCTTCTCTTGACAACATACAACATATAAGAAATCTATACAGCTCTATTGTTTTTAAATTTTTAGAAAAATAAATGATGCGTTCTTCCCAAAGCGTAGATTTTACATTCAAGGAGCTCTCAGTTGACATTAAATATTTCTGAAATATTACATGCTGAATGGGCTTTTCATCGAAAATCCGCTAATCAAACGAGATTGAATTAACTTTTGTACATTGTACAATGTAATAATATTCGCTTATTTATTTGAAATAGCAATAAAAATTTATATTCCTTCAATTCAGTGATAGTTAGCAAACGCATGTAATGTGATGAATGTAAAATGTCTATATGCTCCGTTCCATAATATTGAAAAACGTAGTATTGATCTCTCGGAGCCACGAATGAATATGGATTAAATAATCCTCAAATATTAATTTCAATCATTCCTCTATATTTCGGCTATAATTAAGCCCTCTTCAGGAAAAAATAGAATTCACGGCGCCCATTACAAATCATGGTTAGTACCCGTTGTCATTAAATATGAAACTTAGTCAATGTATAAAAAAACGATTACATTGGAGGAAATGTTGTCGAAATTCAATTCACAGATACTATTTTACAAAGCTATTAACAGCTTGCTTCCTTGTGAAAAGGCCCCAATAGTAAGTGGACGAACAAGTCATATGTCTCACTATCAATGAAACTCAAGACCGATGTGATGTGATAAATTTTTTCGACTAGGACGAAAAGAAAATTTGTATTCAATATAGTCTTTTCAATAATAAAATTTTGCCAAGTGTTCACTCAGTTTAAAAACAAAGAGTCATGAAAGGTACTTTCGATCTTGATTTCTATTTCTATTTCCTATTTCAGATTTCACAAGTCATGAAGGTTTGAAATCCGATCTAATAGGTTCAAGTTGGTTATAATTCTGATTCTAATTTCGACTCGGGGCCACTGATATGTATGATAAACTGAATAGATGATAGGGCTGGTGGGGATGACCCGAACTGAAGCGCGCCATGACGGTGTACTTTTGTCCGCGCATGCGTACAAGACAGCAATTTAAGCGCTCAAATTCAAATAGCTTCTATTGTATTTACATCAAAGAAGACATGATAATATTAATATTTTGTTGATAACACTTATATTTTATAAACAAATGCTATAAATATCTTGAAGATTCTTATTAAAAACATTTTTCAAGAACACAAGGTTACGCTTATATATAAAAAATGATTATGCGCGTCCAGTGTCAACGGAATTATGTATAAATTCGAATAAGTTAATGAGTCATAATGAAAGCATTGCAATAAGTAATGATACATTCATAAAAATGCATAAGATCACTTATTCAAAGAACAGAATGATATTAAAATAATAAATTACATTTTATAAAATTAAAATTACATATAAAATAATAAAAGAATCATATACATTTACTAGAAATATAATATGATTATTCAAATAATTATTATACATTTACAAACATTATTAAATGATAATCATGAAAACTCTTAACGTATGGAAACATAATTATTAACGTTCAATTATGTTTACTGATAATATAAGTATAATAATTAGATAATAATTTACTTTTTTTGTTAATATTGTATACACTTACTGTAGTATAATAATCTATCATATTTATTCTAAATTAGATAATAAATATATATTACATTCACAACTTCATTTTACGCTAAGGTCATTTTGTAAATAAAACTAGTATGAATGTATTAAATTAATAAATACATATAGACATACAAATAAATTTATTGGTATGTCTTAATTTTTATATATGTATGAATATGCTTTCATTGTGCATTAAAATCACATGAACCTAATAATTTCGGTTTTTATAAACTTTTTATCAACCCTCTTTTTATAAACTCTTATGAAACCCCTCATAGAATACCAGTATTTTTTATGAAACTACACTATTTCTATAAAGCGACTTTACAAAAAGAGCAATGTCCAATAAAGTTTGCATCAGTTTTCATAAAATCACTTCATAAAATCTTCATAAAATTAGTATTATCAACAAAATATCAATATTATCATGTCTTCTTAGATGTTAATACAATATAAGCTATTTGAATTTGTGCGCTTAAATTGCTGTTTTGTACGCATGCGGGGACAAAAGTACACTGTCATGGCGCGCTTCAACTCGGGCCATCTCAGATTCCTCCTTTCAATAGCGTCAGCTATCCAGTGTATTATTCATATCAATGCTCGGGGCAGTCTCAAACTGCAACTGACTCATTCTCGTATTGCATCCTCAGACGTGGAGTTGATTAGTTGATAAATCGGAAATCAGGAAAGTCATACGGAATCGTTGGAATAAACGATGCTGATATCGTCCGAGCAACAAAGTAGATTTGGTCTTAATGTCTTCTAGGAATAAATTGTCACGCGATTGCTCCAGGACAATACTTCTCCATATTCTCCATTCCAGAAGAATAATGGAAGGATGTCAACTCCCAGTGTCAAACACCTGGAATCGAATTTCGATCAAACCAGAATCTCGCTATACCTACAGTATGTTCACTAGGTTGCTGTAGACGATCGAATAGATCACCGGATCGCGTATCAATGATCCCGCTCGGCCATTCCCGATTCACGTTCATACCTCGTCGACTTCAGAAGGCGCCGCCGCGCAAACTCAACTAATGGACGCTCTCGCTTCCTCACTGTTTGTCGTTTTAATGTTTCAGGGCCTCTGTTTGACTAACTTACTTACTGCCTCTGCCGCTTAAACTCACCGCCGCCGCTTCTCTATTTGCGCGGAGTGACTTTTCGTCCGGGGACACCTCGCATCGCTCACAAACAGCCGAACACCGTTTTACACCCAGTCTTGTAACCCGAGACCGTGCCACGGGTTTGACGGAAAACAAGCGATTTCAGCAATTATTGACGCACCGCATATTTCCGAGCCGGCCTCGAGTGCCGATCCTGGAGCTCGAGGGCCATCTTCCACGAAAGCTCCTTTTTTTATTAATGAGCATGGGGGTTTCGTTTGGAACTTGCGTCGAGGGACTTTTCGAAAGTATGTATATTGATTGTAGATTGACAAATTTGGAATAAATTAAAACAGAAAATACAGTCTCAATCTTGCTCACGCAAAGGAATCGCGAAATTCGCAATATTTATGTAACAATTTTTCAATACTCTGATGTATTGATACGTATCGCTCATCCCTACTCTTGGGGGCATGGGGGCCCTAAATAGTATTTCGTCGGCGCGGATAAAGGGCTCTCAAAGCATGACCCGCGAAGGCGGCGGCAATTCCTTGTAGCCCTTGGTTTCCGGTGGCGCCAGATACGCCAAATTCAACGTGTACGCGGAAATCGGGATCAAGAAGCCTCATTATGTTTCGGTAATTAGCCGAATGCAGCGGGTGTTTTTAATTCCCTCAAAGGCGCCGCGGCCGTGCCTCAAAGACCCGGCGAGTAAGAATCCTTCGCGTCGATGATTTTCAGGCATTCGCTTCTTGGGGCCACGAGTTGGCGAGGTTTTTTTCTTTTTCAAAAACGATCGTTTTTGAAAAGGAGTTTGGTTTTTTGACCCGTCATCAGCAAGATGTTGAAAAATGTTATTTCAACTGTTTACGTAAGTTTTTTTAGTACTTTTTTTTGGCTTAAAAACATTATATCTTCAGTGGTAATCTTTTTTTCGTTTCAAATTGCGACTCAATGTCTTTAAAATAAATTAACGACTTTAAGTTTCAGAGGAACATAAATATTTTATTCATACAGCATTAGAAATTCACGTGATACACATATTTATGAGAAATCTCAAATGTACAATACTTATATTCATATTCATATAATGAATATAAAAAAATATGTAGGATTGCATACAATAAATGTGATGAGTATAATAGTAATCACGTATCATTTTACAGCCTCTTGGATGAATATAATAATAAAGCAAATAATCACACACATTCTCAAAATTTTCATCTTGTAAATATATAATTGTAAATAATCTGCACATTTAGAAAATTATTATGAAACACCTCTAGTATTGCATGCGATATATGTTACAATGATTATAATTTTGCCGACTGTCTATAGATTACCGTTTTTTGAACTTTACAGCCTGTTGCATGTATAATATTTATTTTTCATATAAATAATCGTAATAATAATCACATACTGTGAATATATTTTCCTATTAGAAATATATTTTTACAATTCGTTTATGCATGAATTCATAGAATAAAAATAAAATGTCTCCAATGGTGCTTGCATCATGTGTAATTGTTATAATAATTTTGCATACCATTTACGTACAATAAACTTTAAATGGTAAAATTACCAATAATCTCACACCTTGTTGTTCATAAACATTTGTAGAATTGATAATCATAGAATATTCTCAGTATAGAAATGCATTTTCATATTATAAATGTATCATTATATTCCGTACATGAATATATTTATACGAGAAATATATCGATATAATTGGTCCATGCATACATTTATGATATATATAATGAATTCTAAAATTGATCTAGTATTGCATGCAAGATATGTAATAATGATAATCATTCTAATATCATTGATGTGTAATAAATTTTGAACCTAACACTCAAGAATAATCACACACCGTGTCGTATATATACATTCGTAGAATGAGAATTAATATCGATATTCTCAGTATAGAAATATATCATTAAATTTATGTATATTACTATATAAAAATTTTATTTTACAAATATGTCGATTCATGAATATGTTTATATGAGAAATATATCGATGTTTTTGGAAAATGCGCACATTCATGTAATATATGGAAAATATACTTGGTATTGCATAAAATATGTGTAATGATTCCAATAATGAGTAGTACGATTTATATGAGATATTCCTTCAGAGATACAACCAACCACTTCCACGTTATTTTAATACGTTATTTTCAATCTCATTATTCTTTTTTGAATTAATGTATTATACATTGACGGAAAATATTGATATATTCACTAAGTGTGCATTTTCATATCTTTTATTGGTGTTCGAATGATCCTTTTTTTTTATTTAGAGTAAAGTTATGCTAACTATTTTCACATGATACTATCAGAAAAGAAAAAAACGGTTAGATGTATGAAAAATGACAATAATTATCATTATTCATTGACTCTTTCTTATCCTCATTTTTTATAAATTTTTAGTGTGTACTTTCTATTATAACGGGAAAAATTGAAGTTACAGAAAGTACATGAGGAATTTTTTGGACTAGCGATTCATTCATGCATTGTGAAAAATATAATTCTGACTAATTCTATATTTTGTTATAAAAATTCAAGATTTAACATTTTCCCATTTATCAAGTGTTGAAAATTCCAGTGAATCACTTTATTTCAAGTTACAGTGAAGAGAACTTTTCTAAAAAATATGACAACCAATCGCATCGTTATTTCAATAATTTTCAGTATACCTGTACAAGCAAATATTGGAAAAATTGACGTCAATTTTTTTTTGATTCTTGTGCAAAACTTTTTCAAAATGAGACCTGAAGGTCAGGTACCAATCATCAAAGATTGCAACAATTTTTTGCTAATATAAAAAACAATTAGTCGATTTCGTAAAAAATGTCTCCTTTAATATAATACATGATAAGGACAAAAAAAAAAGAAACGAAAAAAAGTAAGACTATGACTATGAGGTACTGAACAAAAAACGTAAACTTTATACCCAAACCCAGTACGACAATTAAATAGACTCTTCACTAATTTAAACCACACTGTTCGAAATTTCGGTCATAATGTCAATAAAAAATAATGTAGGTTTTTCTCATAAACGTGTTATTAACAATTTAAAATAGAAGTTACCTCAATCGATATACTGTTAAAAAGATATCAATAAACTTATTGCTGAATTCGAAAAAGAGTTACCAAATTTTAATAGACATATATATTTATTACAGTGTAATAAACAAGTTTATGGATATTATACGTTCATGTTAAAAATTTTCAGATCGATTGGACAAAATAAATGACATTTTTAACAGTGCTATCTTAATTCCCAAATCGAGTTACTGATCACTTTTGTCGCTGAATCAAGCAGTCTTTTTATTCCATGTACACTCGTCCGATCTTCGAACTCACCGAAATTTCGTAAACTTTATAGGTTTTTTATGAAAAACATTTTTTTTTTTTTCATGACACATATATATAAGTATAACACAGAAAGCTAAATATTCAATATGCAAATTATTTTGAATATTAATATAATTTTTACTGATTTCAAAAAATAGTTAACAAATTTTATTCAACATCTTTATTTTTTCTAGTCTCAATAAACTACTTTATAAATACCAAAAACACGTTCAGGTAAAAATATTTGTCAGACAGATTAATTAAATTAATGACCTCTTTGACAGTTTTTAAAAAAATAAATGAATCAGTAAATTACTGAATAATGACGTTGAATTCAAGAATTTTATGATATAATTATTTTAAATTTAATATTACATTGAAATTGATATTGAACTTGATATGAAATTAAAATGTATTTTGAATATAAATTTAAATTTGATTGTAAATAATTTGAGAATAAATTTGACAGTAAAATTCATCACCACTATTAAATAACTGAATTCCGTAATTTTAATAAATTAATAATAAAATTTTTATTCATACATTGAATTAACTACTATTATCGCAATTAATAATCAATTTTTTTAAGTAGAGCAATTTAATTAAGTTT
This sequence comes from Platygaster robiniae, assembly GCA_028476575.1. Lineage (NCBI taxonomy): Eukaryota > Metazoa > Arthropoda > Insecta > Hymenoptera > Platygastridae > Platygaster > Platygaster robiniae. Next base: position 42,300,060 of record CM052021.1, read on the forward strand.
ATTATTGACACTATTTAAACTAATGACATTTTTGACATTTTAAAGTAGTTGCAATGTCTAGTTGCCAACAATATAATGATTGTTCGCAAATCGACCATTTTTTTTCTATGTAGACACGTGAAGTGCTCGGAACCACCAAAATTTTATAAATTTCCAACGATTATTATAGAAAAGTTTATCAATTTGAAATTCTTGTATCAATGTTTAACGTAGAATAATAAAGGTATGTTATGTATAGGTTTTAAGATTTTCATATACTTTTAGCCAGAAGGTGACGGTCGGGAAAAATTGTAATACGGTTTCGTGACCGGTCGCAGTTTCTCAGTTTGCTCATGTGGAGCGCTGGCAGTACCAGTGAAAAGGTGACGTGAGTCAAACGTCCAATCAAGAGCGAATCACGTGACTTTCGCTCAAACCGCCAGCGCCTCTACCGACTACTCGGCGTAAAAAAGGTCGGTCAAAAAACATGAATACACTTTTTCAAGCCCGGAGATACCGAGCGTCACCTCCTTGCTTTAAGCTAAATTCAAGAAAGAGTTAATGAACTTTAACTAACATGTTTGATTACTGTAAGTAAATATACTATAGTTTGTGTACATGAATAACACGTTTATGTAAGCAGATAATGTAGAATGGATCAATCGGAGACATTGGTGGCTCAATTTTTCTCCATATTTATTTCATTTCTATTTCACAGCATTGATCAATACTTCGACCTCTATCAGGTCCCCATCAGGATCATCATCAATCTATCCCATAGAACACAAGCCAGTGTCCAAAAAATCAGAGTCAAGAAAGGAATATCTTCAAATTGTATCACAATCATATACATGAACATTCGTCCTCGTTGAAAAAACTCATTAGAAAATTGTTCCAGTATGAAATACACGTTGGCATTCAGAGCATAAAACATCGTCTGTTAGGAGAACTATGAGAACCATACACTTGTATTCAGGTCCAACGTATGACGTCAAGGATTAAATTAACCGATTGATAATCGGCAAAATTGCAAAATATTTCACTAAAACAAATGACATATTCGACAGTGCAATTTTATTTGAAGTAATTGCTAAGTCAAGTTACCAACAACTTTTGTCGTCGAATCAACCAGTCTTTTTGTTCAGTGTACACCCGTCCGGTCCTCGAACCCGCTGACTCCGCTGAATGAGTGCGTACATTCCCTCTCAGCCCCAAATCCCTCCCAAAAAAAAGAAAACGACCGACTCATTGATGCTCGTTGCGAAAATGATCGGTGATGCCACAGGCCCCCCGATATAGGTGGGGAAGACAAATATCTTTGTTTCGCGAGGATGATGGCCAGTTGGGCTCGGGGTGGCCCGGGGCCCCCGAGGGCCGGAGAGGAGTATCCGGTAGATGAGGGGTTTCGGAGGTTAAACAAACATGTGATTACCGCTGCCTACAGCTGGCTACATTATATCTCCTCTCTCGCCGAGGTAACGATCCCCCGTTCCTTTTTTTTCTTCCTCCTCGCTCCTTTTTTCTGACCCATTCCTTTTCCCTCTCGCTTTCTCTATCTCTGGCCCCCACTTTTTCCTCATCGTTCCTCTTTTTTATGCGTTATGGCTCGCCATGATTCCGGCCTCGCGGCCAACAACGAGGGGGCAAACGAGAGGAAGCAAAAATTACGAGAACGAAAAAAAAGGGGAAAAAGGATGAATAAAAATAAAAACAAAAGTTCCTCGTTCCAGGGGGGTTTCGAGGGAGGGGCGGGGGGCACTTCTCTCGGTTTTATGTCTTTCCGAGGCGCCTTTAATGCCCGCGAGAGACCTCGAGGGTTTCGCGATTGGACCACCCATGGTCTTCAGGCGATATCACGGAGAGGGGGAAGGGCTCGAAAGACGAGCAACGGTTGTAATTCAATTTCGCGCAATCTTCGGGATTCAGGGGAGAAGGGAAGGGGTGTTGTACGTGCCGGCCATATTGGAAAAAATGAATTGAAATGATAAAACGTAATGTGCTTGGGGGTCGGGCGGCGATGGGTACGCAACGTCGGGACGGCTTCCTGCTTAACGCCGGGCCACTCGCCGCTCGCGGGGCCTAATTCGTTCGCTCGATCAATCCTACCAATCATAATTTCTATCTGTGCCACCTCCGGGTGACGATGGTCATGATGGTCATGATGGTCATGATTGTTTCGGGGGGAAGGGGAGGGGGCATTGGCCGGACGGCCTTTGTCTAAGCTGTCAAGGGTTCAGGAACCGATTGGAAACGGTCACTCGAGGTTTGGTCCCCTAAAATTTTATTCAAGAGGTCATTGAAGTCCGTCGAATTCAATGATGAATGTTGTTGCTGTCGTCATTTGAGACTCATTTATAAGTATAATGCTTTGAAGGTAGGGATGGGTGATACGTATCGATACATCGGAGTGTCAATATTTCTTTTTGATATATTACAATTTTTGTTGCCATCTGAAATGGATATAGTAATATGAATATGGTCAGGAGAATTTTGATTTTGTATTTTTTTTCGGCTATATTTACTCAGACGTTCAGCATATAGAGCGAGGTTTCCTTCTACACCGATTTTGCACTTTCTTTAGAAATTTGTTTGTTTTCGAACAATTTGTTGGGTGTCCCACTTGGGTGAAGGTTCTTGGATGTCAGTGGTTAAAATTTTATACATATCAGAGATATTTATTAGACATGGTTTTTTTTTTCATTCAGATATTCTTTTATTTGCATAGCATGAATATCATTTAAGATCAATAATTCGAATTGAGCAGCAAATTTTAAATAAAGTACCTCACAAAATTTGTGAAATACTAGAAATGTATAAACTGTTTCATAAACGATGCATTGAACAAAAAAACTATGAAATTTCAGATGCAAGAGCAAAATTATTTAGAAGTCTACGTAAAAATCAATAAAGTAACACAAATCTTTCAATGTGCTTGGAAATATTGCGTAATATAATAAATACGAAGAAATATTAGAAGTAAACAAATTTTTTTTAGACCTTCAAACGATTGCATTTCCTTTTAATTGCTTCAAAATCTAAGAATTAATGAAAATTTTATTCCTACAGCATTAATTTCTAGAAATCCATTTACATAAAACGATGAAAATACTGAAAATGTTAAGATTTGCCAGAAAATTATATAAAATTCAATAATAACGTAACAATAGGACAATTACTGAAAATAGTAGAATATTTTGAACAGATAAATGGTTGACCTTTTTTCAATAATCCATAAAATTTTTCGAAATATAAGGAACTAAAATTCCTAGAGCATGAAATCCTAGAATTCTATATAATTTCAATAAAAAAAATGACTGAAAAATCCTTATAATTGTATTTATTATTTTTGAAAAACCGAAAAAAGCTGAGCATCCTAAAAATCTATAAAGGTACTATACTAAGGGCGGTTCCAGAAATGTTTCTTTTTTTTGGGGGGGGGGGGGAGTGGGGACCAACAAAAATCAGGCTGATGAACTTTTTTTTTTAGAATGCATTGTCAATCAATATTGCATATACCCTGTTCTTGGGGGGTGAGGAATTGCCCTCACCCTTTGGGACTGGCACTGTACTATACAAATTATGGTTCAGAATTCATCAAAATAATCGAAATATTAAAAAAATTGAATTCCAAGAAATCGCATCATAAGAATCTTGAGAGATATTTTTGAAAATAACTTGGAAATTTCGCAACATCTTGTAGGTAATTTGGAATACAAAAGAAAAGAAAAGAGGTACAAATAAACTTAGAATACTGAAAATTCATCAAACTGCAATAATTAGAGTTTTTCATTATAGAAATTTGGAAAGTGATTCATAAAAAGACTGAAAATATCCTTTAAATTGTATAAATGCTAAAGAAGTATGAAAAATATTAAGAACTATATATTTTTTTGAAGAAACTGTTTTTTCAAAAAGTAAAATTCAATGAAACGTAATGTCTAAAGAACAAAATCTTAGAAATTTATAAAACAATATAATAAGATAGTGTAAATATATAACAACACTTAAAAATTCTACAGTATTTCATAGATTCTTTAAAATAAGAGAATTTTCCAAAAGAACATGAATTTAGCTAAATACATTTTTCTCAAAAATCTATGATATATGCTGCAAATTTTTCGAGCTTCAACACCTAAGGACGAAATAATTACAGATATCCATGTAGAAATCCGTGAAAATACCAAAAAATCCTTCAAATGGTATAAATCTTTGAAAAATACAAAAAATATGTAAACAACCCTAGATCTATGAACAGACTTTTGAAAAAACCATCAATACCCATGCTACACATCGGTATATCGATATTTACTTTCCTATACATCTATCGATATTGAATATCAGATGATTCCAATATTACTGAAAATAAGCTGATAACGATCATTTTTTGTTTTGGAACATAGAAATGCACATATCCATGGACATAGTAGATAAGCGACGTGAAACAGTGAATATGCACTGTTTTACTGTTCAGTTGGTGGAATTGCACTAACTCACCAGTGCAAACTCATTTTTTTTTTTCGATAGTGGAAGATATTTCACTATTTTCAAGTTTAGGGAGCATGATCGTCAACAACCACGTGGAAACACATCGATAGAATCCACCTCACCGAACCTATCGTCACCGTCCAACGTTTCTTATGAAATATGTACATTCAATTTGAGGCTTAATGAAAAAACAAAGTGAAAAAGGACGGATTCCAGCGAGAGGGGGCACGATATTTATCGTCGAAAGGGCGTGATCGATCGAAAAATGCCGTGGCGCCGGCCGTTAAATGACGAGGCGACGGGCCGGACAAGCAGCTTTTTCGTGCCGGGCGTCCGAGGTGCAGGGCCCCTAGCTCCGAAGGCGGAGCAGCCTGGCGCCTTGTCGCGGGGGGTCCCGAACGACACAGGTGCGGGCCCCGCTACACGGCCAACGATCATCGTGCCCGCTTATTAACGCCAAACCGACCGACCATCAGCTCTTCTGTTTCTGCGGTTATCACTTCTCTACGCTTACTCTCCTAGCCGTCTAGTTATAGACCCAGGCCCAGTCCCAAGGTGCCCCCCGATGACGCCCGAGATTTGTGATTTAGATGAGGAGACCTGGCCTTTGTTTCAACCTGCCTCGGATCATGCCTCTCGCACACACATACCCAACCTCAAGTTTTTTTTTTTCTTGTCGAGGCCTTCTTGGGTCAGATGCCTTGAATTCGGCCAATTTGTTGCTACGTTTCGATGACTTTTTCAAGGCACTGACTGAGAAATGGAATTTTTGTTGGAGTTGACTGGAAACCAAAAGAAGGAGCCCTTGTCTTTGAAAAAGTTCTAGTGAACATAACTATACTACAATTGTAGCTAATACAAGAATAGTCATTAGTCATGACGGATTTGAAAGTTCGTCATGAACGTGGAGTAATAATATGGGTGAACCGAAACAGCAATTTGGAATAATGAGAATCGTCTGCGATAATATATTGCAAGTCAACATATGATGCTTGGAAAAAACCTTCTGTGATTCTTAAAAATTGTTGAGCAGATTGCATCTTTTCACGTATAACTGAAACATGCCTAACACTGCTTTAGCTGGAACAACGAAGAGTAGGTACTGCAAGAAGACAACGACTCAAAACATCATAGCAAGCTGTGGAGTAGCTGGAAGGAAGAGGAAGCTTGGTCAAAAGGTTGAACAGGCTTAAAATGAGTTGACAATCCCAGTAGATCATCAATGCCAATGGTAATTAGACAGCATTTTGAAATGATGACAACGTTAAACATAAACTCTTGAATACCCAACCTAAAATTCCCTAGCTTTTGAAAATGCAAGGCATCACGCTCTTCTATGACCGTCTGCGTATACATTCACCGAATCAAATATTGAATAACTGGATCACGAAATCCGACACTGGATTTCACTATATGTACTCCGTTGCATGGTGCGAGGCTCGGGGGTTGAGGAAAGGGTTCGGGGGGAGTCGGGGTGATAAAGAGCTGGCGAGGACGAAAGCGCGGAGATGCCGATTTAATCGGTAGCCGGCAAGGAGAGCACATAAATAAGATTTAGCCGGAGAGGAAACACGGGAATCCTTTAGGCCGGAGATAAAAAACGGGACACCCCGTGGATAAGCGGCGGCCTTTCATCGCGCCGCGTCCTGGCCGCGCGATAAAGCGTTTTGTCGGCCCTGTTACGTATCGCGTCGTTCCGCGCCCGAGACCAACGGCTACCGCGACTTTATTGCTTTTCGAAATGCGAGTGGATTTTTCGAAATTTTCAGAAGGGTCACTGTTGACCCGCATCAGTGATAATTTTACTGAATTGTCCACTGCAGAGCATTATGCTGCAAATACAGCAAAATTCTTCTTATAATCTATAAAGCTAGACTCTTACTTGACCAATCTGGTGACTCAGAAATACAATATACAATCGAAAAATTAAATAAAGTTTAGAAGGAATTCCTCACGGCCTTCGATGAACCTTCAATTCACGTTTTCCCTCATCCGAAATGCAAATCTCGGACCAAAAAAAGCTTCGATCGAACGTAATTAAGCAATAAATTGACGTGAAAAGGGTGTAAATTACCAAGTCCAAATCGGTCCCGTAAGAATCCGTTAATGGAGTACCACCCATTGCGGGACGCCCCGAAATGAAGGCGCATACGTATACGCACACGTAGCCTTAAGAAACTGAGTAACGCACAAATCGTTATGGTAATACGCCTGACCATAATAACCACGATAATGTGGGTACTTACAGGTTGCATGCAAATGCGAGCCGAGTACCAGACTCGAAAATGGCTAATCGAAAGTGGAGCCCTGCGGGGAGACCCCAGCAGTAGCACAATCCCAGTTTGGATAGTGAAAATAATAATTATTCAATTTCGTACGAGAAAAATGAGATAATTATCGTGGATGCAATAATCATTAGAGTCATTTTCTGAAAAATAATAGTGGTGAAAAGTTAGTTGGATGATGGAAAAAGCAAAAGAAAAAACACCCGAGAGTTGTCAGCAACATATTTTCTATAAGCTAATTTGATTCCATTTGTTTCAGTTCCTGGAACATAATTTGAAGAATCTGCATCCCACGCCTCGGCCTTTGGAAAACCTTTTATTTCTCACTCGGCGTTGAAATGAGAATTTGATGGAATGCGATCTGCCCGGGTAAGTAAATGGCCCGGGGCAAGGGACTCGTCACGGCGCGCCCCGCGTCAAAATGCGAAATTGAGCGACGATTATCCGTGAAACTTACGGCCACCGCTGGCGCCACGGACCTGCCTTTTGGCCCCAGGGCATCGCCGGGTTATGAATGAAGCTCGGTTCCACGACAAATCGTAGACGGAGGTAAAAAAGCACGAAAGGGAAAAAAACCTATGCTTGAGATCTAGACAAGTGGTAAGTACGGCTTGTAAGTTGAAACTTTTTTTTTTTGCAAAATAAACTAGTCTTTTAGACAAATGGGCAAAAAGTTTGCAAAATGTGTGATATTTTTGCATGCTGTCCAAAGCAGTGTCAGAGAAAAGTCAAAATGGCACTTTAGAAAATTTTTGCTGTTTTCTTGAGCTCCTAGATTGCACAAACTTTTGTACATTCGAGATTCTGTACTTGAGTGCAATGAAGACTCTTGACTTTTGTAAATCCAGACTCTGAATTTTTGTAGTTTCAAGACTGCAAACATTTGTGTATCTAAAGTCTTAACTTTTGTAGAATCGAAACTCCGAATATTTGTGTATCCAGACTTTGAACTTTTGTTTACCAAGACTCTGAACTTGGGTACAGTCATGACTTTGAACTTTTGTGCATCCAGACTATAAACTGTTGAAGAATCAAGACTCTGAACTTTTATGGAATCAAGTCTCTTTACTTTTGTGGATCAAGATTCCTAACATTCATGCAAAAAAAGACTAATTCATCGAGACTGAACTTTTATGTAATGAAAGCTCGAAACTCTTGTTCATCTAGACTCTGAACTTTGGTTATCAAGACCCTGAACTTTTGTACCATCCAGACTCTAAAATTTTGTGGAATCAAGACTCTGAACTTTCGTGCAATGCAGATTCTGAGCTTTTGTTCAATCAAGACAGTAAACTTATGTGCATTCGGACTATGAACTTTTTTGCAATCAAGACTCTGAACTTTCATTCATTAAGACTTTGCACATTTATGCTATCAACACTTTGAAATCTTGTGCATCTAGACTTCAAACCTATGTTTATCAAGACTCTAATCTTTCGTACAATTAAGACCCTGAACTTATGTGTATCCAGGCTCTGAAATATTGTGCATTAAGATTCTAAACTTTTATGCAAATCAAGACTCTGAACATTTGTAAAATCAAAACTCTGAACTTTTGTGCAATCAAGACTCTGAACATTCGTACAATTTTCGCATGCAAGTTCTAAAATTTTGTTTATCGAGACTTTGAAATTAGTGGAATTGAGACTCTTGATCTTTGTGTATCCAGACTCTGAACTTTTATGGAATCAAGACTGTCAACTATTGTGCAATCAATACTTTTGTGCATCAATATTCTGAACTGTATTGCATCAAGACTCCAAATATTTTGTACACCATGTTGTTCAAATTCTTCTTCAGAGCTTGACTTCGAGCGCTTGATTTCCCCAAATCTCTGTGCACATTCTACGTCACACACACAATGTGAATATTACAAGGCGACAAAAGAAACCTAAATAAACGAATAGACGAACGCGGGGCGAAGTCCCCATGATCCCGATGTCGATCGTCGCAAGAGTCGGTCATAAATAAAGACGTGACAGAAAAGAAAGCGACGGGGTGAAGGAGGGAGAGGCGGGGGAGGAGGGTCCGGGGTATTATAAAAAATAGAAGGAAAAAAGCGGTGGCATCCCTCAGACGTTCGCCAGCGAAGCGTGAGGCCGACAAGCTCGCGGCTCCTCTTCGTCGTTTGTTCGGGATAAGCCGGCGCGACATCTCGAAACCGCGACATGTCTTTTAGCCGCTCTCGCGGACCGTCCCCAACGCGGGACACAACCGACACATTACCGCGGGCACAAAGACGCCGGGTTCGGGCATTTTCTTCTCGCCTCTCCCACGGCATTTTTTCGCCTTATCTGCCGCGGCGCCCCCGGGGCTCGAGTCAACGAAAAAACCGCGGATGAAAGAATAATTAGCCCGACGAGCTTTTTTCCATGCACGTCCCCACAATGAGCTTTTTTCATTAACTCGAGTACGCGGGAAGAAAAGACGCTTTGCTTGGGTCTTTCACGAGATTATACAGAATGCTCCTTTTTTCTTTCTCGTCGGTGACAAGACGGCGTTGCTTGGATGCTCGTGTATAACCTAATGGGAATAGAATGTGGGGCGGTTAGGTCAGAGACTAACCTTAGCTTCTTTCTTGACGTTGTAAAGAAGGTTTGTACTCAATTTTTCAAAGGGTAAAAGTAATTGGTATATTATGGTGGCACCTGTATAATAGTAGGACACTTATGAAACGTAATTGATGATAGGGTAATTTATGCTTGAGAGCATTATTGATTTTACTAAAAGGTGGAGCAGGGATCAGAGTAGACTTTTTTTCATTCATTTCATCGTTCCCAATCCTCCTTTTATTGCTCAGAAGTGTCGTTTTGAGCAGTTAAAGTAACGCCTTCTCCAATTTCATCACTACTCTTTTAGCAGAATTTGATACTTCAAGATTGAAGAGTATCGGTCGTGTCGCGTAGAGGGAAGGCTTCGAATATTACTTTTATGAGTTCAAACACGACACTTGAATAACGAATTTACAATATTAATTCGTTGCGTACATTAGTCTTTGAAAAAGGGGTTGTATGGTCTCGAACTGCAACTGACTCATTCTCGTATTCCATCCTCGAACGTGGTGCTCATTAGTTGAAAAATCCAAAATCACGAAAGCAACATGGACCAATGATCCTGCTGCTCCGACAATCGTACGACTTAAACAGGAAAGTCCAAGTCATACGATGTATCATAGTATGTAAGACCAGCCCATTTGTATGGACACATTTGCATATGACTGTAATCAATCCAGAGACAGTCTTATCTTCAATCTTTTGTGCATAGAACTACAATTGCTCATCGCCACTCGCTGTAAATCAACTCGGAAACGTCTCAATTCCCATTACCCCGTTCACCAAAGTAAACGTACTTTTTATAGACGATTCCCGGAATTCGCCACAGCCGGGGGGTGTCAGAGGGGCGGAGGGGAGGGGGCTCAAGCGCGATTATTGTAGCTCTTGCAATTTTTGTCCCATTACTTATCAGGTTAGAGCAGCGCGGAGTCAATGGACATGTTCCCTTTTCATCGCGCGATAAAAGTTTATTACCGCCGGTACCGCAGGCCGGGTCATTAAAGCGCGAACAGCGCTCGCAGCAAGCTTCCGCGGATTTAACGATCGTTAATGAAGGGATTCGGAATACGATAAGTCACCGCGGGCTCGTTAAAAAGCAAATGACGCTCGAAGAGCGAGCGCGTTACGGCCCTTTTTTCAGCCCCGGGTATCAATTGCCCCTCTTCGATTGCTCGTTGAAATAATTGATTTTTCAACCCGGGGCGAAATGGCGAAGAAAAAATTGTTCATGCTGTATGTTGATTGAAAGTTTCCAGAGATGTTTCGATTCGCTGTCATAAGCAGATAGTCCATCATCGTGTGATCAAACATCAAGTTTTATTCGAATATACCACGATTCCCATCAAAAACGATCCTCAAAATTCGCAACATCGCGCTGGCAATCCAGTCCCATAAAAACCAGCATTTCCCGAAACGCGGCATTCACGGTCGAGCCGAGATCGTAACATCATGCGTTGCTCAGAACACCGTCTCGCATGTAAAGAGGTTATGAAAAAGGAGACGGCCCGGAATCGATGTTATTCGTGCGCGGGGCGCGCGCGTGCCTCGAAAATAAAGAAAAGGCGGCGGCTTTGAAATACCAAAAACGGCCTCGGAATATTCAATTATTTGGCGAAAAGCAAGAGGTGTGAGCGGACTCGGTGAAATGTGTTTATTCGCGTCAACACCGTTGCCGCACGCGTCGGAAAGCCCCCCCCCCCTGCCCCGGACAACGACGAAATGAACAGAAACGCGGCCCACTAATTAATATTTACCCCGAGCAAACATCGCACCGCTCTCTGCCGACACGAGTGGTCCGAATTTTTATCGGGGCCGCGAATCAGCCGGAAAAAGGGAAAATTTGAAGATTTGTCTTGCACCGGAACTGGCAGTAATCTGACAAATATGACCGATTTTCTGTTGCCGCATTACTTTAAATTGAATCGCCGGATTTGACTCTTTCAACCTGTGATATTAACAGATGATTCTGTCAGATTTGTCAGATTGAATCAAAAGGAATGCGGTAACATCAAAATCAGTCGGATCTGACTGATTCAGATTTGGAGTGTAACATCTTTCGATCCATCGTCCACATGATTATAATTATTCAAAATATTTTGTCAATTATTATATAGCGATCTTCTACAATGTGACATTCAACTATCGACTGAATCTATCGTCTTGACATAGATGTATAAGAATGAGCTGATGAGATATTTAATTTTTTCATATTTTTTTAATATTTTCAAGTATGGTATTCTTGAAACGTAGCGCATAATTTTCAAATATAAATATTTATCTCTATTCGTCTTTGCTTTTTAGGTTAAATCATGATTGAGAAAGGAAGCCTACTACGGAAAAAATTGAAGTCGATATTTTGTAAACAAACAAAGCGAGAAATGACGAGTCCTCATTTCATTTATCATATTTCTCGGATTTGCTTCTTTCATTAGCAGAGTAAGCAAAAAGAAAGTTTATTGTGAAAGTACTACGGTCTACGATGAATTGAAGTCTTTCAGCTGAACAAAGTAAAGCTTGGTAGATAAATTATTCATTAAACATCTATAAGCTTTGTATCAGATAAATCAAGTGAATGTAATTCTTTTCTGTGAATATTCTCCTTTGTGAGTATGTTAAACATAATTGCTTGAAACGTCGCATTAACTAAGATTAATTTTTAAATAGTTGGGACAACCATCTATTTATTAGAGAATCTAACTAATTTTTTGTAGGTTTGCACTTTATAATATAATGTCATAGTGTAATGAAACTGCATGTTAAAAATCGATTTCTATTAGTTAAAAGGCTAACAAGTTTAACACTGAACGAAACTTATCCTATGATTTGTTTATTCAACCTGGAACAGTAAAAAAACTGTAGATCTTCTAAAAGATTCTCATCGAACTTAGGCATATATGGAACAATAGTATAGCTAATAATAATAAAATTTATCAATAGTTCAAGGGAGTCAGCGAGGAAACATCAGTTGAGAATGTTTCAACAAAATCATCTTGCTGAACACTGCTGCGTATTTTACTGGTATAATGATTCATCTTCCAAAATAAACTAGTTAAAACAGTCATTTAGAACGAAGATTATAATAGAAATGTATAATGAATTTTTATCATTTGTAAACTACTATTGAAAAACTTCTGAACTCATTGTTTCAATTGATGAATAATTTTGACCTTAAGGCAATATTTTCATGCTTTTTAATTTTTTCAGGAAATTTCGCTAATTTTCCTAGAAATTATTTTTTTCGGATTGGAACGAATCTTGATGACTATCACGTTACATATTTTTGCTGGGGCAAAAAAAATGTTCAGCCTTACATTATTTGGTGTGATAAAACAAGGCCCCTTTCTTAACAATGTAATGGCCATCCCTTTTATCTGATAAACAAATATTTTTATCTTCTGTTAAAGTTACATTTTATGTTTCAAATTTCGAATTTAAGAAAGACCTGGCGTTTTTGTACAATTTCATAGGTATTTTGTTTTTTTAAGAAAAGAAAAATGTACAACGCTCTTGTATCGAAAGAGACAAATTTTGATTTATAGACAGGAAATTTTAACAATGACCTTTTGGAACTGGTATTGAATGAATCGAAAAAGAAATGAAATAAATACATTTCGTGTTATCTTTTTTTTCATATATACCAGCCTTAACGGGTTACATACACTCGCACTTGAGAAATAGAGGGCATTTTCACGACTTTTTTCTAGAAAAACAAAAAATTTTTTTTTAACTCAAATGTATTCATGTCACAAGTGATTTTATAAATTTTCCCAGAAAACAATTTTCGTGACAAAACAACATGTTTCCGTACCGCGCGCGGAGGATTTCGCTGAATTATTATTTTATAATATATGGTCATTTTCTTCAAATGTTTGATTTTTCAAAGTCTGGGCTTTCGGTTTTTGCAGCAAAAGAAAAAAATTTTTGCTTTAAATTTAAAATACTTCGTTCACGCAGAGGCTGTTATAATCATAAACAAGCTTCAAAAAATTCAAATTGTTCGGATAAATGGTTTTCAAGAAATTGTGCTTACCGCGAGAAATCATCGGATTTTGGCATAATTGCTGAAGTGCACCCAATGTTGAAGATTTCTTCTTGAGAAAATTTTAAAAACCTTGTGACATTGATGAATAAATTGGCAATAAGTTTTTTAGAAAATATTCTATTGTCTTTCGAATAAAAATAAGGGAAAACGCATTTTTTTTCTTCGAGAACAAGCGTATATAATCCCTTAAATTGTCTGTTGTGTTTCAGAAAAGAAAGGTCATACCGGAACTACATACAAATATTTTGGCATATTGATCTGTTAAATTGGACAGATTTACGGTGTCAGAACAACAGGTCTCATCTGTTGACGTAACAGATAATTTAGTCAGAATATACTCATACAATCATAACGAATTCATATATAATTTTGACAGATTCATTTTGTCATAACAAATTCGACCGATTTTGTCAGTTGCGTTTGACAGATTCACTATTGCCGCATTCCTTTTAATTGAATCTGTCAAATTTCACTGAAAATCTGTCATACTTGACAGATTCAGATTTGGAGAGCAATTCATGAATACTATTGATGGTTAGCAAATTAGAATCTTGTTAGTCTGAACAGTACAAGTTTATATCACTGATGAAGAAGTTAATAAATTTAGTTATATTTTGGCCACGGCTGCTTTGAATGCTTGAAAAATAAAAAAAACTACCTTTATCTGATTGAAAGCTTGTTACTAAAACATAAATTATCATCCAAGAAAAAAGCGGTCAACCGGAGCAATAGTTGGAGAATCAATCCACCATCAAATTCTGTGCCAATGTTGCACTTTTATTAACCAAGCTTTCGGTCTATATTGAAACCATCTTCAGGGTAACTATTGAACAAAATACAATCTTGAAAATCAAAAATAAACCTCTTAACAATAATTCCAAAATCTCAAACATTATTCACAATATGCGGTTTTAGCTCATATTAACAAGGGCTCAATCGTGTCCTACAACATTCGTCAACAATATGGAATGGACTGCAATATCAATATAAAACGAAAAAATTGCATAATGAAATATAAATCTCAATGAATAAATTCAGATTCAAAAACAACATTAAAAAACGACCCACAATTTATTATTCAAGAACAACAAAAATCCATTCCTATGACGATCAATCCAAAAGGTCTGGCAATCAATCTAAAAGATAAATTATAGTTCCTGACAGATTCTTCAGAAAATCCAATAACTTTTCAAGAAATTAATCCAATAACCAAAGCAGTGTAAAACTTATTATGATTCTCACAAAATAACCTAAACTTTCTCAAACTACAAGCCTTCCAAACACAAATCATCATACGCCCTAACCTCAATACCCACATTCTACCACATCTCACACTCCCGCCCTAAACAATGGCCACTACCACCATCAAAACACCAAAAAACAATTTTTCCCTAGAAACAAAAGCATCGCCTTCATCTTCGAAAAATCCGCACTTTTCTCACATAACGCGATTTTCCGACACGAAATATCCACATGGACAAGGACACGTCCATCATAATATCTCGTTTTCGTTGAACGAAAAAAAAAAAGCCACGTATCTGGCAGCCCTGTGCGCGCTTAATGCCTCATCCAGAAGCGAGAGAGAGAGGCTGCGGCGGGATTGTGGGAGTGGGCCGAGTGACGAGGGGATGTGGCAGAGCGGGGGGAGGGGGACGAGCGCACAAGCAAGAAGGGACTGCTCAGATTGACATACAATGTGTCCCCACCATGTTGGCGATTCCCTCCAATCAGTGGGGGTATGACGACCGCCTCTAGGAACGCCCTCTGAGTTCCCTCGGGCGAGCTACACGCACGGGGTCACACACGTAACACGTGAACCGTCGACGGTTTAGTCCCGTCTCTTTTCCTCCCTTGGGCTCCATCTCGCTCCACAACCACACGCACACATCGCTATCTCTTTCTCATTCTTCTTCTCCGGCCAACTGCGCTCGGATTATGACTCGGTTTCGGTAGGGATGCCAGATTTGACGTTGAAGATCCGTTTAGACAAAGGCAAGAGTTTTCTTTTGGCAGAGGAAGAAACGATTTTGCGACCAAAAGGTTTTTGGGTTTCGGATTTGGGAATCACAGACTGTCAGGTAAGAGCATGCCAAAAGTAATTTGCTATAGTGAAGTCTTTGAAGCAATGTTGAAAATGTGCTAGTAAACTTTGAACTTGTGACAATGACACATCGGATTCAAAATGAGAAAATTTTGTTTAAATCCTAAGGAACGTAGATGATACATCGATGACGTATATTTTTTCAGTTGCCTCGTTCAGTGGATCGTTGATTACCTAACAAAAGTGCACATATGAGGATACGTATTTTCTAAAAAATGGTTTGGCAGATTGCATCTTTTTACGTATAACTGAAACGCTCGAAAAATTCGTGATTTGACTACCAAACACTGGTTCAGCTGGAGCAACGAAGAGTGGATACTGCAAGAAGACAATGACTCAAAATATAAGTTGTACAGTAGCTGGAAGAAGCTAATGTGAGTTAAGACACTCGACTGGCCCTCTAAGTCACCAGACGTCAGTCATTTTGAAAGAGACTGGAGCAACGAAGAGTGGAGACTGCAAGAAGACAATGATTCAAAACATCATAGCAAAGTATGCAGCAGCTGGAAGAAGCAAATGGAAATTCAGACACTCAACTTGCCCTTTGAGTCCCTGGACACTAGTCATTTGGAAAGAAATTTGTCCTTCATGAAGAGGAAATTTCGGCCAAAGTTTGGAGGGACTTTAAATGATTTTAGAAGCAAAATAAGATAAATTCGGATAACCCTGCCAAGTGACTGCTGAAAAAATGCCTGGACTGTTCTAAGCTATCATCAATGGCAATGGTGATTGGACAACATACTGAAGTAATTATGGTTTTACACATGACCTCTGCATAACAAATGATTCTATGGATAAATGATTTTGAAAATGTAAGGTATCCCGCTCTTACATAACAGACTTTCAGATGATGCTGGACACAGCTTTCATAGTTCAGAAGAAGTTTTACTTTCTTGGAAGAATTCAGCTCAGGAGACACAAATTCATCTCACTCTGCATCCTTGAACCAGATTCAGCCTCCCAAATCTAAAAAAACGGCAATCTTACAATAACCTGAATCAAGAAAACTTGCGGATCCCTATGTTGCCGACATATTAATGCACTACCGTCTAATATTCATTATTTCGGAGACGAGGACGCGATCGAGGGTAGGATCCGTGTGAATTTTGGCGGGGACTTTGAAAGGAGGGAAGAGCAAATCCTGCCTAAATAAAACAGCGGGCGACGAGGCTTAAGTCCCATCTTCCGGAATCGCCGGGGCGAAAGGACTCGATTTAATAGAAATCGAAGTGGCCTCAAGGTGATTCCCGCCGATCGATCTCTTGCCCTCGTCCGTTTCAATTGAGATCTTTCGGCAACGCCCGGCCCTCGCTTCGCTCCCCTAAACAATCTCCTTAATGCGCATTTCCCGCGATGCCTTGGGCGAGTTCTGTAAGACTTGGCTGATAAACCGTGTCATCGGTGTTCAACTTGAGCAATTTTTTATGGATAATTTTTTTCCGGGTTGGAGCAGTCGTAGAAAAATGCGAGTTATTTTTGTTTCTTCGTGCATGTTTACACAGACCAACGATTTCTAGCTCGTCGTAAACAAATGAGGAATGAATCACCGGGCTTTCTCGTTTTCGGGTATGATGGAAAAGCCAGATAACATTGAATCGCGCTAATAAAGTGACCGACTACGAACTGAGGGAGAGTAGAGGGGTGTTATTCCCAAGACTAGCCTGTACGTAACCGCGACGGCTACTATTCCGAGACGAATAAACGGACAATGCTTTATCGCGCTCTCGGCGATAAAACATCCCGTGAGATTGGAGGAGTACAAACGAGTGACGAATGGCGCGTTTCTTATCAGCCGACGTATCGCGCTGTGGCAACGTTTTAATAACGTTCGCGGATCCATTGTAGCCCGCGGTTTTTTTCCTCCTACACCGATATCCGTGGCAATACCGTTCCAGTTTTTCCGCGACGTCAGTAATACGAGGCTCGATCCACTTTTAAAGAATGCCCTAGTTGGGACATGTTGGGACAGCCCAATCAATTAATGGCTAAGTCAACCATAAAGGGTGATTCATGAGTTTTGGTACAGAGCTCGAATTTTTTTCGTCATCAATGGGTGAATTGAATTCTTCCTTCAAGTCTTGAAATTCCAAGTCCTATATTGGTGGACTTTCAATTCGTCCTAATGATAAGTTCACCCAAGCCATGATGAAGACCATCTGGCCAACAGTCCGAAAAATTGAAGATGAGTGTTCTCTGAATGTCATATTTTTGAGGAATATGAACCTTATGAATGAATGCCTCAATTTCCAACAATCCAAACAAGTGCCCAAATTTCTACTCTCCCACAGTCTGCTTCAACCTCTTTCAACTTGTATGAATTTCGTTCACGCCGAAGCTCCTACGTGCTCAAAGTGCAAGTAACGCACTTGCCCGCAAGATAATTATGACATTAGACTTTCCGTTATCCCACTTATAATAATGACGAGGATCCCGAGTGAAATCCTCGGGCGAAAATTGCCCCGGGAGAGCCCGGCTTCGACTCCTTTCGTACTCGAACCTCCAGCGCGCGGATAATGATAATGATGTCGGGCCCGATGATGATGATGTCTTGATACGAGATGCATCGTTAATCGTCGCTCGATCTTGGGCTCGCACGCGAGAAACGCGGTTCGGGCGAGTCTGAATCGCGTGGGGGCGGTTCACACTTTCACACCTGACGAGTCGATTGAGGTGCCGATTTTGCGAGGGCATTTACCGATTTCGTGTGAAAAAAGGGTCAAAACGTTTTTGTGTAACAAGCTGATCCTTAAATAGTTTGAACATCGTATAAAATTTTTTCAGACACACGTTGGGGTCTTAAAATGATCGGTTTGCGATGTACGTCGGGCTAAAAAGTTGGGGAATCGCGGTGGCCCTCGATCGATTAGAGAGGTACGTCACTTGGAGGGCTAGCCAAGAGGACATGCGTGCACGCACACGTGTGTCACTCTCGGTGCAATCTTCAGCACAACGTGTGCAGCAAAATGGCTGCCATGGAGCTTTAGGGCTCGTCGCCCGAGCACGCGATCCCATAATGAGCCCCGGGCTACCGGTGTGCGTGCCCATCAGACGTGCACGCACACGCGATAGCCGAGACGGACCCAATCTGATCGTACGAGCGGGCCCAGCCAAGACGTTTGTGGTCCCAGTGACCAAATTTTCAGTTACTTCCATGGAATTGATGCTTGGTGAATTTCATGACTACACTGAAAAAAATTGGCGATAGCTACCCTAACTGTATTCATGTTGTCGAGGGGAATAAAGTTGGAGTAACTGAAAACATAGTTGTGACAACTGACATTAAAGGTGTTCTAAGTTCACAGTCCGCAATTGACGCTTAACTACAAATTCACAGTTCGTTTTGGAACCTACACTTTTTCATAGTCGGTGTAATCGTAAATTCAAGTTGCTACTCGAATAGTTGTACGAGTATGCCTGCTTTTCGAGAGACAGTTGTTGCATCTTTTTTAAAGATACGTGAGACTACTCAAATATCCTGTTGAAAATCACATAAAATTGAAAGCTAAAACAAGATGAGAAACGTGACAGTGAGTTGCCGTTTTGGTCTCAAGGAAGAAAGGTAAGTCCTAATAACGTATTTTCGTGATATTAGGGCGATTTTTCGTTGCTGTCAACTTTTCTTCCTAACCTCACTTTGCGACAAAAACAAACAAACTTCGCGACTGTTAGTCCAACTGTAATTTTATAGTAGATGCAAGTTTAAACTTTTCTCGGGAAGCATGCAGAACCGTAGTTAGAGCAACAATCACTGTACTGGTTGGCGTTGGAACGAACTCCGTAATTACTGTGGGGATCACAATATTTCTACAGTTGGACAGTAAATATCTTTCCTTCAGTGTAGTACATAGTAAAGGATGCAAGTGACTCATCTTTATTTTAATTTCATACAATCGCAATGAACTTTCTTTAATTTAATGAAATTTGATTCGAGGGAAACAAATTCTTTCCTCATTTTGTGCAAAAAATGGCGTTTGTAAGAAATGGCCATGGGGAGGAAGCCTCGTAGGTACGATCGGTGCATGGGTATGAAAAAAAGAGTGATGGAGACCCGAAACCCGGAACGAGGGAACACGGTGTAACCGGCAAATGCTGCGGCGTCGCGACATGTGCTATTATTTGGCACCGCGATCGATTTACGGCACGCCTTTCGATCCCTGCTCCCGGCCCATGAAATTGGCCGGGAAGAGAAATATTGCGGCGACGCGGAGTCACATGGAAAAACACGAATTGCGGAGGGACGCGAAAACAGTCCCGTACATTCTGTCCCCGCGTAATACGCGCTTATGGCGGGCGTCCGAGTAATTGATAGCGCGCGGCGAATAAACAGAGACAATGCCCGCAGGCTCGATTCAATTATGGATGAAGAGAAACGATTTTCTCGCTTCTAAACCGGTGCCGGGCAAATATGTGACGACCCCCTCTCTTATTCGCTGACCAAACGCACGGAATATTCGCGGTTTCGGATATATATTTACAACTTGATGATGGGGTGAATATACAGTTCAGGCAACTGTAAAGAAGGGACTTGGGGAAAAATTGGTAAAGAGGATGATAATAGTAGGTGAATTCAGAGGTTAGGATAGTTGTCTACTATTTCATTTTGAGGGAAAAGAATAATATTTGTGACAGCAAAAGTTTGGATTGTCTGAGTCTAGATTGAATATACAGGAGTGTAAAAGTTGAGATTCACCAATTGTCGATTGAATATACATGAGTGTAGAAGTTAAGATTGTCCAACTGTTGACTGAATATACATGACTTAAAATTGAAATTGTCCAACTGTCAATTGAGTATACATCATTGTGTAACTTGCGATTTTTCAACTGTTGACTAAATAAACATTACTGTATAATATATAATTACCCAACTGTCCATTAAATATACCATACATTTGCAGAAACGATAATGATATTCATGACTGTAAAAGTTGGGATTGTCTGAATCTAGATTGAATGTACATGACTGTAAAAGTTGAGAGTGTCCAACTGTTGATTGAATATACATGAGTGTAAAAGTTGAGATTCACCAATTGTCGATTGAATATACATGAGTGTAGACGTTAAGATTGTCCAACTGTTGACTGAATATACATGACTTAAAGTTGAAATTGTCCAACTGTCAATGGAGTATACATCACTGTGAAACTTGAGATTTTTCAACTGTTTACTAAATAAACATTACTGTATAATATTCAATTACCCAACTGTCCATTAAATATACCATATATTTAGAGAAAGGATAATGATATTCATAACTGTAAAAGTTGAGATTGTCCAACTGTTGATTGAATATACATGAGTGTAAAAGTTGAGATTCACCAATTGTCGATTGAATATACATGAGTGTAGAAGTTAAGATTGTCCAACTGTTGACTGAATATACATGACTTAAAGTTGAAATTGTCCAACTGTCAATGGAGTATACATCACTGTGAAACTTGAAATTTTCCCACTGTTGACTGAATATACATTACTGTATAATATATAATTACCCAACTGTCCATTGAATATACCATACATTTAGAGGAAGGATAATGATATTCATGACTGTAAAAGTTAGGATTGTCTGAGTATTGATTGAATGTACGTGACTGTAGAAGTCGATATTGACCGATTGTCGATTAAATATACATAAGTGTAGAAGTTGAGATTGTCAAACTGTCGATTGAATTCACATTCCATACTGTAAAAGTTGAGATTTTTCAACAGGCACCTGAATATACATCACAGTGAAATTTACAAATTCCCAACTGTCAATTGAATATACATTACTATAAAAGTTGAGATTGTTCAATTGTTGATTGAATATACATGGCTAAAAGTTGAAATAATTCAACTGTCGATTGAGTATACATCACTGTAGAAGTTGAAATTTTTCAACTGTCAACTGAATATACATTACTGTAAAAAATATAATTGCCGAAATTTCGATTGAATATGCCATACATTTGGAGGAAAAAGAATAATATTCATGACTGTAAAAGTTGGGATGGTCCGAGTGTAGATTGAATATGCATGACTGTAAAAGTTGAGATTGACCAATCATCGATTGAACATACTTGAGGGTAAAAGTTGAGATTGTCAAACTGTCTATTGAGTGTATATTCCATACTGTAACAGTTGAGATTTTTCAACTAACAATTAAATATACATTACTGTCAAATTTAAAAATTCCCAGTTGTCGATTGAACATACATGACTGTAAAAGTTGAGATCGTCCAACTGTTGACTAAAAGTTTTAAACTGTTCTACTTTCGATTGAGTATACATCACTGTGAAAGTTAAGATTTTCAACTGGCAACTGAATATACATTACTGTAAAATGTATGATTACCCAACAGTCGATTAAATATACCAAACATGAATATAAAAGTTGAGATTGATCAACTCTCGATTGAGTATACTTACATTCCATACTGTAAAATTTAAGATTTTCAACTGTCGATTGAATATACATTACCGTCAAATTTATAAATATTAACTGTCGCTTGAATATACATGACTGTAAATGTTGAGACTACTCATCTGTCGATTCAATATACATGACTTGAACTTAAACTTGTACAACTGTCGATTGAGTATACATCGCTGTAAAAGTTGAGATTTTTAACTATCAACTGAATATACATTACTGTAAAATATATAATTGCCGAAGTGTCGATTTAATATACCATACATTAAATATGAATATAAAAGTTCAGGTTTTTCAACTGTCGATTGAATATACATGATAGTAAAACATGAAATTTTCCAATTGACTATTGAGTAAGCATTACTGTAAAAGGTGAGATGGTCTAATGGTCGAATAAGTAAACATAACTGTAAAAGTTGAGACTCGCCAACTTTCAAGTGGATTAAAACAGTAGGAAGATGTAAAAAAATTGAAGATAAAAATTTAAATAAGTACCTGTATGGTGCTACTAATGCCACGAATAAATGCAGCGAGGCTGACGAAATTTTGGAAAATACTTGATATACCGGTAAAATATAGGACCGTGTTAAGAGATCGAAAAAAATTGTTTCAACACGTTTCAAGAGTGGAAGTAAGAAATTACTACGTAATTCGAACACTAAGAGGAAATTTTAGTTGTTATGACTATATTAACTGTATTTTCAGAAAACTGTTAACAGTCGAAATGTAATAAGGTAAGTAGAAAAGAGGTTGACAAAAGCAGATAAATTCATGGTTTAGAATAGTTGTCTACTATTCAATTCTTATTTTAAGGAAGAAGCACAATAATCATGACTGTAAAATTTGAGATTGTACAACTGTTGCTTTCATATACATGACTGTGAAAGTTGAGATTGTGCAAGTGTTAATTTAATATCTATGACTGTTAAGTTAAAATGTATCAACTATTGATTGAATATACGTTACTGTAAAATTTATGATTGCCCAACTGTCGATTGTATATACATGACTGTAACAGTTGAGATTTATCAACTGTCGATCACATATACATAACTGTAAAAATTGAGGTTTTTCAACTGTCAATTAGATTATTACAGTAATAAAACGGTTTTGAAAAATAAGATAAGAATAGGTAACTGCACGTTGCTACCAATACAACAATTAAATACAGTGTAACTGAAAACATTCGAAAAACTTCATTTACCTTTGAAATTAAGTAGTACAGTGTTAAGAGGACAAACAAAATGTTCAAACAAGTTTCCAGATATAAGATAAGAAATTAGTATGTAATATGAACACTAAGAGAAAAATAAAGTGTATACAATAAAATTGTATTAACTGTATTTTCAGAAAACTATGAACAGTCAAAAAATAGTAAGATTAGTAGAAAAGAGGCTGACAAGAAAAGGTAAATCCATGGTTTGGAGTAGTAGAGTAGTAGTCTACTATTCAATCCTGAGGAAAAAATACAATAATCAAGACTGTAAAAGTTGAGATTGTGCAACTGTTGATTAAATATATATTACTGTAAAAGTTGAGATTGTGCAACTGTGGATTGGATATACAAGAGTATGAAATTAATAACTGCCTATTGAATATATATGACTGTATAAGTTGAGCTCGTCCAACTGCCAATTGGTATAATACAGTATAAAAATGTAAAAAAAATTGGAGATAGAAATTTTAATTGGTAAATGCATGGTGCTGCCAATGCAACAATTTGATACAGTGGGCCTGAAAAATTCTAAAATACTTTATTTGCCTGTAAAATATAGGACAGTGATAAGAGGTCAAAAAAAATTGTTTAAACAAGGTGTAAGAGTGTAAATAAGGAATTAATATGTAATTCAACTCTGACAGAAATATACATATGAATGTAGTAACTGTATCTTCAGAAAACTGCAAACAGTTGAAATATAATTAGATAAGTAGAAAAAAGGCTGACAAGGGTGAGTGAAATCAGGGTTCAGAATAGTAGTCTACTATTCAATTCTGGGGAAGAAATATGATATTCATTACTGTAAAAGTTGAGATTGTCCAACTGTCGATTGAATATACGTGACTGCAAAAGTTGAAATTTTCCAACTGCCAATTGGTATAATACAGGAGAAAAATGTTTTAAAAATTGGAGATCGATATTTTAATGGATAAGCGTATGCTATTCCCTAAGTGTCCTGTATAATGCTGTAAAAATTGCAACAATATTGTAAAAGTTGAGATTGTCCAACTGCCAATTGGTATAATACAGTAAAAAAATGTTTTAAAAATTGGAGATCGATATTTTAATGGATAAGCGTATGCTATTCCCTAAGTGTCCTGTATAATACTGTAAAAATTGCAACAATATTGTAAAAGTTGAGATTGTCCAACTGCCAATTGGTATAATACAGGAGAAAAATGTTTTAAAAATTGGAGATCGATATTTTAATGGATAAGCGTATGCTATTCCCTAAGTGTCCTGTATAATGCTGTAAAAATTGCAACAATATTGTAAAAGTTGAGATTGTCCAACTGCCAATTGGTATAATACAGTAAAAAAATGTTTTAAAAATTGGAGATCGATATTTTAATGGATAAGCGTATGCTATTCCCTAAGTGTCCTGTATAATACTGTAAAAATTGCAACAATATTGTAAAAGTTGAGATTGTCCAACTGCCAATTGGTATAATACAGTAGAAAAATGTTTTAAAAATTGGAGATCGATATTTTAATGGATAAGTGTACGCTATTCCCTAAGTGTCCTTATAATACTGTAGAAATTGCATCAATATTGCAAAAGTTGCAATATTTTCGTATTTTTCACTATAAAAACGTTAAGAAGTACTAGATTCTTTCCTCAGTGTAACCAGATTAGTTCGTACAAGAGGCTCCATGAAATTTTGCTTTTCCCCCTCGCTCGTTTCTTTCCTCGGAGGAAAAAATGGGAAAAAATTAGCGCAGGCCCTCGGCTGTGTGTTTTCCTTGGCCATGGAGTAGCAAAAACATAAGTCGGGGGAAAACAAACGGGGCGAGATAGGAATGAAATGCCCGATCCGGATGCGCGTTCTCCGGGGGCGCATCCTAAGCTCCGCGGGCGCCCTATAGCAAATACCCTTCGCTCGTCCCTCGCTGCGCTCGACTGCTAAACAGCCAAACGAGGGCCGAAAAGCCTAATATGGCGGTGCATAATGCATGGGGCCACAGCTGCTCCCGTTTCGAGCATCTCTTCTTCAAATCCAGGACGCTGGCGCCGGGCATCTTTTTTCTCGACTCCTTCCCATTCCCTTCCCGTCTCGTTCTCGTCCTTTTTTTTCCTCGACCCCTTCATTTTCTCGTTCGTCCTTTTTTCGAGTTTCGCGTTTTCTTCATTTTTTCAAGCGAGGTGAGTGTAACGATCGGTTTTGTTGAGAGTTGTTTTTTTTTTTATTTACGGAGGGTTTACCTGGATTTTTGACAAAATTTTCAGTGCGCCTCGAACATTGTCACGCAGAGCATCGCTTATATGAAAATTGATTGTAATTAGACGTGGAAATGTAAAATTGCGGAAAATTGAAGCATCGCGAATGTGACTGCATGTAAGATGAAGACACGCCATCCCCTGAAGAGGACCGTACACTAAGGCTTGAAACGTAGGGAAGAAAGAAACAATAAATGACTGGAAAATCGACAAAAAGTTGGTTCTTAATTCAAAAAAAAATTTTGGTTTATGAATAGTTGGTTTTTTGGAGTTTGGTGGAATTTGATGGGAAAGGTGGTAGTCGAGTAATGGGAATGATAGAAAAAAGGAAACATTATTTTATGTATGATAAACTCGGGCTTCAATATGAATAATTGGGTAAGACTCGTTTTGTGGAGAATCGAGGAAACAAGACTTTAACTGAATAACATGATTTATACGGAAAATCTCAAAAAAACTGAAATTTTTTACTTGTTACAAGAAAATTTTCAATTAAACAATTTTTGACCATTTTCTTCGAGAAATTCAGCCCAGTGTGTACAGAATTTATGTTGCAGGTACTCAAAATATCTTAAATTTTTTGAAAAATCATATATATGAGTTTTATTTTCTAGAACATCTGAACATCTTCTAATCCAGCAAAGTTTTTTGAGCCGTTTAAAATGCTTTTCATAATGCAATATTCAAGCTGTGTCCTACATTTTCAAATTTTACAATTTTTCAGAAAATATTTAATACAAAATCTAATTGAGTCCAAAATATTAGCCAAATACAAAAATCATAACATTCCCTAACAAATCAGAAAAGTTTGAGCTGAATTATTGTAAAAGCTAACACCTTTACTCAAATTTTATGAATAATCTGCAATTTTTAAACAAAGAGTGGATTTTTCAGAATTATTGGAAATTTGGAATATTACCATTTTCTTTCTTCTACAAAATGAATTTGAATCCGAATCACTTCCGTACTTGTAATCCAATAATTTCAAAAAATTGTTAATTCGAGACCAATACTTTGAGAAATTTATATTTCTTGCAAAATTAAATAATATTTCGTCATTCTGACAGAAACGTTCAAGTTTTTTTTAACTGTATAAAACTAGAAAATTTAACAAATTTTGAGCAATCATTTTTACAAAATTAAGCTGAACTCGAAAATTCAACTGTTTTAAGAACTTTTGAGAATTAAAACAAAAAACAAGAAGAATAAAATTTCATTATGAATTTGGTTTTTAAACAATGAAGGAACAATTTTACAATTATTTAAGATTCTTACATAATTTTGCATTTTTGAGAATGCGAAGAATTATAAACATTTTTTAATCGTTAGAACCTTAAAAATTTAGAAGGATTTAAATGTCGTACCAAATAATGATTTTGAAAAATGCCATATTAGCAAAAAAAATGTATTTCTATTTCTGTAAACTACACACAAATATTTAAATAATGTCTTCCGCAGTTACATAAAAAAATTGTAGTATAAAATCTAGTTTTTCAATAACAATAAATATATTTCATTATTACATAACTTTACAATTGTTAATTCTTTAAGAAAGGTATTTTTAATAATATTTTATTGTCAATAGCAACAGGAAAAAAATTTTATACTTAAAAAACGTTGAAACTTACTTGTCGAATTTAAAGAGATAAATGCTTCTGACTCGACAATTTAACTTTTCAAGATTTTTTTCAAAAATGACGAACTTGAAAGCCCAGTTTTCGACAAATGAACAATTTTGTTGAAAATAAATTAACATTCAGAAATCCAGAAAAGGACAGAAACTAATTTGTGTATTCTGAAAGACTTGAAATTCCAAAGACGAAAAGTTCAATGTGCTAATAGTAATTTCCAAAGCAAAAAAATTACGAAAAAAAATTTTTTTAGTTTAACATTCAAACATTGACAGTGAAAAGAAATCTTCACATAAATTAGAAATATGTTATTGAAAACTCAGAAGGAGTTACAATTCCAATATATCATTTGTTAGAATCCATTGTGAATTTTGAAATTTAAATTGCGAAAATAAAGTAACTTCAAAAAATTATTATTTGTAAAAATATGTATACTTTCCGTGGAAAAAATTACCAATGTACGTTTTATACCGGGAGAAGTATATATTTTTGTTTCTAAAATTATAATGATCTGATGTACATTCTATACCTATAAAAAAAATTTTGATTATTTTCGATTTAATATGATGAAAAACTGAAGTGCGAGTTTAAAAATTAAGATCAAATGTACTAAAATTCGAAATTTCCAAAAATTTCAGACAAAAAAATCGAGAATCTATTATATTTTACAGTAAAATCTGGGTTTTTTGAAATCGATGTACACAAAAGTCAAATACCTATAATGATTACTTAAGAACTTTTTAATCGAACTAAACAAGGATTTTTCAAACTGAGCTCATTTTTTTCATTTATTTAAATACAAAGATACACATTGACAACTTGGGCAATTCCTCATCGTTTTCCAACACTCAAAAACAAAAATACATATTTTCAAAGGTAAGTATCTCATTTCTAAAGCAATATTTAATAATTTAAATGACAATTTATTATCAAAAAAAAAAGTTTTCACTGTCCCCGCGCAACGGGCGGTCATTGTGTAGCGTCTCGCAATGCAATGGTTTCCTCTCACTCAGAAGAAGTTTGTATGACTTTTGGAATCTCAGAGCGAGATTCTTTATTGCCCTTTTTGACGTGGGGACAATGAAGACTTTTTTTCTCTGAAAATGAATGAGAATCGTCTATGTAATAGGTTAATGAAGTAATTTTTTAATCTGTTGATTAAGAAATAAGATCCTCATCTCTGGAAAAATATATATTTGTTGACAAATAATACTGAAAAACGATTGAGAACTACCCAAGTTGTAAATAAATTTATTCAAGTCAGCAGCTTGATTCAAAAAATTACTTACAGTGGCTGAATGTTTGGGCTATACAGTGTAAGCAGCCATTGAAAATTTGAATAATTAAAAATATTGAAGACCTAAGACTTACATTTTCAAAAACTTGTCTCTTCCCTGAAAAAACCGTATTATCCTCAAAAAACCCCACAACCAACTCGGAAAAACATCCCTCCATCTTCCTGTAGCCCTGTTTTTTCACAGCGAGGAAACATTTACCCAGCCCCCTCCTCCTAAAAAACCCCTCCCCGCCAGGAGACCAATGAATCCCATAATTACCCATTGTCCCGTCTGACAATGGCCCAAGGAGCGCGGCAGCAGAACCGCGACAAGAAAACACCCCCCCAGCTGGAACAAACGCGTCTATCCGATTTTCGTGGGGTGCCCACTCGACACCGCATAATCCCGGGATTAAGTTATATCGCAACGGATTTCGCCGTCAAGTGCACGTAGCGTCGTCGCCTGGAACGTCGGTCTATTAGTGAGGCCCCACCGGAATAAGGAGCCGAACGCGAATCCTTTTTGCCGCGGCGTCTTTGACGGATCGCGGAGCGCTGGCTCGTGAAATCTGGTCCTCCTCGAGCACTCCGATGTCAACGGCTGCTGCCGCTACCGAGAGGCCTTTGTTAGGCGAGCTCTTTTTTTCCTCGAGCTCGCCTCTTCTTCGTCTTCATTCTCTTACGCGTTTCCTCGGGGCTTTTTTCAGGGGCCCAGCCAACCAACTCGCCCGCGTTTTCGGCTTTTCAGCCCTGCTGGAGGATCCAGTTTGTGCAGAAAGCCAGAAAACCAGCCGAAAGAGAACCCTTTGGTCCCGATAGAACTTGGGTCTTTCAACCCCCGAGGGTCGAAGGCTGTGGGGGTGAAATGCCATCCCGATCGGCCGACTTTTTCCTCGGGAGCTTTTTTCCTCGTGAGAAACGAGGGCCATACCTGGGCTAATTAGCACCTTTGAGACGCCGTTTCGCCGCCTTTTAAGCCTTTGAATATTTTCTTTTTTTTTTTTTGTACTCGTTTGGAGCGTTAAGGAAGAAGGGGAGAGGGCTAATCTTGATCTTTATCTTCAGATTTCATCTCATTTACTGCACTCTACATTAAAGACGAACATGTTCCTCCATACTCGTTTCCTGACTTCCAAATATGTACGTCAAAACTCTTCGTGGGCGTCAGGCTGTTCATGAATCCCGACACCGCGATTCCAGAAACAAATAAAAAACAGATAAAGTCGCAGAAGAATTTCCGCGGCAAACCAAAATGCTCGTATTCGCATTCATTGAGGAATAAAAATGAATTGGATCGTCTGGGAAAACAAGTTTTCACGAGCAATAATAACCATTGGCTCGGGCACTTCGGGCGCAGTCACATTTCAACGTTATAGCTTATGTATACATATATATGTGTATGTACCTCATTCACGTAGACTAACTTCGCGAAAGTTAGTAAGTGCTTTTTAAACAGATTAACAATTGTAGGGTAAAGACCAGTGTTTTATGCCTGTGGAAACGTTCCGTGAAACATAAGTTGTGGAATGTAATTTTGCAGGGTAAAAATGTCAAGATGTTCAGTATAATTACGAAAATCATAAGGTTACTTTTTTAGGAATTAATTTTGATGTTTTGTTTTGTGAAGGAAGAAAATTCAAATCTGGCGCTTGGATCGTCGAACAGCTGATGGCAACAGCTGAGTGCGCGCATGCGCTGTGGGCGCCGAGAATAAAAAACTTGACAACTTCTCTCCTTTCAAGAATTAAATAAAGCTGCTGAGAACTTTTAGACTCAAAATTAAGTCTCTATTACAAACCTCAAAATTTTCGAACGGAAGAAAAATTCCGTCAGATCTCACGATTTCTATCTTGCTGTTTTTTTTTTTCATAAAAAGCAAACTGGACAGTGGGAAATGGTTATCGGGTGAAAACGCATGCGATGTTAACTTAAAGCTAGAAAATAATTGTTTTGTTGACGTTACGTACAGTACTTACAAAGCCGTGCTTGTCGCTGATATTGTTCGTAAGCTTCAGTTTGTGGAAGCTCACGACTTTTTGCATCCACTGTTCACCACTGCACGGGGAGTCCGGGTGTATGTACATCCTCTTCGGCATTTCCGGGTCCGCCTTGCCAGCCACCATCCATCTACTGTTTCAACAAAAAATTTACACTACTTACGGTTTGTGTCTGTGATTTCTGTCTCATACTGCAAAAAGGTTATTTCGAACTCTGAAAATGACAGGCTTGAACAATTTAAGCAATGATTGTCTTTTTCAAACAAAAATTCACGTGCGAAATATTTTTTTCAAAGAAACTTCAATTTTTAATGAACAAATGGTGCTCTATTGATTTTTTAAGAACGATGCGTAGTAAATTCGACTCACCTATTATGGAATTTATATCTGTAATCATCAGCAGCCACGATGTCCAACAACAGAATGTACTTCGCCTTGGCGTCCAAGCCGGAGACTCGGAACTTCATTTGAGGAAACATCTGCCTAGAACCCCGATCAAGATTTCCATTCTGATTAATGCCAGTCGACACGAAATCGTTAATAAGTCGATAAGGCTAGCTTCATTAATAAGACATTTGCATTGAAATGAAAAGGGACCAGGGCCCGTAATTTGGGGCCCAAATTACTGGGCCACTGGAAATCGAGTACCAAAAACAAACAGTGGCTTATCCAGTTTTGCGATCTCATACAGTGAAAAAAGCACTGGCGATTATACTGAGATAATAAATATGCAAGGGCGTAGACAGATGGGGATTTTGGGGGGGTAGGACCATTATTAAAATTTGGTTAAAATTAACTATTCAAAACGTACTGGCTGAAATTATTATTGTTGTTGTTTGTTTGGTTTGATGAATTATGAATCGATACTCGCGATGTCATCGAAAATGTTGTCGCCACTATTTTCGAACCCTTCCCCCACTCCGGCAAAAAACGTCGTGCAAGTGTCCGCGGGCGCCCATGACACCTCGAAAAGAGTCAATCTCTCAGACCGGATGACGGGGGACGGTCGCAAAAAACCGCACGACCGCATACGTGCGCCAACGGCCATTTTGTTCCGTGGAATTTCGGGCTCGTTAACGTTTTTTACGACTCTTTTTTCGACCCTCGGGGCGAAAACTGATCAGTGGAAAAAACCGTTTGTGAATTTTCCGTATTTACTTTCTGCGAAGGCAAGATTCTAAATGAAATCAAACCGAGAAAGTATTGTTTAATTATGCACAAAATCTTGCATGGATAAGTAGTCATCGTCTTTTTAGATTGAAAAAGTTATCAATTTTTGTTGTTTTCACTTTTTTAGGTTAGGCTGGCAATGGATAACAGTTTTTCCCCATATTTGCCATGCTTAATCGACGGCTACGATCGTTATTGGCGGTGTTTTATGCATTTGACATTGGCGACTGGACCACCCTGGACGCGGAGCATGGCATTAATCGGTTATTTGTTTGTTTAATTCGTCAAAAGGCGCCGAAGGCTGTTCTCGGAAATCGGCTCGTTGCGTCATTTTTGTCAGCGAGATGACACAGTCTCGGCGACGCTTTCGAAAATCTAATCAAAGCCGACGCTGATGGGATTTCGGATCTTCCCCTCGTCCTGAGTGTCTTGATTTAGCTACGCTTTGAGGTTCGCATGGAAGAAATTTGTGCGGTTGTAGTACAGTTTCCCCATAAGAACGTTTTCCGAAATTATTTCTGTATTTATTTATTTACATGGGGAATCACAAAAAGCTGATGCGGTCTACTTCTCATAGGCCTCCCAGGTACACAGTGACCGATTAAATTTCTTAACTTGAGTGCCATTGAGAATTTTAAATATGAAACATAAGTCAAGATGAATGCGGCGTTTGGCAAGAGAAGGAATCTTGGCCTGTCTTTCAATACCAGAGTAATCATGACTCAATCTGTCCATTGGAAATCCAGATCTTGACGCCCACTTCCTTGGAAAACGATGCTGTGCCTTTTCAAGAAGGTAAGAATCAATATGATTACAAGCTGACCAGATCACTGACCCATATTCTAGAAGTGGCTGAACAAGAGTAATGCATAACATTCCCAAACAGAAGAAACAAATCTATTTTCAAACAACATATTCTCCTGTAACGGCAAAACATTACTTCCCAACGTTTGTTCTTTTTCGGAAACAAGTGGAAAAGCTCGAAATTCGTGCGTAAACGTCGTCACTCGGGGCTTAACAAGTGGACATCCAGCGTTTTACAAATTTCCGTGGTGTCGCGCCGTCCTCTCATTCACTCACGCGCGTTCGCCAAACATGCGCCCCTTGTAATTTACAAAACGCGGCTCTGCCTTTTGCGACCTGCCGTCTCTGTCGCGCATCAGCCATACAGGCGGAAAAATGAATGAGCGTAATTGACTGCCTTTCGTGGTGAACGGGCGCCAAGAGCGTAGATAACGCTTCGGCTTATCAATTGAGATTCGCACGTTTCAAGAGTACATATTTTACGTTCAAGTGAATTAACTGAACATAGTCGTCCTCCGATAATAAATCAAGTCTCCCGAGTCTCTTATTTTCAAATTGTAGGAAAGATGAATAAGATTTAAGGAAATTTCTTTTTATCTTGTTCAGTTTTGGAAATTACGGAAAAACGCTCTGGATTCAATTGAAAGGAGATTCTAGCGAATTTCAGTAACTGCTTAAAGGAAATTATTCGTGACCGGAAATTCTAGAGCATCCGGCTCTCGGTCCTTTGGAGCAGGTGTAAACTGCATTGAAGATGGCTTCCACGAAATTTATAAGAGCCCTGCGGTCACGAGCGGGCGCCCTAATTTTGCGTTTTTTGGATGATCAACTTTATATGTCCTTTTCTGAGCTAGTCCCACAATCTCAGAATAACGTCAAAAGAAGCAGTTAATTCATAGTCAAATCCTTACAAATCAGTTTCCTGCTCATATTTTTCAAAACTTTTCATATAGTATACAATTCTCTCGTATCCCCCTACTATTCATGTTCCTGAAAAGATGATATCAAGAAAGATACTCTCTGCAAAACGATTGGCTGAAATCATTTCAAAATATTTGCAAGTTGAAAAAGGCTGTCTACCGAATAATTCACGATTTCGTGGAAATACGTGGAATCGGCGCGCGCCTCGATCCATCCTCCTTTTGATCGGCATCAAAGTTTCCCCATATTATGGGCGCACCGCAGGATGTTTGCCTCTCATCACACGGATAATCCGGCTTACAATTCACAGCGGCACTTCTCCCGCGAACGCGACCTCTCATCCCTTCTTTTCTACTTTTTTCCTGCTCCCTTTCTGCAACCTACACGGATAATACCGAGATTTTCGTTTTTATCGCGCGTTATATCTACACTCGATCTCTCCCCTCTCCAACCCTATACGACCTTTCTAGTTCGTCTATGAATAATGCCACATGTTCATGAACGTTTATCGAGGATTGATATGAAAATCATGGAGGATCGATGGGGACAATAGAATGTCGTGGTTGACGAGAGGATTTTAAATAGAGAGTTCGAGACGGTCTGTCAAGTAAGAATGTGGAATCTTGTGTTTCAGAAATGATTGATCCAGAAAATATTTTGGGCTCTTCACTTCAGTATGTTTTCTAATCACCATGGCATCAAAGATCGTCCAGAATCATTGAGGCATATTTTTAGCAAATTCATGTGAGAGAGATCTTCAAATTTCTTTTATTTTGCGAGTCAACTCGTTTAAAGTCTCTACAGCCTTTTGAAAGAATTTTCTCTTCTTTAAGGACCATTCGTTTATCTACTCTTCGTTGTTCCAGATGAACATGTGTTTGGCAGTCAATAACAACACATTATTTGGAATTCAAATGTTATTAGACTTCAAGAATTTTAGCGAATATTTTAGGAAAGAGCATTTTTCAAAGATAACAATGTATCTGGAGTTCTGAACGTTTGGAAAACAAACTAAAACGAAAAACAAAATTATTTTCGATTCCCTCCTACGATTGAAATTAAAAATAGTACATTTGAATATCTACTTTATGTCAATAATTATTAATAAAATCAACAATCAGACTCGATCGGAAGAATTTTTTTTTTCATTTTTTGTATTTTCAAAGGCCTAAGAATCTAGAAACATTGATATAAAATCGTTTTTCGTATATTTCCAGTACTCTTAGTATTTATCGCATTTTTTCAGTATTTATACAATTTGGAGATTTTCTACCATTTTTATAGATTTCTATGTAAAAATCTAGAACTCTATGGTTTAGGATTCAATGTTTGATAGATATTTATTTATTTTATAGTTCATAATGAAAATAATACGTATTTCCAAATTTTGAGTAATATATTGATGAGTATGTTTATAGTTATCATTTTTAGTATTTAATTAAATGTACATATCAATAATTTTAAGTAAAATTTTCTAGGCTCTCGATAGATATCTAGTATTTAAAAAAATTTTTCATCTCAATATAACTTGATGCTCTTAAATCTGAAATTTTTGAAATTATTAGTATTATAAATAATTTTTCAGATAGCAGTATCTTGATAGATTTCAAGTATTTTACAGCTTTCCGAAGCTTTTGGTAATTTTTTTTTTTTTTATTGATAGTATTGAATTTTTAAGAATTTAAATGGATGTATACATAATTTTTTTAAATTTTATGCTTTAGGATTAGAACTTATAATTTTTATGAATTCGTCAGGAAATTACATCTAAATGGAATCAAAGTATTTGTAGAGATTCCTTTTATTTTCAGTTCGTTTGATACTGACAACAATTATGAATTTTCGTAGTACTTTTTAGTATTTTTCTTTTTTTTTATAAAATTTTCATAGATTGCCATAGGAAATTTTAAAAATTCCATTCTAATGATTTCAAAGAATGTATTATAGATTTTCAGTATTTTAAAGGATTTTTCAGAACACAGTTTTCTTCTGGATTTCTTATGTTTCAAAAAATAATAGTATTTTCGTTACTTCTCACATTCTCGCAATTTTGTAAAATTTGAATTTTTTTCGAATGCTCCCAAAGATTTCGCAATTTTCGCAAGAGTATAGTGAGATGTACTAAGAAAAGTATCGAATTGTGTGTGTTTTTTTTTTTTTTCAATGTTCAAACAAAATATGCAAGGAATGTTTATTAAATTTCGCAAGTCAGTATATAGAATTGAAAATACTTGTATATATATATGAATATTCTAAATAGAAGTATGTATATTCAAATTCGCAAACTGGTTTATTGATCTTAAGAAACGTTTATGAAATTAAAAAAACACTCTATGTATGTAAAAAACTTTCAAAACAAGATTATTGATATCAATACAAAAATTTCTAACAGTATATTTTATATACTTCCAGTATTGTAAGTATCTATCATATTTTTTCAATATTTTCAGTATGGATGATTTTCTAGCCTTCTGTATGGATTTCTATGTAGACATATAGAATTCTATACTTTAGGATTCACGGTTCTTTAGATATTCAGTAATTTTATAGTTATTGAATGGAATAATTTGTTGATGAAGTATTATTACTTTTATTTGTATTTTTCATTTTTTTCAGTAGCAATAATGTTCAGTACCATTTTCTGGAATTAATACCTTGTATTATTTCAAAAAATAATTTTCGGTTTCTAGAACTAAATGTTCTTGAATCCAAAATTGAGATTTTCAGTATTTCAATCATTCTTTCAGAAAACACCAAAAAAGATTGAAAGTATTTTGCAGACTTCAAAAAAATTGAGTAGATTTTATTCCATTTTAATGTTAATGAATGAGTATATTATTTCCTAGAGTATTATTAAATCCTCACATGGAAATTCAGAATCGAATGTCAAGGATTACAAGTTTTGGAAATTCTTATTTTTTTTTCAACTTTATAAATATTTATATTTATACAGAAAAAAGTATCATAACGATTCCTTTTATTTCTAGTCTTTTCGATACTCGTAGCATTTATAAATTTCGCAGTATTTCCTACCACTCTTCTGAATTTTGAATATTTTGATAGATTTTTATGTAAATTTGAAAAATGAATAATTTAATTGTTTTCCGTAATTTGAATTATTTAAAAAATTTCCTATTCATAAAAGACCAATTTTATCCATGTGCTCCGTATTATAAACATCCTTAGAAAATGTGGAAATTGATCACTCAGAGCCACTTTTTTCAATAATAATGGTTTCCTAACTATCTATTCAAAATGATCAATATTTCAGCCGCATATTAAGCCCTCATCAGGATCATTTAATATAATACAATTCAATATCAATTCAACACACCAAACGAAGAAGCGATAAAAACATAAATAAAATAAACCAGTACTCACAACTAAAAATACATAGTCAATTTCAACTTACAATTTAAATAATGTTCTCACATTTTCATGTATTTCCGTCTAAATTTTCAAACTAACATACCCTAGTCCTTCAAATTCCATAAATTCGAGAATAATAGATGACATATGTAAATATTTTCAACCGAATACATTCCACATACTAAAATATTTGTTGGTTCTTTGAAAAAAAGAAAAAAAAAAAAAAATAGATTCAAGAAGTGTAGAATGAACGGTTCGTCGCGTGATGGACGTTATTGAAAATTTCGTCACCGCCAGTCGATCGGCGAGAATCGGAATAATTGCGTGGCCTCGCGGACGCCTCAAAGGAGCGCTGAAAAATCCTCGCCGGAGAAGGCACGCTCGGTATGTCGTAAGGTTACGGGCCGTCAAGCTCGGCGGCAGAAAAACCGGACGAGGTCGTAAAACAAAGGCCCCGGTCCGTCACACACAGGGCTCCGCTGTCTCCGTTTCATCTAACGGGACGACAACGCGACTCCATCAATTATTTCGAGGGACCCGAGCCAAATATACCAAATTCATAATCCTCGGCGTATACGAATACTTCACAAACGAGAAATTCAATAATTCTGAACATCTCTACATGTACTTCAGATCACATAAAATGAAGAAAACGAAAAAAAAATGTGTATATTTGTAATACACTCGCGCCTTCGTGAGTGGGACCGCGATAAGTGGGACTCAGGCGGACTGGGGGATGTCTAATGAAGCATGGACAGTGAATATTTTCGAAAGCTTTTGCTTGACTGGACCATTGTTAGGCTGACGCCGCAATGCGACAAGCTAAATATATGGGTATCTGGTGCGTAGGCAGAGGGGGGTTTTGGGGGTTCAAACCCCTTCCGAAGTTGTGATAAAAAAGTAAAAATTAATAAAACGTAGGATAACGTAGAAAATATGAATCAGAAAAATTGTTGCAACCAAGTGAATAATCAAGAAAAATAAAAATTGGAAATTTATTAATACAAGAAATCTATATAAAATCCATGTAAAAGTATTAAAAATCTTCCGATTCATACAAACTATGAAAGAAGAACGAAATTAATAAATAATTGAATTCGTTGGAAAAACCGTTTTCTGAAAAATTTTGACGAATGCCTCTACGATCTATAAATTTTTGAGTTCTAGAGCATCAAATTCTAAATATATATACTATGAATCTATAAAAAAGTTTTAGAAAATGCAACAAAATCTTTTAAATATTTTTACAATACGAAAAATAGTAATGACTTAAAACATTAAAAATCTATATGAATGTGGTTTCATCATTAATTCTTGAAATTACTGATGGTAGATAGAAATTCGTATTTTAAAGCATCAAGTTTTTTTAATATCTGCAGCTTTCTACAGAAATATAAGTAAATTATAGAAATACTTTGAAATCATCCAGGGTTTCGTATATTATACTAGAAAGACGTGATTAAAAAGTTAACTATTTTACTAGCTTACTAGTTTACTAGCTTCGTAATTTACTCGTTTATGAGTTTACTAGCTAACTAGTTTTTTGACTTACTTGTTTACTAGTTTACAAGCTTTTTTGATTTACTAGTTTACTAATTTACTAGTTTAGTAGCTCAGTAGTTTACTAGTTTACTAGCTTGCCAGTTTACAAGTTTACTAGTTTTCTTTCTTACCAGTTTGCTAGTTTACTAATTGAATTGTTAACGAGATTAATAGTTTACTAGTTCACTAGCTTACTAGTTTACTAGTTCACTTCATTTCTAGTTTACCAGCTTACTAGTTTTTACTTAAGTAGCTTACTAGTTTACTATGTAGTTTAATTACTTGTTAACTAGTTTCCTAGTTTACTATTTTACCTTTTCAATAGTTTACTCTTTTACTATTTCACAAAATAGCAGTTGCTTACAAGTTTACTAGCTTACTTGTTCACTAGTTTAGTAGTTTACTAGCTCATTATTTTTCTAGTTTTCTCTTTTTCTAGCTTACTAGTTTACTAGCTTACAAGTTTACTAGATAACCAGTTCACTAGCTTACTAGTCTACTACATTAATATTTTACTCGATTACAAGTTTACTAGTTAACTTGTAAAGTAGTTTTTTAGCTTACTTGTTTACTAGTTTACAAGCTTACTCGTTTACTTGTTTGCTAACTTACTAGTTTAATAGCTCACTTGTTCACTAGCTTACTAGCTTACCAGTTTACATGTTTGCTAGTTTACTTTCTTAACAGTTTACTTGTTTAATTATTTACTTGTTCACGAGTTTACTAGTTTAGTGGTTCACTAGCTTACCAGGTAACTAGTTTATTTTTTTACTAGTTTACTAGCTTACTAGTTTACTAAGTAGTAAACTTACTTGTTCACAAGTTTCCGAGTTTACTAGTTTACTCTTGGTACTATTGCACGAATTCAGTAGCTTACAAGTTTACTAGCTTACTTGTTTACTAGTTTAGTAGTTGACTAGCTTATCAGTTTGCTAGTTTTCTCTTTTTCTAGCTTACTAGTTTACTAGGTTACAAGTTTACTAGATAACCAGTTTACTAGCTTACTAGTGTACTAGTTTGCTAACTTACTAGTTTGACAGCTCACTTGTTTACTAGTTTACTAGCAAACCAGTTTACATGTTTGCTAGTTTACTTTCTTACTAGTTCACTTGTTTACTAATTTACTTGTTCCGAGTTCACTAGTTAAGTAGCACACCAGCTTACGAGTTTAATAGTTTATTTTATTACTTGTTTACTGGCTTACTAGTTTTTATTTAACTAGCTTACTAGTTTACTGAGTAGTTAACTTACTTGTTTACTAGTTTCCTAGTTTACTATTTTATTTTTTTACTTGTCTACTCTTTTACTATTTCACAAAATAGCAGTAGCTTACAAGTTAACTAGTTTACAAGTTTACTAAATAACTAGTTTACTTGCTTACTAGTTTACTAGCTCCCTAGTTTGATAAAAATCTTTCAATATTTAAAACTTATGTAGAAATAATTTTCTTAGAAATTTATAAAACATTCTGTCCTGGAGTATGATTATTCATTTAATACAATATGCATATATAATTTTAGAAATAAATCTAGAAATTTATACGAAAAATAATAAAAATACATCTCACCCAATTGCTAAAATTACTAAAATTAAACACACTTTCAATTGTAGGAATACTGAAAAAATATGTAATCAAAGTATTGCACATTTCTATGAAAGAAACTGTCGTGTGAAAAGTCGATTGAAATTCTCAAAATCGTTCAAAATTTCATTACTATAGCATTCATTTCTAAAAATCTGTCGAGCGATCAATAGAAATATTTAAAATTTTAAAAAATACTAGAAAATACTGCAAAATTTGATTAATAATATACTATACGAAAATGATATAAATTTATGGTGTACCTTTTATCTGTGTGGTTAAAATAAGCTCAAAAATCAATTTAAATATATAAATTTTTCAGAAGTTTGATTCCTGGAGCATCGAATTCTAGAAAGCCCTATAGAGACCCATACTACTCAATATCAGCTAATCCTTAAAGTGGTCTAAATACAAAAAGTATCAGTAAAAAATTGCAACCTCAGTTACTGATTGAAAATCACAAAAATCGAATTCCATTATTCACGAACATGAAAAATGTTCCACCCCGGATTCCAAAAATTATGTAACTTTTGAATTCCGGAATGTAAAATATTTCGAAATCGCTCACTTGCAACTATATTGTCAAATAACAAAAATCATGAAATACCAAAGAAAAAATATTTTTAGAAAAACCCCTCCCGAAAATTTGTTCTGTCTACGCCCCTGATGGGTATGGTTCAGTTATGTCTCTTCGCGACAATCCCTCAGCCATCCCGCTAATGGAGGGACGAGTGTATATTACAATCGCTTATAGAAACCGGTTGGAAAGATTATCAATAATAATAGGTCAATGATAAGCTCTTACTAATTAAATTACTTCATTATTAATTAAGGTTATCATACAATCGCAATAATACGCAAACAGGAATAATTAAGAATAAAAACCTCTCCTATCAAGAAAAAAATGCTTTTTGCTGCTTTCTCGTGAAAAGATCAATCCTATATCCCGATCATTGGACCATGCAAAATTCGGCATAATCTTAATATGGAAGCAGGTGAAATCTCCCTGCTAAGCGATCTCCGGGAGAAAAACATAGAGCTATTAATGGGGTATAAATTACAGAACACTTGTAAGATTAATCTGATAGGGCAAAAGTACAATCTTCCGAACGCAACTTCGGGATGTTATCTCGGCGGAGGATCTCCGAAACGCGGCCGTAG
This sequence comes from Platygaster robiniae, assembly GCA_028476575.1. Classification (NCBI taxonomy): domain Eukaryota; kingdom Metazoa; phylum Arthropoda; class Insecta; order Hymenoptera; family Platygastridae; genus Platygaster; species Platygaster robiniae. The sequence continues at coordinate 42,340,805 of CM052021.1, forward strand.
ATCTTTTTTGGGCCTACGCAATCGCGGTCGCAAAGTGACAAACCCGGAACCTGGCACCCGTGGCGCAATTCATGGCACAGCGTTGCCAGATTCTCACTTTTCCCACTCAATTTACTCGATTCGATGGCCTTTTTTATTCCCTGAGAATTGTAAGCGCGTGAATAAATTTTGGAAGCGAAATTTCGGGAGACAAGCAATTGATGGAGAAATATCGATATGCCAATGTATCGCATTGATTTTGATAAGTTCGGAGAAAATAGCTTTATGAATGTAATAGAGTTTGAACGAGTTTGATGAATTCCCAGAAATTTGCTGCAATTTTTGAAAGAATTGAGGCAGCACTCGAGAATCCGAGAAAATTCTTGTTTTTTCTTTGCATCATTTTACATTAAAAGTAAATTAATACCTACCATTAAATTGTAGTGGATGAAATTCAAAATAGATTTTAAATTTTCCTTGTTTTGAGTTCGTGAGGCAATTGAAGAAAATAAATAAATAAATCGGTGTCACTTTTCGAACACCGACGTGAAAGTTATGCATGAGTTTGATTTTACCTGCTCAAGAATACTAAAATAAACGTTCTCGCCGATCGTCAAAGTAATAGAATTAGTAATGAGCGGCGTCTATGAATACATAGATAGAAGTTTGTTTCGATTTTACACGCTAATCAAGGATCGAGAAGCTGGACACTCGGACCGTTTGGGACAAATGGGGACACCGGGCGGCGCTATAAATTGACCAGGAGTCTACTTCGGCGTTGACACGGCCAATCATGGGATTTTTTAAATTGTAGCTTTGAAGATTTCCGCGTGTTTTTTCAGTTAGAAACAAAATTTTAACGTAGAATCCAGGCCCGTAGCCAGGGGGGGGAAAGGGGCAAAAACCCCCTAACCTCATCGTTTGCCCCCTTTGAGATTCTTAAACATCAAAATTTTTTCCAAAAGCAAGTGCGCATTAAATTTTATCGAATTTTTCTTTAAGGTTACGGAACGGAGCCTAGGTTTTAGCTAATTTGTACAGTGAAAAAAAACATTTAATAAAGTATGTTTGAGAAATCTTATATACAATTTTTTCTTCTCTCAAATTGCATTTTTTTCAATTGATTGTTGCAGGTGCGTAGGCAGAGGGGAGTTTTGGGGGTTCAAAGCCCTCTCGAAATTCTGATAGAATCAATAAATTTTAAATGTAAAAACGAAGAAACTTACATCGACAAACAATGAAAATATAAGTTACAATAAAAGCATGAAAACATAAGGAGTATATATTGCATAGAAAAGTAAAAATTATCAAAACGTAGGATTACGTAGAAAGTATGAATCAGAAAAATTGTTGCAACCAGTGAGAATGATTGAGAAAAATAAAAATCTACGGAAATGCTAAAATATTACCAAACTTTGAATCTTAGATCATCAAATTCTAGAAATCTAAATAAAATCCATATAAAAGTATTGAAAATCTTTCGATTTATACAAACTCTGAAAGAGCAATGAAATTAATTGAATTCTTTAAAAAAACTGTCATCTGAAAAATCTCGACGAATGCCTCTACGATCTTCAAATTTTGGGATTCTAGAGCATCAAATTCTAAATATATACGATACATCTATAAAATTCTAGAAAACGTAACAAAATCTTCTAATCATTTCAAAAATATGAAAAAAGAATAACGATGTAGAACATAACAAATTTATATGAATGCAATTTTATCATTATTTCTTGAAACTACCGAAAATAGATCGAAATGCGCATTCGAAAGCATCGATATTTTTAAATACCTGGAGCAATTTACAAAAATATAAGCAATATTTAAAAATACTCAGAAATCCTCTGGGGTTTTGTAAATTAAACTGGAAAAATGTGAAAAATAAGTTTAGTACTTTATTAGCTTACTAGCCCAATAATTTACTCGTTTTCTAGTTAACTAGCTAACTAGTTTACAAGCTTACATGTTTATTAGTTTACGTGCTTACTAGTTTACTAGTTTACTTGCTTACTAGTTTCTCGTTTACTGGCTCAATACTTTACTAGTTTACTAGTTAATTAGCTTACTAGTTGACTAGCTTACCAGTTTACAAGTTTACTAATTTACTTGTTAACGAGTTTACTAGCTTACTAGTTTACTAGCAGACTAGTTTTTTACTTAACTAGCTAACTAGTTCACTAGCTTATCAGTTTTTTATTTAGCTAGTTGACTGGCTTAACTTTTTAGTAGTTCAGTAGTTTACTAGTTAATTAGCTTACAAGTTAACTAGCTTACCAACTTACAAGTTTACTAACTCACTTGTTAACGAGTTTACTAGGTTATTAGCTAACTAGTTTTTTGTTTAACTAGCTAACTAGTTTACTGGCTTACTCTTTCAGTAGTTTAGTAGATTGCTAGCTTACTTGTTTTCGAGTTTACACTTTTACTAGCTTACTAGTTTACTAGCTGACAAGTTTACTAGCTCACCAGTTTACTTATTACGTAGAAATCTTTCAATATATTAAAGTTTTGAAATATAATTTTCTTTGATATTTAGAACACTTTGTGTCCCGGAGCATATTTATTAATATAATACTTTAATTATATATTTTTTTGGAAACGATTCTACAAATTCATACAGTTAACAATAAAAGTACATTCAATTAAGTTTATACAATTTATACAAGTAAAAATACCTTTGATTGTAGAAATACATAAAAAATATGGAATACAAGTATTGGAAATTTCAATACCATAGCATAAATTTCTAAAAACCTACTAAGCGAACCATAGAAATATTGGAAATATGGAAAAATACCAGAAAATACTACAAAATTTGATGAATAATATACCTTTTGGAAATAATACAAATTTATGAAGTCTCTTTTACCCGTATAGCGAAAATTTGCTCAAAAATTAATTCAGATATATAAATTTTTTAGAACTTTGATTCTTAGAGCATCGAATTTTAGAAAGCTCTATATGAACTCATATTACTTACTATCAGATCATACGAAAAATTGTAGTAAAAAAAATTGAAACCTCAGTTGCCATGTAATTGAGAATCACAAATGTCGAATTCCATCTTTCACGAATATGAAAAATGTGCAACTCTGGATTCCAAAAGTTGTATAACTTTCATATTCCGAAATGTATAATCTTTCAAAATCGCTCTCTTGTATTCATACTGTCAAAGATGAAAAATTATAAAATCCCGAAGGGAAAATATTTTGTAAAAAAACCCTCCTAAAAATTTTTCATACCTACGTCCTTGGATTGTTGAAAATATGATTTTATTAACATTTTGCCCCATACAAAATCATTTTTGCCCCCTCTAACGTACAGACCTGGCTATGGGCCTGGTAGAATCCTAAATTTTTTGCGATTTTGCAGATTTTTTGGAGTTTTTTAAAAGAGTTTCCCTATACATAACAAATTGTGACTATAAATTTACAGTCTACTGTTATTATTTTTGAATTTATTTTTTCTTTTTGTTCAAAATGAGTGCTAGGAGAACAAAAAACTCGTTTTGCACGAAAATCTGCGGCTTTTGATCGAACGCATCGGTCATCGAGAGAGTTCGTGCAGCGCTGAGTCGTGCATCGTTAGGAATAATTGAGCATGTAAAGGGACGGGAGCAAATCATCGGCGCGATAAAATAAATTAACTCGAGGCTACCGATTCTCTCTCGGCGCGTTGCGAATAAATACGATACTCGCGAGATCGCAATCGCGCCTCGGTTTATTTATCCGGCCCGCGGGCGTGGAAAAACAACGCTATTTCCCCTCCCCTTAAACCCCCTACCCCTCATTTTCCTACCTTATTCGGTACATTTTGATCTGCAATATTTTCCAGGCCATGTGATATATTGATATTTCTTTTAAATACGTCCAAATTTTTGCATCAATATATTAATCAATCGATGATTGTGAAATTATATCTTTTTCTGTTGTAAGAAACTAGAATGACATAATGTATGTTTTTTTTTTTTTTTTTCAAAATTCTCTACATTTCTATTGAAATATTTCATTTTACACCTCATGAAATAAAAACATTCATTTCCCTTTGAATCTTCCAGAAATGAAACTAATTATTTTGCATATTTCTTTTCCCAATATTTTAAATTCCGGAATCCTGACTTCGGAAAATACTGAAAAAGCAGAAACAAAATAAATTCCATGGAACAAGCGTATTTGAGTATTCAGAGACACTTTTTGAAAAATTGTTGGATAAATTATCAAGGAAAATAAACATGTACGTCAACAGCGAAATTCAGAAAACTTTGCGACACCTGCAACATGGCCTTGCCGCCTTCGAGATGCCAGTTTGTCTTTCGACCATTTGCCACTGTTCCCTAGCTATCGCATCCTGGATCTACATATCATCTGCGTTTCAGACTGGCTGAAAACTTTTTTTCAATTCTTATTCTGATTATATCAATCTTCGTATGATCACTCTACTTTCATGTCGCTCAAATTATAGACATTTACATATCTAAATAACAATAATTACATAGAATAAGAATTGTTTTCTACAACATTTTCAACCTTTTTGATATTTTTCAGGCCCAATCTGCAGCTCAATTCGTCAAAATTTTCTATTATTTTATCCACTGAGAAAAAAACTTCCAGTTTTGACTGGAAGTCATTAACTAGTTCAATTCTGAAAATTTTTCATCAATAGGCACGGAAACTTTACCGCTTCAGAAGGAAAATTTAAAAAAAAGAGAGAGAATTTTTCTCTTCGATACCGATGAATCCATACGAAACTCAAAAATTTCCTTCTACTCCAACAGAAAAATTTCAGTAATTTTTTACAGTGTATTTTTATTGAAATTTCCAACCTTCGTCATACGATGAAACTTTTCTCAATTGACAACAATTTTTAAGAATATAACTCAAATTCTGGAATTTTACACTATCTATACAATTCATTAACATTTTCTGCAAACCTGCAAATTTTTCGAATCTTAACATTTCAAATATTCAACAGTCTTGAAGGTACATCGGTTTGAATGTCTTGAGTCATGCAAAATTTTCTCAATTTACAAAAATATATAATACTCTGCGATTTTTTCAATTTCGCTACTTTCCAAATTTTTACTCATTTTTTTTTTAAGATAAGAAAAAAATTATAATGCATCCCTTCAAGAAAAATGATAATGAACACACTGTACAAAGTTGATGTATATTTTCCTTAACTGTTCGAACTTTTAAAATTTTATCAAATTTCGACTATCTATAACATTTGCAATGTTTCTTAATTTTCTAAATTTTCAAAAGTAATTCAAACTATTCAAAAATCTCTGATTTTATGAATATTTGTCTAACTAATGAAGATTCTTCGTAACTTTCCAGTTTCTTTACAATCTTCCAAATTTATATAGAAAATAATAATAATAATAATAATAATAGTAATAATAATAATAATAATAATAATAATAATAATAAGTCATTTTTCGAATTACATAATATTATACTCGATTATATTGGCATTCCCCGTTTTCTGTTTTCCAATTTTTTGAAATCTTGAAAAAATTCGAATATAATTCAAACAATTTAAATTTTTAATACATCATGGAAATGTTCCTAATTCATTAGAATTTTCCATCATTTTAAAATAATTTTTGATACATGAATAAAATTGGATAATATACAAATATAAAAAATTTATGGACCATCACAATAAATTTTTCTAGAAATTATCCCAACTCGATAGAATTGCATATCGTCGTTCTGGAAAGTTTTTTTGTTCGTTTATTTTCTAAATATAATACATTTTTAACCACGTAAGCTTTTATTTTAAATAAAGATTTCTCGCTATTTTTTCATACTCTTGAAATTTTTCAAATTTCTGTTAGAAAAGCATGGTGTTAATTCTGAAGATATGTGATAATGAACAAAATCCGTAAAATTCATGAACATTTTATGAAATTCCACAAATTTTTCAAACATGATCGAATTATTGATAGTTTTCTAAACTTAAGTTTTCTTTATTTTATTCAATTTGAGACAAAATAGAAAACTTTTTATTTTCAAAATTTCGGAATTTCCGTATGCTCTTGAAATTTTTTCAATATCGATAGAAAATAGAAAACTATCTTCCTGCTAATTTTATAGAAATATAATGAAGACTATCTATTCGGTTCAAAATTTAAAACAAAATAGAAACCATTAACAATTTTCCTAACTTGGTAAAAATTTGTCCTGCCCTATAAAATTCTTGGATATTTTCAAAATTTCTCAAATTTTCATATTTTCATTAAAAATAAGAAAAACTACGATACAAATTACAAGAATATTTGTGAATGAATTCTTATTTCCTCTTTGCTTGGGTCCTCATCATTATCCACCCAAAAAATCGAGTTTCTCTGGTAAAATTTGCATTATAAAATTCAAAGACAACAAAAACACTCTTTTGGCTAATAAAATTATCTAATACCCCCCATTCAAATTCATATGCCCAAACGATTTTAATCCTCGGTCCCTTCTCTCTTTCCAGGTCACGAATATCGATTCCAATATTTTCGAAAATATCGTGATGGCATGAATTTCAAGCTACGAAATCCGATCAGCGGAGGAAGGGAAAAGGAAAATTATTATCTGTGACGATAACGGCCGCAGTTCCAGGGATGACAAGGAGAGGGGGGGGGGCAAGGAGGGGGGCAAGTCGAGCCAAAGTCATGTCGAACAAATCGGTACAAACGATCGTCGCGGGCTTTGGTGGTTGGGAGATGAGCGGAGCCGATAGGGAAAGCGATAGTCCCGGGGCCTCCTCGACTTTTTTATTCCTCCGGGGCCCGGTCGTCGGCGGCGGCCCTCCCCCCTGGCCCCGCGAAGGCGGCGGGGCCCCGTCGAGAACCCGCGGTCGGCGCGGAATTTCGAGGGCCCCTCGTCCCGTTGAACGATTGTAAAATATAATATCATTGAAATATAAATATATAGGAGTCTAATGAATATATATTTATAATTGAGTAGGATTTGCATTAACGAGTAGAATTGTAACCACTGGATGATCTAATTAGTGAAACTTCAGTGGTTTTGTTAGCTAAATAAACTAATATTAAAAGATAATCACTAAAAATAAGTACGTAATAAAATAAGAGTAGTCAAATGGTGATTATTGAAAAATTTGATATCAAATTCATTATAGGTAATGTGAATAAAAATCGATACTTTTATAAAGGAATACTGATTATGAATACGAGAAAAACAGCTGCTGAATTTTCAAAATTGAATCACTGGGATTACAAGATCCACAATAAAATCTTGTAAACTGACACTTTAGTAAATGGACACCTCAGATTTTCAGCGACTCGTGAATTTACACAATTAATAACTTATCCTTGGATAATAATCAACAATTTTGGATTTTTTTGAGTTAACAACTTTTTTCTGATTTCTGTGGCTCTAGAAATATAAAAAATTATACTTATTCAAAAATCAGATGAAATCCATGTATTTCTCTTTCTAAATATGAGACAGTAATAATATTCCACTTATTTTCAGCGAGATTCTATTTCATTCATTTTAGGTCCTTTTTATAATTCGTAAAATGTTGTCAGATTTCTTAACTAGTTGAAAATATTTTTTTGGATTGTTAGATATGCGATTCCCTCTGGAACTTAAGGTTGAAAATATGTAGAATAATAATCATATTTTCACACGCAGTATCTTCATAGATTTCAAGTTATTTGGAAGTTGCCTTTTTTTTGGAAAATAGGATTCAAAAGACTTTTTAGTGTTATAATGGATTTCTATATAAATTTTTGAAATTTTAATGCTTCAGGAATTGAAGTTTCATTGGTTTCCATAATTTTTTAAAGACTTTTGAGTAAAATGGATCAGCATTTATAAGTATTTTAGGAATTCCAGTATTTTTTGTATTTTTCTTGAATATAGTGAGAAATTGGAGTGAATCCAGAAATATTTATAGTTTCTTTTATAAATTTTGATACGTCAAATATAAAAAAAATTCGAAAATACGTCTTATTGTTAAGATTTCTGGATAGCGATTTCCTGTAACTGTAAATGTGAAATATTTAAATTTTTTCGATCAATTTTTCCCCAAAGGTGTACTAGATTTCTAGTACTTCCTATTTTCTTATTATACACACATTTTTTTTTTTTATTTTCTAGTATTTTTATGAAACGTCGCATACATTTTTTTCATCCAACGCTCTGGAAATAAAAGTTCTACTGATTTCCAAATAAGTATTTAAAGAACATTTTTAAGTGTTTTTTTTTTTCAATTTATTTAATTTCCTAAAATTTTCTGGCAGATCTAGAAATGATTGCAATTTATTGAGTACCTTTAAAAATTTCTAATTTCCACTGCTGTGAGAATGAAAGATTAAATTATTCGCTGCCTTTTATTAGATTTACGAAAAAATACATTCAGCATTCAAAATTGTAGTAGTTCAAGTTTTTTTTTCGAAGTTTTTATGTATTTTTCTAAATTAATAGTGAATAAATGAATCGTTCATAATACAGTTTACTCATAAATTTCTAGTATTTCAGAGTTATTTCAATGCATTTTTTTTTTTCAAATGTTTATTCATCGAATTCATAATATGAATTTCTCGTAATACTAACTTTCAATTTAAAAAATCACGAAAAAATTTTTATATATGAATCCAAACCTTTTTTATACATTCTTTGGATTATGTTATTTTTGAAACAGATAACCACAGACTGTCTTCTACGTCGGCTATGTAACTACACGATCTTAAAAGTTATGAAATCGAATTTGAAAGAAATCAATAACCTGATATATGTATGCGTGAATAAATATCAAAAAAATTGAAACGAAAATTTTATTCGATTCTATTAACACCAGAAGCGTGCTATGTTCGTTTTCTATACACCATTAGAAATTTTCGTATTGATTTTTATAAACTTGTCTTGAAAGTTTTTTACATTAACGCATGTTGAATTAAAAAAAAAAAAAAAAAAAAAAAAAAAAAAAAAAAAAAAAACTTGTATTAAGTGTATTCATATTCAAGTGTATCTATATATTACGTTTGTAAAAAATTGAATAAACATTTTGTGAACATTTTCTTGAGAAAAAAAAAAACGATTCGATAATATTTTTCAAGATATCTCACTACAGGTACTCTTTCAAAATTTGCAAAATGACTCGAGAAAAATTTTTCGCCTCAAAAGGGATTTAAGAAAAAAAATGTTGATATAACGATTATCGGTCGATGAATATACGTTTACAGAATTTATTGGAAAAATATATCAATATTCTGATATGCCTAGAAATTTTGATGCTTAATATGGAAACCGTGTAAGAAAATCAAATTTCTCATAAGAGTTGAATTTCATAGAAGGTTAACCTTATAAGAACCTTATAAGAAACTTGGATTCGTTATAAAAATGAATTTGAAAAGATCTTGAAAAAAAAAACCTTAAAAAATGTTGTGGATCAATTCTTTATAAGATGTACCTGAAGGTCCAAACGTTAAAAATCAAACGAAAACAAAAAGTATATGAATTTTTTTATTTTTCATCATGACAGGAATTGTGACGAATATTTTTTTAGGTAGGATACAGTTTGATGTTACGATTAAAAAGTGTTTAAAAGCAGCTAGAAAATTTTGTTTCTCCTACAGTAACTGGTAAATTTTAAACGTTTGGAACTGGAAGCACATCTTTATAAGAAATTTCAGTTTCCTTCAAGGTTCTCATAAGGTCACCATAATAAGAAATAAAATTCCCTCAAGGTTTCTATAGGGTGCACTATATAAAAAAATCAATTCTAATAAGAAATTTCATGTCCTTCCAAGGTTTCTGGAAGAACCAAATGTACGAGGGATACAGATACGTATGTATCACCCCGTCCCTCTTGAATATCTTATAGTTTAAACAGCGCTGTTAAGTAGCGAACGCCATAGATACTTAGCTAGGAATGTGGAAAAGTGTCTCGTCAGCCCAGAAAGCCCTTTTTCGTAGAATTTTCCCGAAAAGTCGTATTTCGGAGATGAATTGTGACCGAAAAGAAGTGGCGATGGAATTCGTCGATCGCTGTGGCGATTCGAGGCAAACATCCTTAATACGCCGGGTCGCTAATTATTTCGGCGGCCGGGATTTTGACGTATCGTCGCCGGACAGAATAGCCCGACGCCCCGGCAGCTGGCTCACGTGGCGAGGGTGCTCATTAAAATTCTACGTGTGGACCAAGCGATTAATCGCCGCTCTCTATGGGCGATCATTCAAATGTCCCATTTGGGCTCGTTGCACAAAGCGGGCGAACCCGCTCATACAAACAACGCTTTTCAGGAAAATTCTTGATCAAACGCGCCATCGTGGAGACGGCTCCTCCTGACCTCGAATACATTCATAAATAAAGATATCTGGGAAATAGAGATTAGAAGAAGAAACAAGGACAGGCGCGTAATCTCATGTAAAAAAGTTACATAGATAAACAATATGAATATGAGTCACAAAAAATGCACGGAAAAGTTAACGGTGTATATTTAATAAAGATGTAAAAATTATTCAAACGCAGGATTACGTAGGAAATATAAATCAGAAAAATTGTTACAATCCAGTGAATAATCAAGAAAACTGAAAATCTACGAAAATGGTAGAGATTCACTTAGAACATCGAATTCTAGTGATCTATATAAAATCCATGGAAAGGATTGAAAATCTTTCGATTGAAACGAACTCTCAAAGAATGATGAAATTGCCTCCATGCCTCTATGATCTAAGAATTCGGGGATTCTAGAGCATCCAATTCTAGACATACTGTAAATCTATAAAATTTCTAGAAAACGCAGCAAAATCTTCTCAATATTTCAAAAATACGAAAAAATAATAACGATGTAAACATAAAAAATCTATATGTATGTGATTTTATCATTCATTCTTAAAATAACTGAGAAAAAATTGAAATTTGCATTTTCAGCGTCGAGTTTTTTAAATCTCCGTAGCAATCTACAAAAATACAAGTAAGTTTAGATACTATGGTATCAATTTCTAAAACTTTATTCAGCGATCCACAGAAATCTTCGGAATGTATGAAAATACCAGAAAATACTACAAAATTTTATATATATATATATCATACGGAAATAATATACACAAATATAATCACAAAAATCGAATTCCATTATGTACGAACATGAGAAATGTACAACTCTGGATTCCAAAAGATACATAATTTTTAAATTCCGAAACGTAAAATATTTCACAATCGCTTTCTTGCAATATTTTGTCAAAGATTAAAAAACATGAAATCTCGAAGAAAAAATACTTTTAGAAAAACCCCTTCCGAAAAATTTTTCTGCATACGCCCCTGAACAGGGATGATACGTACACCAAAAATTTTGGAGTTTGATAGATCATCTTATGGAATCGAATAAATATAATAAACTATGGAAAATGTAATTTAGAATGTTTCAGATACTTGAACCCTGATTGATATATATTTTTTCTAAATCTATCAATACTGTGAAAATTTATGTAACTTTCATTACTGGAACATAAAAATATAGGAATCTTTATAGAAATTTATCGAAATACATAATCAGCTTTTAAAAATCTAAAGAATTCTAAATGAATAGCAACAGCAACAAAAAAAAACGGTATTTTTAGTAGGTAAAAGTCGAGTGGAGTGGGAAGTCTATTAATGGATCTACATAAAATGCATAAAAAAAATTTTTTTTATTATTTTAAATTTATATCGCAAATTCCTAAGCTTCCACTTTGTGGAAAGCATTCATTAAGAAAATCATTTTCAAGTTAATTTTTTTTTATCCGAAAAAAAGTGCAAAATCGGGTGAAGTGAGAAATTATGAAAACCTGATGCAAAATTCACGCCAAAAGTACGACAATGATAAACAAAGCAAAATGTTCGCCAAAGAGATAAAATTTTAATATAAATCAGAGGCATGGATCATATAAAACGGTGCATGAGAAATGATACAACAGAAATTCTATCAATCACATTAAACCTCTAAAAAACAAAAGAATTATAGTTGAAAGTATCATTTTTGCACCCACACAATAAGTTTACCATTTAAATGCAAAAAAGGCACTTAACTTTGACAATTTTTCACCAAAAAAACGGTACAGTAAAACAAGTTGTAATTTTGCAGGTGTAATAAAGACACTAATACCTTTCGTATAAATAATGTTGATGAAAATCCCAGGTCAAATTTCAAGGATGATGTGATTCGACATGCGTTTATGTAAAAAAAGCTTCCAAGCCAAGTTTATGAAAATGAATAGAAAAATTTCCAACACCGTGATACCGATTTGTTCCGATTTCATCCTCGAATTCGCGGCCCCGAAAACATCGGTTCTGTAATTCTCCATTATCCTCTCCTGCAATTACTCCATATCGTAATATTACGGACGGCGTCAATTATCGTCTATCTTGATAGACGATAATTGTCGGTATCACTGACACTCTTCGCACTACTCGGGAGTTTCTCCGTTTATGCGGAGAGAGGTGCGCTAAATGCCCCCAGTCACTCAATCCCGTGATTCATCGGGGAATTAATTATCGCGATGTATCATTACGATGAAAGGATCATTAAATCGCCCGGCGCAAGAGAGTTATCGGATTCATTAGAGGAACGGCATGATGGAAAAATTTCACGCACCGCGCGGCGCGGGCCATTTGGAAAATCCTGGGAAATCGCTAATGAGGCGATTTCGGAGAAAACGTGGCGCCGCTCTGGTGGCGGAACCGAGCATTAGTTTTACGGCGGTGCATAATTGTAAGATTTACGGAACGCGGGTTCATAAAGGTAATGGCAATCGAGGAGGGTGAAACAACGTGCGAAAAAATGGTAGCAGGTATCTTGATCTGGGAATTTAACGAAGAAAATTAAAAATCGGGCCATTATATCTGAAGTTGTGATAGTCTGAACATTTTTAACTGCTTACCATGAAGTGAGTAGATTTCAAAAGAAAATAAATAACTGTCAGACTAGCTTGAGGAACCTTTTTCTTCTGAATCGTTTGTTTAGATATCAAACAATTTCCATTTTCGAAGCAGTTTTGCTGATTTCCTTTTTCAGAGAAAAAGGCCGACCAGGTCACTTTTCTTCTCAAAATTATATAACCAGTAGACTAATGGGGCTCTGATAATCGTCAATTTTGGGTACATCGATTTCGTCGAAGCGCAGAGTTTCATTACGAGTCGAAACCGAGGAATGTTATCGTAACTTTAAAATAGGCGTTTCCAGGATGTGCAAGTTTTTACCTGAAAATACCGGGTAGCAGATACAAGGTGAATACCTTCTATGACAGGCAGAAAAAGGGATTTTTGTTCTTGAAGGCTTTGGTTACTGAAACCAAATGCTTTCTCACCGTGGTAGTGTACTTTGTTGACATTTATCGGTTTTATCGAATCCAGCGTTTCCATATTGGGAAATCGAAGACGGTGCATTTAATTCGCGACACGTGACAGATGTGATGCAACGCATCTCGTACGTCAACGCAGGGTTAACGAATACATGCCGTAGCAATTAAAGCCATGCACGGAATTTCTACATTGTCGAACTTGTTCGACCATTTTTTTTCTCACGCTCGTTCTCTTACGTGACAAGAAATTTTCAACTCCGAATTTCAAGTGGGATTTTCCTTCATTTTCTACGTGAAGTATATGGTGGAAGATGAAGAAGTTGATAGAATTTGGCGTACATATTTGATTATACATTTTTTAACTTCAAATCTTTACCATTTTCTATGTGCATTATTTAAACATATAATTGTATTTGGAATAAAAACGGTAACATTCAGAGATATTTTTTTTTTTAAACTCCCTTAGGATATGTAAAATCTATAAAACTATGAATCAAAGGATTCTTTTTGATGATATATTCTAGTATTAGGAATCTATGAAAGTGCTATGAAATTTAACATTATTCAATCGTGACTGAAAGAATACAAAATATAAAGAAAATACACAAGAAATCAGTTACATACTAAAAATCTGCCTGTGCACGTTAAGTTTCATTTTAACTTCATAAAGGGACTGGAAATATGAGAGATTTGAAATCTTACAGTAATTAGTTTCAGCAATCTATATACGAATGAAAAAATATAATACAGATTCTGTATAATTTAATGAAAACTAGAAAAAAAAAAAAAAAAAAAAAAAAAAAAAAAACAGAAAACTGAGATTAATAGAAAATTTGACGAGATTTTTCTGCCACAAACCTATTAAAAAACTAAATATCTTATAAATTCTGTACAAATAACGTAACCAGGAATATTTGGAACTAGTTCAGATACTGAAGATTTAAAAAATAATGAGATATCTTGCGTCAATTTCTAATCGCTGAAAAATACAAAAGAAGTAGGCAGAAAAAAATGTATGGATGAGTGCAAATGTATGTGAATATAATTTTCTCAATATTAAATCCAATTAGAGAAAATCTATGAAACATTGACTCTGAAATAAGATAATTGGTTTCTATTAATTCATTCAAAAATACATGAAAATACGAGGTGGTACGTGAAATCGTAAAAATTATTCCAAACAATATTAAAAATACTTAAAAAGTACAAAACAGAAAATCAATAAAAATCTATGGAATACTGGAAGTAACAAATGTACACTCTGTTGGAAAATGTATATGGAATTACTATAAATGTACGAATTCGTACATACTTGAATAGCATTCAATTTATCGAATCGTTACAAGAATTTGATAAAAATCTATAATTATATTATATTATTAGATAATATCCATAAAAATCCTAGATTATGCAAATCTATAATTTTGTAAGAAAATATTAACCATTACATGAATTTCAAATTAACACGAAAAAGATAGAAAATGCGAGGAATTTAAAAAGCAGAATCAATGTAAAGACAATTTTTTTACTCTTTACTTTTGGTATTTTTCATAATTTTTCTTGTAACTTTATAAATATAAACCATTCAGGATTTTCAAATATAATATAATACATTGTTATATAGCTTCTAGAATTCAAGCTCTAGAAATGAAAGTTCTGGAAATTTTTATGATAATATATTATTTCTAGATGTTAATCATAATTACACGTAAAAGATTTTCAGTATTTTTTTGACTTCCATAATTTTCTTATCGTACACATTTTTCCAAAATTTTGCAATATTTTCTGGCATATTAATAGATTTTTAGTATTTGATGTTATAGTATTGCGAATTTCAACGAACTTGAGTACCTCGATTTATTTTGAAGAAAACAGTATACTTCACACAGATTTTTTGGATGTTCCTCGTAATTTTTAAGTATTTAAACTATTTAAAAAACATTCTATTATCTTTCTGAGTTTCTTAATAGGTTTCTAAAATTTTATGGACTAGAGCTCAAAGTTTTCTAGATATTTCAAAAATCATGTTTACATTCTTTTTTAAGTAATAAATAATTTCCAGTATTTAACATGTTTCGATTATTACTTACGAAAGCTGGAAGATTTTTTAGTATATTTGACAATTTTGAAAGTTTTTGTATATATGCATATTCCTAGAATTTGATGTTCTAGAATTCAAATTTATATCGATTTTCAATAATGTTGTAAATTTTCAGAAAAATTACATTCATACAGATTTTTAGTTTATTATAGATTTCTGGTATTTCCATATTATTTTAGCAGGCATAGGATTTTGTAGCTTCTGCTTGTACTTTTAATCATTATAGGTTTTTTTCCAATTTTCTAGAAGGATTTTAAACCATAGAATTTATTAATGCAGAAATACGATTTCAGCCGATTTTCAGGAATTTAATAAATTTTCCAGTAAACTCCACGTTTGTCGATTTTTAGTGTTTGTGAATTTTTCATACGTTCGTATTTTTGCAGTATTTAGAAGATTTTGTAGTTATTCTTCGTATTTTCATAGATCTTGTCTGTTTTTTCAAATTTTTCAGAAGTTACTACATTCCTAGAATTAATTGTTCTAGAATTTAAAGTTAGAATCGATTTTCAATAATTGTATAGATTTCCTGAAAAATCAAACCTACATTGATTTTTCGTGATATATGTGAGGCGATCCGAGAAAAGGGACCTACTATCCAAAAAGCAAATTTTACAGGACGGGCGATTGAATGAATCAAAATACACAACAGTAGATGGGATGAAAGATTTTTAAAAGTTCATGGCTTGCAAAAAAATCAAAGTTAGTAAATTCTGATTGCACATAATTGAAGATTGGATTAAAAACTTACACAATCACTCATAATCGGAAAAACGATTTTTTGGATAGTAGGTCCCTTTTCTCGGATCGCCTCACATATAGATAACATATATTTTCGTTCGATAAGTATTAATACGAGTTTGTAATTATTTTTGTATTTTCATAAATTCCAAGAATTTCCATAGATTCGAAATTGATTCAAAAGTTTTTTCAAAATTTGTTGCTTCAGAATTTAGAATTAATTTATTTTTCAGATATTTTAGAAAATTCTTTTACATAATTTCTTCTTGAATTTTCGGTATTTCTTCAGAGTTTGCACGATTTAATAGATTTTTTTGTATTCATTTTGATTCATTTCGATTTAATAGATTTTTTTGTGGATTCATATTGTAGATTTTATTAATTCAACGCTTTAGGGTTCGAATTTTCCAAGATTTCTAACATTTTCTTCAATTCCAATTGTTCCATGGTATGATTTCATTTAATTGGAACAATTTTTCAAATTTTCGTTTACTACGTTATTTTTACCAAACATTATTCATGATTAGAATTTTATTCGTAAAAAATTCTTCTGGAGACAAAATAATTGCAATTTTCATGAAGAATCCTGAATATTGTTAACTTTGAGTATTTACATAAAACCATTTGTTATTTACCGGAGATTTTAGTAAGTACATTTTAAATGATTTGTAATTATTCCATTTTTCCTGCATTATGCTTCTTGATGTCTATTTTTCTCATTTACCGTTTTAATTTGTGTTATCTTCGCATGAAAAACTGATTTTGTCCTAATTTCGAGAGGAATTTGAAACCCCAAAGCCCCATCTGCCTTGGGGCTTGCACATCCAGTTTACAGTCATGTAAACCTAAAAATCCTAAAAACCGATCAACATCCATTCTTGTATCATAGTTTGACATAAACAATTAATTAACAGAAAAGTCACATCAACATCAGATCTACTGTGAAGATTCCCTTTCATACATTACCAGAAAAAACATGCATTCGTGAAAAATGCAAGATCCTTTACCTGACTAACTCATCATGAACTAAAAGTTCGTTCAAAAATCAGTAAAATACAATTCCAAAGTTTTCCAAATTCAACTCCCATAATCAAAGTAGCAGAAAACGAAAAAGTCATGCCATAGAGATGAATAAAGGTAGCTCAAAAAAGCAGCGTAATTCGCCATTATCAAGGGTGAATTCGACGAAGGCCCGAATATTGCAGACCGGGGAAACAGTGGAAACGTCGGGCTGATGGGGCTGGAGCTCGTTTCCGCGAGTTTCTCGCGGCGCGAAAGTCGCACCCGGCGAAACTCGACGGCCAATTTCTGAATGCAAATACTCCCGCGGCGTAAAAGGGTGAGAGGTCGAGAAAGGGGTGGTATATGCAAATAGAAAGCTGTTAGAACGGCCTTTGGCTCTCGCTCGCTGCCCGGATAACATCGGCCCTCCTTTCATCGCCCTCTCGCCTGCTACACCATTCGTGTACACGTCCAAAAGCGCCAATTTCGCCAAGGATTCCGGCAGTCGAGGGAAAAAAATATTTCCAACCCTGATGAAGATCGATGTGTTGAAAGTGAGAAAATGTGTGGGGAAAGAAATACGATTTTTACACTTTCTGGTTGGAAGAATAAATAATAGCAGAGACTAAATTTTAGACACCATAAGAGGAATGAAGATGAAGGTAATGATGAATTCCAACCCTGAAGAAGATCGTTGTGTTGAAAGTAAGAAGATGTTGAGGGAAAGGAAAGATGATTTTTACACGTTCTGGTTGGACGAATGAATAATAGCAAAGACCAAATATTAGGCACTATAAGAAGAATGAAGATGATGGTAATGATGAATTCCAACCCTGAAGAAGATCGTTGTGTTGAAAGTAAGAAGATGTTGAGGGAAAGGAAAGATGATTTTTACACGTTCTGGTTGGACGAATGAATAATAGCAAAGACTAAATTTTGGACAACATAAGAAGAATGAAGACGAAGGTAATGATAAATTCCAACCCTGAAGAAGATTGTTGTGCTGAAAGTAAGAAGATGTTGAGGGAAAGAAAAAATGATTTTTACACTTTCTGGCTGGAAGAATAAACAATGGCAAAGACCAAATATTATTCACTATAAGAAGAATGAAGATGATGGTAATGATGCGTTCCAACCCTGAAGAAGATTGTTGTGCTGAAAGTAAGAAGATGTTAGGGGAAAGAAAAGACGATTTTTACACTTTCTGGTTGGAAGAATAAATAATAGCAAAGACCAAATTTTGGACAGCATAAGAAGAATGAAGATAATTACATGTATTACATTTATCCATGCGGTTTTTTCACACAAATTTGCCTCAAGGATACTGTAAACAAATCCATACAGAAACTAAGTTTCCGTCTGCGGCCGCAGTAACAAGAAAAATATCATACTTAAAAATAAACAACATAAACAGTAAATCAATCAGTAACTATATATACGAAATCCCATTAACTGTCCCGACATCCAGAATCAACAACAAATACCTTATCTCGTTCTGAGGAAAAGTGTGGTTCAAATTCCCCCAATCTCCCTATTAACATATTAAAAATCCTATATTTAACGCAACAAAACGACTTCCTGTACAGTCTCTTTTTAAATGACCTCGGTGGTATCATTCTGATCCTCTTATGATTCCCTTCCAACTGATCTCATTCCCTCTGTAAATCTGAGTAAAAACATCTAATTATCCCTTGCGAATAAGCCCCTCTAATATCTAAGATTCCCTGTTTCTTATATAACAATCACGAAGAGTAATATCGGTCCTTATTAAATATGATCCCAACTATGCATTTTTGTACACTATGCAGTGGCCTAAGAGTCACTTCATCAGCACTACCCCAAACCGTCAAACGATAAGAAACCAAAGACCAAAACAACGAATAGTAAATACCCATCATCTGCTTCTTATTTAATATTGATCTGTGTTTGTGAAAAACATAAATGATATACCTAGACCTATCTGTGATCCCAATGACATGCTCCTTCCATTTCAAATTATGGTCAAATGTTTACCTAAATATTGAGTGTAGTTCACTCTTCGAATTTCAGGACAATCACAACGTTCTCTTCCCTTCGTCATATTATCTGGAGTACTGTCTTTGTAAGAACCAAACGCCAAGAAAACTGTCTTATTCATATCATAGTTAGGTAATTAGTATCCAACGAATATTTCATCCCAATAATTCCTGTTTCCGCTTTCCTTGTAACCTCAGTCCAAGTATCATCTACAACAATGAGCACTATGCCATCAGCAAAAAGCACTATCTCTTCATCTTTGAATTTACTAATCAGATCATTTATGTAGATTTGACCCTTTGACCCTTACAGTACAGCTTTGACTGAAATACAGGAAAGGTGCCGTCTTTAAAACGAGGTTCCAGTGTACATGGATGTCCTACTAAAATACGAAATTTAAGTCCAATTGAAGCTCGTTGAGAAAAAAGATAAGGAAAAAGAAAAAAAAAGGAAAGGTATCATCATTACGACGTTGGGAGGTGAGAGAATGGCCCATTTTTCGTCGTGGTTTTTGTTCTTGTTCTTTCCCAGATCTCGTGAAGGCACACTATATACACACCGGTAGGCGAATTTCTCGAGGTATAATTTCGGCGCTTATGGCTCGCCATGGGGAAATAATAATTTAGTGGGCGTTTACGGTCTTCATCCTCCCGGGTCTGAGGTCCCCCCTCGCCCCTGCCTGGCCCCCTCGCCCAGCCGTATAAATAACGAGTGGCGCCAGTCGAACTCGCACCGTTACATTATCCCCGGCGATTTACACGCCGTGAGATGAGCCTGTCATGTAATAATGCGCAACGCGTGCGTTACATATGAGCGCACAGATTGTGGCCCATTTTTACCACTGTGTAAATTTTATCATCAATATTCTTAACCATTTACCAATTTTAACATTCAACAGGGACTGTATGAGATTATATAAAGTTGCACTTCGTATATGAGTTTTTCAGGGAAACGCTTTTGCACTCAAATCCCGAAAAATACAGTACTATAATGAAGTCGTTTTGAAAATAAACAAATTTTTGTTATACATATAGAGTGTAATTTTTTTTACCAGAGAAATATTTCTTTTTCTTTTTTGTTGTCGAGTTAGGGGCGTATGCAGACAAAATTTTTGGAGGTGGTTTTACAAAAAAAAATTATTTCCTTCTGGATTTTTTGATTTTTGGAATTTCAAGATTTGAAAGTTCTACAAGTTTCGAAGTCCAAAAGAGTGTATTTTTCATATACTTATTTCATGGAACAGGATTCGATTTTTGTGATTGCCAGTCACTGTAATTGAAAATTTTTTTGTCACTTTTGGTATTTTTCAGATTTTTGTTTTTTTTTTTTTTTGTTAAATTATGAGTATATATACTCGAAAGATTTTTAAATATTATATCATGAATTTTAATATACCTTTCAAACATTCGACATTCTAGAAATGAAGATTCTGACAATTTTGGATATGTTTCTAGATTTTTGAGAAAGTTGTATATACGGTAAATATTTTCAGTACTTTATGGACTTTCAGAATTTTTGTATTGTATATAATTTTTATAAAATTTTGTAAAATTTTCTGACATTATAGTAGATTTTTAGTATTGTACGCTATAGTATTCGCAAATTTCAATAAATAATACATTTAGGATTTTTAACTTATTTTTATAGTATTCAAACCATTTAAGAATTTTCTGTTATGTCCATGATTTTTTTACAGCTTTCTAGAATTTTATAGACTAGAACGTAAGTTCTATGAATTTTTCCAAAACTTATAATATTTGCATGCTTTTTCAGCAATTAATAATTTCCAGTAAATCTCACATTCGTTTATTATTATATATTTCTTAAATTCGATGCTCTAGAATCCATATTTTCAATAATTTTATCAATTTTCGGAAAAATTACATTTTTACAGATTTTTTGTAGTATTTTCCAGTATTTTTGAATTTTTTTAGGTATGCGTAAGATTTTGTTGTTTTTTTTTTTTGCATTTTTAATGATCGTGAGTGCTTTTCCAGATTTTCTAGAAGGGTATTATTTTCTAGAATTCGATATTGTAGAATTAAAGATTGAGCCGATTTTCAATAATTTTATACATTTTTGAGTAAACTACATGTATTTCGAATTTTAATGGTTTAGAATTCTTGTTCTTTCGTATTTTGCTGTATAAATATGAGATTTATACTTTTTCTTTGTTTTTCTTTAAATCATGTGTATTATTTCAGATTTTTTAGATGTACCTACATTCCTAGAATTCGATATTCTGGAATTAAAATTTCAATCAATTTTCAATAATTTAATAGATATTCGAAAAAATTACATGTAAATAGATTTCTTTTATTTTCGTTTCTGTAAGTAATTATTTGTAATTATTATTAATTATGAGATTTATTTAATTTTTTTGTATTTTTAAAGATTTCATGTATTCACTTAGATTTATTATTCTTAAACAATTTTTTTCAAAATTTGATGCTTTGGAATCTAGAAATGATAATTTTTTTTACATGTTGTAGAAAATTCTTCTACAGAATACCTTCTTTAATTTCTAGTATTTTTTCAGAGTTTACAGGATTTAAAAGATTTTTTGGTATTTTTCTGAGTATCTATTGTAAATTTCTAGAATTCGATGCTTCAGAGTTCAAATTTTCTCAGATATTCAAAATAACTGCCATTTTCATGTTAGTATAATTAAGAATCCTGAATATTGTTAACTTTGAGTACTTACATGAAATTATTTGTTATTTTCTCAAGATTCCAGTAGGTACATTTTTGACGATTTGTACTTAGTTTATTTTCCCTACATTATTCTCTAGAAAGTGTATTTTCCCCATTTTCTGTTATAATTTTTATTATTTTTACATCAAATAGTAATTTCATCCTAATTTCGGGAGGGGCTTGAACCCCCAAAAACCTCATCTGCTCACGCGCCTGATTTTTGTCCACGTTTGCAGCGAAAATGAGGAAACACGTGAAAAAAATCCTAGAGACCACACGTGATTATGAAAACTCGGCTTGCGCGAACGCGTCATTTTATCACTGCACCGGTGATAACACGCACGTATGCACCGAGGTAGCGTAATTATTAGGTATTACCCGCGAATCCGATTTACGTAAGCGAGCAACAATGAATTGCACGCATCCGGAATTTCGAGATTCTCTTTCTGAAATTTTTAATTACTTCTTATAGAGGATAAATTTGCAAATTTTGTCTTCAAGCGCGAAGGTGGTTTAAAAAAATTTTTAATCATATTTTCCTTTATTTTTTTTCTTTAGAGGAAACGAAAACTCATAAGAATTTAAATGAATCGTTTAAATGTAAAGTAATGTATATTTTTTTGCTGTTGCTGTTTCTCAAGATTTATTCATGATTCCAATTTTTGATAAAATTAATGAAAAATAGCATACACTTACAAAAATTCAAAAACATGTGTC
This sequence comes from Platygaster robiniae, assembly GCA_028476575.1. NCBI lineage: Eukaryota > Metazoa > Arthropoda > Insecta > Hymenoptera > Platygastridae > Platygaster > Platygaster robiniae. The sequence continues at coordinate 42,363,359 of CM052021.1, forward strand.
TGTAAAAGGCGATTGAAAAGTTGTCTAAAATCGAAGTATGTTTTTACAGTCACAGTACAATTTTCTTAATTTAATAGTTAATTTTCGGTAAAACTACAAGTATAAGAACCTGAATTTATACAGTAAAAACTAGGGATTTATCTACAGTTAAGTCAAAAATTTAGCCTTTTTTTTATGATAAATTACTGTTGTGACGTTTGATGATTATTTTTGTTGTTGGCAGTATTAGTTAAGTTCTTTTTGGTCGAGTGGGTTGGCGGCATTGTAAAGAAGAGAGAGAGAGAGAGAGAGAGAGAGAGAGAGAGAGAGAAAATAAAAAGGCACGATGGCGACAGAAGCCCAAACAAACAAAATCATTGTCAGTCATTATCCGACAAAATCATACAAATACATTCCACAGAAACATATACATATGTATACAGTAAGTATTGAGACATAAACTAGGGAAGTTGATTTTCTATCGATTTTTTTAAAATCGATTTTCTTAACGGGGAAATCAATTTTTTCGATACGATTTTTTCATCTCCGATTGTATCAAAATATCGCCGAAAAATTTCAATATAGTTTCTGATTTTTTTTTTTTGATTACTAGGACAAATTGTTTTTCTCAATAAAAATATACTACCAACATATAAACATGAAATATTAAAATTAATAGTTTGTGTCAAAATTACATTTTTAATAAGCATCGGTTATCGCTAAAAATCGATTTTTTGATGAAAGTATCGATTTTTGATAGGACAGATTTTTTCTTCAAAATAAATCAGCAGGGAAACCAACAATATTTACGATAAAATGCAAAATATTTATTTATTTATGCACGAAAAAACAGCGAAATATTTATGATAGGCTATTGAAATGCAAGAAATTATTATGATCGAATTAAAGCAAATTTTATGTTTCTTGTGTATTCGTTTACATTTTCGGCTCCAAATCAAAGTTGTTACAGAAAATGAACACATTTTTGCGTCGGTTGTCGCTTAAAACATTTTTGTATCTAGAAAATGACCGTTAAACGTTCGTCGACGTCAGCGGTGCAAATTTGAATGCGTCGACTTCAGTTAGTGAAAGGCTTTCAACGTATTCATCTGGCTCTGTGATTTCCCCGAGCTGAATATGTTTAAAACTTTCTTGATTTTTTATAGCCCCTTATTGCGAGCTACAACTAAATCGAATTTTCGTTTGAATTCTGGCCGTTCATGCAACGACTCGAGCGTTTCGTCTCAAAAGTTTCAATTGATTATTTATTTTGAAATGTGAACAGATAATTAATCGGTAGTCATGTCAAATGATTTCTCGGTAATTCTCAGACTGCAAATGAAAGAAAATGACCAATACTTCATGGCGAAACATGTATAAGAAGTACCAGACGCGTAGGCAGAGAGGGGTTTTGAGGGTTCAAACCCGTCCCGAAATTCTGATAAAATCAATCAATATTTCATGTAAAATTGAAAAAAGTTTCATCGATAAACAATAAAAATATAAGTTAAAAATAACTGCATGAAAACATAAGCAGTATATATTTAATAGAAGAGTAAAAATTATCAAAACGTAGGATTACGTAGAAAATATGACTCAGGAAATTTGTTGAAACCCAGTGAATATTCAAGAAAACTAAAAATCTACGAAAATGCTAAAAATTTACAAAACTGAATCTTATATCATCAAATTCTAGAAATCCATGTAAAATCCGTATAAAAGTATTGAAAATCTTTCGATTTATACAAACTCTAAAAGAATAATGAAATTAATCGAATTCTGTAAAAAAAGTGTTTCCCGAAAAAATGTCGACAAATGCCTCTACGATCGATAAATTTCGGGTATCGAGGCTTCAAATTCTATATACACTAAAATTCTAGAGAATGTAACAAAATCTTTTAAATATTTCGAAAAACGAAAAAAGAATAACGATACAAAACATGAAACTTCCATATGAATGTGATTTTATTATTAATTCTTGAAATTACCGAGAATAAGTCAAAATATGCATTTTGAAGCATCGAGTTTTTTAAATCTCTGTAGCAATCTACAAAAATATAAGTAATCAAAGAAAATGCTAAAAATTTACAAAACTTTGAATCTTAGATCATCAAATTCTAGAAATCCACATAAAATCCGTATAAAAGTATTGAAAATCTTTCGATTTATACAAACTCTAAAAGAATAATGAAATTAATCGAATTCTATGAAAAAAGTGTTTCCCGAAAAAATGTCGAAAAATGCCTCTACGATCTATAAATTTCGGGATTCCAGCTTCAAATTCTATAAACACTAAAGTTCTAGAGAATGTAACAAAATCTTTTAAATATTTCGAAAAACGAGAAAAGAATAACAATACGAAACATGAAACTTCCATATAAATGTGATTTTATTATTAATTCTTGAAATTAAATCTCTGTAGCAATCTACAAAAATATAAGTAATAAAAAAAATACTTAAAAATCCTTCAAGACTTGGTATATTACAAATATAATACTAAGAATTTTGAAAAATAAGTTAACTTGTTTACTAGCTAACTAGTTTCCTAGTTCAATAGTTAACTAGCTTACTAATTTACTAGCTTACTAGTTTACAAGTTTACTAGTTTACTAATTTACTTGTTAAAGGGTTTCCTAGCTTACTGAATTACTAATTAATAGCTTACTAGTTATCAAGTTTTCTATTATGAATTTGACAAGTTTGCTAGTTTACTTATCAACTCATTTACCTGTTATTGAGTTTGCTAGTTTACTATTTGACTTGTTTACTTGTTTAGTATTTTACTATTTTACAATTTCAGTAGTTGAATATTTTTTTAGATCACTTATTTACTAGTTTAGTAGATTGCTAGCTCTCTAGTGTAATAGCTTACTGGTTTACTAGAAATCTTTCAATACATCAAAATAATATGGATATAATGTTTTTAGAAATGGAACTTTCTGTCCTGGAGCATATTTTTCATTATCATACAAAAATTCTTTACCTATAATTTCAAAAATTATTCTTGATATTCATATAGAAAACAATAGAAATACATGTTATTCAATGAATACAATTTATACAGTCAAAGATACTTTTATTTGTAGAAATACTAAAAAATATGGATTAAAAGTATTGAAAATCTCGACAAAAGAAACTGTCGTTTGAAAAATGAATTTAAATTCTAAAATCTTTGAAAATTTCAATACGATAGCATCAACTTTTAAAAATATACTGTGTGATCCATAGAAATATTAGAAATCTATGAAAATATCACAAAATACTACAAAATTCGATGAATAATATACCATGCGAAAATAATAAAAAAGTACGATATACCTTTTATCTGTGGTTAAAATTTTCTAAAATATCAATTCAATTATATAAATTGTTTACAAGTTTGATTCCTAGAGCATCGAATTTCAGAAAGCTCTATAGAAACCCATGTTACTTAATATCAGATCATTCTTAAGTGACAGAAATACAAAAAGCATTCGTAAAAAAATTAAAACCTCAGTTACCAATTGAAAATGAGAAAAATCGAATTCCATTATTTACGAACATGCAAAATGTACAACTCTGGATTCCAAAAGTTGTACGTCTTTTAAGCTCTGAAATGTAAAATATTTCAAAATCACTTTCTTGTAACATATTGTCAAAGATCAAAATTATGGAATCCTAAAAGAAAAAGATTTTCCGAAAAACCCCTCCCGAAAATTTTTGCTGCCTACACCCCTGAGAAGTACAACATTATTTTTAGTCAAAAATAATTGAAAATATTCGGGATCAAACATGAAAAACCTTAAAATAATCACTTAAAATCTACGAGTGGCAAAATATTTATGTTCTGCCAAAAACCGCCAGAATATTTATTGAAATATTATTTATTCAAACAAACATTTTTAGCTGCCCTGTACATCAATGTCCAAAACGATTGTTCAGGAAAAATGATCATATTTTTGTGTAAAAAATCAACATCCTTAACATAAACTTGTTCGAAACAAGAGAAAAAAAGCAATGTTCCGATGAACGAATGTCAGGACACCTGGAAAAGGTGTCGGAAACGCTGCCAAGAGGTGCAAAAACAGCGCAAGCTCCTTAATGGGCCCCTGAGAAAAGCCTCCCCGAGGTGGCTGATTAATGCAATAACGGTCTGGTGGCTGCGTTTATGATCGTGTCCGCGTTTACGCCGACAGTGAGAAAATTGTGCGCGAGGAAGGTGCCCCCTTTTTCCACTGTTTTATTCAGAGACGCGCGCGGCGTCCTTATCTCCGACGGCACTTTACAGCGTGTTCCAAGGCTACAAAAGCCCGTGCACGCGATTACGAGATATCACATCGCATCGCCCTGCACGCGACCCCGGCTCGGCTGGCAGACGCTCTTTCTTTTCTTCATTATTTTTTCATTTCGCATTTTCGTCGAGATCGATCCTCCCCACAAACCCAAGAATCCTAACGGGATTTCGCGATAAAAGAAGAAAACAAAGCAAAAACAAAAAAGAAGTGGTATATTACAGTACGAATTGGAGGGGGGACAGATTTTGCGCCCGAGCGTAACGAGGGATTTTATTGAAACAGAAACGGACTATCAATGATCAGGCGCGTAGGCTCCCGAATTCTGAGGAAGTCGATCAATTTTTCACGTTCAATTAAAAAAAGTTACATCGATAAACAATAGAAATATAAGCTCCGAATAAGTGCATGAAAGCGTTATCAGTATATATTCAATAAAAAAAGATACAAATCATCAAAACGTAGGATTACGCAGAAAATATGAATCGGAAAAATTGTCGCAACCCAGTGAATAATCGAGAAAAAGAAAAATCTGCGGAAATGCTGAAAATTTACAAAACTCTGGATCTTCGATCATTAAATTCCAGAAATCTGTCTGAAATCCATTTAAAAGCATTAGAAATCTTTCGATTCGTACAAACTAAAGGAATGATGAGATTATTTCGATTCTATGAAAAAACTGTTTTTTTGAAAAATCGCGACAAATGCCTCTAAGATCTATAAATTTTAGGATTCTAGAGCATCAAATTCTAAATATATTATAAATCCCTGCAAATTCTGGAAAACGGAATAAAATCTTTTAAATATTCCAAAAAGACGAAAAAATAATGACAATATAAAACATAACAAATCTATGTGAATGTGATTTAATCACTAATTCTTGAAATTACTGCTAATAGATCGAAATTTGCATTTTAAGGCATCGAGTTTCTTAAATCTCTGGAGCAATCTACAAAAATATAAATAATCATTAAAAATACTGAGAAATTCTCCAGGGTTTCGTATATTATGAGTATAATACTAAAACAATGTAAAAAATAACTTGACTACTTTATTAGCTCAATAGTTTACTAGCCAACTGTTTTACTAGCTAACCTGTTTATTTGTTTACAAGCTTACAAGTTTTACCAGTTTACTATTACGAATTTGTCAACTTTACTAGTTTACTAATTAACTAAGTTACTTGTTAACGAGTTTGCTAGTTTACTATTTGACTTTTTCACTTGTTTACTATTTTACTATTTTACAATTTCAGTAGTCTACTAGTTTACTAGTTCAGTAGTTTGCTGGCTTCTTAGTTTACTGGCTTACTATTTTACCCAAAATCTTTCAATAAACAAAAATCAACTAGCTTACTGGATTACTAGTTTACTAGCTTACTAGTTTTTTATTTAACTAGCTTACTAGTTTTACCAGTTTACTATTACGAATTTGTCAACTTTACTAGTTTACTAATTAACTAAGTTACTTGTTAACGAGTTTACTAGTTTACTTTTTGACTTAATCACTTGTTTACTATTTTACTATTTTACGATTTCAGTAGTTTACTAGTTTACTAGTTCGGTAGTTTACTGGCTTACTATTTTACTAGAAATTTTTAATAAATAAAAATCAACTAGCTTACTGGATTAGCTAGTTTACTAGCTAACTAGTTTTTTATTTAAGTAGCTTACTAGTTTACTAGTTTACTATTACGAATTCGTCAACTTTACTAGTTGACTAATTAACTAATTTACTTGTTAACGAGTCTGCTAGATTACTATTTGACTAGTTTACTAGCTAACTAGATTTTTATTTAACTAGCTCACTAGTTTACCAGTGTACCATTACAAATTTGTCAACTTTAGTAGTTAACTAATTAATTAATTTACTTGTTAACGAGTTTGCTAGTTTATGATTTGACTTTTTCACTTGTTAACTATTTTACTATTTTAAAATTTCAGCAGTTCACTAGCTTCTTAGTTTACTGGCTTACTATTTTACTACAAATATTTTGATGAATAAAAATTATGTAGATATATCATTTTCTTAGACATTTATAAAACGTTTCGTCCTGGAGCATATTTATTAATTTAATACAAAAATATTATTCCTATCCATTCAGAAACTATTCTAGGAATTCATATAGAAAACAATAAAAAAATATCTAATTCGATTTATACAATTAATTCAATCAAACATACTTTTAACTGTAAAAATAATAAAAAAATATAAAATAAAAGTATTGAAAATCTTCATCAAAGAATCTGTCGTCTAAAAATCAATTGATATTCTGAAAATCGTTGAAAGTTTCAATACTGTAGCATCAATTTCTAAAAATCTAGTGAGCGATCCATAGAAATATTAGAAATATGTAAAACTAACAGAAAATACTATAAAATTCGATGAATAATATACCATACGAAATTATGTAAATTTATGATGTACTTTTTTACTGTGTAGTTGAAATTTGCTAAAAAATCAATTCAAAATATAAATTTTTTAGAACTTCGATTCCAAGAGCATCGAATTTCAGGCAGCTCTGTAGAAACCCATATTACATGATGTCAGATAATCCTTAAAGTGATATAAATGCAAAAAGTATTCATATAAACAATTGAAACCTCAGTTCTTTGAAAATTACAAAAATCAAATTTCATTATAGACGAACATGAAAAATGTACAATTCTGGATGTCAAAAGTTGTATAACTTTGAAATTCCGAAAATGTAAGATATTTCAAAATCACTCTTTTGTAAAATATTGTCAAAAATTTAAAACTACGACATCCCAGTGGAAAAATATTTTTCAGAAAAACCCGTCCCGAAACATTGTTCTGCCTACGCCCCTGTAATTAATCATTCCATATTTTGTGAATAATGAATGGTAAAAAGTTATAAATCAAAAAAGCCCCCAACCCTTCAAAAGAAAAAATAAATAAATAAATAAAATACAATAAAATGAAAAAAAAAAAAAAAACAAAAAGAAATAGTTCATTATAGTACGAATTGGAGGGGAGACTGATTTTTCGCCCGAGTGTAGCGAGGGATTTTTCCTGAAGAATGAGTAGTAAAAAATTCTAAATTAAAATTTCCCCCAACCCTTTTTTCAAAAGAAAAAAAAGAAAGAGTACATTACAGTGCAAATTGGAGGGGAGACAGATTTTGCGCCCGAGCGTAGCGAGGGACTTCATTAAAACAGAAACAGATCATCATAACATATTTTGTGAATAATGAATAGGTAAAAAATTACAAATAAAAATGACCCCCAACCCTTTTTCCAAAAAAAAAAGTTGGAATCGATATCGCGATGCGTGGAAACTTGTCGGCCATCTATGGCGATAATGCGGGTACGAATTTATGTCCTGGGTGGCGATCGCTTTAAATCAATCCGCGGCTGCGGAAGGCGCTCGTTTTGGCCGCGCTGCACGCAGAGCGCGAACAGGTATATCAGGCCCCGTAACGGGGACGGTGGTCGCTGATTGCACACGTCGAAATTACACGCGTCGCGGCCATCCTCGCTCCTCAAGCACTGCCATCGTCTCGGGCCCTACGTCTCAATACACGCCGGGGACGGGGACTCGCCGCACGCAAGTCCGCGCCTGAGGCAACGACGGGGCCTGACTGAACACTTTTTGGGCATTACGAGTGATTTTTGGTGCGAATGTACAATATTTTGGTGAATTTTCGGTGCAAATGTACTGAGGAAGAAATCTAGTTCTTTTGAGCGTGTTAATGGTGAAAGGTAGACTGAGAAAAATTACAACAATATTTGTAAGAATGATAGATTCTATGACTGTTTACTGATGGCCTTACGAGAAATTCTGCCAGGAGCGTAGGTGAAGGAGAGTTAAGGGAGTTCGAGCATCTCCCAAAATTGAGATTAAGTTACTGTTTCATGTAAAAATAATAAAAATCGTATAAATGGGAGAAACACACATAAAAAAGAATAATGCAGGAAAAAAAGAAATTTGTCAGTACAAATCATCAAAAATGTACAATCTTGAGAAAATAAGAAATAGTTTCACGTGATTACTCAATGTTAACAATATTCAGGCTTCTCAATTACACTAACACAAAAAATTGCAATTATTTTGTCTGCAGGAGGATATTTTCATGAATGACATTCTAATTATGAATAATGTTCGGTAAGGATAACGTAGTAAGCACAAATTTGAAATATTGTTCCAATTTGATTAAATCGTACTGTAGAAAAATTGGAACTTACGAAAATCTTAGACATCTGGGAAAGTTCAAACCCTGAAGCGTCGAATTCGAGAAACATACAATAAAAATTCAGAAAAGTACTAGAAAATTTTTTAAATCCTGCTAAACTATGAAGAACGATAAATTAAAGCAGGTTTTCTGTTAAAGAATTTTCTGAAACGTCTGAGATATTACTTGTGAATTCTAGAGCGTCAAATCAAAGAAAAACTCATGTATCAATCTTCAATGTACATAAATACTTGAAATCTATAAATCACTTAAAATCTATGTAGGTGTGATTTTTCCGAAAATCCGTGAAATTATTGAAAGTTGATTTAAATTTAAATTCTAGAACATCGAATTCTAGTAATGTAGGTTCATCGGTAAAATCTGAAAAAATACACACGATCTATGAAAATACAAAGAGAAGGTACAAAATCCCATAAATACTATAAAAATCCGAAAGTGCAAGAAATATATATACACCGAAAATTAATATACATGCAGTTAGCTTAAAAAAACTATAAAATTTCTGACAATTGGCTTAAATTTCGATTCTACATAATCGAATTCTAGAAATTAACATCCGTTTGGAAAATTTAAAAAAAAAACACTCATGATCTTAAAAAAAGAAGAAAAAGCTACAAAATCCTATGCATACTAAAGAAAAATAAGGAAATACCTACTAGAAATCAATAAAACAAAAAAAATCTGTGTAAATGTAATTTTTACGAAAATTTATATAGTTATTGCAAAAATATTCTCATTTGGATTCTGGAATATCGAATTCCTATTATATATGACCAAAAACACTAAAAATCGTGAAATATACCAAAAATTCGCCAGGTTCTGTTAATAATTGACAAAACACGAAAAATAATGGAAGTTATTTGATACTCAAGAAATATGCAAATATGATTTTCTGAAAAATTTATAAAACGTTGAGTTCTAGTGCATACAATTCTATAAACCTATGAAAAAATTCATAAACATAATAGGAAGTTCTTCAAATGGTTCGAATACTTAACTTACTCTCTTTACTTTGAATACTTAACTTACTTAACTTTTCTTACTTAACTTGAAATACTTAACTTACTCCAGAATTCACGAATAATTATTTTCAGACGTTTTAGAAAATTCTTTTACAGAAAACCTGTTTTAATTTTTCTTTCTTCATAGTTCGCAGGATTTGAACAATTTTCTGGTATTTTTCTTGATTGTAATTGTGAATTTCTCGTAAGTTTGAAAAGTAACAAAATACAAGAAAAATCTAAAAATTTATTGAGGTACTCAAGTTCGTTGAAATTCCCATTACTATAGCATCAAATACGAAAAATCTATTAAAATTCCAGAAAATATTACAAAATGTTGTAAAAATATATACATAATGAAACTTCTGGAAGTCTATAAAATACTGTAAATTTTATGCACATAAACTCCTCAAAAATCTAGAAAGATATTTAAAAATTTCCAGAACTTTTATTTCCAGAGTATCAAATTCTAGAAAACTGTATGAAAATTCGTAATATTATATTTGATGAGCCATCGAGTATATATTGATTATAGAACAAAAAAAAATCATGAAAAATACCAAAAGTAACAGAAAAAAAAATTCAATCTCAGTGACTTGCCTGGCAATCACAAAAAACGAGCCCTATTATATTAAATACGGACATGAAACATGCACTACTTTAGACTTGAAAAACTGTACAACTTTCAAATCCTGAAATCCGAAAAATTTCGAAATCACGAATGAAATAATTTTTTCTCAAAAAACCCCTCCCAAAAAAGCCGCTAAATTCTGCTTATCTCGGAATTTTGTTACTGTTTAGGTTATTAAGAGGAAAATTCGTCATTACTACGTTATTCAAATTGAAATTGTTCTTTCGAACATAAATTTCTTGACTAGGGCTTTTATTGCCGTTTTAGGTCAGCTGGTATTTCCAAAAGTAAAAGCAACACTTCATTTTTAAGATTATACATTACAAACGTACTGTAGGATTATAAGTAAAAAGTAAATATAGATATCACGCATGAAAAAAAATCCCATTTCTTTTTATTCGCTACCTTTAATTCACTGTACCATTAAATTCACAATTTTGATTCTATCGCCCCTGATTTCACTGTCTGCGAAAATAACGCGAAATCTCAAATCGACCAGATCAAATCGAGATCCAGACCGCACAGGCGCGCGTAATTTTCTCGCGGCCGCAGAGAAGTCGAGAGCCAGAACGTCACAGTCCATATACATTTCGCTAAAGAACTCTCGTAATATCTCGTTTAGAAAAATTACAGGTTCGGAGAGGCTGCCAATGTATAAAACAAACATCGTTAAGTCAACCCTATACTTAAGAACCTTCCTCTGCGAGCCTCTTCTGCTCCCCCCCCCCCGCCCTCTACCTCGCCCCACCACTGAGGAGCGCGCCTGGCAACCCCTCCGGCGTTGCTGACATGTGTGTTCTCACGGGGCCCACTTTGTGCTGTGTTAAAAGTTAAAGTGAAATAAAAAAATTGAATTTGAAATGAGCGAAAAATTGGGTCTCTCTCCATACTCTGGAATCCATTTTTCGGAAAAATTTCTGTCTGTTGTAATTATTTTACGAGTTTTTGCAAAATTTTATACAGGAACTTATGCGTGCATAAGAAAGCACTATGAATATGAAAAAATTCCATGTATAACACATATTATTCTATTTTACAAGGAGTTTGCATTATGAATTGATTTTGAATGTCATATATTTGACAAGAAGATTTTCTTCTACTGCGTGTTTTGGAAATTTTATAATGTAAGGATCTATCAATACTTTGTTACTTCGGAAGAATATTATTGATTTTTTTGGTAAAAAGGTGCGAATCTTGTGAAAAATAATTTCGAGCCTGGCACAGACATAATTATCACGGATAGTATATCTGAAAGTTTTGGGAGCTTTTTTTTGCCTCGATTTTCTCGTTTTCTGACTAAGAACTGATTGCTGCTACGTGATATCGACAGCTATTCAAAGATTCCGCTAAATTTAACCGAATACAGAGATAAATCGTCGTATCTCGCGACACATTGATAGAACGTGTATTTTCTGAACTTTCGTTATGAAGAACTTTTTTTAATGACTGTTGAGAACAGTGGACAGGAAATTTGGCATTAATTTCATTATTAACATATTTTTGAAAGGTACAAAGGAATTATGAAAATAAAAAAAAATAGATTGCTGATCATTAATTAGTTATGAACATAAACTTAAAAATTGTGAATTCATTTTCGATTTTTAAAATAAATGGTACACTTATTTAAAAAATAACAGATATCTTTTATTCTAATTTTGTAAACAGTAGTTCGTAATTGAAAGTAGGGCCGGTTTTAAGAAAATTCGGAATGATAGTTTAAGAAAATTCAGAATAAAAGCGAACTGTTATTCTGAGCCCTCCCCCCCCCCCCCCCGCTTATTCCCAGTGCATGAAGAAAGAATCATTGAAATAAATAATAGCGAAAAAAATACAGTTATTAATAGTAAGAATTTGAATGTTCAACTCTTTCTAATTATTATTGTACGAATCACCGTGACAGAATCTGAACATACCACAAAAATCTGCAACAATGTGGGAGTAAATATCATGTGGACAATATAATACATGAAAATACAGCTTTTCGGAAATTACAAATGAAATATTTAACACTATTTTCAAAACTCAAAATACATGCGCTGTTAAAAAGGATTGAAAATTTTCCATATCTTTATGTGGTATTTTTTCCATACTTCGTATGGGAAAATATGATACCATACTTTATATGAAAGAAATTCCATAATTTGGAAAAAAAATTTTCGCATTCTTTGGATTACCATAATTTTATAATAATATTTCCTTCTTTATGTTGTATTTTTCCCATACTTTGCATGGAAAAGTATAAAACCATATTACGTATGGAAAATTTTCCAGAATTTGTCGAAGAATTTTTCCCATACCTTGGACTACCATAATTTTATACTGTTTTTCCTATTGCTATTTAATACTTTTTCCATACTTTTTGTAGAAAAGTATAACATCATATTTTGTATGGTAAAATTTCCTGACACTTGGAAAAAGATTGAAAATTTCTGATATCTTTATGTGTTTATATTTAAGTTTCGTACCATACTTCATACGGAAGAAATACCCTAATTTACCAAAAACATTTTCCCTTATTCAGGATTACTACAATGTTATGGTAATTTTTCCTTTTCTGTGTGGTACTTTTTCCATACCTTCTAAAGAAATGTATAGTATCATAAAACGTATGGAATAATTTTCACGAGCTGTGGAAGAATTTTTGCCATTCTTTGGATTACCATAATTTTATAGTCTTTAAACTAATGAATAACTTTAAATAATTAGAAGAATTAATAACTTTGAACTCATAAAGTATAGTTGAATAATAGTTGTTTGTAGTATTTAAGAGTGAATTTACTTCTTTGAGTGTTTGGGGACCAGTTGATATTCAAATTTCGAAAATTCACGCGCTTCTCCAAACACTCACCAGATGGCTGTTGGATTTTTTTTCTCATACTCCAAGTTTTGTTTAGAATGGTTAAGTTTGAGAAATGTCACTGAGAAGTTCAAGATCATACTTTTTAGGGTCATTTCTGTAGTAGATCTTTCATAACTCTCGCCACAAAGGCAGAGTTGATGCAATCACGATGATGAGGAACAATTTCTCATATCTAGAGTGCGAATAGAAACTGGATTCCAAAGGATATTTCGAGAATAATTTATGGGAAAAATCTCACACAGGGTATGTGTAAAAAAATTCCAATACTTTTATGGGAAATTCACCAAATTTTTTTCAACAATGTGTATTACATCGATGAAATTTTGATTTTACGTGCATTGAGAAAAAAATATAGCAATTATCACAATACTGTATAGTAAACGGGAATCACTCTACCATATTGTACTGTTTGCTAGATAATATATCAATTTTTAAAATAACATGTTGCAAATATTGTCAAATGATATTGTAGGTATAGGTATATTTTGTTGTAAAAACTACTATACATTTTCCGTTTTCTACTATACTTCTTGTACTTTTTGCAATATCATATTGTAATTCCTATTTATCAAGATTATTGAAAATTTCATACAGCTTTTTCAATATGCAGATCTGTATAGGTTCTTTTTGCAATAATTTTGTATACTTTCTAGGTTTCTAGTGCATCATCTTGCAATATGATACAGTTTTCGAAAAAGCTGGATAAAAGTAATGTAGCTCATTTTTCTCCCCATGTATGGTAAAAATTACAGTTTATATAGTGAAATTCGCATTTTAAGATTTTAAATTTTCCGAAATTATACAGTAAAAACTGGCATACATATTGTAATTTGTCCGTAAAATGTTGTAATAAGTGAAATAAATATTGCAGATTTTACAATATTATTGTAAAAACTCCAATGACATTGTGAAAATTGCAATATTCTTGTAAAAAGTACAATAATATTGTACTATAAGAATAGTAACTTTAAAAAATTCACAAAACACATGCCGACCCACGTTCCTAACCCCAAACTCCCGTCTTCCACACAAAATACGAGGTCCACACAACCGAGGTTCAACTGTACAAACTGCTACAAACTCCTATTATTCTCACCCTAACTCCAAAAATTCAATTTCCCCCCAAAAATATTCCCTCAAAACACGAAAAATCATTCACGAGACGAACTTTTCCGCTTCGTCGACACGTCGAAACTGGGTATTGTGTCATCTCCAGGATTGCACGAAGTCCAAGTCGGCATCCTCGGGGAAGGGGTGAAAACTTGCATCTTTTTTTTTTCTTCCTCCCCACGCTTAACTTGCGCGTTTTTTATTTCAGCTTGCAAATCGGGATGGGCGAGGGGGTGTTCGCCGGAGGGCTGAGAGCAGGGTGAAAAAACTTGTTTATGGGCGAGAGGGGCGAGGGGTGGTGGTAAAAGAGTACTTTCAATTGCCCGACCGCGAGGGAGACGTAGACTCGTCGAGAAGTCGGCGATGCATCATTTGCGCGTGTTCTGCCCTGGCGAGAAAATTTTCTCTCGCGACCGCGAACGAGGGGAAAATCGAGTTAGAGAATTTTCCGGATTTTTCAAGGTGGGATAAGAGGGTTGCGTGGGTGTGACTGGACAAAGAATTGCAATTCAGAAGTCTTTGTCTAGTCTTTGATGAGGGTGTGAAACTTTTGAAGAATAGTTTCATTTGGGTGACTACTTGTAATTCTGGACTATAAATGTGACTTGTGGGAAATTATAAAACTTTTTCTTCATAAAGCTACATATAAGTGGTGAATAAGTTTCCTGAAACTGATGTGTCCATCTTAAATGTTATTAAATATCTCAGATATGTCCATCTGCTCTTTGATTTCTCTGAAAAAACGAAGACAATGTTCGGCAGGAGCGAGGATTTGAACCTGCAACCTCCTTATTATCGCATCTGGTTGTGTCGTTTGTACCACTAAGCTAACGCAGCACATGTAAACATCGTATTTTTTTTATATGTACGATCTCTATGAATTTCGCAAAAACGTATGTTCTGAGAAAACTCATAAGTTCTCTACGAAGTCTAATACTTATTATACATGTTTCTTAAAAACTTATACGTGCAGAATATAAGTTTCACCAAAACTTACATAGGCGCCTTACAAGATTCTGAAAACATATATGAGCTGCGTAAGCCAACATAGAAGAATGGGCAAAACATAAAAGTTATTTGAAAATCTAATAAATTTTCTGGAATTTCATATATTTCCGAGTTAACAAATAGTCATTATATTGTCAATAGAAAATACTGTTCAAGACGTTGCCCAAGGGTTGTCCAAGTTGCAAACTTTATCCAAATCTTTGTAATTCAACATAAGACACTTGATAATTTTGTAAGTGTAATGTCATTCTCCATTGGTTCCACAATTTTTTCAATTAGAAAAACTTTTGCACCTTCTTTTAGTTTGTCAATTTATTCGTTTGATAATCGAAAATTCCATTTTTATCAAACTGTGGTCGTCATTATTTTCAAGTAGTGCAAATATAAAGAATTTTTTTTGAAATGAGATATATATATCGACGCATATTCTAAAAAATATATTATTGCAAACTTATCGAAATTCGCTGAAATTATACAAATTTTTTGGATTTTTTGACATCGAAGACAATCTTTAAAATTTTCAGTTTATTCTAAAGTTAAATATTGCAACTTTCTATTTTGAAAATACTGAAAACTATTCGAAAATTCTGTAGATCATACTAAAATTTGTGTGAGTCAGTAAAAATTCTAGTCAACTTTTAATGCCTGTCATATTTTCAGATTATTCATCATGAATGAAAAAAACATGTCAAACATGAATCATATATGAGTTACACGGCATACAAAGTTTTGGATCATTTTGTAGAAATTATGAAAATCTGTCGAATCCCTAAAAATATTCATTATCTTTGAAATATTTAATGTTTTTTTTTTTTCGAAATTTCAAACGTAAAACCAACTATTTGTTACCATTCAAATTTTATGAAAATTCGTCAAACTTGCAATAATTTTTTAAAACCGTATGATACTTTCCAGGTTTGAAGATTTATAATAAAAAATTAAAAACACGATCCTGCATATTTCAAAGAAATATCATCATGAAAACGACATTCAATATTTATGATAATTTTCTGAAAATCTGCACTTTTTTTGAATACCACAAAAATATTAAAGATCCTAATCTTCGGTGTTTTTCCAATTTTTTGACATTCATAAACATTGTATGAACTGTATAAAATTTTCTTGAGTTTATGAAAATTCGTCCAACTCAGTATGATATTTCAACATTTTTCATTTTCAAGACGTTCTCCAGATTTATTTAAAAAAATTAAAAAAATAATGCTTGTCTTATAGAAATGTAATGACGAGCAAAATATTCTAAATTCATGCACATTCTCTGAGACTGTATACAAATGTCTCGGATTTTCAAGAATATTTCTCATTATTCTAGATTGTTATGTCATTCAAATTTTTTGTAATTGCATACGTTACACAAAAAACATAATATTTCAATTGAGAATATGATCGAAAACTAACAGAGTTTTGTATATTTACTTAAATTTTTTTTTATTTAGAAATTTTGAGTATTCTATAAATAACTCAAACTTTCCCAAATCTTTTCCAATTCCCAATCAGTTTAGATTTCCGAAATTTTTAAATTTTTTCTAATTTTTGAAATTCATAATAAATATGGAAAATATATCATGAATTTTCCCGAAAATTTTATAAAGACAAAAGTTATTCATACCTCTAATATATTTACATTTAGTGAGACGGTGCAAATAATTCAATTATTGAAAGTTTCCAACCTTTACCGAAATTGCTATTGAATTCAAAAGCTTCAGAAATTTTATAATTATACACGAAATAGATTATACATTATATAAACTCAGATATGAATACATAAAATAATAGAATATTTTTCAATATTCCACATTTTCAGTACTATTTCTAGATTTCACGAAAAAATTTATCTATCTTCCTTATTCATTCTTTTCGGTATCATTGATTCTTGAGAATTTTTTCATATTTATTTAAAAAAATGAAAGAGTATGCATATTTTGGCAAAATTTTTAAAAACAATCGAAACTTATGCACGTTTTGTGAGACTGTGCGAGTGTTTCGAATTTTCGAGGATTATTGACATTTTCCAAAATTACGATTCTATTTAACATATTTTGAATTTTATGCATTATACAAAGTACATGATATTTCAATTATAAATATGATCAAAATTTACGAAAATTTAGACAATAACCTTTATTTTCAGCGTTTTTTTTAAATTAAGATCACAATAGTCTCAATGTATGTTTATTGTAAGATTTTCCAGAATCTTATGTTTTCAAGTTACTAGGGGTGAAAAGAGACTAAATTATGAAGGATTTTGTTTAAAAAAAACAAGGTCAATCATATATCAAGTGTTGTCAAGAATTTGTCAAATATTATAAAAAAAATTATTCATCGAGTCGTCCAAGAGTTGACGAAGCCAAATTTCAGTCTCAAAATACACTGTGCGACATCGATTTTGATATAGAATTTTGACGCTTGATTATGAAAATATGGACCCTCCTAAACAAAGCTGCAAAGTGATTTTTTTTCTTAGATCACGTTTTGGAGTAATTAATTATTTAAATAATATTATGGGATTTCCGTGTTTGTCAACCGATTGGTTTGATTTAAAGTCCTTTTTATAGGTTTCCATGCTACTGAATACATTTTTGCAATAATATTTACAAAATTTCCGCATTGATTTTCTAGAAAATAAACCACTAATTATGCTCGAAAAGTCTTTTATGGCCATCACCATGAGGAACCAATTGCCCGGCAGAAATCATCTCGAGCATTTCTTTCAAGTCGACATTCTCAATTCTGACTCGAAATAGGAAAGCTGGAGACGACTTCTCCCGCATAATAGGTTCCTCATGGCGACGGCAATAAAACACTTTTTGAGCATGATTACTGATCTATTGTCTAGAAAATCAATGCGAAAATTTTGTAAATATTATTGCAAAAATGCATTCAGTAGCATAAAAAACATCCAGAAAGGACTTTAAATCAAACCAATCGGTTGACAAACACGGAAATCCCATAAAATTATTTAAATAATCAATTAGTCAATAACGTGACTCAAGAAAAAAAAATCGCTTTCCACCTTCATTCAGGAGGGTCTATATTTTCATAATCAAGCGTCAAAATCCCATATCCAAAAAAAGTCTACATTTTGTCGCACAGTGATATTCATACCTCGGAAAAAGCACTAATAATGCTTGGTATTTCTGTGTTTTCGCGATATTCGGGAAAGTACGCGAACTCGGCGGTGCAGGGCCTGCACAATGTACGCAGCGTGAAAAGCATTTTCGAGATACGCGAGGCGCCGCTTATCGACCGCGCGCGTTAAAGTGCGCTCGGCGCAGCACGTGAGCCTCCCGGTCACCCTCGGCGAAGTGTTAAGGCGTGACGAAAATGATGGATTTTCTTCAACGAACGCGAGATTATTTTCTCACGACGGGTTTTTGCGGTAGGAAACGCGAATCGGATTCCGTGGTGGGTCGAGGGGTCAAGTTTGCAACCTTTCAGATTTTCGAACCAAGCATTCAAAGGGGTTGTCATTCCCCAGAACTTTTTTTTGAGGACGCATATCTCTAAACTTCATAAGAGTCTAAATTTTCTATTTATTTCGAAAAAAATAGCCTTCTAAAATTTTGAAATGAAGAAATCGCAGGAGGAAAACTGGAACTTTTATCAATATAATTGAATTCAGTAAGAAATTGAATAATTCTTTCAGTAGGAATACGATAATATTTTGTTGTATTTTGAGGACAATAAAAGAAAATGAAATGAATCTTGAAAAATTATTTCATGTAAACATTGAAAAACGTCCTTCCTGATTACTTCGAAAAAAGTAGATGGGTCGATGATTTTGAAAATTTAAAAAAGTCTCTGTATCTTGAACTTGACATTAATGTGTATGATACTAATATGTATTAGGAATAATTTTTGAAATCCTTCTTTTCCTTTTAACAGCCATTGATATTACAACAGTCAAAATTGTATTTTCACTCACAATAATATTTCAGATCCTTTCCTTTTTTATTACTCACCGTATATTATATGTATCTTTTTTTTACATAATACTGTGTGCTGAATTTCAAATAAAAATTTATCACAGAGATAAAAGCAACAAAGAGGTAATCTACACAAAACTTAAGAGTCACGTGTCTCAGAGTTTTGATGGGTAAACTCAAAAAAGCTTTCCATTCGAAATCTTGGAATACGAAAAAGACACACCTACTCGACTCATGTGATAAAAAAAGAAAGAAGGTGAAACAAAATTTTAGAATAGGCCAATTTCACGACCTAACTTAGCAAAACCCCAAAACACGTTTATCTATAAATTCAACATGAATTTGTTATTGTTTATATTTACCAGGTAAAAGTTTTGTGTTTTACGTCGCTATGTATTGAAAATAAATAATAATAATACAAATAAAATATCATTGAAAAATCATGTACAATTTATCCCTGGGTCGATATTGGACCCAAAAACGAAACAACATCAATTTTGCTGTAAAATTCTTCTTTATTTATTTTTTTTTTTTTTATCGCTTTGATCCTCATTTCTGCAATCTTTTTCAAAACTAACAAATTATGAAAAAAATCCTTTATAATTTAGTCTCTTTTCACCCCTAGTAACTTGAAAACATAAGATTCTGGAAAATCTTACAATAAACATACATTGAGACTATTGTGATCTTAATTTAAAAAAAACGCTGAAAATAAAGGTTATTGTCTAAATTTTCGTAAATTTTGATCATATTTATAATTGAAATATCATGTACTTTGTATAATGCATAAAATTCAAAATATGTTAAATAGAATCGTAATTTTGGAAAATGTCAATAATCCTCGAAAATTCGAAACACTCGCACAGTCTCACAAAACGTGCATAAGTTTCGATTGTTTTTAAAAATTTTGCCAAAATATGCATACTCTTTCATTTTTTTAAATAAATATGAAAAAATTCTCAAGAATCAATGATACCGAAAAGAATGAATAAGGAAGATAGATAAATTTTTTCGTGAAATCTAGAAATAGTACTGAAAATGTGGAATATTGAAAAATATTCTATTATTTTATGTATTCATATCTGAGTTTATATAATGTATAATCTATTTCGTGTATAATTATAAAATTTCTGAAGCTTTTGAATTCAATAGCAATTTCGGTAAAGGTTGGAAACTTTCAATAATTGAATTATTTGCACCGTCTCACTAAATGTAAATATATTGGAGGTATGAATAACTTTTGTCTTTCTAAAATTTTCGGGAAAATTCATGATATATTTTCCATATTTATTATGAATTTCAAAAATTAGAAAAAATTTAAAAATTTCGGAAATCTAAACTGATTGGGAATTGGAAAAGATTTGGGAAAGTTTGAGTTATTTATAGAATACTCAAAATTTCTAAATAAAAAAAATTTAAGTAAATATACAAAACTCTGTTAGTTTTCGATCATATTCTCAATTAAAATATTATGTTTTTTGTGTAACGTATGCAATTACAAAAAATTTGAATGACATAACAATCTAGAATAATGAGAAATATTCTTGAAAATCCGAGACATTTGTATACAGTTTCAGAGAATGTGCATGAATTTAGAATATTTTGCTCGTCATTACATTTCTATAAGACAAGCATTATTTTTTTAATTTTTTTAAATAAATCTGGAGAACGTCTTGAAAATGAAAAATGTTGAAATATCATACTGAGTTGGACGAATTTTCATAAACTCAAGAAAATTTTATACAGTTCATACAATGTTTATGAATGTCAAAAAATTGGAAAAACACCGAAGATTAGGATCTTTAATATTTTTGTGGTATTCAAAAAAAGTGCAGATTTTCAGAAAATTATCATAAATATTGAATGTCGTTTTCATGATGATATTTCTTTGAAATATGCAGGATCGTGTTTTTAATTTTTTATTATAAATCTTCAAACCTGGAAAGTATCATACGGTTTTAAAAAATTATTGCAAGTTTGACGAATTTTCATAAAATTTGAATGGTAACAAATAGTTGGTTTTACGTTTGAAATTTCGAAAAAAAAAAAACATTAAATATTTCAAAGATAATGAATATTTTTAGGGATTCGACAGATTTTCATAATTTCTACAAAATGATCCAAAACTTTGTATGCCGTGTAACTCATATATGATTCATGTTTGACATGTTTTTTTCATTCATGATGAATAATCTGAAAATATGACAGGCATTAAAAGTTGACTAGAATTTTTACTGACTCACACAAATTTTAGTATGATCTACAGAATTTTCGAATAGTTTTCAGTATTTTCAAAATAGAAAGTTGCAATATTTAACTTTAGAATAAACTGAAAATTTTAAAGATTGTCTTCGATGTCAAAAAATCCAAAAAATTTGTATAATTTCAGCGAATTTCGATAAGTTTGCAATAATATATTTTTTAGAATATGCGTCGATATATATATCTCATTTCAAAAAAAATTCTTTATATTTGCACTACTTGAAAATAATGACGACCACAGTTTGATAAAAATGGAATTTTCGATTATCAAACGAATAAATTGACAAACTAAAAGAAGGTGCAAAAGTTTTTCTAATTGAAAAAATTGTGGAACCAATGGAGAATGACATTACACTTACAAAATTATCAAGTGTCTTATGTTGAATTACAAAGATTTGGATAAAGTTTGCAACTTGGACAACCCTTGGGCAACGTCTTGAACAGTATTTTCTATTGACAATATAATGACTATTTGTTAACTCGGAAATATATGAAATTCCAGAAAATTTATTAGATTTTCAAATAACTTTTATGTTTTGCCCATTCTTCTATGTTGGCTTACGCAGCTCATATATGTTTTCAGAATCTTGTAAGGCGCCTATGTAAGTTTTGGTGAAACTTATATTCTGCACGTATAAGTTTTTAAGAAACATGTATAATAAGTATTAGACTTCGTAGAGAACTTATGAGTTTTCTCAGAACATACGTTTTTGCGAAATTCATAGAGATCGTACATATAAAAAAAATACGATGTTTACATGTGCTGCGTTAGCTTAGTGGTACAAACGACACAACCAGATGCGATAATAAGGAGGTTGCAGGTTCAAATCCTCGCTCCTGCCGAACATTGTCTTCGTTTTTTCAGAGAAATCAAAGAGCAGATGGACATCTAACAACTCGACAGACTAAAACTATTACAAATTAATAGTTTATAAGAGAAAAAATTTCAGAATTCGTAAGTTTTCATAGACTTCCATGTAGAAAACATGTACGGTACGTTTATAAGAGTTCGTAAAACATGTAAGGTGGACTCATAAGATTCGGAAGACATGTCACCTATGTGTCGCCATATAAGAAAGAAACCTATAAGTATGTTCTATGAGTCGCATGAGTGGGCCAGAATCGCAAGGGACGTCGTCCGACCCATGAATCAACTTCTCCATTTCCATGAGACGTCGACAAGACAAAAAAACCAATCCTAAGTCAATTAACGATTCGTGTTCACGTTCTAGACAAATGTAATAATAAATGAAGAAAAATCAAGAAACTCGTTTAAAAAAAGGGTAACACACTCACCGGCCGCTCTTGGTGATGACCATTTCCGTGCCAAGCTTGTGGAACTTTTCCCAAAGCTCCTTGCCCTCGAGGGTGACCTTGGGGTCGTCGACGACCCCGTCCTCTTCCGCGTGGGGCGGCACCAGGTGATGGTGCGAGCCGGGCAAAGGGTGGTGCGAGGCGAGGGGATGAGGCGTCGAGTGCATCATCCCCGGGTGCAAGGGTGGCCTCAGGGGCCTCATCGCCGGGCCCCCCGAGGCGCCTTGGTGGTGCTGGTGGTGGTGGTGATGGTGCAACGCTGCAGCCACTGACAATATCGCCTGGGCCTCGTCAGGAGTTTGTGGGCCCAAGCCCAAACCTGGACAAGCAATTTGAAAAATCATTGCATTTTCGGAAGACATGGAGTTGGTTCAAGGGATGATTGTTTCAATAAAAAAAAACCTGACTTTTGAGAATCATGAAAACGCAGCTATGGAGGAATATCGGTCCCTGAGAAAGGCCCAAAGGCTACACTGATGGAAATTTTTGTATTGATCATACTAATTTTTTTATATAAATGTATGTATTTTAAAATCTATTTTATGCAGTATAATTTACATTATAAACTTTCCATGAAATTGAAGTGTTTTTCAATATGAAGCAGACAATAAAATCATTTAACCTTTAAATGATTTCTCATGCATGTGTATTCAAACTTTCTTACATTCAAGTGGATTTCGACATAATAAATTATTTTGGAGCAGATTTTCCATAATTCATCAACAGCTGTTTGATTAAAACAAAATTATATTGTATGGAATGTAAATTGTTTAACAAAAATTATATTGTATATTTGGTTATATGCAAAAGATATTTTAAAATATCCAAACATGGAGTGTCTTAAAATGAAATCAATAATAAAAAAAAATATTGAAATTAATGTATCTTACATGAAAACAATAAATTTTATATAAATTTCTTTGAAATCCTTTTCATGTACGTGTCTATGAAATTTCCAACACGATTTTAAGAGAAAGTCTATGGAAGATATTCGAAATTTCAAATTTTTTTTGACAGTGTAGATTAATCTTATTCAAGTATATTGAACTTTCTTTACTAAGAATGGGAAATTCGATGAATATTTTTTCGAAATTTTAAAACATATTTTTTTCAATTTTCAAGTACATATATGTTTCAACATATATTTTGTTCAAAGCTTCAAACATATGTTCGGTTAAAATTTTCAAATATATATTTTGTTTGGTTGTCAAAGATATAAATATTTTGTTCCAATTTTCAAACATATTTGGCT
This sequence comes from Platygaster robiniae, assembly GCA_028476575.1. Taxonomy (NCBI): domain Eukaryota; kingdom Metazoa; phylum Arthropoda; class Insecta; order Hymenoptera; family Platygastridae; genus Platygaster; species Platygaster robiniae. Next base: position 42,387,204 of record CM052021.1, read on the forward strand.
TAAATCACTTACCATACATATTTTGTTTTCTATTTGAGCATAGTTTGTTTATATTCCCAAACATATATTTTGTTAAAATTTTGAAAAAGATAATTTGTTGAAATTGTCGATAATGTATTTTGTTCAAATTTTTTAACGAAGGGGACAAAATTCATTTCATACGTTTTTGACTTGATTTATTTCATTTTTTGAAAAAGATCCTTAATTCTTTGATTGATGTTAAACATTAAACTAATGTTCAATAAGTTTTAGTTACAGAATAACTATTTTGGAGTTTACAAAATTTAAAACATCACGTGAAAACCAATACATTTTTAGGGTGTTTTTTCTTTGCTTTATACAAATATAGAAAAAAGAGCGAGAAAAAATATAATGTTTCTGAATAATAAATATTACTACTTTTGTTCATCCCATTATACACAGGTTTTGAATCCTCCATAAGTACATCATAAATCCAAAATGAAACACCATATCTAATTTTTTTATTTGTTAACGTTATACAGCTTTTCTCGAAATATAGCAGTTAGAATATAATTTAAAAATATGGCGATTAGAAATTAAAATTTTCGAAAATTAAATCATGTTATCTACATTTTTCAGGACATTTCAACATATTTAAATGATAGCGAAAGAATATTCAAAATCTGGTTCAGAGTTGAAATATTCCCATATGTAACAAAAATTTGTGAGTCTCAAAATTCAATACATACTTGAAACATCAGCAAAGTAAAACGCTATGAAATGCAAAATCATTTTTTTCACAAGCTGTCATAAGGTTCAATGTCAGTATTGTTTTGAGGAAATCAGTGATCATGAAGTTTCAGAAGAGTGTCAAGTAGACATAACAAAAACTTGTCAATTGAACGTGAACTTGAGTGCATTGTTGATAACAAATTACATCATAAGGTCTTATTCTTGGAGGAGAAACGTGTTTACAATAACAGTGCAACAAATTTTTCAAAGGGTAGGGGGGTTAGACTAAAATGTTACAAGGTTCAATATTCATACACAGGCGCGTAGGCAGAGCAGGGTTTTGGGGGTTCAAACCCCTCCCGAAATTTTGATAAAATTAATCCAAGTTTCGTGTAAAAAAGAAAAAAGTTACATCGATGAACAACCAAAATATAAGTTGCACAAAAATGCATCAAAACGTAGAATTACGTAGAAAATATAAATCAGAAAAATTGTTAAAATCCAGTTAATAATCAATAAAAATAAAAATCTACAATAATGCCAAAAATTTACGAAACTTTGAATCTGATATGATGGAATTCCAGAAATCCATATAAAATCCATATAAAGAAAGCATTAAAAATCTTTCGATTCATACAAACTCTGCAAGAGTAATGAAATCAATTGAATTTCATGAAAAAAGTGTTTTATGAAAAATCCCTGTAAATGCTTCTACTATCTATAAATTTTGGGATTCTAGAAAATCAAATTCCAAGTATACTATGAATCTATTTAAATTCTAGAAAACGCGAGAAAATCTTTTCAATATTTCTAAAATACGGAAAAAAAAACAATATATAACATAAAAAATCTAAATGAATATGATTTTATTGTTAATTTTGGAAATTACTTAGATAAGATCAATTCGCATTTTGAAGCATCGAGTTTTTGAATCTCTGTAGCAATATCTACAAAAATACAAGAAATCTATGAAAATACCTAGAAATCCTTCGGAAGTTTTATATATTACACTTAAAAAATGTGAAAAATAAGTTGACTAGTTTACTAGCTTGATAATTTACTCGTTCACTATCTTTCTTTTTCACTCGTTTACTGTTTTACTATTTTACAATTTCAATAAGTTACTAGTTCACTAGTTTAGTAGTTTACTAGTTCCCTAGTTTGCTAATTCGCTCTTTTTCTAGCCTACTAGTTTATTAGCTAACTAGGTTAAAAGAAATCGTTTGATACATAAAAATAATGTAGTAATAATTTTCTCAGAAATAAAAAAAAATTTCTGTCCTGGAGCATAGTAATTAATATAATACTGTAATTATATATGGATTCAGAAATTATTCCAGAAATTCATATAGCAAACAATGAAAATACATCTAATTTATACAATTTATACCATTGAATAAACTTTTAGTTGTAGAAATACTTCAAAAATGTGGAATAAAAGTATTAAAAATTTTCATAATAGAAACTGCTGTGTTAAAAATCAATTTAAATTCTCAAAATCGTTAAAAGTTTCAATACTATCGAATCCATAGAAATATTGGAAATATATAAAAATACCAGAAAATACTACAGAATTTGATGAATAATATACCATACAGAAATACTATAAATTTATAATGTTCTTTTTTCTTGTGTGGTTAAAATTTGCTTTAAAATCAATTTAAAAATATAAATTTTTTAGAAGTTTGATTCCTAAAGCATCGAGCTTTAGAAAGCTCTATAGAAACCAATATTACCAAATATCAGATTATCTTTAAAGTGGTACAATACAAAAGTATAAGTAAAAAAATTGAAACCTCAGTTACTGATTGAAAATCACAAAAATCGAATTCCATTATTTACCAACATGAAAAATGTGCAACTCTGGATTCCAAAAGTTGTATAACTTTCAAATTCCGAAATGTAAAATATTTCAATATCGCTCTCTCGTAACGATATTGTCAGAGAATAAAAATTATGAAATCCCAAAGGAAAAATATTTTTTAGAAAACCCTTCCCAAAAATTTTTTCTGCCTACGTCACTGTTCTTATGCATAAATATAGATATATGTTGGTATAGAAGTTGGTTAAATTGTTGAGTAATATCAGTTTTTGTTTTTCAAGACGATAATATCTACATGATACTAAGATCTTCACAGATTTCTATTGAATTTTAGTATTTTTTATTTTTGGCTGAATATTATTATTTTTATGTTTCGATTTTTTACTATTAATCTAGTTTCGTATCATTTACTATTTTTTTTTTTTTTTGTTGTTGATTTCTATACATGAATTTATCCACTTCGATATTGCAGAATTATTGAAAGTTTTACAGATTTTGAATATTCCATTCGATTTTCTGGAAACTAAAACCACACAAGATTTTTATTATTTTATAAATTTTTAGTGGTCTCATTTTTTAGTATTTTTTGGTACATATATAATGAATTTACTGAATTTCCTTGTCTGTTTGTGGATATCTGTATAAATGCAAGGATTGAATAGTTCAGAATGCGATATTTCACAGATATTCAGTACTTTCATATGTTTCAAAGAAAATTGTTTCTACGCAAACTTAAAATATTTCATTGACTGTATTTTTAATATCGAGTCGCTAATATTATACAAAATATAATGTGACATTGTTTTTTTTTCATTATGTCGTTGTTTTAGTGTATTTTGATGTAATATATTTTATGTTGATATGTTTAAGTTCATTAATATCCTTAATATTTTTAAAATCATCGACTCCTTAAATTCTTCAACTTTTCAATCATCTCATCATTTCACATTATACAAATTCATACTCCACGACTCAATTCACGAGTCAAACACAATTTCCCAATTCCCAATACATCAAAAATCACTAAAAAAATCCCACAAATTCCGACAAAATTGGCAATCAAAACCGTTGCCCAATGACCCAAAATCAGAATGGTCCGCGGAAGAAGAGTGACTTTGCGTTATAAAGGTGGGCCCGAAATGATTGGTCAAAATAAGTGTCGTTTCTTTTGTTCGCTCGTTAATGGTCCTGAAAAGCTTGGCTCATCTGCGAGATCGTAAAATATTAGGCGTTTCGAGGATTTCTTTTATTTTTGGCTCCCCGCAAAAACGGGCCCGAAGGAGCCGGAACGAATCCCGAATTTCGATATGCTATGGCTCGTCAACGCCTCTGACATCGTTTTTATGCCCGAAATTACAACGCCAAAACACGGTGCGTTGTTTTTTCATAAAACCCCAGTGGCGCGTCGAATTTCAACTTTTATGGAAAATGTAAAGGGTACGACTATGTAGAATGCGGTTGCCAAATAGTGTAGAGTATATAGTATGGAATTTATATGTTTTTTAACATTACATGACATGTATAAATAAAAAATGTGATATCATACATTATTGTAGTCATTAGAATTTTTTGCAACGTGAACAATTTTGATCCTCATAAAAACCTTATACAACCTTATAAGAATGAACCAACAAACTTTTTAAGTTTATTCAAGATTTTTTCAAATACAGTCTCATAAGAAATTTCAGTTTCTTTCAATGTTTTTATGAGGTTAAAAAACACTAGGGATTTTTCAAAGGCCCACTTAAGGGCGTGGGAGAATAAAAATCTATCTGTGAATAAAGAGATAAATTTGAAGGGTGAAATGCTTTCTGGAGTTCAGGAAAGATAATTTATTTATTTATGTAAAATAAAGAATGTGCCTCGTATGATGAATGAAAAAAAATATGGACGATTATAATTGGACTAAAATGACCAAGTGAAATAATAACAATGAATAATAAATATGGGTAAAAATTATTAAAAATGTACCTACATGAGCTCGAAAGGATATTACAAATAGTTTCAATAAGTTTCTCAAAGGTAATCAAAATTGAGCATTTCATTTTAAAATGTAAAAAACAATGACGACAACCCTTTTGCTCCAGAAGAATCGTTGAATAACAAAATTTGTATTAAAAATGTTTAACCATAGAACCTTAGTAAATAAAAATTGGAAAATTTATTTCAGCTCAGTAAATAATAAAGGAAACTCAGAATCTACGGGAATAATGAAAATCTGAAACACTTTGAATCCTGAAACATCGAATTCCAGAAATCTAAGTAGAAAACCATTAAATACCAGAAAATCTTTCCAATCATACAAACAGGAAAAAAAAAAGAATTAGAGTAATTACAATCTATGAAAGTACTGTCTTATGAAAATTTCAGCAGATACTTGAGATCTACGAAATTTCGAATTCTAAATCATCGAATTTAAAAAAAGCATAATAGTGATTTATAGAAATGCAAGGAATCTATAAAAAACAATAAAAATGCTACAAAATTTCTTAAATACTCGAAAAATAAAGAAAAATACATAAAATCTGTAAAATTTCAAGAAACTCTGCGTGGCACTGTTAATATCCTAATAATCTTTATAAAAATACTGAATATCCACCAAAATATTAATTTGAGGGCATTAAATTTCAGAAACCTATAGAGAATACTTAAAAATACTACAAATCCTGTAAAAAAAACTACAACATTTTCTGTTAGATCTAAAAGATTGTCTTTGAATTTCACATGCTGTCTATAATATTGTTTATTGAAGTTATGGACGCATCTATGAAAAAAAATATACACTATTGATGAAAATAATTATTTTCTATGAAATCGAAGTGGTAATCTAATGTATAACAGACATTGAAATAATTTAAACTTTAAATGATTTTTGGAGGAAAATGTATACGTCAACTTTTTCATATTCAAGTGGCTTAGAATATAATACATCGAATTTACAACAAATTTTGAAATACAGTCTCTTGAAATTTATTTATTAATAATCAAAAATATAAAATTCATGCATCCAATTAGGAAACAATAAATTTTCCATAAAAGTCTTTGGAATCCTTTTCATATACGTGTTCATGAAATTTCAAACACGATTTTGAATAGAAAGTACCTGAAAAAGATGTGTGAAGTTTTTTTTTCTATCAAACTATGTCTTTATGTATTGACTATTTACTTAAAAAATTATAAAACTTTGAATTCTACATAACATATTTCTAGAAATCATTATTCAAATCCATTACAATACCATAAGATTCCTAATATTCCATCAATACCAAGAAACAAAGAAAAGAAAAAACAAATACAAAAAGTACTGGATACATGTGTAAAAAATAAAGATTTATAAAAAATGAATTTAATTACTAAAAATCGTTGAAATTTTCAGTATAAGATGTATCATCGAATCCTAAAAATCTATAAAGTGATCCAGAGAAATTTCGAAAATTTATAACAATACCAGAAAATACTACTAAATTAATCTCAATAAAATCTGCGTCGAGTATTTTCTCAAGAATCTATAGAAATACTATGAATTTATAAAGCTTCGATTTCTAAGAGCATCGAAATCCAGAAATCTTCATAAAATTCATAATGACATCAGAAAATTCTCTAGGTTGCTCTAATTCTGTAGAAATATAAAAAATAATAAAAGAAAAGAAATTTGAACCTCTTAAATTTTGAAATCACAAAAATGTCATTCCATGACACTCTAGTAATTTTCAACTTTATAAGAAACTGGAATTTCTTATAAGAATGTATTTGATAAAATCTTGTAAGAAAATAAACATATGAAATTTTATCGACCTGTTTACTATCAGAAAGTCCAGTTTCTTATAAGATTTTTATAAGGCAACCATATAAGAAATTGTATTCTTATAAGAAATTTCATTTTCTTATAAGGTTTTTATACGGATCAAAATTGACAGGGCATTAACATATGTAATCTATATTATTGTTAGGTTATGTATAATTTGCATAGTTCATTATAAAAAAATGTGAGACGTTAACTACAGTTGGTGAATATACTACAGTCAACAAGAGTATAAAATACATCTATTTTATAAAAAAGTGTAAATTTATATCGTGTATGTACATATAATATAGCATGCATAATATGTATTATACATAAAATGTATTATACAGTAAACACATGTAAAATGTATATAATATGCAAAATGATAGATTGTATATCCTACATGATAAAATGTGCAGTATATGTAATTTACATTACATATCATATCATACATTATACGTATGTTACCTACACTTTTATACTACGCAGAAAATGTATAGTATTAATAAAAATGTAGCACATAATATAGTACATAAAATACGCCATATGCATTCAAAAATATAACAAGTATCCACACAATTGAGCATATATTAAGTATATATATATATTTAAACATGATACCTCAAATTTATTGATACTTTCTTAGATATCGATTAATGAGTATTTATTTATTAGGTACAGGTTATTATAATCGTAAATAATAATTTATGCTGTAGGAACAGCGTTGGGTATTTTTTTTTTTTTTTTTTTTTTTTTTTAATTTATTCAGGGTCCGTGTCAAAGGAAATTCATGAAAATTAATTGGGGAAAATTCGCAAGTATGATACGGGGTGTTAATTTCGTTGCAATATCACAAGAAAAAAAACTCTTACGCTTTTAGTTCGCTCGCGAAAATTTATGGCGGTCTGTCGCATAATTTTAGAAACCGCAATCTGTATAACAAATTATTTCGCGGTCCGTATTCATGACTTTTTTCAGAAAGTTTATCATTGAGAAGTGTGTAATACTTGTGTGTAAATAGCAATAAATTATATTTTAATTCAACGTAGATATAATATTCTTCACTTTTTTAATATGGCTGAAAAATAAACTTCCACAGTGAGAACTTGAAATACTGAATAACAAGAATTTTAGCAAATGAGCAGTTATTCATTATTACTTGGGAAATGGCAGAATATAAATTTTCTAAATTGATCATCTCTGAAACATATGAAAATAACTACTATTTAAAAAGTATTATATTGAAAGAATTGCGAAATCAAAAAATCGGAAATCTTAACAGAGTAGAGTTCATAACTTGTATTATAACTATTTCGCAATTTCATAAATGTGAATTTACAAAGAAATTTACGAGTACTGTAATTCATTTATGTAATATGATTTTTATGAAGAGAATGTATGTTTATATTGTATTCTGCAGCTCTGGATTATTATCAGGTATCAAGATGACTTCAAGAGCTGTCAAACCAGAAATACAACAGCTTGTGGTCAGCAATGCCAACAAAAAAAAATCTCGAGTTTTATGAACCTTCAACAAATAGGAGAAACCTTCTCAAAAACGCAAAAGCAATATAATGTACATAACATAATTTATCAACAAATAAGTACATATACAAAAACAAAATTTCATGTTAATCTCAGAAATATTTTTTGAACCATGAAATTCGTAAGGATTATTATTTCATCATTATTGTGACCACTATTTTTATAACATTACGACAACAAATGACCAGCTATTATTTTGACGAGAGTTCTTAGAATGATACATATATAAATGAATCGAATTCGATTTATTCATAGTTTTTGGAATAATTTCATAAAATCGCACGATTTCTCGAGTGGAAGAAAAAATGTCCAGTCCCACCGACGTAAATCGAGAAAATCGTTTCACACAAAAAGAGCCTAAATTTGATTCTTCTATCCTTGTAATCGTCATGCAGGTATTCGCGAGAGACAAAAAATATGCAAGCTTTGTTCCCTAAGTCGTGACATGTTCTCTAACGAAAACCTTTTTCTGAACCAATGACTGATCTAAGATTGATCTACGACTTTCGAAAAATGACGTTTCGGTCGTTTGAAACAAGATTAACGATTTATTCCACACGTATCTTTGATCGAGAGAAGGTCAGATCTAGACGGATGTAACATTCGACACTCGGGAAAATTGCCCACGAATAAGGAACCGCTATGCTGCTCGATTTTCCGACATGGGAAAAAAGTAGGGTGAATTTTTATTTATTGTGAAATTATGGAACATGGCTGGGTTCTGATTTAGAGCATAATAACGATTATTTTAAATGAGAAAAAAAAAAAGCAATGAAGTATGTTTGGAATAATGGAATACACTAGGGCCTTGATTTTGTGCTATTTTGTCAATATGCGTGGAGTAAGGTTTTTTGAATTATAGTGCATGTGAATTTTGAATTTTTTACGATTTGAAATACATGATAGTTTAATGGTAGAAAATTATTCAAGGCTCATTTTTTATTGCAAAATTTCTACACATTCAGTTTGAAGTTGAAAAACTCAGAGGGAAAAATATCTGTTATCATATTTTGTTTCAAGTTTGAAATAGGAGAGTATACATATATTCGGATTCTACTAATCAGGGATACTTTATATTTCTTGAATCATATTTGAAATAATATTATTATAATTATATAATATATAATTATAATTTATTCAAACAGGGCCATGAAAATACAGATTATATACATAACAATCCCCGTATAGAAACAAGAGTTTCTGTGCAATCTTAGTAGATCACAAAAAAAACAATTGATAATATTACTACAAATTTCTTGTACCTACATCACGATAAGCTCATTTTAGAGAAGAAAGAAAAAAAAAAAGAAAAAAAAAACATTCTTACTGTATGTATACGCGTATATGATCCATTTCCCTCTTTTCCCCCTTCCTTTTTTTTTTAACATTTCGTTTGTAACGTTTCCTTCAGCGTGTGTGTATTTGTTTTTAGTAGCCATTTTTTCAATCGATGTTCAAAATTAGTAGTTGAGTGGAATTTTCTGAATACTCATTGTGCTTATTATTAGGTGCATTTGAATCTCGATCTAAGGCATATTAGGTTGATTCTATCAGTGAAATATTGTTTTAGCAACACTTTCGGAAATTTTTTAACATAATTTAAGAGACTGCACTTTCTTCACGAACACTGTTTGTGAAAAAAATAAACCTTCTATAAAATAAAAGTGTGAATGTTATGTATAATAGATGAATGAATCATTTTACCTTTAAATAATTACTCAGTGAAAATGTATATCAAACTTTTTCAAATTCAAGTAAATTTTAATATTATACATTGAATTTATTAGACTGATTTAAAAAAAGAGTCTTTTTAAATTAATTGAAGACGAATAAAAAGAATTAAAATTAATATATACGAGGTAAAAAAATTTGTTGAAATGGCAATTTCTTTGAAACCCTTTTTACATAGACATCATCAAGATGTCTGAAACGTCAGATTTTTGTTAATATTGGAAACATTACGATTTTTCATGCCCATTCGGATTATTGATATATTTATATCGATATGAAATAAAAGAATGAAAACAAATATCCAAAATGAACATTCTTAAGGATAATCCCAACCTTAATGCAGAATTTTGTCTATGACTTTACTATTTCAATCCACAATTCACTGCTCAATTCTATTCTTTGGATAAGAATTCCTCCGTAACCTCAATTTAGTTGATAAGCTATTTAAAATTTTAAACTTTATGCAAATGTATAAAATATTTCGTTTTTATTTAATTTCTTGCCCTTCAAAATCCGATTATTCAAAAGTTTTTACCTACATACTACGGAAAATATGTTTTTTAAAGTATCATAGATTTAATTGATTTTCTTAAATTGCATACGAATAAAAAAAAATCGATTGGAAATCGTACTGTTCTAAAAGAATTTCATTCGAGCGATAATTTCTCAAATTTCTTCTGAATCGTAATAGAAAGTTCACATGGAAATCTGCTGAAGCATTTCCTGTACAAATGAAATTTCAAAAATAATGACTTCAAATGAAAAAATAATATTTTCGAATTTTATACCTGGTAATCTAAAAAAAGTACTACAGGTATAAAGTGCATTTTTTTCAGTCCGACGGAACAGTTTGTCGTCATCGATGCACGGAATACTTTTTCCATCTTGAAAAGAAAATTTGTTTTTGAACATTTCAGAATTTTGAAAAATGTTGATATTTATGAAAATTTTGCACCATATGTCTTTATTGGGGAAAAACGTAGTGTGAATTCTTTCATATATTTTTTTGAACTGCGACAATATAAAAATTAACAAAAAGTGAGTATATTTTTATTTTATTTTTTGTCTAATCCTAAATTAGGAAAGAAAACAATTCTCGACTTGGCCTCGTACCCTAAACTTTCGTTCTAGCCGAATGAGCATTATCAAAACTTGCAATAATATATTAAAACTGTGGTTTTAATTTTAGATCATGATAAAAATTAAAAAAAATTGTCGAAATATATATATATATATTTATAATATATTTCGTATCCTAAAATCTGTTTTTCATAAATAAAAGAAACGTGCGTTTTTTTTGCCAGATAAATAAATTATCGAAGTAGTATAACAGTAATCATTATATTTGATCTGTAAGACCTTTTTTCTTTCGAAAACATCGAAATTGAATGAAAATTACAACAATACACTTCTATTTTTTAAATAATCAAAGATGTAATGAGAGTGATTATTTCCATCGCACTTTCTTATACAAAATCAATTATGAAAAAAAAAACTGTTCACGAATGACGAATCGATTAATTCTCTGGAATCAGTGGATATTTCGTCCAACTCATTATTCACTTAAAAAGTTAACCTGCAATCATCACAACTATGTTTTGTGAAAATTGAATTATGTAAAGTAAGTGAACTACTTTCAATTTACTCGAGTTTGGTGAAGTTTCACTTGTTTTATCCAAAAGATTCTAAATATCTGACAGATAACGAAAACTTCCTCAGTTTCAAATAATAAAGTTCACAGAGTCATGTAGTGATTATTGTTTCTGCAGTAATTAAAAAAAGGTATTTTCTTTACTGTAACAACCATGAATTCAGCTTGATTCCATTATAAAATATTAAAATTTTTTTCTTTCTATCATTTATAAGATATAACGAGAAATCACGAGAGAAACTGCATTTTTTTAGTCTTCAGCGAACATAAACTACGCAAAATAAAATCCAACATTCATTATTTTACGATTCATAATTATGTAAAATGCCGGGGGTAAACACAAACGAAAATTACAGGAATTTAAAAAATGAGACATAACATTCATTGACAATAATTTGAAAGAAACATACTGAGAAACTTATAAAATACTTGTTTTACTCAAAATATCTACCAGATGTCTAGTACGAAGAACCGAACGGTTTTATTGTGAATTTTCGATTGAAACGCTCGTTTTCGACTCTTGTTACAACCCTTAGATTAGTCATTAACCAGACTTTGTTTTCCCGGGATAAAAAATTAGAGTATCGTTTCAGTCTCCAAGAGTATCGAAGGAGTCTCCGAGAGTATGCGACATTTCCAAAAAAGGTGACTGTGAGTCCCCGAGAGTAAACTAATTTTTTTCACGAATCCCCAAAAGTCACCTTTGATCTCCGATTTGAATACTCTATTTCTTGAAAGCAACAACAAGAGTATCGCTTGAGTCTCCAGAGTATCTTGAGTATTCCGTCTTGCCAAACGGAATACTCTTAATGATCAATTTGGAGACTCTAAATACCCTTGAGACTGAAGGATACTCTGATTGTTTATCCCGGGTTAATGTTTAGGAGACCAATTTCGATGAACAACCCAAACGTAACAGAAAATTTACTAAACAAAATTTCTATTTGCAGAAAAGCAACTCTCATCTTTATGACTTGAAGATTAGCTGGCTTAAGCTATTGCATTCAAAAAATGTGGCTAGGGTTATGGTTGCTGCAGCCATGCAGTTTTCTCAGTTCCTTTCATCACATTAACTTTAATGAATCGTAGGTGTTAACTTAATGGTTAATAATTCAAAATCAGTTGTTAAACCCCTTGAACTTGTAAGTTTCATCTTTGAAAATTCAGTATATTTCATCAGTACATCACTTCTAGTGATGTTTACTATATCTAGTCAGGCCCTCTGACATTGAATCTCATTTTGATCCTATAAAACCTCTCCAAAGCTACCCAGTAGATAAGAATCTTGCAGAACCACCAGGTTTGAACTTGCTAACGAAACAACTCTCATTGGAAGAACTGAAAGTACAAAATTGTTGCTTTTCTACAACGGAAAAGTGAAGGTAAATCTTTAAGTCTTGCACTTTTGCATTTTCAATTTGATAAAATTACGTGACTTTAAAGACACAAAACGTAATATTTCAGCAGTGCATCTTTTCCTGCAAGTTTTTAAAATGAAACGTCTTTTGAGTCTTATTAGCTTTCGGCGTTTTCATTCGGCCCTTTTTCATTATTGGAATAAGAAAGACAATCGTCAATTTTGCAAGATTTTGTTTAGAGTGCAGCTGAACCTTCAGAGAAATCGAAATTGAGACCTGTCTATCACGACCATGGAGAATCCTCAAATGCAACAACTTCATCAAAATGTGATAACTAGTCGACCTGACTAAAAAGTAAATCTCATTTTTAGCTGGAGTTAGTATGCAACAAGATGCAGCAGAAGCTGCTTACTTCACACGGCTATTTTCATTCTAAAAACCGAGTCAGAAGTTCATCGATTCTACGTTGCACGCGACTGCAACATGGACGGCTCTCAGCTTCAAATTGCAGCTTCTAAAACTACACTCTAGAAAATTTTTATTCCGATTTCAGGGTGAGTACCCGGAAGTACCAATGGGTTGCGTATACCATGAGTTCAAGAAAATTGTACTGTAAATTTACAGAACTTGATTTGTGAAGTTGCTGCACGCATACCCTGAAAATATGGCCGGATTCCGAATCTTTTTGTAAATTTTATTAACAGGAACAAGAAGACTACTGTTCAAAATGGAATTAAGTCAAGTTCGATCATAATTCAGGGCCGGAGAAATGTCTCAAAGACAATGTGTGTAGACTTGAACTTTTTCTGTCATCTCTCATTCCGATCTCCCTTCTTACTTTTTTCAACCTCTCATATTGGAACAAATGTACTCAGTGGTTCAATTTATCTGTAAAATATTTGTCGACTGGCACGTGATTTCGAAAGAATTCAAACAAGTTTCCAATGAATATGCACATCATTTACAAGACTTGGCAAATACTCCACCCCTTTTTGAGTTTTTCGAAATAAAGTTATCCATTAGGGTTTGGATCTCGAGATCGTCAGCATATTCACGGTAAACATTCAAAATCGCAATGTGTTTTGATTCATAAGTGATTTTCTAAACGACGTAGAGTCGAGAATGATCTTTCATTGGTACAGGAAATGCCGATATCATCAACATCTTGACGAATCCAAGTGAACTGAAAGGATAGCGGATTGCTGAGAAAATTTGACCTTAAAGTTCGACACACCAGAGCCGATAAAGTCGGCCTGTAGAATTCTACACACATTTGGATTTGGTCTGCCATGATAAAGGCCTTTCTCCAGCCCTGAATCATATTTGTAGCTAGACTAGGATTCACTTTTCAGACTGCACAAGAAAACTGCTCCACCCGAATGTCCCCACAAGTACTCAATCGGATAGAGCGCCAAAGGCTTCGAATCCACTAGATTAAACCAGAAAACCTCCAACCCGACAGCACTCAATTGGGCGTGGAGCGTTTCCACGCAGAAAGGCGAGCCCTCGTCACGTTCCTCGCGACGGTCGGAGCAACCGGACCGAGGAGGGCCCCCAGATAAATCATTCACAGTCACATGGACCCGAAGGATCTTCCACAAGGTACCCAGCAAGAAATTGCCGTAGTCTTGGCGATTGTGACGAACGGCCCGGTATTGGCGCAGCTTTGGCGCACGACCGTCACCAGCCGATCCGTGCCCAATATCGGCGAAGCGGTCGAACCGCTGCGGGCCCGATCGTTCGGTAGGTGTTGGCGCGGAGTTCACCGTCAGTATTAAGCCAACATTGGCAACTCGAGCGAACCAGTACCGGCCCGATGTCAAGGTCGCAATGGGTGCCGTTAAAGCAGTCGCCAGTGTTGGCCCGGTATCGACTGGCGTTATCATTTCGGCACTGCGCCAGGCTCGAATGCCGACGGTTGAGCAACGGCCGCCGCGATTGGCCCAGTATCGGGCCGGTCGTCAATTTCTTGCCGGGTAGGGCTCTCGAGGACAGTACCTTGAGGAGCGATGGCCTGGGGGTTGAAGTGGGGGTGATGGTGGGCACCGGCTAGGATGGCCTTGCTCTGCAGGTGATGGGCCGCTGCGGCCGCTGCGGCGACGGCCGAAGGGGAGCTCACTGGGGGCAGGGGGTTGTAGAACCCGGCTGCGGCCAAGGCTGCGGCCTCGAAGTAGCTCGCGACCGCCGGCGAGCCGTGAGCGGCCGCGGCTGCGGCGGCTGCGGCCGCGGCCTGCAGGTGCTCCCTGCGGCCCCCGTGGCCGGGGGGTGGGCTCTCGGGGTTGGCTGCGGCCGCGGCGGGCGGACTGCCGCCGGGGCCCGGGGGCGAGACGCTGCCGCGGGACGGCGCCCTGGCGCCCCCGGGGGCGCAGGAGTGGCTGGAGGCCGCGGTGAGGAGGCTGGAGACGCTGAAGTCCGTGGGCCTCGGGGCCGCGGACGACACGTGGCCGTTGGGGTTGCTGCCGGGGGTGGCTGCGGCTGCGGCGGCTACCGCGGACGCGGCTGCGGCTGAGGACGAGACCGACGAGGAGGACGCGGAGGACGAGGCCGAGGAGAAGGGCGAGTGCCGATTGAGAGCCGCCGCTGGCGCGGGATACGCCATGGGCTCCTTGGGCACCGTCTCGAGCGCGCTCGTCTCGCTCGTTGTCGTCGTCGCACCCTCGAGGTGCGGCTCTTTCGCGGCCTTGTGCGGCCTGTGCTGCAGCAGTGTCGGCAGTGGAGTGCTGGCGCAGTGGGTACCCCTGCACGCCGTCTCCTGTTCGAATCTCATCGAGTCGGCCGCGTTACTTCGAGCCGAGCGAAGGTTCCCCGAAATCTTCTTCCGCTGCTTCTTCTCGACACTTCCGGTATCGTTCAATACGCGCACACCCTTCACCGCTCCCGGCCGCAGCCGCGGCCGGCGCTGTTCCTCACTCTCCCCCCTGCGCCAATCGTCATCATCGTCATCATCCTCATGTACATTATCGCACTTGTCACTTCCGAGCGCGCGAATCACGCAGACCGGCGCTGTCCCTCGCGCGCAAAAAAACGCCACGCAGTAGTCCCGACTACTCCCTTTCGCGTCGAATACTGAGCGCACACCAGACGCGTGAGATCGGACGCCCCCTCTCTTTCCCGCCGCGCCAAGGTGTCGCCCGGGGTGAGGACGCGGAGCACTGCTCCCGCGGCTCGAGCGGTAGGCGTGAGACTGGCCCTGGCTCCACCTACATCGCCCACCGCCGCCGGGCCGCCGAGCGGCGGTGGGGGCCGCAGCTCCGGCCGCGGCCGAGCGGTGGGGGGCTCCCGCCTCGGGCTCATTATCACCCATTGGCGGCGCTACGACGCCTCTCGCGGGACTCCCCTTCCACCACACCCCACACCCCCCCTCCCTCCCTCCCTCCCTCCACCCTCCCTCCACCCTCCCTCCCGAGCGGCCGAGCCCCGCGCGCAACACCCCTCCACAACCACCCGCATCGCCACCCCCCACCACCCCACCGCGCCACTCGTCTCATCTCGGCAATTCCCCTTTTTCACTCCACGACTCGGCGCGTCGAAATTTTCCGACTCGATTTTCGCACCGAAATAGCGACAGACCCAACGCATGGAAACACGAGATCGTGGATCTGCGTGATTTTCGGATTTTGCCGCCGAGGGGGGAGTCGCGACTTCCGCGCTTTATTTAGTTCTTCTGGGTTTCCGAGTTTTTGCGAGGTCTAGGTGTATCTTTGGAATAGGAAAGACTCGATGATGCGGCGAAGAATTAGAGAAATGTGATGAATGCGTGTGTCATCAATTGTTTACTTAGATTTTTCGCGAAATTTTTGGACTACTGGGCAATCTTTTTCATGTCAATACAATTTTTGTGAGAGTTTTGGATTTTTTGTTATCCGTCAGATGCTTGTGATTCGCTGGTGTTGGATGTTAGGATCGCATGAAAAGTTTTCAAAAAAATTTCGAGTTTTATACAAAGTTTCAAGTGTGTGTTTTGCTATTGACATTAGTCCCTCTCGCGGCGTCGCCGAAAAACGCTCAATTCTGTTTGGCGCTGAATTTCGAAATGTGATAGAACTAAAGCACTTCCGAGGCTTAAAATTTATTATATTTCATATCTGAGACGACGTTCATTTAAAATTTTATTTCATGGGAAAACTAAATTCAGACATGCTTGATTGATGTGAAAACGTCTTTACTCGCGGGTAGCATAATAGAAGTTGAAATTTCCACGGTAGGCTGCAATGAAAAATTGTAGTGTCTAAGGTAAAATCTGTAGTGTAAAGGTCATTATTTCCCTATCACTAAAAAATCAAAATTATGTCGTGTCCAGGTTTGTAGTATCTGGGGGATGAATTTTTTTTCATATCAGAGTGAAATCAAAATCTGTAGTGTCCTAGTCTGTATTGTACGAGGAAAATTTTTATCTCTACGTAAAAAAGGATCTTTACACGTCCAAGGACGAGTGCCCTGACTCTGCATTTTTTATATATTACATAAATGTCTTCCATTTTATACATTATTTTAATTTTAGGCCATATTTTGTTTCAGATACTAGGTGCATAGAATCCTAAACAACTTTTTAAATATTATTTTGAAAGAATACATGACTTTCGAAGAAATATCTCAAGGTCATACACATTTAACGCATGAATATTCAACTCTTTTATTTCAAATAAAAGGTTCAGAAAATTTAAACTTTCTTTTACATGAATAATATATTTGATTTTGGAATTTTTATAGTTCAGTGCAAATTTTGAGAAGCAACGCATGCGATTAATGTTTTAAAATTGTCAAACTATTTTGTACTACAGAGAAAAATGTTTTTGAAAGTGAGCACAAGTTAATACTTCAGTGAATTTCGTAAAAAGAACAAGACGACTTTTGGTTCCTGAAGAGACACTTTTAACTACTAAAATATATTTAATAATGACCAATTATTTGTTTGGATACTTGCGTTATTCGTTTACAAAATTGTCAGAAAATTTTTAGAGAAAACTCGACAAAACTTGGAGCCTCTCATCTGTTCGATATTCAAACTTTTATCACAATTACAATTACAACGAAATCGAAATCTAACTTTGAAAGTTTCAAAGATTTGAATCTCCCTTTGGGATACCTAAGTCTTCAATAAATGAGAACACCCATAAAAATTTGAATTTTGGAAGAAGAAAGCTGCCAAAGATAAAAAAAATAACATACGGGATACTCAAGTCTCCAATGAATCTAGTGATTCGCAAATGATGTCGCATTTTCCGAAAAATAGGCGTGAATCTAAGATTATCGTCCCCAGAATGAATAATGAGAAATATGCAGTCATGAAAAAAATGACTTCGGGTGACAAGAGTCTCCGATTTGGTTACCAAAATACTTCTGTATTCAATCAAGAAACTCGTGCTCAAAAATGATGTACATATAATCTGAGACTGAAAGTGGCTTGTGAAGACTTTCGGAGACTCATAAAAACGATTTCAATACTTTTGGATGCCCTTGGAGACTCGATGATACTCATTTCAAGACTCAAGATACTCTTGGAGACTGAAATATCGAACAATATTGTAACATGTTGGTTTTTTACAATGATTATTGGCAACAAATATCCTACAAAATACAAGTAAAAATAAAGGACAATATCAAAAATATATTTTTAATATTCATAGATGTGCATTTTATTTGTATAAAAACAAAATTCCAGGATCAGAAAAATGTTTTTTTTCGAAATTTCGAGTATAAAAAATCATCAATATCTTGCATTAAAAGAATAAAAATAACTGAAAAAAGACAAATAAAGGACGGTTTGATTTTGCATGTTCAACTAATGTAAAATTAAAAATTTGCATTTAATTCAATTCGTGATCTGAATCTTTTTGAAAAAGAAAAAAATAAACTTTAATAATATAAAAGTTATAGTGTAAATCTCTACTTTCAATTATGAGATTGATTCGAAAGTGGAAATTTGTCGCTGCAATATCAGGAAAATCGAACAATAAACGTTCTTCAACAAAGAAAATATGTGTGATTGAGACATTGAATTTAACAAAAAATTATTCATAATGACATTCCTAAGAAAATTAATTTATTTTAAAGGTACGTTAGAATAACATATTAAAAAATTAAAAAATTCATCATCTACTTTCATAAGGTTGATTTTAATGAAATTCAGTCGACACATCGAAATCACAACTTTCTAAGATATCGGTAGATCGACAATCTATCGAAGCCATATAAAATTCTGCATAAACAAGTCTTTTCTTCTTAAAGTCTTCATTTATTCATTTTTTATAGTTCTCGTACTTCACCAGATATTTCAGTTTCTATTTTTTCTAAATAGATAGAAAATCTATTACTATAATTTATTTTATTCGTATTTTCGCAATTCTCATTTTGTAGTAAATTCAATTTCAAAAACTACGTCGAAGTTACATGAAAAATTAAGTTTAAATAAGTTTTTTATTGTTTCGTAGAAATTTTACGGTTCGTCAATAAAAAATTTACCTACTTTTTTACTATTTCTATAACGATACGATATAAATTTTAACTGAATAAAGTCGCACGTAGTGTGCACAATTTTCAATTGATGATAAACTTATGCTGACAACAATAATTATTTTATCGAAAGTTTTTTTTTTTTTTTTTTTTCAACTATATTCAACAGGTCAATAAATACCTTAATATCCAAAAACTTTTGCTTCGGCAGAGTATACTTTTAGAAATTTATGTATCGACTTTAGAAAACTTGTCTTGAAAGTTTTTCACCTAATCACATGTTTATATCAATAAACAGTGTTCTTTAAATGTTATAAACATTTCTGAATATTATTAAGCCAGTTTGCGGATTTGGATGAACTTGTATTACGAATATTCATACATAAGTATATTGAAATTCTTACACTGATTCGTGAAATTTAAAAAACATTTCATGCATATTTTGTTTAAACTATCGAAAAAGATAATATTATAATGTCTACAGTATATCTCACTATACTCTTCCGAAAATTGCGAAAGGACTACCGAAAAACTTTTCGCTTCAAGGGTGGTCTGAATCTTGTAATACACCGTTAAAAATATCAAGGATTTCAATAAACTTTAATATATTGAAATAATATTATTAATCATCAACATGCGTACGAAGCGATGATTCATGAAAACGTCTATTACAAAAACTAGACGCTCCTGAAAATATTTAAAAAGTTTACTTAAAATTTTAAACAAGGGCGTAAAATCCGTCATGAATTTTGATAAACTTTAATGTATTGACCTTGAATAAAAATTTCGAAACTAGTTAATGAACCATTGATAATCAACATGTATATTAAAAGAACTTAAGATTTATGAAAATCCCTACAGTGTACTGCAAAAATTTTTATTTAAGTTCAAATCCACCTTCAAGTAAAAAATTTTTCTGGATGCAGCAACTCTCGAAAGAGTATATAAACTGAAAAAAAAATTTTAACTTTTCTTCTCAAACTTTAAACAAACTTGCATGAAATGTTTACTAAATTCGCAAACTGGTTTATTAAAATTTGTTATGTATCTACTGCTTATTGTAGTCGAGCATTCCATCCCATTTCAGCAATATCAACAAATTACAGAAATACAGTAATCAACTAATAAATAACAAGATTCTATACAATAACACAAACTTGGTTACGAGAACCATAAATGTGGTTGGGCCTATATTAACCAAGTAACTTAGTTCCTACAACCATATAGTTTTTTCAGTGCACAAACAGCCGATATTGATCAAATTCATAAATTCAAGAATTCCTTCCTTATATCTCTAAATCATGATGGTGAGTTAAAATTTAGAAACGTCAATAAAGCGTAAAAAACACTGTATATTGATTTTAAGATGCGTTTATGTAAAAAACTCCCAAGACAAGTTTCTTATAAATCAATTCAAAAATTTCTAACAGTGTGCCTATAATTCTACAATGTCTATACGTTGACAACTCAGCCAATGCCACATGTGAACAATGTGTTTTTTTTTTAAATTATATGCCTTCAAACTTTTAATGCATTAGTTTCGAACTTTAAATAAAAACTCTAGAGATTTTCATTAATTTCAAGTTATTTGAATATACATCTATTATTTATGAACGATATAATAACTGGTACGTAATTCTTAACACAATTTTGTTTAATAGAAGTTTATTGCATTTATTAACGTCTATGTATTGTACGGATTTATTATGCTTGTTTAGAATTTTTTAGTGAACTCTTTACATATTTTTAGAAGCGTCTAGTTTTTTTTTTTCATACACATATTTATGATTTTCATTGATATTTTTATACATTGAA
This sequence comes from Platygaster robiniae, assembly GCA_028476575.1. Classification (NCBI taxonomy): domain Eukaryota; kingdom Metazoa; phylum Arthropoda; class Insecta; order Hymenoptera; family Platygastridae; genus Platygaster; species Platygaster robiniae. The sequence goes on from CM052021.1 coordinate 42,408,056, forward strand.
ATATCTTGGAATTTTTGATATATTCGAAGTGAAGTCTTTACTAAAAATCGTATGACAAACGATTTATTTTTTTTTAAACTGCCTTTCAGTCTAACTTGATCTATCTTTTATAATAAAATAATATAATAATAGTAACTTATTCCAACAGGTGCATAAAGATACAGATTATAAACATGATAATCCCCGTATAGAAACAAGAGTTTCTGTGCACGGGCCTGCGCAAAAATACATTAAATAATACAAAAATCTTGATATCACAAAAAAAGAATACAATTCATGATATTATTATAAATTTCTTGTACCTATATCACGATAAGCTCATTTAAGAGAAGGAAGAAAAAAAAAGAAAAAAACATTCTTGTTGTATGTACGCGGATATGTTCCATTTCCCTCTTTTCCCTCTTCCTTATTATTCCCATTGCATTACCCTCGTGATTTCGAACCTTATAAAAACCTTATAAGAAACTTAAATTTCTTATAAAGAATAGGTCGAAAAAATTGTATAAGTTTTTTTATTCCATAAAATTTTATCCCATCCATTCTTATAAGAAATTTCAGTTTCTTATAAGGTTTTTATAAGGTTGAAAATCACTAGGGTATTGACATTTCCTTCGGCGTGTGTGTATTTGTTTTGAGTAACCATTTTTCGATTTCAAATTTCGGCGCCAGTCTTTTGCATTAACGAGGTTCCAATTCTAGTGGCAAATTATTGAATTTTGTAAATGCAGTATAACAAAAAGACTTCCTGTACAACATTTCCTTAAAAATTGGGGGACGCAGTGCGAAGTCTCTTCTATTTGCATTTCTGTTTTTTAAATACATTATCAAACGTACTATTTTGTGTGTCGTTTCACGGCCACGTCCGAATGTGTTTAAAAAGATAACTTTTCGAGCTAATCTCTTCACGTGCAATTCCAGCTTTAGCGCACTTGCGCTGTGTGCATGAAGCGGATGAGAAAGAGAGAGGGATAAAAAAGAACGACGCGACGTGAAGAAAGACAGAGGCGGAGGGGAAGGCAGGCAGCATGCCCGCCTGCAGTTTCCCCTCCCACGCCCCCACCACTCCCGTCGCGGCGGAGTTAATCCCGCCATATATCGCGCACACGTATATGTATTAACCTCCCATCGCGTCCCCCGAGGAACTAGCAATCGCACAGCTCGAAATATCTCTCCGAGTATTATTCCTGGCCCCTTCAAAGTCACGATCCCGTGGTTCACTTCGCGCCACATTGTATGCAAAATGGCTGAAAAATTGCATCTTAACGACACATTTGAGGACGAATTTCCGAAAATGTCAGATGTAAGGCTTCGAAGACTTTGATGGAGGTCAAAATTCTCCAAAAGAGTTTATTTTTGGGTGACTTCGGTCTACTTGAAGCTTTTTTAAGGTCACATGTGTGAATACTTTTTAGAAAAACAATCTTAGAAAAATAAAATTCCACCTTGATGAAGTACAGTGCAGCTTTTTCAGTGTCAATAATTCGAAAAACAAGAAAATAAAGAAGCAAAACATTAAAAAGCAGATATCAATTTTTTCAGTCTCTAATTTGCGTATACCCTCATTTACATTTTTCTTGCAAAAAACGGCAAGTGAAATATTCCTTCATCCTCAACCACCGAGAAATCCGTCTGGAAGGTACTAACCACTTTTCACGTGAATTTTCGGGAATACGATAAAAAAGTCAAAGAGGTTCGCGTGAGTCCGTATGAAAGTTGGCCGATGGAACGGAAAAAGCTGAGCTTTCAAGCACCGAATAGTGTTGTAATGAGTGTAAAGTGTTATAACCAAAACAAGAATTTCAGATGGAATAAAATGGGGCGTGGTCCTCGGAGGATTGGTCGGATACAGGAAATCCCCCCCCCTCCCCCGCCCAGCCACTTGGCACTTTCATCTCGCCGATGGTGGGGAAGGGGACGAAGGGGAACTGAGATTCGCGCTTGATAATTGTTCGTTGGATAAAGCGCGAAACTGGCGTGGTGCGATCTTGATACACGCGCCCTATGATTTAAAAACACATTCGATGAATGCCGCCATGGAAGGAAAAACGTGCTTTTGAAACATGGGAGCGGAAGAAAGCTGATTGATAAAATGACAGGACACCGACTTGTTTATTCGTCGAATGGGTGAAGTTCACTGAAAAATGCACGAAAAGTTTTATCATGAATAAACATATTAAAAACAAAAAACGAAAGCTGATTGACTGGTGTCAAACATATTTGACATGATGTCATACATTTGGAATGTTTTCGAAATCTTGGAATTAGTAAGCATATTAATTTTCATGAATTGAACAGCTTCAAAGTATGCATATAGTAAGTAACAAAACATCGCATTCTCATTTACACCAAACAAGATATGATTGCGAATGGTTAGTAACTGTTTGATACAGCTTCTTTACAATAACATGAAATTGAGAACCGAAAATTGTAGTAAATTACCAAGGCCATCATACTTAGGGGGATATCAGATACAGCCACACGTATGTTGATGATTGACCGATGCCAAATATGTTTGACATGATGTCATACCTCTAACATGTTTTCAAAATCTTTGAATTGTTAAACGTATTAATTTTCACGAATCGAACAGCTCCAAAGTATGCATATAGTAAGAAACAAAAACATCGTATTATCATTTGCACCAAACAAGATATGATGCGAATGATTTACACTCTAAATATTGAATCTTGTTTTAAGATGCAACAAAATTAAGGCACGACTTGAAATTCAAATATAATCTTAAATTCAGCCTGCATGCATAATTACTTTGAAGCGCCAAAGTCTTAAATTAAGACATTTATCATAATTTAAGGTAATCATTCTTGCTCAAAGACATATCCTCTCAATTTAAGACTTGCTTGCTTGAAAATAAATTTGGACATGAACTTTATCCAAGATGATATTTGAATTTCAAGTCGTGCCTTAATTTTGTTGCATCTTAGAATGAGCTTGATTTTTTACAGTGTAGTAACTGTTTGATACAGCTTCTTTACAATAACATGAAATTGAAAACTGATGCCAAATATGTTTGACATGATGTCATACCTTTAAAGTGTTTCGAAAATCTTTGAATCATTAAACGTATTAATTTTCACGAATCGAACAGCTTAAAATTATGCATATAGTAAGTAACAAAAACATCGTATTATCATTTGCACTAAACAAGATATGATTGCGAATGATTTAATAACTGTTCGATATAGCTACTTTACAAGAACATAAAATTGAAAACTGATAATTGTAGTAAATTACCAAGGCGGCCATCATACTTAGAGGGATGTCAGATAAAGCCACACTTCTGTTGCTTATGACAGCATTTGTTTAGTCGTTGATTTTCAGTAAGAAATTGCTTATTCCAAATTATAAACCACGAGTGTGTCAGTTAACAGGAGTTTACTGAAGATTGGTAATATTGTACACTGACAATGGGAGAGATTTTCTGTAATGGTAACAGGAATAGTATTGTTGATAATAGAGCTGAAAGTAAATATACTGTTAAATCAATAATATTGAGAAAAAATATAATATGAAAGAATGACTCGCTACCTAATGATGTAGATATTTGTAAAATCGTATAGCTTACAACGTAAGGTATCTAAAGGATTGAAGATATTGTTTTATAAATATATAATCATTGTAATGAAAAGAGAAAATTTGTATTTAGTTTCCTGAAAAGGATCTGGAATTACAAGGTCGAAAGATTGAAAAAAAAAATGACAAAAGGGACATATTGAATGAAGGGAAATGTTAAAGTAATTCAAACTTCTTCATTTACAACATTGCCTCCAAGAATCGATCTTACAAATATCGTCTACTGTGGAGATTACATTTAAAAAATCCATAACGAACAACAAACCGTTTGAATTGCTAGGGTTACATTTTCATTTACTCAGAAAACTTGATGCACTATGTTACTAGAACATGAAAATTCGTAGCATTTATACATGTAAGATTGTCGCAGGATATTTGTAAACCCATGTCAAAGACGTAAACAAAAGCACATAACCTCACAATTTTTTTCTGGAATTTTTCTCCGCATTTCGAAAGTTGAATACTTGATTATTGTGGTTCATGAGGTGTTACTTGTTTGTTTTAAAATGCTAGGAACGTAAAGTCTGACGTGCCAGAAGCATAAAAATATTACCTTTCATGACGCCGATAAGCTCTTCAAAATTATACAATGTATAATTAAGGTGTACAAAATACATAGAATCGGAGAACCATTCCCCTCACGAAGAAAAAAAAATCAACATTCTCACATGTAACACTAATTCTCTATCAAAAAAGAAAAGAAAACACAATAAAAGTCTGATCACGAATAAGTCCGTAATGTCAAACAATTCTAATAACTTCATTTCTCATTTCGAAATCAATGTATACATCCACAATCGCTACCTCCGTATGGAAGAAAAATCATCCATCATACCCATCAAAAATCCTCCTCATCTCCTTCTCTTCTAAATCCAAAAGCCAACCCTTTATCCTACCTTTAAGTTTTCTAATAGACACTATACCTAAAGTATAATATCTAATCTTCTTTGGTAAAACATTAAAAATCCAATACCTAACACAACAAAAGATACGGCTATCATACCTCTTCCTAATCCTAGGCAATCTCACTATTCCTTCAAAATTTGACTTTGTCCATTTTCTAAATAGCAGCATTTCAAGCTTCAAGGTAGCACATACCTTAGAAAGGAATGAAGTTAGCCGTTAGAAATCAACCGAAGTTGGCGCTAATGCCTGAATACATTCGATTGTTTGGCAAACTTGCAATAAGACAATCGACATACACAGAACTATCGATGTTGTGTATAGTATGATGCTCAGTACCTTCAGTACATATCGCTTTCCTTTTCCAATTTGACCTATCCTACCCATAATATGCATTCACATCATGTCGATGGCCAACAGTCCCTCAGTCGAGTGCAACGTTGCCAAGTTTTCAAATTTGACCAATTTTACAGAGGAAAATGCAGCAAAAATTTCAAACTAGCACAAGAAACAATGCATTTTCGCAATTTTTTTTTCTAAAAAACTAAAAAGTCGATTTTAATGAGATTTCGCGCGAAGACTAAGGAGGCTTCAAAGATTTCACTTGCAAATTTTTATCAAAATCTGTCGAAAACGGTTTTATTTCAGTACTTCCTTAAGAACGTGTTGTTCGCGTTTTTTCGTTTCTTTTTACTCGATTGCACTCAATTTGAACATAACAATTTAGCCACGTGTGCAATAATCAGCGATAATTGAGAGAAAAATTGGCAAAAATGAACATAGCTAACACTAATGGCAATTCATAATTGCGTTGTGTGGTGCGTGCTCGGCGGTAAAATATGATAGCAATAATGTCTGAAAAAAATAAAAGTACGTTAATTTAAATGCCTATGTTGCATTTTTATACTTTCACCATAACAACTATAGTTACTTCAGCTGATAACTGCGAACTTCCTAACGTATATAAGAATTTTCCGCTTAAGCATACAAGTCGTAGAAAGACAGGTAATCATTACAGTAAAAAAATATGAAGATAAGGCTACCAGTAAATGGCCATATAACCTACTATTGTTACAAGTATTGAAGAAAATTATTCTACGTCTACTGAATACGAGAATTATGTAATCAAATCAGTGATTTTGTGTCAAGTAACTCTCCAAAAACCTATTCTGAAGGGAAAAATGAGTCTGTTTTTTTTTTTTAATTAGAATGAATCTAGGTACATTATTTTTATCTAAATGAAAGAAAAAAGTTGTAGTTACTCCCTTTTTCTTTGCACTTTATTATGTACACTCTTTTCTGCACTTCTGTGAAAAAATCATTTCTGAAGTAAGAAATGAAGAGATTTTTTAAAAAAACTACTCGGATCGAATTGATAAATTTGTCATATTTATTATATCTCTGCGAATTCACAAAAGTACGTAAAAAAAGCTGAAAATTGTCAGTGGTCGCAGCTTATCCGTGTGCAAATTTTCACGGATCGATCGATCCGCGAGGAAAAAAGTCGAGTGGCACCGACGCCCGGAACGAACAAACAGGCAAGCAAGAAGTTACCGTCACTTTGGCGCCACTTTTTCTAGCCTCCGAACTTGTACGAATCTTCCCAGAGAGATCGTAAAATATACGGCCACGGCATAAAAAACTTTAGTTACCTCAATATATTGCATCGGGATCGCATTAAAATTTCATACGATAAAATCGTATTGTACGAATATGAAAAAATTTTAACTATAAGCGAAAGAAAATTAGTATATTCGACGAACCATATTGGTAACTCGAAAATTTTGGTTTTGTAGATATGTGCTTGGGTATTATTAGATTTTTTGGTGTGTTAAACAATTTCGAATTGGTTAGAATTCGAGTAACAAAATAGTCTTGTGAAATATTTTAAGAATGAAAATTGGAATAGGTTTTGATAACTGGTGTCACTAGAGGTTAATTTACAATTTTTTTTGCTCACCCAGATTTTTTGGACTTTACAGTAACATGGCACTTTTACGAATGGGGTTGTAATATTTTATTGTTTTGCATGATAAATCGTGTCTAAAAAATTCGATGTTTTTCCATAACTTTTGTTCAAATTATCAACTTTTTTTTGCCATTTCTTCTTTTTAGCCATCGAGTACATTCAGATTGTTTTTTCCACTTATTCCAACTAACCTACTATATGAATTTAAAAATAATATTTTTCAATTCTCTGACCAGAAAAAGACATTCATTTAATGAAAAATTATTGTTTTTCAAGTTCACGCTAATTTCTTCTTTTCTGACAGTGACGGAAATTTAGTTAGTCTAAGAATTTATTGATATTACTATTTAGTTAAATTTTCAACTACTTTCGAGCTGAGAAGATTTTTTATTCACTACGATGCTATATTATTCCAATAATGGGAAAATAATTTAATTTTTTTATTCCAAGCAATGTTTAAGAATATTAAAATAGATACATTCTTCCCACTTTTACAGTAACATAGATTTCTTAAAATAAAAGGAGCAGATTTCATTTTCTCATGTCTGTATATCCACCGTCTTGGTTCTCAAGAGTGAATTTTGAACAATTCTTAGAACCTCTTATGAGAATGACTGTTTAAATATTGGGCCATTGAAAAACAACGTTCTCCAAAACGTGATAGGTTTTTGTTTCAATTCACTCATTTTTTCTATTTCTACAGACCAATAATCGAATAAATTGTTTTTTCTTCTTTCTACGTTAGCCATCTGTAATATTCATATTGGTTATTTTCTACTTATTCTTGTCAACCTACTGTATGAATTTTTAAACATGTCGTATTATTCAGGCATTTTACTTTGAACAACATTATCTTAGGAAATCGAAAATATTTTCTTATAATCCCTGATCGAAACTTTCCTTTTATACAGTAATGGAAAATACAAAACAATTCATATAACAATAAAGACTTATATTCGTACGCAGTATTATAATTATTAATATATTGCATATTAACGCCATACTGTTCGATATTATTATACAATGAAAAATAAGTAGGAAGTAATATCTTAATTACAATGTAATCTTATACAGTAATAGAATTTTTCAAATAACTTATTTATACTTTATTCTATGTAATCAATGGTTCATTTACAAAATAATTGCTAATATTTACGTATTTCAAACAACCTAATCTGTTATTTCTTCAAAAAAATTATCATAATAAATATTTTGTCATCAAAAATTGTCAACCTTACAAAGTATGATGAAATTTTTTCGATATCAACTAAACCTATTTTTATTGTGTTAATAACTTATTTTTAGGATATACACAACAAATACCTCTTCTTACTTATTCACGTAAATGTGACTGAGAAGCAATAATAGAATGAACTTTTAAAAATTGGCTAACATGAAGAAACCCAATTACTTTTTTCGTCAAGCCAACTATGTATAAGAATTTCATCTTGTTAATTATTGTAACTTATTTCCACTCAAGCTACATAAAATAATTAAATCACTAAATTTACTAGGCTAGTAGTACTAACTACCAGTAGTCAGACAAAATAAAACATGTTAACTGACCTACCTATCGCAATTATACAGTAAAGTAACGATATCTAGAAACAGTAAAATCTATGCGAACCAAGTATCGAAATAAAAATTACAATATCCAATCCACATACAATGTCGAAGTCTTAATCGAATCAATTAAAACCGAAAAGAAATATGGAAAAAAATACACGTTATACGATCTTTGAAACAGTTTCGGGCATATATTCTCTCGAAAGTGTATATGAAATCAGCAAAGTGAATTTTTTTTTAAACGACGCCGAATGCCTTCCCCGCGTTTCTTTGCTTCTGACGTGCCGTCTCTTCGGCGCCACTGAACGTGCGCCGGACCGAGAACTTTCGAATTTGCTCTTGTATATATATATATATATCTATATATATATATATAAATATATATATATATATATATGTATGTATGTATGTATGTATGTATGTATGTATGTATGTATGTATGTATATATATATGTATATACCTGCTCTTTGCGCTGTCCGTTTCTTCCTCGTCTACTTCTCTTTTCTGTTGCTGCTTCTGCTTCTTCTTCTTCTTTTGTTTCATGTATCGCAACGTTTTATCTTCACCTTAATGTGCAGTATAAATAAATGCGTTGCCCAATGGTGATGCGAGAATAACATACAAGTGCTCATGAATGATAATCGATGTCCAACGAGTTTTCATTTTTGTATAATAACCGACAGTTCATCAATTTCTTTCCGAATCCTGCGAGTCGAGTTTAAGTGTATCATTTTTTATACATACATAGTCATATCGTTATTCATATTTGTATATTCCTTGCCAAAGTCTATCCCCGCTTTACACTTGGGCTTATTTTCAGAGTGAAGTGTATGCGGGACTTTTTCCAAGATCCGAGTGTACAATCTCACCGCCTGATTTTCATTGTGGTGCCACAAAGGCAATGTAAAATAAAGGAAACTTGATAGACCGCGGATTGAAATTGGTCTAGGATGAATGGAATAGAATTGATTTCTATCGAGGACAATGTCGGAAAACAATGAACAATATGGGCACGTGAAAGATTGACCTAAGGTCTCAATAGTCCGGGGAGAAAACGTGAATTGGCGTTGGCGCGAAGCGACTGTGACGTGATCGAGGAGGGCGTCCATCGACTCTCACGAGGGTGGCTTGTTTGGGGTTATATCCGCACGTTTCTAATACTATTAGGCGGTGTTCCGTTACGCACCGACAGATGTACAGACGCAAAGATCCGCTCTCTGTTTGGATTTCTACGCAGCTGCGTGCACCTAAACGGTATCAATTGATAGCCCGGCCAAACACTTTGACAATCGAAATTTAGAAAGACTAAGCCAGTTCCACGCTTCGTTGGTGGTGGCTGATTTTTTCTTCGTATCGATCACATTTTGGTTTGAAGACAGCCTGTCATATAAGTGTCACTTGATATTTCCATAAAACGCCGCGATTACTTCAGTATGTTGTTCAATCACCATTGGTATCGATGATCTTATGGAATTATCCAGTCTTATTTTCAGTCAACCCATTCAAAGTCCTGCAACCTTCTGACAGAGTTTTGCCTTCATTAAGGACCAATCGTCTTCGAAATGACAAGGCGACTGAAAGGGCTAGTCAAGTGTCTTGACCCTCATTTGCTTCTTCCAGCTACTGCACAGCTTGCCATGATGTTTTGAGTCGTTGTCTTCTTGCAGTGTTTGGCAGTCGATAACTGCACATTTACGTAAGTATCAGTCATTTTTTGATCGCTTCAGTTGTACGTTAAAAGATGCAACCTGCCGAACCGTTTGTTACAAATTAGTAACATCAATGTGTTCTTGTATTAGGTGATCAACCGTCTGCTGAACGTGCACTGACAGAAATAACAGTATTGACAACTGAGATGAAGTTGGCTCAATTGCACCATGACGATGAATACGGCGAACATCGTCATGTGGGCTTTGAAGTTGAATGAATTACATATTCACATCATTTAACTAAATACGTCACATGACTCTGCAGTTGATAACACTATGAAAATTTCTCTTAGTGTGGCATCTGGCAGAATATGGAAGATCACTCAAGGCTTGATTCCAAAATGCCACTTACTTGTCACTTATGGTTAACTGAGTGAGTAACTTCATTGGTGGAGAATGCCTAGTTTAGTCCACATTGCAACTTTGACCCAAGTAAAAATTTCGATTCGGCCGAAGTGACTGTCTGATTTCGGGCCGAAGTCGGTTTGTAATGGTTTTTAGTTCGGCCCGATGAATGTATCCCCTTCAGATCCAAAATACTATTATTGCTATTATATTTGAAAATGTTACGTATTACAAATGCAACTTATAATTTTCTAAAAAATATTATCAGATTTTTTGAAACTCATAAACCATACAAGTTTCAAAAAACTTAAGAATATTCCCAAGATAATTACAAGTTTCCATGTTATGAGTAGTAATTAAAAACAAACAACAAAATCATTAAGGTTCTTGAATTTTTATTGTAAAAAATTTTATACAATAGATTTTTAAAGCTGGTCTTTAGCTATTGCAATAGTTGTTTCTTTTTTTTTCTCGCCTCACTGCTCGGCTACCTTCCCAGTCCCCAGCTTTTGAAAGTACTGTTCCAAAATTTTTGAGGAACTCCGTTTTGAATATAAAAATATCACCGCTCTCTTTTTTTACAGTAAAATGTGCTTTGACAACTCCTGAAAATGTAAACAG